>OY728120.1:915615341-918015341 GCA_963277665.1 Viscum album | reverse complement strand
GTCACAAGGGAATCTCGACCTGCTAAGAGGTTGAGTAATATGATTGGGGATTACACCTGAGGAGGAGGCCCATAGGGACTACATCAAATTATTAGAGACATATCCAGGGATTACATTTTAAGGATGCCCACTGTTTCCTCCTCATGTTAGGTAATGAGGGCATCTTGGCCTACTGATGGGTTGAGGAATATTATTGGGGCTTACACCTAAGGAGGAGGCCCATGGGGATTGTTTGGGGGTCATCTCATGATCATATCATGAGGAATATTACACATGAAACATAAGGAATCTCATTCTTATCATAAGATGCATCCTAATCTCATCGCATAGGGTATACTACAATTTAACATCGTATAGTGAGGATTCGTAGGCATGACACTACACAAAAATTAGGATTTAATGGATGTTATTTGGTGGTGGTTTGTCAAAATTACACTAAATAAAATTTAAATATTTTAGTAGTGGGTTTTTAAAAACCACAATTAAATATTTAATAAAATAAAAAAAACATTGTAACGACCCGACCTAGAAGCCACTAAACCGGTGCTCCGAGCCGGTTTGCCAAAAGGCCTCAAGCGTGCCTCCCCGTGCGCCAGAGGCTGCCGACTAGCAGCGAGGGCCTAGGGTGTGATAGTGGGGAGACTATGACCTCATAACAAAGTAAGAAAACAGTGGAAATAACTAAGTATCATACATAATGGAAAGTAAATAGAGTGCGGAAGCAATAAACAACTGAAATAGAACAAGCTGTAATAGTAAAATGCTATAAAATCCCAAAAAACTATGCAATACAATACAACACTGGTCACCCACTGGGCCGACCATACAGATAAAAGTACAAAAGAAACTGAAAGAAGTACTGGGCTCTACTACTAACTTCGATCCAGTCCATGTACCCGATCTCCAAACACTGTCGAACTGCAGCAACCCGATCAGAAGAACCACTCGAGCAGCTCCGCTTGATCATGAAACACTGGGCCTCAACCCTATCCACCATGCAACTCATACTCAACCTGAAAATTAGAAATAAGGTCTACACGTGCACCTAGGTGCACGTGCAGGGGTGAGAAATAATCTCCGTAGGGCACCCCGACAAGCAACCTATAACTGTGCTGCTATGTGCACGCAACAACAATGTGCTCAGCCTAGCTGAAACACAACAAAGGAAGTAAACCAAACGTGAAACCACAGTCAAACCTAGGGTATGTAAACCCTGTCGACTAGGAAAGTGCCACCATGGATGTCTATATCTATATATGTACACATGTATAGTACCATACCTATACACATATACATAAATATGAATATTCATGATTCAATGATTCAAATAACAAGAAACAACATCAACAGTCGATCCTTGAGACCATAATCCCGATCTCCTGGACATCCTGTGCAAGGGCATTGAGCTGGACGTCATGCCACTCAAGCCGTGTATCATTAAGTCGATCTCTGGGTCTGTAATCCCATCGACATATACCTTCTTTGGCCAATGATGAAAATATATCTTTGAACAAGTTAACCAAAAACAAGTAACCCGTTCAATATAATTCAATTCTGAGTTTCTCCGAGACTCTTCCTTGAACGACCATATCCTATACCAAAGCCACAACAGAAACCACAATTGGCTATCAATAAGTTAAAGATAATAACAATTCCAAGCCTGTGATGTAGCTTGGCAGGTTCAACAGAAGAAATCACCACAGTGAAAATATAAAGTAACCACTATCCTCAGACATGTGAATCCTTTCCCTTAGGAAAACATAAACAAAACCCTCAGGTGACTGCCCTCAGGCATAATTAATAATGCCCTCAGGCGTAAGAGATATTTCCCTCAGGCACAGAAGCTACTGCCCTCAGGAATGAGAAACGTTTCCCTCAGGCTAAACAGCACTGCCCTCAGGCTAAACAAGCACTGCCCTCAGGCATGAGAAATGTTGCCCTCAGGCTAAACAAACACTGTCCTCAGGCTAAACAGAAACTTTCCCTTAGGCGAAACATAACACTGTCCTCAGGCTAAATAAAATATTTCCCTTAGGCATTCCATAGAAAATCAAGTAACATGTCTGAGCCCAACATATAAACAAGCATTTATATATGTTTCCTCTTAAGAAAACTCAAAACTTGCTATCCTCACGGCATACCCACGGGTATCCTGGACAAACGGCTAAACAAGGGAAACACACCCACGGGGTGGCCCTGGATCCAAGCAACGATCCCAAAAAATAGTTTATATGTATCATTATATTATCTATGAAATTATAGATATCTTATCGGCTAAGGCCTCAGCCACACGACACCTCGAACATGGGCTCGTGGCACAACGATACACAAATTCAACTCGGCAGTTGGAAATAAACACGAGACCACCTACTACTTAGGCACACAAGGAAAAGTAGGCATCCCAACAAACAAGAAGACGCATTGAGTCAGGCTCAACATCCACCAACCAGGAAGCACCTCTCGTAAACACTACAACATCAACAACCTAGGTCAGATATAAACAAACAAGTTCGGGTGGCCCGAACGCCCAACCCAACAATACATCCAAATCCCCAAGGGATCACCAGTTTGGAATGGGTTCTAGGTGACACCTAATCACCATATCTACCCAAAACCGACGTAACAACTAAGGGTAGGTCAAACAACATGTACCCCCCTGGGTCCCTCAAGTCAAACACCGAGGAGGCATCATACTCGGGATCCTCCAGGTAAACACAAGCGAAGGCATCCTACATGGGATCCTTAGTGAAGGATAAGGGAGGAATCATACAAGGAATCCTCAAATGAAGGACAACATAGGCATTCCATAACATGGGTCCTATCAAAGGAAGAACCATAGAGAGATCCTACCAGGGACTCCCTAGGTCAGCACACAAGTAAAGGCATCCCTCCGGGGATCCTTGGAAGTGCCCGGTCTCACAGCCTCACAGGTCAGAAGGGAATGTCTCACAAGGGAAATATCCTTTATAGAAAAGGTTATGGGATATAGATCACAACTCATCTCAAATTAAAGGTCTCGACTAAGTTGGTCCGAACACCCAACCTAACAACCTTGCCAAGTTTCACCCTCAGGTGAAGACTGGGCTCGATAAATGGAGGAAGAATCCCCTCCATTTAGATAAAAACCACCAAAAAACCATTTATATGACCTATAAATTTCAATTGGATTCCACCATTGTGATCTACATGAAAAAAAGCTCAGAATCAACTACTCACACGCCCAATGGGGTATGGCTGTGTAAACATACACGACATGTAATTTACTGTACACGGCGTGTACTGTTCACAAAAAGTCACCCCGTGTTTGTTTTCACTAAAACACATGCCAAGTACCACTACACGACGTGTACTCATAGTACACGATGTGTACTCATCAAAAACCCTTATTTCGTGTTTCTCCTCACACGACCAGTCACACGTCCACACACTACATGGAGTGCACTCAAGTACACGGAGTGTACTTATGAAAACTTAATCTTCCCCGAATGGGAATAACACACGGCATGTTCCCCTAGAACACACACCGTGATTCTGGGTTTTCCGACTGGAAATCTCTCAAAACGCCCGATTCGCCCGTTTTCACCCCCAAAACAATAGATCGAGCCCCATGGGCATACAAGCAAGAAATATAAGGAATTAAAGACTTAAAACAACTTGTTTAAAGGGGATCTATGGCAAAAACATAAATGGATCTACCTTCGGGTGGAAACCGCCAAAGCTTTGGTTGATTTCATGGCTCCCGGTTGCCGCACGCCGACTCAGCGCGTCGAGAGCTTCGAATCGGTACCCCTATTAGCTTCCAACTCTCCCTATTTATCAATCTCAAAATCCCACCAAAAGATATAGCCAAGGAGGAGAGCATATGGAGAATGCTCAAGAAGGGGGAGGAAGGAAGAGAGAAGAAAAGAAAAGGAAAGAAGAAAAGAAAAGGAAGAAAAAGGGGCCCGACCCGGCCCCAGTGCCCGACATGAGTTTATGCCTTCCCTAGGCTAAAATCCCCATTCCGGACTCAACGACGCAGAAGAAATCTCAATCCGATGCTCTGTTTAAAAGTTATTTCCAAACGAACCTGCGTGAATAATTTAATATTTAATTTAATAATATTAAATATTAAATATTCTGCTAAAATTTGAACAGCTCCGATTTCCACCAAACTCCTGTCCTAGGGTAAACACCCTATTCCGGGACCAACATAGTTTTCGGAAAAAATATCCGAGATCAGCTGGTAGGGGAAAATGACCATTTTACCCCTCATGAGCATCCAAGAGCAAAAATTCAAATCTCTGCTCAAAACTACAGTCCGAAAAAACATGGGTTCTTACAAACTCCCCACAATAAACCTTATCATCCCTGAGAAGCCTAGTGAAAGGACCAAAAACCTTGCTCCCAACCTGAGCATCTTCACAACCAAGATATCTGGACTATCCAATGAACTGCCTTATAGCGTTAACCACCACCTTCTACAGAGAAGATATTCAACTACGACCAAACTAGTACTCCCCACCATAGGAATACCCTTGTCATCATTTTAAAAGAAAACTCTGAGCTCAAAAGCTCCTGGAAAACACCGAAGTTTAACGTAAAGAAGGAAAACCACCCTCAAAAGGGCCAATGGTGCACTCCCCACCATATGGATTTCCTTACACCGCTCTAAGAGCACAAACAGAACACGTTCCATGATCAACATGGATAAACATTAAGAAAGAAAAAGGAGCTCAATGTAGGTTCAAAACTCTCTCAGCATACTCAAGATGAATCAAGATAGCGCATGATCGTCTCTTACTGGAGTACACTAATATTTCACCGAAGGCGTGTCTAGCTCCCTCCGAGCCACACTAACATCCTGCCAAAACTCGACTAGGATTCAAGTATGGGTAAACCATTTTCACCCAGGTTTCTCTAGAACGGAACAGACATCTATCTATAAGGGTTCGAGTCAAAACCAAGGGTCTCTAGGTCTTCCACCTAGACCTACAAAAAAATCCTCAGAACTAGGTCACAAGGTGTAACCACCTAGCCCAAAAGATCCAAAACATCTCAGAAGACAGTAAGGATCACAACGAATAAAGAAAAACAAAACCAAAACACAACCTACAAGGGCCTTGATCCTCTCCGAGCATCCTCAGAAGGAACTACTCCCTGGAGTTCACAACCCAAGCAGAAGAGAAACTGAACTGACGCTCATCAGGTATCTATATACAGAAATGGCACAAGGAGGTCCAGTTCACAAGAAAAGCCTTGGTATCTATCGACATTGTTCTCAATGATCCGACTAGATAACCACTAACCCGAGAAACAACACCCAATAAGGGTTGAATAGAAAGGCATCACGTGCCACATAGAGAAACTGGGATCACTTCACCACCTGTACACAAGGACTTAGTCATAAAACTCAGCAGAAACGCCTCAATATAGATCCACATAACCTGCCATCAGAGTAAAAAGTATGTGTAAGAAGACCAAAAGGTCTCAGTCTTCAGTAAAAACACACACTAGCAGACCTATATGATGTGAATCCTACGTGCCTAGTATGATGCATGAGACGCCTCTTGCCTTTGCTGGCCAAGAGTCAAAATCCATCCCTGGCATCTTACCAATGTCCAAGAGCCAAAGATCCATAGTAAATCAAAAACACCACACAACATGTGCGTCACTCAAGGAGAAAATCATATACAACTGTAACATCACAAAATCAGAACAGCAATCCCAACCCCTGGAAACCAGGACTTCTTACTGAAACAAGTGTTCTCGACACACCAGCCCGATATTCATCACAGGTTCCGACACATTCCTAATACCCCTGTCTACCATATCCCAAATAGTAAAGAATAAGAAAGAAAACCTCCCTTTGATACCACTTTGTAATGACCCGACCCAGAAACCACTAAACCGGTGCTCCGAGCCGGTTCGCCACAAGGCCTCAAGCGTGCCTCCCCGTACGCCAGAGGCTGCCGATTAGCAGCAAGGGCCTAGGGTGTGACAGTGGGGAGATTATTCCCTCATACCAGAATAAGAAAACAGTGGAAATAAATAAGTATCATACACAATGGAAAGTAAACAGAGTGCGGAAGCAATAAACAACTGAAATAGAACAAGCTGTAAATATAAAATACTGTAAAAGCCTGAACAACTATGCAATACAATACAACACTGGTCACCCACCGGGCTGACCATACAGATACAAGTACAAAAGAAACTGAAAGAAAAAGTATTGGGCTCTGCTACTAACTCTGATCCAGTCCACGTACCCGATCTCCAAACACTGTCGAACTGCAGCAACCCGATCAGTATAAACACTTGAGTATCTCCATTTGATCATGCAACACTAGGCCTCAGCCCTATCCACCATGAAACTCATGCTCAAACTGAAAAGTATACATAAGGTCTACACATACACTGAGGTGCATGTGCAGGGGTGAGAAATAATCTCATTAGGGCACCCCGACAAGAAACCTATAACTATGCTGCTATGTGCATGCAACAACAACGTACTCAGCCTAGCTGGAACACAACAAAGGAAGTAAACCAAACGTGCAACCACAGTCAAACCTAGGGTATGTAAACCCTGTCGACTGGGCAAGTGACACCATGGATGTTCATATATATATACGTACACATGTATAGTCCCATACCTATACACATATACATAAATATGAATATTCATGATTCAGTGATTCAAATAACAAGAAACAACATCAGTAGTCGATCCTTGAGACCATAATCCCAATATTCTGGACATCCTGTGCAAGGGCATTGAGCTGGACGTCATGCCACTCAAGCCGTGTATCACTAAGTCGATCTTTGGGTCTATAATACCATCGAAATATACCTTCTTCGGCCAATGCGAGAAATATATATCTGAACAAGTTAACCAAAAAAAAGTAACCAGTTCAATATAATTCAATTCTGAGTTTCTCTGAGACTCAGCCTCAACCGACCATCTCCTATACCAAAGCCAGAGTAAGAACCACAACAGGCTATAAATAAGTCAAAGATAATAACAATTCAAAGCCTGTTATGTAGCTTGGCAGGTTCAACAGAAGAAATCACCACAGTGAAAATACAAAGTAACCACTATCCTCAGATATGTGAATCCTTGCCCTCAGGCGAACAGAAACAAAACCCTCAGGTGACTGCCGTCAGGCATAACGAATACTACCCTCAGGTGTAAGAGATATTACCCTCAGGAACAAAAGCTACTGCCCTCAGGCATGAGAAATGTTTCCCTCAGGCTAAACAACACTGCCCTCAAGCTAAACAAGCACTACCCTCAGGCATGAGAAACGTTGCCCTCAGGCTAAACAAACACTACCCTCAGGCTAAACAGAAACTTGCCCTTAGGTGAAACAGAACACTGCCCTCAAGCTAAATAAAATAATACCCTCAGGCATTCCATAGGAAATCAAGTAACCGGGCCGAGCCCAACATACAAAAAAGCATTTATATATGTTTCCTCTCAAGAAAACTCAAAACATGCTATCATCATGGCATAACCACAAGTATTCTGGCCAAATGACTAAATAAGGGAAACGCACCCATGGGGTGGCCCTGGATCCAAGAAAAGATCCCAAACCTTAGTTTATATGTATCATTAGATTATCTATGAAATTATAGATATCTTATCGGCTAAGGCCTCAACCACACGAAACATTGAACATGGGATCGTGGCACAACGGTAAACAAATTCAACTCAACAGTTGGAAATAAACACGAGACCACCTACTACTCAGGAACACAAGGAAAAGTAGGCATCCCAAAAAACAAGAAGACGCCTCCCGTTAGGATCAATATCCACCAACCAGGAAGCACCTCTGGTAACCACTACCGCATCAATAACCCATGTCAGATATAAACAAACAAGTTCAGGTGGCCCGAACGCCCAACCGAAGAATACATCCGAAGCCCCAAGAGATCACCAGTTTGGCATGGGTTCTAGGTGAAACTTGATCACTATATCTACCCAAACCTGATGTAACAACTAAGGGTAGGTCAAACAACAGGTACCCCCTGGGTCCCTCAAGTCAAACACTGAGTATGCATCATACTCGGGATCCTCCAGGTAAACACGAGCGAAGGCATCCTACACGGGATCCTTAGTGAAGGATAAGGGAGGAATCATACACGTAATCCTCAAATGAAGGACAAAATAGGAATTCCATAACATGGGTCCTATCAAAGGAAGAACTAGAGAGAGATCCTACTAGGGACTCCCTAGGTCAGCACACAAGTAAAGGAATCCCTCCGAGGATCCTTGGAAGTTCCCGGTCTCACGACCTCACAGGACATAAGGGAATGTATCACAAGGGAAAAATCCTTTATAGAAGAGGTTATAGGAGAGCTCACAGCTCATCTCATATTAAAGTTCTCTACTAAGTTGGTCTGAACACCCAACCTAACAACCTCGCCAAGTCTCACCCTCAGGTGACGACTGGGCTCGATAAATGGTGGAAGAATCCCCTAAATTTAGATAAAAACCCCCAAAACCCAATTTATATGACCTCTAAATGTCAAAAGGATTCCAATATTGCGATCTACATGGAAAAATACTCAGAATCGACTACTCACACGCCCAATTATGACTTCTAGAGCATAAGTTACGCCAAAACTACTAAGCTGGAGTAGTATATGGCCAGAACACATGGCCAGACCCATGGGGTCTGCCTGTGTAAACGTACACGACATGTACGTTACTGTACACGGAATGTACTGTTCACAAAAAGTCACCCCGTGTTCGTTTTCACTAAAATACATGCCCAAGTACCACTACACGGTGTGTACTCACAGTACACGGCGTGTACTCATCGAAAACCCTTATTCCGTGTTTCTCCTCACACGACCAGTCACACGACCACACACTACATGGTGTGTAATCAAGTACACGACATGTGATTATGAAAACTTCATCTTCCCCAAATGGGAAGAACACACGGCGTGTTCCCCTGGAACACACACCGTGTATTCTGGGTTTTTCGACAGGAAATCCCTCAAAACGCCTGATTCGCCCGTTTTCACCCCCGAAACAACATATCGAGACCCATGGGCATACAATCAAGAAATATAAGGCATTAAAAACTTAAAACAACCTGTTTAAAGGGGTTATATGGAAAAAACATAAATTTCCCTACCTTCGGGCGGAAACCGCCGAAGCTTCGGTTGATTTCACGACTCCCGATTGCCGCATGCCGACTCAGCACGCTGGGAGCTTCGAATCGGTACCCCTCTTGGCTTCTAACTCTCCCTATTTCTCAATCTCCAAATCCCCCCAAAAGACACAAAAAAGGAGGAGAACATATGGAGCATGCACAAGAAGGTGGAGGAAGGAAGAGAGAAGAAAAGAAAAGGAAAGAAGAAAAGAAAAGGAAGAAAAAGGGGCCCGGGCCAACCCCGGTGCCCGACATGAGTTTATCCCTTCCCTAGTCTAAAATACCCATTCCAAACTCAATGACATAGATGGAATTTCAATCTGACACTCCGTCTAAAATTTATTTCCAAACGAACCTGCATGAATAATTTAATATTTAATTTAATAATATTAAATATTAAATATTAAATATTGTGCTAAAATTCGAACATCTCAGATTTCCACCAAACACCCGTCCTAGGGTAAACACCCTATTTTGGGACCAACGGAGTGGTTGAAAAAAATATCCGAGATCAGCTGGTAAAAAAAAAGACCATTTTACCCCTCACGAGCATCCAACAACAAAAATTGAAATTTCTGCTCAAAACTTCAGTCCAAAAAAATACGGGTTCTTACAAACATGCTTTCTTCCCTCCCCTGATCCCTCTACCCCCTCCCCCCTCCCCGAGCCCTTCCCCTCATTTCTATCGCTCTCACCCTCATCACCACCATTGCTCTCACTCTCGCCCTCACCATTGACCTCATGGTTTTCTTCACTATTCTTTCCTCCTCTACATCCCTCTCCCCCTTACATCGTACCATTTTTTCAACCCCTTTCCCCCTATCGTTACGCTAGTCACCCCTCTTCCCCTCTTTCAGTGCCCTGATCACCCATTTATCTCATAATATCCTTCTCATCTACCATCACACCAATTGTTTTCTCTCCTTTCCCCATTCCATCCTTGAGGATCCCACATCATAAAAATTATTAGGTACTTCTATTTTCCATCTGAAATCATATGTAAATTAAAATTATTGATAGTATTTTTTAAATAAAGTATCTTGACTAATTTGTTTTGGTATTTTGAGGTGTTCTATTAAATTATACTCAATTAATTCATTATATATGATAAGTGTTATAAGTAGTTTACAATTAGTGTGAGTGTTTTTTTTTATACTTAGCATTACTTATTAAATAAATTAAAACCCATCATATTGTTTTTTCATAGAGAAAATTGAGTAATTTGTCTTTGTAGCTTGAGGAATGTTGTGAAAAATATATAATTAACTCATCATATGTGAAAATTTCTATAATCAGTTTTCAATTAGTGTTTGATTATTATGTTTAGACAAATATACACTTATTAAATTAATTAAAAAATCATTATTGTGTTATATATTCATATAAAAATGTAACAATTTGGAATGATTTTTTTTCCAAAGAAAAGATTGATGAAATTTTGTAATGAACCAGCTCGAGTTGATCAAACACATCACTCGATTTGTCCCACTATAAGGCGAGCATCAAAAAAAAACCAAAAAAATATAATGTCAAACTAAAGAATATCAAATGTACACATTGGAAGAAACAAACATAATCATAAGACATATAAAACCAAGACAAACAGCTAATCCTAAAATGAAAACAAGATAAGAAAAATACAAAACTCCATGTAACTATCTATCACCACAAAATTATCCCTCTATGGAGAAGTCGAAACTCAAGAGAAATCGGCTCAGTACATGACACCCTTCCCTTTATCGGTGTCCCAAAAAACTACATCTACAAATGACCAAAGGCCAAAGTAGGGTGTGTGCACAAAGGTCAGTAGGATTTCACCAAAAAATCAATACAAAGTCTAATATCATGAAAAAATTATCTCTAAATTTAAAAACAATCTAGTTTATAAAGATTTTTCATAAGATAAAACCATTTTGTAAAACATACCTTGGTTTTCTAATTGAATTTCCATATTATCAAAATCAAGGAACATGAAAAATATGTAAGAAAAAGAGATGATCATAAGAAAAACCACCCATGGTCACACCATGAGATAAAAATGTGAGAAAATAACTGCGAAATATCATCATGTGATAAAAACCAATCATTAAAAGCTCATAATTTGGGATGTAGACTATTGGAATATATACTGGACATAAAAGAAGCATAAAACTAGCATAAGTTATATACCACTAATATCAAGTCTCATAATGTTCTATAAATACCACAAAACCTCTAGTGTAATTATTCACACTAAAGTGGCATGTCCTTTTCCTAATACACCCAAAGTTCCTAATGTTCTATTCTTTTCAAAACCATTTGAAAACCTTGTTCACATTTTATAAAACATTTAAAAAAAGCATTACTACTTTCATGATTGAAAACCCATTTTTAAATCAAAATCATTTTCAAATAAAATCCATTTAAAAATATGTATTTCATAAGGAAAATAAATACTGAGATCAAATCCAACCTTTACACAATTGAAACCGAGGAATTTAACAAGAACATAAAGTTATTCAAGAATTAGAACCTTTTTATAGAGACACTTACACAAAGGGGGAAGAGGGAATGGCACAGATTAATCTACCAGATCCTAAGGTTTAATCCTATCAAGAAAGGATTTAAAGGCCTTAAAAGAGATCTCCGGGCACCTAAAGTTCAAAAGAGAATAATAGAAGAAGTGGCTGTTTGGAGGGTGTTTGGCTATTTATATCCATACTTTAAAATAGAAGACCATGTTTCAACCTCTTAGACTATGCCACAACCCCCCACATTATAGAATAAGATTCCCCCACCACAATGTAGGACATGATATCTGAGCGAGGAACTACAACACAATCCTTGGGATAATTCCACAACCCTTCAATTTAAACCATGTCTGAGATCCACGATCCTTCACATGTAGTAGATCCGATGTACATGGGGTGATTCCATGATACAACAAGATAAACCACACTATAGGGGTGTCAAAATGTATATAACTAACCAAAAAAACCCCTCGTACCCCTATTCCACAACCTCCCATTATACACCACATGGATCACTCAAACAGAGGGGCTACACTGCAGCCCCAACACCACGACGCAGTTGTACCTGAAATGGAAGTAAACCCAACATTTCTACCTCTAGTGGTCTATGTTGTAACTCGCTGGTCCACAATGCATCCAGTATCACCATGCACAACATGTTCCCTTCATGGTGCATCTCTTTGCTAAAATACATAAAATTATAGAAACTCAAAATCACCTCCAAAACTTTTGAGACTCATACCAACAACTCGTAAACATTAAAATAGAGCATAAACAAACCTAAAAGGTTTCACAATTCTCCCCGCCATAAAATATTTCTATCCTTAGAAAGTGTTCAAGACTCTAAACTCATGAAAATAGAAGGCCACTGCTACCTCATCAATGATTCTCACTCCCATGTCTCATGAATATCCTGTCTGCACTGCCACAGTACACAGACCAAAGGAATTGTTTTACTGCACAATACCTTATGCCAATGATCCATAATCTAAACTAGTTCCTCAACCACTACAGTTTCAGGCTTAAGATTAACATCCTCCCATTCAATCATATGGGAAGAGTCTAGTTGATACCTACTCAATTGGGAAACTTGAAATATGTTGTGAATTTTTGTCAAGTGAGACATAAATTCCAACTGATAGGACACCTTTTAAATTCATTTAATGATCTCAAAGGGTCCAAAAAACCTCAATGACAACTTACCCTACTTACCCAACTGATGGTGTCCCAAGAAAGGTGAAAATATGAGAAAAATAAGATCACCAACCTCAAAATCTAGTGGCTGCCGATGATGGTCCACAAAGGATTTCTAAAAACTCTGTGCCATGATAATTTCTTCCGGATCAGCTGCACATTTTCTGTAATCTTATAAACAAGGCTTGGTCCAACCAAGTACCATTATCCCAACTCTATCAAGAATAAGGGAGATATACATGGACACCCATACAATGCTTCATAGGCCCCCCATCTTAATTGAAGTATGATAGATATTGTTATAGTAAAATTTGACCAGAGTAAAATGATTTTCCCTGGAACCACCAAAGTTAAGCACACACGCTCGAAGCATATCCTCAAGAATCTGAATAGTTCTCTTCATCTTCCTATCTATTTGTGGATGACATGTCATGCTCAAATTCAACTAGGAACCCATCAACTCTTGAAAACATCTTCAAAACATGTATGTGAACCTAAGTTCCCTATCTGATACAATGTTATAGGTAACCCCATGAATTTTCACAACCTCTCATATATAGAAGTCTCTGAGTAGTTCCACCTTCACCGTCTCCTTGATAGGGAGAAAATGAGCTGTTTTTATAAGCTGATCAATTATCAAACAAATAATATCCTTCAAACTAAGAGTCTATAGAAAACTAATGAAAAATTACATGGAAATATCATCCCACTTTTATACCGAAATGGAAAAAGATCGCAACAAACTAGAAGGTCTCCTATGCTCCACCACAATCCTATGACAAGTCAGACATCGTGATATGAAAGCAGAAAATGAACACCTCATTCCTAACCTCCAATATCAATGTTTCAAATCATGATACATCTTGGTAGTCCCAGGGTGTACAAACCAGCAAGACCCTTGTCCTTCATCCATCAACTCTTTCCTTAGATAAATAGGAACAACCAATATCTTATGGAAAAAAAATAACCAATGAGAGACTGAGACCACTCACCTGAGGTCTTCCCACCATTTAAGATTTTACTAAAGCACTGTAAATCAGTGTTTGTCACCTTCTTGAGCCACACTTGATCATCAAATGAAAATTCAACCTTCAATGAAGCTAAGAACACCTTCCCACCATCCTATTCCATTCCCATTCTCATCTTAGTAAACAAACTCACACTACTACAGATTGAGATTTTAAAAGCTCTAAAAATAGGCTTTATCAGCACAAAAAATGCACTGATAACATGAGATATGTTAAAAGGTGACCATTATCAGCGTTAGAAAAAATCACTAATAATGGATGACTTTATTAGTGTTTTTTATCACTAATAAAGGCACCCATTATCAACATTGATAAAATTTGAAAAAAATTATTATTTTTCAGACACTCCCCCATTCTTAGTGATCATGAGCTCCTTTCTCAGCTCTATCCATTCCATCGACCGACCTTCACCCACTCTCATGCACCCCCTTTAACTGCACTCATGAACCCCCTTTCTCTGCACTATAAATCTTCTCACCAACTCATGTATGCTTGGATTGGAACCTATGACCTGCCTTCTACAATGCAAACCCCTTTACCATTGCCCTACCTTGTTTTATTCTACAATTTATGATATTTATATTTATTTATACATATTTAAATACATATTTTTTATTCATATATATATATAATTATTTTTAAATACATTTATAAAACATATGTTTGTGTGTGTGTGCACTTGCACGCTTGTGTGTTTGTGATATATATATATATTTAAATATATTATATATTATATATTAATATTCATTTAAATATATTAGAATATAAATATAAATATATATCTATTTATTAATATACACACATATTTATATATAAACATTATATACACATTTTTATAAGTATATATATTCATATATTTTTATAATGTAAAAAATGGTTAAATATTGTTTTAAATAAAATGGATAATAATTAATTCCATATGATTTATATAATTATTTTTAAATACATTTTTAAAATATGTCTTTATATTTTATATTTAGATATATTTTTTATACATTACATATATATATTTATATGTCTACATATTTAAATATATATTTATACATATTTACATATAATTGTATATTTAGATATAAATTTTTTATAATGTATTTATAAATATTAAATGTAAATACATTTATATACTATATTTAATGATAATTATAGATTTATAAAAATACATTTATATATGATGTATATACACAATACATACACACATATTGTAACACCCTGAGATTTTATAATAAGAAAATTATGTTCGATAGTATAAACAACATGCAACACGGAGCTTAGATGAGAATGTAACACCCCGATACTTTATGATATATTTATTTTTAAATAAATTTAATTTCTTAGATATCTTGAAGCACATGAAACCCCAATATTTTTATGTTCAATAGCGTATTCAACACATGACATTGAGCATAAATGACCCATGATATATATAACCGTTATAACCTAGCTATTAAATTGGTAGTTATGAATAGTATTAACTACTCTAAGAAATATATATATAAGTCTTTTACTCAATATAAGATATTTATAAATGTTTAGTAAATAATCAATCAATTTTTAGTAAAGTAATTTTATTCTTTAAAAACACGTTTTCTTCAAAAATGGGTTTTTTTCTTTTCATGAAAAAATATTATAATTAAATTTTAATAAATTTAGAAAATGTATTTGATAAAATGAACTTAATTTTTAAAATCATAATATCAAAATTTATTTTGAGATATTTTTTTTGATTTTTCAGAAAATATTGATTTTTTAGTGAATAGTGAAAAATATCAATTTTTGTAAAAATGTCATTTCTTTTCAATAAATTAAGTAATTTAAAAGTATAATTATGTTTTGAATATGATTTCAAGAAACATAAGTATTATTTAGTTATATTTAATCCACTTAATTTCATTTTAATCAACTTCATATTGGATTTTAGCATAAGGTTGTCTTTGGGTAAAAAAAAAGGATTTTTCAAAAAACTGTTTTAAAGTAAATAATGTTTCTCCATTTTAATAAATTAAAATAACACATAATCATGAATGATTTAAATTAAATGTATATATTATATATAAATAAATACTAATTTATATTCATACAATTATTATTGTTATACATAGAGTTCATATGAAATCATCTTGTGCTTGAAAAAAATACACTTCTCGAAGACCCTCCTTTTCATCACGTCCATGGGTTTTGTTTTAAATTTAATTTTTTTTTAATTTTATAAAATTTATTTGAAAAAATAAGATTCATTTTTAGAATAATAATTTCAAAATTATATTAGGGTTAATTTTTGATAATTTTCTGAAAGGATTAATTTTTTGATGAATAGTGAAAAATATTGAATTTTAATTGAAAACTGCATTTTCAGTTAAATTATTTATAAAGTAAAATTATATTTTAAAATGGTTTTAAAGTAGTTAAATCATATATTTATTAATCCAATTTATGTCATTGTAATCAATTTCATATTGAAATGGGATAGAAAAACTTCATAAACATTTGAACATTTTCTCTTTGTGTCATTTATGTTATCAAACATAGTTTTCTTTATTTTATGTTTTTGTGGTTGTTAAATTTATCTTAATCATTCAAATTCTTGTGATCATTGATATCTATAAATACATATCATTATTTGGGAATTATGATTTTCTTCCATGCCCAAATGTTCACTTCCCACCCTTGTTCTCCAATTTGGAAACCCAGTATGTGTTATTTAAGATAACCTTCACACGTCCTTTTTTCTATTAACAAGAGAATGTTTTATTAACCCTTTTTATGATGTGGGATTATAAAAAAATTATTTTTAAATTTACAACCTTTGATCATCGAGATAAATTTTAAATTGTGAGGATGAAATTTATTAAGGGGGGGCATGTAACACCCTGAGATTTTAAAAGAAGAAAATTATGTTCGATAATGTAAATGACATAAAACAATAAGCTTGAATAATAATGTAACACCCTAATACTTTAATATATATATATTTTTAAATAAATTTAATGAATTATATATCTTTCAGTACACACAACCCCAATATTTTTGTTTTTAATAGCGTATTCAATATGCAACACCAAGCATAAATGACCCAAAATATATATAATCGTTATAAACTAGCCGTTAAATTTTAAGGTATGAATAATATTAAATAATTAAAGATATATATATATATGTGTGTGTGTGTGTGTGTGTGTTTGTGTTTAAATTTCCTACTCAATATAAGTTATTGAAAAATATTTAGTAAATAATCAATAAATTTTTAGTAAAATAATTTTATTCTTTAAAAATATGTTTTATTAAAAAAATTATTTTAATTTATTTTCATAAAAATAAAATTATAATTAATTTTTTGAAATTTTAGAAAATGTATTTGATAAAATGAAATTCATTCATTTTTTCCATTACTACCTTTCACGGTTGGGTATGATGATGGATATAAAGTATATATATGATATTTATAATATAATTATACATCTGGAGTAATTATATAATATATAACTTTTTTTACTTTCCATTATATAGGGGATACGATAACATTGCTCATTTGTACGGTGGATTACTGCCTCACAAAGCGATGTGATTCATTTTCACTAATGCTTTACATGGAAAATAATAAGGATAAAGTAAATAAAAATTATTATATACATGAAATAATTATTATATTCATGACATATTTATCATTCTGAAAATATAATATATCATTTTCTTTCTTACCTTTTTACTCATTGAAAGATGATAACGTCGTTCGTGTACATGTGGACTACCGCCTTTATGAAGCGATGCGACCCTCTCTTTTCATCACCACACCACATGGATGCTATATATAAGTATATTTAAATAAATAATATGTTATTTATGATATAATTATAATTATATAAATATAAAATATTACTCAATTCGTTTCCATAATTATCATTGAAAAATTTTAACGTTACTCATGCATACGTACGACCTACCGTCTCCATGATTATAACATACTTCATTTTTCAAAATAATCTTTCATAATTGGTATTAAGAGTATAATTGATGTATAAACATGATTATTATTTCATTATTATTATTATTTATATGATAGAAATATATTATATGCACAAGAACTATAACTTTTATAACAAAATAAGAATTAGAAAACAAGGCAATTAACACCCAAAACAATAAAAATAATGAAATATTATTAACGAATGGGTGATAATATGTTATAAAAGGAAAATATAAGATATTATAAATATTAATATGGTTCTTTAATAAGTTAATAACATGTTTAAAAACACTATACAAGAGGTTAAATCATGTTCAACCAAAAGGAAGCTTGAGGTAAGGGATTTATTAACCCAATTTCCATTCATTGGGTGAACTTCTACTTCATTGATTTTATCGTGCTAAGATTATGTGTGTAATTTACTTTGATTATTTTATGTTTTATTTAAACTTTTTCTATGTGGATTTAAATTTTATACATGTAATCAATTCATTTATTAATCCTATCTTCAATGATACGATCTTCGTAAGGGATTTCTAGTATCACTTTTATTTCTAGGAGACATATGAAAATTCACTACTCATTTATTTTATTTGGTGTATATACTAACCCTTTGATATGTTATATAATGAATACCATTTTTTTCATTATATTTAAAGTTTCATTTTATATTATTATTTATTTTGGATTAGGATTAAAAATATTACTAATGCGGTAAGGGATTTTTGTCTCAATTTTCCTTCTTTGATATTTATGTCTTGTTATGCACCTATCTTATTTTATAAGGTGTACATAAATCCCCTTTTACATGTAATATAATGAATCTATTTATTATCATTATATTTTAATTTTAATTTAATTTTATCATTTCATGGGGCTTACGAATCAAAGTTACCAAAGTGGGAAGAGTTTTATGTTATAATCTCATCGATTATTTGGTTTTTTTTATGATTAAGTCTCCAATATTGAAATATTATGATCTAAATCTCATGTATTCTCATGATTCTTATTATCATTTGTTTATTCATGATATTTTCAAGTAATAGTACAATTTTCCACTATTTTTTACTTCAAATAATTGAGAAAATGTTTTTAATAAAAATCATATTTATTTCTCTCTTAAGTTGAAATCCTTTTTTCTCCCAAAACCATGTTTTCTAAAAAAAATTTCAAAATTTTTAGCATTATTCAAATGATTTATTAAATATTTTTTACCCATTTTTAATTTTTATAAAATGTTTCGAAAGGAATATTCATGTAATTTTCCAAACAATGCCCATTTGACTTTTACCAAAAATGTGAAAGGAATATTTTTTCAATATGTATGGAAAGAAAATAATTTTTGCCATGATGAACATTATTTTCTTTGAAGATTCCTTTATAATATTTCAAGTTTATTTTCAAATAAAAGTATTTTCAAATAGTTTTTAATTTTCTTTCAAAATTAAAAGCATATTTTCCTAAAGAAATGTTTTAAATTATTTTTAAAGCTTCATTTATGTGTTTCGTAGGTTTTTCTCAAAGAAATGGATTTTTATAATATTTTGTGAATTTTTAGTTTTAAATTTTTTTTTTCAAAATAAAAAGGTTATTTTACTCTAAATGTATTTAATAATATTTTAATAATATCCCCATTCATCAATGTCAATAAACCTTATTGTTACTTATGATTCAATGAGGATATTTTGTAAAGATACCGTCCTCATTCTTTCTCTGGATGGATTAATATTACTTTAAATAGATTGTTACTGAACCTATTTCTTTCCCACGAGTTAATCATATTTCAAAGAGATTGTTATGGAGCCTATTTCTTTCCCACTGGTTAATCATATTTCAAATAGATTGTTCTGGAACCCATTTTTTTTCCACAGATTAACCATATTTCAAAGATATTATTATGGAACTCATTTCTTTTCCACGATTTAACCACGATTCAATGAGATTATTATGGAACACATTTCTTTTCCATGGGTTAATCATGTTTCAAAGAGATTAACATGAATCCCATTTCTTTTACATGGATTAATCAAGTCATAAAAGTAATAATAATTGTTTTTATGAGTTTTATGATGCAAGATCTTTGTACTTTATTCATGTTATTGTTCTTAGACATTACTTATACGACAGGTGCACCTAGATAGAACCGGATGAGTCCGTTATAAACTATACGATGAGTTTACCCAGATAACACTCCAATTCATTTGGAAATGAAAAGGAATTGTCATGGTATATCTCAAATGATGTTTGGTTTTTGGTTATTTAGGTGTAATAGAGTGGATGACTAGGGTTGTATCTCAAAGGAGAAAGTAATTAAAACAAAATATTAAAGGTATTTTGAAAATAAAATAAAATAAAAGAAACACATTACTTAAAAGTATTGGGGTTGTTTATCATTTATAAAACAAGAAGAAGTATTATGTAAGAAGATTGTATTTTTTTTTGTTTTTGTTTTTGAAACGAGGATAAGAAAACGCAATGAGAATATATATTTTTTAGAAAAATATTTTAAAAGTCATAATAGATCCAACTCTACCACTTCACTTACTTATTAATCATTATCATTTAAATTATACTCCACTTAATTATTATCCCCTAATTTGTTAACCCTTGAACCCTATAGGGGTTAACTTAACCACGTTGATGAAATGAATTAAAACCTAAGCTAGCTTCGGAATATGAAATCATAGCACCTTGATTTGATTGATGTTATAAGGATATATTATGGTAAATGGTAAATTAGGAAACATATCCATTTTGTAAATGAGGATTAATTGAGTTTAGGTATTATATTTGAACTTTACAAATTGATCTCATGGGTTTTTGTTTTACTGATTAAGATTGCGCTCTCACAATTCACACAATTCCCGACCTCATGTGTTTTGTGTTAATTGTTCAATTTATTGATTAGTTTATTTTAAATTAAAAACTCAATTCATAGATCATATTAATTGAATTAGATTATTTCATTGATTCAAGATAAATAAATGAAGAATGTAAGAGGTAGATTTATTACTAAAAAACTACTCTTCCATGGGCGGTGTAGTCATCGCATAAACATTTTTCATTCACAAAGGAATAGAAAGGGTATAACCCAATAAAATTTATAATATTGAGTTCTATAATAAAGAATTAAATAAGATAAGAATAAAATTGAATAAAACATAAGAAATGTAAGATAAACTAAGAATTTTATTGAAAGAACAACAACATTAGAACAAAGAAGAGGAAAAGAAGATCATTTTAGAGGAGATCCTAGTTTGATAGATTCCATCCTAAAATGGTGAATTTAAATGTAAATGAACCACTTCTCATATTCTATAAATCCAATAAGTCAGGTAAAACCCCCTCCAAATGAGAAAAAACACATTTATAAAGTGGAAGGGAGGCTAGGGTTTCAAGACTTTTCAAGTGTGAATGGGAAATTCAGTGAAGTATTTTAATCTGATTTTCACTAACTGTTTGACCTCATAAACTCATAAACCTACTATCTGTTTAGAATAATGATTTATGAAAAATTGGATCTTCTAGATTTTGTACAAATTTGGGTCTAATCAAAGCATCAATGAAGAATTTATGACCCAAATACTAAAGCAGTGTCTAATCGGGATAGTCGAGTCCAAATTTGAATTCATGGCCCATTTACTCCAATCAAATGAACAATATAACTTAGATATCCTAAATCAAAGTTGTAACCCATTGAGTGAGGAATAGTTTTACAAAATTTTAATTTCAAATAAGTCATAAAAAAATATTTATGTCCAAAATACTACAGTTAACTTTAAAGGGGAAAAACTAGAATTTTCATCAAATGTTTAAACGAATGATCTAATCCAAAATATTCCATAAATGAACACATTTAAAATAATGAGAGAAAATTATTTCATTTATTATAAATATAATATTCAATAATTTTTTTATTAACTCTCCCACACTTACCTTTTTTCACTCATGGGAAAAACCTTATATCATGCAATCCAAAAAATTGTGACAAGATATGCATGTTTATATTTCCCAAACCACAATGGAAATATAGAAAAAGTAAGAATCTCATAAAGAGTCAATATCATTAAATTTTAAAGTAAGTGTCTCATAAATTGTATCAAAATAAAATATGGCAAGATTAATGACACTAATCATAGAAAAAAAGTTATGGGTATACCATGCCATTAATTCCCCACGTGTGTGTGCCAAACATTTTAATATCATATCTACACCCATTATAAAATATATTCTGGTCAAGTAAAACAATTATTCTTACCTGGTTTAATTCACTAAACCTATTCTACATTCCTTTGAAATCAAATTTCAAGACCCACTAACTTAATCATTCCCAAAATTCAAACCTTAATCTCTCAAACTAGATATCCCCACGTGTTGTATATTTCATCACTCCCCTATTTATTAAGATAATATATATATATTTTGTTTTTTTGGATTTTTTTTGTATTTTTTTGAGGGTGTAAAATTGTCAGATATTAGGTACACATGCATAGGTCAATTCAGTAAAGTAATAAAATTGATCAGAAGAGAAAGGAATATATGGATCAACTACTGATATAAGATGATTTTTTTACCTAACTTGAATGTACCTTAAATTAAGTAGGAAAAATTTCATGAGACATGGTTTCATGAAAATTTGTGTGGAGAAATCAATGACAAAATTTACCATGAACAAATATCACAAATAATGATGTTAAAATCTAAAAGGTTTTAAAATGACACAATTAATCATATCATCAATGCCATATATTTTTATAAAAATCAACCTTTGATGATGAAATCTTTCTCATTCTTATCATGCGACCAATAAATTTTGAAAACATGAATTTTTTATATGTTCCACATGTAAATGAACATGTTACATGCTATATATTTTTCTATTTTTTGTTTAATTTAATATAAAACCTAATATAAAACACACACAAAACACAAAAATGAAAATCCTAAATAGTTACCCTAAAATTTTGTCGCCTCCCCCACAATTAAAATGCTGCATTTACCTCAATGTGAACTGATGAGAAGATATGTGCAGATGAATTTTAAAATTTTAAATAGGATAAATAATATAAAAGTTAAAGGGTTAGGAACAACTTGATATTCTCAAGTGATGATGGTGTCATCCAGTTTGATAAAATCAACTACATGGGAAGGAAGTCCCTCAATATATTACTTTAAATGTTTCCCATTGACTGTAAATCTCCTTCCTATGTCCTCTTGTGTGATCTCCACTGTACCATAAGGAAAACAATTAAATACAACATAAGGAACTAACCATCTAGAATCCAACTTACCAGGCATTATCTTTAGTCATGAACTATATAAAAGGAATTTCTCTCTAACATGAAACTACCTTTTTGGGTCATTTTATCATGACCCTATTTTGATCTTTCCTTTTATATCCTTGATTTCTCATATGATGACAATTGAATCTCCACAAGATCTTGAATTTGCAGCTTCCTTTGAATTCCAACTTGGTTCAAATCCATGTTGTATTTCTTTATAGATCAATATGCCTGATACTTGACCTCCACAGAGAGAATATATGCTTTCCCAAAAAATAATCTGAAATAGGGACATACTGATGGGAGTCTTGTATGCCATCCTATAAGCCCATAGTGCATCATCCAAGTGCTTGCTCTAATCCTTTCTATTTGGCTGCATGGTTTCCTCCAAAAAAATTTTAACTTCCAATTTGAAACCTCTTCCTGTCCATTTGTTTGGGGGTGGTATGGAGTAGAAGTTTTATGCATCACCCCATAATTTCAAAAGAGGGAATCCAAATTATGATTGAAAAAGTGTGTCCCTTGGTCACTGATGATGACCTTTGGTACTCCAAACCTTCATTAAATTTGAGACTTGAAAAAATCCAGCACAACAGGAGAATCATCATTCCTGGTGGCCTTTCCCTTCACCCATTTTCTAACATAATAAAAAGTGACCAAAATTTACAATAAACCAAATTAACTTAGAAAAGGAACCATAAAATAAATTCCCCCAAAATAAAAAATCACACAGAATAATATGGGTTGTTGGTGCATCTCCTATCTCCTCAAAATGTTTCCAGTGCATTGGAAATGTGAGAACAACTTAAAAAACACATGGGCATCATGGAACAATCTAGGAGAATATAATATAGAGTCTGATAATTTACTATCTATCCATTATTGTCCAAAGTGTCCACCACAAGAAAGGGTATGACATAAATGTAAAAAATACTCAAACTCATGATCAGACACAATTTACCTAATGACTTGGTCACTACACATATGCCATAGGTAGGGATAATCCCACATATAAAACCTATAATCACTCTTTAATTTTTTAAATCGACGTTTCTTTAAATTTTTAGGAATTTGAGAGGCAAAAAAGTAGTTCACTAAATCTGCATACCAAGGATGCATAACTGAGATGACATAAAGATGATCATAAGGAAAAGTGTCCTAAAGTGGTACTTGGTCCAAGGAATCAGCCTCTAATGTGTGAGTAATCCTACTCATGTGGTCTACCACCAAGTTTTCTGACCCCTTCTTATCCTTTATCTCAATATCGAATTCTTGAATAAGGAGAATCCATCAGATAAGTCTGGGCTATGCATTTGGATTCTTTAAGAGGTTCCTCAGAGCTGCATGGTCAAAAATAACAACTACTTTAAAGCCTAATAAATATGAACAAAATTTATATAAATCAAGTATAACAGCAATAAACTCTTTTTCCATTGTGGTGTAATTTTCTTGGTCTGAATCCAAATTCCTCAATTCATAAGCAATCACATGGGACCAACCTTCCACCCTCTAAGATAATACATCTTCAACTGTAAAGTTGGACGTGTCACACATAAGCTCAAAAGGAAGCTCCCACTGTGGGGGATGTATGATCATTGGAGTGGTCAGAATCTTTTTTATCTCATCAAATGATACCCTACACAAATCATTATAAGAAAATCAATATATTTTTAAGGAAATCTAGATAATGGTAGAGAGATATTATTAAAACATCTGATAAAGCATCAATAAAATCTTGCATTCCCTAGGAATGATCTAACATCATGCACACATTAAGGATATGGAAAAGATGAAATAATATCTACCTTAGATCTATCAACCTCTATTCCATGTTTTGACACTACATTCCCTAAGACAATGTCATTATCTACCATGAAATGACATTTTTTAAATTTCAAAACTAGATTTTTCTCAATATAATGATTCAAAACCTTTCCCAAACTAAATATAGATTCATCAAATGAAGATCTATACATTTTAAAATCATCCATAAATACCTCCATGCATGTCTTAATGAAATCTGAAAAAATACCCACCATACATCTCTGGAAGGTACTTGGGGAATTGAAAAGTCCAAATGGCATCCTTTGGTAGGAAAATATGCCGAATAGACAAGTGAATGTTTTCTTTTCCTGATCCTCCTAAGCTATAGGAACCTGAAAATATCCATAGAAGCCATCCAAGAAACAATAGTGTGTCTTCCCAGCTAGTCTCTCAAGAATTTTATCAATAAATGAGAGTGGGAAATGATCCCTATGAGTGGATTGATTTAGTTTCTTATAATCAATACACACACGATAACTGTTTTTCACCCTTATTGGAACTAACTCTACTCTCTCATTTCTAAAAACTATAACACCACTTTTATTAGGCATAACCTGTATAGTACCCACCCAATTGGAATCTAAAATGGGATAAATGATACCTTCATCGAGGAATTTTTCAACTTCTTTTTTAACAACTTCTATAAGGTTTGGATTAAGTCTCCTTTGTGGATGCCTGACTAGTTTATCCCTATCCTCTAAAATAATCCTATGCATGAAAATGGGTGGGTTAATACCAAATACATTATCCGAGGTCCACCTGATTTTCCAAATGTTCTCCCTCAAAATATTTAAAAGTTTTTATTCATGTTCAAAAGGGAGATTATTAGAAATGATAACAGGTAATATCTCACCACTCAAAAAGTATGGGTATTTGATATTTGGTGGAAATGGATTGAGTTCCAATGAAGGGGGTGTTGTATGGATGTATACATTGAAAGAATTGAAATATGTGCACAATTAACATTATTTTCATAATAGAAATCATAAAAATTAGAGAATAATGGATCAAATACCTCAGCATACTCAACATCCATGTCATAATTCAAGTAAACATGATCAAAATCAGAATATGAATCCACATCAAAATGAAGTCCAAGAGAGGTTTGTGCATCATAAATAGGTGTGTAAGTATTCTTAGAAATCAGACTAGAACTAATTATTATATTATATCTAAGCATAGGAAAATAAAACTCCATGGGGTTTTTACTTGGTGGTTCTAAATGGGACATGAAAAAAGTAGAACTATCTTTTGAGGGAAACTTCATGGAGTCCATAACATTAAATATCACAACTTCATATCCAAACTCCATGGAAAGTGTACCCTCATGGAAATTTATGATCATTTTTTTAATTTTGAGGAAGGAACTACCTAATATAATGGGAGTACGAGAATTTACCTAATCATCCTCCATGTTAATCATGTACAAATATACTAGAAATATCACGTCTCTTACCCAAATAAGTACATCCTCAAGGAATCTCTCTAGATATGCTATAGATCTATTCTCTAACTACACCACTATTCTCATCATCTTCAACTCAAAAACCTATAAATAAGATAATATAGAGAGAGGCATCACATTTATGGAAGTTACCGAATCACACAAATCATTAGAAAAGTGTAACTCCCCTATAGTGCATGGGATGGTGAATGTCCCCAGATCCTTTCACTTTATTGGAATTTATTGATTTGGTGTAATTATTATTGACACATTCCTTCTAAGATTGATTCTCTCATTTCCCTTTATCCCTCTTTGATTGGTACAAAGTTATTTTAAGAAATTAGAATACCTTGGGATTTTCTTAATGACCTCAATACGGGGGATGTTTATCTCAACACGCTTGAATGTATCCAAAACCTCTTTTTCGCATTGCTTATTCAACCATTTTTTGGTTTAAACAACTCTATTTAGAAACGGAAGGGGTTTAGGTGGAATATTATCAATTTTATTCTTACCTTTTCCTTTCTCCTTTGGGTTCTCAGTGACTAGTGATGATGGGGGAATCTCCTTGAGTTGGGTGAATCCTGGTAGAATTGTAAGTGTAGGTTTATTAGTCTTTTTATCCCCTCTTATCAATTTGATGGCACTAAAATTCCCCTTGGGATTTGGAGTAGGTTTGGAAGGAAGATTTTTGGAGTTCTTACTTACCAATTCATGGACGGTGATGTCAATCTTGCTTATTTTCATCTTCAACTCCCTTAACTTCGAACCTTGACTCTTCAGATCATTCTATTGATTAAGAATAATTGCTTTCAAAAGGTCATCAGTATTAGAATCTATATTTTATTGAGAATTCTCTTGTTGTTGACTTGTTGATTCTTGTGCTTGAAATCACTGTTGGGGTTTTTGAAAACCATGTTGGTAAGGTGAAGGTTGTTTGAAGTTTTATTGAAAAGGGATCATTTTTTATTGTCTAAACCATACCTCATGTATGATTTATCTTTCAATCCTTGGTTGTATGTTGGTGTAAAGGAATTATAATTCTTATGGGGATGTGGTTGTTTCTACTGCGGATATGGTCTCCTAGGGAATACGTTTTCATAATCCTCTATCTCTTGTAATTGAGGGAAACAATCAATAGGGTGGTATGTTTTAGTGCAAATTATGTAAGGCCTTATGGGAGTGTATTGGGATGTATTTTGATCCAAATAAATCTATCTCACTATAGCGGTTAATTCTTATAACTTATTATCTATTAAATGATTTTCAAGAGAAGAAGGACTTACCTGATGTGCTGGGAATTTTGAGCCATATTGTTAATCAATTCCCATGAAGCTATTGGTGTTTTGTTGTCCAATTCCCCTCTAGTCATGACATCCATCATGCTCATTTCCATAGGAATGGGTCCTTCATAGAAGTATTGGATGAGGATTTGGTCACAGAATTGGTGATGTTGGTAGGTTTCACACAACTTATTTAATTTCTCCCAGTACTCATACATTGATTCTCCTTAGGCTTGATTTATTTCTAGGATCCATTAGATATTGACCTTAAGATTGAATGTGGCCTTAGGGATTGAATTAGACAGTCTCAATTTATGGGAAGTTTCAACATTCAACCAGTTGGATAATTCCTCCATTTTTGGAACATTAAAATTGGAAACAATTCTGAATCAAACCTAAAACAAGAACCAACGGCTATAAATAAAAACACGCATTTATAGAGCAGATGGGAGGCTAGGCTTTCAAGACTTTTCAAGTGTGAATGAGAAATTCATCCAAATATTTTAAGAGTACATGAAATGGATGTTTGTCTGAAAAAATAGTGAACCATATGTCCTTAAATAATAATTATTTGTTTGAAATTTGATCTTCTATCTAAGGTCCAAATTTGGTCTCAATACAAGCACCGATGAAGATGTTATGGCTCAAATACTGAAGTGGTGTCCAATCTAGAGAGTCCAGTCTATCTTTGAATTCATGGCCATTTACTCTAATAAAATTCAAAATATATCTTAGATGACCTAAATAAAGGTTGTATCCCATTGAGTTATGAACACTTTTACAAAATTTTCATTTAAAAAAAGTCACATAAAAATATTTATTTCTGAAATACTATAGTGAACTTTAAAGTTTAAAAACTAGAATTTTCATCAAAATTTCAAATGAATGATCTAATCCTAAATATTCTATAAATGAACATATAAAACACAATGTGAGGAAATTATGTCATTTATTATCAAATAAATATTCAATAAAAATGTGTTTTATCAGTAATTATTACGTTCTTTAGAGAATTATATTGTTAGTTGACCATATGATTATTCCATCTATAAGGGTTCTTCAAGGGTTCTATAATGATGATGTTCGAAGATACCAACACATTTTATATATGACTTCCATGAGTTTATAATGTTTCCTTTGATCAATATTGATATCACATGGCTCATGATTATTGATTCTTATGACTCTTTCCATTTTTAAAGACTTATTCCATGTTTCAAGAATGATGATTCAGGTATTTATGGGTATGAGTTCTTTTATGATTTGCTCATGCACTCTAATTATGTCATCATACCCTTATGCACTTCTTATGCTCATTGATGGAATTCAAATTTTAATGCTTATGTTTACCCTTACTAATCATTTGAGCTCACTCTTATTATGTTTCCTTTCCCCCCAGGTTATAAATAATGAGGTTGAAGTAATTATTTCTAGAAGGTATTTCATATGGATAATGATGATGACTTAATGTGAAAAAAGAAAAGCTGGGTTAAGTGGGAGAAATAGTCATTTAAAGACATGGGTATTGTTAATGTATGATTTTTTTTCTAATTCTCTAAAACTCTAAACCTAAAAGGACCTTGATAATGTAAGTGATCCAATATTTCCTTTTGATGTTGTAAGGTCTGGATGGGAAAAAATTGGGTCACATTTATCAGTGTCAAATCCAGAAACATAAAGTTTATGATTTTAGCACCAGATCCGAGAGTGCGGGTTTAGGGTTGTCATACATATTCACACACATACACACATACACATTTATATATATATCTCTCTCTCTCACACATATTTACATATATTTATTTATTTACATATATTATAATATACATATAAATATATATTTGTTTATTGACATAAACATGTTTATAAATGAACATTACTTAGGAAGATATATATATTAATGCATTTTTGTAAGGCAAATAATGTAACAACCCAGGTAAATAAAGAATATGACATTTTTATATTTATCCATATTTGTGAATAAAATATTAATATTACTTTAAAGGGGATGCTATGCTCGATGGCATACCCAATACGCAATAACGAGTTTCTTGGGAATCTTATGTTGCACTCTAATAATAAAATAATATTATTTTAAATGGTAGTTAATGCCTAGCCGTTGTAATGGAGGGAATGAACAGAACTAACTACAAAATGATTATATATGTTTGCCAAATATTTTTACTCTTTACAATAAATGATAGAGGATTAAAAATGCGAATGAATCAAATTTAAGCGTAGACAGTCTAATATTCTTTAAAAGGTCGATTAACCGCCTTTTGATGGCGAACCTCTTTTAAATCCACTTTTTGACAATTTTATGTTTTATATTTGACAAAATAAAATTCTTCTTTATAATCGGGACATCAAAATTTACTCTGTGTAAATTTTTGATATTTTTCCGAAAAAGTTCAATTTTTAATGAATAGTGAAAAATGTTGTATTTTAATTCAAAACCTCTTTTTAATCTAATTTATTTATATGATTAGATTATATTTTTAATTGGTTTTAAAGTGTAAATAGAATATATTTTTACCATTTAATCTAATGGTGGTCATTGTAATTAATATCACTTTAAGATTGGACATAAACGAGTGTCAATCTTTTGAAAGATATTGTTTCATAAAAACGCGCTATTTGTTTTAACAGTGGGATTTAATTATAAAATTAATTAATGCAACTTATATGTTATGAATTTGGTAAAATAGACTTCATTTTTGAATTTGGAATATCAAATATAACTTAGGGTGAATTTTTGGTATTTTTCTGAAAAACTTCAATTTTTGATGAATAGTGAAACCACAAAGTGGTGGTTACAAAATTTGATTTTTCGTTTAAATGGGACTTTACCACTTCTGTGATTTGAATTTCAAAAATACAATTTAAATGATTTTAATTTTTAAGTAAAATGTGGTTCAATGGTATGAAAATAATTTCTGATGAAAAGTAACTTTTAAGTTTTATTAATCGCGATTAAATGTAATTAGTGTGATTTAAGGTAAAAATGATATTATAATAAAATTAAAATATATTGACACTTGTCCTAACCCTATTGGATGAGTTATGGCCGACCAAGACAACCCATGGGTCGATTTTTGGTACCCCATGGAGCCACTTGGGTTTGATAATGACATTTATGCCTTTTATTTAAAGTTAAAATAAAAATGTCACAAACATGATTTGTTTTACTAAAACAATTTTTACATGTGGTTATACAAGTCAGAATTTTGACTATAAATAGTAATTGGAAAGATAAAAAGATTTCCAACATCATAGTATTTTTTTATAATTTTTAGAGATTAAATAAATTAAATTCTTTATGACATTATGATGATGCAGCGATGACATCATTAATAAAGGATTTAAATAAAATGGAAAGAGAATGTAAATTCTAAGACCTAAACATGTCCAAAACCTATTTGATGGGTGGATTTAGAACCCTTATCACCTTATCCTCGAATTATATCAATGTGGGACCATTAAAATCTGAAAACCATTTGAAAATAAAGTAACATTTATTACTTTACCAAGAGTGCCCCTCCTCTCCTCTTATAAAAGGCCCCCACCTCTACCACCTTACCCACACCTCTCAAGCCTTTGGTTTGAACAATATCTGATCATTTTGTCTCTAAAAATCCCTCTACTCATCCTAGAAGCCTTAACTTAGGAAGGAAGCTCTTCAAGAAACCCTTTTGGTTCAAACCAAAGGGAGTTACCCAATTTTAAGGTAACGTCTTCACTTGTGCTCTTTTGTTTTATTTTGCTTCTCCAACCCCATAAACTCTTTTTATTCATTTATTTTGTAACAACTCCAGTATATTAAATATACTAGGATGTTTTTATAATAATTATTCGAGCTAAACTTACACACACCTTCATCTAATGGTTAAAGAACATACTGTTTCTGTGGATAGCGAATTTCTGCCTCACAAAACAATGATTGTTCAACACTCATATAAAACTTTAATAGGTGGCCATTAATATGTCACTATGTTTATATATGATATATAACATGTTTATGTTTTACTTAAGCTTCTGTGTTTTTAATTTGTGGCATACCTTTATGGCTTCCATTATGGGTATACGCGATATCTTCATTTTAGAAAGTGCGGACTACCGCCCCCTCAAAGTGATTTGATTCGTTAATGCCATATGTGGGATGTATAAAGGATAGATTTAAAGTTATTATATATGATGTTATACTGTAATTATAATATACCTTTATATAATTATTGTTTTCTTTCCATTAAAGTATGAGATAGAAATGAAAGTAGCGTTCATGCGTACGTACGGCTTACCGTCTCCATGAACGGTGCATTTCATTTCTTATCCTCAAATGTAATGTACTATTATAAGTACATATAATGGATATATATGATGTATGATACATATAAAGGATGAATATAATTCTGGAATTAAAAATATACACATCTCTCATTTAGTTTTAATTCCATTAATATGACATAGAAATGAAAGTAGCGTTCATGCGTACGTACGGCTTACCGTCTCCATGAACGATGCATTTCATTTCTTACCTCTAAATAATTATGTAATATTATAAATACATGTATATTCTGGATATATATGATATATATGATATCCAAATCAGTAATGTCATTCTGGATATAAAGAACCTTTGACCACACGAACAACATGTAATTGTAAGAAGTCCACTTTTGACTTAAGAACCAAATATCAACAAAACAAACATTATTAACTTAAATAATTACATAATGTTAATAACATGTCAATAATTGATATAAAAGGAATAATTAACTTTAAAAAGGTTCTTAAGAAAGTATAAATTAACTCAAGTTTATTATTCAGGACGTTAAAGAACGATCGAGTCAAGTCAGACCCAAGGTAAGGGATCCTACTCCTCTCTTTCTTTTTAAGTACTCTCTTTTATGTCATTCCTTTTAAAGATCATATTTCTTGTTATTGGGATGTTATTTTATATTACTCTTACTGTAATTTTTATGTTCATATGATGAGAGACCCTATTCTCTCTCATCAATACATTTTGGAAGTTTTGAGTGGCGCCGTTAGGCTGCCGAATTTTCGTAAGAGATCTAACCTCTCTCTTTCTTTTTAAGTACTCTCCTTTATGTCACTTCTTTTAAGCTCCTATTTGTTATGATGGGGGATGTTATTTTATATTCATCTTGCTTTAAATTTTATTTTAATATGACGAGAGACCCTATTTGATCTCATCAATCCATTTTTGGAAGTTTTAAGTGGCGCCGTTAAGCTGCCGAGTTTTCGTAAGGGATTTTTCATCTCACTTTTATTCCCGTGAGATTTATGCTAAATTTTCCAAAATTTCCTTTGAGTGGTGTATGTACTAACCATTATTTTACTCATTGTGTAATATACTTTCATTTATGAGTATTTACATCAATGTTGTATTGTCCTTCTTTCACGGGTTGTATGTTTCGAAAGATACCCATGTCGATAAGGGAACCTTTCACCCTCCTCTTTTTAAAAGACTTATTTTGTTATGTCTTTTAATTCACATACTATTATGTTGGGATATGTTCTTCTATATCCTTATTGATTTAAATTTTATGTCCATGTGATGAGATACCCTTTTTATCTCTCATCAACTCATTTTATGAATTTTGTAGTGACGCCATTAGGCTGTCAAATTTTTGCAAGGGAACTTCTTAACCCAAATTTGATTCTTTGGGATAAACTTATACTCCTTGAATATGTCTTTCTATGAATATTTGTGAATAACCTCTGATTGTTTTACAATTAATATCCACTTATATTTGGTGTATTCATTTATCACACATAATTATGTAATTTATTTATCCTTAAACCAAGGAAACCATCTTTGTAAGGGACTTCGTCTCAATCTCCTTTCCTTGAGGCATATTTCGTTTTATACACAACTTTATTTTATACGGTGTATAAACCCCTTATACTTTTACTTTTATACAAAAGGAATCTTTTTCTACAAAGCGTTTTACTAAACGACAAAAAGGAATGCTTCTTTTAACGTACGCGGTGACAACGACCTTTTCCGCCGCCGCGAGTATTATTTGAGCTTTGGCTTCCTCAACAAGCCGTAATGTTTTTTAAAATAAAATAAATACCATATACTCTTTTATGTATTTTGGTATTGAAAATGGTTTTGATAAATGATTCTATTACGTCAATATATTTAAATGATATATTGTGATTGAAATGTGGAAATGTTATCATTCCTTTATATTGGTTTTATGTGTTATAATTTTATAATGGTACTTGGACATATTACGGGTGGTTACGTGATAAACCATATGACGGGTGGTGCCGTGAATACCAGGACGGGTGGTTACGTTATAACCTCTAATGCATTGGGTATGGAAGTCGGTCATATGGCTATTCCATTAAGTATGTATGGAAGTTGGCCGTATGGCTATTTCATTAAGTGATATGTGTGGAAGTCAACCGTATGGTTATTCCACTTAAGTATGTTTATGTCCCAAGTTAACTTTATATGTTATGTTATCTTTATATGGGTTTTATGGTAATATTTTGGTTACAGAAGGGTAAGTAATGAACTTTTATTCAGTGAAGAGTTTTTACTACTTCGAAAAGGTGAAAAGTATTACTTTGATAAAGTATACATGGTTTACTTGTTGTTTTGAAAAACTAACAGTTTTCATTCTTTGTGTATCCCTTACTGAGATTTTTATGCTCATCCCAAGTTTTTGAAATTTTTTTCACAGGACTTAACATGGAATAGGGTCAAGGATGGGACCAAGGGAAAGTTGTGCTACCTAAAACATGGAACTGGACATGTTTCTTTTTAAGAGTTTTTATTTTATGGAAACTTAGTAGAAGTGTCTACTTTGTAATCTTTTGAGATGTAATAGTTATGTCCTAATTCTCTAAAATTCTAAACCTAAAAAGATCCTCAATGTGAATTATTCATTTAATTCAATATTAAGTAAGGTTTAAGGCGGGGGCCTTATAGTTGGTATCAAAGGTCGGTTTAGATAACTTTAGAGGTTAGGGTATCCTTTAAGCACAAGTGACATTACCATAATGGTTAGGATTTCAGAAAGAGTCCTTGTTTTAGAAAAAGCGAATGAGTAAGTATATCTTAGTGTTTACCTTCCTCATTAGTACATGATGGTTTTGTTGATATACTCACACTGACATTTCTGTTTTTAGTGAATGGATGGATCTAGCAGGCACAAAAGTGACAATAGGTTTGAAGGAAACTGTGGTGGTTCTCTGATTAAGAGACTGGATGAAATGGGGTATTCAATGAGTAAACTCGTGGTTGTTCTAAACCAACTATCAAGGAGTCATGATCATCCACTTGAACCTTGGTTTGTTCTGTAATTCATCATGTACGAGATGACCAATCGATGTGGAAGTTCAGGTAATAATTATAAAGGTAACCATTAGAGTTTATATGATCCTTACTTTTGAGGTAATTATGGGTTATTATATGTTATGATGGAAAATGAAAGGAATGAGATAAACTTGAGGCTAAAATATGTTATGATCATTTTTGAAGATTTTATCTCGTTTTGGGGAATGTTTTAAGAATTGTATAGTTTTGGAAAAAGGACAACACGCAGACCGTGTGACAACCCGTCGCGTCGGACAAAGCTGTGGGAATCGAACTCACAACCAAAGTGCGATTGGTATTTATCGCCTACCACTGGACTATGTGAAGTCCCTGGTTAGTTTGAATGATTCTTTTTTAGTTAGATGATTTTATGAATTAAGAGTAAGTTGATTTTGGGTTATCTATGGAAATTTATTAACCTATCATGGAGGATATGTGATTAGGTTAATTACTTTTCAATACGAGACATTAAGAGCAACTGATGTTGTTTGGAGATAAATGTTATGATTTAGCTTGGAAGACTATGTGACTAAATCCTTCAAATATTTGGGTTTCAATCTTAGTTTGGTTTACTTTGAATAATTTTATGGACAAATTGTTTAACGAATGGTCCTCATTGAACTTTGGGTTTTGTTGGACAAATTTTGGAGATTAAGAATATATTTTCTTTTTAAAAAGGGTTATCCTTTTCTGGATTATCTGATCTTGTACTAACCTTTTTAGTTTTGGTTTTGGTTAAAGTCTAGAGACATGGGAAATATATAGTTATCTTTTTTTGATTAGGTGAATCTCTATAAGTTGATTATAGTACTCTTAATGTGAACAAGTCTTCCTAAATACTCGTCTTTTAGAGAAAATATGAGTTTGATTAAGGAATCTAGTAAAAGTTGAAAGTCTACATGACAAGTAAGTATGTTTCATTATGATTTAGTTAAGCTCAAAAATAAATTCCTCAATGAAGAGTAACTTAAAACAAAAATGTTGTCTGTTAACTTTTCCTACTGGGGAATTAAATACCATTTAACCCATCACAAGTTTGTGATTTTCTTGTGGTTAACTTTCTCCTAAACATGTTTTCTATCACTCTCCATCAGAACATGACCCTATGTTTTCTCCTCCATGTCCATGTTTTCCTACATGGAATCCTAGTATGGGTTAACTCGGGTGACCTCTGTACTTATCTTTCTTTATTTTAAAGTGATTGTTTTACCGACTCTTGTTCCGATGTGGGACTTTCAAGGATATTTCCAAGCCCAATTTTAAAATTGTGAGGATGCAATTCCCAAAAGGGGGGAAAGATGTAACACCCCAGGTAAATAAAGAATATGAAATTTTTATATTTATCCATATTTGTGAATAAAATATTAATATTACTTTAAAGGGGATGCTATGCTCGATGGCATACCCAATACGCAACAACGAGTTTCTTGGGAATCTTACGTTGCACTCTAATAATAAAATAATATTATTTTAAATGGTAGTTAATGCCTAGCCGTTGTAATGGCGGGAATGAACAGAACTAACTACAAAATTATTATATATGTTTGTCAAATATTTTTACTCTTTACAATAAATGATAGAGGATTAAAAATGCGAATGAATCCAATTTTAAGCGTAGATAGTCTAATATTCTTTAAAAGGTCGATTAACCGCCTTTTGATGGAGAACCTCTTTTAAATCCACTTTTTGAAAATTTTATGTGTTATATTTGACAAAATAAAATTCTTCTTTATAATCGGGACATCAAAATTTACTTTGTGTAAATTTTTGGTATTTTTCCGAAAAAGTTCAATTTTTAATGAATAGTGAAAAATGTTGTATTTTAATTCAAAACCTCTTTTTAATATAATTTATTTATATGATTAGATTATCTTTTTAATTGGTTTTAAAGTGTAAATATAATATATTTTTACCATTTAATCCAATGGTGGTCATTGTAATTAATATCACTTTAAGATTGGACATAAACGAGTGTCAATCTTTTGAAAGATATTGTTTCATAAAAACGCGCTATTTGTTTTAACAGTTGGATTTAATTATAAAATTAATTAATGAAACTTTTATGTTATGAATTTGGTAAAATAGACATCATTTTTGAATTTGGAATATCAAATATAGCTTAGGGTGAATTTTTGGTATTTTTCTGAAAAACTTCAATTTTTGATGAATAGTGAAACCACAAAGTGGTGGTTACAAAATTTGATTTTTCGTTTAAATGGGACTTTACCACTTCTGTGATTTAAATTTCAAAAATCCAATTTAAATGATTTTAATTGTTAATTAAAATGTGGTTCAATGGTATGAAAATAATTTTTGATGAAAAGTAACTTTTAAGTTTTATTAATCGCGATTAAAGGTAATTAGTGTGATTTAAGGTAACAATGATATTATAATAAAATGAAAATATATTGACACTTGTCCTAACCCTATTTTATGAGTTATGTCCAACCAAGACAACCCATGGGTCTATTTTTGGTACCCCATGGAGCCACTTGGGTTTGATAATGACATTTATGCCTTTTATTTAAAGTTAAAATAAAAATGTCACAAACATGATTTGTTTTACTAAAACAATTTTTAAATGTTGTTATACAAGTCATAATTTTGACTATAAATAGTCATTGGAAAGATAAAAATATTTCCTACATCATAGTATTTTTTTTATAATTTTTAGAGATTAAATAAATTAAATTCTTTATGACATTATGATGATGCAGCGATGACCTCATTAATAAAGGATTTAAATAAAATGGAAAGATAATGTAAATTCTAAGACCTAAACATGTCCAAAACCTATTGGATGGGTGGATTTAGAACCCTTATCACCTTATCCTTGAATTATATCAATGTGGGACCATTAAAATCCGAAAACCATTTGAAAATAAAGTAACATTTTATACTTTACCAAGAGTGCCCCTCCTCTCCTCTTATAAAAGGCCCCCACCTCTACCACCTTACCCACACCTCTCAAGCCTTTGGTTCAGACAATATCTGATCATTTTTTCTCTCCACATCCATTTCCTCATCCTAGAATCCTTAACTTAGGCAGGAAGCTCTTCAAGAAACCCTTTTGGTTCAAACCAAAGGGAGTTACCCAATTTTAAGGTAACGTCTTCACTTGTGCTCTTTTGTTTTATTTTGCTTCTCCAACCCCCTAAACTCTTTTTATTAATTTCTTTTCTAACAACTACAGTATCTTCAATATACTAGGATGTTTTTATAATAAGTATTCGAGCTACACTTACACACACCTTCATCTAATGGTTAAAGAACATACTGTTTCTGTGGATGGCGAATTTCTGCCTCACGAAACGATGATTGTTCAACACTCATACAACACCTTCAAAGGTGGCCATTAAGATGTCACTATATTTATATATGATATATAATATGTTTATGTTTTACTTAAGCTTCTGTATTTTTAATTTTTGGCATACCTTTATGGCTTCCATTATGGGTATACGCGATATCTTCATTTTAGGAAGTGCAGACTACCGCCCCCTCAAAGTGATTTGATTCGTTAATGCCATATGTGGGATGTATAAAGGATGGATTTAAAGTTATTATATATGATTTTATGCTGGAATTATAATATACCTTTATATAATTATTGTTTTCTTTCCATTAAATTATGAGATAGAAATGAAAGTAGCGTTCATGAGTACGTACGACTTACCGTCTCCATGAACGGTGCATTTCACTTCTTATCCTCAAATGTAATGTACTATTATAAGTACATATAATGGATATATATGATGTATGATACATCTAAAAGATGAATATAATTCTGGAATTAAAAATATACACATCTATCATTTAGTTTTAATTCCATTAATATGACACAGAAATGAAAGTAGCGTTCATGCGTACGTACGGCTTACCGTCTCCATGAATGGTGCATTTCATTTCTTACCTCTAAATGATTATGTAATATTATAAATATATGTATATTCTGGATATATATGATATATATGATATCCAAATCAGGAATATCATTCTGGATATAAAGAACGTTTGACCACACAAACAACATGTAATTGTAAGAAGTCCACTTTTGACTTAAGAACCAAATATCAACAAAACAAACATTATTAACTTAAATAATTACATAATGTTTATAACATGTCAATAATTTATATAAAAGGAATAATTAACTTTAAAAATGTTCTTAAGAAAGTAGAAATTAACTCAAGTTTATTATTCAGGACATTAAAGAACGATCGAGTCAAGTCGGACCCGAGGTAAGGGATCCTACTCCTCTCTTTCTTTTTAAGTACGCTCTTTTATGTCATTCCTTTTAAAGATCATATTTCTTGTTATTGGGATGTTATTTTATATTAATCTTACTGTAATTTTTATGTTCATATGATGAGAGACCCTATTCTCTCTCATCAATCCATTTTGGAAGTTTTGAGTGGCGCCGTTAGGCTGCTGAATTTTCGTAAGAGATCTAACCTCTCTCTTTCTTTTTAAGTACTCTCCTTTATGTCACTTATTTTAAGATCCTCTTTGTTATGATGGGGGATGTTATTTTATATTCCTCTTTCTGTAAATTTTATTGTAATATGATGAGAGACCCTATTTTATCTCATCAATCCATTTTTGGAAGTTTTAAGTGGCGCCGTTAGGCTGCCGAGTTTTCGTAAGGGATTTTTCATCTCACTTTTATTCCCGTGAGATTTATGCTAAATTTTCTACAATTTCCTTTAAGTGGTGTATGTAATGCCCATTATTTTACTCATTGTGTAATATACTTTCATTTATGAGTATTTACATCAATGTTGTATTGTCCTTCTTTCACGGGGTGTATGTTTCAAAAGATACCCATGTCGGTAAGGGAACCTTTCACCCTCCTCTTTTTAAAAGACTTCTTTTGTTATGTATTTTAATTCACATAATATTATGTTGGGATATGTTCTTCTATATCCTTATTGATTTAAATTTTATGTCCATGTTATGAGATACCCTTTTTATCTCTCATCAACTCATTTTCTGAATTTTTTAGTGACGCCATTAGGCTGTCAAATTTTTGCAAGGGAACTTCTTAACCCAAATTTGATTCTTTGGAATAAACTTATACTCCTTGAATATGTCGTTCTATGAATATGTGTGAATAACCTCTGATTTGTTTACACTTAATATCCACTTATATTTGGTGTATTCGTTTGTCACACATAATTATGTAATTGATTTATCCTTAAACCAAGGATACCGTCTTTGTAAGGGACTTCGTCTCAATCTCCTTTCATTGAGGCATATTTCGTTTTATACACAACTTTATTTTATATGGTGTATAAACCCCTTAGACTTTTACTTTTATACAAAAGGAATCTTTTTCTACAAAGAGTTTTACTAAATGACAAAAAGGAATGTTTCTTTTAACGTACGCGGTGATAACGACCTTTTTCGCCGCCGCGAGTATTATTTGAGCTTTGGCTTCCTCAATAAGCCTTAATGTTTTTAAAATAAAATAAATACCATATACTCTTTTATGTATTTTGGTATTGAAAATGGTTTTGATAAATGATTCTATTACGTCAATATATTAAATGATATATTGTGATTGAAATGTGGAAATGTTATCATTCCTTTATATTGGTTTTATGTGTTATAATTTTATAATGGTACTTGGACATATTACAGGTGGTTACGTGATAAACCATATGACGGGTGGTGCCGTGAATACCAGGACGGGTGGTTACGTTATAACCTCCAATGCATTGGGTATGGAAGTCCGTCGTATGGCTATTCCATTAAGTATGTATGGAAGTTGGCCGTATGGCTATTCCATTAAGTGATATGTGTGGAAGTCAACCGTATGGTTATTCCACTTAAGTATGTTTATGTCCCAAGTTACCTTTATATGTTATGTTATCTTTATATGGGTTTTATGGTAATCTTTTGGTTACAAAAGGGTAAGTAATGAACTTTTATTCAGTGAAGAGTTTTTACTACTTCGAAAAGGTGAAAAGTATTACTTTGATAAAGTATACATGGTTTACTTGTTGTTTTGAAAAACTAACAGTTTTCATTCTTTGTGTATCCCTTACTGAGATTTTTATGCTCATCCCAAGTTTTTGAAATTTTTTTCACAAGACTTAACATGGAATAGGTTCAAGTATGGGATCAAGGGAAAGTCGTGCTACCTAAAACATGGAACTAGACATGTTTCTTTTTAAGAGTTTTTTTTATGGAAACTTAGTAGAAGTTTCTACTTTGTAATCTTTTGAGATGTAATAGTTATGTCCTAATTCTCTAAAACTCTAAACCTGAAAATATCCTCAATGTGAATTATTCATTTAATTCAATATTAAGTAAGGTTTAAGGCGGGGGCCTTATAAATAAAATGGGTAATTTTTTTATTTTAAATAAAATTAATAATAAATATTTATTTTCATATGTTTTATATATTTTAAAATACATTTTTCTATAAATATGTTTAAATGTATAATTATACTTTTGATTTATTATATGTAAATATAATAAAATATGCATATATTTAATTATAAATAAAACTAAAATATGAAAAATGATAAAATTTTAAAACCATAATATCTATATGAATTTAATACTTGGGAATAAGTTCAGTCTCCACTAAAAAGTGTAAAAAATAATCTCTTAAATGATGTTGAAATCCCATCAAATATGAAAAAATCCGGACACCCCAACTAAAAACTCAGTTTTGGAGGCATTTTGGGCATTTTTTACCTCAAAAAGTGATCAAGGTTCCCCCTAGTTAGCATGGAATGTGTCTCTTTATAGGATTTGATTTGATATATGATAGAACCTAAATGGATACCTAGATCAAAAGTTATGGTCATTTGAAGTTCAAGTCATGTTTCATACTTATCGTAGATCATTTATTTATTTATTGAATTTTTATGTCTTAAAATTTTAATTGAATGACCATTACTCAATAATAATTATCAAATTATTAAAAAATACATTTTTTTTATTAATTTATAATCCATTTTCACTAAATATATTATATATTAAGTGTAAATGCATATTTATCCTTATATAAATCATATTTAATAAAATATATTTATATATTAATATATTATTTCTAATGATATATAATTTTTTTTTGAAATATACCTTTTACCAGCACTAGAAAAAGTGCTAATAAAGTGGGGCATTTATCAGTGCTAAAACAAAAGCATTTATAAAGACCCCCATTATCAGTGATGATAAAAGGTTCCATTATCAACTCTTTTTTATCATTTATAAAATCCTCTTTTATCAGTGCTAGAAAAAAGAGTTAATAAAGGGGGGCCTTTATTAGAATTATAAAAATACCTCATAAAGGGGGCATGGATTTATCAATGCTAAAACAAAATCATTGATAAATCCCCCTCTTTATCATCACTTTTTTTAGCACTAATAAAAGTAGCTTTTATCAACACTTTTTAGTGGTGATAAAAGATTACCTTTGTCAGTTCCTTTTTCTAGTGTTGATAAAGGTTAGCACTATATTTTTTATGATCTATAGTATTTTCATTTGAGACCACTCCTCCACAGACTCCTTTATGGATTGAGTTAGTAATTTCCTGCATAATGCATCAATGACTTCTTAAAAAAGAAGATAGGTGAAGACCAAGGTCACATGCTAGGATGAATAAATAACTTAGCCCCAAGGTTCGCAAGATAAACCTTAAGTTACTATAACTCAGTAGGTTCTATTTGATAGGATGACATAGAAATAGGCATCATACTAGGTATAAGGTCAATAGTAAACTCGACCTCTCTATATGCTGGTAAACCATAAAAATCCTTTGGAAATACCTTAGGGTATTAACACACCACCATAAGAAGAAAAATACCCAAATAAGGGCCAATGAAATTAAGGAACATCTCTAACAACTGGCATGAGATCACCCCGATATATGGAACAACATGCCCCGATCTCCCAGATTGACATGAGTGGCCCCAATAGAAGATAAAAACTAGAATTGACAACAATAATTGTTGATCCGGTCCTTAACATTGATCATACAATCTATTCCAGTAATCAGGTTGAAGATATCAAGACCAAGGACTAAGAAATCCCACACCACTTTGAATTCTACTATCATCACCTAACACATGGTACATTTGAAACCTTGTTCGTACCTCTTCACCAAAGGTGTGGAAAGATCCAACAATAATGAAAAATCCTCCAAACACAATCCCAACACGTAAACTAACATTGATGATATAAAATAATGAGTAGTACCTATATCAAAAAAGATAGCACCATAAAAGATGAACTAAACATGTTAACTCTCAAAATAGATGGACCTACTTCATATTCTTCTGGTGCATACTCCATTGTATAAAGATGCATGGTATCAGCTTCTCCCTAAGCTCTCTTAGCCTCATGAAAATACTCCTTGTCCTAAGGATAAGACCCACCACCCTTGTAAGCTTTGGAATGAACCCATGAACCCTTGGTGAGGGTGGATCCATCCCTACTGTCTTGGGATGTTCTTCTACAAAAACTCTTTAGATGACTAGATTATCCACAAAGATGAAAATTTTAGGGTGCTTTCATATAATTAGGATTGGTATTAATAGGCCTAAAACAATAATAGAAAATAACATGATGCTATCCTGATGATGCCCTTAAAATTGGTCCTGAAGAAAAATGGCTACCTTTTCACTTCCTTTTCTAGCCACAAAACACACCTTGGATGACAACTGCACCAATTAAAGCTCCACTCAAACCTTTTTTCCCAGCTATATCTACCTCTACCATAGCCTCTTTGTCGATCAACTCCAAAAAATTCATAAGGCACATGAGAATCAACATCAACAGAATATCAGCCCTCAGTACCATCTCAAACCTCCAAGATTTAAGGTAATCATTGGTAACAAGATCCAATGTTAAGTGAACTAACATAGATAAATGAGTGGAATACTCCAAAAATATACAATCTCCTTACTCCATGGTTAGAAATTCCTTGTTATATGCCACACACAATGTATCATGATAAAAATACTGATTGAATATTTCCTTAAAGGAAGCCTAGGTAAGATCTTATTGCAACTTAACTTTCAAAATAGAGTCCAACCATCTCCTTCCTGACCCTTCAAGAATATATGTGAAAAAACAACTTTGAGTCCTCATGAGTTTTTAGAAAATATAAGATACTCTCAATCTTCTCAAGACACTCCTTAGATTCATGAGGTCCATTTTAACTGTAGAATATGGGTGGATTCTTCTTAGTGAATTCTGAGCAATGATCCACCACTCATTCTTGGTGTCTAATACCCACCTGACCTAGAGTTAAAATGGTACAGATTACAACTTCTACCAAAGAAGGGTCCATGAGAGGATTCAACTATGTAACATGTCTCACAACTTCCTCACTTGGATCTAGAAGATCTCTTCTTGGAGGTATTATCTATTATATATAGGAAAATAACCAATCATATTATGAGAAACTCCCAAACCATAAGACCACTTCAGGAATCCATACAAATTCCTTTAAATAATAAAAATTTAAAGAAATTATGGATTCTATGAATGGAATTAAACACTTTAAAAAGAAACATGTCCATTTAAATAAACCTCAAACCTAGATTATTCAATTGATCACAAACACCAAGTCTCAAGCTTGATAAAAAAATTCCTGACCACCCATGGTAACTCGAGTTTAGACATGGAAGTGAGCTGGCCAGATACCCTCCCACACTTACTATCCAAATTTCAAGGGACCTAACTCCTATCTACCAAAGATCCTGAATAAAACCTAGGTAGTTTCATAACACTTACAGATGGGTATTCCCTCTAATACCCTTTTTTAATGAAATGACTTGGGTCAATCAAACACATCATCAGAGTGGAACTGCTATATGGTGAGCATCAACAAACAACAAAAATAGTCTAATGAAAAACTGAAGAATAACCAACTTAAATAGAGTAATGAATGAACATAATCACAAGACATACAAAACCAAGAAAAATGGATAATACTAAATTGAAAACAAGATAATACACAGTTAAAACTCCATGTGACTATCCTTAATTACCAAAATGTCCCTCTAAGAAGATATCAAAACTCAAGAGAAACCAAATCACTAAATGATTACCTTATATTTACCTACATCCTGTAAAACCACATTTACAGAAACATAAAGGCCAAAGTCAGATGTGATCATAAATACCATTAGGATTTCACCAAAGAATCTATAAAATATCTAATATCATGAAAAAATTAACTTTATATTTAAAACAAATCTAGTTTATAAATAATTTTCATAAGATAAAACCATTTTGAAAACATCCCTTGGTTTTCATAATTGTAGTTCCATATTCTCAATATTGAGGAACATGAGAAGTATGTAAGAAAAAATAATTGATCATAATAAAAACCATTCATGGATACACCACAAGATAAAAATGTGATAAAATAACCATGAAATACCATCATGTGATAAAAAAAGCATCAAAAGCACACAATTTAGGATCTAGCCTAGGGGAATATGTATTGGGCACAAAATAAGACTAAACTAGGCATATGTTGGATCTAATAAATATCAAGTCCCATAATGGCTTGTCAATATAAAAAAACCCCTAGTGAAATTATTCACACTAAAGTGACATGTATTTTTCATGATGCATCCAAGGTTCCCAATGTGATATAAATTTTAAAACCATTTGAAAACTTTACTCACATTTTATAAATAATTTTTCACAATGAAGAATTACTGCTTACAAGCTTGAAAACCCATTTTTGAATCAAAACTATTTTTAATTGAAATACCATTAAAAACATGTATTTCACAAGGAAAATCCATCTTTATATCAAATAAAACCTTTATATAGCACACACCATAAAATTTAATAATAATGTAAAGTTATTCAAGAATTAAAACCTTTATATAGAGACACCTACCATAAGAATGAATGGGGAACACCAAGGATTGATCTCCCAAATCCCGATGTCTAATCCTACTAAAAAGGGATTTAAAGGAATTCAAAGAGCTCTCTAGGGTGCCTAAAGTTAAAGAGATAATAATAGAAGAAGTGAATATTCAGAGGTTGTATGGATATTTATAGAAAGACTTTAATATATAAGACCACAACATATCCTCTCAGACTATACTAAAATTCAATAAATTATGACGCAATATTCCCCCACCACATCATGAGATGGGCTATCTGAATGAGGAACTACAATTCAAGGCTTGGACTACACCGTAGTCCTTTAGTTTAAACTGTGTTCCAGAACCACAACCCTTCACATGCCTTTGATTCTATTTATTTAGGGATATTTTACACCGCATACTGATACACTATCCCTTAAGGGTGTCTAAATTAGAAAAACCAACTAAAAACATCCCTCGAGCCCCTCTGCCCCTATACCAGTAGCCCCAACATTCCTCCCTCTAGGGATCTATACCACAACTCGTTGATCCACACTACAACCATCATCACCACAATGTATGTTGTACCATCCACGACATATCTCCCTGCTGAAATCTATAAAAATTCCAGAAACTCAAGATCACCTCCAAAACTTATGGGACTCATACCAAAAACTCATAAATGTTAAAAGTGAGTATATGAAAACTAGGTGGGTGTGACACATTTAGTAAAATTTTCAATACAGGTATCTCCATTAATGTTTAGAATTTTCCATAAGATGATATGGAATTATCATTAAATAAATACGATGGAATGAAATTATATTGAATTCCAAATGAAGATAATTTATGTTTTAGAAAATATTACTTTAGAGAACATGTTAGATGAATCTTCCCATAATTTTTTCATGATTATGGAATCATAATATATGGAAGATGAGTTGATCAACATTTTTTCCCACTAAATTAGTAGTATTTCTTTAAATGACATAATATTTCTTATGTGTTTTAATTTTATTTAATAAATTATAGGAACTTTGTGATATATGGATAAAAGTTAGATCACATTATAGAGGAACTCACCTTAGTATGCTAACAGATTAGAAGAGTTTTTATTTTATTTTCAATTTTCAATTGATCTTTTAATGGGTAAATAATATTTCCATACCCTAATTGTAAATTTATAAGATGTTTGAAGAGACATGAAGTTTATAAATACTTGATATTGAATTAATTCCATTCTCAACATGTGTTTTGTATTTTGAATTAAGAATCGAACATTACATAAAGTTTGAGCATTGATGTCAGTAAATAGAATGTGGTCCCAACTTCATCGAAAATGGAAAATGAAATTTAAAACCTTATAAATGATGATTTTGGCATTGTAGGGAAATATCGTTAGCATCAAAACATATCATTACAACCATTTGAGGGTGCTACAATAGTAACTTGAAAAAATGATGTTTTTGGGACCATAGGACAACCATATTAATATTGTAATATATTAGTGGATCCTCCTCCTAATGTTTTAGAGAATAATGTAAGAGATAACTTTACCGAGTAGAAAAATGTGTTTCATGATTCAGTTAATGATGGAAATAAAGAGATGTATAGAGGATGACTGAAATATTCAAATCTTTCTTTTCTACTGAATTTGTACTATATCAAATGCCTATGAGGAATTAAAAATAAGGTGATGTCCATGATATTATAAATTTTATGTGACACATTTCTTGAAGTTATGATCCTGAAGTATTTTTATGGTATGAAAAAAATTTGTTAACAAGATTGGTCTAAATTACAAAAAATACATGCTTGTCCCAATGATTGTATGCTTTATTGGGGAGATGATTCAAGTAGACAGGGTTGAATTTTTTTTTCATCTTTTAGATGGAAGTAAATGGGTAATGTTAGAATTCTGAATCAATATACTACTATGAATAATCAGAAAAAGAACACACCTATAATTTTTTTTCATTACTTCCCTTTCAAACCTAGATTACAAGATTATTCATTTTATCAAAAACCACAAAGAACATAAAGTGTAATTATATAGATAATTAAAATGATGGGTTAATGAGATATCACAGAGATTTAAAATCAAGGAATAAATTTGATTCATTACATCCATATTTCTTATTCGATCCTAGGAATATGTGATTGGGATTGGCTGATGATGAATTCAACAAATTTGGGACTTTGAGTACCAATTATAACATTTGGAAAGTTCTTTTTATCCCTTATAATATAACTCTATGGATGTATAAGAAAAAATGTACTTTATCATTTTTATGATTATTCCTAAAAAAAAATGCATGGAAATGTTATTAATGTATACTTACAACCACTAATTTAGGAATTGTATGAGTTATGGTGCAATAATATTGAGAAGTATGATGAAACTTCAAGAATAATTTTTAAAATGTATGATGCTCTAATGTGGACCATTAGTGACTTTCATGAACTTGGGAACTTATCTAGTTGTGACACTTACACAGGTTTACCTTATCCTCTTTGTAACTTTGATTTTTGAGCCTAGATGACTGCCTTACAGTAAATAATGGAACTTCTTGTTGCATCATAGATTTCAAAATTCATCTCATAGATTTTGGTTGAACAAGTCAAAATTCAATGGGTCAATTGATTGAAAACCACCTATGAAGTTATTCATAGTTTACAAAATATTGGCATAACTAGTAAATATTGAAGGAGAATTTGGGAAAGTGCATCATTGAATGATAGTGGTAAATGAGTTCAAAGTGCATCATCGGTTGAAATCAGAATGCAATAATAGAAGAAAAAAATATATTCTTCAAAATTTTATATTGGGAATTTAATTTTTTATATCATAATATTGATTTTATTCATATTGAGAATAATTTTTGTGAAAATTTGATCTTCAAATTACTTCATGACCAAGGAAAATCAAAGGAATATCTCAATGATCATAAGGACTTGAAAAAAATTAATAGAAAGCATGATATATGGACAAATGGGAATGGAAATTATGATCTAAAAATTTTTACAATGGAAATATGGGAGAAAGATATTTTCCTTAAAATTTTATAACATGTGAAAGTAACTGATGGGTATTCAAGTAACATTTAAAGGTGTGTTAACTTAAATCATCTTAGGTTACATGGATTGAAAAGTCATGATTCACATATTTTGTTACAATAGTTACTACCATTGGAATTGTGTATATTATTACCTAAAAATGTTAGTGTAGTTATACTCAAATTATACACATTCTTTAGATAACTATGTGATAAAACTCTATAACTAGCTGAGCTTGAAAAGATTTAATATGGATTTTTACTGAAATTTTTTGAAATGGAGATAATATTTCCTCCATCATTTTTTAATTTCATAATGAATTTATCTATGAATTTGACCAAGGAAACTAGATCAGGAGGTACTGTACATTATCAATGGATGTATCCAATTGAGAATTACTTTATTTATATGTTTTCATCTTAAGTAAACTATTATTTCCACTTCATTAAATATGTAACTATGTTTTATTAATATTATTTTATAGATAACTTGGTCATTTAAAATCATACGTGAAAAATAAAGCTCAATCCGAAGGATCTATTTAGAAAGGATACTTATAAGAGAAGTATCTTCTATTTTTTATAGATACTTGGATGTTATTGAGAAAATATTTAATCGAGTTGGACATGTTGATGACATATCGACTTAGTATAAACTATAAAGGAAATAAAAAATCATTTATACTATTGGAAAACCAATTGGGAGGATCTCAAATATTACACTGATAGAAATTGAATTATTAAAAGCACATAGATATATTCTACTGAATATTGAAATTTAAGATTTATTTATTGAAGAGCATAAGATAAAAATAAATATATGCATGTGAATTTAAACATGAAATGATATAGATATAAATTTTTTTGTTAATAAAGACCTTGTAGAATGGTTTTCATGTCGTGTATGTTCATAAATACTATAATAAAAAAAGATATTAGGTTAAAATATATATTTTTTAAATATAATAATGCATATTACTTTTTTGGATCATGAATACTGATACTCAGACTGAGTTTTCAGAATATTTGAAGTTTTTATCTTGGGATCATTTAAAACAGGCTAGAAAATTTGACTCTTACAATGTGAATATATTAAAATTTAAAATAGTTTATCATGAAGATAGTTTTAAAAACTCATAATAGTAGTATATTTATAGTTTCAAAATTGGGATACTATAGGAAGTTTAATGATATTATCAAATTAAACTACCATGGTAATTTTTTAATTGTTTTATTCAAATGAAAGTGGGTCGATATTACTAGGGGTATTAAAAGTAATTCCTTATAATTTACTTTTGTGAAATTCTCTCACTTGATGGATATTAGTGACTATAAATTACATGATCCATATATCTTCTCATTTTAATAAAAAATGATATATTATATGGAAGATGTCTGGGAAGAAGTGGGGAGTATAGTTTTTCACATAAAAAAAGATACTTGTATGATATGGTTGATGAATCAGAAGATTTGACCTTTGAAATTTAATCCCATCAACAGAAATAAATTGAATTATTTTTCCATCATGATATTTAAAATATTAGTCTTGAAAGGGTAGATAAAGTTGAATAACTAATGATCAATAATGATAATGACATGATTGAAGGAAAAAATGATTGTATATACAGTCATCCAAACTTATCAACTACCTATGTTATATGTTTTTCATTTTTAGTACTGTGGATCTGTTATCATATTTAAATTTATTCTTATGCATGATTTGTTTAATTTTGAAAAATTAAATGTTATATTTGTTTATATTTTTAGTCATTCATTAACATACCTTTATATATTATGTTTTTCAGTAATGTTAATATATTATCATTTCTAAATTTATTTTTCTGCACGAATCTTTCAAAACATATGTTTTGAAGTTATTTCTACTTGTTTAAATGATTTCAATTCCAAAGAATAAGTGATTAACTAATCGAAGTTGACTACCTGTTGATGTTCCCCCAACTATATAGACATCATTAGTGTTTTCTCATGACCCATCAGGCTCCCTCTCTATAGCATCTAGGACAACATTTACCCCTCTCCCATCACCATCTTCTATTCCCTCCATGTCCCTCTAATCAACATTTTCCACACCCTCCGTCTCCTTCCCATCATCATCATATGACACAATACCTCCCGATTTAGAAGGTTCAACACACAATATGTAGTGAGGGAACATGTGGCCACTCATGTTTCTTCATAAGGATATTTGAGAGAAATAGTTATAGTTACAAATTTTAATGTAAATAAATTTATTGAAAATTTTAAACTAATAACTACATTTTTCAAAAAAATATTAAATAAATTTTACTAATAAGATAAACATTAATAGTTCAGATGTGTGGAATATGAATGTATTGAAGGTAATTTTCCCCTTTGATTATTATGGGGTCTACGCTGATGATACTATAAGAATATTTGGCTAGATTATAGACTAGTTGGCAACTGAGCAAATGGCTCTTCTGATTATATATTCTGATTGGAGGTATATACCTCAATCGTGGAATAATGAGGTGTTTTATTCATAGATAAAGGTAATTTTAATAAATTATGGCTCAATTGAATGTCATTATTTAATTAAATTTTTATATTTTAAAAATTAATCTATTTATATAGATGTTATATCACTTTACCATCACTGGACTTATCACATAAAAGTGGATATTAAAAAATTTGGGTAAGAAATAGAAATATTATAAATAGAGATTGTGGAATGAATTCAATAATACATTGTTGACCACTAACTAGCTATATGATAAGGTACCTGAAGGGGTACCTAGAGAGCAATGGAAGGTGTTTGTTGATAGCCATCACCATGAGAAACACATGGTATTGACGAATATATTATTATATTAACATTATTTTAAATATATACATGTATATGACAAGGATATGTCATTGTATACATTAATATTAAATTACCTTTTATTTATTTCACAAAGGATCAACAAAAAAATGTATCAATCTAAGTGAAACAAATCATCCCCAATCTACTGGTTCAAAGAGTTTTTCAAGAAACATATCCACTATGGTAATATTTAAATTAGTTCAAATATTTATATGATAATATTATTTGCTGCATATATTAACATGTTGATTTATCTTTGTTTAATGTAGATAAATAATTTAAGGAACCAAGTATCCCAGACAAAACATTGGTTGGATTTTTATACAAAATATGATTGGAGTTATGTGAATGATCTAGCCAAATAATTTTAGGTTTGAATTTATTTTTCATTGTAATGTTTCAAAAAAACATATTTAATTTTGTAATAACTTACGAAATTAAAGATATCAATGTAATTTTTCATTTACGATCATCAAACTTTAGTTAATAAAAAATATTCGTTATATTTTATAAAAAAACTTCAATTACTAAAAATTTAGATATCATTTCTCAACATAAACTTAGTTTGATAACTTATATTTTCATTAATATATTCCACCATGATTAGACTCTCACTTTATTATTATTTTTCACTTTGTTAATATGTATTACTTTAAAATAGATTAATATTTGATTTATAGGTAAAAATAAAAGAACTATGGGATTCCAATCCCGCATTTTCCTTCTTAGTCTCCCAAGATAATCTAGTTGGTCAGGTCCTTAGGAAGGAGAATCTTGGCTATGTTCATGGGATAGGTTTGAGACCATTACCATCTGAGGTCTTTGGAAGGTCACTAGGGATTACAATAACATCTACTCTAGGTTATGGTTACTCCCTATCTCTATATTCTCAGAGGTAGTTCCTTATAATGAAAAAAATAATTAAAAAATAGGGGAACACAATCCAGTAATAGGGTAATCATATAAAACTACAGGATATGAATGTTTTTTCTCTATAGAAACCATTGGTTGAATTATATTAGAAGATGAATAGATGTGTCCCCGATGACATTGAATTGATGGATTGCTCGAGTCAGTAGAAAAATCACACCATTTCATAATCATTTAGTACACAATAATTATTCATTTTAAGTTTTAATTTAATATACATCATTGTTTAATTTTTAAGAAAATTGTTATTTAGGTGTTGGAATAAGGGAGTGGAGAAAAAGATGAGGATAAAGATGGTGATGATCTTAGTTCTTCAGGCAGTAATGGGTCTTAAATTTGGATTCAGTGGTTTTGTTGTAAAACTAAACTCATTATCTATAACTTATTGTATTTAATTATAAATATATGTTCGTAACATAAAATTTATGTTTATGTGATCATTTATATCTATTTTTATTTCTGTTTATGTTTCTTCTTATGTTTATGTTTTTTCATCTGTTTTTTTTTTTGAATTCTAGATTCTGCAATTTTTATTTTTTTGAACATCCTCTGCTATATATTATAAATTATAGTAGTAGTTTAAACTGCCATCAAATTGTTGAATTTTTTGACAGCCAAAACCACCACTAAAAACTGAAATGACCTCCATGAAATAACGTTTCATGATAGTCCCCATAAACTTCTTCTAAATGGGTGAAAATGACACCAGATGATTCCCAATGACAACTTTAGTGACTATTTCCAAAAAACATCACAAAAACATTTAGTAGTGGTTTAAACCACCACTAGTATCATGATTTTCACAGTTAGAGATTACTAGAAATGACAGGTGTGAGACTTACACTAAAGCACCCCATTCTAGTTCAACCTGGCATAGGAGTTAGGTGGTGGTATTTTTGGATTTTGTTGAGGAGTATTTCAACTCAAGGTATTTGAGGAAACCAAGAGGAATATTTCAAATTATGCTAAAATGAATAGAACACAAGTAATATCTTAAGTCAAGGTATTTTAGGGTACCAAGGGAATTATCTCAAATTATGGTATCATTAGGGATAGAGGTTGGGGATGTAGATATCGCAACCCAAAATGTAGTTGACCTGGTCTAAAAAGATCATGGTGGGACCATTGATTTTCTATGGGGGTCAATGATGGGAATGAAGGGATCATGATAGAATCCCATGACCATATCTTGGCACTGATCTCTAGTGTGGGTGTAGGGGCGCAACCCCAATAATATGGAATAATAAGAACAAATACCAAAAACACTATTTTTCAAAAAAAATTCACTATTCTATACAACTAGGAATTGTGTCATGTAATTGGGTACTATTTGATGCAACTGTTCACTGAGTCACACAACTATGCATTGGGTCGCATAACTCTATGATGTCTTGTGCAACTTTGTGCTTTGTTGTGAATTTTTTTGTTATTGCATGAAAATGAGTTTACATGAGGCATAACCTATGAGTGTGATTTTGGAAAACACTATGTCATGCAACTTTGTAGTTTCACACAAATATATTTGCATAAAAGTTTGGACTTTACATGAAATTGGGTTCCCCATGGATAAAGTTTCATGAAAATGTCTTAAGTAGAAACCTATGGATTGAAGGAATTCATGAGGTAATTTCATTCAAGTTTTGGATTTTGTGGTTGAGTGAAGCATGAAACCCCAAGTTTCATGGGAGAGATATTAGGAAATTGAATCCCAATTCCCCCCCAAAATGAGGGTTTTATTCCATAATTATAGAAATTTTGGTTGCATCATTCAACTTAGCCTGTGTCGTGCAACTTTAGGCTGATTCACACAACTCTATGAAGTTTCATGAACTTACCTTTGTTTTTGGAGGTGGATCACATATTCATGGATCTTCTACATTTGAAATTTACTTTCTCTAACAAATGAGTTACAAGAATATAAATAGGATTCCATACACTTCATGAAATTAATTTTTTTTCACAAGAATCACCCTAGATGGCTATTTTAGGAAGTCTAAATTCAAACAACCACACATTTTTATTTGTAAGTCTGTTTAGGCTCCATGAACAGTCAAATCAAAACCTATGAAATTAAATATGATCCTTTATTAGGTTTTTAATAATTCAGTCCATTAATGGATGAGATTTGTAGAACCAAAATAAATTGAGAGGGGTTGGTTATTTAAAGTGTTTTCAACCATTTATATAACATTTTACCATAATATGTATGGTGGTATTATAAATGAAAAACTACAGTGGTTTATTTTTTTAATAGGAATGTAGAAATGAATTATAAAGTGATGGTTTTGGTTATATAAAGTTCCAGTAAGAAACCTATAAGGTGTTTTCCTTAATAACTTGTGAATGTAATTTTTTTTGGCCAATCCATGGAATGTGAAACCTAATAAATCTTGGGAATTTTTAAAATGATAGTTAATGAGAAGATTTAAAATGTTAATCCTTTGATTTTAAATTATGTATCTTTTTAATAAAGTAAAATAAGAAACAATAGTACATTTTAGGGACTATGGTGATGAGTATCCCTTTTATTTATGACTAGACCTCGTGTATGGGTAGTTTTTCTAGAGAGAGAGAGGGAGAGCATGTGTTATGAGAACCTTGGATATGGGTTGTGATACCTTGATGAGTTTGGGTGTACTATACCTTGATAAATTTGGGATGTTACCTTGAGTTTGTGAGATGTCATGTTGTATTGGGATTTATTGAGATACTTGTGGGTTTGTGGCTCCTGAAAGATGTGTAGGACCCTAAAATGGGTGTCATGAATTATATTTCCAATGATAATGGTTGTGTATATATGGGAATGTTGGACCTAGAGTAAGTGGTTGGCCAAAAATCATTATATGCTGATGTTGTGAGTGTTTTAGATATGTGGGAAATGTAAAGCATGGGTAGTGATTTGTATTATGGAATTGATGCACGGAAGGTGATTTGTGGTTCTAGTGAAGGCATGGTTCAACCTCTGATATTTTCTAAGGTAGACACTTGAGTGCTTTAGTTTTTAGGTTTAAGGCCAATTTTGGGTGGGAAAGATCATTCAGTTGTCTGACCATGCTATTCTAACACTGTTTTTATGTGGCGATCTATGTTAACCCTTAGTAGATGGGTAAAGGGATGATAGATCATGGGTAGATGCCTCATATCTTGGAAAAAATTCCTAGGGTAGTGTGTGGTAATGTGGTTAGTCTTGAATCTTGAGAAATTTCAATCTAGTTGTATGAAAGCATTGAGGATTCCTTGAGTTTTATCAGAGTGATGGGCCAAGAGGCATGGTCAGATGATTGAGTGGGTACTTGATCCTAGAATCAGTAATTCAAAAATCATGGGATCTTGAGTCTGTTTTAGTGAATAGTCATGGGGGAACATGCGACCCTAGGGTTTTTATGAAATTAAGGTAGTAATAATGTGTCCGAGATGCGTGATATCATTTGGGTTTGATGATTGGGTGGATCAGGAGTAAGAAACCATTGTTTTTTGGTGAGAAAATGGTGGTACACACTACCAATTCATAAGGCCTATTTGGTTTTGGATCGGTAAAACAAACCATGTACATTTCATTGAGATTTTTTTAGGGCTTAGAGAAGCTCAAGAAATGTAGTCATGGTAGTTCCATGATGAATTCTAGTTCACAACTATTTGGTAGAGAGTCATGAGGTGGTAGTGGGTTTTGGATGACGAGTCCCTCATAATGTGAGGTGGCCAAGGGTTGATGAGAATTATTGTGGGTAGAGGGCCTCGAGATTGTTGAATGGAAGTTAAGATATACTTATAGAGATAAGTGAAATTGTGGAGGGATCATAGTGCAGTGGAAAATATGATAGGGTTTGAACTAAATAGAGTCGTTAGAGGTCAATTGATGTGTTGATCATGGCTCATGATGAGTAGAACATATTGTTTCAGTTGGATCCTTGGAGTCTATACTTGAGTAAAAGTATAAGTAAAGTCATCTGGTGGGGAGTTCACCATCGAACATTGGAGGTTGAGGTCCTCATTATGGATCAAATATTGGTGAATGTTGTGAGTCCCATTCCCAGAATCAGATAAGAAGAGGTAGTTGATGTTTTGTGTTGTCTCTTAGGTGAGAGTGAGACAACCACATCCAGTCTTTAAGTTCGATATTTAATGGAATTTTAGATGTGGTGGTTAGTAGTTACTTTATTTAAGTGATGATAAATACAATCCTATGGCAGGGAATTATGTATCATTCATGGATGTACACCCCTTATGCTGAAAGGGTTGTGGGAATGTGGAGTTAACTGTTGAGTGGTTGTGGTGGAATTACCATACTGATGTGAAATAAGTGAGATGTGTACCTATATTCCTCCAAGAATTCCAAATAGGAAATTGTATGTGATGGTGGACCGAGACCAATTATTGTCTTTGGATCAATGAGGAATTAAAGTTATTTGAGGGTGCTTGGATTGGAGGTGTGCCAGTGTGTGTGGTGTGATATAATGAAAATTTTGGGAAGTTGAGGATCTAACCATGGAGCCTCTCTAGGATTCGGGTATGGAATCCAGTGAGAATGTTTGGGTGATCAAAGGATTACTCTGGGTATGAAAGCATCATGATTGGGTAAGTTAGTGACAAGTCAATAGTTGGAGCTGATCATTTTTGAAACGAGTCATTCGAGGAAGGTAATACATTCATTCACATAAAAAATTGAATATGGTGAGTTATAAACCAAATCTTACATGTATTTTGAAGATGAAAAATGCATTTTGGGAATCAAACTAGGATTTTCATGGAAAATCTATTATATTTATGGTTCATTCATGGATGATGATTATGCATCCATTTTAGTTTGGAATACGATGATATGGACATGAAATGATGTTTAATTTGTGTTATCATATATGTTAGGGTGTGGTAAATTGGGAACCACATCAATTACATCATTGGAATGTGGGTATGGAGTTCAATAAAAAACTCCAATGGAAGAAGGTCGATAGTGTTAGAATTGGATGTTATGATCTAAGACCTAAGGTGGGTAGCACAATGAGTCAAGTATTGAATTAGACAAAAATACCTCTTTTGTATTAGAATGGAAGGATCTTGTAAGAACCATCTTAATGTTTAAGTAATTATTATGAAAATTGACTCCGATTATGGAAATTTAAGTGCCTTAGTTATGGAATTGATCTATTGATCATGTTGAGCATTTAGAGATAGAACATGTTGAGATGACCATGCATTGACAACCCTAGTAGGTCAGGATGAATGATTGGATGACCTCCAATAATTCTCAAGGATGAAAAGCATTATAGTGGGGTGTTTTTAATACATGTGTGTATGGATAAGTTTGAATTTTTAGGAAAAATATGAACTTTTATTTGGTGGAAATGCCGTATTTTTAATCGGGGTTTAGAATGGAATTATGAATGTTTTGATGTCTTAAAGAATGTTTTGGGATGTGTTTTGGGACTTGGGAGGTACCTCGGGTTCTCAGGCGATTCTTGGTAAGCTTCAGGTTAAGTTTTTGAAGTTTTGGATGTTTTTGGATAGGTCGCACAGTTTGGTGTGCATGGTTTAATAGAAACCATGTAGCACCCTGTGTGTGAGGAGGTTTTCAGTTCCTTTTCTAAAGTGCATGGTTGAGTTTCATGGTCAACACATATTTGAGGGTTTTCCATGCAAGATCTCAGAACAAATCATGTGATATTTCTCAGACTTGGGGCTTGGCACACTACTTTTGAATGGTTGTAGAAAAACCGTGTGAAATGTTTCAAACTGAGGCACCATCAATTCCTATAGTTAGCACATTGTTTTTCAAACCGTGCAACTTAACAATTCAATATTATTGTACTTAGATAGTTCCTACCTCACAGTTGGAACATGGTTCAAAAAAACATGTGGTAAAACTATACATATAATTAAAATTGGATTTTTATGGGTTTCCCCTATTCAATTTTAAGTCCCATACCCACCTTTTCCTTCCTGTCCCTTACACACATGACCATATAACCTATCACTCCTCCCTCCTTTGATCCTCCCTTCATTTGTGGCAGTTCCTGCTTCATTATTAGTTTTTTTATGTAAGGATTCACTTATATAAACCTCCATTTCTCACCTCCTTCCTCCTATTTAAATTTTTAGTTCTTTGTTTAGGGTTTTTTGTGCCTATTCCACCAAGGAATGGTGGAATCAAAAAAGTTTAATGGTGATTTTGTGAGGATTGTGTAGGGGATATTTTGAGATGACATCTACACACCGTCTCACTTCATTTTGATGAAGGTATTCCTTGCCACAAAATCTATTAATGATTTTCATTTAAATAAAATTAAATGGGTGTATATAATGGAGGTTCATGTTAGGTATTTACTTGGGAATAGTGTGGGTAGTCCACTAGGGACCTCCCGTGGGTGGCCACTCAAGCATTTATTGAATGACGTGTGCTCGATGAGTTAATAAAAAATTATTCCAAGTTATTTTAGGTTTTTTAATCAATTATAATTGTTAATTAATCACAAATTTATTGAGTGAATACACAACATGTACTAAATAGATACACATCATGTTTATTGCTTTCCATGTATCTAAGATAGACATACAAGGACTCATCATGTATCTTAGTTAGGATACACGATGTGTGTAAACAAGCTATATACCATGTATTCTGCTTGCCATGTGTCTGTAAAACTCACCTGAGGACTCAATGTATTCTTTAAACACAAAAATTAATGATTCACATGGTATGTATGCCAGATACACTTTGTGTATCCCATTAATGATACAACCTATAAGTCCCACACAATGTATTCTAGGTATTTGACCACACAGTTAGCCTAAATTTCACCTCTAAAACATATAGACCACACGTCGTGTATGCGAGATACACACCATGTGGTCCGATAGACCGTGGTCTAGGATGGCTTGGTCAACATACGATGTGAATTAAATCCACTATGTGTAATTATTTCTTAGTTTATCATGTATCCCATGATATGTCTATGTGCAGTGAACTTGGGTACACAATGTGTACTTTTGATCACAAGCCGTGTAAATGTATTTACCATCCATAATCCTTATCACCTACTGATGAAATATCTTTATCTATTCTTAATATATTTAAGAAGATATGAAACTTGAGTGATGAAAATTAATATGCAGAAAACATATTAATTTAACTTACAAATTTAAAGAATGAATAAACCAAAAGTGAAAACTAAAAAGAATTGTGTATAATTGATCAATGAATAATAAATAATTATAAATTATCATATGACCACTTTAATACCACTTGAAGGTTTGAAATACATAAGAAGCACCCATTGAGCATAGAAAACTAAATATTTTGTCATAATCAATGAATAATCCATTATGTACATGAAGAATAATCCTTATGACCAATGAAATTAATATGAATATTAATTGATGAGAAACAAAAATAAAAAACAGGGGATATTTTAATATATAACTTATAATTAATTTATTTAGTTAAGAATTACCTTTTGTTGAATTATTTATTCATTTTCAATGATCAAATGAAGTCCAATTTTTATACCATTGTTGCATTAAAGTAATCAAAGATATATCCCCTCAAGTGGTGATCCACATGTGCTTTGTGAACATCTAATCATCACCATAGAATCCTTTGGGTGCTAGCATGGATGAATCTAATGCTTACGATGATCACTAATGATCACAACTAAATCCTTCAAGGTGAGAAAGATTTTCTCTAGTGGGTTAGAAATTATTTACATTATTCATAGTATTCTAAGAGAGAGCTCTCTAGGGCTTGAGATTATCTTCTCTAGAATTCATTGTGCACAATGAAAGAATTTTGCTAGATATTAGAAAAAAATGTCATAATCAGGTTTAAATAAAGCAAGAGTTAGAAAATTATCACTACACGTAGTTCCTTATTATTTTATTAATCCTCAGCGAAACCCATGTCTAAATAATAATAATAATAATAATAATAATAATATTTACTTGAAATGCATTAAACTCACAAATAAAATAAATATTTTTTTTAATAAATAAACTAATATTTATTCAAATAATATTTAATATGAAATTTCCATCCAGACCATAAAACTCAGTCTGCCAATCCTCCTTAATATTTATTAGGCCTTGAATAATGACTATTTATTTAATTAAATAATACCACTACATTATTTTACAATAAATATATAAATATTATATTCACCTAATTAGTGAATAAATATTTATTAAATATTCACATAACTAAATAAATGAACATTTTGTTTCATTTTGAATAAACCAAAATAAATAAATATTATATAATCATGAAATTAAATAAATAAACACCTGGTGAATAAATATTTATTTAAATATTTAACTCACATATATATTCTATCAAATAACTGTTGATTAAATATTTTTGATCAAAATGATATGAATTATTATTAAACCGCGTGCGAGAATAATATTTATCCAACATGTTAAATTCATATGGAATTTAACAGAGGTTTTGAATATGCTTAGTGTGTGACCCTCTAGGCCCATTTCTCAGTGGAATTAGACAACATTGGCTAAAGTCTAAGGTTAACATCTAAAAATATACCAAGTCTCCCATAAAGAAAGAAGTTAATGTCACAATGACATGGAACCTCCTATAAACATATACTATGTAATATAATCCCTTTATCCTGATATCTATAATTAAGAAGGTTGAATACTGTCTCCATCGACGCATATTCTTGATGTATCTTTCTTTGAATTTCCAAAAAATGAACTCACCAATATAACACCATGTCCATGGACTTAATTAGGTAGTTCTATTTCCATCTAAGGGTCTGATATTTCAACTTCCATTAAATAATATAAGGGAAAAAACCCGTTCTTGCATTATTTTTTTAATAAAATATCACTCATGATTCACCCAATATACCCTAATTTCCACGAACATATTACATCATGGTTTGGTCAGTACATCAAAGTACATGACTCAAGACATGCATTAATAATAATATTAAAGTATAAGGATCATTACACATGTCCAAAAATAGAAACATACAATAACACATATAAATGTGGATTTCCTACTATAGGGTCATGTTCTCATAATCTCCCACACTAAAAATTACCAAGGACGTACACCATGAGAAAGTGTCTCAAAGTCCTATAAGTCTCCATCCCTTATAGACTGCATCATTTTTTCCCCATGAAATGATATCATCTGACAATAGAACTTATATTTATGAATATTTTCATGACACTTCTAGGTTCTCATTATAGTGGGGAATTGCTATGACATTTCATTGCAACATGAAAAATCAGAAAATTATCATATACTATGTCACATAGAAGAACAATAATGATGTGATGAACTTTATATTAATATTCAAAATAATTAATACAAGTAATCATGATGTACGTAGAAGTTGGTCATAGGGAACCAAATCCAACATAGATGAATTTTAAAAAAATAGATATGAGAAAAGATGAGAAAAATAGAAAAATTAGAAGTTTCTGATATACATGAGAGGTTTCTTAAATCCACGAGAAGAATAATATAAACCATGGATACAATTGATCATTATAAGTAGTTGAAACCAGGAGAAGTTGGCTCCATGAGTAGTGAAATAAATATTTGACTCCATGAGTAGTGGAATTAAGGTAAAACATAAGTATGATAATGATTTATCATTGAGGAATGAAGTTTCCTTACAAAAAAACTCTATTTAGTGATGTGGTATAAAGTGAAGTTACCGGGGTGCACAATGGAAGTAGATGGCCCGAGGGTTTAAAATTTTTCATCACCGATCAATGTAACTATTTCATCTTTGGAGATTCACAACTCGGTACAAAAGCCGAGGATCTCACATGAAGATTGTATGAATGAAAATAAATAAAAAATTACCTCGATTAATTTGAAGTAGCATTCATTAATTGCTCATCGCTAATGATCGCTTCTCAAAGGAAATAAATCCAGATCCCTCTAGATCATCCACACCTATGGATGCTATCCATATATATCATGTCCATAATCCATAATTATGGCCATGGTCTACATAGAGCATTACCATAGGCAAAAATTATGGCCATACTCTATATGGAACATGAATATAGGAAAAATATATAACTAAAATACACATGGGCTATGAATATAAGTCTACGTGGACCCATAATGTTTACATTTTTTGGAAAGTATAATAATTATAATTATAAATCTATAATAACTAATATATATATATATGTATATACATATGTATATGTATATATAAATACACATAATGTGTTGTAGGTTAGTGGTAGAATGTTATAAAAAAATATATGAGGTTGTAGGATTAAACCACCTCGGTTGGATTTTTTTTAAAATCTTATGAGGGATACAACCATGAGTGGTTGCCATGGCCATAAATGTCTTGACACTATATTACCATATGGAAATAGTCCTATGAATATAAATACACATAATTCATTATAGGTTATTGGTATAAGGTTATAAAATATATGTATGAGGTTATAGGATTAAACCTCCATGGTTGGATTTTTTTTTAAAATTTTGCAAGGGCTATGACCAAGGCCGTAGCCACCCTAGGGCCAATCATAGTCAAGATGTATAGGTTACTATATTTGATAGTAAAGGTGTAGAAGTTATTGTATTTGTTATCAATTATTTTTGTGTGGATGTTTTTGAGTTTCAAGTGAGGATGAATTTGTTCCATTTTTCTAATTATGGTTAAGCAACAGTAAGAATTATAATTGTTATGATGTTTATATGCTTTGAAGAGAAAACATTTTATGAGTTTATTAAAAATGAATGCTAGTCAGAGCATGTAACTCTGTGAGTGACTACACGGGTGGATTACATAGGTCAATAATCCCAGTGGATTTGGTTTGTTGGAAAATAGGAGAACGATTCATGTTAAGGTAGAGTGTATCCTAATAAAAAATCCAATGTGGGATTTCAACCATTGGATATTGTTCACAATTTTAAAAATATATATCTGCACATAGGATTTATCTTTAGTATACCATCATATTCAAACACACACCACGTCTTTAAAAACATGATGCAACTACCAGGATCTCAACTCTAGGATAAATCACAACAAGAAATTTTCAATTTAGCAATGTTTTAAAACATCGCTGATGTATTCACCGACATTTATAAAAAGCGTCATTAAACAATGTGTCCCTAATTAATTTTTTTATAAAAATAGTTAATTGGTGATGTTTATAAATGTCATCAATTAGCAACACACTGTTTCTCAATGTTTTTTCAAAAACATAGATAAATTAGTAATTAAATATCCATGTTTTCAATAAGCAAAGATTTTTTTTTGAAATTCATGATATATAATATATGTATATATATATTTTAAAAAAATTCATAATTTTTTATATGGGGCTAATTCTACCTGATCATCATGTTCCCCCTTCACACCACGCCACCCCCATACATGCAAGATGTCATACCCTTAGCCACCCCACGCACCACCATGACTAACTAATCTAAACTATCTTTGATTATAAAAATGTATTATCCTATATTTATACATATATTAATATATTTATGTGTTAAAAAAACTAATATTATATATATATATATATATATATTATTTATTACTAGTAGAGGGTATTACAAAACAGAAGCATCCATTAGGATTGGGTGATACCTCACCCACATTGGATTTCTGATTCGAATGGTCTGTAAGCCATGTTAATAACTAATTAACATGTATATATATATATATATGTGTTTATATTATAAATATATACATATGTGTGTGTGTGTGTGTTTATGTATATATGTTTATATTATATACATGTGTGTGTGTGTGTTTATATATATGTGTGCATGTGCGTATTTACAAACACACACACACACACGCATGTATTTATATATGTGTATGTATGTTTATATATATATATATAAGTCTTATATATATTATGATATTTAAATACATGTCAACGTATTTATATATCAATATAAAGTTATATATATACATATAAATAATTATAATTATAATTTTTTATTTTTATATACATATAAATTAATATAATTATAATTATATATATATTATTAGGCATGTTTTAAAACACTAGTAAAAATTTCACTAAAATATCCATGTTTTCTTAAAAACATGGATAAATTTAAAATGTATATGTGTTATGTATATAAATATATGTATATATATATTTATATATAAGTATTTGTTTATATATATATATATCTAAATATATATTTATATCGATGCGGGGAAAAGGGATACATTATCAATAAAATCATGCAACACACAAATGTAGGGAAGAACTCAGTGAGACTCGAACTCAAGACTTCACTGAGACCCATAAGGGTAGCTACCACTGAGCTATACCATGAGTCCTATCTAAATAAATATATATACGTGTGTGTGTATATATATTAATAAATATAAATATTATGATATTTAAATATTTTTTAATGTATTTATATATAAATATAAATTTGTTTATATATATATATATAAATATAATTATAAAATTATATATATATATACGTAAATTAATAGAATTATAATTATATATAATTATCCATGTTTTAAAATAGTGGTAAAAATGTTACTAAAATATCTGCATTTTCTTAAAAACATCATTAAATTAGCCATATTTTCTAGATAATGTGGATATTTTTAAATTTAGAAGCATTTCCCAAAAATGTGGCTAAATTAGAGATTTTTTCTTAAAAATGTGGCTAAATTTGTGATGTTTTCTTAAAAACATGACTAAATTTAAAATTAGCTACAATTTTCAAAAGCATGGATAAATTAGTGATATCTTCATAAAAATGTGGCTAAATTTAAAATTACCCATGATTTTAAACATGGTTAAAAAACGTCACTAAATTAGTCACATTTTTCAAAAACATTGATAAATTAAAAACATTTTCTTAAAAATGTGGCTAAATTGAAAATTATCAATGATTTCAAACATCACTAAAAAAATATGGCTAAATTAGCCATGTTTTTCTGAAAAATATTGCTAAAAATGGTGCTAAATTCTAGTTTTTTATAGTGAATCACGATATTATCTTGAGATACATATGAAGATATTAAATCATAAAGATAACCTTACAAAAAACTCATTCTCTAGAAGATAAATGTAGTGGATGCTGTGAAGTTAGGTGTAGTCATCAGAATACCAATTATGGGTACTGTCGAATGATGCAGCCAAGCACTAGAGGAAGGTTATAAGAGGTAGAAGGTTTCTATGAAGTGTCTCTAATATGAAAGCATCAAATGTCATAGAAATTGTAATGGGAAATGATCTTTCCTAATGATACTTTTGGATATGCACAAAAATAACTAAATAGAATATTTTATTTAGGTGCATTTATCTTCCATGTGGTTTCATTAAATGATAATCCATTATGAATGGATTAAATGGATTAAATATTCATTGGATATGGATCAATGAATTAATGATAATGGGAATAAATGTATATGAATACATAAATATGATCGACACATTTAATTTAATGAAATGTTTTATGGATGGATATATAAATGAATGTAATCCCTCATATTAAGTACAACTAATTGTCAGTAAGCCTCTCAATTCTCTCTTCTTCTCATACTATTTTTCATTATCTGAGATGAAGGTTCTAACAAACTTTCATCATTTGGGTATCCTATCAATACGATCATGAATCCATTGGCTAGTGTACCCCATGGAGGCAGGGTTATTTTTTTCACTACTTCACGATCTTTATCAAGAATTCTCCTTCATTGAGGAAGAAGAATACTTCTACTGTTTTCATTTTACAAATACTCCATTTTTATAGTTTTATTTATGAATTGATTATCAAATATAAATTTTCCTCTGTTTGGGTTGTCTTTTACTACATATGATCATATGATGATTGTATAAAACCCATCAGTGGTATCAGAGGAAATTTTCTTTGACAAATCAAGGTGTTTATAATTTTAATAAAAAAACACATTTTGATAGTAAAACAAGATTTTATGAAGCCTAGAAATAAATATGAAAAATTCATATTTAGTAATTAAATAAAAAGTTTATTTAATTATTTATGTTATACATATTTATAAAATGGTTTATAGAATGGGAATAACATCAATAAGGCTTAATAAAAATTGTTTTATTAACCATTGTTAAATATGAAAAGTTTATATTTATTACTATTGTTTATGAAAAAGAAATAAAGTATTTATTTTAATCAAGATAATTAAATTATGAATTGAATTATATTTCTTAAAAAATGTCTATAAATATAAAAAATATATTTTGAAATATTTATAAAAGTTTATAAAAATGTTTTATAAATTAGTTAGCTATAAAATTATTATGGTTTATTGATAAATATTTTTCAAATATGTATGGTTAATAAAAGTTTATAAATCATTAAAAATTATATTTTTGCGAATATTTTAATTTATAAATGGTTTATAAATTAATTAATTAGAAATTTTTTATAATTAATAATATAAATGTTTAAGAATCATTTATTGAAAAAATATTTCAAATATTAAATGTTAATATTTAAAATTACTTTTGAAAAATTAAATGGTTTGCTTTTATGATATAGGAATAAATTGTTTATTTAGAAATAATAAAATGTGGTTTATAAAGTGTTTAAAAATTACAACATATATGATATTTAGATCATATAAAAATGTTCATATAATAGATATTGAATTATAAAATGTTTATAATTCATGAAATATCATATAAATTCCATTTAATTTTAAATATTAAGGGGTTCATATTAAATTGAATATAAAATGTTTATATTATTGTTAATTTATAAAATGTTAATAATTAGAATTTATTTTTGAATAGTTCATAAATGCCTCATGTTTTTCAAAATAAATAAATTGTTTATTTATTTGGTAAATTTCATTGATATTCATGTTTAATTTATAATTAATTAATTTAATATATTCAAATTAAATGGGATTTATTTGGATATTATTTAATCTATATCAAAAAATGTTTTGATGATTGATATGACCAAGGTTTAAATAATAATTAAATATTTGATATTTAGATTATGTAAAAGGTTTACATAATAAAAATTGAATTATAAATAGTTTATAATTCATAAAATATCATATATTTAAAAAGGAAATGCAAGATAATGATAAATATGAAAGTTTTCATATTGGATATAATATAAAGAGTTTATATTCAAAAATTGTGGAATGTCTATAGTGTTAAAGATGAAATTATAAAAGGGTTTATAATTTGATTTTATTTATGAAATTGTTCATAAATATTTATCACATGTTTAAATATTTAAAATTTTCATTTATTTAAAGAATATTCCCTATTTTATTCATAGCTATCAATTTTTTATATTATGAGTGACTATATTCCAAATTTTATATGATAACTTGCTTCTAGGAAAGATCCTTTCATTACATGCTTAGTATGATAATGAATTTAGTCTTTCATCTACCTTGAACTTGATTTTTATTTTAGTTATGAGTTTGAGAATAATTGTTAAGTATACTTTGTGTATATTAGGTGTTAAAGATATTAGGAATTTAATTCTATCTTGAGTAAGGTATCCCCGGGTAGAGGGACTTGGGGTCAGACCACCAACTTTCTTAGAGGCCTGCCTTGGCTAGGAAAGTGAATTGGGTTGGCTATTTGTCGATCTGAGATTACACATGTGGAGTTTTTCAATCTCATATAACTGTATTCATTTACATGAACCGTTCATCCAATTAATGCGTATGATACATTTGGATATGTATGAATATACTTAACTTCTATTTTAGAGTGATTAACACAAACTTGAGGGTTGTATAAGAGTTACAAATTAATGTGGTGTAAACACATTAATTTGTTGGTTGGAATAGGGATTTCCAAAAATAAATATTTAGAATCATGTATACACAAAAATGGAATAAAACATGAGAATAGGATTATTAAATAGGATGTAATAATGGTGAATTTAATATGTATACAATGAATATTAAATTTGTGAGACTTTAAAAATGAAAAAACCTCAAATACTAAGTGTGATATTTTTCCAAAGAAACAATTTTCAAGTCATATATCATCCAATTGGGTAGTTTCATGCTTACATTGCCCCCCTAAATTATCTTGCATAAGGAAAGAAAGTATTGAGTGAATTTGGATTGTCTTGTTGGGTAGTTTCATGCCTACGCTAGGTTCACCTATATTTTCTTTGGTTAGTTTTTTTTGGAATTTGATTTGGGTTAAACTAGATAAGAATAACTAATGGTTAGGATACTAGAGTAATAGAGTTGATTGAATAATTATTATGGATTTGGATAAAGGGTTATCCACTCAGCTATCCAAGAGTCACAACTGTTGTGATTAGGATGATTCCCTACCTAAATAACTAAGCGGTGAGATGAACTCACAAGTGGACTCATTTATTAGTTAAATACAGATATTGGATCATTAAATGAATATGATGTACAGGGTCATGAATTTTAGTGGGATCACTTTTATTAAACCCCTTAGTGAAAAGATATAAGACATGATATTCATATGATAAAAAGTTCCTTTATAGATAAATGCATAATCATCATAAAAATAAACTTTACATTAATCCTTGAAGTAAGAAGGTCAGAGTAAGTAACTCCTAAGACTGGTACCTTAATAAAATTTCTTGATCAAGTGATATATTTTATTTATCATAATTGTTCCTTCCTGTGTAATATATAGTTGAAATTGTTAAACAAGTGAGTCTAGTTGCTTATGGAAGCATAGAATGATTCATTTAAGGTTTTAAAGGAATTTAATGCATAATTCACCTAATGAATTCTATTTTTATATGCTCAATATGATTGGGTATGTCCATGATATTCAATATGATTGAATATGTTTTGAAATATTGAAAAATTGATATAAGGCTTGTTCTAGTTAAGAAATTTATCCTCTTTTCATCTGTAGAAATGTTATGCAAATATGTATGAATTAAAGAGAATCTACTTGATACTCTCAAAGTGTTGAGAATAGATAAACTAGGCATAACATGTTTGGGTTTTGGTATTATGAGGATAGTACAAGTGGGTAAAAGTTCAAACCATAAGAAGAAATGTTTGTTGAAAAAGTTCAACAATGTTTCTTTAAAAATATGACCAAGGTCATTGAAGCCTTAAGTTATCAATAAGGAATAATAATAATTCAATATGTTTGGATTATTCAAGAAATACCTAAAGGGGTTTGGGAACTCCATGGAATGTCCATGTTAAGTATTAATGTTATAATAATTATTTCTTCAATTTTGAAGGGTATTTGATACCGAGTGTATGTTTTACAAGTATTGTAAATATAAATGATTTCAAAATCAAATGAAGAATTGATTGTTCTTATAGTTTATATTCTTGAGACAAATTAAATATTTACTATATCGAGAATTTTAATGTAAATGAATGTGTCAAGTTTAGATGAATCAAAGTAAAACATGTGTATCTTCATCTCACTTATCTTATATGATAAGTGAGGATGTTCGGTAACAAAGGGTTGTCATGAGATGATTAAATTTATACAATTGGTTTATTATTAATCAATTTCTATAATTTTTTTTTGATAATAATATTTGTATAAAAGTGTTTATCGAAATATTTGTTGAAATATATGGAAGGTATTCCTACCACTCATAAGTGATATATTTTAATAAAGTCTTATTTTCAAATAGGGAAAATTTCAAACACATAGAATACCATATATGATATAGAAAGAATATATTATTTGTTAAATATTCCTATTAAAATTAAATAGAGGTTATTTCCTATAACAAAAAGCAGTTTATGTTATATATTGGAAAAATATTTCAAATAGAATATAGTTTCTAAGAAGCTAGTGGAAGTATGTTTGAGCCCAGAGAAGTTAAAAGTTAAGGAACAAAATATTGTACCGGATTTATTTTAAGTTATTATTTACTTTATATCCTAAAGAGTTAGGATATGAGATAGTAAAAAAAAATGTAAATAGTCACATTTAGTTACTATAAGAAAGTGAATATCACTATTAACTAAAGGATTATACCAGTCTAAGATTGTAGTGATTCTTTATTTAATATCCTAAAGAGGTTTAGGATATTTAATGGTAAAGATAAATATAAAGAGTTATATTTAGTTACCATAATAAGTGAATATCACTATTCCCTTAAGTTTTATAATAGCTAATACATAAAGTGTATAACTTGATATCCTAAACGGGTTTGGGGTATGGTGATAAATAGAAAATGTAAAGATTTAAATTAGTTATCATAAAAAGGTGGATATAATTTTATTCTTAAAAGAATTTAGGATGTGCTGGTAAAGTGATAATGTAAATAGTCACATAGGGATGTGACATGAATTATATTTGGATGTAATGTTCAGAAAACTGTTTCTGTAACAATAACATGAATCTATGTAGAATCTCTTAATATATTGGTTGTAATGGTTGTAAATGTATCACATTATTTATAATAAATTAAATATACATTTATCATTCATTCATGTACGAAGTAACTTTATATGAATGGTCGTATGATAAATATCCCCTCAAAGTACAAATATTGAGTTATCCCTAGATGATGATCTTCATGGTGTATAATGGGTTGTGATGATATGTAAAAGTTAGGTTGAATAGAATCTTTTATCCGTTTCAAAGGGTTGTATGTGAGATATTGAAGAATAGATTCTTGAGGTAATAAGTAGAGACTTATTACTTGGCATGATCCACTAAAGTATATCTCATGGAATTTCATACAATCATGGATATACTTAAGGGTGTATACTTATTATCAGGCCTTATTACCTGAGGCCTATGAGATACCTAGCATGAGAATATTTATACTTTGATACCCTACTTACGCAAAACACCATATGAACATAGATTATTAGGGGGTGGTGTAGTATGTTACTAATCATGTCATTGGTTGGAGTGCAACCAAGATGGGATTTGTTGATTTTTATGGAAAGAAAATACACCCAGACCTTGATTGAATTAGAATGAGGAAATTAATGGAAATTATTAGTTGTTTCACATATGATGTGTTCAACTACTTGAATAAGTGGCATGCTATGTGCTTATCAGATAAATGAATGAAATATGATATATTTATCCACTTGGTTAGTATTTTTCAAATATTCAATAAAATGATCAGAAGCCTATTCTAGATTGACATGTTCCAAGTATAGTGGTCGCTCAATGTCATGGAAAAAGGGATTATATAATATACATATGATTTTATAATACATATTTTGGTGGACATGTTTGTATTTATATATGAGTTTATTTGATGGAAATCACACCAGACCCCTCAGTATCATGAGTAACCTTGATGTTTTTCTAGAGTATGCTCTTTTATTACATATATGAAATATAGATTTTATATTTGTTGTAAACATTTCTAAGGCCTCTAGGCTCACACATTTAGGACCTTAGATAAGGATAAAATTTTGGATATTTTTTTTCAAAATGAAGAGAGTTTGATGAAAAAATATATTCAAAATATTTTGGATGGATTCACAAAGAGTTATGAATTTATGCATAAAGTCCTTATGGTATTTTAGTACAAGTGGGAGATTTTTTGATATAAACTAAAATAATGAAAAGTAATATTTAATTTAGGTGAATTTACCTTCCATGTGATTTCATTAAATTATAACCCATTATGAATGGATTAAATGAATTGAATATTCATTGAATAAGATTAAATGAATTAATGAAAATGGGATTAAATTTATATAGATACATATATATGGACAACAAGTTTCATTTAATTAAATATGGATGGCTATATAATGGGATGCGATCCCTCATATTGAGTACAAATGATTTTATAAAAGCCTATCAATTATATCTTCCTCTCATACTGCTATTTATCATCTGAGACAAAGGTGCTAAATCTCATTCAACATCTGGGTATCCTTATGATACAATCATGGATCCATCTGCTAGTGTACCCCTCAGAGGCATGGTAATTTTGTTCACTGATTCATGATCTTTATCAAGAATTCTACTTCTTCGAGGAATAAGAAGACTAATGCTGTTGGAATTTTATAGGTACTCTATTTCAACAGTTTTATTTATGTGTTGATTCTTGAAGATAGATCTTCATATGTTTGGGTTGTCTTCCACTTCATGTGATCATATGATGATCGTATGAAAACCATTAGATACATTCTCATGTAGATGAGAAATATCTATGTAAAAATGGTGATGTGATTAATATTATATTAATGTGACAAATATCACAGTGCTTATTGTGACTCTAACCTAAAGCATATTGAATGATTAGTGAGTGGATATAGAAAAAATTTTCATAGAGATGAGCATCTATGTAGTGTTTACATGATAAATGAAGTTTACTTTTCTAAGGTTTATGTACAGAGAGTGTATAAAATTTGTACTGTGAAGAAGTGATGGTTGTATTACAGATGTAGTTGATATAATATTTATGATTAGAAGTTACCTATATACAAGTTCTCATGTGTAAGAACCCAGATCTTATTTTCAAGTATTTTTTCCTTTTTATGGTGTTTTTGAGGAAAAAGAGGAGTTTTTGAAAATTTATTAAGTACACACCTTGTACTTTATAAGTACACACCGTGTGCTCAGTTACCTCAGGTATTCAGGTGCTCGCTGTGTCATGGCCATGAACACGACCATGTGTGGTGACTTGGAGACTACCTAATACGGGGGACGGTGAAGGCAAGTACACGCCATGTACTTCTAAAGTACACGCGGTGTACTTTTTTTTTCATTAAACGTACCGGGGTTGCGTCTGACGGACAAAACCATCTTTTTCTTGACCTAGTTCGCCCGAGAGTGTCTGTACAACACAGATCTTTGCCGATCCCTCGATTAAATGCCCATTCTCCGAATCAGACTCCGTCGGTTGCATTGGAATCACATTAGTGAGTTCTCTCTTCTTCTTAAACACCTTATTTTGATTATTTCTCTCTCATGAGATATCGTGGGTTGAACGTTTTAGACATTTTTGTAGATCTACGATGTTATAAGGTGATTTAAGGCCTGAGACTCAAGTTTATTGATCTCTCGACGCTGAGGTAGGTTGTTTGTGCCTTTCCATAGATAGTCTTTGAGTTTTATGTGAAAAAGTGCCCAATACCCATGAACGGGGTATTGCATGTTTATGGTTTTAGCCCTATTGTTTGCCTACTATGTCCTAGTTTTTTTGGACATAGGTTATTTTATGAGAATAGGGTTTACTTTTCCATGATATTGAGGTTTTGCCCATGTTTACTTGCTTTGTCCGTTTGGTATAGTTTGCCTGTTCAGATGCTGTTTTTTCCCATGCCTAGTATTATTAGGATAGAGTGATTACTATATGACATGCTGTTATGCTGTATATTGGTTAACCAATTAGTTCTTGAGGTTTACTTTGGACACTTTTCATTTCTATGCTCATTTGACTTACATAGGGACATGAGAACCTGGTGTAGTAGACCATAGGGAGAATGGACGTAAGGGCTTCTCCAGAGTGTCTGTAATTATTATTACGATGCGAGACCATAGGGGGAATTTACGTAAGTGCTTCCTCAAAGTGTCTGTAGTTCCTCGACACGGGCCAAAAGGGGAATGAGATGTAAGTGCTTCCCTAGAGTTCCTTTTAGTCACCGATATGAGACTATTGGAGGAATTGACAAGGAGTGCTTCCCCAGAGAGTCTATACTAAAGCTAAACCAGAGGGGTTAGACTGTGTGTACTTCCTCGAGGGTTGATTGTGTTTTCTAGGTAGGACCAGAGGGGATTAGGCTATGGGTACATCCCAGAGGGTTACCTTTTTTTGATTATCTGTTTACTTGCTATGTGGAACTGAATGATTTAAAAATGTAGAATTGTTACTGTTGAGTACTTCCTTGTTTACTGCTTCTTTTGTTCATTGCCTACCATATATATTCATTGACTGTTTGGAAAAGATATCTTGGTGGTTTCCTACTATGATTTAGTCTCACACCCTGTTTGGGCCATTCTTTTGGGCCCGGACAGATTATATTGTTGCAGGTATAGATAAGGGAAAGCACCCTTCTACTTTAAGTACTTAACTGCTTTGGAGCTGGAGAGCATGAGACCAAGCTTTGGCTTGCGATGCTGTAGAGATGTTTACTATTTTTCCTTATACTTTGGTTTAGTACTGTATTTCGGCATTGTGACATGTTTGGCTGCTTTCCTAGACATATGTATCATGCATCATTATATATGTGCTCCACCTATTTATTTCTTTAGTCTTCCGTTGTTTCTTTTTTATATGGTAATATTTATACTTCCGCTATTGGATATTTGTTTTACTTCCGCTGTGTTACTCTGCCAATGAGGGTATAGTTTCCCCACTATCACACCCATGGCCCTCACTGCTAGTCAGCAGCCTTTGACGTTTGGGGAAATGTACTTGAGTCCATGTGACCAACCGGGTACGGGGCGTCTCTGGGCAGATTCTGGAACCGGGATGTTACAAAGTGGTATCATAGGCATTCTTTTATTCTTGAATTACTATTTGGAGCCTATAGTCAGGGATAGGACGAAAATAGGTACTTGGTAATAAATTGTGCCTGGGAGTAGCTAACCCGTATATAGGGAAAAGACAATTTACCCCATTTATTACAATTTTCTGGTTTTGAAATTTTATGATTGATTTAATTTCACCGTTGGGTGATTCAAATGCTTTGTGCTATTATTGTTGATATTATTGAGGTTCTATTTATGTTGTAACCTGATAAGATGAGGGTATGCCATATCATGCATCATATAGGCACTTGCTAGAAATCACATGTCATGCATTCTGACCACGCCATTTGGGGTGCATTAGTAATTACATGTTGTTGTGATAGATGTTGTGCTAGATATGCCTGATGCCGTGATAAATGCCTTGATAAAGTACCTACTATTTGATAGGGTATTGATTTGTGTAAGGTTTTGTTTGAATGAATGCCAAACTTTGGTTCTTGAGGTATTATGGGCCGTCATGGATCAGAATTTGGTGGATCATTGCCTTGTTTTGTTTTCTTTTATATGACATGTAAGAGATGTCAAGACTTTATTCACGGGGAGTATGGGCCCTTACAGATCAGAATTTGGCACTTTAATGTTTGTTTCGGTGTTTTTCTAGGATATGGAGTAGTTTTTGAGGCTTACTGTCTGGAAAATCCTAGAAGACATGCCATGTAGTCTCTAACAGTGTCGTTGGCCATGTGGGCAGAGACACGGGGTTGGGAAATTTTTTTTGGTGGGACACGCCGTGTACCGGACATACACGCCGTGTGTTTAGACCATGTGTCTACCCGTATGACTAACGACATAGATGGATAAAAACTTAAGCAATACACGCCGTGTCAGTATTGAACACGCTGTGTAGTGTAATCCATGGAATCCAGCCATGTAACTAACAACACGGGTTAATGGAAATCCTTTAGTACATGCCATATCTGTTTGGAATACTCTGTGTAGTGTGATCCATGTATCCGACCATGTCACTAAAAACAAAAATCGGTGAATCTCGTCTAGTACATGCCGTGTCTGGCACAAACATGCCGTGTAGTCTTGTTCTAGGAGAACCGTGTATCTTAGTCATGTAGAAGGACTCGGGCAGGGGAATAGGATTCAAGTACACACTGTGTGTTAGGAAAACATGCCGTGTATGGGGCATTACCCGACCGGTTTTGGTAGAAGTACATGTAACGGCCCGACCCCAGTTACCCAGAGTCGGTGCATTATTGCGTAACATTGGCATGATCACAAAAGATCAAGTCTCGAAAGACCGATTAGTTTAGTAGCCTTGGAAACACTAGATACATTCATAAATGTTACATTACATCATAAAGTGAAAATCTACAATAACAAAGTCTCCATAGTCCACACTCATATCCTCTTATGACTATCCCTGCAGGTCTTTCATAAAATACTTCTTCACATCCTGGAAAATATTAAAACATTGAAAGGGGTGATCTCAGATGCTCAGTAAGGATAACAATATTTCGGAAGCTTTCATCAATAAACATAAACATTTAAGGCAATGTATAACTAAAACAAAAGCCTTTTTAAACATGAACTTCAGCATAATATGGCAAAAATAAAATTAAATAATTCCATTCACTTACTCACATGGATATTCTACTAGTCGAATAATCACATGCAATATCAATAACCACTTTCATAATGATGGAATGCATAATGCCAGACTATCATAACCACGTAGCCAAGGATTCGTGCCAAGAATACAAATAAGATTTTGTCAAGGCCTCGTGCCAAGACACTAGTTTGTCTCATGAGACCTACCGATGCATCGAGGAACTATAGCAGGCTCCACCCATCACTTATTAAGTCCAATGCATTCCTCATATGAACAGGTTTAAACATATCATAAACCATAACATAATTGTATCACATAAAACATGCATAAAGGAAACATAATATTTCCACACTTCAATGACAAGATATCAATACAACACATTGATATAATAAAAACTTTATCAAAACCATTTTCAATACCAAAATAAAAGAAAAGTAAAACATGGTATTTATTTTTCTTTTAAAAAAAGTAATGGGTTATAGAGGAAATCGAAACTCAAATAATAGTCACGGCGGCGAAGAAGTCATTGTCTCCGCATACGTAAGAAAAAAACATTCCTTTTTTCGTTTAGTAAAAACGCTTTGTATAAAAAGATTCCTTTTGAATAAAAGTAAAAGTCAAAGGGGTTTATTCACCGTATAAATGAAAGTTGTGTATAAAACCAAATATGCCTCAATGAAAGGAGATTGAGATGAAGTCCTTACAAAGATCATTTTTTAAAATAAAATAGATCTATTATGTGTATTTACTATATTTACAAATAAATAAAGTATAAATACAATATTGGACATAATAATATCATGACATAATTTGAAAGTAGGATATTAACCCAAAGAATGGAAATTGGGTAAAGAAATTCCCTTACCTTGTGTCTGACTTGACTCGATCATTATTTAACCTCCTGAATAATAAACTAGAGTTAATTTCTATTTTCTTAAGAGTCTTTTTCATGTTCATTATTTCTTTTATATCACTTATTACCATGTTATGAACATTTTTTAATTATTTAAGTTAATAACTGTCATTTTGTCGATCTTTGGTACTTGAGTCAAAAATAAACTTCTTATAATTACAAGTTGTTCATGTGGTAAAATATCCATTATATCCAGAATTATATTCATGATTTAGATATCATATATATCATATATATCCAGTATATACATTCATTCATAATTTTACGTAACATTTATAGGTAAGAAATGAAATGCACCGTTCATGGAGACGGTAAGCCGTACGTACGCATGAACGCTACTTTCATTTCTATTTCGTATTTAATGGAATAAAATTATAATTATATAAAGTTATACTATAATTCCAGTATAATATAATGTATAATAACATTTACTCCATCCTTTATACATCCCACATATGTCATTAACGATTCAAATCACTTTGAGGGGGCGGTAGTCCGCGCTTCCTAAAATGAAATTATCGCGTTTACCCATAATGGAAATCATAAAGTTATTCCATAAGTGAAAAATACAGAAGCATAAGGAAAAAATAAACATAATATATATCATATATAAAAAGTAGTGTCATCATAATGGCCACCATGAGAGTTTTTAAAAGAAGTTTGAACAATCATCGTTTCGTGAGGCAGTAATTCGCCACCCACATAAACAGTATGTTCTTTAACCATTAGACGAAGGTGTGTGTAAGTGTAAATCAAATCCTTCTCATAACAACATCCTAGTATATTGAAGATACTGGTGTTTTTACAAAATAAAAGAATAAAAAGAGTTTATGGGGTTGGATAAGCAAAATAAAACAAAACAACATTAGAGAAGACATTACCTTAAAATCAGGTAACTCTTTTTTGATTTGAGCCAAAGGCTTCCTTGGGAAGAATTATGCCCAAAGTGAGGCTTCTAGGAGTAATATAGGGAAGTTGGGAGAGTATTTGGGCAGAGGTTGGCCGATCCAAATGGCTTGAAGGTGTGAATAAGGTGGGAGTGGTGGGGGCCTTTTATAAGAGGAGAGGAGGGGCACTCTTGGAAAGATTGAAATGTTACATTATTATGAAATGATTTTCGGATTCTAAAAGTCCCACAATGATATATTTCAAGGATAAGGTGATAAGGGTTCGAAATATTCCCATCCAATATGTTTTTGACAAGTATAAGACTTATATTTTACATTATATTTTCATTTTATTTAAATCGTTAATTAATGAGGTAATCGCTGCATCATTATGGTGTCATAAAAACTTTAATTTATTTAATGTCTAAAAATTATAAAAAAAATATCATGATGTAGGAAATCTTTTTATATTTCCAATGAATATTTATAGTCAAAAATAGGACTTGTATAACCCCATTTAATTTTTTTTAGTAAAATAACTTTTGTTTGTGACATTTTTATTTTAACTTTAAATAAAAGTTATTTATGTCATTTTCCTACCAAAGTGGCTCCATGGGGTCCCAAAGTTGACCCATGGATTTTCTTGGTCAGCCATGACACATACAATAGGGGTAGGACAAGTGTAAAGGTATTTTCATATTTTTATAATATCATTTTTACCTTAAATTTCACTAATTACCTTTAATCACGATTAATTAAACTTATTAGTTACTATTCACCAAAAAATTATTTTAATCCAATTGAACCGCATTTTAATTCATAATGATAACCATGTTTGTCGGATTTTTGAAATTCAAATCACAGAAGTGGTAATGTTTCATTTAAACGAAAAATTAGTTTTTTAACTACCACTTAGTGGTTTCACTATTCATCAAAAATTGAAGTTTTTCAGAACAATGCCAAAATTTCACCCTAAGCTATAATGGATATTCCGAATTCAAAAATGATGTCTATTTTACAAAATTCCAAACATATAAGTTGCATTAATTAATTTTATAATTAATTCCCGCTATCATAACAAATAGCGTGTTTTTAAGAAACAATATATATCAAAAGATTGACAATTGTTTATGTCCAATTTCAAAGTGAAATTAATTCTAATGACCACCATTGGATAAAATGGTAAAAATATATTCTAATTATACTTTAAAACCACTCAATAGTATAATTTATCACTATAAATTATTTTGATTAAAAATGTTGTTTTTAAGTATTTTTCACTATTCATAAAAAATTGGAAGTTCTCAGAAAAATACCAAAAATTCAACATAGGCTAATTTCGATATTCTGAATCCATAAATGAAGTCCATTTTGAAATATAAAATATATATAATTTCAAAAAGTGGGTATTACTATTCATAACTGCTACTTTGATTGGTCGCGGTGTGTTAGAACCTCAAACTTGCGTACAATGCAAGCTATTGCATTATTGAAAGAGAAGCGTATCGTGGAAGCTCGGGGTGTTACATTCTCCCCTCCTTCAATAAATTGCGTCCTCGCAATTTGAAATTTTTCTTTGAAAATAAAAGGTTGAAAATAGAAAATACCATTGTGGAAAACCCACATCGAAAATAAGGTTAATAAAAATATAACTTTAAAAGAAAGAAAGATAAGTACAAAGGTCACCAGAGATAGCCCATACTAGGATTCTATGAAAATATAGATATGGAAGAAAAAAAAACCATCAAAGTTTGATGGAGAGTTGTAGAAAACTAGATTAGGAGAAAGTTAACCATAAGAAAATCAAAAACTCGTGATTGGTTAAATGGTCATTGAATCCCCAGTTGGAAAAGTTAACCGGCAACGTTTTTGTTTTAAGTTACCTTTTATGAAGTTGAGGAATTTATTTAGGAGATTTAATAAGAACGTAAGGGAATATACATACTGGTTATGTAGACTTTCATTCATTAATAAATTTTTACCACAAACCCATCTTTCACTCTAAAAGGTAATAGAACTCGAAAATATTCTATTTATCATAATTGTATAAGGTTACAAATATTAACACATACCATTTAGATTAGGAAAAATTTTTATAATAACCAGGGACTTCCTGTAGGCTGGTGGTAGGTAGTAAAGGCCTATCGCACTATGGTTGTGGGTTCGATTCCTGCATCTTTGTCCGACGCGACGGGTTATGCCCCACCCTGCAGGTTGTCCTTTTCCTAAAAATATAGTATTATAATATTCCAAAAATAATCTTCAGAAATGTTTTAACCTTAAACAATACTATTCAAAGTTCAACTTAATCAATCCCAACCTTTATAGTTATCCAAAATACCTCTGTCCAAACTTTCTCTGAAAGGTCTCTTAATTCCAAAATCAATTTATCAGATTCCCCAAACAAAGTAAAGTTTCTCTTATTGTCACATACTAAAAATATGATTACCTTCATCATATTAAAACCTTAATGAAAAGAACAAGTACTGCAATACAATCCTTATATATATCACATTATTCTTATAACCAAAATATAATCCTTGAGTCCAAATGCACCGATACATTAATTATTCTACTTCAATTTTAGTAACATCATAAGATTGTCCTTGATCCCTTGTCCTTTTCTGAGGAAAGTTTCCCTGACGCTTAGGACATTCATTTGCATAATGCCCCATTTCCCTACAATTGTAGCATTCAACATTGATAGCCTCTTTCTTTCCCTTGAAATCACGAGCCTGGTGACCTTTTTCTCCACATTTATAACAAAATCCCATTCCTTTTTGGCAAGAACCGGGGTGATTCTTCCCATAATTATCACATAATGGAAAATCCTTCTTTCCCTTTTTCCCTTTATCAGTCTCTTGTTCCATCGTTCTTTTCTTCTCTTGCTTTACTTTGTTGTCATAAGACATAGAGAATTCCTTTTCTGTCTTGATAGCACACGAGACAATATCTTCGTACAATGAGAAGGATTGTGATACTAAAGCTCGATGGAGAAATGGTTTTAACCCATAAAAGAAACGATAAATCTTACTTCTTGGGTTACGTATATAATCTACAGCATACCTCGCTAACCTTGTAAAGTTTTCCTCATACTTTGTGACATTCTCATCCTCCTTTTTTCTCAGACTCAGAAATTTCCTTTCCATATCTGCTCGATGGTCATGAGGAAAGTATTTTTCTAAGAAAAGATCTTTGAACTCTCTCCATTCCATACTTGATACTTCTTCATATTCCTTTGTATTTTGAATCAGGGACCACCATTGATTGGAATCTCCAGTGAGGCAGTAGACTGCCATGACAACCTTCTCCCTTTCGCTACTCCCCAAGGCGTGGAATATTTTCTCTAAGGAGTTTATCCATTGCTCAACTACTAATGGATTTTTACCCACAATAAATGTTGGTGGTTGTTGCCTCATGAAGCGGTTTAACATTGATCCTCCACGTTGCGGACCAGGGTGCTACATACGAGTAAGGTTATTATTCATAACCTGAGTGAGTTGTCCCAGTATAGTAATAAGTTGATCAGCACCAGCTGTATCTCCAGATCCATAATAATTATCTTGATCAGGAGGTAAATCCCTACACAGAGTGCGTGCATTGATACGGTTTCCATTCCTTCCACTAGGTGCCATTTCTAAACAATGGCATAAACTAGATTAGTTTATGAATCAAAATACATAATTCCATACTTGTAAAATACTTAACATAAATTGAACTATTTATGGATATAATCCATAATCATAAAAATGTTTTCTTTGAGGAAGTATATACTCATAAAACTTCATAGTGGTTTGTAAAGAAAATGAGAATTATCCTAAGCATATCCCCCGGGAGTGTCGTAACCAAGAGTGCAGCAAGACCAGTTGTCATGCACCAGTTCCCATTCAAGTCTAGATCAAAGCGGTGTTTTTGGGTTTTACCCCTAGGTACATATGTTCCAGATCCTCCTCTACCTGCTCGTATCCAGATAGGGATGTATTGCTCGGAAAACTCACAAAATCTCTATAATACCAAAATTCTAGGAAGTTCTTCTATACTAATCCTCAAGGTCTATCTTCGGGCTACGTGCTCTAATCAGAGTTTATCTAAATCTATCTTCCAAGTTTAGTACTAAACTGCCTCTGATACCAACTGTAACGCCCCGAACCCAGTTACCCGGAGTCGGTGCATTATTGCGTAACATTGCCATGATCACAAAAGATCAAGTCTCGAAAGACCGATTAGTTTAGTAGCCTTGGAAACACTAGATACATTCATAAATGTTACATTACATCATAAAGTAAAAATCTACAATAATAAAGTCTCCATAGTCCACACTCATATCCTCTTCTGACTATCCCTGAAGGTCATTCATAAAATACTTCTTCACATCCTGGAAAATATTAAAACATTGAAAGGGGTGAGCTCAGATGCTCAGTAAGGATAACAATATTGCGGAAGCTTTCATCAATAAACATAAACATTTAAGGCAATGTATAACTAAAACAAAAGCCTTTTTAAACATGAACTTCAGCATAATATGACAAAAATAAAATTAAATAATTCCATTCACTTACTCACATGGATATTCTACTAGTCGAATAATCACATTCAATATCAATAACCACTTTCATAATGATGGAATGCATAATGCCAGACTATCATAACCAGGCAGCCAAGGCCTCGTGCCAAGACTACAAATAAGATTTTGTCAAGGCCTCGTGCCAAGACACTAGTTTGTCTCATGAGACCTACCGATGCATCGAGGAGCTATAGCGGGCTCCACCCGTCACTTATTAAGTCCAATGCATTCCTCATATGAAGAGGTTTAAACATATCATAAACCATAACATAATTGTATCACATAAAACATGCATAAAGGAAACATAAGATTTCCACACTTCAATCACAAGATATCAATACAACACATTGATATAATAAAAACTTTATCAAAACCATTTTCAATACCAAAATAAAAGAAAAGTAAAACATGGTATTTATTTTTCTTTTAAAAAAAGTTATGGCTTATAGAGGAAGCCAAAACTCAAATAATAGTCACGGCGGTGGAGAAGTCGTTGTCACCGCATACGTAAGAAAAAAACATTCCTTTTGTCGTTTATTAAAAACGCTTCATATAAAAAGATTCATTTTGAATAAAAGTAAAAGTCAAAGGGGTTTATACACCGTATAAATGAAAGTTGTGTATAAAACCAAATATGCCTCAATGAAAGGAGATTGAGACGAAGTCCTTACAAAGATCATTTTTTAAAATAAAATAGATCTATTATGTGTATTCACTATATTTAAAAATAAATAAAGTATAAATACAAGATAGGACATAATAATATCATGACATAATTTGAAAGTAGGAGATTAACCCAAAGAATGGAAATTGGGTTAAGAAATTCCGTTACCTCGTGTCCGACTTGACTCGATCATTCTTTAACCTCCTGAATAATAAACTAGAGTTAATTTATATTTTCTTAAGAATCTTTTTCATGTTCATTATTTCTTTTATATCACTTATTACCATGTTATGAACATTGTGTAATTATTTAAGTTAATAACTATCATTTTGTTGATCTTTGGTACTTGAGTCAAAAATAAACTTCTTATAATTACAAGTTGTTCTTGTGGTGAAATATACATTATATCAAAAATTATATTCATGATTTAGATATCATATATATCATATATATCCAGTATATACATTCATTCATAATATTATGTAACTTTTAGAGGTAAGAAATTAAATGCACCGTTCATGGAGACGGTAAGCCGTACGTACGCATGAACGCTAATTTCATTTCTATTTCGTATTTAATGGAATGAAATTATAATTATATAAAGTTATACCATAATTCAAGTATAATATAATTTATAATACCATTTACATCATCCTTTATACATCCCACATATGGCATTAACGATTCAAATCACTTTGAGTGGGCGGTAGTCCGCGCTTCCTAAAATGAAATTATCGCGTTTACCCATAATGTAAATCATAAAGGTGTGCCATAAATGAAAAATACAGAAGCATAAGGAAAACATAAACATAATATATATAATATATAAAAAATATTTTCATCATAATGGCCACCATGAGAGGTGTTAAAAGAAGTTTGAACAATCATCGTTTCGTGAGGCAGTAATTCGCCACCCACAGAAACAGTATGTTCTTTAACCATTAGACAAAGGTGTGTGTAAGTGTAAATCAAATCCTTTTAATAAAAACATCCTAGTATATTGAAGATACTGTTGTTGTTACAAAAGAAAATAATAAAAAGAGTTTAGGGGGTTGGAGAAGCAAAATAAAACAAAACAACATTAGAGAAGACATTACCTTAAAATCGGGTAACTCTTTTTTGATTTGAGCCAAAGGCTTCCTTGGGAAGAATTATGCCCAAAGTGAGGATTCTAGGAGTAAGAGAGGGAAGTTGGGAGAGTATTTGGGCAGAGGTTGGCCGAGCCAAATGGCTTGAAGGTGTGAATAAGGTGGGAGTGGTGGGGGCCTTTTATAAGAGGAGAGGAGGGGCACTCTTGGAAAGATTGAAATGTTACATTATTATGAAATGATTTTCAGATTCTAAAAGTCCCAAAATGATATATTTCGAGGCTAAGGTGATAAGAGTTCTCAATATGCCCATACAATAGGTTTTTGACAAGTGTAAGACTTATATTTTACATTATATTTTCATTTTATTTAAATAGTTAATTAATGAGGTAATCACTGCATCATTATGATGTCATAAAAACTTTAATTTATTTAATGTCTAAAAATTATAAAAAAAATATCATGATGTAGGAAATCTTTTTAGCTTTCCAATTAATATTTATAGTCAAAAATAGGACTTGTATAACCCCATTTAATTTTTTTTAGTAAAACAACTTATGTTTGGGACATTTTTATTTTAACTTTAAATAAAAGTTATTTATGTCATTTTCCTACCAAAGTGGCTCCATGGGGTCCCCAAGTTGACCCATGGATTTTCTTGGTCGGACATGACACATAAAATAGGGGTAGGAAAATTTTAAAGCTATTTTCATATTTTTATAATATCATTTTTACCTTAAATTTCACTAATTACCTTTAATCGCGATTAATTAAACTTAAAAGTTACTATTCACCAAAAAATTATTTTAATCCAATTGAACAACATTTTACTTCCTAATGACAACCATGTATGTCAGATTTTTGAAATTAAAATCACAGAAGTGGTAATGTTTCATTTAAACGAAAAATCAGTTTTTTAACTACCACTTAGTGGTTTCACTATTCATCAAAAATTGAAGTTTTTCAGAACAATGCCAAAATTTCACCCTAAGCTATAATTGATATTCCAAATTCAAAACTGATGTCTATTTTAAAAAATTCCAAACATATAAGTTTCATTAATTAATTTTATAATTAATTCCCGCTGTCACAACAAATAACGTGTTTTTAAGAAACAATATATATCAAAAGATTGACAATTGTTTATGTCCAATTTCAAAGTGAAATTAATTATAATGACCACCATTGGATAAAATGGTAAAAATATATTCTAATTATACTTTAAAACCACTCAATAGTATAATTTATCACTATAAATTATTTTTATTAAAAAGGTTGTTTTTAAGTATTTTTCACTTTTCATAAAAAATTGGAAGTTCTTAGAAAAATACCAAAAATTCAAAATAGGCTAATTTCGATATTCTGAATCCATAAATGAAGTCCATTTTGAAATATAAAATATATATAATTTCAAAAAGTGGGTATTACTATTCATAACTGCTACTTTGATTGGTCGCGGTGTGTTAGAATCTCGAACTTGCGTACAATGCAAGCTATTGCATTATTGAAAGAGAGGCGTATCGTGGAAGCTCGGGGTGTTACATTCTCCCCTCCTTCAATAAATTGCATCCTCACAATTTGAAAATTTTCTTTGAAAATAAAAGGTTGAAAATAGAAAATACCTTTGTGGAAAACCCACATCGGAAATAAGGTTAATAAAAATATAACTTTAAAAAAAAGAAAGATAAGTACAAAGGTCACCTGAGATAGCCCATACTAGGATTCTATGAAAATATGGATATGGAAGAAAAACAAACCATCAAGGTTTGATGGAGAGTTGTAGAAAACTGGATTAGGAGAAAGTTAACCATAAGAAAATCACAAACTTGTGATTGGTTAAACGGTCATTGAATCCCCAGTTGGAAAAGTTAACTGACAAATTTTTTGTTTTAAGTTACCTTTTATAAAGTTGAGGAATTTATTTAGGAGATTTACTAAGAACTTAAGGGAATATACATACTGGTTATGTAGACTTTCATTCTTTAATAAATTTTTACCAAAAACCCATCTTTCACTCTAAAAGGTAATAGAACTCGAAAATATTCTATTTATCATAATTGTATATGGTTCCAAATATTAACACATACCATTTAGATTAGGAAAACTTTTTGTAATAACCAGGGACTTCCTGTAGGCTAGTGGTAGGTAGTAAAGGCTTATCGCACTATGGTTGTGGGTTCGATTCCTGCAGCTTTGTCTGACGCGACGGGTTATGCCCCACCCTGCAGGTTGTCCTTTTCCTAAAAATAAAGTATTATAATATTCCAAAAATAATCTTCAGAAATGTTTTAAACTTAAACAATACTATTCAAAGTTCAACTTAATCCATCCCAACCTTTATAGTTATCCAAAATACCTCTGTCCAGACTTTCTCTAAAAGGTCTCTTAATTCCAAAATCAATTTATCAGATTCCCCAAACAAAGTAAAGTTTCTCTTATTGTCACATATTAAAAATATGATTACCTTCATTATATTAAAACCTTAATGAAAAGAACAAGTACTGCAATACAATCCTTATATATATCACATTATTCTTATAACCAGAATATAATCCTTGAGTCCAAATGCACCAATACATTAATTATTCTACTTCAATTGTAGTAATAGCATAAGATTGTCCTTGATCCCTTGGCCTTTTCTGAGGTAAGTTTCCCTGACGCTTAGGACATTCATTTGCCTAATGCCCCATTTCCCTACAATTGTAGCATTCAACATTGATAGCCTCTTTCTTTACCTTGCAATCACGAGCCTGGTGACCTTTTTCTCCACATTTATAACAAACTCCCATTCCTTTTAGGTAAACACCGAGGTGATTCTTCCCACAATTATCACATAATGGAAAATCCTTCTTTCCCTTTTTCCCTTTATCCATCTCTTGTTCTACCGTTCTCTTCTTCTCTTGCTTTACTTTGTTGTCATAAGACTTAGATAATTCCTTTTCTATCTTGATAACACACGAGACAATATCTTCGTACGATGAGAAGGATTGTGATACTAAATCTCAACGGAGAAATGGTTTTAACCCATCAAAGAAATGATCAATCTTACTTCTTGGGTTACGTATATAATCTGCAGCATACCTCGCTAACCTTGTATAGTTGGCCTCATACTTTGCGACATTCTCATCCCCCTTTTTTCTCAGACTCAGAAATTGCCTTTCCATATCTGCTCGATGGTCACGAGGAAAGTATTTTTCTAAGAAAAGATCTTTGAACTCTCTCCATTCCATACTTGATACTTCTTCATCTTCATTTGTATTTTGAATCAGTGACCACCATTGATCGGCATCTCCAGTGAGGCGATAGACTTCCATGACAACCTTCTCCCTTTCGATACTCCCCAAGGCGTGGAATATTTTATCTAAGGAGTTTATCCATTGCTCAGCTACTAATGGATTTGTACCCCCATTAAATGTTGGTGGTTGTTACCTCATGAAGAGGTCTAACATTGATCCTCCACATTGCGGATCAGGGTTCTCCATACGAGTAAGGTTATTATTCATAACCTGAGTGAGTTGTCCCAGTATGGTAATAAGTTGATCAGCACCAGTTGTATCTCCAGATCCATAATAATTATCTTGAGCAGGAGGGAAATCCCTACACGGAGTGCGTGCATTGATACAGTTTCCATTCCTTCCACTAGGCGCCATTTCTAAACAATGGCATAAACTAGATTAGTTTATGAATCAAAACACATAATTCCATACTTGTAAAATACTTAACATAAATTGAACTATTTATGGATATAATCCATAATCATAAAAATGTTTTCTTTGAGGAAGTATATACTCATAACACTTCATAGTGGTTTGTAAAGAAAATGAGAATTATCCTAAGCTTATCCCTAGGGAGTGTGGTAACCAAGAGTGCAGTAAGGCCCATTGTCGTGCACCAGTTCCCGTTCGAGTCTAGCTCAAAGCAGTGTTTTCGGGTTTTACCCCTAGGTACATCTGTGCCAGAGCTGCCTCTACCTGCTCGTATCCAGACAGGGATGTATTGCTCGGAAAACTCACAAAATCTCTATAATACCAAAATTCTAAGAAGTTCTTCTATACTAATCCTCAAAGTCTATCTTCGGGCTATGTGCTCTAATTAGAGTTTATCTGAATCTAGCTTCCAAGGTTAGTACTAAACTGCCTCTGATACCAACTGTAACGCCCCGACCTCAGTTACCCGGAGTCGGTGCATTATTGCGTAACATTGGGATGATCACAAAAGATCAAGTCTTGAAAGACCGATTAGTTTAGTAGCCTTGGAAACACTAGATACATTCATAAATGTTACATTACATCATAAAGTGAAAATCTACAATAACAAAGTCTCCATAGTCCACACTCATATCCTCTTCTGACTATCCCTACAGGTCATTCATAAAAAACTTCTTCACATCCTGGAAAATATTAAAACATTGAAAGGGGTGAGCTCAGATGCTCAATAAGGATAACAATATTGCGGAAGCTTTCATCAATAAACATAAACATTTAAGGCAATGTATAACTAAAACAAAAGCCTTTTTAAACATGAACTTCAGCATAATATGGCAAAAATAAAATTAAATAATGCCATTCACTTACTCACATGGATATTCTACTAGTCAAATAATCACATGCAATATCAATAACCACTTTCATAATGATGGAATGCATAATGCCAGACTATCATAACCACGTAGCCAAGCCCTCGTGCCAAGACTACAAATAAGATTTTGTCAAGGCCTCATGCCAAGACACTAGTTTGTCTCATGAGACCTACCGATGCATCAAGGAGCTATAGCGGGCTCCACCTGTCACTTATTAAGTCCAATGCATTCCTCATATGAACAGGTTTAAACATATCATAAACCATAACATAATTGTATCACATAAAACATGTATAAAGGAAACATAAGATTTCCACACTTCAATCACAAGATATCAATACAACACATTGATATAATAAAAACTTTATCAAAACCATTTTCAATACCAAAATAAAAGAAAAGTAAAACATGGTATTTATTTTTGTTTTAAAAAACGTAATGGATTATAGAGGAAGCCGAAACTCAAATAACAGTCACAGCGGTGGAGAAGTCGTTGTCGCCGCATACGTAAGAAAAAAACATTCCTTTTGTTGTTTAGAAGAAACGCTTCGTATAAAAAGATTCCTTTTGAATAAAAGTAAAAGTCAAAGGGGTTTATACACCGTATAAATGAAAGTTGTGTATAAAACCAAATATGCCTCAATGAAAGGAGATTGAGACGAAGTCCTTAAAAAAATAATTTTTTAAAATAAAATAGATATATTATGTGTATTCACTATATTTACAAATAAATAAAGTATAAATACAAGATAGGACATAATAATATCATGACATAATTTGAAAGTAGGAGATTAACCCAAAGAATGGAAATTGGGTTAAGAAATTCCGTTACCTCGTGTCCGACTTGACTCGATCGTTCTTTAACCTTCTGAATAATAAACTAGAGTTAATTTATATTTTCTTAAGAATCTTTTTCATGTTCATTATTTCTTTTATATCACTTATTACCATGTTATGAACATTGTGTAATTATTTAAGTTAATAACTGTCATTTTGTCGATCTTTGGTACTTGAGTCAAAAATAAACTTCTTATAATTACAAGTTGTTCATGTGGTGAAATATCCATTATATCTAGAATTATATTCATGATTTAGATATCATATATATCATATATATCCAGTATATACATTCATTCATAATATTACGTAACATTTAGAGGTAAGAAATGAAATGCACCGTTCATGGAGACGGTAAGCCATACGTACGCATGAACGCTACTTTGATTTCTATTTCGTATTTAATGGAATGAAATTATAATTATATAAAGTTATACTATAATTAAAGTATAATATAATGTATAATACCATTTACTCCATCCTTTATACATCCCACATATGGCATTAACGATTCAAATCACTTTGAGGGGGCGGTAGTCTGCGCTTCCTAAAATGAAATTATCGCGTTTACCCATAATGGAAATCATAAAGGTGTGCCATAAATGAAAAATACAGAAGCATAAGGAGAACATAAACATAATATATATCATATATAAAAAATAGTGTCATCATAATGGCCACCATGAGAGGTGTTAAAAGAAGTTTGAACAATCATCGTTTCGTGAGGCAGTAATTCGCCACCCATAGAAACAGTATGTTATTTAACCATTAGACGAAGGTGTGTGTAAGTGTAAATCAAATCCTTCTAATAACAAAATCCTAGTATATTGAATATACTGGTGTTGTTACAAAAGAAAAGAATAAAAAGAGTTTAGGGGGTTGGAGAAGCAAAATAAAACAAAACAACATTAGAGAAGACATTAACTTAAAATCAGGTAACTCTTTTGATTTGAGCCAAAGGTTTCATTGGGAAGAATTCTGCCCAAAGTGAGGCTTCTAGGACTAAGAGGGCGAAGTTGGGAGAGTATTTGGGCAGAGTTTTTCCGATCCAAATGGATTGAAGGTGTGAATAAGGTGGGAGTGGTGGGGGCCTTTTATAAGAGGAGAGGAGGGGCACTCTTGGAAAGATTGAAATGTTACATTATTATGAAACAATTTTAGGATTCTAAAAGTCCCACAATGATATATTTCGAGGATAAGGTGATAAGGGTTCTAAATATGCCCATCGAATAGGTTTTTGACAAGTGTAAGCCTTATATTTTACATTATATTTTCATTTTATTTAAATCGTTAATTAATGAGGTAATCACTGCATCATTATGGTGTCATAAAAACTTTAATTTATTTAATGTATAAAAATTATAAAACAAATATCTTGATTTAGGAAATCTTTTTATCTTTACAATGAATATTTATAGTCAAAAATAGGACTTTTATAACCCCATTTAAAAATTGTTTTAGTAAAACAACTTATGTTTGTGACATTTTTATTTTAACTTTAAATAAAAGTTATTTATGTCATTTTCCTACCAAAGTGGCTCCATGGGGTCCCCAAGTTGACCCATGGATTTTCTTGGTCGGCCATGACACATTCAATAGGGGTAGGACAAGTGTAAAGGTATTTTCATATTTTTATAATATAATTTTTACCTTAAATTTTACTAGTTACCTTTAATCGCGATTAATTAAACTTAAAAGTTACTATTCACCAAAAAATTATTTTAATCCAATTGAACCAAATTTTAATTCCTAATGAAAACCATGTATGTCGGATTTTTGAAATTCAAATCACAGAAGTGGTAATGTTTCATTTAAACGAAAAATCAGTTTTTTAACTACCACTTAGTGGTTTCACTATTCATCAAAAATTGAAGTTTTTCAGAACAATGCCAAAATTTAATCCTAAGCTATAATTGATATTCCAAATTCAAAAATGATGTCTATTTTACAAAATTCCAAACATATAAGTTGCATTAATTAATTTTATAATTAATTCCCGTTGTCACAACAAATAGCGTGTTTTTAAGAAACAATATATATCAAAAGATTGACAATTGTTTATGTCCAATTTCAAAGTGAAATTAATTCTAATGACCACAATTGGATAAAATGGTAAAAATATATTCTAATTATACTTTAAAACCACTCAATAGTATAATTTATCACTATAAATTATTTTGATTAAAAAGGTTGTTTTTAAGTATTTTTCACTATTCATAAAAAATTGGAAGTTCTCAGAAAAATACCAAAAATTCAACATAGGCTAATTTCAATATTCTGAATCCATAAATGAAGTCCATTTTGAAATATAATATATATATAATTTCAAAAAGTGGGTATTACTATTCATAACTGCTACTTTGATTGGTCGCGGTGTGTTAGAATCTCAAACTTGCGTACAATGCAAGCTATTGCATTATTGAAAGAGAAGCGTATCATGGAAGCTCGGGGTGTTACATACATTCCCATGTGAATGGATTAAGGGAACATGCCATGTAGTTAAGTATACATGCCGTGTATCCATGTTTTGTAAAACTTGATTGCGTTTTTTCTCTTGTTCCCCCCTTACTCTTCTAGTTTTCAGTCCTTTTTAATCTTGATCTATGGTGTGAGCTTGACCTTGAAGATTCATGCCACCGAAACATCCTATGGTTGTACGCCAGTTATAGGACAACAATCAGGCACTGGACATGGATGATCAAGGACTTCCAGAAGATCCTCTAGTTGTTCCAGTCTTGGCACCAGCCATCATTTTGGACATAGGTGCTGATGCACAATTCCAAGAGGGATTTATGAGGTTCTTGTAGACCTACTGAGGAGTACCACATCCTTCCCCTTCTATGGTAGAGTTGACGTGGTTCTTTCAGCAGCAGCATCCTCCCACTTTCACCAGGGAAGAAGGATTTCAAGTTGCAAAGTTATGGTTAGAATCCATGCTTTCTATCTTTGGGCATCTGGAGATGCCTCCAGAGAGGAGGGTCAAGCTCGCTATGTATATGCTTCTAGAATCCACCAAGAGATGGTGGGATGTGATCTCACAGGCGGGACGCCAGCAGGTTATGGCATGGAACGAGTTCCAGCATGCCATTTTTGACTACTTCTACCTGGAGAATTTGAGGGCTAATCGAGCCCAAGAGTTCATGAGTCTGGATCAGGGTACTCTTTCTGTTATGGAGTATTCTTCTCGCTTCATAGAGCTGCAGCGCTTTACGCCATCCCAGGAGGTGATGAGTTATTCCAGGTAATGAAGTTTGAGGATGGTCTAAGGCATGACATCTGATATGTAACGCCCCGAACATAGTTACCCAGAGTCGGTGCATTATTTTAATACATTGACATGATTGCAAGGAAACAAGTCCTGAAGGACCGATCGGTTTAGCAGTCTTGAAAAATAGATTACATACATGAATGTTACATTACACTTAATAACATACAAAACAACATAAATAATCCTTTATGAACTCCATTATTCCCTTGGCATAACCCTGCATATCAATCACAATACACTTCTTGGAATCCTGGGAAAAATAAAACATAATAAAGGGGTGAGCTCAAATGCTCAATAACGGTAAGTAATACAATGGAAAATGACATAAATATTAAGCATGGTAAATAATTGAAACCACATGCCTTTACCAATAATAAACATTAATACTTTTATGGAAAGAATATGTGCTGAGTAAATAATGCCATAATAAAACATAATCATGGGTATTATACTAGTCGAATGACCACATGAACCATCAATATTATTTCCATAATGAGGGAATGTATAATGCCGGACATTCTGAAACATTTTGTCAAGGCCTCAGCCAAGACATCTAAAAATTATTAAGGCCTCGGCCAAAACCATAAATCAAATTGGGAAAGGGCCTCGGCCAATTCCACGTCTAGTTGTCTCATGAGACCTACCGATTCATCGAGGAGCTATAGCGGGCTCCACCCGTCACTTACTAAGTCTAATGCATTCCTCATATGAACAGGTTTAAATATAACATAAACATTCGTATTAAAACTAGCATACGAAATGTCAATACTTTGTCCACAAACCATGAATGGTATAAAAATAGCACATCCACAGTCAAACATAACTCATTCAATACAATATAGAAGATTGTATTGTAATAGATTAACCTCAACTGAGAATAATGAAGGATATTGACATAGATGAAAATAATCATCAAAACTATTTGAGAGGAATACCCCATTTTTCTTGAAATCATTTAAAATTCACACTATTGGTCAAGAATCCATTTAAAAATATATTTTTGAATCAAAGTGTCCCAAACCACTTTGAAACTTTTAAAAGTAATTTTAATTTTAAAACTTTAATGTCCATATAAATAAATCCTTAAAACCATTTTTAAAACATGGACATTAATGAGAAAGATTTGGAATAATAAATCTTTAAAACATTTAAAATTCTGAACTTGATAAAGAGTACCTTTCACAAATCCTTAAAATATTCATTTTGAAATCATTTTTATGAAAAATGGACATGGATGATAAAAATGTCCCAGTAAATACTTACACATAAAAAATATCGGATAATAATGAGATTGAGGAATTAACCATTACCAATTTGGAAACTTACGAAACATACACCCCATGAAAGAGGTAGCATACAATGAATATGTAAATAAACATAAATTAAATTATATTACACAAATAATACAACTATGGGTAGTACATACACCACACAAAAGGTAATAGTGGAAATATGGCATGAATCTCACTGGAATAAGGAGTGAGATAAAAACCCCTTACCTTGTACTTTTACTTGGTCGAGGGTAGGTTAACCTCCTATATAATAGTTAAATAATTGTTATTAAATTATAAAATAATCATATACATTAATATTATATCATATATGATCTTTTAACATTGCTTTGTCAATAATATCTTAGTATTATAGTCGTTTCAGGTGTTAACTTACTCGTTTTCTTTTATATGTTTTGTTACATAAGCCGTGTTTGTTTTGGATAGGTTGTATATTATTCATATCTAGAATTATATCAAGTCCTTAAAAGTTATTTTTAATCATCAAATGAGAATTAGACTTGAATGGATACGATGGGGAAATGAATCTCATCACGTTCGTGGAGACGGTAATCAGTACGTACTCATGAACGCTACTTCCATTTCATTTTTCATTTTAAAAGGAATCAAAACTAAATGATACATAGGTATATTAGTATAATATAATAACTTATATGTGTTACTTAAGTTCATTAACACCATCCTTTATACGTTCCATGTATGGTATGAACGAGTCTTATCACTTTGAGGGGGCGGTAGTCCGCACTTCCTAAAATGAAATTATCGTATAAATATACAACATGAAAAGAATAATGGTATGCTATAAAATGGAATTACAGAAGCTTATATATAAAATAAATATCATAAATATCATATTTAATTATAGTGCCATCATAATTGCCACCATGAGAGGTGGTAGGATATAATTGAACAATCATCGTTTCGTGAGGCGTTTGGTTGCCATCCACAGAAACATTATGTTCTTCACCCATTAGATGGAGGTGTGTGTAAATTTAGTTAGAATAATTCTCATAATAATATCCTAGTATATTTAGGATACTGGTTTTATTAAAAAATAAAATAACAAGAAGAGTTTAGGGGTTTGAGAAGTAAAATAAAAGAAAAGAAGCTAAGAGAAATCGTTACCTTTAATTTGGGTAACTCCCTTTGGTTTGAACCAAAAAGGACTTTTAAGTGCCTTCTGCCTAAGGTAAGGATTCTAGTAGGAGTAGAGGGATGTAGGGAGATTAATTGGGAAGAGGTTGGATGAGCCAAAAGTCTTGAGAGGTGTGAGGAATTGGTTATAAGTGGTGTCCTTTTATAAGGGGGAGGAGGGGCTCTTTAGAAAAAACTGAAAGTATTAATTTATAATAAATTCATATTCTATTTCTAATGGATCCAAAGTGGATTATTCAATGTCTAAGGTGGGGATGGGTCTAAATACTTTCAACCAATAGATTTTAGACAGGTTTGGGTCATTATATTAACCTTATCTTTTAGTTTTAACTCTAAGTTAATTAGTTTGACATTTACCATGTCTCTTTGTATTTTTATATTATTTGGTTAATAAACTTACTATAAACTTCCAAGAGACCCTCAAGTGGATCATTAATGATACACATATCATATATAAGTCCTTTGGATGAGACTTATAATTTTAGGAATAGAATATCAATTAATAATATAATATTTGTTTTAAAAACTCATTTATGTCAATTTTGACACTATTCAATAATTGATTTTTGTTAAAGTCTTAATAACTTTATTAATTCGAAAAAAATTTATTTAATCAATAATAACATGTCATATTAACCAATAAAATAAGTTTAATTCATTAAAAGTCTCAAATTATATTTATTTGGGTATTTATAATATCAATTATTTTAATATTTCATTAATAATATAATTACTGCATCATCATTATGTCATAAATAACTTAATTTATTTGATGTCTAAAAATTATAAACAAAATACCATGATTTATGAAATCATTTTATCTTTACAATTAATATTTATAGTTGAAAATATAACTTATATAACCCCATGTAAAAATTAATTTACAAAAAGATATTTGTTTGTGTCATTTTTGTCTTTACTTTAAATTAATTAATCTAAAGAGTCATTATCACTCTCAAGTGGCTCCATGGGGTCCCAAAATCGACCCAAGGATTCCCATGGTCGGCCATGACTCATCCAATAAGGTTAGGACAAGTTTTAAGGTAATTTTGTGTTATTATAATATACTTTTTTATCTTGAATTACCCTATTTACCTTTAACCGCGGTAAATAAAAGTCAAAAGTTACTATTCACCAAATTTTTTTTATCTTATTGAACCACATTTTACTCCTTGATATTAACCTTGTCTCTCAGATTTTCAAAATTCCACTCACAGAAGCGGTGAAATTAAGTTTTATGTTAATTTACAAATTCTCCTAGGAGGTGGGTAAAAGACGGTGAAAGTTCAATAATTTTTTTATATATATCTAAAATTATTATAAACTGACTCTAGTGAATTAAATTGAACTTATATAGGTAGTATGTTTATATTTTGACATAAAATAAATAATTATTTAAATAAAAATTCGGTTTTAAACTATAACTGAGTGTTTTTCACTATTCATCAAAAATTAAAAGTTTTCAGAAAAATACCCAAAATTTAACCTAAGATAATTTTGATATTAAGAATTTAATAATGAAGTCTATTTTACCAAATTCAAAACATAGAATTTTCATTTATTAATTTAAAATTAATTCCCGCTGTCAAAACAAGAAGCGTGTTTTTAAGAAATAATAACTATCAAAAGATTGACACTTGCTTATGTACGGTTTAAATGTGAAATTATGTCCAATGAACAACATTGTATTAAATGGTAAAAATATATTCTAAATATTCTTTAAAACCACTCAAATTCATAATTTATCACTATTTATTATTTCGATTAAAAAAGTTGTTTTTAAATATAATTTAGTAATTTTCACTATTCATCAAAAATTGAAAGTTTTCAGAAAAATACCAAAATTTCAGCCTAGGATAAATTCGATATTAAAAATCCAAAAATGAAGTCCATTTTAAAAGATAAAATTTATAAAATTTTAAAAAGTGGGTATTACTATTTATAACGGCTAGTTTGATTGGTCACGGCGTGTTAGAATCTTGAAGTTGCGTACAATGCAAGATATTGCATTATTCAAAGGGAAATGTACCATGGAAGCTTAGGGTGTTACATTATCCCCTCCTTCAATAAATTGCGTCCTCGCAATTTTAAATTGTTCTTCAAAAATAAAAGGTTGAAAATAGAAAATTCCTTTGTGGAAAACCCATATCGGAAATAGGGTTAATAAAATTTAGTCTTAATATGAGGAAACGGGAAATGAAAGGGTCGCCACCAAATTATGATCTCAATTAGGAGAACATTGGTGGAAATTAGAGACATATAATTTGGGGAAAAACGTAAATATTTATAGGTAGTGATTGAAGTCATCAATCACAAACAAGTGTAAAATTGAGGGCCTTAAATTCATCAATCTATGATGATTTAAAATACCATCAGTTCAAAAAAACATATGGTATTAGGATAACACATTTTTTGTTTTAATATCCCTTCACTAAAGTATAAGAATTAATTTCTTCATAGAATAAGAGAAGAAGAAAAATATATACTTGAAAAGTAGAGTCCCATCCTTTAACTAATTTCATGTGGGCTAGTGGTAGGTGATACACCCTTGTCACCCTTCAGTTGCAGGTTCAAGTCTCGCGGCCTTTTCGGACCCGACAGGTTGCCGCCTGACCTCCGGGTTGTCCTTTTTATGGAAATCCAAAAATAATCTCAAACTAGACTTATCCAAAATACTTCTATCCAAACTCACAGTCCAAAATTTATACGGAAGATAAACACAATGAAGATCCTTTTTTCCACGGAATAACATGTGAACACCCTCATCATTTATTATTTTAAAACATGGTAACATCCTGAATTACCATAAAACCTTATTGATTACATTCATGCTCCCTTATTACTTATAGAATACTGGATATACTCCTTATATCCAAAAACTTTGAATATTCCAACAATGATGAAATAAACAAACCATTTATCAGTACCAAGGTAGTCAAAAATATCCAATATAATTTATCCAAATCAACCATCTCTTATTCCAAAATAACTACCTCAGTATCAAGACCATATTAAGGATTACCTTTCCTTCAACCATGTATTTTCAAAAACAACGTTTAACTTGCTGTTGATTCACTTTTCATAGTACCATATAATCTCAAATCCTCAATGAAATAGTACTGCAGTACAATCCTTATTTATCTCCATAATTCATATAACCAGTACATCATTGATACAACACTCAAATAGAATAATTCTTTAATAACAACATAAGAACACTAGTCATTACTCTTCATCTGTGGTAGTATCATAACTTTATTATTATCCAATAGCATCATTTGGGGAATACTCTAATGATTTGGACATCGGTTTTCGTAGTGTCCCAACTCCTTCCAGATGAAGCATTGTTCATTTGAAACCTTTTTCTTACCCTTGCAGTCACATACTTGGTGTCCTTTTTCTCTACACTTAAAACAAACTCGCATTCCCTTCAGGCAAGTTCTAGGGTGTTTCTTTCCACAGTTATCACATATGGAAAATTCTTATTTCCCTATTCCCTTTATCAATATTTCTCTCTTCCATCCTTTTCTTCTCTTGCTTCCCTTCAAAGCCATAGGACATAGAGAATTATTTTCTTAACTTATAATCACATGATACTGTTTCTTCATATGTTAAGAATACATGAGAGACTATTTCCCTTCTAAATGTTGGATTAATACTGTGAAAGATATGATCCTTCTTACTCTTTGGATCATATGTATTGTTGGAGTTCACATTCCTTCTACTGGGTGCCATTTCTATATAATAGCATAAACTAGGTCAGTTTATGAATTTCAATGAATAATTCCAAACATGTAAAATACCTAACATAAATTGAATGGTTTATGGATATAATCCATAATCATAAAGATGTTTTCATTGAGAAATTATATACTCATAAACCCTTCATAATGATTTGTAAAGAAAATGAGAATTATCCTAAGCATATCCCCCAGGAGTGTCGTAACCAAGAGTGCAGCAATGCCCTTTGTCGTGCACCAGTTCCCATTCGAGTCTAGCTCAAAGTGGTGTTTTCAGGTTTTACCCCTAGGTACATCTGTGCCAGAGCCACCTCAACCTTCTCGTATCCAGACAGGGATGTATTGCTTGGAAAACTCACAAAATCTCTACAATACAAAAATTCTAGGAAGTTCTTCTATAATAATCCTCAAAGTATATCTTAGGTCTATGTGATCTAATCAGAGTTTATCTAAATCTAGTTTCCAAGGTTATTGATAAACTTACTCTGATACCAACTGTAACGCCCCGACCCCAGTTACCCAGAGTCGGTGCATTATTTTAATACATTGGCATGATTACAAGGAATCAAGTCCCGAAGGACCGATCAGTTTAGCAGTCTTGTAAAATAGATTACATACATGAATGTTACATTACACTTAATAACATACAAAACAACATAAATAATCCTTTATGAACTCCATTATTCCCTTGGATTAACCCTGTATATCAATCACAATACACTTCTTGGAATCCTGGGAAAAATAAAACATAAGAAAGGGGTGAGCTCAAATGCTCAATAAGGGTAAGCAATACAGCGGAAAATGACATAAATATTAAGTATGGTAAATAATTGAAACCACATGCCTTTACCAATAATAAACATGAATACTTTTACGGAAAGAATATGAGATGAGTAAATTATGCCATAATAAAACATAATCATGGGTATTCTACTAGTCGAATGACCACATGAACCATCAATATTATTTCCATAATGAGGGAATGTATAATTCCAGACATTCTGAAACATTTTGTCAAGGCCTCGACCAAGATGTCTAAAAATTATTAAGGCCTCGGACAAAACCATAAATCAAATTGGGAAAGGGCCTCAGCCAATTCCATGTCTAGTTGTCTCATGAGACCTAACGATGCATCGAGGAGCTATAGCGGGTTCCACCCATCACTTACTAAGTCCAATGCATTCCTCATATGAACAGGTTTAAACAAAACATAAACATTCATATTAAAACTAGCATACGAAATGTCAATAATTTATCCACAAACCATGAATGGTATAAAAATAGAACATCCACAGTCAAACATAACTCATTCAATACAATATGGAAGATTGTATTGTAATAGATTAACCTCAATTGAGAATAATGAATGATATTGACATAGATGAAAATAATCATCAAAACTATATGAGAGGAATACCCCCTTTTTCTTGAAATCATTTAAAAGTCACACTATTTGTCAGGAATCCATTTAAAAATAGATTTTTTAATCAAAGTATCCCATACCACTTTGAAACTTTTAAAAGGAATTTTAATTTTAAAACTTTAATGTCCATATAAATAAATCCTTAAAACCATTTTTAAAACATGGACATTAATGTGAAAGATTTAGAATAATAAATCTTTAAAACATTTAAAATTCTGAACTTGATAAAGAGTACCTTTAAAAAATACTTAAAATATTCATTTTTAAATCATTTTTATGAAAAATGGACATGGATGATAAAAATGTCCCAGAAAATACTTACACATAAACAATCTCGGATAATAATGAGATTGAGAAATTAACCCTTACCAATATACACCCCATGAAAGAGGTATCATACAATGAATATGTAAATACACATAAATTAAAGTGTCTTACACAAAGAATACAATTATGGGCAGTACATATACCACACAAAAGGTAATAGTGGCAATATGACATGAATCTCACTCGAATAAGGAGTGAGATGAAAACCCCTTACCTTGTACTTTTCCTTGGTCGAGGGTAGGTTAACCTCCTGTATAACAGTTAAATAATTATTATTAAATTATATAAGAATCATATACATTAATATGATATCATATATGATCTTTTAACATTGCTTTGTTAATAATATCTTAGTATTATCGTCGTTTCAGGTGTTAACTTACTCGTTTTATTTTATATGTTTTGTTACATAAGCTGTGTTTGTTATGGATAGGTTGTATCTTATTCATATCCAGAATGATATCAAGTCCTTAAAAATTATTTTTAATCATCAAATGAGAATTAGACTTGAATGGATACGATGAGGAAATGAATCTCATCGCGTTCGTGGAGACGGTAATCCCTACGTACACACGAACGCTACTTCCATTTCATATTTCATTTTAAAAGGAATAAAAACCAAATTATACATAGGTATATTATTATAATATAATATCTTATATGTGTTACTTAAGTTCATTAACACCATCCTTTATACGTTCTATGTATGGTATGAATGAGTCATATCACTTTGAGGGGGCGGTAGTCCGCACTTCCTCAAATGAAATTATCGTATATATATACAACATGAAACGAATAATGGTATGCTATAAAATGGAATTACATAATCTTATATATAAAATAAATATAATTAATATCATATTTAATTATAGTTCAATCATAATGGCCACCATGAGAGGTGGTAGGAGATAATTGAACAATCATCGTTTCGTGAGGCATTTGGTTGCCATCCACAGAAACATTATGTTCTTCACCCATTAGATGGAGGTGTGTGTAAGTGTAGTTCGAATAATTCTCATAAAAATATCCTAGTATATTTAGGATACTGGTTTTGTTACAAAAGAAAATAATAATAAGAGTTTAGGGGTTGGAGAAGTAAAATAAAATAAAAGAAGCTAAGAGAAATCGTTACCTTTAATTTGGGTAACTCCCTTTGGTTTGAACCAAAAAGGACTCTTGAAGTGCCTTCTGCCTAAGGTAAGGTTTCTAGGAGGAGGATAGGGATGTAGGGAGATTAATTGGTCAGAGTTTGGATGATCCAAAAGGCTTGAGATGTGTTAGGAATTGGTTAGAAGTGGTGTCCTTTTATAAGGGGGAGGAGGGGCTCTTTAGGAAAAACTTACAGTATTAATTTATAATAAATTCATATTCGGTTTCTAATGGATCCAAAGTGGATTATTCAAAGTATAAGATGGGGATGGGCCTAAATACTTTCAACCAATAGATTTTAGACAGGTTTGGGTCATTATATTAACCTTATCTTTTAGTTTTAACTCTTAGTTAATTAGTTTGACATTTACCATGTCTCTTTGTATTTTTATATTGTTTGGTTAATAAACTTATTATAAACTTTCAAGTGACCCCAAGTGGACCATTAATGATACACCGATCATGATATAATTCCTTTGGCCAAACCTTAGAATTTTAGGAATAGAATATCAATTAATAATATAATATTTATTTAAAAAACTCATTTATGTCAATTTTGACACTATTCAATAATTGATTTTTGTTAAAGTCTTAATAAATTTATTAATTAGAAAGAAATTTATTTAATCAATCCTAACATGTAATATTATCCAATAAAATAAGTTTAATTCATTAAAATTCTCAAATTATATTTATTTGGGTATTTATAATATCAATTTTGTTAATATTTCATTAATAAGGTAATTACTGCATCATCATTATGTCATAAATAACTTAATTTATTTGATGTCTAAAAATTATAAAAAAATAACATGATGTTGGAAATATTTTTATATTTCCAATAAATATTTATAGTCAAAAATATAACTTATATAGCCCCATGTAAAAAATAATTTACTAAAAGATATTTGTTTGTGTCATTTTTGTCTTTACTTTAAATTAATTAATCTAAAGAGTCATTATAACTCTCAAGTGGATCCATGGGGTCCCACAATCGACCCAAGGATTCCCATGGTCAGCCATGACTCATCCAATTAGGTTAGGACAACTGTTAAGGTAATTTTTTATTATTATAATATACTTTTTTTCTTGAATTACCCTATTTACCTTTAACCGCAGTAAATAAAAGTCAAAAGTTACTATTCACCAAAAATATTTTTTATCTTATTGAACCACATTTTACTCCTTGATATTAACCGTGTCTCTTGGATTTTAGAAATTCCACTCATAGAAGCAGTAAAATTAAGTTTTATGTGAATTTGCAAATTTTCCTAGGAGTTGGGTAAAAGACGGTGAAAGTTCAATAAAATTTATATATATATCTAAAATTATTATAAACTGACTCCAGTGAATTAAATTGAACTTATATAGGTAGTATGTATCTATTTTGACATAAAATAAATTTAAATATGTAACACCCCAAGCTTCTACGGTACGTTTCCCTTCGAATAATGTGATAGCGTGTGTTGTACGCAACACCGAGTTCTAACACACCATAACTAATCAAACTAGCCGTTATGAATAGTAATACCTACTTTTTGAAATTATATATATTTTATATTTGAAAATGGACTTCATTTTTGGATTCGGAATATCGAATTTATCCTAGGGTGAAATTTTGGTACATTTCGGATAACTTTCATATTTTGATGAATAGTGAAAATTACTAAATTTTAATTAAAAACAACTTTTTTAATCAAATTAATTACTAGTGATAAATTATGAATTTGAGTGGTTTTAAAGTATATTTAGAATATATTTTTACCATTTAATATAATTTTGGTCATTGGACATAATTTTACAATTAAACCGAACATAAACAAGTGTCAATCTTTTGATAGTTATTATCTCTTAAAAACACGCTTTTTGTTTTAACAACGGGAATTAATTTTAAATTAATTTCTGCCACTTCTGTGTTTTGAATTTAGGAAAATGGATTCCATATTTGGAATCAGGATGTTCAAATTGTGTAAATAGGTAACTTTTATTTTTAGACATTTTGAATAGTTACTGTGGTAAATATTTTATTTACCATGGTTAAAGGGTAAATCCGGTAAATAAGGGTTAAAAAATAATATTATAATAATACAAAATTACCCTAAAACGTGTCCTAACCTTATTGGTGGACACATACCCGACCATGGGCATCCTTGGGTCAATTTGGGGACCCCTTGGAGCCACTTGTATGTGGTAGGGACACTTTATATTAATAAAGTTAAAATAAAAATAAAAATGGCATAAGCTTACATCTTTTAGAAGAACAATTTTTACATAGGGTTATACATGTTGGATTTTCGATTATAAATATTCATTAGAAATCTAAAAAGCTTTCCTACATAATGATATTTTACTTATAATTTTTAGACATTAAATAATTTATTTTATTTATGACACAATGATGATGCAGTAATTACTATAATAGTGAAAAATTAAAATAAGTGATATTATAAATACCCAAATAAATATAATATGAAACTTTTAATGAATTAAACTAATTTTCTAGGATAATATGATATATTAGGATTGATTTAATTGACTTTGTTCGAAGTAATAAATCTGTTATGAGTTTCAAAAAAAATCAACTAATGAATAGTGTCAAAATTGACATAAAAGAATTCTTAAAACAAATATTATATTATTAATTGATATTAAATTCCTAAAAATCTAAGGTTCGGCCAAGAGACTTATATCATGATAGGTTAATCATTAATGGACCACTTGGGGGTCTCTTGGATGTATATAGTAAGTTTATTAACCATAATATATAAAATACAAAGAGACATTGTAAAAGTGAAACTAATTAACTTAGAGTTAATACTTAAAGATAAGGTTAATATAAGTACCCAAACCTGTCTAAATTCTATTGGATGAGTTTATTTCGACCTATCCCCACCTCATCATTTGAATAGTCAACTTTGGAGCCTTTAGAAACCGAATATGAATTTATTATAAATTAATATTTCTAGCTTTTCCAAAGGTGCCCCTCACCCCTCTTATAAAAGGGCACTCCTCCTTCTCATTTATTCACACCTTCAAAGCCTTTTGGTTCGGCCAAACTCTGCCCAAATACTCTCCCAACATCCCTCAATACAACCTAGAGGCCTTAGTTTGATCAGAAAGCCAACCTAAGGAGCCCTTTTGATCAAATCAAAAGGAAGAACCCGAAGAAGAGGTAATGATTTCACCACCCTTTTCTAAGTTCATTTCTTCTTCCACTTCTTCTTCCTTTGTTCTTACCATTCTGAAATAATAACTCCAGTATCTCACATATACTGTGATGTTATTATAAATATGGTACAATCATATTCAGTATTCTATCCACCCTTTGAATAACATGTCACCATACGTGCGTACGTACGGCTTACCGTCTCCACGTCGTGGTGTAATTGTTATTCAATATAATATTATTTGGATGGGTATAATAATGATGTGTAACTCATGTAAATAATAAATATAACATGTTAATGATTCTGTATATATGATATACCATCCATTTATATATTATTTTAATATCAAAAGAATGATATTGTCGCTCGTGCGTACGTACGGACTACCGTCTCCACGAACGCGATGAGATTCATTCTCCATCGTAACCATTAAAGCGTAATTATCATTTTATGATTTAAAAATGATGTTTAAGGACTTGATATCATTCTGGATATGAATAATATACAACCTATCCTTTACAAACATGTCTTACGTAACAAAACATATGAAAGAAAACAAGTAAGTTAACACCCGAAACAACGATAATACTAAGATATTATTATCAAATAAATATTAAAAGATCATATATGATATCATATTAATGTATATGATTCTTGTATAATTTAATAACAATTATTTCACCATTATACAGGAGGTTAACCTACCACAACCAAGGAAAAGTACAAGGTAAGGGTTATTTCACAATCTCTTCATTATCCGAGGTTGTATTATACGTAATAATCTACTGGGATCTCTTTATCATCCACATCCATGTTTCTTCGAAATGTATTTCAAAACATTTTTACTATTTACAAGAATATGGGTTAAAGTCATTTATACCCTTGTTTGACTTTTTATAAGAGGTTTATAAAGGAATCTTTCCGTCGTTTTCAAAACAATGTTCTTTTTAACCTTTTCGACAGAATTGAGGTAAGAATGTTTTTTTTAACTTATACGGAGGGTGCGGTTATTTTCCGCCGTTATAAAATCGTCGAAGCTTTCCATACAAGCTTATAAGAATATTTTAAAAGAAAATGTTTTATTTTATATGGATCTTAAATGATTTCAAAATAAAAGGAGATACTTCTTTAAAAAGAATTTTGATTTCATCTATGTCAACATCCTTTGATGGATTTTAAGATTATTTGAAGTTGATTTATTATGATACAAAAATTCTATATTGAATTGAAGGTTTTGTGATATGTTTGACTGTGGATGTGCTATTTTTATACCATTCATAGTTTATGGTGAAATTATTGACATTGCGTATGCTAGTTTTAATCCGAATGTTTATGTTATATTTCAAACTTTTCTTCAGATGAATGTGCTAAACAAGTATGTTCCGGGTTGGGGACCGGTAAAAGTAAGCCCTCCAGGTTGGGGACTGGTTAAAGTAAGCCCTCCAGGTTGGGGACTGGTTAAAGTAAGCCCTCCAGGTTAGGGACTGGTAAAAGTATGCCCTCCGGGTTGGTGTCCGGTTATTAGAGGCACTCCGGGTTGGTGTCCGGTTATTAGAGGCACTCCGGGTTGGTGTCTGGTTATTAGAGGCACTCTGGGTTGGGTTCCGGTTAGAAGTAACCCCTAGGTCTTGGGATGAGGCCTAGACAAAGAAATTAACGTTTAGCATTATGCATTCCAACATTATGAAAGTGGTTATTGATTTTTTCATGTGATTATTCGATTAGTAGAATATCCATGTGAATAAGTAAATGGCATTATTTCATTTTACTTTTGCCATACTATGTTGAAGTTCAAGTTTAAAAGGCTTTTGTTTTAGTAATTCATTGCCTTAAATGTTTACGCTTATTTTGAATGTTCCGCTATATTGTTATCCTTACTGGGCATTTGAGCTCACCCCTTTTCTATGTTTTATTTTTCCCAGGTAGTGAAGAAGTAAATTATGAATGACTTGCAGGGATATTATGAGGGGTTAATAGTGTGGATATGAAGACTTTGTTGTTGTAGTAGTTTTTCACTTTGAAATGTAATGTAAAACTTATGAATATATCTAGTGTTTCCAAGGCTACTAAACTAATCGGTCTTTCGGGATTTGATCTTTCTTGTGATCATGCCAATGTTATGTAATTAATGCACCGACTCTGGGTAGCTGGGGTCGGGGCGTTACAGTTGGTATCAGAGGAAGTTTAGTACAAACCTTGGAAGCTAGATTTAGATAAACTCTGATTAGAGCACATAGACCTAAGATGAACTTTGAGGATTAGTATAGAAGAACTTCCTAGAATTTTGGTATTGTAGAGACTTTGTGAGTTTTCCGAGCAATACATCCCTGTCTGGATACGAGCAGGTAGAGGCGGCTCTGGCACAGATGTACCTAGGGGTAAAACCCGAAAACACCGCTTTGAGCTAGACTCGAACGGGAACTGGTGCACGACAACGGGCCTTGCTGCACTCTTGGTTACGACACTCCCGGGGGATATGCTTAGGATAACTCTCACTTTCTTTACAAATCATTATGAAGGGTTTATGAGTATATACTTCCTCAAAGAAAATATATTTATGATTATGGATTATATCCATAGATAGTTCAATTTATGTTAAGTGTTTTATAAGTATGGGATTATGTATTTTGATTCATAAACTGATCTAGTTTATGCCATTGTTTAGAAATGGCGCCTAGTGGAAGAAATGGAAACCGTATCAATGCACGCACTCCATGTAGGGATTGCCCTCCTGCTCAAGATAATTATAGTGGGGCTGGTGATGCAACTGGTGCTGATCAACTAATCACCATACTGGGACAACTTACTCAGGTTATGAATAATAACCTTACCCGTATGGAGCACCCTGATCCGCAGCGTGGAGGATCAATGTTAGATCGATTCATGAGACAACAACCACCAACGTTCAATGGGAATACAAATCCCTTAGTAGCTGAGCAATGGATATTTTCCCTAGAGAAAATATTTCAGGCTTTGGGGAGCAGTGAAAGGGAAAAAGTTATCATGGCAGTTTACCGCCTCACTGGAGATGCTGATCAATGGTGGTCATTGATTCAAAATACGAAGGAAGATGATGAAGTATCAAATATGGAATGGAGGGAGTTCAAAGATCTGTTTTTAGAAAAATACTCTCCTCGCGACCATCGAGCAGATATGGAAAGACAATTTCTGAGTCTGAGACAAAAGGAGGATGAGAATGTCACAAAGTATGAGGCTAACTTTACAAGGTTAGCGAGGTACGCTGGTGATTATATTCGCAACCCAAGAAGTAAGATTGATCGTTTCTTTGATGGGTTAAAACCATTTCTCCGTCGAGCATTAGTCTCACAATCCTTTTCATCGTACGAAGACATTGTCTCATGTGCTATCAAGACCGAAAAGGAATTCTCTAAGTCTTATGACTTTAAAGCAAAGCAAGAAAAGAAGAGACCTGCTGATCAATCTGGGAATGGAAATAAGGGGAAGAAAGGAAAGGTTGAATATCCATCTTGTGGTAAATGCGGGAAGAAACATCCTGGTACTTGCTTGAAGGGAATGGGAGTCTGTTACAAGTGTGGTGAAAAAGGCCACCAAGCTCATGATTGCAAGGGGAAGAAGGAAGCTACCAACGTTCAGTGCTACAATTGCAGGGAGATGGGGCATTATGCAAATGCATGTCCTAAGCGTCAGGAGAACTTACCTCAGAAAAGGCCAAGGGATCAAGGCCAGGCTTATGCTATCACTACTGCTGAGGTAGAAACTCCGAAAGACGTGGTGGCAGGTAATTTAATGGTTTCCTCAAGTTTAGCAAATGCATTATTTGATTCTGGATCATCGCATTGTTTCATATCTTCCCAGTTTGCTAAGAAAATTAGATATTTCCAATTTGATTTAATAAGGGAGTTGTCAGTTAAAACTCCTAAGGGAAGTATCGTTGCAACAAAGTTTTGTGAATCAGTCCCCATTAGAGCACATAAATTTTCTTTATCTGCTGATTTCATCGTCATACCTATGATTGAGTTTGATATAATCCTCGGTATGGACTGGCTTTCGGACTATGATGCGAAGATTTATTGTAAGAAGAAAGAGGTTACGATTCTCGATGATAATGATAAGGAACACCTTATTTTTAGAGCAGAATCGTCACCACCTAATTCTTATTTAGACCCACCCCCAGTAGCTCAACTTAATTCAATTATTGGGGAGGAAGAGAATGAAGTAACTATCGGTGAGGAAAGGAATGTTCAAATAGAGGGTGTACCTGTTGTGAAAGAATTTGTAGATGTATTTCCGGAAGATTTACCTGGACATCCTACAGAACGAGAAGTTGAGTTTTCCATTGATTTGATTCCTGGATCAAGTCCTATATCGAAGACCCCTTATAGAATGGCCACTGTAGAGTTAGTCGAACTAAAGAAACAACTAGAGGAATTGAGTAATAAGGGATTTATTCGCCCTAGTGTTTCTCCATGGGGAGCCCCTGTTCTTTTTGTTAAAAAGAAAGATGGATCTATGAGGTTATGTATTGACTACAGGGAGATCAATGCTATAACGATAAAGAACAAGTATCCCCTACCTCGTATTGATGATTTATTTGACCAACTGCATGGAGCTCAATACTTTTCAAAGATTGACCTTCGATCTGGATACCATCAGTTGTGTGTGAAGAAGGAAGACATTCCGAAAACAGCATTTCGAACCAGGTACGGGCATTACGAGTTTACTGTAATGCCGTTTGGATTGACCAATGCACCCTCTGTATTCATGGATCTGATGAATAGAGTTTTCAAGGAGTATCTCGATGAATTTGTGGTAGTATTTATTGATGATATATTGGTATACTCCAAAACCTATGAAGATCATGAAAATCACTTGCGCATTATCTTGAAGACTCTGAGGAGGCATGAATTATATGGAAAGTTTAGCAAGTGTGAATTCTGGCTTCAGGAGATTTCTTTTCTTGGACATATTGTCTCTAAAGATGGAATCTATGTTGATCCTTCTAAGACCAAGGCAATCCAAGAATGGCCAGCACCTACGAGTATAACTGAGGTACGTAGTTTTATTGGTTTGGCAGGTTATTATCGACGTTTCGTCCAGAATTTTGCCCGATTGGCAAACCCATTAACGAAGCTCACACGTAAAGGGGTTAAATTTGTTTGGACAAAAGAGTGTGAAGAATGTTTCGAAGAACTGAAGAGAAGATTAGTCAATGCTCCTATATTGACTCTACCATCGGGGAATGATGGGTTCGTTATTTATAGTGATGCATCAAAGAAAGGACTTGGCTGTGTCCTTATGCAGAATGATAGAGTTATTGCCTATGCATCACGACAGTTGAAAATTCATGAACAAAACTATCCTACTCATGATCTTGAGTTAGCAGCTGTGATCTTTGCTTTGAAGATATGGAGGCACTACCTCTATGGTGAAAAATGTGAGATTTATACTGATCACAAGAGTTTAAAGTATATTTTCTCACAAAAAGAACTCAACATGAGGCAAAGGAGATGGCTTGAATTACTCAAGGATTATGATTGTACGATACACTACCACCCAGGGAAGGCAAACAAGGTGGCAGATGCTTTGAGTAGAAAAGACCATGGAGTTTTGAACAATATGAGAATTGAAAGGGATCCAATTTTCATGGAGCTAGTGAAGATGGACATGGGAATAACCAGGGAAGGTGAAACATCAATTCTTTTTCAAATGGTTGCCAAACCATCTTTACTAGAAAGGATTAAGAGTTCTCAGACTGATGATGAAGAATTTCAGAAGAAGATTAAAGCTGTGAATGATGGGAGATTGAGAGACTTTGTGTATGAAAATGGAATTTTGAAATTCGGGAAGAGACTTTGTGTTCCCGATTTACCTGATCTGAAAAGGGAATTGCTGGATGATGCTCATAGTTCCAATTTCTCTATACACCCTGGGAGCACCAAAATGTATAGAGATTTGAAGGAACATTTTTGGTGGGACAACATGAAGAGGGAGATTGCTGATTTTGTGTCAAGACGTATGGTTTGTCAACAAGTGAAAGTTGGAAGGCAACAGCCTGGAGGAGTCATGCAACCTCTTCCCATACCGGAGTGAAAATGGGACAATATTACGATGGACTTTGTCATGGGGCTACCAAAGACTCCTAGAAGGAACGATGCAATATGGGTTATTGTTGATCGTCTTACCAAGTCAGCACATTTTCTTGCTATAAGAGAAGATCTACCCCTGGAACGTCTAGCAAGACTATACATTAATGAAGTTGTGAGACTTCATGGAGTACCCCTATCGATTGTTTCTGATCGTGATCCCCGTTTTACATCAAGATTTTGGAAAAGTCTTCAGAAATCCCTGGATACTGAACTTCATTTGAGCACTGCTTACCACCCTCAGACAGACGGACAATCAGAACGGACTATTCAGACCTTAGAAGACATGTTGAGATCTTGCTCACTTGATTTTCAGGGTATGTGGGATCAATATTTACCACTAGTAGAATTTTCCTATAACAATAGCTTCCATTCGAGTATTCAGATGGCACCATATGAAGCGTTATACGGAAAGAGATGTCGTACACCAACCTGTTGGGATGACGTTGGTGAAAGAAAACTTGTAGGCCCAGAACTGGTGGAGGAAACGGTGGAAAAGGTGAAGGTAATCCAAAATCACATTAAAGCAGCTCAAAGTAGGCAGAAGAGCTATGCCGATAATCGAAGGAAGGATTTGGAATTTCAAGTCGGTGATCATGTTTTCCTGAAGGTATCTCCGTGGAAGGGAGTCATACGTTTTGGTAAGAAAGGTAAATTGAGTCCCAGGTACATCGGACCTTTCGAAATTCTAGAACGAATTGGGGCTGTAGCTTACCGATTGGCAATGCCACCAAGTCTCTCCAAAGTTCACGATGTGTTCCACGTATCTCTGTTGAGAAAATACATGCCTGACCCAACGCATGTACTCACCTATGAGGAATTAGAACTGGAACCGGATCTGTCTTATTGTGAAGAGCCCGTCAGGATTCTTGATACAAGAGAACAAGTACTGAGAAACCGGACGACGCGTCTGGTAAAAGTTTTGTGGAGAAATCATAAGATGGAAGAGGCAACGTGGGAACCCGAGGAACTTATGATGAAGAACCACCCGAGTCTTTTTATGCAGTAATACCCTAGAAATTGCGAGGACGCAATTATTTGAAGGAGGGGAGAATGTAACACCCCAAGCTTCTACGGTACGTTTCCCTTCGAATAATGTGATAGCGTGTGTTGTACGCAACACCGAGTTCTAACACACCATAACTAATCAAACTAGCCGTTATGAATAGTAATACCTACTTTTTGAAATTATATATATTTTATATTTGAAAATGGACTTCATTTTTGGATTCGGAATATCGAATTTAGCCTAGGGTGAAATTTTGGTACATTTCGGATAACTTTCATATTTTGATGAATAGTGAAAATTACTAAATTTTAATTAAAAACAACTTTTTTAATCAAATTAATTACTAGTGATAAATTATGAATTTGAGTGGTTTTAAAGTATATTTAGAATATATTTTTACCATTTAATATAATTTTGGTCATTGGACATAATTTTACAATTAAACCGAACATAAACAAGTGTCAATCTTTTGATAGTTATTATCTCTTAAAAACACGCTTTTTGTTTTAACAGCGGGAATTAATTTTAAATTAATTTCTGCCACTTCTGTGTTTTGAATTTAGGAAAATGGATTCCATATTTGGAATCAGGATTTTCAAATTGTGTAAATAGGTAACTTTTATTTTTAGACATTTTGAATAGTTACTGTGGTAAATATTTTATTTACCATGGTTAAAGGGTAAATCCGGTAAATAAGGGTTAAAAAATAATATTATAATAATACAAAATTACCCTAAAACGTGTCCTAACCTTATTGGTGGACACATACCCGACCATGGGCATCCTTGGGTCAATTTGGGGACCCCTTGGAGCCACTTGTATGTGGTAGGGACACTTTATATTAATAAAGTTAAAATAAAAATAAAAATGGCATAAGCTTACATCTTTTAGAAGAACAATTTTTACATAGGGTTATACATGTTGGATTTTCGATTATAAATATTCATTAGAAAGATAAAAAGATTTCCTACATAATGATATTTTACTTATAATTTTTAGACATTAAATAATTTATTTTATTTATGACACAATGATGATGCAGTAATTACTATAATAGTGAAAAATTAAAATAAGTGATATTATAAATACCCAAATAAATATAATATGAAACTTTTAATGAATTAAACTAATTTTCTAGGATAATATGATATATTAGTATTGATTTAATTGACTTTGTTCGAAGTAATAAATCTGTTATGAGTTTCAAAAAAAATCAACTAATGAATAGTGTCAAAATTGACATAAAAGAATTCTTAAAACAAATATTATATTATTAATTGATATTAAATTCCTAAAAATCTAAGGTTCGGCCAAGAGACTTATATCATGATAGGTTAATCATTAATGGACCACTTGGGGGTCTCTTGGATGTATATAGTAAGTTTATTAACCATAATATATAAAATACAAAGAGACATTGTAAAAGTGAAACTAATTAACTTAGAGTTAATACTTAAAGATAAGGTTAATATAAGTACCCAAACCTGTCTAAATTCTATTGGATGAGTTTCTTTCGACCTATCCCCACCTCATCATTTGAATAGTCAACTTTGGAGCCTTTAGAAACCGAATATGAATTTATTATAAATTAATATTTCTAGCTTTTCCAAAGGTGCCCCTCACCCCTCTTATAAAAGGGCACTCCTCCTTCTCATTTCTTCACACCTTCAAAGCCTTTTGGTTTGGCCAAACTCTGCCCAAATACTCTCCCAACATCCCTCAATACAACCTAGAGGCCTTAGTTTGATCAGAAAGCCAACCTAAGGAGCCCTTTTGATCAAATCAAAAGGAAGAACCCGAAGAAGAGGTAATGATTTCACCACCCTTTTCTAAGTTCATTTCTTATTCCACTTCTTCTTCCTTTGTTCTTACCATTCTGAAATAATAACTCCAGTATCTCACATATACTGTGATGTTATTATAAATATGGTACAATCATATTCAGTATTCTATCCACCCTTTGAATAACATGTCACCATACGTGCGTACGTACGGCTTACCGTCTCCACGTCGTGGTGTAATTGTTATTCAATATAATATTATTTGGATGGGTATAATAATGATGTGTAACTCATGTAAATAATAAATATAACATGTTAATGATTCTGTATATATGATATACCATCCATTTATATATTATTTTAATATCAAAAGAATGATATTGTCGCTCGTGCGTACGTACGGACAACCGTCTCCACGAACGCGATGAGATTCATTCTCCATCGTAACCATTAAAGCGTAATTATCATTTTATGATTTAAAAATGATGTTTAAGGACTTGATATCATTCTGGATATGAATAATATACAACCTATCCTTTACAAACATGTCTTACGTAACAAAACATATGAAAGAAAACAAGTAAGTTAACACCCGAAACAACGATAATACTAAGATATTATTATCAAATAAATATTAAAAGATCATATATGATATCATATTAATGTATATGATTCTTGTATAATTTAATAACAATTATTTCACCATTATACAGGAGGTTAACCTACCACAACCAAGGAAAAGTACAAGGTAAGGGTTATTTCACAATCTCTTCATTATCCGAGGTTGTATTATACGTAATAATCTACTGGGATCTCTTTATCATCCACATCCATGTTTCTTCGAAATGTATTTCAAAACATTTTTACTATTTACAAGAATATGGGTTAAAGTCATTTATACCCTTGTTTGACTTTTTATAAGAGGTTTATAAAGGAATCTTTCCGTCGTTTTCAAAACAATGTTCTTTTTAACCTTTTCGACAGAATTGAGGTAAGAATGTTTTTTTTAACTTATACGGAGGGTGCAGTTATTTTCCGCCGTTATAAAATCGTCGAAGCTTTCCATACAAGCTTATAAGAATATTTTAAAAGAAAATGTTTTATTTTATATGGATCTTAAATGATTTCAAAATAAAAGGAGATACTTCTTTAAAAAGAATTTTGATTTCATCTATGTCAACATCCTTTGATGGATTTTAAGATTATTTGAAGTTGATTTATTATGATACAAAAATTCTATATTGAATTGAAGGTTTTGTGATATGTTTGACTGTGGATGTGCTATTTTTATACCATTAATAGTTTATGGTGAAATTATTGACATTGCGTATGCTAGTTTTAATCCGAATGTTTATGTTATATTTCAAACTTTTCTTCAGATGAATGTGCTAAACAAGTATGTTCCGGGTTGGGGACCGGTAAAAGTAAGCCCTCCAGGTTGGGGACTGGTTAAAGTAAGCCCTCCAGGTTGGGGACTGGTTAAAGTAAGCCCTCCAGGTTAGGGACTGGTAAAAGTATGCCCTCCGGGTTGGTGTCCGGTTATTAGAGGCACTCCGGGTTGGTGTCCGGTTATTAGAGGCACTCCGGGTTGGTGTCCGGTTATTAGAGGCACTCCGGGTTGGGTTCCGGTTAGAAGTAACCCCTAGGTCTTGGGATGAGGCCTAGACAAAGAAATTAACGTTTAGCATTATGCATTCCAACATTATGAAAGTGGTTATTGATTTTTTCATGTGATTATTCGATTAGTAGAATATCCATGTGAATAAGTAAATGGAATTATTTCATTTTACTTTTGCCATACTATGTTGAAGTTCAAGTTTAAAAGGCTTTTGTTTTAGTAATTCATTGCCTTAAATGTTTACGCTTATTTTGAATGTTCCGCTATATTGTTATCCTTACTGGGCATTTGAGCTCACCCCTTTTCTATGTTTTATTTTTCCCAGGTAGTGAAGAAGTAAATTATGAATGACTTGCAGGGATATTATGAGGGGTTAATAGTGTGGATATGAAGACTTTGTTGTTGTAGTAGTTTTTCACTTTGAAATGTAATGTAAAACTTATGAATATATCTAGTGTTTCCAAGGCTACTAAACTAATCGGTCTTTCGGGATTTGATCTTTCTTGTGATCATGCCAATGTTATGTAATTAATGCACCGACTCTGGGTAGCTGGGGTCGGGGCGTTACAAAATAAAATAAATAATTATTTAAATAAAAATTCGGTTTTAAACTATAACTCAGTGTTTTTCACTATTCATCAAAAATTAAAAGTTTTCAGAAAAATACCAAAAATTTACCCTAAGCTAATTTTGATATTCAGAATTCAATAATGAAGTCTATTTTACCAAATTCAAAACATAGAATTTTAATTTATTAATTTAAAATTAATTCCCGCTGTCAAAACAAGAAGCGTGTTTTTAAGAAATAATAACTATCAAAAGATTAGCACTTGCTTATGTCCGGTTTAAATGTGAAATTTTGTTCAATGACCAAAATTGTATTAAATGGTAAAAATATATTCTAAATATACTTTAAAACCACTCAAATTCTTAATTTATCACTATTAATTATTTCGATTAAAAAATTTGTTTTTAATTAAAATTTAGTAATTTCACTATTCATCATAAATTGAATGTTTTCATAAAAATACCAAAATTTCACCCTAGGATAACTTCAATATTCCGAATCCAAAAATGAAGTCCATTTTGAAAGATAAATTTATAAAATTTTAAAAAGTGGGTATTACTATTCATAACGGTTAGTTTGATTGGTCGCGGAGTGTTAGAATCTCGAAGTTGCATACAATACAAGATATTGCATTATTCAAAGGGAAACTTACCGTGGAAGCTTGGGGTGTTACACGATCTTAGGTGAATATCTTCAGGTTGACATCTATAACTTCTATCGTCAACCAGACCCTGATCACAGAGTGTAATATGAGGGATTCTGGAGTTGTAAGCCAGGGCAGTTTGACATCTGGAGTAAGTATCCCTCCTACTGATAGCAGGAAGCACCGCAGGGTTCTTCCCGTGGTGATCCAAGGAGGCGAGACACTTCCTATGGTATCTAGGTGGTGTGCTACCAGTGCGGGAAGAGCAGGAATATGAGACCACATTGCTCAAGAGACCCAGTGGAGTGTCGATCTTGCGGAAATATGGGCCATCTTCAGTGCTTCTGTGAGATCTTCTCACTAGAAGCTGGTGATAGGGGTTCTCCTATGACTCCTCATTCAGGAGCAGTGCCACCAGTTTCTCATCATTATGGGAACTGAAGTTCTTCCGACTGTTCAGGCCGAGGTGGAGGTCTCTACCATGGTAGTCAGTCAGCGGGCTTTCAACGACAACATGGTGGATCAGCTCAGAGTGTTCAGGTAGGGTCATAGGGCGACGGTGTAGGTCGGACTTTTTTAGTGGAGCAGAGCTAGCAGGAGCAGGATTCCAGACCCTCTACAGTTCGAGGTACAATCCTAGTTGCCTCAGTTTTAGCTTATGCTCTTTTCGATACAGGGGCTTCCCATATCTTTATATATGTTGTTGTTTTGGAGATCCTTGGGCTCTATATCTTTTCTTATGCTAGTATCATGACATTAGACACTCCGTTGGGGGCTAGAAAGGCTGGTGTAAAATAGTGCAAGGAGTTCCCTCTAGAGGTTGGTGGGTGTCACTTCTTATGGGACCTCTATGTCTAATAGATGATAGGATATTATGTCATTCTTGGAATGGATTGGTTAGTTCCCTTCGAGGATGTTGTCGATTTCTATCGCCATAGGGTGAGGTTCACATCACCATAGGGTGGATCGTTTCTTCATAAGGGAAAATGGGATGTCCAGGCGAGCAGAGCGGGACCTGAGCATCATGGGTTGGGAGGAGTTACAACCCAGATTTCTAGTCTATATCTAGATGACTAGGGGACTTCACGGATGGACTTTCCTCCAGTGGTGGATCATTTCAGAGATGTCTTTCCAGAGGAATTTTTAGGTTTTCCTCTAAAGCGAGAGGTAGACTTTTCTATAGAGCTCGTACCAGGAGAGACACCAGTGTCCATTCCTCCTTATAGGATGGCTAAAATAGAGTTTCAGGAGCTCAAGAAGCAGTTGGAAGAGTTTCAGGCAAAGGGTTTCATACGACCTATTACTTCTCCTTGGGGTTCGCCTGTCCTGTTTGTGAAGAAGGTGGACGTTACCCTTCGACTTTGCATGGATTATCAGAAGCTGAACCAGTTGATGGTCAAGAACTGATTTCCCTTGCCGAGGATTGATGATCTCTTTGATCAAATTCGAGGATCCCGGGTGTTACCGAATATTTACTTGAGATTCGGTTATCATCAGTTACACATTAGACCATTTGATGTACCTCTTAAAGCCTTTTGGAGCAGGTATGGTCTATACGAGTATGTAGTTATGCCGTTCGGTCTTACAAACGCACCTGCAGTTTTCATGGCACTGATGAACCAAGTGTTCCATCCATACTTGGATTCTTTCGTGGTGGATTTCTTGGATGATATCTTGGTGTAATCTCACACTCGATTGAGTGAGAATGAGGCATCTATCAGTTTCTGAAGGCCTAGTCCTACGGGAAAGTTTGTTAGGAGAGGAACCTATTCCTGGATGGACCATAGGCGAGGAAGAGATCTTGCATTTTCATGGGCACGTATGGGTGTCAGCAGATATACATGAGGAGATGATGCAGGACTTTCACTCCTCAGTTTGGGTAGTTCATCCTAGTGTCACCAAGATGTATCACGATCTACACCATCAGTATTGGTGGACAGGTATGAAGAGATATGTTGTTGGTTTTTTCATGTGGTGTTCCACCTGTTAGTAGGTGAAGGTGGAGCATCAATGACCAGTAGGTATTTTGCAGCAGTTACCCATTCCTGAGTGGAAGTGGAATGATGTCGCAATAGATTTCGTGCCAGGTTTTCCGAGGTCGCCTTGAGGGAATGATACAGTGTGGGTTGTCATTGAAAAACTCATGAAGGTTTCTCACTTCTTTCTGATCAAAGAGACTTTCAGTGTTGATGAGATGGGACAGTTGTACATCCACGAGATAGTGCGTCTACATGGGGTTCCATACTCCATTGTTTTAGACAGGGATGCACATTTTACTTCTCGGGTCTGGAAAGGATTACAGAAGGCTTTGGGAACACAAGTAATTTTGAGTACAACTTACCACCCTTAGATAGATGGCCAGTCCGAGCGTACGATTCAGGTACTTGAAGACATGCTGCGAGCATGCATACTTGATTTTGGAGGTTCTTGGGAGAAACACATACCTCTTATGGAGTTTTCCTACAAAAATAGTTTTCAAGAAACTATTCAGATGACGCCTTATGAGGCTTTGTACAATAGGCCATGCCGATCACCCTTATGTTGGTTGGAGACAGGAGAGGCAGCTATGCTAGGACCTCGTCTTGTCCAGGAAACCATAGAGAAGATAGAGTTGATTCAGAAAAAGATAGATACTGCACAGTCTCGACATAAGTATTATGCTAATCAGTGGAGAAGACATTTGGAGTTCGAGGTTGGGGACCAGGTTTTCTTGTATGCCACACCGAGGTTGGGACACATAAGTATTAGGAGACAGGGTAAGCTTTCACCGAGGTATGTCAGGTTGTTTGAGGTTTTGGAGAGGGTCAGGCCGGTTGCCAATCAGTTGCAGTTACCTCAGAGGTACCAGGCTATGCACGACGTCTTTCACGTTTCTTAGCTTCGACGTTACTTCTTAGACCCATATCATGTTATTCAACCCAAAGCGGTTGAGTTAGAGGTGGATGACTTGTTTGAGGAGCATCCAATCTGAATTATTGATCACAGTACGAAGCTTCTCCATGGATAGTCTGTTCGTCTGGTATGAGTGCTATGATAGCACGAGCGAGTACAAGATGAGACCTAAGAGAGGGAGGCCAATGTATGATCACAGTGGCCAGAGCTTTTTGAGGATTCTTCTTCTACACCGCCTTACTAGGGAAATTCGGGGAAGAATTTCTTTAAGGGGGAAAGTTTGTAAGAACCCAGATCTTCTTTTCAGGTATGTTTTCCTTTTTCTTGTGTTTTTGAGGAAAAGAGGAGTTTATGAAAATTTCTTAAGTACACACCATGTACTCGATTACCGCAAGTATCCGGGTGCTGGCCGTGTCACGGCCATGCACATGGCCATGTGTGGTGACCTGGAGACCGCCTAATGTGGGGGATGGTGAAGGCATGCACATGCTGTGTACTTCTAAAGTACACGCCTTGTAATTTTTTTTCATTAAACGTACTGGGGTCACGTTTGACGGATAGAACCATCTTCTTCTTGACCTAGTTCATCTGAGAATGACCGTACATCACAGATCTTCACCGAGCCCTCGATCAAGCATCCGTTCTTCGAATCAAACTCCGTCGGTTTCATTGGAATCAAATTGGTGAGTTCTCTCTTCTTATTGAACACATTCTTCTGATTCTTTCTCTCTTGTGAGATATCATGGGTTGAACGGTTTAGATGTTTTTGTAGATCTACAATGTTCTAAAGTGATTCAAGGCCTAAGACTCAAGTATATTGATCTCCCAATGCCAAGGTAGGTGGTTTGTGACTTTCCGTAGATAGTATTTGAATTTTATGTGCAAAAGTTCCCAATACCCATGAACGGGGTATTGCACGTTTATGGTTTTAGCCCTATTGTTTTCCTACTATGCCCTAGTTTGTTTGGATAGAGGTTATTTTATGAGAATAGGGTTTACTTTTCCATGCTATTGAGGTTTTTCCCATGTTTGATTGTTTTGACCGTTTGGTCTAGTTTTCCTATTAGGATGCTATTTGTTTCCCATGACTAGTATTGTTAGGATGGAGTGATTGTTATCTGACATGCTGTTATTCTGTAGATTGGTTAGGCAAGTAGTTATTGAGGTTTACTTTGTCCACTTTGAATTGCAATGCTTGTTTGACTTACACAGGACCGTGAGAACATGGTGTAGTAGACCATAGGGAGAATGGACGTATGGGCTTATCAAGAGTGTCTGTAATTATTGTTACGATGTGAGACCATAGGGGGAATTGATGTAAGTGCTTCCTCAGAGTGTCTGTAGTTCCTCGACATAGGCCACAGGGGGAATGAGATATAAGTGCTTCCCCAGAGTGCCTTTTAGTCACCGATATGAGACTATAGAGGGAATTGATGGTGAGTGCTTCCCCAGAGAGTCTATACTAAAGCTGAACTAGAGGGGTTAGACTGTGTGTACTTCGCAGAGGGTTGCTTGTGTTTTATAGGTAGGACCGGATAGTATTGGGCTGTGAGTACATCCTACAGGGTTACCTGTTTGTGATTATCTATTTACTTTCTATGTGGAACTGAATGCTTTGAAATTGTGGAATTGTTACTGTTGAGTACTTCCTTGTTTACTGCTTCTTTTGCTTATTTCCTACCATATATATTCACTGACTATTAGGCATAGATTTCTTGGTGGTTGCCTACTGGGATTTAGTCTCACACCCTATTTGGGCCATGCTTTTGGGCCCAAACAGATTATATTGTTGTAGGTATAGATAAGGTCAAGTACCCTTCTACTTCAGGTACTTGACTGCTTTGGAGCTATAAAGCATGGGACCAATCTTTGGCTTGCGATGCTGTGGAGCTATTTATTGTTTTTCCTTGTACTTTGGTTTAGTACTTTATTTCAGCATTGTGACATGTTTGGCTGCTTTCCTAGACATATGTATCATGCATCATTATATATGTGCTCCAGCTTTTTATTTCTTCAATCTTCTGCTGTTTCTTTTTGTATGGTAATATTGATGCTTACACTATTGGATATTTTTTTTACTTCTATTGGGTTACTCTGCCAATGAGGGAATTGTTTCCCCACTATCACAACTAAGGCTCTCACTGCTAGTAGGAAGCCTCGGGCATTTGGGGAAATGCACTTGAGGCCATGTGACCAACCAAGTATGGGGCGTCTCTAGGCGGCTTCTGAAACCGAGACGTTACATCATAGCTGGAGAACTCAATTTTTCTGAAGTATGTGATGAGATGATATCTAATGATGAAGCTGATAAATATAAATCATTTCAAAAGGTTACTAGAAACTAGTATGATAGAAATTAGTCTCATTCATAGTCATGTTAGACTATAATATTTAATTTTCATGGAAACAAGAAATCAAAGGCTATCACGAGTCTTAAAGAAACATATTAACCACATTGGATGTTCATATTCTATATGTGTGAATTTTTTTTGAAGTCTTTTAGGAATATGTGTTAGTTTGAACGGTATATGAAGTGAGTAATAGGTTGATAAAGATGGAAGATAAAACCAATGCTCTAAGGAAGATGAAGTTAGCAACATCAAAAGATGAGGTTTGTATGACAATGATCAAATGAAAATTTAAGAGCAACATATGTATACCAATAGAATCACATGATAGATGTTATAAGTTTTTTGAATATTCAAAACACTAGATTGTTTGAGTACTATGTAGTGGAAAAGACATGTGACCAAAAGTTAAAGTGGGAAGTGAAGTTGAGGCATGCATGTATACAGAATTTTTGTGATTAGAAGGAAGAAGACAACCAGTGTTTTGGGTTAAATCCAAACTGAAGAAGGAACAATTTCATGAGATAATTGAATTTAGTATAACTCATGGTGGTTAAATCACTAAAAAAATCATGGTCTAATGATGTCATGCTGGATGTCCAAGGATCTCTTCATGAAGTAAAAAATATGGGTGTTGCTGAGATCCTAGGGAGCATTGTAGACTATTTAAGAATATTGAAGTTGATTTTAATGGAAGTTATGAAAAGGAATGGTTAATCTGATAAATAAAGAGGCTTTGAAATGTGTTTGATCTAAAATAAATAATCATGAAATTTATGGAGTTCAAATACCATGAATCTATGATCATTTCAAGAAATGAATGAGTATATAAGAATTAAGTTCATTCGATACTTTCTGTTAAGTTTTTATGAATTTGGAGAGAAAATATTATGGAGGAGTGTTTGACCAACCTTGTTTGTAAAATAAAAATAAATTAAAAAAAAGTGATGAAGTTTTAGATGTTTTTAGAGGTGAATAAAAATTTCCAAATTCTAGGGATCTCTAGAGTTGAGAGATCAATAGTATATATTACAATAAATTGAGTTTTATAGAATTTGTTCTAGATATATTACATAGTGGGAATAAATAAAAGTTCCATTATTACTTTTTCTTCTAATAAGAATAAAATTGTATAACTGGTGAGAACCAGTAATATTTCCTATCAGGAGAAAGAAGGAGCTTTATATGAGTTACCTCATTTTCATGCATTTGTGTTATGTAGTGGATATTTTTGACTTAGGATAATAATTGGACACATAAAGGATTAAGTAACCACATTACAACTAAACCTTTAAAAAACATGTGTGCCTTTCATTTATTTTCTTTATCATCACATGTGAGTGTGGTTGATTTATAATGTTGATAGGATATAATATTTAACAAGTTGGAGTAGTTTATTTTTGGAGAAATGAAATTATAAAAGATATCTACTGATTCAACCCCATATCAGTGGTTCATATATTCTTAGGAAATTCAATTTGTATCAAATAAACCTAGGTTACCTTTCTAATGTTCTTATATTTTTATTATATATAATCCCAATATATTTAACATCATAGGTATTCACAACTTCATTAATAAAAATAATCATGGATGGAAAAACAGAATGATAACCTATCTTCTGTCACTTGGTATAGAGGTGATCAATAAACCTACTATAGGATTTCCACCAATGAAAAAAGATGATCCAAAGATCTTTTATGGAAAAATGAATCTCTAGGTAGATGAAAAAGCTCATAATTCTATTCTAATTTCCTTGTCTAATAATGTGTATATGAAGGTGATGGGCCTCCAAACTGTTAAGGATACCCGAGACAAACTTTAAATAATATTTTATAGAAATGTAAACATAAAGGAAGAAAAGATTTTGATCTATAAAAGAAATTTTAAAGATATCAGGATGATTGAGGAAGAAACCATTGATGACTATTTCACAATAGTGAATGATTTAGTCAATAACATCAAAGGATTCAAAGATATTTTGTAAGATTCAATAATTTTTAAAAAATTGATGAGGAATTTTTTATAAAGGTTTAATTATACAGTTGCTGCATTAGAATATAGAGAGGATTAATCTCAATAATAACTACAGATATTGATTTAATAAAATATGTGAGAAATATTTCATATAAATGAAATTTTAAAGTTTCTTTTTAAGAAATTATTCCTCACACCAAGGGAAAATAAACTTTGTAACATCCACTAGATCTCAACAAAATTTATCCCAGAAAAAGTCATATTTCTATGAAAGATCGAGATTAAACAAATATTATTGGTGTTGAGGGATATTTAGACAAAAAAGATATAACTTCCATTACAACATATCACTCCATGGGAGTAGGTAATATTTGAGGTGGGTAAATAGTTAAAGTAAAGGAAACAACAATACGAAGTTAAAGGAAGTTACAAAATCGAGGTCAAAAAAATTTAAAAAACCCTAAAGGAAAAATTAATTTGATTTCTTGGATCAAAGTTGCAAAAGATGTGTCTAACTAGGTAACTATCATAAATAATGCATGATAACTCTTCTAGGATAGAATACTTGTATCAGAAAATAAAAGGAAGTTGAGAAAATAAACATAGAAGTAAAATATCTTGTTGTTGAGGTCATAGTGAAATCTTTTCAAAATGATAAACCATGGATTATTGACAGTGATTGTTCCTAACATATGATAGGTTTTGTGAAAATCTTGGAAAACATTGAATAACATGAGATAAGATTAGTTACCTTTGGAAATGATAGTTCCTAAAGAATAAGAGGAATTGGTATGGATAAAATTTAAGATCAAAAGTTAAATTCCAAGGAAGTTTTATTAATTGATGGAATTAAAAAAAATTACTTAGAGTTTGAAAAATCTGTGATAATAGGAATCAAGTTATATTTATAATATATTCCCATATCATACAATACTTAAAATATTGAAAAATTATTATTAAGGGAGATAAAATCAGTGGTAATTTATTCCAAATTGGAAAACATAGTAACTATTTCTATTTTAGTACTGAGGATGAAAAAAAGTTGTGGCATAAAAGAATTGGTTATCTTAGCTAAAAGAGTATTAAAAACATTTCAAAGGAAGACTATGTGAGAGATTTACCACAACTAATGAGGAAAGATGATATTATTTTCACAAATTGTCAGAAATTATGGATGTCTAGTGGAAGTCACAATAAAGTGAAAATTTATTCTCCCAAACCCCTTAAGTTCATACATTCTAACCCATATGGAATGATGAAATATCAATCAATAAAGTTTGATTTACACTTTATTAATTTCATCTATGATTTTAATCGGATTACATATATAATGTTCATGAAACATAAATCATAATCTATGATGTTATTCAAAATTTTCATAAGGGAAGTTTAGAAGGAGTTGGGTGTATATATTTCAAAGTTAAGAACAGAAAATCGAAAGGAGTACAGAAGTAAGTATTTTTATTCCTACCTAAAAACATTTAATTAAACACTAGTATAGTGCTCCCTAAAATCCTCAACAAAATAGAGTTTTGGAAAGAAAAAACAAAAGTTTAGTTGATATGAGAAGAACCATGATCACTGAATATAAACATTAAAGTTATTCTAGAGAGAAGCTGTAAGTACAGTTGTATATGTTCAACATAGATGTTTTCTATAACTAGAATGAAAATTGTATCCTTATGAGATGTGGTATAAGAAGAATCCTATAGTGAAATATTTTAAGGTTTTTGGGATTCCTTTCTTAATGGAAATTAAAAATATAGATTTGGGTAATTTTGATGAAAAAGAATAAGAAGGTGTTAATATAGGATGTCCATCCAATAGAATAATCTACATATGTTATAATAAATGAATACATAAGTTAATTGATTCCTTTAATGTAAAAGTCATTAAAAATAACTTAACCTTAATAGAAGTTGTTGAAGTATATGTGGATGGATTAATATAAGATAGAATAAAAACTTTTGGAGAAGTTAATTAAAAGGAATATGATTGTGATCCCAACCTTTTACAGGAAGATTCTAATCAATCCAATGACTATGATAGTAAGATCATTAGAAAAACACTGGAATTTTGGACTTTACAAAGACAAGTTTAACTAAATAATATCCTTAGAAGTCTGGAAGCTATAGTTTATACCAAATAAAAATCAGGATTTGATAATAAAATTAATCTCATCTCATAGGTGGAACTACAATAAATTTCTGAAGCATTTGAGCATAAATAGTAGTTAAATACAATGAATGAAGAGTTGGATGAAATTGAATAAAATGATACCAGAGATCTTCTTCCTTGACCCGAAGGAATGAATGTTATTGTTGAGTCAATAAGGTTTTCCTTATGACTTTTTCATTCCTTCTTGTTTTGAAAATCACAAACACCTTTCTTAAGGAAAAATGATTTCTTAAGGAAAATTGCTTTTATAAGGAAATTTATCTTTATCATATTTTCATCCATATTTTTCCTAAGTATAAAATTCGGATTCATTTCTGTTTTCTCGGATTTGTTTAAAACTTTGATAGAAAGTATTCTGTTTGAGGATCCGAATTCTGGATAAGAACTGTAAGAAAGTTTCACTCCAGATTCCAGATGAGAACTGTAATAAAGTATCATTCCGAATTCCGGATATGAACTCTGACTAAGTTCTATTCCAGATTCAGGATATGAATTTTTATGAAGTTTGACATTGAATTCTCATTACGAATTCTAATGACGAATTCTCATTACGAATTCTGGTAATGAATTTTCATTATTAACTATGATGATGAAATCTCATTACGAATTCTGATGATGAATTCTCATTATTAATTCTGACGATGAATTCTCATTACGAATTCTGATGATGAATTCTCATTACGAATTCTGATGATGAATTCTCATTACGAATTCTGATGAGGAATTCTCATTACGAATTCTGATGATGAATTCTCATTACGAATTCTGATGATGAATTCTCATTACGAATTCTGATGATAAATTCTCATTACGAATTCCGATGACGAATTCTCATTCCAAATCCTCATTCCGAATTCATCTATTAAACAGAATCTGATCATCTCTGTTTTGTACACTCTGATTTACTCAGACTCCGAACTTTCACTCCGAAGCTTTCATTCCGAACTTTTGAGTTAGAATTAAAATGATTTCGTACATTCTGTTACACTTGTTTTGTTATAAAACGATGTCGTCTATTTTGTTATAAACTAACCGTTGTCTAAGTGACACGTGTACAGGTCCCTCCGATCTTTAAGGAAAATATGACCGTTGGAGAAGGAGCCAACCTTACCTATAAATAGGAGCTCATTTGAAAGAGCTCAGTGCTGAAAGGCTGACTGCTCTTTGACTCATGTGATTACATGCTTGAAGTGATTTCTAGAGAGAGAGGATCTTATTAAATCTCAAAGCTTCATGCGACTCCGAATGTTGGTGATTACATTCGAGGACTTTCGGGGATAGGAAGACAGAGGTGCCGACTACCTTGAAGTTCGAGGGCTTCCTTGCTGAGGAAGACAGAGGTTTCCAACTACCTTGAAGTTGAGGGCTTGCGGGGATAGCAAGACAGAGACACTCCGATCTTCGTATTGAGGGTTTACCCTGGTGTGGGTAAGACAGACTTGCTTGAAAGTATAAATCAAGGGACCTTTATCCAAGGTTGTTGGATACCCTTCTCTTTGGGTTAAAAGACTATTATCTTGTTACTTGTAGTTTTACTACTTGTTTATTTCCGCTGCATTTTGTATTATAAGGAAAGTATAACTTTCTTATACTTCCTTACTTGTACTCTGTTTCATTTAGATTCTATACGCTTTAAGGTAGAATCTCATATTGTAACTTTTGTTAAGTTTCCGGAACCATATTTCCAGAACCTACTTTTGGAATCTCTTTCCAAGTTTGCATTCAGTGTTAGAGGTGTTGGGAATTTTCTTAGTTTAACTTTGTTAAACTTAGCCCTTTCCTTTGCTTAAGGAAAACATAGTTATTTGTAACTAACTTTAAAGGTTCCAAAGGAATTTTTAAAGTATACAATTCACCCCCTCTCTTGTATATTGAGCATCTACATCATTATTTCGATCCTATAATTGGTATCAGAGGTAGTTTCTGAAATACTTATACTTACGAATAAGTTTTTCTTGCTCACTTTTCCATTCCGAACTTTCTCATTCCAAAATTTGTTATTACGAATCTTTGCTACTAACAAGTTTGTGTATCGAAGGATTTTTCTAGTATGGCAGGAATTAATGTTGGTTCAATTGATAATATAAATCCTACAAGACCACCTATATTTGATGGTAATGACTATGAGTACTGGAGAGATCGAATGAAGACTTTTGTTATCAACACTGGAGTGGACAATTTTGTAATGCTTACTGGTGATTATAAAATTCCTGACAAGGAAGTTAGAACTTTTACTAACCAGGAAAAGCAAGAATATCAACTCAACTATAAGGTACGCAATACTCTACTATGTTCAATGACTAGAAATATATATAGTCAAATTTCTTCTTGTGAAGCAGCTAACTGTATCTGGAAGAAGTTAGAAGTTACACACTTTGGGAATTCTAAAGTGATTGAGACTAGAAGAGCTATGCTTAGAGCTGAATATCATGGCTTCAATTTTCCTTATGGAGAACCTATCTGTAAAGTTCAACAGAGATTCATGACTATAGTCAACAGCTTACAATCTATGGGAGAGAAAGGTTTAGATGATGAAGCTCTAGTGGATAAAATAATTGATATTATGCCCAATGAGTGGGAATCCAAAAGAACAACTATAGATGAAAACAGGAAGGTCACTCAGATCTCTCTTGATGAGCTTTTTGGAACTCTTCTACAACATGAAACCAGAATGAAGAGAGATGCAGATAACATCAAGAAGAAGAATGGAAATGGTACTGTTGCTTTTACTACAACTTCAAATCAGATGAAAGCTAAGACTCCTAAGAGAGTAACCAGATCCAAGTCTAAGAAAGTTATTTTCCAGTCAGAATCTAGTGAGAGTGAAATATCAAAAAATGAATTAGCAAATCTTGCTCGGAGGATGAATAAGATAGCTGGCCAGAAAAGTTTCCAATCAAAGTATAAGAAAAAGGAAAGGAAATATAAGAAAGATGGAGAAGTTACTTGTTATGAATACAAAAGAGCTGGACATATTAGACCAGATTTCCCTATGATCAAAAAGAAAGAAATAAAAGAAAGGCATTCAGACAGGAACAGAAAGAAATATTATAAAGCTAAAGCTAAGAAAGTTTTGAAAGCCAATGACACCTGGAGTGCAAGTGGTGGTGACTCTTCAGATGAATCTTCTGATTATGAATCTTCAGGACAGAAGAATCTTGGTCTTATATCCAGATTACCTATTGATAATCATTGTTTTATGGCTAAGGTATGAAATGCTGAATCATTGACCAATGTTTCTTTAAATTCCAATGATAGTAAGTATTATAACTCTTCTGATGAAGAATCATCTTCTGATGAGGAAAATACTTTACCTACTTATGAAGAAGTCTCTAGGTTTGCCGAACTTCTTGAAATTGAGAATTCTAAACTCAATAAAAAACTTGATAAGGCAAACTCTAGGAATTCTATTCTTACAAAAGAGATATCAGATCTGTCTAAAGATCTTGATAAGAAAAATGATGATTTTGAAAGTATTTCAAAAAATCTTGAGGAAGTAAATTCTGAGAAGAATAAACTTTCTAAAGAATTAGAAAAAGTAATTTCTAAGAAAAATGTTTTCGAGCCTAACTCTAGTTCAAAAAATAATGATTTTGAGGATAAAAACTTGGTTGTAAAACTCAAGTCCGAAATTTTTTCCTTAAAGAAGTGTTTATCAAATTTTACCCATGGTAAGGAAAATTTTGATAAAATGTATTCTCAAATACGACCTTTAAGAAATAAATCCGGATTTGGTTATACCCATGCAAAACCAATTTTTAGTAACAATTATTTTGTTCCTCAAAGTGCCCCATTTTGTACCAAGTGTCAATGTGGTGGTCACTGGGCAAAGAATTGTTCCTTAAACAAAACCCAATCTTTAGGATTTCACAAAGCTTACTTCTCTAAGAAGATGTGGGTTCCTAAAATTTTAGTATATGGAAATCTCGGATCCAAACAAATTTGGATTCCAAAAGTCTAATTTTCTTCTTGATTTCTGGAAAATAAAGAGAGTACCAGCAACAATACATGGTACATGGATAGTGGATGTTCCCGACACATGACTGGTAACAAAAGCTATTTTTAAAAGATTATCAAAACGAAAGGAGGAAAGGTAACTTTCAGAGATAATGCTAAGGGATAGATTATTGGTATTGGTAATATTGTTATTCTTGGTAAAACCTTCATTTCAAATGTTCTTTTTGTTAAAGGTCTTAAGAACAACCTCATTAGCATAAGTCAGTTATGTGATGAAGGTTACCTTGTGAATTTTAGGAATGATAAGTGCTTAGTTCACAATTCCAAGGAAGAATTTATTCTCTCAGCCAACAGGCAAGAGAATGTTTACACCTTAAATTTAGAAGACCTCAGAAGTCAAGATATACCTTGCCTTAGTGCAATGGAAGATCATTCCTAGTTATGGCATAGAAGACTAGGACACTGTAACCTTAGGAACCTATGTAAACTCTCTAAGAAGAAACTAGTTAAGGATCTACCGGAGCTTAGATTTGATTCTTCTAAAGTTTGTGATCCTTGTCAATATGGAAAACAACATAAATCTAGTTTTAAATCAATCGGTGAAGTCTCAACAACCAATGCATTACAGTTAGTGCACATGGATCTTTTTGGTCCAACACAAACTGGAAGTATTGGAGGCAAATACTATGTGTTTGTTCTAGTTGATGATTACACTAGATTTACTTGGGTTTATTTTCTAGAAAATAAATCTGAAGCTTTTTCTTATTTCAAAAATTTTAGAGCTCAAGTTAAAAATGAGAAAAACCTTCCATTGAAAACTATTCATAGTGATCATGGAGGAGAATTTCAAAATTCTGATTTTGAAGCTTTTTGTAATAAGAAAGGTATTACTCACAATTTTTCAGCACCTAGAATTCCTCAACAGAATGGTGTAGTTGAAAGAAGAAATAGAATTCTTCAAGAGATAACTAGAACCATGTTGAGTGAATATTCTATAGCTAGACATTTCTGGGCTGAAGCTGTAAGTACTGCTTGTTATACTATAAATCGAGTTTTGATTAGACCTTTTCTTAATAAAACTCCTTATGAGTTATGGAATGGTAGAAAACCAAGATTATCTTACTTCAAGGTTTTTGGTTGCAAAGTATTCATTCTGAATACTAAAGATAATTTACATAAATTCGCACTAAAATCTGATGAAGGAATTTTCTTAGGTTATTCCACAACATCTAAGGCTTATAGAGTTTTTAATAAAAACACTTGTACTGTTGAAGAAACAGTACATGTAAAATTTGATGAGTCAGATCCTTTTGTTTTTAAACCATCCCTACCTACATCCTCGGATGTGTTTTCAAAAACTGATTATCAACCTTTGATAGAAGAATCTTCCGATAAGGATAATGTTCAAGAAGATATTCCTGAAACATTTACCCCAGAAGACTTTCTACCCTATGTTGATGAACAGGTTTTACAAAACCCAAATCAGGTGTTTCTTAAGAATCATCCCAGTGATAGTATCATTGGTGATGTAAATCAACCTGTAAGGACTAGAAGTTCCTTAAGAAATGAAGTAGAACATCTAGCATTTCTTTCCCAATTAGAACCTAAAAGCACTGATGAAGCTTTAGGTGATGATGATTGGATTAGAGCCATGCAAGATGAACTAAATGAATTCGAAAGGAATAAAGTCTGGACCTTGGTTGAAAGACCTAAGGAAACTTCTGTTATTGGAGTAAAATGGGTTTTCAGAAATAAATGTGATGAAAATGGAGTCATAGTAAGAAATAAAGCTAGACTTGTTGCAAAAGGCTATAATCAGCAAGAAGGAATAGACTATAAAGAAATCCATGCTCCAGTAGCCATACTTGAATCTATCCGTATTCTACTTGCCTTTGCAGCATTCTTTAATTTCAAACTTTTCCAAATGGATGTGAAATGTGCTTTTCTTAAAGGTTATGTTCAAGAGGAAGTCTTTGTTGAACAACCTCCTAGTTTTCAAGATACAAAACATCCTGATCATGTTTTTAGACTTACCAAATCTTTGTATGGTCTTAAACAAGCCCCACGAGCATGGTATGATAGACTCACTGGATTTTTGCTTCAAAATAACTATGTTAAGGGAAATGCAGATCCAACTCTTTTTATAAATAAAGAAAATAAAAATGTTTTGATTGTTCAAATTTATGTTGATGACATCATATTTGGTTCAACTCAGCAATCTTTGACCGACTCTTTCGCAAGTCTAATGAAATCTGAGTTTGAAATGAGTATGATGGGTGAGTTAACTTTTTCCCTTGGTTTTCAAATTTCTCAAAAACCAGAAGGAACCTACATATCTCAACATAAGTATATTAAAGATCTTCTTAAAAAGTATGTTTATGACAATACTAAAAGTATAAGTACTCCTATTGGTACCTCAAACTCTTTAGATCTTGATGAAGCTGGGAAACCAGTTGATCAAACAGCTTTTAGAGGTATGATAGGAAGTTTACTTTACTTAACAGCCAGTCGACCAGACTTAATGTTTTCAGTATGCTTATGTGCAAGATATTAATCCAATCCTAAGGAATCTCACCTAAAGGCAGTAAAAAGAATTTTTTGCTACCTTAAGGGAACCATGGATTTAGGATTATTTTATACTTCTGGAAATGATTTTATCCTTAAAAGCTTTTCTGATGCTGACTTTGGTGGATGTAGAATGGATAGAAAAAGTACATCTGGAACTTGTCATTTCTTAGGAGATTTGTTAGTATCTTGGTCCTGAAAGAAGCAACATTCTGTAGCACTATCCACTGCAGAAGCTGAATATGTAGCAGCCAGAAGTTGTTGTGCTCAAGTGTTGTGGATGCAACACACACTCACAGACTATGGCTTGAGTTTTACTAAAACTCAAATTTTGTGTGATAACACAAGTGCCATTGCCCTTAGTAAGAACCCTGCACATCACTCTCGTGCAAAACACCTAGATATTAGGCATCACTTTCTTAGGGATCACACACTTAAAGGAGATATTATTCTTCATTTTATCGGAACACAAGATCAACTTGCTGATATATTCACAAAATATTTGGCTTCTGATAGATTTGAATACATTAAACAGAATTTAGGGATGATAACCGTAAGGTAATCCTCCTTAAGTAACTTTCTGTTGAAAAAGTCTCCTTACAGTAATAAACTCCTTTTCATAGGGGGAGTACATTTGATTGTTAGTTTAACAAAGTTTTTCAAAGTTTGTTTTCAAACTTTTCGGAACGAAGATTTCCGGAATGGAATCTCCGGAACTACAATTTTCCAGAATGGACATTTTCGTATTGAAAACATCAAGAATGAAAATTTCGTACTGGTATTTTCATAACGGTACTTTCGTACTGAATCTCTCATAATAAGTTTTTTTTAAATTCTTGGAATTTTTCTTTCGTACTTAGTTTTCCGTAATGAGTTTTTCCATAATGAGTTTTTCCGTACTGAGTTTATTTTCCGTAGTAAAGTTTTTTTGCGAACTCTGTCTTCTCATAATAAAGTTTTTTTAGTCATTTTTATATTACCTATTACGAATAATCCTCCTAAGCCAATCCGAAAGGTATGATTACCTTACTCAAGTTTTCGTAGTCATATTTTACTTGCTGGCATTTTCTTGTATTATGTTTTCGGATTATAGTTTTCTTAATTCCTTGTTTTAATAAAAACCTCAAAAAGATCGGATTCAAGTTTTCAACCGTCAGATCTGATCTCAGCTTATCCCAACCGTTAGATCAACCGAGGAAGTTGAACCGTCGTTCCATTGCCTATATAAAGGGGACCCAAATACTCTTCCCAAATCGATTTCAAGCTCTCACGTCTCGAATCTCTACCTCTCTGATTTAAGGCCGTTCCGAATCTCAGATTTCTCTATTCCGAACTTCTCAGAGGACTTCAGATCCGAATGTCTACAGAGTTAGCGTCTCAAGAAATGTCAACCACCAAGCCTATTTCACAATGGTTAGTTTACAGAGAAAGGTTAGTCCATCCGGATTTCTTCAATAACCATGATTCTCTTATTTCGAAGAACATTAAGTTTAATGGCTGGGAAGATATTGCTGTATCCAAATCGGGGAAACAAGACGATGTTTTTTCGGAGTTACTTGTTGAGTTCTATGAAACAGTTTCCTTCTTTCAGGAAGATAATAGGGATAAATTTTCTTTTAAGTCTTATGGTAAGACTTACAAACTTTCTTATACCAAGGCAGCAAGCTTGGTAGGGCTGTCCTATGAAGGAGAAGCCGAGTTTATATCTCACGTTTTGCCGGATTCTAAGGGTAGCTTTGACAAAGAAAAAGCCTTGAAAACTCTCAGACTCTCAGATGACAAAGCTCCGAAGATTGCTAGTTTGCCTACAAATTTCCGGATTCTAGAGTTGTGGGTACAAGGGCTTATCGTACCAAGGAAAGGTGATAAAGACAGCTTGAAGAAGAGTGAGATCTACATCTTATATTTCCTGATAAATCTAAGGAATTTTAACTTCATGAGGCACATTCTTATAACCATTGAGAATCTTAAGAAAGGAAATCTCAGAACCCATATCGTAATGTACCCAGCAATTTTATCAAAGTTGATAGTTCGGTGCCTTGAGTCCTTCAAGGAAGCTTGCAGATCTAAGACAAGGGTTTGTAAAATTTTGTTGGTCAGTGATGATACCCTTAAGAGGATGAATGTAGCTTTCAACAAGGAGACTGGTGAGTTCTTCGATTTACCTAATCAAGAAGAAGCGGCTCCGAAGACTATTGAACCGGAATCATCTATGCCAGTAAAGAAAAGAAAGTTGAAGGAAGTGGCAGCTGAAGTTGAGGATCCAAAATCTAAGGAAGCTCAAACCGCACCTCCCAAACCAAAGAAGAAGAAGGCTTTTCTTGATGAGGTTGTTGCGAAGTGGAGAGCAGATAAAGAGAAAAGGAAAGAAGGGGATCAACAGTTCGGATTGGACCCTGCGGAGGCTAAGGCATTGAAGGAGAGAACTGCTGATGAGCTTAAAAAACAAGTAAAGGAAAAGAAGCTCAAGAAGAAGATGTCAAAATCCGAGGCAGTCCAAGCGTTGTTAAAGTTTAATGAGATGGTATCCGGAAGCATTCCAGTTCCGAGATCTTTCTCCCTGGAATCTCTACCTGAGACTCCAGGAAGAAACCTTGATTTTCTGGAATAGACTAGAGCTGAACTTGTTGAGCAACTCGAGCAGATTCAGCAAGTGGGAGAGGAAGAAGAAGTTTCTGAAGCAAGTGGTGAAACAAGAGACTTATTGAAAGAAGTAGATGAGTATAAGGGGTCGCCTTCGGAACATCTATCACTCCGAACTTCAGAGGCTGAATCATCTAAGTTAGTAACTCTAGAGAAGGATAAGAATGAGGAAGATGTTGTTCAAAAAGTTGTTGATGATATTGTTCAAGTGTCTACTGGCGAGCAGAAAACTCCTGATCAAGAATCGATTCTGAAAAAAGACAAGGGAAAGCAACTCCTTGTTGAGACTCCAAAATCAGTGGCTAGCAAGAAAATAGAATATGGTGATTCGTCTAAAAGGAAGTTGGAGCTTATTGAGGAAGAAAATTCTCCAAGAAAAGTTTCAGATTCGGAGTCATCCTCAGTGGGGCATGACTTTGTTGTCTAGTCATTAAAGAAGTTGGTGGGATCCATTCCGACCTTCTCAAGTATTGACTCAAGATGCCAGATGCTCCAACATGCTTTGAATCAAAAAACTGACTCCGTATCTATGGTTATGGACAAGTGCGTTGAGATTGAGGCTCAGTTCAAAACCTTCTTTGTTGGCTACGAAGCTCATTGAAAATCTTGCAAGAGGATGACAAATTGGTCGAAGAAGACTGTTGAAGAGATGCGGTTATTTGATGAGTTTCAAGACAATGTTAAAGATGCCTTCGAGACTGAGGACAGGAAGATAAATGAGCTGACTTCCTCCTTTGAAGAAAAGCTGACAGATGAAAAGAACTTCTGGATTCAAGAAGTCAGAGATCTGAATGGGAAGTTGAATTCTGTTTCTCAGAACTGGAAATTTGAAAGGGATCATCAGTTTGAGTTTGAACAGAAGATGAAGGCTTAGGAAGAAAAGAACAAGGCTCAGGAAGAAAAGATGAAAGCCCAGGAAGAAAAGATTGAAGCTCAATCTGCAAGAATAGTTGTCTTAGAGAAGCAAGCTGAAGAAGAACATAAAGACTTGAAGAAGATCAAGACTATTCTTAAGGGCCTCATTTTGAAGGAAAAAGATCCGAAATAACCAAATCCGATCTTTTTGTTGTATCTAATTTTCTTTGTTGCCAAGATTTCAAACGTAATGAAATTTGTGCTTGTTGTTTCTTTTGTTGTTACTAATTTTTTTTCAGGTACTTATTTTTTTTTTTCATTCCCTCGATCTCTTTTTGAAAATCACAAAGGGGGAGAAGGAAAAGATCCTTAAGAAAAAGAAGAACTCCAATGAGAGTTTATCAAAGGGGGAGAAGGGAAAGATCCCTAAGGAAAAATAACTCTAATAAGAGTTTGTTTAAGGGGGAGTTTTTCATTTAAGAATACTTTCTTATTCATAATGAAATGCCACTCTAGAAATCTAGAATACGATCCTTAGAGTTTCAAAGCCTAAGGGAGAGTTAGTCGTATTCATTAATATCCTCAAATAAAAGGGAGATAAGCCTTAATGTTTTTCTTTCTTCTTAGAATTTATTTTTCGTAAGGATGTTTGTGCTTTCCAAAAAGGGAGAGATTGTTGAGTCAATAAGGTTTTCCTTATGAATTTTTCATTCCTTATTGTTTTGAAAATCACAAACACCTTTCTTAAGGAAAAATGCTTTTATAAGGAAATTTATCTTTATCATATTTTCATCCATATTTTTCCTAAGTATAAAATTCGGATTCATTTCTGTTTTCTCGGATTTGTTTAAAACTTTGATATAAAGTATTCTGTTTGAGGATCCGAATTCTGGATAAGAACTATAAGAAAGTTTCACTTCGGATTCCAGATGAGAACTGTAATAAAGTATCATTCCGAATTTCGGATATGAACTCTAACTAAGTTCTATTCCAGATTCAGGATACGAATTCTTATGAAGTTCGACATTGAATTCTCATTACGAATTCTAATGACGAATTCTCATTACGAATTCTTTTAATGAATTTTCATTATGAACTATGATGATGAAATCTCATTACGAATTCTGATGATGAATTCTCATTACGAATTCTGATGATGAATTCTCATTACGAATTCTGATGATGAATTCTCATTACGAATTCTGATGAGGAATTCTCATTACGAATTCTGATGATGAATTCTCATTACGAATTCTGATGATGAATTCTCATTACGAATTCTGATGATGAATTCTCATTACGAATTCTGATGATAAATTATCATTACGAATTCCAATGACGAATTCTCATTTCGAATTCTCATTCCGAATTCATCTATTAAACAGAATCTGATCATCTCTGTTTTGTACACTCTGATTTATTCAGACTCCGAACTTTCACTCCGAAGCTTTCATTCCGAACTTTTGAGTTAGAATTAAAACGATGTCGTACATTCTGTTACACTTGTTTTGTTATAAAACGATGTCGTCTATTTTGTTATAAACTAACCATTTTCTAAGTGACACGTGTACAGGTCCCTCCGATCTTTGATGAAAATATGACCGTTGGAGAAGGATCCGACCTTACCTATAAATAAGAGCTCATTTGAAAGAGCTCAGTGCTGAAAGGCTGACTGATCTTTGACTCATGTGATTACATGCTTGAAGTTATTTCTAGAGAGAGAGGCTCTTATTAACTCTCAAAGCTTCGTGCGAATCCGAATGTTGGTGATTACATTCGAGGACTTCCGGGGATAGAAAGACAGAGGTGCCGACTACCTTGAAGTTCGAGGGCTTCCTTGCTGAGGAAGACATAGGTTGCCAACTACCTTGAAGTTGAGGGCTTGCGGGGATAGCAAGACAGAGACACTCCGATCTTCGTATCGAGGGCTTACCCTGGTGTGGGTAAGACAGACTTGCTTGAAAGTATAAATCAAGGGACCTTTATTCAAGGTTGTTGGATACCCTTCTCTTTGGGTTAAAAGACTATTATCTTGTTACTTGTAGTTTTACTACTTGTTTATTTCCGCTGCATTTTGTATTATAAGGAAAGTATAACTTTCTTATACTTCCTTACTTGTACTCTGTTTCATTTAGATTCTATACGCTTTAAGGTAGAATCTCATATTGTAACTTTTGTTAAGTTTCCGAAACCATATTTCCGGAACCTACTTTTGGAATCTCTTTCCAAGTTTGCATTCAGTGTTAGAGGTGTTGTGAATTTGCTTAGTTTAACATTGTTAAACTTATCCCTTTCCTTTGCTTAAGGAAAACATAGTTATTTGTAACTAACTTTAAAGGTTCCAAAGGAATTTTTAAAGTATACAATTCACCCCCCTCTTGTATATTGAGCATCTACATCATTATTTCGATCCTACAATAGGAACTAAATGGGTGCTCAAAAATAAACTCAAATAAAATGGATAAATATCATGAAATAAAGTTTGGTTAGTTTTCAAGGCTTACTCACAGGTAGAAGGTGTTTATTTTAAAGAAACTTTTTCTCTTTTTGTATGGATTGAAACCAAAAAAATGTTTTTATATATTACTACTTAATAAAATTAAAAATTTTATCAACTGGGTTTTAAGTCAACATTATTTAATCGATAAATTGAAGAATAATTTAATGTTGAGAAACTTTTTGGGTTCATACTTGATAATAATGTAACCATGGTGTGAAAATTTAGAGAAATATTTTTATGGATCTAAGAAGAGCTCTTATTACTAGTATAAAAAACTTGAAAGTTTTCTGAAGACGTTGAACTTTTCTATAGGAAAATTTGGTAGCATCTTATATGTGAAAGAGATGAGTATGGGTACCTTGGTTTTCAATGTTTACATAGATGTAATAATTTTTCTAGTGCCAAATATAAAGGTTATGAAGAATTTACTAATCAAATGAAGAGTAAGTTTGGGATGTTAATGATCAGAGAGTTAAATTTATTTTTGTGAATTCATGTTTAATAGAAAGGAAGATACATCCTCCTTTAATAAGAAAATTTTTGCAATTAATTATTAAATAAATTTGGAATATAATAATTGAAAGAAGTTAACACACCCATTACCATTGGTGTGAAAATGAGAAATGATGAAACTAGATAAACTATGAATCAAAAGGATTTTTATAAGTTAATAAAAAGTTTTATTTATATTACCACATATATGCAAGAAATTTTATATTTAGTAACTTTTTGCGCAAGATATTAGAGTGATTAATAGGAATCACACATGATGATAGAAAAAATATTACCTAGGTATATTAAAGTAACATCAACTTATGTCCTGATGTGTAGAAGGAGTAATGAGTTGAACATAATTTGTTTTACTTATGTTGATTAGGCTAGAGATTACAATGATTGAAAATAAACATATGGAAAAACTTTCTTTTTGTTAGAAAGTTGTGTGAGCTGGCATAGTGAAAAATAAATTTCTGTGACTTTAAGTACAATGAAAGTAGAATATATTTCCTCCACCCATGCATGTACTCAAATATTGTGGATTAAAGTTAATATATAATATTTGAGGGTTAATATTAAAAATCCACAAAAAAATATTTGTGATAATCAAAGTGTGACTAATTTATCTAAAAATATGGTATAACACTACAGATCCAATCATATTGATATTAAGTATCATTACCTCAAGGAGAAAGTTTCTAAGACATATGTAATGATGGAGTATATTTCAATAAAAGATCAAATTGATGATGTATTAGCTAAAGCTACACTGCATGAAAGATTTTATGAAATGAGGCTAAAAATTTATGTTCAACATCCACCCCTTACTTAAGGAAATTTTTGAGGCACCCTCTATTTTCATTGGATTATGTTTTTAAAGGGGGAGAAGAAGTAAAAAAATTTATACTTTCAATTTATTTTTTTCAATTTGAAGTTGGTGTTTTCATTGAAAGCGGGAGTATAAGTTCTTGAAGTTAATCCTCCAGAAGGTGATTTAGGGAAATTACATCAATATCATGACCAAAAACTTACTTATCACTGAGGGAATAAATTCCTTCAAAAAAATTCATAACATGGTAGGGTGGTTTTAGGACACCTCTTTATGATAAAGGTTGCAGTTTGATGGAAAGTTGAGAATTGATGAAGTGAGAGTTGTTGATATTGATGTTGACAACAAATCCAAAGGGGGAGACTAAAAAACCTATGATTTGGAATTATTGAATTTATTTTATTTGTTTTTAATATTTTATTTGTGAATGTTTTTGAGTTTTAGGTATGGATGTAGTTGTTAGTTCCATTTTTTTGAGTATAGAGGATGCATTGAATATTATCTGGTCAAGTAACTATAAGATATAATTGTTGTGATGTTTATATGCTCTGAATGATTTTTTTGGGAGTTTTTTACAAATGCATCACCATCCTGAGTCATCCATCTAAGTCCAATATTAAATAAAACCTTATCTACGTTAAATGTGGAGAAGTATTGGTATGTAAAAGCACCAATGTGAAGACAATGTATTTGGGCTAGTGAGTGGAGGATGCAGGGTCAGACCACTGTATGGGTTGAAATAGGCAGAGCAATGGAGTCAATGGCCCCAACATATTTTTTTTAGAGGATATGAAGAGCACGGTGGATGTTAAGGCAAATAATATCCCATTTAAAAATACAATGTGGGGTTTCTTCCATCAGATACTATTCATAGTTTTAATAATATATATATGTGTGTGAGATTTATCTTTATTAGGTCATAATCTTCAACCACACACCTCATCTGAAAAAAGATAAAGAAACTTCCAGGAGATTGGATTTAAGAAAAATAATGATACTATCTCATGCAATGTCTATATCACTTTAATCACAATGATAAACTTACTAGAAAATTCATTCTCTAGAATATAAATATAGTGAATGCTGTGAAGTTAGGTTTAGCTCATTGGAATACCAGTCATAGGTATTATTGGATGATGCACCCAAGAACTGGAGGAACATGACAAGAGGTAGAAAGTATATATTAAGTGTATTAAGGTGAAAACATTGAATGATGTAGAAATAAAAATGGGAGTTGATCTTTCTAGATGATACACTCTCTATTAGATGAGAAATATCTAGGTAAAATTTGTGATAAAATACTTATTCTATCAATGAAAAAAAATATTACTATGATAACTATGATTCTATCTTGAAGTGTGCTAGAATATTAGTGAGTGGATACAAAGAATATTTTCATGGTGGTGAGTATATATGTAGTGTTTACATGAGTAATAATGGCTGGTTTCCTAAGGTTTCTAGGTGAAGAGTATACAAAAGTTTCACTATAAATAATAGTAAGTTTTATTACAATGAAAGATAATATAAACCTCATGACTAGAAGTTACCCATATCTAAGTGCTTGTGACTAGTGAACTCGATTTTTCAAATGTATGTGATGAGGTGATATCAGATGATGTATTTGATAAAAATATCTCCACCAGAAGGTTACAAAAAAAAATGATAACAAGATATCTTATTCACAATAACGTTGGAGTATAATATGTAAGTTTCATAAAATATGGAGATCAAAGGTTATAATTATTCATGAAGAAACTAATGAAGCATACCAAAGTTCAGATTCTATATGTGTGAGTGTGTTTGAATTCTTACAAAACTGCATATATGTTTCAGTAGTATGCGAAGTGAGTGATAGGTTGGGACATACAAAATATGAATCCAATTCTCTATGGAATATGAAGTCTACAAACACTAGAAGATGAGGTATGGGAGACAATAATCAAATGAAAATGTAAGATCAAAAGATTCATGCCACTAGAATCACATAATAGATTCTATAGTTTTTCAAAGATTCAAAAATCCAGATTGTTTGAGTACTGTGTAGTGAAAAACTTAGGTGACTAGAATTTAAAGTGGGTAGTGAAGTTGTGGCACACATTCATGTAGAATTGTTATGATCAGAAATAATAATACAAGAGATATTTTTGGTTTTAATGAAAACTTAAGAAGGATTACTTGCATGAGATAATTAAAGTGAGTATAAATCATGGTGGTTAAAGCACCAGAAAATCCATGGTGTGATGATGTCATGTTGGGAGTATGAGGATCTCTTCATAAAGTAAAATGTGTGATTATTGATGAGATACTAGGGACAATTTAAGACCATTAAAGTTGATTTTTATGGAAGGTTTTATGAGGAATGTTGAATCTGATAAATTAATAAGTTTTTAATGTGTTTAATCTAAAATGAAAAAATGAAAAAGTTGCAGAGTTCAAATACCACGAATATTCAGTTATTTTGGAAATAGAGGAGTATATGAGAATTGAATTCATTTGAGAATTTCTATTGAGTTTTTGATAATTCCAAGATAAAAGATTACATAGGAGTATCCAACCAACCTTTTTTGAAAATCATAAGAAGGGTCAAAGAAGTTCCAAAATTTCAAATATTTTCAGATCTAAAGAAGTAGCGACAAATTATAGAGAGTAATAGAGATGAGAAAACAGGATTATATAATTCGGTAACTTAAGTTCCAGATAATTTATTCTTGATAGATTACATAGTGAACATAAATCAAAGTTCAACTATTATGTTGTCTTGGAAGAATAATCAAATCTTGTAATTGATGGGAACCAATAATATTTCATATCGGGAGACAAAATGAGCATTATAGGAGTTATATCATTTATATTTAGTTGTGTTATTTAGTGAATATCTATGTATTGGGATAATAACCATTCATAGAAAGGATTAGGTAACCGCATTGGGACTGAAATTTGTAAAAAATCATGTTCCTTACATTTTCCTTATAATTATATATAGGTGAGGATGAGTTATAAATTTGAGAGTATTGAGCTTTAAGAAGTCCCATTGGTTAATTTTATGAGAAATGAAATTATAAAATATCACCATTGATTCAACCACCCCTTCTCAGTGGTTTATATATTCTTAGGAAATTCAATTCCAATATAAATAGCATCCATAGGCCATTGGACTATGATCATAGAATATAACTATGGTCCAAGGGCTCATTTCCATGTTTTTGGATCATGTAAATGGACCCATTTTATAGTAGTGTATATGTATAATAGAGTTGAATTCTATTAGATGGAACACTGCATGAGTATTCTACCAAATATATAAATAGTGAATTCTAAAAGATTTAATATGTGAGAATGGCTACTGAAAACAATTGAATGGAATCGAATTGTTGAAGTGTTGTATATATAAAACAAAATTAAAAGTTACATAGAGCAACTTTGAATTATTCTAGATATAGTAAGAAATATAACTCTAAGAATTATAAAAAATTTCTATAAGACATAACATATACAAATTCTATTTGATATAAAGTTAACATGTTTTACCAAGTAGAACATATTAAATTTTACTCAACACATCACATGATAATTCAAATCAACATAAAACTAACACAATTATACTCAATAAAATATATAATAGTACAAGTTATCTTATGAAAATGAGTTTGTTCATATATGAAATTCAGTTCTAGTTTTAGTTTCATTGACTTTATTAGAGATCATTTTATATTAATAAGTCATTTGTGTAGATTAATTGAGTGCCACTGATCATTTCATTAGAAACATTAATTTTTAATTAAAAAGGGTAAAATAGTAAATTCATCCTAAACAGAATATCATTTGAGAAAATAAATTTTCCATTGAGTAAAGGACAGTGCGCTTCCTTTGGGATTTTTTTATATTTTTTGTTTGACATTTTATATTTTCATAGTTAGTAGTGAGAATTCTTAAAGAATAAATAATATTTATTAAAATATTATTTGACTTAAAAACCTTTATATATTCATACTTTATAGGAATTTTTATGGGGAATAGGGTTATAAGACTCTTTGGGAGATGGAGGCTACTGTTGAAGGGATTAAAATCCTAGAGAACGAGAACTCGATGTAGTGAAGATATGGTCCTTTGACTCCAATATGTACCATTTGATCCTTTATGCATTTGAAATTATCTCTTTATGATCTCTGTCTAAAAAATGATTCATACAATATAAATTTAGTGTGTTAATTGGAAAATATATATGATAATAACAAAATTGGGTTGATCAAAATCTGATGAATGGATTTTGAGAAAACCTAGAGAGAAGTTTGATATGTCAAAACTTCTCTGTAGATTTTGAAGGCATAAACCATAGATTCAAAAATCATGGATCACATATTTTAATCCTTATCTCTTTAATATTCAAGATACATAAATTATTAGAAATTCATATCTACATTTCTAGTGATATTTTAGAGATAAGTGTACATTAATATTTTGATATTTTTTTTAAAATATGAATAATAATGCTAAAATGATATACCATTGTAAAATTTATAAAATAAAAAAATAAAATAGTACTAAGAACATGAAAATATAAATTATGGATCAAAAGTTATTTTAGAGATAATTTTAAACTTATCTATAAATTTTGGTGGCCTTAATAATTTATTTTACATTTGAAAATTCTACTTTTTTTATCCTCATAATGATTTGAATCCAACAATGTATATTTTGCATCAATTGACCTAAAATATTTTCATAAAAGCATGGCCAAAGTTATGAATGATATAAATTTTACTGTAAATATCTCTAAAACCCTTAATAATTAGATTTTTTTTGTAGAATATAATTTTTGAGATCAACTTATATAAAATATAATTCTAAAATTTAATAATTTTTTGGGTTAGTTTACTTTTAGAGTGTGTATTAAATTATTTAAAACAATAACAATAATTTTTTTTATTATTTGGAATTGGTGGTGGGGGTAACACCTTATTGTTTGGGTCTAAAGAATACAATAAATAGGGGTACTTCCTTATTTATTGTGTTTAAGGAAAATAATAAGTAATAAATGTTTACTATATTACAATGTTTACTAAAAAAATAGAATACTTGTTGAGGGCCTCCCTCCCCTATTCCTTGTAAAATTTTAAAGTATATGTTATATTTATGATATGTTTTATAATAATAATAATGTTAAAAATATATATTTATTATTGTTATTATAAATTTTCCTTTATCTACCCTTACTAATAACTTTTGGGTAATATATCATACCCATGACCTATTTGCGACATGCAAATCGTGACATCGGGAATACAACTTCAAGATCAATAATTAATAGGTGATTTTGAGCCATTTCATGGGTCCTTGGCCCACTATGTGATATATTATGTTCAAGTTCCAATTAGATACAAAATCATTTATGGGTTCCCATTATGGGTAAATGAATAGTCCATTTTATTTGTATCGCCCCATAGATCATTATGGAACTGTGTTTGGATAAATTTAGGTTGACCAATTTATCTATCAAGTTGAAATTTTTGAAAATTATTATTATTAAAAAATAATAATTTTTTGACATAATGAAGTGTTTGAAAACTTATTTATGATAAGACGTGTGAAATTAAATTGTTAATAATTTTGTAAAACATTATTTATGAATAATAATAATGTTACATAATGACATGAATGTTATGAAATTTACGAGTCATTGTAGACTATAAATAATGATCTTGAGAAAATTATGATGATTAAGAATTAATATGTTAATTTATTAATTAATGGGGATGTCAAGTGATTATGTTGAATAAATGTTATGATGGAGATTAAATATTAATAATAAATAAATGAAAAATCATTAAAACCTTTGTAATTTTCCTTGGAGGTTATCTTGATGTATTGGAAAGAATTTATTTATTATAAATTTTTAAAAGAGAATTTATTACTAAAGGATGAGTAGAATAAATTATATTTATGGTTTAAACATAATTATGAAGAAATGATAAAATATCACTTATAATAAAATAAAAAAATCATTAAAAATAAATAATGATTTACCAAGTGATACTTTGACAAAATTAAAGGTGTTTGAAAAATTAATTATGATTAAATGAATTTTATGTGATGGTTTGAATAATGAATTAAAATTAATTACATTATATTTTATAATTAATGAATCAAATGGTGAATTATCATATGATTTATGATAATGACCATTAAATAAATGAATGATGTGATTTAATTACTTAAGTGAAAAGTAATTATTTAAAAAAATCCCATGGATTACTACTTTTATTAATTAGGTTACAGCCTAGTGTTGTTATATTTAATGAAATACATTTATTTGAGTCATTTACTAAAGTTTGAAAATTTATTTTAAGATAGTGGGTTATAGTAAATATATAATTAAATGATATTAATGGGAATTTTAAAAAATAATGAGCTTAATAGTGATTGAAGATGTATCTCGGAAAGGATAAAATGTTTCCTTGGAGAATAAAGGAATACTAAATAGTTGTTTTGAGTATTCTTAAGAAGGAAATTAAGATTGATGAAAAGAATCTGGTTAATTTAAGTAGTGAAATATTTTTAATAAAGATTCAAATAAACTATGAGAGGGATATGAAACATATTGATGATACTTAGAAATGATACAAATAATGATATCGACAAAGTTACAATGTAGTCAGATGGATAATTTAATAACTAAAATTAAACTATTATTGAATTATTAATTTTATATTTCTATGATATATGAATATAGGGATATATTGAGGATGATTTAATATCTTTGAAATATTATATGGGAAGTTTCATGTGACCAATAGGAGGATCCTTGATTTTGAAGATTTTTTTTTGTTCTTTCCAAATTTGAGGTGTGATGCAGACCAATGGAAGATGAATATCGATGGAGATGAGATTCCATAGTGATTATCTTCACCCATTGATATGAGTTAGAGGTAGACAACTACATTCTAGTTACTCCCCATTACTCACCCTTTGATTGAAGTTGAGGTTGATGATAAAATTTGAGCCATTACTCTCCCACACTTCTCACTAATTATCATTAATATAGGAGGGATAAGTATTTAGATCTAACATGCAATTTGGTACCCTCTTGATCTACTTATCATTGATAAGGTGTATGCACCCTTACATTTAATGTAGTTAGGTAATCCCCCAGTTGTTGGGGTATCGATCATCCATCTCAAGCCCGGTGTTTGAGTAATCCATTTATTTTTACATTAATAACAATGTGGGATCTGTTCATGAGATTAAATGAGTGTGTAAATCTCATAATATGTGGAGTGTGGTTCATCTATATATGAGGTTGATACTCCCATGACTAACACATATCCATTTGATAAGGTGTTGGTCCTCCATTTATGGGGTTAGTACACCCTTGACTAATGCATATTTCCATGGAGAGGTGTGGTTCCCCCTATAGTTAGAAGATTAATGTGAGTATTTTGAGGCGAGGTAATTTTCTTTCATTCTTATAAATAATTCCACAAGCGTAAATGAAGCGAACCATATGTGGAATTACCAATGGATGAACATTAATTTAGTTGATGTGGTTGGTTGGGCCAAGAACCCTATCACATAAAATACTATTTTCTTCAATATACAATTAGTTCTAGTTTTATGTGGGGGTTGATGCACTTGGGATGGCCATATTGAGTTTCATTTCTCATAATTGAACACAAACTTGCACATTTCCACTCTTTTGTTAACATATATTAGAAGGTGTATCTAGAGATAGTATTAGATATTGGAGATGGATTGGAGACTAGGTGGTGGAAAACATGGAGTCATTATAGAGGTGATCATATAATATTTACCCATTTTCAATTCTAATTTCACTTCATGTGTTTTATAGGACTTGTTATATCAATTTATGATATTTTATATTATATATGATGTGTTTTGGAGGAATTATGATAAAAATGAATGCTATATTTTTCATTACTCATAGATTTTATCTATTATATTTTGGATGAATATGCATGTTAGAATATGATAGGTTACATATAATTCCTCCCATTTCATTGTGCAGATACCTCAATGCTAGTTTATATCCCCTCAATTACTAGAGGTGATATTAGGGAGTTCACTTACCAGTGATGTTGGTCCACTCAGGTATATCCCTAATGAAACTAGGATGTTACATAACATATGAAAACATAGTACTTAAGAAAAAACCATAAGGTGAAGATGTTTTTCTTGATCACTAACATAAGAAAAAACAATCCATGGTTTCTAAGAATAATGTCATAGTTTAAAAGAGAATAGAAGGAAAGTTTAGTTATTTTAATTTTAGGATGTTGTGATTTTAATATATGATTTCATTAGGATTAAGTTCATTTGAAAAGGATCATTCCATGTTCATGGACAAGTTATTATATAAATAATGGTCATTATTTTAATGGGGGGAAATGATCAAAATAAATTTTAAAATTCAAGAGTTCCATTTTTTATTTAAGGATCGAGATTAATTTTTTATGAAGGAGTTAGTAAATATTGTCTTTAGAAATTAACATATGTTTGTGCACGTTTTTAGTTTAAGTTCCCAAGTGATGAGATCAAAAATACAAAGGAGGGGGGGGGGGGTGAATAAATATTTCCAACATTTTACTTCTTCTTTATGAAGTAAATCATGATGATTGGTTAAATTCAACATCCTATCTAAAATTAAAACTATAACTTTCCCATAAGCATAAAATAAACATAAACATAATGCACACAAGTTTTTTACAATGTTTTTACCCAATAATTGTGACTACATCCTTATTATGTTCGATTCAAGTATGAGATATAGGTGTATCACTAATATCATAAAGTGATTATAATAGGGAAGTTATCATCTTTGAACCTTGAGTTTTTCCCAAAACTTATGTCTCTTGATAGTTATTTATATTAGATCCCTACATTTTACAAATGGTGCTTAAACTAGAAATAAAAAAACCTTAAATGAATTGGAAAGTTTCTAAGGGATGATTAATGATTAATAAAAAGAGTATAAACTTTTAGAAAAAAATGAAACCCACGAATATGAGGCCATAGAAACTGAAATCATATGAATACTGGAAATGAATATGTGTACTTGAAACCATATAATGATACTACTATTTCCTTTTTAGTTCTTTATAGTGACCACTAAATGAATAAAAATGGTTCTTCCCTTCAATGTGTATCCATGGGTTTCACTAAATTACCCAAACACTTTAGACATTATCCCTTTAACATCCATGATATGAGAGTATCTCAAAAGAAAATAAGGAATAAGGATGAGATCTTCAGAAATAGATTACTTGAGGAGATCACACACACACACACACACAATATTCATATATTTTACTCTTTTTATATAGTCTATGAGTCTAATCATGAGCCCATGAATTTAGTTTTACTTTTAAAAACTTATGAGTAATTCCTTCGATTACAAATTTTGTAACCCTCTTTTGTAAAATTTGGTTCCCTAGACTCAACTTGAGAAACACTTTTTGATTACCATATCATGTATACAAAGTGTTATTCATGTTTTTATCTTATTATAATAGTGATATTACTTCTACATAAACTATTTACATGGTAATTTCCCTAGATTATTTATCATATGAAAATGTTATAGTAGTTCCTATATATAATGAGTACCTTGAGATACTATGAAAACAATATTAAGCATATGTAATATAGACTAGATACATCATTCTGATAAGGCACAAATGATTCCTAACTATCAGGTGATGGGGGATCATAAGTATTGATACTTCTTCTCATTAAGGTCGCACTTGGTGATCTCGATTCGAGTATATCATGAGTACTGAACCACCTATTAAAACACCACATGTTTCAAGTGTCATTAGATGTTCTTATCTAGGAGAACATGTATTGGTCTCTAGAATTGAGATTATTATAAATGAATATCATTTTATTATGTAATTTTATGAAAAATAAAAACCATGACATTTATGTTATGGTTAGCTATCTTTAATTGGGTGCATCATTGGTTATATGGCATTGATTGAATGATTAAGACAAGATTTTTCACTTTTTAAAGGAAGAATATATATTTGGTCACTTGATGTAATTCCCTGACCCTAGTAACCCAGAGTCAGTGTATTATTACATAATATTGGCATGATCATAAGAGATCAAGTCTTGAAAGACCGATTAGTTTAGTAGCCTTGGAAGTGCTAGATACATATATAAGTTTTATATTACATCATGAAATAAAAAAACAACAAAATTTTGTCCCCATTGAACACACTCATATCCCACAGCCTATCCCTGTAGGTTAATCTTGATATAATTATTTACATCTTGGGAAAAATAAAACATAGAAAGGGGTGAGCTCAGATGCTCAGTAAGGATAACAATATAGTGGAAAATTTCATAAATAAGAATAAACATTTAAGGAAATGTATAAGAATAAAACACAAGCCTTTTAAACATAAAATTATTCATAATATGGAAAAGATAAATCAAATAATTCCATTTACTTATTCACATAGATATTATACTAGTCGAATAATCACATGTAATATCAATAGCTAATTTCATAATGATGTAATGCATAATGCCGGACATTATAACCACATAGTCAAGGCCTCATGCCAAGACTACAAATAAGATTTTGTCAAGGCCTTGTGCCAAGACACTAGTTTGTCTCATGATACCTACCGTTGCATCAAGGAGCTATAGTGGGCTCCACCCATAACTTACTAAGTCCAATGCATTCCTCATATGAAAAGGTTGAAACATAACATAAAAATTTGTATTAAAACTAGCATACGAAATGTTAATACTTTAACCATAAACCACAAATGGTATAAAAATAACACATCCATATTAAAAAATATCACAAAACCTTCAATACAATATGGAATATTGTATCATAATAAATCAACTTCAAACAAGTGTAAAATCCATCAAAGTATGTTGATATAGATGAAATCAAAACTATTTGAGAGAAATATATCTTTCTATTTTAAAATATTTTAAAAGTCACATAATTATAAAAGAAAACATTTATTCTGAAAATATTCTTATAATATTGTAAGGGAATCTTTGAAGGTATTATAATAGTAGAAAATAGATGCACTCGTCATATAAGTTAAAAGAACACTCTTTCCTTAATTTTCTCGAAAAGGTCGTGAAAGAACTTGTTTTGGAAAATGACAGAAAGATTCCTTTATATTTTTTTTACAAAAAGTAAAATAAGGGTATAAATTAATTTAACCCATATTCTAGTAAATAGTAAAAATGTTTTGAAATAAATTTTTAAGAAACATATATGTGGATGATAAAGAGGTCCCAATAGATACTCATGTATAAACGACCTCAGATAATGAAGAGATTGTAGAATTAACCCTTACCTTGTACTTTTCCTTGATCAAGGGTACATTAACCTCCTGTATAAAAGTTAAATAACTGTTATTAAATTATACAAGAACCAAATACATAAATATGATATCATATATAATCTTTTAATATTGTTTTGTTAATAATATTTTAGTAGTATCTTTGTTTCAGGTGTTAACTAATTCGTTTTCCTGTACATGTTTTGTTATGTAAGTCATGTTTGTAATGGATAGTATGTATTTGATTAATATACATAATGATATTAAGTTATTAAACATTATTTTTAATCATAAAATTAAAATTATTCTTGAATTAGGAAGTGGAAGAAGAAAAGAGCATTGAAAGAGGTGATGAAATTATTACCTCTTCTTCGGGCGCTTCCTTTTGATTTGATCAAAAGGGATACTTAAGTTGGATTTATGATAAAAGTAAGGCCTATAGGTTTAATTTAGGGAATTTGGGAGGATATTTGGGCAGATTTTGGCTGATCCAAATGGCTTTGGAGGTGTGATTTTTAGAGAAGGGGAGGTACCCTTTTATAAGAGGGGTGAGGGTCACTTTAGGAAAAGCTTGAAATATTATTTTATTATACAATAATATTCGGTTTAATATGACTAAAAATGGATTTATTTAGATAATAAGGTGGGGATGGGTCTAAATACTCTCAACAAATAAGTTTTATACAAGTTTAGGTCACCATTTTAACCTTATCTTTTAGTTTTAACTCTTAGTTAAATAGTTTAACTTTTACCATGTCTTCTTGTATTATTATAATAAATGGTTAATAAACTTACTATAAAAAAAAGAGAACACATATTGGTTAATTAATGATATATATATTATTATATAAGTCCTTTGACCAAACCTTATATTTTTAGAAAAATTATATCATTTAATAATATAGTATTTGTTTTAAAAACTCATTTTTCTCAATTTTGACACTATTTGGTATTTGGTTTTTGTGAAAGTCAAAAAAACTTGATTACTTCAAAAAAAAGACATTAAATCAGCCCTAAAATGTTATATTAACCTAAAAAAATTCGTGGATGGCATAAAAAGTCTCAATTTACATTTATTTTGATATTTATAATATCATTTATTTGATTCTTTCATTAATAAGGAAAATACTGTATCATTATTGTGTCATAAATAAATATATTTATTTTATTTCTAAAAATTATAAATAAAATATAATGATGTATGAAATCTTTTTATATTTATAATAACTATTTATAGTCGAATAGATAAATTATATAACCTCATATAAATTTTTTTTACTAAAAGATACATGCTTATGTTATTTTTGCCTTCACTTTAAACTAATTAATATAAAATGTCATTATCACTCCCAATTGGCTCCATGGGGTCCCAAAATCGACCCAAGGATGACCATGGTTGGGAATGTATCATCGAATAGGGTTAGGACACGTGTTTAGGTAATTTAATATTATTATAATACTATTTTTTTACTCTTATTTACCGGATTTACCCTTTAACCATGATAAATAAAATATTTACTGAAGTAACTATTCATAATGTCCAAAAAATAAAATTTACTTATTTACAAAATTTGTACCTCCTGATTCCAAAAATGGGATTAATTTTTCCAAATTTAAAACATAGAATTTTCAGAAATTAATTTAAAATTAATTTTCGTTGTTAAAACCAAACAGCGGGTTTTTAAGAAGTAAAAACTATCAAAAAATTGACACGTGTTTATGTTCAATTTAAATGTGAAATTACATCCAATGTCCTAAATTATATTAAATGATAAAAATATAATATAATGATACTTTAAAATCACTCAAATTTATAATTTAATACTATATATTATTTCGATTTAAAAAGTTGTTTTTAATTAAAATTTAGTGTTTTTTCACTATTTATCAAAATATGAAAGTTATCAGAAAAGTACCAAAAATTTATCCAAACTAAATTTTTATGTCCCTATTCTAAATAATAATTTAATTTCATTAAATTTAATATATAAAATTTTCAAATATTGGATTTAAAAAGGGTTCGCCTTTAAGAGGTGGTAAAATTGCATTTTTTTGAAAAACACTTCTTTTATCCAAAAAATTGAATTTGTTATTATATTATGTCTAAAAACACATAATATGGATTTTAAAATTATATGGAGTATATAAAATTTAAAATACAGTTAATATTATTCATAACCGATTTTTTAAAAGGCTACTTTGACAAGTCGTAGTGCACTCAAACTCGGTGTTGTGTGTGACACAAGCTATTGAATTACTTTAAAGAGATAAAATATTATAAAATCACAGGGTGTTATATTATCCCTTCCTTCAATAAATTTCATCCTCATAATTTGAAATTGTTCTTAGAAAATAAAAGGTTAAAAAAATAGAAAACAACTTTGTGGAAACCCACATCGGAAATAGGGTTAATAAAATTTAGTCTTAATAAGAGGGAAAGGGAAATGAAATATTCACCACTATATTAGGATTTTGAATAGGAGAAAATTGGTGGAAATTATAATTAGAGGAAAAATGTAAATATTTATAGGGAGTGATTGAGGTCATCAATCAAAAACAAGTGAACAATAAATGTAAAATTGAGGGCCTCAAAGCCATCAATCTATGATGATTTGAAGTATCATCGGTTCAACAAAACATAAGGTATCAGAATAACACATTTTTTTGATACTCTTTTTTTGAAGAGGATGGATTAATTTACTCTCTAGATAAGAAATAAAGAAAACATACTTGATTTTATTACCTGTCTTAATCATAATCTCATCATTTGGTTGTGCTTCTATCTATTTTCACTTCATCCCTTATACTAGGAAATGAATGTTCAAAAATGATTTTTTATGCCTAATGCGCATTTGATAAATCATAAGGTCCAAAAGTATTTCCTTAATCCTCTATATGTTTGCTGAAATCCAAAAGGTTTGGTCAAATTATCCAATAAATTATACTTTAACCTCAAACAAAATATCTAGTGCTCAACTTACACCATTCCAACCTTTAGACTTATCCAAAATACTTGTGTCCCAACTCATAGTCCAAAAATTTATATGGGAGGTAAAAAAATGAAGATCTCTTTTTCTTCCACATAATAACATGTGAATACTTTCATCATGTATTCTCTTAAAACATGTTAACACCCTAAATTACCATAAAACCTTATTTGAATATGTATGTACTTCCTTATTCCTTCTATAAGACATAGAATACTGGATATGCTCTTTATATCCAAAAATGTTGTAACCTACAACAATTATGGAATAAACAAACAATTAATTAGTTTCAAGGTATTCAAGAATATCCAATATAATTTATCTAAATCAATCACCTCTTATTCCAAAATTACCACCCTAGTATCAGGACCATATTAAGGTCTATATTTCCCCCATCCATGTATTTTCTGAAATGATTAACTTTATATTGTGTCACTTTTATTAGTACCATACAATCTCAAATACTTAATTAAATAGTACTGCAGTACAATATTTATATACTTTATAATTCTTATAACTTGTACATCATTAATACAATACTCAAATGATATAATTATTTAATAACAACTTAAGATCACTAATCATTCATCTTCATCTATGGTAGTATCATAACTTGATTATTATCTGATAACATCATTTGGAGTATACTATGATGATTGGGACATTGATTCACGTAGTTTCACAATTCCTTGCAGATGAAGCATTGCACATTTGAAACCTTTTTCTTACCCTATAATCATGAACATGGTGTCCTTTTTCTCCACACTTATATCAAAATCTCATTCCTTTCAAGTACTTCCTAGAGTGATTCTTTCCACAGTTATCACATATGGGAAAATCATTCTTTCACTTCTTCCCTTTATCCATCTTTCTCTCTACCATTTTATTCTTCTCTGGATTCACTTCAAAGCCATACGACTTAGAGAATTATTTAGTTATCTTATTAACACATGATATTATTTCTTCATATGATGAGAATATGTGGGAGACTATTTCACTAATAAATGTTGTCTTAAGACCATGGAAGATATGATCCTTCTTACTCTTTAGATCATGCATATTGTAAGAGTTCTAATTCCTTCTACTGAGCGCTATTTTCTAAATGAAAAAATACACTTGGTTAGATCATATCATAATGTATAATAAAAAAACTAGAAAAATTATCATCATTAATTGAATATTTTCACACATCTAGTCTCATAATCATAAAAATGGTTTCTTTTCTAACATATTTACTCATAAATCCTTCATAATGGTTTGAAGATAAAATGTGAATTATCTAAGCATATCCCCTGGGAGTGTTGTAACCAAGAGTGCATCAAGACCTGTTATTGTGCACCAGTTCCTGTTTGAGTCTAGATCAAAGTGTTGTTTTCGGTTTTATCCCTAGATACATCTGTTCCAGAGCCGCCTCTACCTTCTCGTATCCATACAGGGATGTATTGCTTGAAAAATTCACAAAATCTCTACATTACCAAAATTTTAGGAAGTTATTCTATACTAATCCTCAAAGTTTATCTTAGGGTAATGTTCTCTAATTAGTGTTTATCTAAATCTATTTCCAAGGTTGTTTGTAAACTTCCTCTAATACCAACTATAATGCCCCGACCCTAGTTACCTAGATTCGGTGCATTATTACATAACATTGGAAAGATCACAAGAGATCAAGTCTCGAAATAACGATTAGTTTATTATCCTTGGAAGTTCTAGATACATACATAAGTTTTACATTAAATCATGAAATAAAACAACAACAACATTGTGTCCCCTTTGAACACACTCATATCCCTTATCATATCCCTATAGGTTAATCATGATATAATTCTTCACATCCTAGAAAAAACAAAACATAGAAATGGGTGAGATGAAATTCCCAGTAAGGATAACAATATAGCGAAAACCTTCATAAATAAGAATAAAAATTTAAGGCAATGTATAAGACTAAAACACAAGCCTTTTAAACACAAACTTCAGAATAATATGAAAAAGATAAATCAAATAATTCCATTTACTTATTCACATGGATATTCTACTAGTCGAATAATGACATGTAATATCAATAGCTAATTTTATAATTATGGAATGCATAATACCAGACATCATAACCACATAGTCAAGGACTCGTGCCAAGAATATAAATAATATTTTTTCAAGGCCTTGTTCCAAGACACTAGTTTGTATCATGAGACCTACCAATGCATCGAGGAGCTATAGTGAGCTCCACCCATCACTTACTAAGTCCAATGCATTCCTCATATGAAAATGTTGAAATATAAAAAAAAGAATTCATATTAAAAATAGCATATGAAATGTTAATAATTTAACCATAAACCATGAATGATATAAAAATAACACATCTATAGTAAAAAATATCACAAAACCTTCAATAAAATATGGAAGATTTTATAATAATAAATCAACTTCAAACAAGTGTGAAATCCATCAAAGGATATTTACACATATGAAATCAAAACTATTTGAGAGAAATATCTCTTTCTATTTTGAAATCATTTAAAAGTCACACAATTATAAAAGAAAACATTTATTTTGAAAATATTCTTATAATCTTGTAAGGGAAGCTTTGAATTTGTTATAACGGTGGAAAATAGAAACACTCACCGTATAAGTTAAAAAAACATTCTTTCCTTAATTTTGTCGAAAAGGTCATGAAAGACCTTGTTTGGAAAATGATGGAAATATTCCTTTATAATTTTTTTATAAAAAGTCAAAAAAGGGTATAAATGACTTTAACCCATAGTCTAGGAAATATTAAAAATGTTTTAAAATACATTTTTAAGAAACACAGATGTGGATGATAAAGAGGTCCTAGTAGATACTCACGTATAAACAACCTCAGATAATGAAGAGATTGTAGAATTAAACCTTACCTTGAACTTTTCCTTGATCGAGGGTACGTTAACCTTCTTTATAATAGTTAAATAATTATTATTAAATTATAAAATAACCAAATACATAAATATGATATCATATATTATCTTTTAATATTTCTTTGTTAATAATATTTTAGTAGTATCATTGTTTCGGGGGTTAACTAATTCATTTTCCTTTACATGTTTTATTATGTAAGTCATGTTTGTAATGGATAGGATGTATTTGATTCATATCCATAATGATATTAAGTTATTAAACATTTTTTAATCATAAAATGAAAATTATTCCCAAATTATAACGATGGGGAATGAATCTCATCGTGTTCGTGGAGATGGTAATCCGTACGTACGCACGAGCGACAATACCATTCTATTGATGGTGTAATCTTATGTAATTGGATAGTATATAATATATACTGAATCATTCACATGTTATATTTATTATTTACATTAATTATACTCATTATTATACCCATACAAATAATGAAGTGTTGAATAACAAACTACACCACGACGTGGAGATGGTAAGCCGTACGTACGCACGTATGGTGACTTAGTCATTCATAGGATGGATAGAATAATGAATATGGTTGTACCATATTTATAATAACATAATAGTATGTATAAGTTACTGGATTTTTTATTTTGGTATGGAAACAACAAAGAAAGAGGAAGTGGAAGAAGAAAATAACATTGAAAGAGGTGATGGAATTATTACCTCTTCTTCGGGTGCTTCCTTTTGATTTGATCAAAAGGGATCCTTAGTTTTGATTTATGATCAAATTAAGGCCTCTAGGTTTAATTTAGTGTAGTTGGGAGTATATTTGGGTAGAGTTTGGATGAGACAAATGGATTTGGAGGTGTGATTTTGAGAGAAGGGGAGGTACCCTTTTATAAGAGGGGTGAGGGTCACTTTAGGAAAAGCTTGAAATATTATTTTATTATACAATAATATTCGGTTTATAGTGGCTCAAAATGGATTTATTTAGATTATAAGGTGGGGATAGTTCTAAATACTCTCAACCAATAGGTTTTAGACAAGTTTAGTTCCCCATTTTAACCTTATCTTTTAGTTTTAACTCTTAGTTAAATAGTTTAACTTTTACCATGTCTTCTTGTATTATTATAATAAATGGTTAATAAACTTACTATAACAATCCAAGAGAACTCCAAGTGGTTCATTAATTATATATATATTATTATATAAGTTGTTTGGACAAACCATATATTTTTTGGAATATTATATAATTTAATAATATAGTATTTGTTTTAAAAACTAATTTATGTAAATTTTGACACTATTTGGTATTTGGTTTTTTTAAAAGTAAAAAAAGCTTAATTAATTCTAAAAAAACAAATTAAATAATCCTAAACATGTCATATTATACTATAAAATTCTTTTATGTCATAAAAATCTCAATTTAAATTTATTTTTATATTTATAATATCATTTATTTGATTCTTTCATTAATAAGGAAAATACTGCATCATTATTGTGTCATAAATAAATATATTTATTTTATGTCTAAAAATTATAAATAAAATATAATGATGTAGAAAATATTTTTAGATTTTTAATGACTATTTATAGTCGAATATATAAATTATATAAACTCATATAAAATTTTTTTTACTAAAAGATACATGGTTATGTTATTTTTGTCTTTACTTAAAATTAATTAATATAAAATGTCATTATCACTCCCAAGTGGCTCAATGGGATCCCAAAATAGACCCAAGGATTCCCAAGGTCGGTAATGTATCATCCAATAGGGTTAGAACATGTGTTAGGGTAATTTAATATTATTATAATACTATTTGTTTACCCTTATTTACTGGATTTACCCTTTAACCATAGTAAATAAAATATTTACTAAAGTAACTATTCATAATGTCTAAAAATAAAATTTACCTATTTACACAATTTGAAACTCATGATTCCAAATATGGAATACATTTTTACAAATTAAAAACACAGAAGTTTCAGAAATTAATTTAAAATTAATTCCTGTTGTTAAAACCAAAAAGCGGGTTTTTAAGAAGTAAAAACTAGTAAAAAATTGACATGTGTTTATGTACAATTTAAATGTGAAATTATATCCAATGACCTAAATTATATTAAATGATAAAATATAATCTAATTATACTTTAAAAACACTCAAATGTATAATTTAACACTATAAATTATTTCTATTAAAAAAGATGTTTTTAATTAAAATTTAGCGTTTTTCACTATTCATCAAAATATGAAAGTTATCAGAATATTACCAAAAATTTTTCCAAACTAAAATTTTAAGTCCCGATTCTAAAGAATAATTTAATTTCATTAAATCGAATATATAAAAGTGTCAAATATTATATTTAAAAAGGGTTCGCCTTTAAAAGGTGGTAAAATTGCATTTTTTTTGAAAAATACTTCTTTTATCTGAAAAATTGAATTTATTTTTATATTATGTCTAAAAACACATAATATGTATGTTAAAATTATATGAAGTATATAAAATTTAAAATTCAGTTAATACTATTTATAACCACTTTTTAAATGACTAGTTTGGTAAGTCGTGGTGTTCTTGAACTCGGTGTTGCGTATGACACAAGCTATTGAATTACTTTAAAGAGATAAAATATTATGAAATCATGGGGTGTTAAACTTTAATAGGATGATAGTTCCTTGACTAAATCTATTTCTATTATAGATGAAGGCAAGTACATCCAATAATAGTTAACAAACATAAATAAATAATTAAAGGATAAATATAAAAAGTATCCACTTTGCTTTTACTACTAGAAAATCTTATTATGAACACATAACTATTACCTCATTAAGATAAAAAATGTACATAGGTCTGAATATGGAAACAATTCAATGTTGAATACGACCATATGTTGCACCCTGACCTGAATCACCTGGTCTAAGCTAGTGAGCCACAAAACCTCATATATGCCTCCTCATATGTTAGAGGTTGCTGACTAGTATCGAGGGTTTGAATTCCATCAGTGGGGAGACTATACCCTCAATACCATATTATTACACCAATAATATAAATAAAAATAAAAATAAAAACTCAGAGTAAAAAAGGTGTAATAAAAATAATATCAGTTAACACACATGTCATATAATAAATCAATAGGTTCCCAGTGTAGAAACCCAATCCAGAGTAATAGTGAAGCTAGATAAATAAATAAAAATATGTGTAAATCCTTCATATTCTATCCCTATCCTTCTATAACATCCATTCTCCATGTCTCATTTATCTTCCATATACCCCTTGTCCTTTCTTGGATCCATATATATGAAGTCTGCACACTCATTGATATTCTCATACGTGTTTTGAGTAATAAAACCCAGTAGGACACCACCAATGAATACTTAAATAGTGTAAAAAAGTATGACTAGTGTATGTTGTGATTTCAATAAATTCATAGGCATGTTAAATAAATCACATAATTATCACCCATGTGCTAACCAAGCCACCACGAGCCTTGACCATACCTGCTTCAGCTCCATATCATAAGGAATATTAAGATATCAGAAGTTATCAAGATATATACATAAGGTTATTAAACACACTTATTTATATCCTCAAGGAATCATGTGAACATGCTACTATGAATCCACTAGTCATCAAGTGAATCATGCTACTCAACATCCACTAGGAATCGAGTGATCATGCCACATGATATCTACTAGGCATCGAGTAAACTTGATACTTGGAATCCACTAGCCATTGAGTGAATCACACAACATTCATGAGGCATCATCTTATCCATAGCTCATTCTTAGTTCCATAATCTCTATTATCATAAGTCATTCACACTGTCCCTCTAAGGGATAACCATGTCACGATGGTCTACATATTCCAAGCATCAAGAAAAATACCTCCAAAGTCCGGGTAGCACACATAAAAAGGTATATAATATGAAGAAAATAATAACATATAATCATGAGAAAATAATAGAAAAATATATTATATGTGATCAAAATCAAACATGATCAAATTAGCCACAAGCATACTCATAGAAAAAATTATCATAAACGAGACTCACAGCTACACACCCACCCACATGAGATCACAATCCAACATGATTATAAAATTATTCCAAAACAAGAAATATAATAAGAAAACATGTGCATAAAAGAACCCCAAAAGTCAATAAACTTCCTCTATAAAGGTTACTAATGAATAAGTATAAGGTTCTTCAAGGATTAACACCCAAACCACACCACACACCCATAGAGAACTATCTCACATGTCAAGGATTCCTATATCAGGTTCTGGTTCATCAAAAAGGGGTTTAAAAAATTGACTAAAGGAGATTCAATGTTAAGAAAGGTGGTTCTAGAATCAAATGCCTCATCGAGTCCATTAATGGAACCAATTCAAAGGCATGTCAAAGGCTAGGATGCCAATTCACTGTATCTGTTGTCAGTCAAGGAACAAATCAAGAATTCCTCATAAATTCTAGAAGAGAACCTCAAGTCTAGAAAACAAACATTGATACATCATCGATCCTTCAATGGAAAAGATATTCAAGATGAGAATCAAGAATAAGGGTATCTCTATATGGACAATCTATGGAAAATTACATAGAAACATACACCATTCATGATGAATTTAACTATGTCCAAAAGGGAAGTCACTGACATATTAAAATTTCCATTGATCTTGCAAAAATTTAAGAATCCATCATTATTTGGAATTGGAATCTATATATCAGGAAACAACATGCCAAATCTATGAATCATCTCAAGATAAAAGAGGTAGATCAAGGATAAACCTAAAGAAAAAAGTGTTTTACATTACATACCACAATTATATATCCTTAACCCTCTTGAATTCACTATAATATATCTTTGGAGGAGAGAAATTCACTAGATAAGGCTAGATAAGTCTCATAAATTGAGATATATTCTTATACAAATAAGAAAAGTTCAAAAAAACTATAAATGTACATTAAGGAGGAATTAATATCATTTTTTCACACATGCATGGTTTGGCCTCATGGTTTGATAAATTGTGTTCCAACTATGCGCCCTTTCTAGGATTTTGGACATGTCACATGGTTTGACCACATGTTTTGTTAAACTATGTGCCAATCATTCTGTTAGCCACAAATATTATCACATGATTTTCTAGGTGAGGTCCCAAGGTTTTTCAAACCTTGTTCCTTAACCGTGTTCCAACCCTACATATAGTTTCATGGTTTCCTGGAGAATCCACATGGCTTGAGAAAACCATTCTTAAATTATATACCCTTTAAAAGGCCACCAAAAAATTTAGAAACCATCCAAAAAACCCCAAACTTATATAAAAAATTCATAACTAAAAAATATATGATTAACAGATGAAATTAACTCATAAAACACCTGAAAAATCTGTGGAAATTACATTACCCCCTTTAAATACTTCTCATCCTTGAGAAGCATATCTAGAAATCATACATGAAATAACCAGTCCACTGAACCCGAACTTTTTCCTAACTCTCCTATGTATCCTCTTGGATTCATCCATTCTTCGATATAATTTGGAAAAGTGGTACTATCTTCATCATAGGTCTTTCTCACTTTGGTCTACAATCTATACTGGTCATTCTATATATGATACATTAGGATTCAACTCAACATCATTATAGCCGATGACTTGCATGGGACCGAGCATGTACCTCTGAAGTTGAGATACATGAAACACATTGTGCATACCTCAATAACATGAAGTAAGATCCAAATGGTATTCCTTTATCCCAACTCATTCAATGGTATAAATGGGTCATAAAAATGTTGGTCAAGATTCCATTACTTCCTCAAATTTCTGTGGTCTAACTAAGGAATCACTCTTAAGAAAGCTCTGTCACCTATAAAAAACTTCAGAGGCATCCTCATATAGTCGACATAAGATATTTGTATGCTCTATTCTATGATCAACCTATTCTGAATCAGTTGCACCCTCTCCAAGGTCACCTATATCATATTGGTCCCTATAACCACTACCTCACCAACCTCATACCAACAAAGAAGTGAACAACATGGCCTATCATAGAGATCCTCATAAAGTAAAATATAAATTGAATCCTTGTAACTATTATTGTATATGAAATCAATCAAGGATAGGTGATTATCCCATGCTCCAACGAAGTCAAGGGTGAAAGATCAAATATTTTCCTCAAGTTTATGAATATTCTGCTCCAACTATCTATCTATTTTGGGATGGTACACTGTGATCAATCTCAACTGATCCCCTAATGCCTTATACAAGCCCTTAAAAAACCATTACATAAAATGTGAAACATTTTCAGACACAATGCTCAAGGGAACTCCATGTATTCATAAAATCTCATGGACATAAAACTTTCCTAGATCATATATTTAGTGAGTCTCATAGATCATTAAGAAATGAGAAACTTTTGTTAGTCGATCAAAAATCAACCAAATAGATTCATGAATCATCAGGGTCCTAGGTAACCTTATAAGAAATTTTTATCATGGAATCCTCCCACTTCCACATGGGCATAAGAAGTGTCTTGAGTAGTCCACCAAGATGATGGTGCTAAGACTTTATCCTAGTCTACTAAAGAAGGTGTGAAAAAATAGGGCACATGTCATCGAACCCCAGTCCTCAGAAGCATCCTTCCTCCAATCATCCAATAAGTTCATTAGGTGATACTATTCCTCCAAATTATATTAACCAAGCTCCTAAGATACATGAATCTTACAACTAAGAGTATCTACAATGATGTTACCATTACCTAGAGCATAATCCATCTAAAAGTCACACATTTCTAAATAATCACCTAGTACCTCTACCTTAAGTTTAGGCCCTGTTGTGTGGATATATAGTAGAGTATCGAATGGTATATGTAAAAAACCTCTCAATGAAGAGATAATGTCTCCAAAACTTCAAATATTATACCATGGATTCTTTCTCTAAGTCTTGGGTAGGATAGTTTTGATCATGGCGTTTTAACTAACATTTCGCATATGATACTGCTTGATCCCTTTTCATCAGAACTACCACAAAACCAAATCTTAATGCATCATAGTACACATTATAACCAACCCCTAATTCAGGAATAATCAACACTGGATCATTATTCAACCTCCTATCCACCTTAAGAAATGTATCTTCATACTGGTCCGACCATAATAACTTTACTCGCTTCTTCATTATAAAATTCACGGGAGTTAATAAATAGGGTAATTACTAGATAAAATTTCATTAGTATCTTACTAAACCCAAAAATATCTTGATATCAAGCATGTTTTGGGTATGTTTCTAGGACATCACCACCTCCACTTTATCTAGGTCCACTAATATATCACTCTTTGAAACCACATGTCCCAAGAACTTCAACTCCTAAATCCAAAAGTTACACTTCGATATCTTGGAATAAAGACTATTCACTCAAATTGTACTCAATGATATCTTGAGATGTATCGTATATTACTCTAGGGTTAGTGAATAAATGTGGATGTTGTCAATGAATACCATGATGAACAAGTAAAGATATGGGTGGAAGATCTTTTTCATGAAAGTCATTAACACTACCTACACATTTGTTGGAATAAATGACATCACCAACTACTCATATAGCCTATACCTTCTTCAAAATTCCATCTTCGGGATGTCATCATCTCTAACTCACAACTAATAATAGCTTGAGTAGAGATTGATCTTGGAGAACCACTAATATCTCTATAACTGATAAAAAATATAATCAATTCTAGGAATAGTATACATATTTTTCACCACCACCTGATTCAGATTCTTGTAATCTATGTAGAGATGAAGACTACCACCCACCTTCTTTAAAAAAAATAGATTCGCCCTACGGTGATGTACTCATCCTGATAAAACCCTTCCGTTACAAGTCCTTGAGTTGTACTTTAAGCTCTATTAACTAGGATGACTCCATATGATAAAGGTATATCAAGATGGGTTGTGCACCTATCATGAGTTCTATCTCAAACTCAAATCCTCCATCAGGTGTAAGTCCTATGAATTCATATGTAAAGATATCCGGATAGAGATCCACAATTGAATCAAAAGACAAGGGGGATACTACCGATCTTACTAAAAGAGACAGTCCTACAATCTACACCACAATCATCCCAAGTTGACTCATGTCTATACCCACTCTACCTACTCCTAGTTATCATTCTCTGAACATTATGTACTTTTCTCCCTTGGGTGATGTAAATGATACTCGTCTCCGATAGTAATCAATGCGGGCTCAAAAACTAGTCATCCAATCCATGCTTAAATCACATCAAAGCTTTTCATATCTAGAATTCCCACAGATTTATATAACCTAAAATGACTATAGGTCACTCTAGGAATCACTGAATATGGTTCACTTTCATTCCCAATAGTGTATCAAAAGAAATTAAATCAGAATACAACTTGATTAGTGAGTCAAGTCCAATAATAACTTGTGAATATATAAAGCAATGGGAAGCACCAATATCAAACAAAGTGGTAAAAAAATGTAAAAGAGATCAATAACATTTCTCAAAAAATAGATAATTCCTCTCCACTATCTATTGGAGTCTGATCCACTATATATACTCGACCTAACTCATCTCTATAACCCTATCACTGAGATGCATGACCCATCCAAGTCATAATTATCTAAGCTTGATGCTAAGGGCCCTGACTGGATCCCTAGTTTTCTAACCACAAATTCTTAAATACTTTACAAAATATTATCCTCAAATACATGTTTTAAAATTACTAAAGTTGTCTCAACTTTCCACATTTCCAACTATGGATCTAAGGTTCTATGTAGACCATGCGGTAATGACTGATCTTCACATAGTTGAAGCACTGTGGTACTCCTCCTGAAGGAATTGAAGAAGCCAAACTCTACTCCACCTTCTAACCACTACCCTTATATATATCCCCAATATTCTTCTTCCTGATACTATTAGGGACATTTATAGTAATAGTAAGAGGTCCACTATCCTGATTACTGAAAGGTGGAAGAAGAAAAACTTCTCAATCTTCCTACAGAACCTTCTTGATAGTCAAGGCCTTACGTATAACCTATGGTTATGCCTATAGGTTGAAACTATGAACTTGTTATCTAATTTTTGGATGAATTATGATCTCAAACTTCCTATCCTTCCATGCCTCATTTCTATCTAAGAGAGAAGCAAAGAGAGGTAGTTTAGTGAAATGAGAAGATTATACAGATACCATCATTAACCCATAATGAAGCTTCATAAAATCTTGTGCTCTGTCTAGATTTTTCATATTGGGAAATAATTCCTAGAAGAATATGTTCTTAAAATTATCCTAGGTGAGAGACTCTTAACTTACAACCTCCCCCATCATGCCCACCACCTCCTGATGGGTCTCTATATCATTAATGATGTCAACTTCACCTTCTTGTCCTCATGTGTCTCAATGAGTTCAATAATACCCTTGATAATGTCTATCCATTCCTATGCATCCTATGTCCCTCCAGTGCCCTGAAAGTATGGTGGATTCTAGAGTTGGAAGTCCTTGGAATGACAGACCATGGTTCTTAGTGCCCATCCTTTTTAGGCCAAAACAAGTGTAAAGACTCCCGGTTGAGGTGGGCCCAGTTATTGAACCACCAAAATAGGGGTGGGAGGTTGTTATATTGAACCCTCCTACACATAAAGTGGTGGAACAAGAGAATCCTCCCTAGTAGGAGTATCTTGGACCATGCTAGATGGTGGTACCATTATTCTCCTTCAAGTTGGAATCTTCTATATCCTGAAGGAAACATTAGAACATCTAAACCATTAATGTCATTCCTAATCAGTCTTTGGGATCACAAAAGGTTCTCCTAGGATTCTACCCATAACTTAAGATATATCTCTTCTAATAATAACCAAGGTCTCTATCTCTGCATGTTAGTCATAGTCACATATATAAACAAAAACATAATAGCATGCTTAGGTTATACTAACTAATTACATAATAGATATATCATAACAATGTAGAAAAAATATATATCACTCAATCAAAGAACAAAACTATATCCTGAAAAAATAGCACAAATCAAGGAATTTAATAAAAGAACTAGTATAAAACACACAACATGTATATATATATATATATGAAATGTGATACTATGTTTCTAGTCATGATGCATGAACACACCCAAATTCCATAAAATAATAATAGTAATCTCATCAATAGTAGCTCAGAGCTTTGTTACACATGAACAATCCAGGAACATGGAAACTCCCCAACCCGAGTCTCACAAAACCTATATTCTTTCTACCATGGACCATGCTAGTCAAAATAAAAGAATAAAACTATGCTATGATACCATTTTTTTAATACCCCAACCCAAACCACCGAGTCTAAGATGGGGAGCCATAAGACCTCATGCGTTCCTCCCTATATACAAGAGGCTTCCAACTAGCAGTAAGGGTTTGGATTCTATCAATGGGGAAACTATACCATTAGTACCATATCCATGAAACAATAATATAAATAAAAAAAATAACAACTCAGAGTAAAAAAGTAAGACTAAAATTAATATCATACATCACACATTCCATACAATAAATAAACGGGCACCTGATATAGAAAGTCCAACTAGAGTAATAGTGTAAGAAGATAAATAAATAAAACACTATGGAAATCTCTCTAAGTCTATCCTGATCCTACCATCATCTCCATGATCTATGACCCAAATATCTTCCATGAACCCCTTTCCCTTACATGGATCTATATATAAAAATTCTAGACACCCAATAAGATACTCGTGTAGGGTGTGAGTAATAAAACACAGTACGACACAAACAACTCATCCTTAACAAGTGTTCATAATCATAACATGTGTATTCCATGATAATAATAAATGTGCAGTAAAGTATAAGTAATCACATACTAGAGGAACCATGTGCTAACCAAGACACCATGATCCTTGACCATACCAACTTCAAATCCATTCTGAGAGGAATATAAAGATATCATAAGTAATCAAGAGATAACCATAATTCTAGTAAACATACTTCTCAAAATCCCTAAGGAATCATGTAAACATGTGTCTCGTGGTGCACGATGGGGTCATGGGGAAGAAATGTGCACCACTTGACGGTTTATTAGAGAAGGTTGGGTTCTGCTTAATCACTCATATCGGGTGCACCATTTTCTACCTCGAAATGCCCAACGGTCCCATATCCAGTAATACATGGACCTGCTTTCCAAAGGTAGGAGTTTGCTGGGTGGTTTGACTAGTGACACTTAAGAACTCACATTGGTCGAGAGGATCAGAATTCGGGCTCATCGCACCCTTTTGGGGGGAATTATTTTCTGTTCTGAGACTCTCTTATAGATTTAAGACGTGTTCATATGTTTGCGAATCTTTGGTTTATACCCAAGCATAGTATCCACGGATTACTCCTGGTTGGCAGTGGTCAGTTGGACACAGGGGTTTAGAATCATTTATGCCTAAGGTTTACCATCCCTCATTGGATTAATGACCCCGAGGAGTCTGGAATCATTGAGGGGGCACTAGGAGTGGTGCGGTGAACCGACGTGAAGATAGTCGGATCGATTGGTTGTTGGGCTTGAACCTCAGGGAGGCTTCCTACGTAACCTGCCTAGGAGACAGGGATCAAATTCCACATAGTTTGAATAGAAGTGTCGGAGAGATGACGTGAATGTGGACCTAGGGGTCCTTTGGTGATCGGACTTGAACCTCATGGAGGCTTCCTACGTATCCCTATGGTAAGGAATCAAATTCCTCTTAGTTCGCATTAGCTTGGGGCTTACGCTCTGAGGTAGCCCATAGTAATGGATTGGGGTTTACACTCTGAGGAGGCCCATAGTAATGGATTGGGGCTTACACTATGAGGAGGCCCATAAGAGGATGTCATGGTCGATGCTTACTATAAACCCACATGTGTCATGCTCGGTGTGGGAAACAAGAGGCAGCAGGGACCAGGCGATCACGTCGCGAAAGGTGCGTCCGTGGGAAGTAGGGTGGTGCTTACGCATAGAGGCGGCCCATAAAGTCGGGACTTAATCCGAGGTGGATGCCCAAGTTCCTTCCTCATGTATGGCCATGAGGGAATCCCAACCCTCTGATGGGTTGAGGCATTTACCTATGCACTAGTGCACAAGCAGGATAATGCCAAGGGTGTTGGAATTAGTTCGAAAAAAGGGAGATGAAAAGTGTGAATCATATGCTCGACATTCAGAACGCAATGAGGGTGGCATGGCGATGGAGGATAACTATTGAACGTGTTCGAAATACAGAATCCATATCGTGTTTGCCTGAAATGGGGACACGTTAATAAGGGTCGACTGCTGACCGTGTTTGAAACACAGGACCTGACTCAAAGTGTCGTCCAAAGTCTTCCGGGGTGTTGGCCCAGGATGGTAGGTGAGCCGATGCAGCATGGGGCCAGGCCTTTAGGGGGTCCCTTTAGACATGGAAGTCGATGAAGATCCGAATGAAGGACACAAAAATCATGGGATGGAGTGATGGAATGTTTGAACGGATTCCAACGCTCTTGAAATCACACCACTGTGATAATGGAATTAGGCGTCTTATGCATGGATCATAAAGCATCTCTTGTATGGAGCAAGAGGAGTCCTATGTTTGGAACATAGGGAGCACTATAGTTTATAGTCATGTAGATAGGACTAATGACATCATAGTTTAATGTCGTATTGCAGGGACTATTTTCATATAGTTTAACATCATATGGATAGGACGAGGGCCATACAGTTTAATGTCGTGTGGTTTGGACGACTAGGTAGGAGATACCTATCAATGGTTGGTGTGGGACTTACACAAGGGCGGCCCTTTCTGGATGAACCTAGAAAAATGAGGTAGGTAATGGGGTTATAGGCGAGTCATGAGGAGTAGCTCGACTCATGAGATATATAGGATGGATGTTGGGGCGGCGCAAGGGTGCAATATAAAATACTGTTGACCCGGCCCAAAAAGTTCGCGGTGCGAATCTCCATTTTTCATGGGGGTTAGTGATGGTAGCGAAGGGACCGGTGAGTGCATGGGGTTCATAACATGGGGGCTAGCCACATGTGGTTCGCGGTTTGGTTGTCCGCGAAGGGAGTCCGCAGAGGAGCTGGCCGCGAGGGAGCAGGCCACGAACGACTAAGCCGCGAAGGAGGCTGTCCACGAATGATGGCCGCAGAGGAGATGGCCGTCCGTGAAGGGTGCAGGCCACGAAGGAGGTACCTGTGGAGGATCTGGCCACATAGAAGCAGTCGTGGAGAGGTTTTCCATGAAGGGTGTCTACAATGGGAATGGCGCTCGTCATACTTTGCGCCCGCAGAGGGGTTCCCGCCTATATTTCATGAATGACGCTGGTCCGCAGAGGGGGTGGCCGTGGAGGGACTATCTGTGAAGGAAATGGACACTAAGGGCTGGCCGCGGAGGAGCTGGCCGCATGTGGTTCGTGGACTGGTTTCTCTTCTATGCAGAAGAGTTCATCCGCGGACGATATTGGGTCCGCAGATGGTCACGGGAGTTTACCGCTGGGAGCGATTTCTCCAGCGTCTCCCCACGGGTTTTCACCCGTCCTTCCTCACCCCTCTTGGTGCCCCTCCATCACTATTTATAGAGTCACGAAGAGGATATATTGACGGGCACATGACACTTTCTGTGGAATCCCATGAAGGAATCCCCACCCACAGATGACTTGGTCAATCGATATTTGATGAGTCGCGGCATGCGGGGTTGCTTCGCGGTGGCACACCAATCCGCCTATATTCCACGAAGGAAGAGGTTCACAGTGGAATACGGCTTCCGCCTCCATTTCGCGAATGAAGATGCGCGCGGAATGGGCAGGTTTTCATGGTTCGCGGCGGTGGATCGGCCTGGTGTCCGTCGGTGGTCTTCCTGGTTCGCGCACGCATAGGCGCTCTACCTCCATTTCGTGAACGACAGTGTCTACGGGAGGGCGGTTCGCCGAACTGACCGTGTACTATTGCTGGGAGCCGGTGTGCGGACCGATTCGGTCCTTTTCCATGTTTTGGGGTAATTGGATTTCCCCCTTGCAGAATTTTTAGGACCCTACAACATGCTACTCGACATCCATTAGGAACCAAGTTAACCATGCTACTCGACATCCACTAGGCATCGAGTGATCATGCTTCCTGAAATCCATTATCCATTGAGTAAGCATGATACTTGAAATCCACTAAGAATTGAGTGAATCAAAAAAAATTAATGAGGCATCTTCATATCCATAACCTATGCTCAGGTCCATCATCTTCATCATCGCAAGTCATGTTCACCCCCCTCTAAGGGATTACCTTGTCATGACGGTCCACCTATTCTGAGTATCAATAAAAATACCTACAAAGAAATGGTAACACACATAACATGGTAGATAATATAAAGAAAAATATAACGTATCATCATGAGAAAATAGTAGAAACATACAATACACATGATCAACATCAAACATGATAAAAAAAGTTTCAATCATACTCATGGAAACAAGGATCATAAATGGATCTCATGGTTATACACACACACACACTCACATGCTATCACAATCAATCACAACAATCAAATTATACCAAAAAAAGAAACATAACAAGGAAAAATTTATATACAAGAGACCCAAAAGGTAAGGAACTTACCACCTCAATTTTATATATAATGAAATCCATGGTTTGTCAAGTATTAACACCCAAACCATGTCTCACACCCATGAAGAACTAGATCGCATGTCAAGGATACCCATCATGGGTTCCAATTCATTAAGAAGGGGTTTATAAAAGATACTCAATGAGATTCCATGTTAAGAAGGGTGGTTCTAGAATCACATACCTCATAGATTATATCAACAGAACCAATTATGAGGTATGTTGAAGGAGTGGACACCAATTTACTAGATCTGTTGTTGATCGAGGAACAAATCACGAATTCATCATAAATTCTAGAACATAACCTTGTGTATAGACAAAAAACATAGATCGAACATCAATCCATCAATATAAATGAGATTCAAGATGAGATTCAAGATGAGATTCAAGAAGAATAGAGTCTCAAGATGATCGATCTATGTAAAATTACCCAAAAACATCCACTGTTTATGAGGAATTTAACTCCAGTAAAAAGGGATGTCATTGACATATTAAAACCACCATCGATAAATAAATGATTCAAGAATACATCCATAGTTAGAATTATAATTCATAGATTAAGGATTGATATAATATATCTATGATTCATATCAATAGATAAGAGGTTGATAAAAGAGAAACCTAAATAATTTAGGGTTTCACATTATATACCTCATTTTTATATCTTCAACCCACATGGATTCACAAAAATCTAGATTTAGAGGAGGAAAATTCATCAAGGAAGGCCAGATAAGTCAGAGAAATCAAGATATATTCCTATATGTATAATAATAGGTCAATACAGATAATAAATGGTCATTGATGAGGAATTCATACCATTAATTTCAAGCGTACATGGTTTAGCCACACAATTTGACAAACCAGGCACAAACCATGCACCCTATCTGGAATTATGGACAAGCTTCATGGTTTGACTACACAGTTCGTTAAACTATGCACCAATAGTGCTATTGGAAACTATATCTCACTTCATAGTTTTCTAGGTGTGTATGCACAATTTTTCAAACTATACACCACCCCTTAAGCCTTTGCCTCTAGTTGCGCATTTTCTTAGAGAATCTACATAATTTGGGAAAACTGTGATTAAACTATGCACCCTTTAAAAGGCCAAAAAACTTTCCAAAACCTTCCATAAACCCATTAAACTCAACCCAAAAAATTCAAAATTCAAAAAAATACGATTAAATTCCGAAATTAACTCATAAATCACCTAGAGAATTTGAGGTCATTACACCGCAGGCCATTCCCATGATACCTATGGTGAGGACAAATGTAGACTATGGAGATAGGTAGAAATGAGAATTTCTAATAAACGTGGGAAAGACCTATAACCATGGTCCACATAGAATGTGTCTATCAGACTTTACTACGACACTTATGACCATAGTTTATGTGGACCGTGGTCATACTTTCAAGGATCCACCATTATTTTTTTAAAAGTATAATAATTATAATTATCTATATGTTTATATATATATATATATATATCATCACAATGTAGTGGTAAAGTATTAGATGAAGTATAGAAGAGGCTCGGGGAACAAACCTCATTGCTATGTTTAATTTTTCAAAGGTTATGACCACAATCATGAAACATGGTTATAGATACCCTATAGACATTGCCCACCCTTGGGGGTTGATCCCTAGGGACACGATTACAAAATGTGACCATATCCTAAACCCTATACCAATGATAACAGGGCCCACAATCTATGTAGACCATGACCATTGGCTACAACCATGGTCTAAGGGCCTATTTCTATGGTTTTGGCCCCTGACAGTAGGCATATTTTCTAGTAGAATTTATGATATATAACATGATAGGGAGATTATATTACAATAAGTGTATTTTTAGGAGGTTTTTATAGCTATTAATTATCCTTATATCTTTAGAGACCATTATTTGTTTCTAGATACCACTCTTGGTATATGAGTATGACTAACTTCTATCAAAATAAGGGATGAGAGGGTCATACACAAAGTGTATCAATACGTTCTAGAAATTTGGATGAATTGGAGTATATAATAAACTAGGCCTCAAGTGAGGGGATGGTGTGAAAACAAGTATAAATGATCATAGGGTAATTTATTTAATTAAATTATACATGTTTATAATAATTACAGTTGAATTTATTTTCAAGGTATTCAAAATTGATTTAATTATAAAAGTGTATATGAGTAACTATTATTTTTCAAATAAACACTACACATTCAAGGTTCATTAAATAAATTTGGGAGGAATGGGTTAGGTTAATGGATCAAATTTTAGAACATGACACATGATAGTTTAATAAGTGAGTGGCGAAGTATTTTTGACACTTTGGACATGTTAACTAAGTCATCAGTGGTGTTACATGTTTATTTTTGGGTCAAATCCTTTTAAGGAGATAAAATAAAATTTTAAAAGAGTTAAAACCTAATTTTAAAAAACATTTAATAGAAAAATAGTGTATGTGAGAGATAATATATAATATTAATCCCCATATATCCTGTCAAGCTCTCTCTCATGGTTTAGAGAGATAAACTGAAGGAATAACAAGCTTCGATCGATTCCTTATCACGATTCAATCATTTGTTATTCATGCAATTGAATGGATGTCATGATACAATTTTATTTCCTATGTTAGAAACTATAAATCTAAGAAATAAATTCTAATGGTTTTGGTGAACATGTGGATGATCTGTAAGGCATCTCATTTGGTTCCATTTTTCCACGACATGCTGAAAATGAGCAGATTACATTGACATTTGACAAACCAATAAGGTACAATTTTGTTTTCATTATTCATACTCAAATTTAATTTAATATGATCTATGGGATAATCTAGGTAATTATAACACCCCATAATGATAAAATGTTAAATAACTAAAATGATATGACTCATGTCAAAAAGGTGCACCTTTCTTTTCAGGAACCTGACTGATTAGAATTTTACAATTAAGCATGCTTGGCCTGGAGTATTATTCAGGATGGGTGACCTTTTGGAAAGTTTCCCAGGGTGTGTGAGTGAGAAAAAAACACACTAGAAATGGAATTTGTTGGCATGTGGGGACTATAATTAGTCATATGACCCATTCAGGCATGTGGGTGGGCCCCAGGGTGGGGACCATTTGTCTGTGGGGAAACTGGTGGAACCTGGTGGGCCAGGACCTGATGATCAGGTTAGGGCAGGATGTCTGTGCTGTCCCTAGGGCCTAGTTGTTATATTTGGTATCAGAGGTGGTACCTAGACATAAGTACGTTTCACTACTTGGGTTGATATGTAGGGTCCACAATGAAGACGGCCATGTTAGGGTGGGGTGTCTGTGCTGTCACCAGGGCCTAGTTGTTATATTTGGTATCAGAGGTGGTACCCAGCTTTAAGTGCGTTGCACTGCTTGGGTTGATATGTAGGGTCCACAACGAGGACGTTGTGCTCTGAAGGGGGAGTTAATGTAACATGCCATAATGATAAATGGTTAAATGACTAAAATGATATGACTCATGTCAATAAGGTGCATCTTCCTTTTTGGGAGCCTGTCGGATTAGAACTTCACAGTTAAGTGTGCTTGGCCTAGAGTAGTGTTTAGGATGAGTGACCTTCTGGGAAGTTTCCCAAGGTGTGTTAGAAAGAGCATGTGTTGGCATATGGGGAATGTTGTTAGTTAGATGACCCGTTCAGGCACGTGGGTGGGCCCTAGAGTGGGGACCACGTGTTTTTGGGGGAAATTGGTGGTACCTGGTGGGTCAAGACCCGACAACCATGATAGGGCAGGGTGTATGTACTGTCACCGAGGCCCACAACATGGACGTTGTGCTCTAAAGGGGGAGTGAATGTAACACCCCATAATGATAAAGGGTAAAATGACTAAAATGATATGACTCATGCTAACAAGGTGCACCTTCTTTTTCAGGAGCCAACCTGATTAAAACTTCAAAGTTAAGCATGCTTTTCCTGGAGTAGTGTTTAGGATGGGTGATCTTCTGGGAAGTTTCCTAGGGTGTGTGAGTGAGGACAAATCACACTAAAAAGGACATTTCTTGGCCAGTGGGGACTGTTGTTAGTCAGATGACCCATTCGGGCATGTGGGTGGGCCCTAGGGTGGGGACCACATGTCTACAGGGTAGCTGGTGGTACCTGGAGGGCCAGGACCCAACGAACATGTTAGGGTGGGGTGTATGTGTTGCCAATGGGACTTAGTTATTGTCACCGGGGACCAATTGTTAGATTAATAACAACTGGGCCTTGGTAACAACACAAACACCCCACCCTAACATGGTCATTGGGTCCTGGTGTGTAACAATTGGGCCCTAGGGTGGGGACCACATGTCTGCTGGGAAACTGGTGGAACTTGGTGGGTCAAGACCCGACGACCATGTTAGGGCGGAGTGTGTGAGCGAGGAAAAAGACACTAGAAAGGGAATGTGTTGGCATGTGGGGATTTTTGTTAGTTAGATGACCCGTTTGGGCATGTGGGTGGACCCTAGGGTGGGGACCACGTGTCTACGGGGTAACTGGTCGTACCTGGTGGGCCAGGACCCTATAACCACGTTAGGATGGGGTGTATGTGCTGTCAATGGGGCCCAGTTGGTGTCACCGAGGCCCAATTGTTACATTAATAACAACTGGGCCCTCGTGACAGCATAGACACCCTGCCCTAACATAGTCGTCGGGTTCTGGTGTGTAACAATGTGGCCCTAGGGTGGGGACCACATGTCTACGGGGAAACTGGTGGAACTTGGTGGGCCAGGACCCGACGACCAAGTTAGGGCGGGGTGTCTGTGCTATCAATGGGGCCTAATTGTTGTCAATGGGGACCAGTTGTTATATTAATAACAACTGGGCCCTGGTGATAGCACAAACACCCTGCCCTAACATGGCTGTCAGGTTCTGGTGTGTAACAACTAGGCCCCAGGGTGGGGACCACATGTCTGCGGGGAAAGTGGTCGAACTTGGTGGACCAGGACCCGATGACCATGTTAGGGAGGGGTGTCTATGCTGTCATCAGGGACTAGTTATTACATTTGGTATAAGAGGTGGTATGCAACCTTAAGTGTGTTAACCTACCTAGGTTGATATGTAGGGCCCACAACGAGGATAGTATTCTCTAAAGGGGGAGTGAATGAAACACCCCAATAAAGGGTTAAATGAATAAAATGATATGACTCATGTCAATAAGGTGAACCTTCCTTTTTGGGAGCCTGTATGATTAGAACTTCATAGTTAAGCGTGCTTGGACTGGAGTAGTGTTTATGATGGGTGATATTCTGGGAAGTTTCCCAGGGTGAGTGAGTGAGGAAAAAGCCCACTAGAAAGGTCATGTGTGGGTATGTGGAGACTTTTGTTAGTTAGATGACCCGTTCAGGAACGTGGGTGGACCCCAGGGTGGGGACCACGTGTCTATGGGGTAATTGGTGGTACCTGGTGGGCTAGGACCCAACGAACAGTTAGGGCGGGGTGTATGTGCTATCACTGGGGCCCTGTTGTTGTCACCATGGCCCAGTTGTAACATTAATTACAGCTGGGCCCCAGTGACAACATAGACACCCCGCCCTAACATGGTCGTCGAGTCCTGGCCCACCAGGTACCACCAGTTGCTCTGTAGACACGTGGTCACCACCCTGTGTCCCACCCACCTTCCCGAACAAGTCATATGTCTAATGACAGTCCCCACATGTCAACACATATCCTTTCCAATGTGATTTTTCCTCACTCACACACACCCTGAGAAACTTTCCAGAAGGTCACCCATCTTGATCAATACTCTAAGCTAATCATGCATAACTGTGGAGTTCTAATCAGGTAGGATCTTGAAAATAAAGGTGCACCTTGTTGATATGAGTCATTTCATTTAGTCATTTAACCCTTTATCATTCTATGATGTCGCATTCACCCCCCTTTAGAACACAACATCCTCGTTGTGGGCCCTACATCTCAACCCAGGCAGTGCACCACTAGAAAGGGCATGTGTGGGTATGTGGGGACTTTTGTTAGTTAGATGACCCGTTCAGGCACGTGGGTGGGCCCCAGGGTGGGGACCACGTGTCTATGGGGTAATTGGTGGTACCTGGTGGGCTAAGACCCAATGACCATGTTAGGGCGGGGTGTATGTGCTATCACCGGGGCCCTGTTGTTCTCACCAGGTCCCAGTTGTTATATTAATTATAGCTGGGCCCCAGTGACAACATAGACACCCCACCCTAACATGGTCGTCAGGTCCTGGCCTACCAGGTACCACCCGTTGCCCTGCAGACACGTGGTCCCCACCCTGTGGCCCACCCATCTTCCCGAACGGGTCATATGACTAATGACTGTCCCCAAATGTTAACACACATCCTTTCCACTGTGATTTTTCCTCACTCACACACACCCTGAGAAACTTTCCAAAAGGTCACCCATCTTAATCAATACTTTAAGCTAATCATGCTTAACTGTGGAGTTCTAATCCGGTAGGATCCTGAAAAGAAAGGCGCACCTTGTTGATAGGAGTCATGTCATTTAGTCATTTAACCCTTTATCATTCTAGGGTGTCACATTCACCCCTCCTTTAGAGCACAACGTCCTCATTGTGGGCCCTATATCTCAACCCAGGCAGTGCACCACACTTAAGGCTGGGTACCACCTCTGATACTAAATGTGATAGCTGGGCTCCGTTGAAAGCACAGACACCCGCCTTAACATGTCTATCGGGTCCTGGGCCACCAAGTTCCACTAGTTTCCCTGCAGACACGTGGTCTCCACCCTGGGGCCCACTCATGTGCCCGAACGGGTCATCTGACTAATGACAGTCCCCACATGCCAACACATGTCCTTTCCAGTGCAATTTTCCCTCACTCACACACACCCTGAGAAACTTCCCAGAAGGTCACCCATCCTGATTACTACTCCAAGCCAAGCATGCTTAACTATGGAGTTCTAATCTAGTAGGCTCCTGAAAAAGAAGGTGCACCTTGTTGACATGAGTCATATCATTTAGTTATTTATCCCCTTATCATTCTAGGGTGCTACATTCACCACCCCTTTAGATCACAACGTCCCTGTTGTGGGACCTACATCTCAACCCAGGCAGTGCATCACACTTAAGGCTAGGTACCACCTCTGATACTAAATGTGACAGTTGGGCCCCATTGAAAGCACAGATACCCCACCTTAGGCTCTTGAAAAAGAAGGTGGACCTTGTTGACATGAGTTATATCATTATTCATTTATCCCCTTATCATTCTAGGGTGGTACATTAACCACACCTTTAGAGCACAATGTCCTCGTTGTAGGCCCTACATCTCAACCCAGGTAGTGCACCACACTAAAGGCTGGGTACCACCTCTGATACTAAATGTGACAACTGAACCCCGTTGAAAGAACAAATACCCCGCCTTAACATGGCCGTCGGGTCCTGTCCCACCAAGTACCACCAGTTGCACCCCACCTTAACATGGCCGTTGGGTCCTGGCCCACCATATACCACAAGTTTCACCCCTCCTTAGCATGGTCGTTGGATCCTGTCCCACCAGGTACCACCGGTTTCTCTACAGACACTGTGGAGTTCTAATCAGGTAGGCTCCTAAAAAAGAAGGCACACCTTGTTGACATGAGTCATATCAGAGGTGGTACCCAGCTTTAAGTGCATTGCACTACCTGGGCTGAGATGTAGGGCCCACAACGAGGATGTTGTGGGCCCTACATCTCACCCCAGGTAGTGAAATGCAGTTAAAGCTGGGTACCACCTCTAATACTAAATGTGACAGCTGGGCCCCATTGAAAGCACATAGACCCACCTTAACATGGCCGCCAGGTCTTGGCCCACCAGGTACCACCAGTTTCACCCCACCTTAACATGGCCGCCAGGTCCTGGACCACAAGGTACCACCAATTTCCCCACAGACACGTGGTCCCAACCCTAGGGCCCACCCACATGCTTGAACATGACATCTGACTAATCCAATCTAAGCATGTTTAACTGTGGAGTTTTAATCAGGCAGATTCCTGAAAAAGAAGGTTCACCATGTTGACATGAGTCAAATCATTTAGTTATTTAACCCTTTATTATTCTGGGGTGTTATAGTAATGATATAATGTATTAGATTCTATTATACTAATATTATTTTTTTTAAAAATAATGATAATTCATGCTTTCACTATGCCCGAGTTCCTTCAGTTGGTATCAAAGTGTTCATGGAAAAATTTCAGTTAAAATTTCAATTTAATATGATAAAATTCAGATAAAGGGATTCAATATGGTCCCAAATCCACTCATGACCTGTCAATCATAGTTTTAATGATCAATTTATTAACATTAAATGATTGAACAATTATTATTAATTTTTTTTTTCATTTTTTTAAAAAACAAGACAAATATATTTTATCAGATGAACAATAACCCACATATGACTAATATCTATAGGTGAATAATGGGTGGGGAGGATTCCACATAATCATGGAAGAGGATGAGTGGTGGAGAGTCTTTCATGCCTAAAATAAATGAAGAAGAAAAGGAATTAAAAAAATAAAACCACCACTCACTGATTGTGGGAAGTTTCTGGCTTCCCCCAAGTCAATGGGGGAAGAAATTTGAATGTGACCCTTGCATTATTGGTGTGAGTTTTTAATTTTAATTTTTTTATAGAAAATATCACCATGTTGATATGAGTAGTACCATTTAGTATTATTTAGTTTCACTTTTTCATAGGTGTTCGTTGTCCCCCTTTAATGAACAATTCCCCATTAATGCATGACTCGACCAATAGTCAGGTCAACTTGATGTGGGGCAAGGTGGGGTGGGGCTGTCCAAACCCAACCCACCTAGCCCAAAAGACCCTCTTGAGATCACGAAACTCCTTTGGGGGCCAATTTTAGGTCCAAATAAACCTGAAAAAATATAAAACAAATTATAAATTAAATAAAAAATATCAATATTTTTGAAAAAAAATAGGAGCCATGAGATATAGCAATAAATGTTTAAAATTATTTTAATGAAACTTTAATGCATTAAAAATTTCCTCAAGAGGAATTTTAGATCATTTAATTTTAATTATTCAATTTTATTACATGTCAACTAATCATGAGATGACACTAGTCCATACATGATTGTATTTTTATTAATTAAAATTAATTTTTATGATATGTGATTGTTTGTAATAATTAATTATTAAATTTCATTTTTCGATGATCTATGTATAAATAATTCAAATTTAAATGTACAAGGGCCTACGTGTCCACATTTTGAGTGATAAGAATGTAATCCCACATCCTAAGTACTAACTCACTAGTGCATGAGTAGACATTATAAAATAGAGGAGAATGTTATGACGTGGTTCTAGTCAAGATCTGATGAGGGAAAAAATGAGAAAAATAAATGAGAGTTGATTATCATTGTAATTTGAGTTGAAAAATAACTCAAGTAATTCTCTTAAGGTCTCAGTTGATCCATTGTCTTCTCTATGAAACTACTAGTGGAAAATAACACATGATCATGTATTTTTTTATTTATTTTATTATGCATGGTTAATTATTTATGTATGTTCGGATTATACATGATCACATAGAAAATTTAACGAGAATTCATAGATAAAATAAATGAACATGTCAGATGAATGTATTATATTTGTGCATGGTTAAGTTGTGATCATGATAACATAGTAACAAACATGATAAATAGAATTACATTTTAGTCATAAAGAGTCATAAAAACATTGAAAATCCCTCAAATAAAAAATTAATTCATAAACACCTCCACCACTCAAGTTTGAACAAAACCATAGTACAAGGTGCTTGTCATCCATAGTTGAGGGTGGATCCTCTTGTAGAGGATTTATATTAATAGTGGTTGTTAGACTTAAATAATATCAATATCAAAGAAATAACTATACTTATTTTTGAGTAATTTTAGTGGCAATGTTTTGAGTAAACTAGTGATTGATAGGAGATGGGACTCCTCTCAACATATCAAGGGGCTATGAGTTAATGCATTTGGTCAGCCAAAATCCTACCTTTATACTCTATGACTAGTGGTATAGCTATATAATAGATTATGAGTTGAGGTTTTAAGGACCTTTTCCACTAAAATAATCAAGAAACTAAGTATTTTGAATGTTGTACTTGAGGGTTACTAGGATTTGATAAAATAGTGGGAGATATTTAAGATTAATATTTTAATAATGTGTAAATATTAGTAATCAAGATAAAATTACTAATATGAAACATTTTATTTAATAAAAAATGGAAAGTAATACCACATATTAACTAGGATTTAAAATAACATGTCCCAACTGACATAAATTTCTAAAAGTGGTATAGGATCCTACACATAGTGAAACAATATAAAAGGGAATTGTATGTGCTAGAGTCCCCACTACCCGATGAGTCATATTGGGCAGTAAGTGAGTGTAAAAAAGAAGCTTATAGGAGAATCATTGATGGATATACCACACTATCTCATCTTCAAGAAGTTTACAAGGAGAAAGTGAACAAGAGATGATTGAGACTATGATTACACTAAACATATGTATATTGAAATATGTAATTCATACTAGTCCTCATATACTCAAAATAGAAGAGTACATTGATTAATTAACATAATTAGATTTTATCCTGGTACTCATATACTGAAATTGAATCCCAGTTACTCTAGTTTCATTAATAACTATAAAATGAACAGAATTGAGAAACAACTTTGATATCTTTTGGGTAAGTTTTTCCAAGAAGATAAGAACTTACATAAATATAATTCTTTAGTTCCTATGGTAAAAAATAAGGATGATAAGGAGAAAATTAAATTTGAAAGTGTGACACCAAATGTACCTTCACAAAATCCTTCTAATAAACCCAAGGTAAAGAGGGAGAGAATCAAATTTGTGGCTAATTGCTTCACATGTTGCAATAAAAGTCACTGGATGTGAAATTGAAATGAAATGAAGAAGAATAAAAAAGTAACTTATAATTCAGTTATATTTATCTTTGTGTATAATATTTATGTTTTACTTTTGGGTATTTAATATAATATTTTTATTCAAATACAAGAACCAATGAAGTTTAGAAACATTACAAGAAGTAAGGCGAATTCTCCCAGTAGATGAGAAAGGGTGATTTCTATTTCACGAGGGAGAAGAACATGAATACTATTTTTTTGAGTTGATTGATTCTAGTTGTACTATTATTTTATATTGAGTATTACAAAAACATTTATCTCATGTGTCTATTGGACACAACGAGACATTATTTCATGTTTGAGTGAATTTTGTTTGTGTTTTTTCATACTCAACTAATAGTTCAGTAATACTTGAGTCATTAGTAATAAATTATGAATATAAAATATAAGACTCATTCTCAGCTGTGGAAAGATAATTCTTTATTTAGGAAAAGAAAACTTTATAAATAAAGGATATCCAAAAATATTCTAGAGTAAGTCCATCTTGACAATGTAAACTATTCTAAGGATAAGTTAGAGGTAAAATTTATATACCTCATGAGATTATTTTATTTTTTTAGGAATGCTCAGTGAAGAAATGAATATACTTAGTAAAGGATATTAGACACTTCAAGTGGGCTTGTCAGAGTATATTTTAACCAATAATATATCAATCATTAAAATAAATATTGGAGTTATTCCTAAACTCGCATTTATTTATACATATCAGATCCATGATATTTTTAAAAAGAGGATAAATAACGAGTCTTATAAGTTTTACAAGTATTCCATCATCCTTTTGAGTTATTATTTAAAATATAACATAATTAACTCTTAAACATATGCAAACTATAATAAAAAAATGGATATCATATGAGTTATAATATGAAATAAATCTATTATTCCATAATTAATGTGTTTAGATGTAAAGATTTTGTTAAGGCTAAGTAAATAAACAAACTTGCATTAAAAAAAAATATGCATGTCAAGTAATTATCCTAAATAATTTAAGTAAATTACATAAATAATTAATATAGAAAAGATATAGTTAATTTAAAGATGATATTTTTATAATATGTAAAATGTATCTATTTGAGATAGTGGGATCAAGCTAGACTTGGATAATGTCAAGTCTAAAACTGCACAAATAGTTACCATAATAAAAAGTTCCACAAGTGATCATGGAAAGGGAATTCTATAGAGAAACATGCTATGTTGGAACTTTAAAACCATATTAGTGGTTTTATAATCAACAATATAAGTGATATATTATTAAATAAGAATAATGAATCCTGCTAAGAGTAGTAAGTTGTAAATAGCTATGATTGAAAAGTTCATATGAATTCAAAGATTGATTTAGATGGGTTTTGTGGGTTCATTATAAGAACTTGGAAGTAGTATAAAATCCATATTTTTCTAACCTATCCTCAACATAATCAACATGTATAATTTAAATAAAAAACATCATGTGCATACCTCAAGCGATGAATCCATATTTTATTATTTGTCGCACGTTTGATAAAGATCACAAAAATATACAAATGAAAGATTCCTGCATTTTAGGGATCAATTTAACACCACAATATTTTATGATATATATATATATATATATTTCAAATAAATTTAATTTCTTTGATATCTTGAGATACATGCAACACCGTGTTTAAGTGAACCAAAATATACTATTGAAATACTATTATATAATGTGATTATTGCTGCTTAGTGGTTGGATTGGAAGGTATGAATAAGACTTACTAAATTATAAAAAATTTATGGTTTAAACAGGTATAAAATTAATTCAATGGTTATAAATTGATTAGATATGAAAATAAAAATTATTTGAAAGTAAAAGAGTTGTTTTTATGAAAAACTATTTTTATGTGCGCAATGTGTTTTTTATCTTAATAAATTAAATTAATCAGTATTGGTGAAATATTTTAATGAAATTAATATATTATATATTCAATAATTTTTTTAACATGAATATAATGTTTTTTTCTTGGCACAGGATAAGAATAAATCCCATTTTATGCTTAAAAATGTATTTAAAAAATTGTTTTTTGTCGTGTTTTACACCCTTATTTTAAAATTAATTTATGAAACTTATAGATTTTTAATCTTTAAAAATAGATCCCATATTTGGAATCGTGAGATTAAAATTTGGTAAATATTTACCTTTCATTTTTAGTCAATTTCCATAGTAACCATAGTAATTGTTTTCACCCCGATAAGGTTAGAATGGGTAAAATAGGGCTAAAACTTTGGGATAAGGCTTTAGAATTTATATAACATGTTCCTTTATCATATTGGATTAGTTTATTTTTCCATTTCCATCCAAGTCTCTAATTACAGTCACTTGGTGTCATAGTTCTTTGATTTTTATCTTTATATTAATTTAAGAATAGAGTAAGTATAAAATGTCACTCTATTGACTTTAATATCTCTAATTTTTTTACATAAGGATAAAATGAGGATAAGTTTGTTTATAAATGTTTATTTTAATGATAAATTAATATTTCATCATATTAATTTATTTATAATTTTTATTAATTGAATAATTAACTTAAATTCTTACGCAACACCGACACAATATTTATTCAATTAATAGAAACATAAAATAAATAACTAAGGGGTTAATAAAAAAATAAGGTTTAAAATGAAAAAAAACCTATCTAAATTTCATCATTTGATGATATTTTGACCTTATAATATTTTTATTTGGAATAATTTTTCTTGAAAATGACTCAATTATATTTTAATCTTTTTTGTAATTCCAAGAGTGCCCCTCCCCTGACTTATAAAAGGGAACCTCTTAACCTCTCTTACTCACACATTTTTACCCTTATATATCTACCAATACCGACCATAATATCTTCATATATTCCTTAACCACATCCCATTTCTTCTTTCCTTTCCAAAATACCAGGTGTAATCCAAAAGAGTGTTCTCAATGATGAGGTATAACTCTTAACTGAGCATTTTCAATTTTATTTCTTATTCAACCTATTATAAATCAATAGTATCTATTATAAAATAATTAATTAAGTATATTAAATGTACTCAATTGTCATTATGATAATAAAACAACTTTTATCCACATTCTTTTCATCCTATGGAAAGTAGAAACATCGCTCGTGTGTACGTACAACTTATCGTTTCCACACAATGGTGTAATTAGTTGTTCATCACTTCTTTACATGGATGGTTATAATGATGGATTTAATAAATATATATGTTATTTAAGATATTAATATTATTTTTAAAGTTTTAATTATTATTTATCTTTCTTTTTCCATCCATCGAAAAATGGAAATAATGTTTATGCGTATGTACGACCTACCATCTCCATGAATGATGTAATTCATTTTTCTATCTCTAGATTTTATAGATAACTATATATATATAATTAATATATATTATAATAATATCATAGTTACAATTATATATATTATGGAACCATGATCAATGTATAAATACTGAGAATGTTGAACTGAAACATGCATGAAAAATGGAGCAGTTATTTCCCGGAACATTGATTTTTAATAAAGAATTGTTAATAAACGAGTGATAAGATGTTACAATAAAATCATATATGGTATGATATATATTATTATTATTATTTAATACAAGTATAATAAATCTATATTTATTATAAATGAGTTTTTAACATGTATGAAGAATGATGAGACTTGAGGTAAGGGTTTATCTTCTCAAATTGTCTTCTTTGAGACATCTTATGTTATGCACATATCTTATTTTATGATTTGTACACACTGGACCTTTGAAATATTATTTCATTACTATAATTATTTTAATGATATTTAAATTTTCATTTTAAATTTATTCTTTCTTGGGGATTACAATTCAAAAGTTACCAAAGCGATAAGGGTTTTATGTTACAATTTTATTATTTATCAAGATTGTTTATAATTAAGTTATGATGATGAAATATTATGGTATAACTCTCAATAAACTCATGAATTTTATTATCTTATATTTATTTCTATAAAAAAATGTCCATTCATTTTCCACTTTTTAGTACATAAGTGACCAAAATAATATTTTTAAGGAAAACCCACTTTATTTCTCTCTTGGGTAAAAAATCATTTTTCTTCCATATAATTTTTTTATAAAAATGCATTCAAGAATGTTTTTAATATTCTTATATTATTTTTCAATTAATTTTTACCCATGGTTTAACTTTTATAGAATGTTTTAAAAGTAATCTTCTTTTCATTTTCTGAATGAGAAACTTTTTTGACATTTTTTTACAAAATTATGAAAGGAATGTTTTCTTTTTTTACTTATACAACATTAATAGAATTTACAAAAATAATGAACACTTAATATATTGAATATTAAATTTCAAATTTCCAATATTATTTTAAAATAAAATGTTTTCTTTAATATTTTGAAAATTTTAAGATTTTAAATAAGTTATTTTAAAGTGAAAAGGGTATATTCCTCAAGAAATGTTCCAAGTTATATTTTAAAGGTATTTTTCATCTAAGATGACATAATTTTATGTTACTTAATCTTTACTAGGGATATGATCCAATGATACCATCCTTATTATTTACCAGGATGGTTTATGATTATGATGATAAGATATTTTTGATACTCGTTCATTTTCCACAGGTTATACTATGATGAAATGATGAAATGTTTGTGAAAAAAATTTATTTTACATGGGTTATTCCATGAATAAATGTTTATGAAACCCAATTCATTTTCATACATTATGATACAATGGATGTTTTACAATCTTGTGACACACAACTGTATGATTTTCAATATGTGATGGGTGTGCCCAAAATTATATATCCCTCTAATTTATTGGGTAAAGATAGATATATCATGAGATAAAAAGGACTAGAATGGGGTGTGAACCGAATTTAGTAAGGGAATCTATCCACTATGATAGTATTAGGATTGAACCTTAAATAATAAAATGGAATAAGGAGTGAAACTTTACTAATTGGATGGAATGAGGAGTGAACAAAATCCACTATGATGGTCTTGGTATTGATACTTTACTACTAATGAAATGATTTTTTTATGATTTTATGTATTCCAAAAATCTATGTCTTATGCCAATTTTATTCTCTCATGGATCATTTTATTTGATTCCTTCTTGATTCATGTCTAATGAACTACCTAGATTTATTCTATGGATCAATATTATGATCTATGATAGGCATGGTATAATTTTTGAATGTTAATATCATTTTTCTCATACCCTTATGCTCATGTTATGCATATGTTAACATTTATATCTCCCTTATTTACCCTTACTTATTAAATAAGCTCACCCTTTTTTATGTTTCCCTTTCATAAGATATGAAGGGTTCTCTAAGTATGATATGTATGAGAAAGGTGAAATCTATGATGAATTAAGTGAGAGATGATATAGATCTTATATGAAAAAGTTATTTATATATCTCAGTTTCTAAAGTCACTAGACCTATACCATTATGGCATGGATCATTATGTTATGTAATGAATATCTATCTAATAAGATGTAATATCTATGTATGAAAAGTATGGGTCATTATATTTGGTATTAGAGTAAGGTTTGGTTACCTAGGATAAGAAAACATTAGTGATAACCCTTAGGATAATCCTATATATAGAATAATTTCTTAAGTTGCAGTAAATAAAGAAGTGTGATTTTCTTAAAAAATCACTTTATTTATATTACAAGTGGACATGGTTTGGAACAGATGCATCTAGGGGTAATACCCCCAAAAATAGTTGGTCAAGTATATCTCATCCATCATTTTGGTACATGGTGAATGTTCACTTATTGTGCACCTGATTTGACACTCTTGGGGGATATGTATGGCTTAATTCATATTTTTTTTATGATAAATTTTGAATTATTTGAATAGATGATGACCATAGATGACCTAGATTAAACCTAAGTTGTCATAGGATAAAAATAAGGTGTCATGTATTAATTCTAGTATGATTTTATAAATAATTAAACTAGGCACATATTAATGACCTGCATGTCATATTTCATCATCCACTTAATAAACCATATTACCATGTGAAGCCAAGATAAATGGATCATTCTCTTCCCATTCACTAGTATAGATCAAGATAAAGAAGTTTAAAGAAGAAAAATGTAATTAATATTTCATTATACCCTAATAAATGTTAACACACTTGCATTTGAATAAGATAACTGAAAATTGACCATGATAGTTTAATTAGATTATATAAATCATATTTCCACAGTATCCCACCTATAGAAGTGTAAATATAGTACTATTTTGAGTTTTCAAGTATTTTAATGATAAATTGCTTGAAACTTGAATCCATGAATATTTTAGGCATTGAATTACTTAGCTTTCCTTAGAGGACCTCAAGCCAAAAACTTTAAATAATTTGATATTTAAGCTCGATTTTCAACATTCATTATCTCTAAAATAAGATATATGGTGTTACTTTTAACATATAAAAAATAAATACATGTCAATAACATTAATATGAGTATATACTTCCATGATGGGTGAATTATTTGATAATCTTCTTATTAACAACTTTTTTTAATTCCAGTTCATTTCAAGCTTGACCCCTTAGTCATCTATTTGTTTGAAATCTAAATTATTAAATAAATAGATCTATAATAATATTATTGAGTTGCACATATCTATGACCTTGTAGTAACTCCCATTCAATCGGTGTAAAATTTAACCCCTTTTCAAATGGCCGCCCAATAGTTGGAAATTATGATGACTGGTTTTCAGAATGAAAATTATCAGGTATGTCTTCAACAAATCCAATATGACTGAATCTAGTCTCAATCCCATCCAAATACCTAGAACATAAGTTCAATCACTCTTAAGTTATGTAACCTTTAGTAATAGAGCCTTTTGGTTTAGCTTTATTCCTCACATATGATTTTAAATGACCTAAGTACATGATGAAAACCAATAAAAAACATGTTAATTTTTTTTCACAATGATTTGATAAAATTGAATTCATTAATGAAAATAGAAATAATATTATCATACCTATCAATTGGATACATCCATCTATAGTGTACCGATCCACCAAGATTAGATTCTTCAACCAAATGAACAGCCAAATGAATCATGACTATTCAAAATTATGGGGGAAATAAAATATCCAAATGAAAGTGTCAAAATAATTATTTCTTTAATTTTATCAGGATTAGTTTTATTTTAAGTTTTTCTATAAATCTCTCCGAATAAGGTTAACAACTCAACTAGAATTTTAGTTACTTTTTCAGGCAATGTATTACACAATTCCAATGGTAACAACTTCTACATCATAATATGTGAGTCATGAATTTTTAATTCATGTAACTTTTTATTTTTTAAGTCAATGCACTGTGAAATGTTACTTGAATATCCATTTAAAAATTTTACATTCTTTAAAGTTCAATGGAATGTATCTTTCTCATGATATTTTATTTTAAAAATAGTTGAATGATACTTTCAATTCTCATTTTCCCACAAACCACTCTTTATATTCATCGATTCCAAATATTTAAAATCATTAAGGCGATCCTTCAATTTAACCAACTCATTTAGAAATGTAAAAATTACATTATCATATAAATTCTTATCAATATTCATTATATCAAGATTATGACATGTTAAATTTTACTATCAATAATGAAGTTTTAAAAATATACTCATTTTCTTCCACTGTTGTGTTCCAGCTACTTCAGATATTGTACCTCGTACCCTTTACACCTTCATTAAATTGATTACATTTTTCAAATTCAATAGTGACATTCATTAATTGTCCCAATATTTTTTAACTTGATAACACCTTCAACGACTTTATCAATTTAATATATTTATTTAAATGTGTCTTGTTAAACCTGAACTTATGAGAAGCATCAAGAAATTGAAAATGAAACATAAAACACGATTTTCTACTATGAGGTAATCATTGAGGTTCAAAATCAAAATTACAAACTGGACAAGACAAACTAGTATGAGTGTTCCAACCAGATAAGTTTCCTAGTCCATGAAGGTTACTAACTTTCCACATTAAAGTAGCATGAATTTTGAATATTTTTCTCATTTAAGAATCATATGTTTCTTTATTATCATCCCACAATTCTCAAAATTCATTGATTAGATCTTGAAGTCATACATCAATGTCATTTCTAGGAATTTTCTTTGTAGAAATAATCATAAAAATAATGAAATAAGTCTTATTTATATACATCCATTAAGTTAGATTATAGGGGATCAAAACAATTGGCCATATGATATAATTAGTACTTAAAGTACCAAAAGGGTTAAAACCATTAGAAGATAATCCCAAATGTATATTCTTAGGATTTGAAGAAAAATATGGATATAATGAATCAAACACCTACCATGATGTGGAATCTTTTGTATGTACTATAAATCCACCATTTTTATTATCCCGATCATGTCAATTCATATCATATTCATTCTTGGATGAAATGAATAATATTTTCAAGAATGGTTTCAAAGAAAAGTAACAAAATACCATTGTGATAGTTTTCTTCTTCTACTTCTTCCTGGTGTTTAATTGATTTTTACTCTTATATTTCTCATTAAATTCCATCCACTTGTATTAAATATTATGCATTATTTTTTGGACTCTTCTCCCCCAATAAATCATGTAATAATTAGGGCTTGCATGTATCATTATATAATCATGTCCATGTTTTTTGATGATTTTATTCATCTCATAGAATGATGTAGGGATCTTAGATTCACTAAATACATCATGAAGAAACTCTAAAATCATGGACACTAATTTGTCAGTAATTACGCGTAGACACTTGATATGATAAAACTTAAGTATAAAAGACTACTTTGAATACTTGGCGCACCATTAATATAGTTCTTGTTTTCCAACTGCAACTAATTCATAAAACTCTTTTTTTGTTCACTAAAGTTCTAAGAAAGATTAACCTGTTCAGGGTCAAATTAGGGTTCTGTTGATCTGTTATAATCTTTTACATTGTATCCTTTAAATCCAAACACACCATTTATTAAGTTTTGAATTGAATTTTCCTATGGTGGGTCACTTTGTATTTCATTGATAAGATGGTCATTATTTTTAATTTTCATAACATTTGATTCATCATGCCAAATCCATTGTACATATTGAGTAGGAAACTTTTTCAACACTAAGTAATCATATACTTCATTTCTATTCAATTATCACTTGAATTTAGAATTAGGATACAAACATTATATTTTACCTTCCACTGATTAATTTGTTATTGCATAATCTAAAAATTCTTCAAAACCCTTAGCATATCGAGGTGTCATTCAAGGTAAATTAATTAAACTTTTATACATAGTTATAAGACTACCATACTTATCCTTATACATTCAAAAATAAATATATAAATGTTTAATCCAACAAGTACAATCAATTCTTAACATTATTGTGTAAAAATTCATTTCTCTAACAAATTTATACTGATAAGAAAACTCAATTTAAACTAAAAGATGAAAAATAATTTAAAAATATCAATGACATACTGTAAAATGATAAGAATATTTATAACCATTTAAATAAAATTAATTCAACAATATTAAATAAATAAAATATTCATAAAGATTCTAGAAACTAAGTATAAGTTATAAATATAGTTAAAATCTATACCATCAGATGATTAATATTAAAAAAATAATATGAATACATAAAAGTGTAAATATAATTATAATAGATATAAAATATACTTAAATTAATAATGATATATAAATATTATATATTTAATTGTAATTAATCATTTTAATAAAGATTAATTGAAGATTTAATCACATTATAATGTATGATTATGAAATGATATTAATTTATAATAATGTTTTAATTCATTATCAGAGAATAATAATTTCCATAAGTGTAATTTGTTAGAAAAGTTCTTTTGGTAGGTGTAATATCTAATATTTTTTTCCTAGGTATGTCCCTCTTTGAGTTTTTCATTAAACCTGTTTTATTGGGGTTCCCTTTATCAACAGACCTTGGCGGGAGAGTCCTATTTGGATATGAAGAGCCTTTATTAGGGAAAATGACTCAATGTTTAGGGATATATGTCTATTTGAATTAATGAAGTTTGGGTATAAACATATTAAATGGGTTTATGAGGGGTTTTTGGTGTATCTCTCTAAAAAGGAATACACGATGTGTAAATGAGTTACACACCATGTAATATGCCAAGAATTTTTTAAAGGTCCAGAGCAGCTGATTTTTTATTCAACCCACTACAACCTTTATCCTCTCAATCCTAGGGAATTTCCTAGGAAATTTGGGAGTTCCATCCTCCCTTTTGGACGTCCCATTTGAGAAATCAATCCCTATTAAGTCATTCTATTTAGTTTTCCCCTTCTCTCCCTTTGTTCTCCAACCGTTGCAGTGTAACCCTTTGACCATGGTCATTGTTGGTTTTGATCCTGATTGGTTATGATCTAGGGTCCTTATTTCGATCATATTAACCATTATCCTTTTTGGAAATTCTCATTGGAAGTGTAGTGTTAATCATCAGTTAAAGGTAGGGGTCAAAATCTTAACCCAATATTCTGATTTAAATTTCTATGTATATGTAATATTTTTATTGTGCTAATTCTCGTGCTTAGTAATTAACTAATTTAATAGAATGATGATAATCCTATGTTGGATTCTTCATTGGATCCCATTATATTCAATTGATGATGTGACCTGGATTATAGCTACCTGTTGGCCGAGAGAACCTTTTAAAATAATTAATTAGAAATGGATTAAATATGATTTTAGCATGAAATGTGATTCAAGTGATTTATTTTTATAGATTAACCTTGGAAAATGGATTATTTTATTAATTGAATAAATGGGAATCTAGAAGACAAATGGTAATTAGTAGAATTGACCATTTGGCCTCATGTGGTCATATTGTGATATGCTTACTGTTGTGACATGCACTTGTGACACATGCTAAGATTCTTATATACCAGGATATGCCATAACACATGCTGAGATATTTATATACCGGGATATGACCTGACACATGATGAGATTCTTATATACAAGGCTATACCTTGACACATACTGAGATGCTTATATACTATGCTCTTCCCTAAAACATGCTGAGATGATAATATATCAGGCTATTCCTTAACACATGCTGAGATGTTTATATACCAAGATAGGCCCTGGAACATGCTGAGATACTTATATATTGGGATATTCCTTGAAACATAATGAGATGTTTATATAGAGGGCTTGGTCCTGTGATTTTTTATACCATGGGTATATGATTGTAGTTGGAATGGTTGTGCTACATGCTTAGAGACATTCTGGAAGGATACCGAAGTAGTTTATTGCTATATTTTATTAATTGTTGGATTAATTAATACAACTGTTTATCACTTTATTGTATGCACTTCTTATCAGAATGCTTTTTTTAGAAACAGTGGTTTCGACCTATCGATTTTTACTCCGAGCTATTCAAGTCGCTATTTGGTACCCGAGAATAATACATGGATACAAGTATGGACAAGGTAAATGGACATTGAACATGATTGTTGATTATTAGATGGGATGGACTTTGGGGATGTGGTCGACTTGGGGTTTAGGAACATGGTATTTTTGAGTTTATTTGTATCAAAATGTCTTTATTTTTTTTTATTTTCATTTTGACATTAGATACATATCATCCTGGCATTACATGATTCCTTATTATTAGTATATTGGTTTCTCCTTTATTTCCTAGTCGTGTTATATAGTTTCTGCTATGTCTATTAATTTTATTGATTTTTTATATGGATTATTTCTGCTGCTATGAAACTTTATAATAGGGGGTATAGTCTCCCCACTATACATATCACACCCCCTCTACTAGTCAGCATCCTATGGTGTATAGGGAGGCGCACTTGAGGTCTTGTAACCATCCCTTTTTAACCACATGACAGAGTGCCAGATCAGGGGATGTTGTAAAGTTGTATTAGAGGAGAAGATTTTATTTTCTATTTCTTTACTATTTGGGAAAGGTAGAAAGGAGTCTAGGATGTGTCATTACTTGGTAATGAGCTTGTGTATGGGATTCGTTAACCCATGTATGGGGGAAAATATGAGTGCCCTGGGATGGGATTGTTGTTCATGATGTTCTCCTGTTACAGTTTGATGTTATTTCACCTTGGGTGATTCACATGTTGTTTCATGTTATTGTTTCTTGATATTTATACTCATATACTAGTAGCTAAATAAGTATGCATACATCATGATAGCCAAATAAAGATATATACTGACATGAATTGTTCATGGAATAAACCTATTTATATGCTTGTGATATATTGCCTATGTACACTATGATATGAGATATATGTTATACCTGATAAATGAAACGAGATAACTATTATTTCATGCTAAAAAAAATGTTAATTCATGTATAGAGAGACCAGGAGTCAGTGGTTCTCTGTTGTAGTCACCTCTTGACGTTAAACTTGTTGTTTCATAGTTCTCTACAGTGTGTGTTTGTCTTGTAAAGAAAATGTATCATTTTCTTCTTTGAATTGAAAATAAGGAGAGTGGTAATTAGTATGATTCTAACACAGTTGAGATGAAGCTTGTTGCAGTTCTAGAGGATCATATGGATGTTTAGCTTTTCGATAGCTTCCTGAGAGTCATACAATCCATGGAATGGGAGACTGTTCATACTGTTCCTTTGATGCATGAGTTGAAAAGAGAGTTTTGGCTACAGAATCCACCTATGTTCACTAGGGAGGGAGGCCCCCAGTAAATTTATTTCTTGACTGAGTTAGTCAAGATGATCTTTAAGAACCTCAAGAATCTCATAGATAGGAGGGTGAAGCTTGCTGCATACATGCTTCCTAGATCAACCAAACCTTGGTGCGACATTATAGAGAAATTCATAAAATAAGAGGATTTTTCATGGAAGGACTTTAAGATGAATTTCCAGAGCCAGTTTTATCCTTAAATATTGAGGGATTAAAAGGCTAATGATTTCATGCATCTAAAATGGGAGGGCATGTCAGTGTTGGACTATGTCAGAAATTTCACTGATCGACAATATTGTTATCTATCTCTAGTAGCTGATGTGATCTCCACAGTAAGAAATTTTTAGGATGGGCTTCGCTATGAGATCAGGTCACAGGTGAGAATTTTTTTTGTGAAGTTTTAGGGATGTGATGAATCAGGCACTCATCATGGAGGGGAATCTGAGAGAGGCCTTGAGTAACGTCTAGGATATTTTAGTAGGGAAAACCAAGAGCTCTTTTTTAGGAATCAAGAAGCACTGTTATGATAGTTTTCACCATGATAATAGTGGGAAGAGTAGTTAGGGTAGTGGATAACCATTTCAGGACTGTGTTCCATTGCAATGTTATTAGTGTGGCACGTTTGGACACAAGCGCCCACAGTGTCCTTACCCTGTAGTTTACTATCGTGTTTGTGGAATACTGGGTCATCTTCAAAAGTTTTTTGTGAACTTTCCATAGCAAAACACTAACAGGTTATCAGGATAGGAACCTGCGTTTGGAAGTGGCTTATATATCCATCATCAAGCTGGTAGATAGAGTTCCACTATATGTTCAGACTGAGGTAGGGGATGTGGTACCCTAGTGTAGAAGGAGAAATATTGGGTAGAACAAATAGCTTAGGAGAGTCAGACTGGAGCCCAGGTAAGAGGGGAAGGTCAGATATACATTATGCCAACTACTCTAGCTATTATAGATGTAGGACCTTCTACTGTTAGAGGTATGATTCTTGTATCATCTACCTTAACTTGTGTTTTATTTGATATAGGAGCATCACAATCCTTTTTTATCTACTCTTTTTTCATACGTTTTGGGATTGGTTTTGGAAATTTTGGAGGGTTCTTTGATCATCAATACATTATTGGGTGTGTGGTTAAATAATATCAAATGCTGCAAGGCATATTCTTTAGAGATTAGTGGTTACCATTTCTTTTGGGAATGGTTTGTGTTGGAAATTATAGGCTTAAATTTGATTCTTGGTTTGGATTGGATTGTTCTATATTAGGCTCATATCGGGTTTTATCGGAAGATGGTTACCTTTCCATCTCTAAAAGGATACAGTTATTCTCACCAAGGTGAGTGGAATCTTTAGGCTGGTTGTACAGAACCAATTCTGTGAAAATTGGATCATCTCATGGATCAAATAACTAGTGTTAATCTATATAATTGTTGAATGCAACATGATTCATTTACTCTATTGCTAGATCATTTCAGGATGTTTTTTCTAATGAGTTATATGGATTTATTCCCAAATGAGATATCGAGTTTTTGATCAAGTAGGTGCTAAGAGAAAATACCATTTCTATATCACCTTACAGAATGGCATTGGTAGAGCTTTGAGATTTGAAATTTGAGTTTGAAGATCTAGAAGCTAAAGGTTTCATACAGATGAGTACATCTCCTTGGGGTTGTCTAGTTCTCTTCTCCAAAAGGCTGATGGTACCTTGCACTTGTGTGCAGATTATCAGATATTGAACCTGATGAAAATTAAGAGATGATATCCTCTTCTACACATTAATGATCTCTTTAATCATTTTATAGGTGCTAAAATCTTCTCCAAGATAAATTTGAGATTAAGATACCACAAGTTAAGGGTGAGACCATTAAACATACCTCAGACTACTTTTAGGATCATGTATGGATTTTATGAGTTTATTATAATGTTGTTTGGGTTGACCAATGCACCAATGATATTCATGGACTTGATGAATCAGATTTTTTATCCTTTTATAGATCATTTTGTGGTTGTTTTCACTGGTGACATCTTAATTTACTTCTAGTCATTAGAAGAGAATGACCAAAATCATGAAATTATATTGATTATATTGAGTGAGAATCAAATTTATGCCAAGCTATCTAAATGTAGTTTTTGGATTGATAAATTTCACTTATTGGGCCTTGTCATCTCAGAGGTAGGAGTGTCAGTGGACCCAATAAAGGTTTTAGCCGTAGTATCTTGGGAGCAGCCTAAGAATGTATTTTAGATTCATATATTTCTTGATTTAATAGGTTATTATAGGCTATTTATCCATGATTTCTTCTGTCTGATAGCACTGATGTTAGGACTGACCATTAAGGAAGTGATGTTTGTTTTGTCTGATTCTTGTGAGTGAGATTTCTAGGAGATGAAAGGAAGGATGGAATCATTACCTATCCTAAATTTACCTATACTAGGGAAATAATATAACTTGTACTATGACACATCCAGAGTTGGAATTAGAGTAGTTTTGATGTAGGAGGATCGAGTAGTTTCTCATGGCTCCAGATAGATGATACCAAATGATAGGAATTACCCTACTCACGATCTGAAGTTAGTGGTGGTGGTGAATACATGAGATGTTGGAGACACTATCTTATTAGTGATAGGTTTATGGTATACACAAACCCTAGAGCCTCAAGTACATCTTTTCTTAGTGGGACCTGAACCTTTGACATAGGTGGTGGGTTGAATATCTGCAATCTTTCAACTTTGAGTTGACTAATTCACTGGGAAAGGGAAATATTGTTGCTGATGATTTGAGCCATGAAATGCAGATATAGGCAATATGGGAGTCTTGCGATGAGCGGTGGATGATGAAACTCTTTGAATACATGCATCTATATGTTTATGAGTTTTAAGGATGAGAAAATCTAACTTTGACATATGTTATAACTATTCTTTTAGACCGAATCAAGACATATAATTTATATGATCTGGAAGGCCTAGTTCTAAGATACATCTTATAAGGTGGGAAGACACCATTGGTATTGTCTCTGGGTAGTTCCAATTCTCTTCTTTTTTTTGTGTGGCTGATTATGGGTTCCTATGGACTTGCGTGAGGTGCTGATGAGGGAGTTTCATGGTTCTAGATGGGTGATACATCCTAGTTTTACAAAGTTTTATCATGATATATATAAATAGTACTGGTGGTCATGAATGAAGAGGGAATTAATGGGATTTGGGGTGAGATGTTTCACTTGTTAGCAGGTGAAAGCCGAGCATCAGAGGCATGATAGGCTATTATTATAGTGACCCAAGCCTTTTACATAAAACATTTCAGGATTTTAAGCATAATTAATCATTAGAGCACAAGATATGGATCTTTAAGTCTAGTGTCTTGGAAGACTAGGTACATATAACATAAAACATGGGGATAAAAAAAACTTCTTTATTTAATCTCCAAAAGAGCTTCTAACTTCCTTTGAGCCCTTACATCTGCATAGGGTACCCTGGGGAATACATGAACAAAGGGATGAGCTAAAAAACCCAATAAGGGAATGAACATAAGGATACATCTCAAGCACATGAGTTAAGAGGCATGACATAATGATATCGAAAGCATGAAACTTATAAAATAATTTAATATAAGCATGGGATCATATAAACATGGAATCATATAAATGTGGCAGAATCATAAATCATATCTTTAGTACGGGTCAAGGCTAACCGCCAATCCCGTTTCACATAACATCTCATGAGACTTAACCTTACCCAATTCATTGGAGCACTATCTGGGCGCACCCATCTCAACATTTTCATGGATATTCTATCCACATAAATATTCTTACCACATATAAAATCATACATAATCAACCATACACAAACATAAGGGTACCCATGGAAAGAATTGGGTACCACAATCATGACATAAATCATAACCAATGGGTGTATCCTGAAAGTGTCCATGTAAGGAAAGAATTAGAAAATACATGGACGTTCATATGGTAAAATAGGAATATAACATGGTAAGTGGTGTCATACATAAGTGACAACATATGATAAATGTATTTTAGAAACATTATCATTAAAACATTTTTGTACGGTTTTATGGAAAATACAATAGAGATTTTCTTATACATAGTATCATCCTTAAGGTTCTCACTAAGGTGCTCTATTCCTAATCTAAAAAAATAACTAGACCATCCTCTGATACCAACTATTGTGACCTGAGCCTTTTACATAAAACATTTCATGATTTTAAGCATAATTAATCATCAGAGTACAAGCCAAGGATCGTTAAGTCTAGTTTCTTGGAAGACTAGGTACATATAACATAAAACATGGGGCTAAAAAAACTTCTTTATTTAATCTCCAAAAAGAGCTTCTAACTTTCTTTGAGCCCATAAATCTGCATAGGGTACCCTGGGGAACACATGAATAAAGGGATGAGCTAAAAAGCCAAGTAAGGGAATGAACATAAGGATACATCTCAAGCACATGAATTAAGAGGCATGAAATAATGATATCCAAAGCATGAAACTTATAAAATCATTTAATATAAGAATGGGATCATATAAACATGGAATCATATAAATGTGGCAGAATCATAAATCATATCTTTAGTACATGTCAAGGCTAACCGCCAATCCCGTTTCCCGTTTTAGTACGGGTCAAGGCTAACCGCCAATCCCGTTTCACATCGCATCTCATGAGACTTAACCTTACCCAATGCATTGGAGCACTATCTGGGCACACCCATCTCAAAATTTTCATGAATATTCTTGCCACATAAATATTCTTACCACATATACAGTCATACATAATCAACCATACACAAACATAAGGGTACCTATGGAAAGAATTGGGTACCCCGATCATGACATAAATCATAACCAATGGGTGTATCATGAAAGTGTCCATGTAAGGAAAGAATTAGAAAATAAATGGAATTTAATAGGGTAAAATAGTCATATAACATGGTAAGTGGTGTCATACATAAGTGACAACATATGAGAAATGTATTTTAGAAACATTATCATTAAAACATTTTTGTTCGGTTTTAAGGAAAATACAATAGAGATTTTAAAATTGTAAAGAAGAAATTATTTTATATAAAACCAGAATTGAACCAAGAAGGTTTTCCTAAAAAAAATACAGAATTTACAAAGATAATGGTGTCTTAAAATAGAATATATAGTGCACTTGAAATTGGGTAAAAGTTCAGGAAGTTCCTTTAAAACAAGTGTGCTTATTGGGAAGTATCGAAGAGAGATTCACTTAAAAGCATGTATATCCCCGAAAGAGAATGAGAGATGGATCTTGGAACATGATTTTGGATCATATAAAAAGAATTTTTAAGTTATATATAAAAGAAAAGATAACAACATTTTGGAAAAAAGAAAGACAGGGGAACCCGAAGGAATAAAGGAAGTTCAGGTAGAATCCATCATGGTTTGTGGGCATGGTATCGGGTGTAACTAAGAGGGCTTGATGAGAGAGGTAAGGAGCTTCTAATCACTTATAAAACATTATGGAAGTATGGGAAGGGTGTATAAACATACCCCATCACTTGGTATTACACAAAAATGCATATCATAGAGAACAATCTTGATTAAGAGTAAAAAGGGGAGGATCCCTTACCTTAAATCTGTTGGTGTTCTCCACTTGTTATTAACGACCTGAATAAAAAAATTAGTATTATTAATTAATAATTCCATAAACTCTTATATATTCAGTTTATTTATTATAACCCTTTTTAGTTCATTCAAAGCCTTTTTGATTAGTTACAAGGTTCAATTTCATTGTTCGGGCTTGTTTGTTTACTTGGCTTTAAAATATTGGTTCACTTATATTCAAGTTTGGATTATATGCAAGATGAAAGTGGTTGTCAAGAATTGAAGTTATATTATTTAGTTAATATCCAGGAGATTACACGGTTTTAATTTTAATTAGGTTACTTAGAGTGAAGTCGAATTATTATATATATAACCATAGTGATAACCGATTTTGTTAATCAGTGGATTTGATTACAAAGAAAGTGTTTTTATTTCTAACTTAATTCCATTTGTACCAAAGTATTATAGAACAAAAATAATAGGATATATTACATATATAATAATCTGGTTCAACCATAACACAAATGGTTTCATGACTAGAATTAAAGATAATAATAGAAATTGATAAACCGTTGTCCTAAAATGTGCTAAATTAGCATATCTCAAATGGTTATTTCATTTATTTCAAATAAAAGGGTGGGGAAAGGAGAGAAAATAATTAAATATACCACTAGAATGAAGAAATTCCAGTACATGTATGTTACTGGATTTATCATACTGTTATGGTGAAGGGAGGTGAGGAATGAAATAAAAAGAAAAGTACTTAAAAGAAAAGAAGAAATTAGGAAGAGAAGTTTACCTCTAGAGACTTCCTCATTTGAGAACCTCTTAAGGGGAGAGGTTTTGGTATTTTGAGGAGGATGAGAGATTTTGGACATGGGGGAGGACCTTGGGGAGAGATTTGGGTAGAATAATGGCAAGTAATAAGGCTTGAGAGGTGTGGAGAGAAGAGGGAGTGAAGGGGGGTTTTATGGTGGGGGAGAGGAGGGATTTCATAATATTATAATCATTAATTTATTATTTCCTCCCAAGACAAGGAATAGTAAGTATTCCATGACAAAGAATAGTAATTTTATCATGTGATCCCGAACCAAGTGTGATTACATCATCATAACATCATTGATGACTCAATTAATCCATTATTTAGCATTTATAGTGAATTATCAGACTCTTCTATTCATAAAAAATTCAAGTATTTCAGAAAAATCCCAAAAATTTACCGTAACCATTTTTCAACATGTAGAATAAAAAAATGAAGTCTATTTTTCAAAAATAATTTTCTAAATATGATTAATTTAATATTTAATTAAAATCATGGTTTATTAATAAAAACAGTTTTAAAACATTTATTTACTTATTCTAAAATATAGGTACATCATACTTTCACTTGAATATTATTTTTATACTATCATAGGTAAGGTTACTATTAATTAGGGTATATCACTATTCATAAGGGTATGTTACTATTCACAAGGGTAGGTTACTATTCATCAATTTTTTTTTGTTTTATTAGACTTCAAAAATCATCTTGAACAGAACCGTGTATGTCAGATTTTCAAAATTCCAAACACATAAGTGACAAACTTATGTTTAAAAGTCACTTATCACTTAGTAGTTCATTATGTTGTGTTTTCATGTTATTTTATGAAATAATTATAATAAGGGAATTTCTATTGAAAAAATTTGGGTTGTTACATTCTCCCCCCCTTAAGAAATTTCCCCCCCGAAATTTCCCTTTACACAAATAGGTGAGGGTGTTTCTCTTTCATTGCCTCTTCTGGTTCCGAAGTTTCTTCCTCAAACTTATGGTTCCTCCACAACACTTTGACAAGATGGGTTGTCTTGTTGCGTAGAACCTTATCTCTCCGATCCAGAATCTTTACTGGCTTCTCCTCATAGGAAAGATCATCTTCCAGCTGCACCACCTCTGAGTTTAGTACATGTGAGGGGTATGGTATGTACTTCCTCAGTATTGATACATGAAACACATCATGAACTTGATCCATATTTTGTAGAAGTGCAAGACGATAGGCCACAACTCATATGAGGTCAAGGATCTCAAAGGGGACAATATACCTTGGGCTTAGCTTCCCTTTCTTCCCGAATCGCATGACTCTCTTCCATGGAGATATTCGAAGGAAGACTTTATCTCCAACGTCGAACTCCAAGTCCCTTCAACAGTGGTCAGCATAGCTCTTTTGCTGACTTTGAGTAGCTTTGATGTGTTTCTAGATGACTTGAACCTTCTATGTCATCTCTTGAACAAGTTCGGGTATAAGTAGATTTATTTCTCTAACTTCATCCCAACAGGTTGGAGTTCTACATCGCTTTCCATACAGAGCTTCATATGGAGCCATATGAATACTCGAGTGAAAGATATTGTTGTATGAGAACTCAACCAATGGGAGATGCTGATCCCATCCACCTTTGAATTCTAGAGAGCATGCTTTTAGCATATCTTCAAGCATCTGAATAGTTCTTTCAGACTGGCCATCAGTTTGGGGGTGATAGGCCGTGCTGAAATTTAATTCAGTACTCAAAGCATGTTAAAGGCTCCTCCAGAATTTGGATGTGAACCTTGGATCACGGTCGGAGACAATTGAGAGTGGAACACCGTGCAGTCTCACTAATTCCTTCACATATATCTTTGCAAGTTGATCAAGCGAGAGATCTTCCCAAATAGTGATAAAATGGACAGTCTTGGTGAGTCGGTGAACCACATCCCATATCGCATTATTTACTTTTGACGTCTTTCGGAGACCTGTGACAAAGTCCATAATAAAATTTTCCCATTTCCACATTGGTATAGGAAATGGTTGCATCATACCTTTGGACTTTTGTCGCTCAACTTTAACTTGCTGACATACCAAGAACCTTGATATATATTCCGCAATCTCCTTCTTCATGTTATCCCACGAGAAGTTATCTCGGATAACCCGATACATCTTGCTACTCCCAGGATGGATAAAGAATATTGAGTTATGTGCATTATCCAATAGCTCCTTCTTTTTCCCAGGTGATGAAGGTACACAAACCCACATTCCAAACTGAATCCTACCATCATCATCGATATGGAACTCTGGCATCTTCCCTTCCTTTACTGCATTCACCCTATTTTGTATCTCCACATCATCTCTTTGTGCTTCCTTAATCGTCTCCTGGATGGATGGTTTCAAAATCATTTGGGCAAGGTAGGATGTATCCCCATCCATTATGATTTACAAATCTATTATTTGCATATCCAAGAAGATAGGGTATTTCTTAATCCGTAACATGGATAGAGTAGTGGGTTCTTTTCTACTTAGAGAATCAGCTACCTTGTTCGCCTTTCCAGGATGATAGTGAATAGAGAAATCGTAATCATTTATTAGCTCTAACCATCTCCTTTGACGCATGTTGAGCTCCTTTTGTGTGAATATATACTTCAGGCTCTTATGGTCGGTGTATATGTCACACTTCTCTCCATAAAGGTAGTGCAGCCATATTTTCAAGGAAAAAATCACGGCTTCCAGCTCTAGATCCTGTGTCAGGTAGTTCTTCTCATGGATCTTCAACTGTCGTGAGGCATAGGCTATCACATTATCATTTGTCATGAGTACGCAACCCAATCCTTTCTTTGAAGCATCACTGTATATCACAAAACTTTCTCCACTTTTCGGTAGTTTGAGTACATGTGAAGTGATCAACCTTCTCTTTAGCTCCTTTAAGCTCCCCTCACATTATTTCATCCAGGCATACTTTACCCCTTTACTTGTTAGATTAGTTAGCGGGATTGACAATCGTGAGAAGTTTCTCACAAAACATCAATAGTACCCATCTAATCCAAGAAAACTACGGATTTCTGTGACACTAGAGGGCCTGGGCCATTCCTCAATCGCCTTTTTTTGAAAGATCCACAGAAATTCCCTCACTTGTGATCACATGTCCCAAGAATGTGACTTGCTTCATCCAAAAGTCACACTTTATGAACTTGGCGTACAACTTCTCCTTTCTCAATGTCGCCAACACAAGTCTTAGATGTTCTTCATGTTCCTCCTTTCACTTGGAGTAGATGAGAATATCATCGATAAAAACTACCACAAATTTGTCAAGGTAATGTATAAAGACTCTATTAATCAAATCCATGAATATTTCAGGGGAATTAGTAAGTCCAAAGGGTATCACCAAAAACTCATAGTACCCATACCTTGTTCAGAAGGCAGTCTTCTGAATATCTTCCTTCTTCACCTTTACCTGATGATATCTAGAATGAAGATCCACCTTTGAGAAGTATTGATCTCCTCTTAACTGGTAGAACAAGTTATCAATCCTTGGGAGATGATACTTGTTCGTTATGGTTATCTTGTTGAGTTCCCGATAATCGATACAGAGCCACATTGTTCTATCCTTCTTCTTCACAAAGAGAACTGGTGCACCCCAAGGTGATGCACTAGGGCGTATGAACCCTTTGTCCAGATGCTCTTGTAGCTGCTTCTTTAACTCCTCCAGTTCAATTAGAGCCATCCTATAGTGACACTTTGAGATATTATTAGCTCTGGGTATGAGTTCAATTGATAACTCTACCTCATGATCCAGGGGAATTCCGGGTAACTCTTCGGGAAATACATCACTGTATTCCTTCACAATGTGCTTTTCCTCAAGGTTGGCACTTTCCTTTAACTCAACCATTTGGGAGAGGTATGCTTCTTCATAGGGAATCAACACCCACACCATTGAAGGATTTTACAAAGGAGATTCATGGTCTTCCTTGCATTTGTAGAGGAGCATGGGATGGTTTGGAATATGAAAAGATATTTATTTTTCCCGACAGTTGATATGTGCTCTATATAATGAGAGCCAATCCATTCCCATTGAATTCCACCAAGGGAAGTATTATGAGATTTTCTGGAATAATCTTCCCACATACGCCAACAGGAGAAGAGTCAAACACTTGGGTTGCAATGATTTCACCACTTGGTGTTTTTACAGATATATCTACTTCAAGGTTTTGGGGCTTCAATTCTATAGTTCTAGAAAACTTGCAAGATATAAAGGAATGCGTAGAACCAGAATCAAATAAGAATTTTTCCATTCTTGAGTGAATAAGAAGTGTACCTTGTACGACTTCATTATCATGCTCCACCTCCCCAGTAGTGATAGTATAAGCCATTAATTTTTGTCTGGGAGGTTGTTGCTGATTGCCTCCGATAACCCTCAGCTTAGGGAAATTGTTCGCATAATGCCCAAGCTCCCTGTAGTTATAACACTGCACTGTAGGCTAAGTGTTGATCTGAACCTTCCTTTCTTCTTCAAAATTAGCGGGATTTTTCATATCCCTTCGGCAGTTCTTGGCCAGATGACCAAACTTTTTGCATTTGAAGTAATTATTGGTTCCCTTGAGGCAGTCACCAAGATGCTTCTTCCCACAATTTTTTCATAGGGGAAAGTGAGGCTTCTTTCCATCATGGGATTTGTTTGATGAACCAACCATGTGGTTCTCCATTTTTCACTTCTTGTCACTAGGCCCATGATACCACTGAGAGTCTCCAATATCCATTTCAACCTTGAGGGCACAAGGGAAAGTCTCCTCATAGCTTTCGAAGTCTCAAATCGCCAACACTTTTCGTAGACTCGACTTTAGTCCGCTAAAGAAGCGATCCACCTTGCTTTCGGTGTTCATGACAAAACCAGAGGTGTACCTTGCAAGCCTTGTAAAGTTCGCTTCATACGCCCCGATGGACTCATCTTACTTCTGCTTGAGTCCAAGGAAATCTCTTTCCATCTTGAGATGGAAGGTTCAAGGAAAATATTTGTTGAACAACATCCTCTTGAATTCCTCCCATTCTATGGAATCAATTTCCTCTTGGGACTTTGTATTCTTGATCACTGTCCACCACTGATCAGCTTCCCCATCAAAACAATAGACTTCCAGTACAAATTTCTCCACTTCCGGGAACTGGAGGAGAGAGAAAATATTTTTAATGGAGTTAATCCATTGTTCTGTGAGGAGGGGATCAGAATACCCGCTAAACATGGGAGGCCTTTGCCACATAAAGGATTATACGAAAACTTGATCTTTCCTTGGAGGAGGGGGACGTTCCACCTGATTCAAGTTATTATTCATAACTCGAGCCAGTTGAGAAAGTACTACCATGAAGTTTTGAGCACCCTCTTCCATCACATCAGGCAGGTCATTAGGGAAATCATCACATTACCTATCACATTGGTTGTTGGAACATGTTCTTCTATTTCCCTCCATTAACTAAGAAAAATAACATATAATTATAGGTCTTTAATACTTAGATATTGAGCATAAAAAGAAACTTTGAACATAAAAGTATGAACTTATAAAGAAGAATTATATCATGACTTGTGATTCCTTAGGTTTATATCTAGGTTATCCTCAATCTATTTCTTAACTTATATTCTTATGGGATTCTTTTTGTCCCTTAATAATGGTTTGTACTAATCTCATGAATCTACCAAAGAATATCCCCTGGGAGTGTCATAACCAAGAGTGAAGAAATGACCGTTATCGTGCACCGGTTCCCATTCGAGTCTAGCTCAAAGCGGTGTTTTTGGGTTTTACCCCTAGATACATCTGTTCTAGAGTTGTCTCTACCTGCTCGTATCCAGACAGAGATGTATTTTCTTGATAAACCACTTACTCTATACTCACCAAAATTTAGTATTGTTTTCTTATACATAGTCTCATCCTTAAGGTTCTCACTAAGGTGCTCTATTCATAATCTACAAAAATAACTAGACCATCCTCTAATACCAACTATTGTGACCCGATCCTTTTATATAAAACATTTCATGATTTTAAGCATAATTAATCATCAGAGTACAAGCCAAGGATCGTTAATTCTAGTTTCTTGGAAGACTAGGTACATATAACATAAAACATGGGGCTAAAAAAAACTTCTTTATTTAATCTCCAAAAAGAGCTTCTAACTTCCTTTGAGCCCATAAATCTGTATAGGGTACCCTGGGGAACACATGAATAAAGGGATGAGCTAAAAAGCCAAATAAGGGAATGAACATAAGGATACATCTCAAGCACATGAATTAAGAGGCATGAAATAATGATATCCAAAGCATGAAACTTATAAAATCATTTAATATAAGAATGGGATCATATAAACATGGAATCATATAAATGTGGCAGAATCATAAATCATATCTTTAGTACAGGTCAAAGCTAACCGCCAATCCCATTTCCCATTTTAGTACGGGTCAAGGCTAACCGACAATCCCGTTTCACATCACATCTCATGAGACTTAACCTTACCCAATGCATTGGAGCTCTATCTGGGCACAACCATCTCAAAATTTTCATGAATATTCTTTCCACATAAATATTCTTACCACATATACAATCATACATAATCAACCATACACAAACATAAGGGTACCCATGGAAATAATTGGGTACCCCAATCATGACATAAATCGTAACCAATGGGCGTATCATGAAAGTGTCCATGTAAGGAAAGAATTAGAAAATACATGGACGTTCATATGGTAAAATAGGAATATAAAATGGTAAGTGGTGTCATACATAAGTGAAAACATATGAGAAATGTATTTTAGAAACATTAGCATTAAAACATTTTTGTGCGGTTTTATGGAAAATACTATAGAGATTTTAAAATAGTAAAGAATAAATTCTTTTATATAAAACTAGAATTGAACCAAGAAGGTTTTCATAAAAAAATACAGAATTTAAAAAGATAATGATGTCTTAAAAAAGAAGATATAGTGCACTAGAAATTGGGTAAAAGTTCGAGAAGTTCCTTTAAACGAGTGTGCTTATTGGGAAGTATCGAAGAGAGATTCACTTAAAAGCATGTATATCCCTGAAAGATAATGAGAGATGGATCTTGGAACATGAGTTTGGAGAATATAAACCAAATTTTTAAGTTCTACATAAAATAAAAGACAAAAACATTTTGGTAAAAAGAAAGATAGGGAAACCCGAAAGAATAAAGGAAGTTCGAGTAGAATCCATCATGGTTTATTGGCATGGTATCAAGTGTAACTAAGAGGGATTGATGAGAGAGGTAAGGGGTTTCTCATCACTTATAAAGCATTAGGGATGTATGTGGAGGGTGTATAAACATACCCCATCACTTGGTATTACACAAAAAGGCATAGCATAGAGAACAATCTTGATTAAGAGTAAAAAGGGGAGGATCCCTTACCTTAAATCCGTTGGTGTTCTCCACTTGTTATTAACGACCTGAATAGAAAAATTAGTCTTATTAATTAATAATTCCATAAACTCTTCTATATTCAATTTATTTATTATAACCCTTTTTAGTTCATTCAAATCCTTTTTTATTAGTTAAAAGGTTCAATTTCATTGTTCGGGCTTGTTTGTTTACTTAGCTTTAAAAGATCGGTTCACTTATATTCAAGTTTGGATTATATGAAAGATGAAAGTGGTTGTCAAGAATTGAAGTTATATTATTTAGTTAATATCCAGGATATTACATGGTTTTAATTTTAATTAGCTTACTTAGAGTGAAGTCGAATTGTTATATATATAACCATAGTGATAACCGATTTTGTTAATCGGTGGATTTGATTACAAAGAATGTGTTTTGCTTTCTAAATTAATTCCATTTGTACCAAAGGATTATAGAACCAAAAGAATAGGATATATTATATATATAATAATCTGGTTCAAACATAACACAAATGGTTTCATGACCATAATTAAAGATAATAATAGAAATTGATAAACCGTTGTCCTTGAACGTGCTAAATTAGCATATCTCAAACGGTTATTTCATTTATTTCAAATAAAAGGGTGGGGAAAGGAGAGAAAACAATTAAATATACCACTAGAATGAAGAAATTCCAGTACATTTGTGTTACTGGATTTATCATACTGTTATGGGGAAGGGAGGTGAGGAATGAAATAAAAATAAAAGTACTTAAAAGAAAAAAAGAAATTGGGAAGATGAGTTTACCTCTGGAGACTTCCTTATTTGAGAACCTCTTAAGGGGAGATGTTTCGGTATTTTGAGGAGGATGAGAGATTTTGGACATGGGGGAGGAACTTGGGGAGATATTTGGGTAGAATAATGTCAAGGCATAAGGCTTGAGAGGAGTGGAGAGAAAAGGGAGTGAAGGGGGGTTTTATGGTGGAGGAGAGGAGGGATTTCATAATATTATAATCATTAATTTATTATTTCCTCCTAAGACAAGGAATAGTAAGTATTCCATGACAAAGAATAGTTATTTTACCATGTGATCCCGAACCAAGTGTGATTACATCATCATAACATCATTGATGACTCAATTAATCCATTATTTAGCATTTATTGTGAATTATCAGATTCTACTATTCATAAAAAATTCAAGTATTTCAGAAAAATCCCAAAAATTTACCATAACCATTTTTCAACGTGTAGAATCAAAAAATGAAGTATACTTTTCAAAAATAATTTTCTAAATATGATTAATTTAATATTTAATTAAAATCATGGTTTATTACTAAAAACAGTTTTAAAACATTTATTTACTTATTCTAAAATATAGGTACATCATACTTTCACTTGAATATTATTTTTATACTATCATAGGCAAGGTTACTATTAATTAGGGTATATCACTATTCATAAGGGTATGTTACTATTAACAAGGGTAGGTTACTATTCACTAAAAATTATTTTTGTTTTATTAGACTCCAAAAATCATCTTGAATAGAACCGTGTATGTCAGATTTTCAAAATTCCAAACTCATAAGTGACAAACTTATGTTTAAAGGTCACTTATCACTTAGTAGTTTATTATGTTGTGTTTTAATGTTATTTTAGGACATAATTATAATAAGGTAATTTCTATTGAAAAACTTTGGGTTGTTATATTCTCCCCCCCTTAAGAAATTTCCCCCCCGAAATTTCACTTTACACAAATAGGTGAGGGTGTTTCTCCTTCATTGCCTCTTTTGGTTCCGAAGTTTATTCCTCAAACTTATGGTCCTACACAACACTTTGACAAGATGGGTTGTCTTATTTCATATAACCGTATCTCTTCGATCCAGAATCTTTACTGGCTACTCCTCATAGGAGAGATCATCTTCCAGCTGCACCACCTCTGTGTTTAGTACATGTGAGGGGTATAGTATGTACTTACTTAGTAGTGATACATGAAACACATCATGAACTTGAGCCATATTCAGTAGAAGTGCAAGACGATAGGCCACAACTCCTATGCGGTCAAGGATCTCAAAGGGGATAATATACCTTGGGCTTAGCTTCCATTTCTTCCTGAATCGCATGAATCTCTTCCATGGAGATATTCGAAGGAAGACTTTATCTCCAACGTCGAACTCTAAGTCCCTTCAACAGTTGTCAGCATAGCTCTTTTGCCAACTTTGAGCAGCTTTGATGTGTTTCTAGATTACTTGAACCTTCTATGTCATCTCTTGAACAAGATCAGGTCTAAGTAGATTTCTTTCTCTAACTTCATCCCAACAGGTTGGAGTTCTACATAGCTTTCCATACAGAGCTTCATATGGAGCCATATTAATACTCAGGTGGAAGATATTGTTGTATGAGAACTCAACCAATGGGAGATGCTGATCCCATCCACTTTTGAATTCTAGAGTGCAGGATCTTAGCATATCTTCAAGAATCTAAATAGTTCTTTCAGACTGGCCATCAGTTTAGGGGTGATAGGCCGTGCTGAAATTTAATTGAGTACTCAAAGCATGTTGAAGGATCCTCCAGAATTTGGATGTGAACCTTGGACCACGGTCAGAGAAAATTGAGAGTGGAACACCGTTCAGTCTCACCAATTCCTTCACATATATCTTTGCAAGTTGATCAAGCAAGAGATCTTCCCAAATAGTGATAAAATGGATAGTCTTGGTGAGTCGGTCAACCACATCCCATATCGCATTATTTACTTTTGATGTCTTCGAGAGACCCTTGACAAAGTCCATAATAAAATTTTCCCATTTCTACATTGGTATAGGCAATGGTTGCATCATACCTTTGGACTTTTGTTGCTCAACTTTAACTTGCTGACATACCAAGCTCCTTGATATATATTCCATGATCTCATTCTTCATGTTATCCCACCAGAAGTTTTCTCGGATATCCCGATCCATCTTGCTACTCCCAGGATGGATAGAGAATATTGAGCTATGTGAATTATCCAATAGATCCTTCTTTTTCCCAGGTGATGAAGGTACACAAAGCCACGTTCCAAACTGAATCCCACCATCATCATCGATATGGAACTCTGGCAGCTTCCCTTCCTTTACTGCATTCACCCTCTTTTGTATCTCCACATCATCTCTTTGTGCTTCCTTAATCTTCTCCTAGATGGATGGTTTCACAATCATTTGGGAAAGGTAGGATGTATCCCCTTACATTATGATTTCCAAATCTATTATTTGAATATCCAAGAAGATAGGGTCTTTCTTAATCCGTAACATGGATAGAGTAGTGGGTTCTTTTCTGCTTAGAGCATCAGCTACCTTGTTCGCCTTTCCAGGATGATAGTGAATAGAGAAATCGTAATCCTTGATTATCTCTAAATATCTCCTTTGACGCATGTTGAGATCCTTTTGTGTGAATATATACTTTAGGATCTTATGGTTGGTGTATATGTCACACTTCTCTCCATAAAGGTAGTGCAGCCATATTTTCAAGGAAAAAATCACGGCTGCCAGCTCTAGATCATGTGTCGGGTAGTTCTGCTCATGGATATTCAACTTTCGTGAGGCATAGGCTATCACATTATCATTTTTCATGAGTACGCAACCCAAGACTTTCTTTGAAGCATCACTGTATATCACAAAACATTCTCCAATTTTCGGTAGTTTGAGTACAGGTGAAGTGATCAACCTTCTCTTTAGCTCCTTGAAGATTCCCTCACATTCTTTCATCCAGACATACTTTACCCATTTCCTTGTTATATTAGTTAGAGGGCTTGACAATCATGAGAAGTTTCTCACAAAACATCGATAGTACCCAGCTAATCCAAGAAAAATACTGATTTCTGTGACACTAGAGGGCCTGGGACATTCCTCAATCGCCTTTGTTTTTTGAAGGATCCACAGAAATTCCCTCACTTGTGATCACATGTCCCAATAACGCGACTTGATTCATCCAAAAGGCACACTTTCTGAACTTTGCATACAACTTCTCCTTTCTCAATGTCGCCAACACAAGTCTTAGATGTTCTTCATGTTCCTCCTTGCTCTTGGAGTAGATGAGAATATCATCGATAAACACTTCCCCAAATTTGTCGAGGTAATGTCTAAAGACTATATTCATCAAATCCATGAAGATTTCAGGGGAATTAGTAAGTCCAAAGGGTATCACCAAAAACTCATAGTGCCCATACCTTGTTTGGAAGGCAGTCTTCTGAATATCTTCCTTCTTCACCTTTACCTGATGATATCTAGAACGAAGATCCACCTTTGAGAAGTATTGAGCTCCTATTAACTGGTCGAACAATTTATCAATCCTTGGGAGAGGATACTTGTTCTTTATGGTGATCTTGTTGAGTTCCCGATAATCGATACAGAGCTGCATTGTTCCATCCTTCTTCTTCACAAAGAGCACTGGTGCACCCCAAGGTGATGCACTAGGGCGTATGAACCCTTTGTCCAGATGCTCTTGCAGCTGCTTCTTTAACTCCTCCAGTTCGATAGGAGCCATCCTATAGGGACACTTTCAGATAGGAGTAGCTCTGGGTATGAGTTCAATTGAGAACTCTACCTCACGATCCAGGGGGATTCCAGGTAACTCTTAGGGAAATACATCACTGTATTCCCTCACAATGTACGTTTCCTCAAGGTTGGCACTTTCCTTTAACTCAACCATTTGGGCGAGGTATGCTTCTTCATAGGGAATCAACACCCACAACATTGAAGGATTTTTCAAAGGAGATTCATGGTCTTCCTTTCATTTGTAGAGGAGCATGGGATGGTTCGGAATATGAAAAGATATTTCCTTTTCCCGACAGTTGATATGTGCTCTATATAACGAGAGCCAATCCATTCCCATCAAATTCCACCAAGGGAAGTATTACGAGATTTGATGGAATAATCTTCCCACATACGCCAACAGGAGAAGAGTCAAACACTTGGGTTGCAATGATTTCACCACTTGGTGTTTTTACAGATATCTCTACTTCAAGGTTTTGGGGCTTCGATTCTATTGTTCAAGTAAACTTGCAAGATATAAAGGAATGCATAGAACCAGAATCAAATAAGAATTTTTCCATTCTTGAGTGAATAGGAAGTGTACCTTGTACGACTTCATTATCATGCTCCACCTCCCTAGTAGTGATAGCATAATCCATTACCTTTTTTCTGGGAGGTTGTTGCTAATTTCCTCCGACAACCCTCGACTTAGGGAAATTGTTCGCATAATTCCCAAGATCCCTGAAGTTATAACACTGCACTGCAGGCTGAGTGTTGATCTGAACCTTCCTTTCTTCTTCAAGATTAGCGGGATTTTTCATATCCCTTCGACAGTTCTTGGCCAGATGACCAAACTTTCTGCATTTGAAGAAATTCTTGGTTCCCTTGAGACAGTCACCAAGATGCTTCTTCCCACAATTTTTGCAAAGGGGAAAGTGAGGCTTCTTTCCATCATGGGATTTGTTTGATGAACCAACCATGTTGTTCTCCATTTTCCACTTCTTTTCACTAGGCCCATGATACCACTGAGAGTATCCAATCTCCATTTCAACCTTGAGGGCACAACGGACAATCTCCTCATAGCTGTCGAAGTCTCAAATCACCAATACTTTTCATAGACTCGGCTTTAGTCCGCTAAAGAAGCGATCCACCTTGCTTTTGGTGTTCATGAAAAAACTAGAGGCGTACCTTGAAGGCCTTTTAAAGTTCGCTTCATATGCCCAGATGGACACATCTTCCTTCTGCTTGAGTCCAAGGAACTATCTTTCCATCTTGAGATGGAAGGTTCGAGGAAAATATTTGTTGAAAAACATCCTCTTGAATTCCTCCCATTCTATGGAATCAATTTCCTCTTAGGACTTTGTATTCTTGATCATTGTCCACCACTGATCAGCTTCCCCATCAAAACGATAGACTTCCAGTAGAACTCTCTCTACTTCCAAGCACTGGAGGATAGAGAAAATCTTTTTAATGGAGTTAATCCATTGTTATACGAGGAGGGGACCAGAATACCCACTAAACATGGGAGGCCTTCTCCACATGAAGGATTCTACAACAACTTGCTCTTTCCTTGGAGGAGGGGGACGTTCCACCTGATTCAAGTTATTATTCATAACTCGAGCCAGTTGAGCAAGTACTACCATGAAGTTTTGAGCACCCGCTTCCATCACATCAGGCATGTCATCAGGGAAATCATCATATTACCTATCACATTGGTTGTTGGAACATGTTCTTCTATTTACCTCCATTAACTAAGAAAAAGAACGTATAATTAGAGGTCTTGAATACTTAGCTATTGAGCATAAAAAGAAACTTTGAACATAAAAGTATGAACTTATAAAGAAGAATTATATCATGACTTGTGATTCCTTAGGTTTATATCTAGGTTATCCTCGATCTATTTCTTAACTTATATTCTTATGGGCTTCTTTTTATCCCTTAATAATGGTTTGTACTAATCTCATGAATCTACCAAATCAAATCCCCCAGGAGTTTCAAAACCAAGAGTGCATCAAGGCTCGTTATCGTGCACCAGTTCCCGTTCGAGTCTAGCTCAAAGCGGTGTTTTTGGGTTTTACCCCTAGATACATCTGTGCCAGAGTTACCTCTAGCTACTCGTATCCAGACAGGGATATATTTTTTTGATAAAACACTTACTCTATACTCACAAAAATTTAGGACTGTTTTCTTATACACAGTACCATTATTAAGGATCTCACTAAGGTGCTATATTCCTAATCTACAAAAATAACTAGACCATCCTCTGATACCAACTATTTTGACCCGAGCCTTTTACATAAAACATTTCATGACTTTAATCCTAATTAATCATCAGAGTACAAGCCAGGGATCGTTAAGTCTAGTTTCTTGGAAGATTAGGTACATATAACATAAAACATGGGGCTAAAAAAACTTCTTTATTTAATCTCCAAAAAGAGCTTCTAACTTCCTTTGAGCCCATAAATATGCATAGGGTACCCTAGGGAACACATGAATAAAGGGATGAGCTAAAAAGCCATGTAAGGGAATGGACATAAGGATACATCTCAAGCACATGAATTAAGAGGCATGAAATAATAATATCCAAAGAATGAAACTTATAAAATCATTTAATATAATAATGGGATCATATAAACATGGAATAATATAAACGTGGCAGAATCATAAATCATATCTTTAGTACAAGTCAAGGCTAACCGCCAATCCCGTTTCCCGTTTTAGTACGGGTCAATGCTAACCGCCAATCCCGTTTCACATCGCATCTCATAAGACTTAACCTTACCCAATGCATTGGCGCGCTATCTAGGAACACCCATATCAACATTTTCATGAATATTATTGCCACATAAATATTTTTACCACATATACAATCATACATAATCACCCATACACAAACATAAGGGTACCCATGGAAAGAATTGGGTACCCCAATCATGACATAACTCATAACCAATGGGCGTATCATGAAAGTGTCCATGTAAGGAAAGAATTAGAAAATAAATGGACGTTCATATGGTAAAATAGGCATATAACATGGTAAGTGGTGTCATACATAAGTGACAACATATGAGAAATTTATTTTATAAACATTAGCATTAAAAAAATTTTGTGCGGTTTTAAGGAAAATACTATAGAGATTTTAAATAGTAAAGAAGACATTCTTTTATATAAATCAAGAATTGAACCAAGAAGGTTTTCATAAAAGAAATACATAATTTAAAAATATAATGGTGTCTTAAAAAAGAAGATAGAGTGCACTAGAAATTGGGTAAAAGTTCGGGAAGTTCCTTTAAACGAGTGTGCTTATTGGGAAGTATTAAAGAAATATTCACTTAAAAGCATGTATATCCCCGAAAGATAATGAGAGATGGATCTTGGAACATGAATTTGGAGAATATAAACCTAATTTTTATGTTCTAAATAAAATAAAAGATAAAAAAATTTTGGTAAAAAGAAAGATAGGGAAACCCGAAGGAATAAAGGAAGATTGGGTAGAATCCATCATGGTTTATTGGCATGGTATCAAGTGTAACTAAGAGGGATTGATGAGAGAGGTAAGGGGTTTATCATAACTTATAAAACATTAGGAAAGTATAGGGAGGGTGTATAAACATACCCCATCACTTGGTATTACACAAAAAGTCATATCATAGAGAACAATCTTGATTAAGAGTAAAAAGGGGAGGATCCCTTACCTTAAATCCGTTGGTGTTCTCCACTTGTTATTAACGACCTGAATAAAAAAATTAGTCTTATTAATTAATAATTAAATAAAATATTATATATTAAATTTATTTATTATAACCCTTTTTAGTTCATTCAAATCCTTTTTGATTAGTTACAAGGTTCAATTTCATTATTCGAGCTTGTTTGTTTACTTGGCTTTAACAGATCGGTTCACTTATATTCAAGTTTGGATTATATGAAATATGAAAGTGGTTGTCCAGAATTGAAGTTATATTCTTTATTTCATATCCATGAGATTACATGGTTTTAATTTTAATTAGGTTACTTAGAGTCAAGTCGAATTATTATATATATAACCATAGTGATAACCAATTTTGTTAATCGATGGATTTGATTACAAAGAATGTGTTTTGCTTTCTAACTTAATTCCATTTGTACCAAAGGATTTTAGAACCAAAAGAATAGGATATATTACATATATAATAATCTGGTTCAACCATAACACAAATGGTTTCATGACCAGAATTAAAGATAATAATAGAAATCGATAAGTCGTTGTCCTTGAATGTGCTAAATTAGCATATCTCAAACGATTATTTCATTTATTTCAAATAAAAGGGTGGGGAAAGGAGAGAAAATAATTAAATATACCACTAGAATGAAGACATTACAGTACATGTATGTTACTGGATTTATCATACTGTTATGGTGAAGGGAGTTGATGAATGAAATAAAAAGAAAAGTACTTAAAAGAAAAGAAGAAATTGGGAAGATGTGTTTACCTCTTGAGACTTCCTCCTTTGAGAACCTCTTAAGGGGATAGGTTTTTGTATTTTGAGGAGGTTGAGAGTTTTTGGACGTGAGGGAGGGACTTGGGGAGAGATTTGGTCAGAATAATGGAAAGGGACAAGGCTTGAGAGGAGTGGAGAGAAGAGGGAGTGAAGGGGGGGTTTTATAGTGGAGGAGAGGAGGGATTTCATAATATTATAATCATTAATTTTTTATTTCCTCCCAAGACAATAAATAGTAAGTATTACATGACCAATAATAGTGATTTTATCATGTGATACCAAACCATGTGGGATTACATCATCAGAACATCATCAATGACTCAATTAATCCATTATTTAGCATTTATTGTGAATTATCAGATTCTACTATTCATAAAAAATTCAAGTATTTCAGAAAAATACCAAAAATTCACCATAAACATTTTGAAACGTTTAGAATCCAAAAATGAATTCCATTTTTCTAAAATAATTTTCTAAATATTATTAATTTAATATTTAATTAAAATCATGGTTTATTACTAAAAACAGTTTTAAAACATTTATTTACTTATTCTAAAATATAGGTACATCATACTTTCAATTGAATATTATTTTTATACTATCATAGGTAAGGTTACTATTAATTAGGGTATATTACTATTCATAAGGGTATGTTACTATTCATAAGGGTAGGTTATTATTCACCAAAAATTATTTTTGTTTTATTAGACTCCAAAAATCATCTTGAACACAACCGTGTATGTCAGATTTTCAAAATTACAAACACATAAGTGACAAAATTATGTTTAAAGGTCACTTATCACTTATTAGTTAATTATGTTGTGTTTTTATGTTATTTTATGACATAATTATAATAAGTTAATTTCTATTGAAAAACTTTGGGTCGTTACAATTATAGCCTCTAGCCATTCTTGAATGGAAATGGGATGATGTCACTCTGGATTTGGTGATAAGATTACCCAATAAAACCCATAATAATGATGTAGTATGGGTGATCATGGATTGAAAAACGAAGGTAACCCACTTCTTACCTATCAGGGAGACCTTCATAGTCAATGATTTAGGTAGTCTTTATGTGCATGAGATAGTTTGGTTGCACGGTGTTTCAAGGAGTATATTCTATGATAGAGATCCTCATTTCCCATCACAGTTTTGGAAGGATCTTCAGAAGGCTTTGGGATCATAGTTTCTTTTGAGCACAACCTATCATCCATAGATTGATAGTCAATTGGAGTAGACTATTCAGGTTTTGGAGGATATGTTATAAGATTGTGTTTTGGATTTTTGTGGTTTGTGGGAGTAGCATATGAAACTCATGAAGTTTTCATATTATAATAGCTTCCAGCAATCGATCTAAATGAAAATGTTATAGGTTTTGTATAGAATTATGTTTTGTTCACATTTTTGTTGGTTGCAAGCAGGTGAGTCAACTCTTATTTGACCCAGTCTCGTAGAGGATACGTCTGAGTAGGTTTAGTTGATCATGAGGTAATTAGTGACTACACAGAGTTAGAATAAAGCTTATGATGACCATCAAGATGACCTTTAGTGTTATAGGTTGGTCATTGTGTTTTCTTATAGGTGCAGCCTAGGTTGGGGAAACATTGTATCCAGAAATAGGGAAAGATAGTGCTCAAGTTTTTCAACTTCTTTGAGATAGTTGGAATGGTCTGTCTAGTGGCATACCAATTATTGCTTATATAGTTATATAGTTCCTTTCATGATGTGTTTCATGTGTCACAAATTTAGAGATATTATCTTGACCCTTCTCATGCGATAGACATCACAGATGTTGAGCTTAGTGTTGATGCATCCTTTGAGGAACATCTTATGCAGATTATGAATCATAGTGGAAGTTTCTTTGAGGTAGGACTATACCTATGGTTTGAGTGCATTGAATGAATGGGAAAGTTCAAGAGGATACCTAAGAGATAAAGTTTGATATATGAGCACAGTGACTGGACTTGTTCACCGAGATCCCATAGTGATTCCTAGAGCAGATCAGGGATGAGATGTTATATGGTGGGGATGTTTTAAGATACCTTATTTTTTTACAGGTATGTCCCTCTTTGAGTTTTTCATTAAAACTCTTTTTTTGGGTTTCCCTTTGTTGTTGGACCTTGGTGGCAGAGTATTGTTTGGAGAGAAACATCTTTTGTTGGGGAAAATGACCTAAAGTTCAAGTATGTATGTTTATTTGAATTAATGGAGTCCAATTATAAATGTGTTAAATAGGTTTATTAGGGTTTTTCCATTCTTTTGGAAGGATTTGGAGGTGGTTCGAGTCGTTTTATAGAATTTGGGATTGAAACTACTTGCTAGGTGATTACAAACCATGTACCTATTACATGACACGTAACTGTGGCTAGATATGTAATGAACCAGTGTAAGGTGTGAAATGGTTACACATCATATAAACTATTCACATTGTGTAAAAGTCAATAAGGGTTAACTAATAATTTGAGAAGATGGGTTTTTTTTTGGAATATAACTCTAAAAATAAATACATGATGTGTAAATGAGTTACACTCAATGTAATATCCTAAGAATTTTTTAAAGGTGTCGAGCAACTTATTTTTCATTCAACCAACTACAAACTTTATCCTCTCTACCATAGGGAATTTCCTAGGCAATTTTGGAGCACCATCATCCCTTACAGACATCCCATTTGATAAATAAATCCCTAGTAAGTCATCCTGGTTTGGTTTTCTCTTCTCTCCCATTTTTCTCCAGCCATTGTGATTCAACCCTTTAACCATGGTCATTGTTGGTTTTGATCTTAATCAGTTATGATCTGGGATCCTTCTTGCGATTATATGTACCTTCATCCATTTTGGTGTTTTCTATTGAAATTGTTGCATTAATCACCGTTTAAAGGTAGGGGGTCTAAATCTTAACCATATGGTATGATTTCATTTAATAAGTATATGTAATATTGTTATTACACTGAAGCTTGTGTGAAATAATTAACTAATTTAATAAAATTTTGATAATCCTATATTAGATTCTTCATTTGTTCCCTTTGGATTAAATTGATGATGTGACCTGGATTATAGCTACCTATTGGGTGAGTGAAACTTTGAAAATAATGAATTGGAAATGGATTACATATGATTTTAGCATGACATGTGATTCAGGTGATTTTTTGTTATAGATTCACCTTGTAATATGGATTATTTAATTAATTGAATAAATAGGAAATTGAAATACAAATGGTAATTAGAAGAGTTAACCATTTGGTCTTATGTGGTCATATTGTGATATGCTTACTATTGTGATATGCACTTGTAACACATGTTGGGATGCTTATATAATGGGTTATTCCCTGACACATGCTGAGATGATTATATATCGAGTTATTCCATAACACATACTGAGATTCTTATATACCAGGCTATGCCCTGACACATGTTGGGATGCTTATATACTAGGATATGCCCTGCCACATACTGAGATGATTATATATCGGGATATTCTTGAAAAATGATGAGATTATTATATATCGGGCTAGGCCCTAGCACATGATGAGATTCTTATATACTGGGACAAGCCCTAATACATGATGAGATTCTTATATTATGGGCTTGGCCTAGTGGTTTTTAATACCATGGGTATATGGCTGTAGTTTTCATGTTTGTGCTACATGATCAGAGACATTTCGATGGGATGACGAAGAAGGTTATTGCTATATTTTATTAATTTTTGAATTAATTAATACACATGTTTATCACATTATTTCTTTCACTTCTTATCAATCTGGTTTGTTTAGACATAGCGGTGTCAAAATATTGATTTTTACTCACACCCTATTAGGATGACCATTTGGTATCCAAGAAGATTACATGGATGCAGGTATGGATAAGGGAAAAGGGCCTTGTAGCTAATTTTTGATTGCTGGACGGGATCAAGTTTGGAGATGAGATTGACATGGGGTTCGAGAATGGGGTATTTTTGAGTTTATTTGTATCAACATGTATTTATTATGTATTATTTTTTACTTTGAAAATAGATACATATCTGTCTGGAATTACATGATTGCTTATTTTTAGTATATTGGTTTCTCCTTTATTTCCCAGTTGTGTTATATAGTTTCCACTATGTCTATTACTTTGATTGATTTTATTTATATGGATTATTTCTGATGTTATGACACTTCATACTAGGGGGTATAGTCTCTCTACTATACATATCACACCCCCACTACTATTCAGAAGCATTTGGAATACGGGGAGGCATCTTTGAAGTCTCATAACCTGCTTTTTTCATCTAGGTGAGAGAGTATCAGATTGATGGGATGTTATAGGTCTCACCCAACTTCTCTATTGATTAGAGTGGGACCTTGATTCGAAAAAAATATATCTAACATGAAAAAATGTTGATACAATCCAACATTAAACATAAAAAATAAAAATAATAAACAACATAAAGAAATAAATATTACTTCTCAATCAAAGTGTTTGGATGTCATGGAATAAGGCTGATGAGACAATCATTATGAGGAGAGGGAAACAAAAGGTTGGGAGATCATAGAGGTGATATCAGAAACTTCTATCTCACTGAAGGATGAGGGATTGAAAAATTTGGGTCTATACAAAGGGGAAATGAGGATATAGATTTTGGGTTATGGAGAGAAGAGGGTTAAGGTGATGTCAGAGTCAAGGATTAGGGTCGCAAGGGATAGGGGTTGCCAGGAGAAGGGGAACTTAGAGCCACCATTGGGAGTCATGGTCACGGGTCACCACCGTCAGAGGTCCGGGTGGGGTTCAGTGTCGAAGGAAGAGGGTGCATGGGGGTATGGGAGGGGTTGATGATATGGAGGATAAAGAGAAGGTTTGTTGTTGAGGTCACTACCTTGAGGGTCAGGGTGGTGGTCGACATCAAGGGGAGGGGGTGAACGGGGGTTGGGAGGGGTCGTCAGGGGTGGGCATGAGGTGATAAAGTTTTTAAAAAATATTTAGTGGTGATTTTAATTAATATTTTTCTAAATCGAATAGTATTTATTATTATTCAAAAAATAGTGGTAGTTAAAATAACCACTTCTAATAATCCTCCACTAAGCCCTATGTTTTTTAGTGTAACCCCCACCCAAGACCACCCTGTCAAACATCTCCCATCTCTCCATTTCTTTAGTCTTCCACCAAGACTTGGAGAAGATCACTGGAGGCACATCTGGTGAGGAAATGGTGAATGATCTACTGGTGGGAGATGAAAATTCCCTGGACAACAATGTGAGCTTGATGGGTTGGTTGTTCAAGGTTTACATATACGGAGAAGGTGAGTGGGTGATCAAGAGGATGGAGAATATTGGGGGACTGGTGGATGAGTATTTTAGAGACATCACCTCATACTAGGTCCTCAGGATCACTTGAACTTGGGACTACTTCAATGGGGTCTTTTAAACCATCAACATCTACCTCTAGGTGACACCTTAAAACCCTAATCTTATAATCCCTTTTTGTGTTTCTTTATCTTCATTGGAAGTATGATCAGGTAACATACATCTTAATCCCCAAATTCTATGGGAGGAGTGATCTTACCTTTTTGGGTGCCTCAACCATGACAAGCTCACCCTCCCCACTAGCAAATAATTCACCAAGAACCTCATCATACCTCTGACCATCGATGTTTGGGCCTTGATGGTGCATTCAAATCTTTTTTTTTCATACCCAACCAAAGATGTTGGGGCCTATTTTCTTATATGCCTTTGACCCCTATGTTGTGGATGCATGGGGTTCATCTTTTAAAAATTATATAAAAAAGTAGAAAAGTCAAAAGTAAAAAAAAAAAAAAAATAGGTAGGGTTTAAAATTGTTATTAATTTTATTATCCAGATTGAGATTGAGATTAAATTATTGATTTTTAATAGTCATGAATTTATTAATTGGGATCAAGTTCATTTAAATTAAATACCATATGGGTTGAAATTTCTAATTATTATTAATAAAAAAATGTTTTTTTGATTTGTTTTTTAAAAATTAAATAAACACTATTATTTACAATTTATATTTTTAGTTTTGATAATTTGATGTCTCCATAATTTCACTATAACTTCTTTCAGTGGTTTACATTGAAGCACATGGAGAGGAAAATTGTGTGAAATAAATTTATGGGTAATATGGAACTTTAGGATGAGTGATTTGTTCATTCAGTTATGGATTCAAATCCATGCACCTTTGGGAAATTATGATGGGGAAGATAAAAGGTGACGACATAGAGGATATCATGAGGACTGAGTGTGACTCCTTAGGTTAGGATTGAAATGTAAGGTTCCATGAGAAGCCACACATGCGATATAAATTTATTTATAAAAAAAATCAGTTTGGGTAGGCTCAATGGACAAAAAATTAAAAGTTTGGTTAATATTTTAACCTATTTTATTAGCTCAGGACTACCCTCAATCCTTCCTCCCTGGACACCCTTGGTATATCATAGATACAATATCCTTATCTCCCTATATTGTATTTTGAGGAAACTATTGGGCTGAACCCCTCATCACATCACATGCCGATGAAAAGTATTAGTCCAGTGATGATCCTATTGAGGATAGAAATGAAAGATATAATCCAAACACAACCATTATTAGTAGATCAGATTTTTTTATTTATTTAACACTATAAAGGGATTTTCTGATAGCTTACTGGTCATCGAACCCATCAGAATTTTATTTTTGAAAGCTTGGATTCATCAGTTCTACTACCCTCCTTTCTCTCCTACATTGCAATTTCCCCCCTTTTTCCTAAAATCAAAATTGAATCAAATCAATTGATTTAAGTAAAATTGGACATTGTTTGATTTTTTTGGAGCCCAAAGTTATGATAAGTTATGTTTTAACATTTTAGATTTTATTTTTTGACACAAAATTGTCCATTTTCAATTGTAATTGTGACAATGGTATATTATTTTCAACAACATCAAAGTGCTATTTTAATAAACAATCATTTATCCAAGTTTACATTGGGTGTTTCAGTTGGAAATGGAGTTTTATTTTAGTGAACAATTAATTTATTTTTTTGATTAAGTGATTTTTTAATTATCAAATCATCAATATAATAGTTATGTTATCATCATATATTGTGTCCACCATTAATGAGAAACTAGGTCAACAATGAGTATGTACACAATAGAAAATATAGTCTTCAATTATGAATATTTTACTCAAAAATAGATGAATCAGTCAGAAATTGTGGACTGATGTTGGAAATGATTCAAAATTATATCACAATAGTAATTGGTGTATGAATCTATGTGGGGACTCAAACATGAAAAAATAAACAAAAAAATTATCTTATAAGAAGTCCATTACCGCAAGCTATTTGAGAAATGATGTTCCATTGATAAATAAACCACATGAAATTCATTTGTTTTCAAAAAATATTGTTAATGATCATGTAGGAATTTGAGTAATATCTGGTATTATATGGATCTAAAATAATTCTTAGAAAATCGTGAAATAGTTTAGGACATACAAGAAGTGTCCCATGACTTTTCCTTCAAAAAATAGAACTCATTTGAGGCCTGAAAGAGTTAGTGGAAAATAAACTATAAAATTTGGACATAAATCATGTTATATAAAGAAATGAAATATAAAAGGTTGCAGTAATAGTTTTTGTGTCCTTGTACACACATCAAATGTTTACTAGTATTTAAAATCAATAATGGAGTAGAATAAAAGGAACGTCTCAAAGTGGAGGTAGACCGGTGAGAAGAAACAAACTAAGTTGAATAAAAACAATCAATTACATGGCATGGGTCAAAATAATGGAAGTTATACTTATTGAAACAAAAAAGGTATTGATATGATTATACATTAAGAAATTTGTAACATCCTGAACTCAGATGTCACTCAACAGTGCTCCGAGCCTGGTTGGGTACAGGGTCTCAAGCGCATCTTCCCAAATACTAGAGGCTTCCAACTAGCAGCCAGGGACTGGGTGTGTTAGTGGGGAGACTATGACCTCATTACCAGAGTATACATAGTGAAATATCAATAACATATCAATTTTAGAAGAAGATACGACAATAAAAAAATTAGTAACTAAATAAGACAAGAATATATAAACAAAACTAGAAGAAATCTCGTACAAAGACATTGATAATGATACATGTCATATGTCTAAGAAAATAACCAAAATAGGTACTCAATAGAGTAGTACAATACATATCTTCAAAATCCCAAAAGAATAAAAGATGTTATCTCTAAATAGTATCATGAGCCTTAGCTCGGTCCCATGCTCTCCTTATCCTATAGAGAAATCAAAAACCTTTGTTAGGAACTTACCCATATCATTACCTACAACCATATAATCCATTTGGGTTCCCCAAGGGAGGCCTAAACAGGGTGTGAGATAACATCCCAATAGGAAACCACCCAAGATCTATAAAATTCATGGTGTGAAATATAACAAGCTATAAAGGTAAGAATTAAATCATATAAACAATAAACAAAAGTGAAGTGCCCATTGAATGTCCAGTACCAATCCAGTGATACTAACTTTACTCTCAAGTATCCCTACAAAACAAGTGTTATATCCTATATCCAAGAAACTATAACAAACAATAGTAAACCACACACCCTCACTGCACATCCATACGTATCATACACCATGACCTTTCCATATACTCTGAGTGAATCACCTTCCCCCAGACACGTCGTAATAACTAAAGTATCATTCCATGAAGGGACGAATCCAAGGTTTCATGACCAAGGAATCCTCATCGAGTCCCTAGAGCATCTCGATAGAAACATTGTATAGGTATTGGTTGGAGTCCTAGGAGCATATCAAACCAGAAAAGTCCTATGTGAGTCCAAGCAAGTTGGATACAAGGGGTAGTAAAGCCTGAGGTATCCCACAAAATCAAGACCCAAGGGACATGATCAACCCAAGGCATCCACTACCATGTTAATGATGCATGGAGAATTTTCCATGGAATCTATACAATCATTCATCCATTCATATGATTTTCATACATTACACATGAGTCTACCCACTCATGTAATCCATTCATACCATTTTCATACCCTACACACGAGTCTACCCACTCATGTAATCCATTTACATTTCATCATATAACATAGGTATACCCTCCCATTTATCATCATTCATAATTAATCATATAACATGGGTATACCCACCCATTCATCCCAATTCACTTTTAAGGAATTTAATGAGTATACCCACTAATTATCCATTATTCATTTTAGGTTATGTTCAAATAGAACATACATTCATTAACAAATTACCAAACAATCCAACTAAGCCATGCCAAGTGAAATATAAACCATTTGATCAATTGAATAATTAACCAATTCATTTAAACATTTAAAAGAATAAACAAAGTGTCAACCCATCACCTAAGCAAGAAGCTCAATTCCATTTAGTCATAATTAAATTCTATTTAGTTAGTAAAACACCAGAACACATCTCGTAGATAGTCCAACAGGGCATTAAAAAGGATTATTCTTATGGCACACCCCATGAGTGAACATGGTTTGGAAACAACCACCAAAACACCTCAAAGTAATCTAAGAGCATTCCTAATAGGTCCAAGTTCATTAAATTCCATTAGCTGGTTTAATTTAGAGGTCGTGTTGGAAGGTCTGGCGGGATGAATAACAGTCGATATCTCTATAAAGCACCGAAACTCAAAATAAAAGTATAGAACACCAACCTTAGCTTGGTAGTGGAGTGCTCATCTAGTATAAAGTATTTATTTGACTTGAATTGGGATAAATCTGAAGAATAGATGAAGAATGATAAATTAGGGAATATTATCCTAAATCTAAATAATGTAGTTGATAGCCAGAAGAATAATGGAATGTCTAAAAAGGAATATAGATATTACCGATGCAGATATAATGAGACAAACTGTGATAGAATTGGAGATCAGAAGAATGATCCACCTCAAAACCTAGGTTAGTTTCATTTGATATCTTTTAAAACCCTCCCTTTCTATATGTAGGAAGGAAACTCAACATAGGGTTTAAAAAGAAATTTAATTAATTTAAAAACATTAAATTTCTCAAAACAGGAGGGGTTTCACAGTTTAGGTGTAGGGTTTGAAAAACTGTGTTCCAACTGTGCATGAATTCTTATAGGCTAAGGGGAAATCACATGGTTTACCCACATGGTTTTTAAACCATACATAAATCATGGAAAAGCCACTATCAAGTTCTGAGAAAACTAAATACTTGGTTGTATGGCCATGCGCATCCTCTCACACAGTTTGAAAAAACCATATATCATATAGACCCCCATTTTCTAGACTCACACGGTTTTCATAAAACATACAACCTTCCCTACACGGTTTGTACTAACTATGTGCCGAGCTATTTTCAGACCAAAACCAAGTTCCGGGCTTCAAACAAGCCCTAGAAACCTCTAAAAAACCCGTGAACTCAAAGGGAACTCACATAAGGCCATATTTAAGCATTCAAATTGAAAAAGAATGGATCCATACCTCATATGAAAAACTGGGTTCTTACAATACCCCCCTTAAAGTAATTCATCCCCAAATTTCCCTCTCAAGGGTGTTCAAGATTCTTCTGAGAACAATTATGGAAACTGAGCATGTACGCCAACCTCTCACTCCCAAGCCTCATCCTATAAATGACTGTGTTTCCATAGCATCCATACTAGAGGAACTAACCGGTCTTGGAGAATCTTTGTGCTCCTATCAATGATTCGAATCAGATGCTCCTCAAAGGATGTATCAACCTGCAGCTCAAATTCCTTGGGCTAAAAAGCATGAGATGTGTCTGAATGATAGCGGCATAGATGAGATACATGGAAGAAATCATTTATGGATCAGTACCTCTGAGACAACTACAACTGATAGGATACCAACTTGAATATGTCTAGAATCTCAAAAGAATCGACATATTGTGGTGAAAACTTACCCTATCTCCCAATCCTTCTATGTCCCAATCTTAGAAAAACCTGTAAAAGACCCAATCCCTGACCTCAAGATCCAGAGGTCATCTACAGTGATTGGCGTAAGACCTACTTAGATGTATCCTACACAAGACTTGGTCCCATTAAAGCTGCCTCACCTACCTCTTGCCAGCATAGGGGTGATCCAAATGACTTACCATACAGAGCCTCATAAGGTTCCATATGTATCATTGCCTGATAACTGTTATTGTAGAAAAATTCAGCAAAGAATATATGCTTCTCCCAATAGCCCTCAAAATCTAGGGGCATTCCCACATCATGTCCTCTAGCACCTGTATCATATGCTCTAACTAACCATTAGTCCGTGGGTGGTATATTGTGCTCAAAAGAACCTATGAGCCCAGTGCCCTATGAAAACTCTACTAGAAACGAGGTGTAAATCGGGCATCCCTATCAGGAACAATAATGCACATTACCCCATGGATTCATACTACCTCACGAATATACAACCTTCAAATCTTATCCACACTAAAGGTATCCTTGATCGATAAGAAATAAGAAAACTTCGTGAGCCTATCTACAACAACCTACACAACATCATTACCTCAAGGTGACCTCAAAAAACTAGTTAATAAGTCTATCACATCATCATCACATTTCCACTCTGTAATAAGCAACTACTATAAAATCATGACTGGTCGCTGATGTTCCATCTTCACCTACTGATAGGTGGAACACCTTATAATGAAACCAGCTACCTCACATTTCATACCCTGCCACCAGTAATGATGGCATAAGTCACGATACATCTTGGTGAATCCATGATGCACTGCCCAAGATGAGGCATGAGATTATCATATCATCTCTTCTTGTATGTCCACTACAACCCAAAAAATACCATGGATATGAAGAATATCATCATCATCTATGGTCCGACCAGGAGTTGGTACCTCACTAGACACACTCTCCCATAGGACAAGGACCTATGAATCCAATAGTTGCCTCATCCTCACTCTATACAATAGGGTAGAGGTCATAGCTAAGGATGATAGATAATTCTATCCCTATATTTCATGCACCTCCAAGTGAATCTCAGAGAACAAAGCTATGAGATTCCATTCGCTACTAGCATGAAGAACTGCCTATATTTAATTCCTCCTGCTCAGTGCATCTGCCACTGAATTTCTCATCCCAAGTATATAGGCAAGATCAAAGTCAAAAGACTGTAGGCACTCGACCCACCTTTACTTCCTCATATTTAGATCACACTATGTAAATATGTACTTGAGGATTTTGTGGTCTGTTTACACCACAAAATTCTTTCCTAGTAAGTAGTGTCTACAACAGTGTAAATCATGAATGACTGTAGCTAACTTGAGATCATACGTCGGGTAATTCCTCTCATGTGGCCGCAGCTACTGAGACCCGTACGCCATGACTCTATCCCCCTGTATCAGCACTGCTCCAAGTATGATACCTAATACATCACAAAACATAGTGTAACTCTTTAACTATTCTAGAAGTATCAGGACTGGTGCTGAATTAAATCTTCCTTTCAGCCATAGAAAGGTCATCTTACAGTAATATGACCACAGAAACTTCACAGCCTTCTTTGTCAATCCCATAAGCAAGGATACTAAGCCTGATAATTCCTGTATAAAATGCCTGTAGTGACCATCTATCCCCAAAAAAATATGTATATAAAAAATTTTCTAGGGATTATCCTAGGAAATCACAACTCTCACCTTCTCTAGGTCTACTGATACACTTATATCTGAGATAATGTGACCCAAAAAGTGAATTTGATTCATCCAAAAGTGGAACTTTGTGATATTAACATTTAACCGATGATCACTATGTGTATCCAAAACAATATTGAGATGTTTGGAATGGTCATGTCAATTGTGAGAATACACTAAGATGTCATCTACACAAACCACTACAAATAAATCCAGATAAGGATGGAACACTCGGTTCATCAGTGCCATGAAAACTGCTAGTGCATTTGTGAGACCGAATGACATAACTAGATACTCGCATATACCATACCAGCTATGAAAGGGTGTACAAGGTATATCTACAGGTCAAACACAAACATAGTGATATCTAGACCTCAAATCGATTTTTGAGAACACCTGAGCTCCTCGAATCTGATCTAATAGGCCATCTATCCATGGAAAGAGAGATAGGTTCGTAACCATCAGTTGGTTTAACTTCTGATACTCCAGGCATAGCCTAAGGGTACCATATGCATTTTTCACAAAAAGGACCAGAGAAATCCATGGAGAAGTTCTGGGTCTTATAAACCCCTTTTCTTCCAAATCCTTTAGCTACCTCTTAAGCTCCTACAACTCCATCGTATCCATTCTATAATGAGGAATGGATACCGGTGAAACTCTTGGAACTATCTTGATGGAGAAGTACACCTCTATCTTAGGAGGTAAACTAGAGAATTCATCCAAGAACACATCCCTAAAATGATCAACCACTGGAGGAAAGTATATTTTATTCATTCCTTGATCATCCAGATATATGCTAGCAATATGGGCTATTATCCCACCCAGCCCACAATGTTATGGTCCATCTCAGCTCACCTGGACATCCCATTCACCCTTGTGAGTATACACTTCACCCTCTAGTGATGTGAAATTTACCCTTTAGTGATAGCAGTCAACATACTCTCGATAATCCACAAGACATTCCATCCCGAGTATGATGTCAAACCCTATCATCTCAAGGACATAAAGATTCCAGACAAAGTGACACCCACCAACCTCAAGGGATAACTCCCTGTACTAGTTCACATTCTCCATTATAATACACAATGGTGTTTCTAGCATCAAAACAACCTCAGAAGACAACAAAACAATCCCAAGGTTTTCACCATCACTGTATATATAAAACTATGTGATGCACCTATATCAAAAAGTGTAGATGAAATAGTATAGGCCACTAGGATCATACCTCTCACTGTATACAATCCACCACCCAAATCCTCATGGGTAGGCTGTAAAAAATAGATATGGCTTCTACCATGACCCTATGATACAACCTCACTACCCGGAGTAGGCCCACCATAATTTCTTAGTGTAACTGGTGTCTAGATGCCTAGGACATGACCACCACTATCTCCGCCTGATCGGCCAGAACTACTCTAAATCCCTAACTGATGTGGAGATGAAGAACCTGCTCTTGAACCCAGTGTTGGAGCTGACCCCCTACCACTCACAGCTAGATGGAAGGTCCTATAGAAATGCTGCACATGACCCATTCTGTCACAATCTCGGCACTCAAATGGGTCATGGTTGTACTGATTGATTATGTGGCCTCAATTTCTATAGTGATAGAAGAATATAGAGCTACCAGTATTCAGAGATTTACTAGTTCTCATCTCATGGGAAGTCTCAAAATGAAACTTCCTACCTGAAGATTCTAAACCACTAGGTTAAGAAGCAGCACTGCCCTGCTCTGTGCCCCTAGTTTCCCTTAGGTTCCGCTCTATAATCAATTCTTGATTCAAAATTTCGGTGATATAGATCAACATTAACATTTTGACCTAAGATTTGATAGCATGTTGAAGGTCTTCCTCGAAGCGTCTCACTCTAGATAGTTCATCAACAAGATACGTCAGCACAAAATGATGTAGCTCTATAAAGCATGTTGAGTACTCCATAACCATCATCGTTCCGTACACCAGACAAATGAACTCACTATCCTACTCCACCCATAGAGTCTCAGGGTAAAAGTAGACATAAAAGCAGGTTTAGGAATCAGCCCAACCCATATCTCACATCCCATTAGCCTGCTTCAGTACATCTCACCAACGCTTTACTGCTCCACGTAGCATATAGGTGGAGAGCTTGAACCTTCTCTAAGGAGGTGTCTCAATATTCTTGAATATCACTAGCATAGTCTCAAGCCATAGCTTAGCCGCCTGTGGTCCACCATCCCCTAGAAACACGAGAGGATTTTACTTTTGGAACACCTGTGTTAGAACATCCATAGATAAGGAAGGCTCCGGTGCTCCCTGATAAGTCTACATGAAGTGAAAGAATCCCTCATGAAACTGTGCCTCAACACCTGTGTCTAGAACAATAGCTGGTTCCACAAATGGAACTAAAGGAGGATTCACTAGTATCCCATGGACTACTTCCTTTGAAGCGTGGTCATCTCTACCCTCCAGATGCACCATTGGCGGCCATGGTAGTGGTATGCCTCTACATTGCCAAACACATGACTTCGAAAAGAACGAAATCAAGGATCATAGCTCAAAATCACATGACAGGTCAAAAATCTCCCAAAACCAATTCAAAACACTTAGCCTACTTCTAAATCCAAGACTGTAGCAAGAATAGCCACAAACACCTCTAGAAACACTACCTCTTTCCCACTCAAAAGTTGGGTCTAGGTCAAGTTTATATTTATCAATTCAAGTTTCCATTTCATTTTTCACTTGAATTTATAGTCATTTTACATTTAATTTCCATAATTAAATTACTCAAGGGATTTAACCAATGGTTCCATAAATCCAAATCCATGAGGGCCCATAACACCTCATGAACCCAAATTTGGTGCCCATATATTCCATACCAATTCAATTCAATTTAACAATTAAAATAAAGTGCATCACTTCCCAGTCCATAAGGGCCTATACACCTTTTGAAGTGAAACACGACGCCACTCTTCTATCCACTACACAAAATATATCAAACAATAGATACATCTATCATATCACCTATCACAAGATCATTCTTCAAGTAATGCATCCTAAATGGCATGGAATAATGCATGGAATGTGATTTCTAGTAAGTTTCTATATAATGAATTAGATAGAATACCCTCATCTCATTAGGTTTCAACTAAATGTAACATATAATAATATCAATAATAATAGTATAAATTAATTGTGTCACCCAATGGTGGAATCAAATAAACTGTAATTTTCAAAATTTAGAAAATAAAAATTTCATTGGAGGCAATTTGGATTTTTACTATACACAGGATAACTACTCTTGGGACAAATCATTACCAAAATACATTCCCTTCCTATCCTTTTTTATTTTGTCCAAATAGTAAAAAAAACTAGAAAATATCTCTAATACCACTTTGTAACATTCTGAACTTGGATGCCACTCAATAAGGCTCCAAGCCCGGTTGACTACATGGCCTCAAGCGCATCTCCCTAAATGCCAGAGGCTGCAGACTAGCAGTGAGGGCCTAGGTTTGTTAGTTGGGAGACTATTCCCTCATTACTAGAGTATACAAAGTGGAATATCAATAACATATCAATATCAAAATAAGATAAAATAGGTAGAAAATTAATAACTAAATAAGATAGGAATATGTAAACAAAACCAGAAGCAATATCATACACATATGATGATAATGATACATTTAATATGTCTAAGAGAACATTAAAAATGGGTACACAACATAGTATTAAAATTCATGTCTCTAAAATACCAAAATAATAAAAGGTTCTATCTCTAAATATCATCACAAGCCTCATCTTATTCCCATGCTCTACTGCTCCTATGCGTCAATCAACAACCTTTGTTTGGATGCTTTCCCATAAGATTATCTACAACCATATAATATGTTTGGGTTCCCCAAGGTAGGTCCAAATAGGGTGCGAGATAAAATCCTAGTAAGAAACCACCCAAGATTTATACAATTCCTGGTGTTCAATATAAAAATCTATATAGGTAAGAAATAAACCATATGAATAGTAAAGAAAAGTAAAGTGCCCATGGAACATCAAGTACCAAGCCAGTGATACTAACTTGCCTTTGAAGGCTCCCTGAAAAACAAGTGTCAGCTCGTGTATCTAGGAAACTATAAAAAATAGTAGTAAACCATATATCCTCTATGTACTTCCACACGTATCAACCACCATGTCCTTACTGTATACTCTTAGTGAATCACTTTCCCACGACCATGCCATAATAACTAAAGTATCAGACCATAAAGGGATGGATGTAAGGTTTCATGACCAATGAATCCTCATCAAGTCCTATGATAATCTCTATGGAAACTCGGTATAGGCACTAAATGGAGTCCTAGGAGCATGTCATACCAAAAAAGTCCTATCCGAGTCCAAGAAAGTCGGATCCAAGGGGTAGCAAAGCCCGAGTCATCCCATGGAATCAAGACCCAAGGGGAATGATCAACCCAAGGCATACACTATCATGTTAAGGATCCATGGAGAGTCGTCCTTGGCATATATACAATCATTCATACATTCATACCATTTTCATACATTACAAACGAGTCTACCCACTCATGTAATCCATTCAAACCATTTTCATACATTATAAATGAGTCTACCCACTCAAGTAATCCATTCACATTCCATCATATAATATGGGTATACCCTCCCATTTATCACTACTCACAATTAATAATATCACATGGGTATAACCACCCATTCATCCCAATTCACATTTAAGGCATTTAATGAGTATACCCACTCAGTTTCCATTATTCATTTTAGGTTACATTCAAAGAGTACATTCACTCATTAACCAATTACCAAACAATACAATTAATCTATTCCTAGTGAAATACAAACCATTTTATCAATTTAACAATTAAACAATTCATTTAAACATTTAAAAGAATAAATAAAGGTAAAAACCCGTCAACTAAGCAAGCAGATCAATTCTGTTTAGTCATAATTAAACTCCATTTAGTTAGGAAAACACTAGAACACATCCCATGGATGGTCTAATATGGAATTAACAAGGATTATTCTTATGAGACACCCCATGGGTGACCATGGATGGGAAACAACCACCAAATCACCACAAAGTAACCTAAGGGAATCCCTAACATGGCCAAGTTCATTTAATTCCATTAGCGGGTCCAATTTTGGGGCTGTACCAGAAAGTCCGGTGGGTGGCATAACAGATGAGATCTCTATAAAGAACAAAAACTTGAAATAAAAGTATATAACACCTACCTTATCTTGGTAGTGGAGTGATTATCCAATATAAAGTCCTCATTCAACTCGAATTAGGAGAAATCTAAATAATTGATGAAGAATGAGAAATTAGGGCATATGAGCCTAAATCCAAATAGTGAAACCAATAGCTAGAAGAATGAGGAATGAATAAAAGGGAATATAGATCTTACCAATGTAGATCTAATGAGACAAACTGCACTCTAATCAAAAATTGGATGAAGGATCAACCTAAAATCCAAGGTTAGTTTCCTTTGATAGCTTATAAATCCCTCCTTTGTTGTATGTAGGAAGGAAACTCAACTTAGGGTTTAAAAATAAATTTAATTAATTTTAAAACATTAAATTTATCAAAATAGTTGGGGTCACATGGTTTAGGTACATGGTTTGTAAAATCACATGCCAACTGTGTATGACTTCCTGTAGGCTAAGGGTCACCCATATGGTTTTCAAACTATTAAAAGACTGTAAAAAAATCCATTGTCAAGTTCCACAAAAATTTCAGACTTGGCCACACGATTGTGCAACTCCTCTTACATGGTTTGAAAAAGTTGTGTGTACTATAGAACCCCACTATCCCTCCTCACACATTTTTCACAAACCATGCAGCTTTCCCCACACAGTTTGTACTAACAGTGCGCTAGGCTATTTTCAGACCAAAACCTAGTTTTCGGATTCGAACAAGCCCCAGACCCCTCTAAAACACCCGCGACCTCAAAGGGAACTCACATATGGCCATATTTAAGTATTAAAATTGAAAAAGGGATCCATACCTCATAAAAAAACTCGAGTTCTTACAAAATTCATCATTTAGTATCATTGGAATCAAAGTAAATGAAAACAACATATGGAGGTGGTGATCATTGGAATCATAGAAAAAAATTAATCATTGACCAACCACATGGAAAATGAATCTTAAAAATAATTTGGAAACATGAAAAACCTCAAAGATGTTGAGGTATGATCCCCACCCCATTCCCTCTATTTATATTTGGATTATGTTGTCAAATGGAGAGAGACACACACAAATCCAAAGCTATGTTTAATGAATAAAGTGGAACTATCACACTATCACATCTAAGGTGATAAAATGGTGGGGGTTTAGGGGGTGAGACTTTGTTATGAGAATATTGTTTGAGTTTTTCATTTCATTTCATAAATTCAAACAACATTTATAATGATCACATGTTGAAAAAATACCACTAGGGATATGGAAGATCTCATTTCACCATTGTTGTATTTGTTTTCAAAATAACATAAAGGAGAAGGTGAGATTGAAGGTTCCGACTATTGTGAAAGTGCTTATTGGGCACAACCAACTCAATTTTTTTTATCGTAATATATGTAAAATTTGTGATGTACGTGATGAAGAATCACCATGAACAACCAAATTAATATTAATATTAATTGACAAGAACTTAGAACCCAAATAGAGAACCTTTTCACATATAATTTATAATTAATTTATTTAGTTAAGAATTGTCTTTAATTGAATTATTTCACCCTTATTGATGATCAGATGAAGACCTCTTATTGTACCATCTTATCATCAAATGAATAAATGATATATTCTCTCTAGTGGTGATCCACATATGATTCATGAGCCTTTGATCATTACCGTAGAATCCCCAGGGTTCTAGTGCGGATGAATCTAACATTTGTGATGATCACTGTTGATTATAACCGAATCCTTAAAGATGAGAAATATTCAGTCTTATAGAGGAGAATAAATTCTCTATGCTCTTCATAGTTTTCTAGGAGAGAGCTCTCTAGGTCTTGAGAAGATCCTCTCTATAATTCTTTGTGCACAATGAAATAATATGACTAGATATTAGGAAAAATGTCATAACCAGGTTTAAAAAAAATAAAGAGTTGGAAAATAATTATTGCATAAAGGTTCATATAATTTTCAAAATCCCGGAGAACCTGATGTCTAAATACTGACTAAAATTTACTTTTTGTTGAATAAGAAGAGAACAAAAAGTTGCAAAACAAAGCAACACAATCACGGTGGCCTAAAGTGGTGAAGGCCTAGGGCGTCTTCAAGAATAACTTGGTTGCAGCTCTTTGGAAAAGAACCGACCTGGTTGTAGATAATGATTTCCTTGTTAGCTCTACCATCATGGGCCAACTTATCCACTACAAAAATTGACTTCACACTAAATATACTTGATAGAACATCCTTGACTGATAAATCTCTTACAAATTCTCACCAGATAGTAGAGATCCCGTTGAGGTTCGGCCCTACCTTGGAGGAAGAGGATGAACACAACAGAGTTTGATTCGATACTCTCCACTTTGATGTTGAGGCGGTTGCACAATGAGAGGCCTATGTGCATGGCCCTAAATTCTGCACCCAAGGACGAGCCCATACCATAGAAGGTGAAAAAGCCAAAGATTACTGAGCCATTTTCATTCCTAACTAGTCTACTGTCCCTTATCTCACCATCAGTGAAGGAACCATCAACATTGAGCTTTAAACCGATGTAGGGTGGTAACCACCGAACCCACTTTCCATGGATGTTTGGGATTGTGCTTGTATAAGCTATCGATTTGGGGAGTACCCTTCTTAAGGAGGGAGAATCCTAGCAACCTTGAAGAAGATTTCCCAGCTCGACCACCATTGAATGGGTTCTCACTTGGAGTGCTAAGTTGGAAGTCTTCACACCTTCTCTGGCCTTGTTTCTTGCCTCCTAGATATTCCTATAGGTAGCCACCACAATGGTTGCATGAATTCTCCTTTCAATGTCCTGATATCTGAAGTCCCGAAACCAACTTATGAAAAGTTCCAGAAAAGTATCTCTACTTCACTTGATGTCCAGACAAGATCCCATGTAATTCCACAGGGTCATTACCCATTCGATGTTCACAAACAGGCGTTCCATTGACTCCATTTGAGGAATGGTGCAGCAATAACAGTGATACACTGTGGTCACTCCTCTATGCTGAATGTTCTCATCCATCGGAAGGGATTTGTGAATAATTATCTAGAGCAGAAATTTCATTTTGGTGGGTATACCTTTGAACTAGAGGTTCGAGGAAAGATCATCACTCTCCCTTTGCACATGGATGAAAGTTCTGAAAACACTGCTGGATAATTTACCAGAAGCAGATCCAGTGAAGCAGCAGCGATCCGACTCTTCCACCAAGAAGATGCTTTGAAAAATTTCCTTCTGTTCAGAATTGAGAATTTTTTCCATCAGTCCTCGGTGGGAGATAGCCTCCTTGAAGGTGATTTAAAACATATGACAACTTGTAACATAGAGAATATTTCCATCCCAATTCTCATTCAAGAGGTTGATATCACCTCTCCCAAGAAACCAACGAGATTGAGCTTGAGGGCTGGGCAGATGTGAGAGCATGGATTTGGAATGGTTAGAGAGGGTCCTCCTATTCCTTGGCTATTCCTCCCATTTCTCCCCATACTTGTTCTTCATGAACCTTTCCCATAACGAGGTCCCCTCAATGATTTCCCATTACAGGCATGCCTTCATAGCTTGCATAGATTTAACCACACCACGTAAGCCCACACCTCCTTCTTCAATCATCTTTTCCATACAGCTCCATGAAGCCCAGTGGAATTGTCCCAACTGGTTAGCATCCCATAAAAAAGCCATCATGGTTCTTTAAATCTTAGCTATAGTTCCCTTAGGTATATTTATGATCGATAACACATGCATGGGGATCGAAGTGAGAACACTATTAATGAGGGTGACTCTACCTCCGAATGAGAGTAACTTATTCTTACAATTGCATATCCTGCTAGTCATACGAGCGATGATGTCATCATTGAGGTTCTTTTTGATTCTATCGTAGGTGATGGGAGCTCAGAGGTAAGTCATTGGCAGGAGGCCCCAGTGCATTCCCAAGATATCTTGAATTTACTTGTATCACCTCCCAGATCATTTGTTTGAAATATAAACCTTGATCTTCCAAGTGTTGATGAGTTGGACACATTCCTCACCATATGTATCCATGACACCCATGAGGTTTTGGAGTGACCTAAACCTACCATTACTGATAATTAGAATATCATCAGCGAACATCAGATGAGTGACTGAGTTTTCCCTAAATTTGGTGACAAAATTCTTGATCCTTATAGCTTCCAAAGTAGAGTGCAATTTGAATGAGAGGGCCTCTTGGAAAAAATTGAAAAGGAAGGGATACATATGATATTCTTTCCTCACACCTCTGATATTTTTAAAGAAGCCAAACATCTTGCCCATGAGCAATACTGAAAGCCATGGGGAGGAGAAACACCTGAAGCAAAGGTCACATAACCATTCTTGAAATCCAAATTTCATCATCACCCGTAGATAGAACCCCATTGGAGTCTATCGTAGGATTTTTCCATGTTGACTTGTATAATAACATTAGAACCCACCATCCGTTTGTTAATGTCTCCAACCAATTATTTCGCAATGCTGACCTCCCCCTGGATGCTTCTACCCTTCACAAACCCATGCTGCTCAATAGAGATAAGCCTTGGGATGATATTTCTCAACCTTTTGGATAAGAGGCTAGAGATTATTTTGTAATAGAAATTGCAGAGGCATATAGGCTTGTACTCGGAAATTCTAGTTGGGTCCTTTCACTTAGGGATGATCACCAGCCTTGAGGCACATACTCCCCGTGGCAGAGTTCCCCCCTTGAAAAAGTCCCGCACTGCCTGAACCACTTAGTGCTTCAAAAAAGCCCATGTTGTAACATAAAAGGCTCTGGGGAACCCATCAGGTCCTGGAGCTCTATCCTGATTTAAACAGAAGGTAGCCTATTTAACTTCCTCCTCTTTTGGGATTTACACAAGGGCTGAGTTGTCTGTGCTTCCCACCATCTCCTAAATGTCACCGAGAAGATCTTACCCCTATTACTGGAGGGAAAATTCCCATTCCTAGAAGCCAACAGATCATCCAAGAGAGACTTGAAATGAGTTAAATCCAGATTCCCTGCCACATTAATGTCTGAGGTGTAGGAACCATCCTCTAATTTTAAGTTAAGGTGAGAATTCCTCCTTTTTTCTTTCAGACATGCATGGAAATATGAGGTATTCTTATACCCTTCCCTCATCCAAAGGGCCCTCAATATGGAATGGTATGAAATTTTTGTTTCAAGAGTCTTCTCATCTAGTAGAGAGCGTTTTTCATTCAGTAGGGAAAAGATATTGTCGTCCCACACCTCCTGAAGTGACTCTTCAAGCTTGTCGATGTCCATCTTGATGTCATCCAAAAAATATTCCTCCACCGGGTTGCTATCTAGACAGTCTAAAATACACCTTTTGATCCTTCAAAGATGATAATAAAGACTTTCCCAAGAACTTCCATTGAATTCAGACACCTAGGATACCTCCATCATTTGAAGAAAACCCTCCCTCTTGTGCCATTCCACTGAATAATAAAACTGCCATTGCCTCAAAGGGGACCTTTTCAGCATGACCAAGAGGGGAGAGTGATCAGACAGGTGTTAATGTCACAATGATATGTAACCTATGAAAAAAATTCACTATGTAATAAAGTCTCTTTATCTCAATATCACTATTAAAAAAAGTTGCATACTGGTGTCATCAACCAATATGCTCAATGAATCTTTCTTTGAATTTTTGGAAAAGAAATTTCCAATAGAATTCCATGGACATGGTCTTAATTAGGCAGTTCCATTACTATCAAAGATCCTAAGATATCAAATTTAATTAAAGAATAAAATGGGGAAAACCTTTATTGCATTATTTATTAATACAATATCACTTATGACACGCCCAATTTACCCTACTTTCCACGAACATATTACACCATGATTTTTTAGTACATATAAGTACATGACTCATGGAATACATTAAAAATAGTTTTAATGTCTAAGGAATATTATAAACATTCATAAATAGGAACATCCAATGACACATATAAATGTGGATTTTCTACTACCAGGTTATGTTATCATAATCTCTTGCACTGAAGATTACTAAGGGTGTACACCATGGGAAAGTGTCTCAAGGTCATACAAGTCTCCCCCCTGAAAGGATTTATCATTTATGTTCTGTCAAATAAATCATCCAGATATAAAACTTATATTTAAGAATAATATTATGAAACTTCTAGGTTCTCATCATAGTAGTGAACTTGTATGATCCTTCAGTGAGACATGTATACTTAGGATATTATCATATACAATTTCATATAGAGAAATAGTCATGATGGGATATAATTTATATTAATATTTAAAAAATGAATACAGGTAATCATATTGTATCTATAAGTTGGTTCTAGGGAACCAAATCTAATAGAATCACACTTTCACTAGAGCCAACTGCTAAAAAATTTTAGTCTTCTAGCTCTCACATAGTGTTCGTGCTTCTACTGAGAAAAAGCCTTAGTCAAGGGGTTCTCCACATTTTCCTCCATGAAAACACTTCTCATAACAACTTCACCCCTTTGAGAAAAATACCTCAAGAGGAGATATTTCTAGTGTATGTGCTTTGTCTGTTGATTCAACCATGTATCCTTTAAGAGATCCAACACTGTAGTATTATCACAATCCAATGTGGTAAGATATCTACTTTTAGGATCCACATAAAGATCTTGGATGAATTTTTGAATTCAAACTAATCCTTTGGTTGAATCAAAAGTGGATATATACTCAGAATCTACTATAGAATCAATGATAATTGGATTCTTTGAACTCTTCCAGCTCACAGCTCCTCTATTGTGACTAAAACATATCCTGATTATGAATTCATACTATTTTGATCTATTTGTAAACTATCTCATTATATCCTCTAATGATTAGTTCCTTGTATCCTCCATATACTAAGAATATATCCTCACAATGCGTCAGATACTTAAGGATTTATTAAAAAACATACCAATGTTGTTCTCCTAGATCAACTTGATATCTACCTACCATGATAAAAGCATAGGAAACATTAAGACTAGTACAAAACATGACATACATGATAAATAATATCACAAATGTGTATGAGATCTTACCAATTCTCTATCTCTCTCTATCCTATTGTGCAAGAGAGGTCATTTTCTTAGATAGATGTATACTATGTGTCACTAGAACCAATACCCTCTTGGATTGTTCCATATTAAATCTCGTTAGTATCTATTCCATGTATGTAATTTGACTTAGTATAATCATCCTTTTGGATCTATCATGAATGATCTTGATTCCAAGGATATATGCTGCTTCACCTAAATCCTTCATAGAGAAACACTTGTTTATCCATTCCTTAACTAATTGTAAGAATGGTATATCATTTCAAATAAGTAATATATCATCAACATATACAACTAATAATAAAACCACACTCCCACTAAACCTTTTTTAGACACATGGTTCACATTAATTCATTGTGAAACCAAAATATCTTACATCTTCATCAAACTGAACATTCAATAACCTAAATGCTTAATTTAACCCATATATGGATCCCTACATCTTATATATATTGTTTTCCTTTCTTGGAGTCACAAACCCTTCATATTGTGTTATATAGATATCTTCCTAAATATTACCATTAAGGAAAGATATTTTAACATCCATATGCCAAATATCACAGTCATGTAAGGCTACCATGGAAAGTGGATTTCTAATAGATTTAATCATGGAAACTGGAGAAAAGGTTTCATCATATTCAATGACATGAAATTGTTTAAACCCTTTAGCCACTAGCCCTACTTTATAGGTATTTTCCTTACTTTACATGTCTAGTTTTCTCTTCAATACTCATTTTCACCCACTGGGTTTTACATCAATAAGAAGATCAAACTGAACCTAGACTTGGTTCTAATACATGGAATATACCTCAGAATTCATGCCCCCTTACCATCTTGCAGCTTCTGATCTCTTTACTACTTCCTTATAGGAAATAGTATCATTACTTTCATCCAATAATAAGTCACCATCCTCGATGACTAGAAAAACATATCTTTATGGTTCTCTATCCTCTATGGTGATCCTATACAATACATGTGTTTCTAGAATAACTTTTTTCATGGGGACCTATAGAATAATTTCTGATAATAACTCTTATATATCTTGAGCATCAAATTCATTAAATTCAATCTTTCTCACACTATCCATTTTAAGGATGCTATCCCTCTCATGAAATATAGCATGTCTTGTGATGGTTAAGACCTTATCTGGGGTGTTGTATAGATAATATCCCCTTGTTTCCTTAAGATACCCTATAAAGATAAAATTTTTACCCCAAGGTACTAGTTTGTTCCCAGTGGTGGCCTTACCAAATGCATCACATCCCCATACATGTAAGTTTTACAACATGAATTTCCTTCCATATGTTAACTCGTATGGTATTTTGTTTTCCACTTTAGTTGGAACATAGTTTAGTGTGTATGATATAATGTGTAATGAAAATCCCCAAAAGGATAATGGAATAATTTCATGGATCATCATCAACCTTACCATTTTAATCAAGGTATGGTTCCTCCTTTCACTAACACCATTCCAATAAAGTGTATAAGAAGGATTAAGTTGGGATAAAATTAAAAAATCTCATAGAAATTCGATTAATTGTTAGTTATATAGTCACTTACTCAATCAAATTGAATCTTCTTTATTATAATACCCCATGTGTATAAACGGGTTTTAATTTCTAGGGGAAATATAAATTTTTTTGGTGGATGTTCTAGATTTTTAATCGGGGCATAAAATTGAATTATGAATAGTTGGATGTCTTAAAATGAGGGTTTGGGATGTGGTTTGAGACCTAGGAGGTTATTTGGGTGATCGAGTGAGTCTTATGAGTTATAGGTTAAGTTTTAAGAGTTTTAGAGGTTTTTGTACAGGGAATATGGTTTAGTGTGCATGGTTTAGGAGAAACCATGAAGCACCCCAAGCATGAGGAGGTTTTTAGTTCATTTTCTAAAGAACATGATTGAGTTGAAGAATTTGTGAACAATTGAGGGTTAACCGTGTGGGGTCTGAGAAAAAAATATGTGAGCTAGATTGGACTTGGTTCTTGACACACATTTTTCACACACTAGCAGACAAACCATGAAAAGTATTGAAGACTAAGACAATTACAATTCACATAGTTAGAACATTGTTTAGAAAACTGTGCAGCTCAAACATAAGAGAGGGATGTACTTAGATAGTTCCTACCACATAGTTGGTATACAATTTATAAAACTGTGTTGATAAACCATGCAGCTAATTAAAAGTTGTTTTTATGGGTTTTCCCCTATTCGATTTTAATTCCCAACCCCTCATTTTCCCCCCTCTCCCTCACACACATGCCCAACTAACCAACCCCTCCTCCCTCCCTCGATTCCCCCTTCATTCAGGGTGGTTACAACTTTATTATTTGGAATTTTGAGGTAAGGATTCACCTCAAAAAACTTCCATTCCTCTCCTTATTCCTGAACTCTAAATTTTGCATTCTTTGTTTATGGTTTTTGATGCTAATTCCCCACAATAATTGTGGAATCATCAATGTTTCATGGGTATTTTTTATGGATTGCATATGAGACATCCTGAGATGACATCTACAGATCGTCTCACATCGTTTTGATGAAGGTATGTCTCACCACCAAATTAGTAAGGGTTTTAATTTAAATTAAATTAAATAGGAATATGTAATGGGTATGCATGTTTGGTATTTACCTAGTAGTGGTTTTAGGTGTCCTCTAGGAACCTCCCATGGATGGTTTCTTGAGGGTTCATAGAATGATTTGTGATTGGTGAGTTAATTAAAAATTAATCCAAGTAGTTTTATGTTATTTAATCAATTATAATTTTTAGTTAATTATGAATTTATTATAGTTGATTAACATGGGTGCTTGATTTTGGATTAGAGGCTTAGGTGTCAATGCAGACATGGTTTGGTCTTGGGTGGGGCTTAGAGAGCCTAAGTGGAAACTTCTATAAACAAAATTAAATTTAGAAGGTGTCCTTAAAGGTAAGTGGTCCCTAAATTTTACCATAATGTTATTTTTCTTATATTCTTATGATGCTCATCTCACCAGTTTTTCAAGTGATGAATTTAGAAATTAATTAATAATTTTAATTTGGTTTTCTATATTTAAAAACCTTTAACATTCATTGAGTCTTGTAGTAATGTCGTTCATAGTGGAACAATTTAGTAATAATGTGAACTTGGTAATTAGATAATTAAATGGTGTTTTAAATGGAAGTGTTATTTTTGGGCAAATTTCATTTGAAATGGAAATTGGAAATAGTACTTGAAATGGTATTTCAGAATTTGTAAATTGGGTTTGTTTTTGAAATTAGAAAACAGTGAAATGGTGTTGACAATATGTGTTGTGTATTTTTGAATTAGTGCTTGAAAAAATCATTTAAAATGTTATTTGGATCAATATTTTGGAAATAGAATTGTAAATACATTTGGAAATGGGAATTGAAATTTATTTCAGAATAAAAATGTTAATTGAACACTTATACCATGTAATTGTTTATTCTGTGTTATGGAAAATGATGATATGTTTGTAAGTATTTCTTTGATGTAAATATAATTTATTTTTTTATGATGGTTAAACCTAGGGTGAACATGAACCCTAAGAGGATGCTTGATATTTATGGTTAATTCCATGGTGAACATTTCCCCAGGTGGATGATGATATTGATGATTCACCCTAGGGTGAACACGACCTCCGACTGGATGTTGAGCTTTTTGGGTAAAAACGTGGTGAACACAAAACTCGATGGACTTTAGTTTGGCTATGGGGATGGGTATATTAAACCTATATTCCATTGTTTGACCAGTGATTGGTATATTACCCCAATGATTGATGAGTTGGCATTATCATCATGACATTCTCATATACACCCCAAAACTGGTTGGTATGCACTGTTCTTAGGGTGAATCCGGCCACTAGGTTTGGAATTTGTTTTATGATTTTCATTTTAAATGTTTTAAAATTTGTAATAATATTTTGTTATCTTGATAAATAATGCATAAAATTTTCATATATTGGTTATATTTTGGAACACTATTGATGGAGGCCTATTGATTTTTACTCACACCCTTCTCAGAACTCCATGTCACTTGGGTTCCTGAGCAGAATCCATTCTTGTTCACAGGTAAAGGATTCAGAAAAGGCCCACTATTGATGCATGTTGGTTAGTTTATTTGGTTGGAGTTAGATGATGGGACCATGAAAGACTCATGACTAGTTTGGGATCGACTATTGGACTTATTTTTATTCTCGGTCTTTTAGTAATACTTGTGTATGATCCACCCATGAGGGATCCAATTAGAATGTATGGAATTCTCTTAATTATTTCATCTGATGTTTTATTATTTTATCGGAACTTTCCTTGGTTGAGATGACTATGTAGATGTGTATCTAATTTATGTTATTTACACTATGTTTTCCACTCCGATAACAAGGAAATAGTATCTCCATGGTAACCTCATAGGCCCTCATCACTAGTCAATAACCTTTGGTGTATAGAGAGGCATGCTTGAGGTCATGTGGCAAAATAGTTTAGTCACTATTCATAGAGTGAGTTAGGGTGAGACATTATAATGTGGATTTAGAGAATTTTATTTTGTTTTACTATTTAGGTATGATAGGTAGGATACTTAGATATTTTTAGGGCTTAATAATGAGCTCATGTCTGGGAGATACTTCCCCATATATGGGGGAAAATCAAAGCTATCAGGGATGAGAATTGTTGTTATCACCTTGCACTTGTACAATTGATTGGTTTCTACCTTTTGTGGTTTAATCGAGTGTGATGTTATTGATTTATGGGATTTCTATGATTGTATGATATGACAAAGGGTGTGTTCATTCATGAATTATACTTGGCACATAGGATTGGTATGACATCCATATGTTTCCTATGATTGATAGCTGTCTGAGATTCATATGTGATGGTGTTTATTTACTGTTTGTGGTTTATGTATTCTAGTAATTTAAATCTACCTAAGGTTTTAGATAATTGTTTTCAGACTCTTTACACTAGGGAGAACATCAATGTGATAATTCAATTTATTTTCATATCCTAGAGTGTTTCGTGTCCTTGGATTTATCACCACCCTTCCAGGGTGGTTACCCCACATTCCTACCTTCCCAAGGTGGGTGACCTCTACCACCATGATTGATGATATTGAATCCTTGATTGGAATATGATGATGGGATGTCAGCTCATCATTCAATAGATTCTTCTTTAGAATTAATCACCTAGTTTGGGTCCCCATTATATATTTGAGACAAGTTTTGAATCTCATTCCCATCTCCATCATGAAATGGACACCGATTAATTATGCTAATTGTTTGAACAAGAGGGAATATACCTGTGGTTGTAGTTGATGGTGATTTTAGACATATCTAGACATCTATGGATGTTTGGTGTGTTGAGAATCTCTAAATATGTTCTTATTTTAGAGTCGAGGTCATATCATGTATGAGCCATCTTGGTTTTAGAACCCAAGGAATCCCATGTCCATCATGTGGAAACTTGATCCATGGGAATAAGGGATACAAGGATCATTGGATTAGGCATCTCATGTTCATCATATGAGGTAGAGATTATGATAAATTTGGTTTAGGGTCTTACATGGACATGATCAAAGGTTTAAGGCCTTATGGGGTCCTGATGATAGGTTTAAAGTCTTGTGGGGACATGATTTCATGTTTAAAGTCATGTGGGGAAATGATGACAAATTTAATGTATTGTGTGGACATGATCATAGGTTTAATATTTTGTGGGGACATTTCTCAAAAATTCTTGTTTCATACTAGGATAGATGTGGATTGGCATCATATGGAGACACCAAAGTCCAATAGAAACCTCAGGTTTAGATATTGAGAGGTTGAGTGTTCCCACAGAGGGGGAATGATCACACTTTGGGGTTTTTTCCTCCCAAGGAGAAGACTGATAGGTTTATGATGATGTCGGGATGTCAGGATTGAACCTCAAGGAGGTTTCCCACATACCATGCTAGTAGATAGGGATCAAAACCCATGTAGTTTGAGTGTGAAGTTTAAGGTTGTATAGTAGGACCGATCCATGCAGTTTAACATCGTGTGATAAGGATTCTTGTGTTGTGAAAAAAGAGATAACAAGGGATAATGTGGGGATTATGCATAGGGGGTACCCAAAAGATGGGGGATTATCTCAGGCTTATCACTTGAGGAATCCTATCTTTGTCACATAGGGTAAGGCTATAGTTTAACATCATGAGATGTAAATGATGTTATGCAATTTAACATCATGTGACTAGGACATGGGTTCTATGCAGTTTAAAGTCTTTCGTCTTGGAAGTTGTTAGTAATTACGCATTGGGTAGCCTAGTTAATATTAAGGATAAAAAATGGTATGAATGGGACTTAAGCATGGAAGTAAACTGGGTGCTACTAAGTAATAACAGTGGTGTGATTAGGGCTTACACATGAGGAGGATACCCATGGGGATTTCTTGGGATCAGTAAGGATATATCTGGGGGTTTCATTATTGGGATTCCCACTATTTCTTCCTCATGTTAGGTAATGAGGGCATCTTGACCTATTGATGGGTCAACGAATATTATTGGGGCTTACACCTGAGGAGGAGACCCATGGGGACTACATGGGGGTCATCTCATGATCATCTCATGAGGAATCTTACACATAAAATATAAGGCATATTTTTCTTGTCATGAGAGGCATCCTATGCTCTTTTCATAGGGTATATTATAGTTTAAGTTTATGTAGTGAGGATTAGTAGGAATGAAAATACATAAAAATCAAGATTTAACGGTATTTATTTGATGACAGCTTGGCAAATGGCAACTAAATAAAATTTAAATATTTTTGGAGTGGATTTTTAAAAACATATCTTAAAGATTTACTAAAATTAAAAAAACATGCTTTTATTCTTTCCCCTGAGCCCTATTCCCCCTCCCCCCACCTGATCCCTTCCCCTCATTGTCTGCACTCTCGTCCACATCACCACCACTTCGCTCTCCCTCACCATCGACCTCACAATTACCCTCACTATCCCCCTTTCCCCATGTCGTCATGTCGGTCACACCTCTCCCCCTCTATCGATGCACCGATCACCCCCTTTATCCCAAAAAATCCCTCTCACCCTTCCATCACACCAATTGTTTTACCTCCTTTCCCCATGCCATCACTAAGAATCCCATGCCATAAACACTACTAGGTACTTCTATTTTCCATCCTAAATCACCTATAAATTAAAATTATTGATATAATTTTCTGAAAAAATCATATTGAATATTTTTTTGGTATTTTGAGGTGTGCTATGAAATTATACTCAATTAATTCATCAAATATGATAAGCATTATAATTTGTTTAAAATTAGTGTGAGTGTTATGTTTATACTGAGAATTACTTGTTAAATCAATTAAAATCCATCATATTATTTTTTTCATTGAGATAATTGAGTAATTTGTCTTTGTAAATTGAGGTGTGTTGTGAAAAATATATAATTAACTCGTCATATCTGATAAGTTCTATAATCTGTTTTAAATTAGTGTTTGATTCTTATGTTTAAACAAATATAAACTTATTAACTCTATTAAAAATTCATTCTTGTGTTATATAATCATATAAAAATTTAACAATTTTGAATGAATTTTATTTTATTATTTTTTTCCAAATAAAACCTAGATGAAATTTTGTAATGAACCAGCTTGGGCCATCAAACACATAACTCGAGTTGGCCCGCCATAAGGTGAGCATAAAAAAACCAAAATAGTCTCATATAAAACTGAAGAATAACCAATATACATAGTGGAAGAAACAAACATAATCATTAGACATAAACAACCAATAAAAATGGTTACTACCAAAATAAAAACAAGACAAGACAAAGTCAAAACACCATGTGACTATCCATCACCACCAAAATGCCCCTCTATAGAGATATAAACACTCAAGAGAAATCGTCTTAGTAAATGATACCATTCCCTTTATCTGTGTCCCGGAAGACCACATCTACAAACACACAAAGGGAAAAGTAGGGTGTGATAAAAAAGGAGAGTAGGGTTTCACCAAAGAATCAATAAAAATTATAATATCATGAAATTTTTATCTCAAAATTTAAAAATAATCTAGTTTATAAAGAATTTTCATAATATAAAACTATTTTTCAAAACATCCCTTGGTTTTCTAACTGCATTTCCATATTCTCAAAATCGAGGAACAAGACAAGTATGTAATAAAAACAAATGACCATAAGATAAACATGTGATCAAATAACCATGAAATATTATCATGTGATAAAAAACAAGCATAAAAAGAACATAATTTGGGCTGTATCCTATGAGAATACGTACTAGATGTAAAAGAAGCATAAACCAAACATATATTTGATACAACCAATATTGAGTCCCATAAAATTCTATCAATACCACAAAAAATATAGTGGAATTATGAACACTAAAATGAAATGTATTTTTCCTCACACCCAAGGTTCCTAATGTGCTATGATTTTCAAAAAAATTTGAAAAAATTTCTCACATTTTATTAATCATTTTTTCACAATGAAGGATTATTGATTCCATGATTGAAAACCCATTTTTAAATCAATTTTTTTAAATAAAATCCATTTTAAAACTTTTATTTCACAATCCAAATCCATCTTGAGATCAAATACAACCTTTAAACAATTGAAACTAAGGAATTGAATAAGAGCATCAAGTTATTCAATAAATAGAATCTTTTTTATAGAGAAACTTACCTCAAACAGGAAGACGGAATACCCTTGACTGATCTACCAAAGCCCGGGGTTGAATCCTATCAAGAAGAGATTCAAAGGCCATTAAAGAGCTCTTCGTGGTGCCTAATGTTCAAAAGATAAGAATGAAAGAAGTGGTTGTTTGGAGGGTGTTTGGATATTTATATGCATACTTTAAAATATAAGACCATGGTGTAGCCTCTTAGACTACACCACAATCCCCTACATTATGGCAATGGAATCCCCCACCACAGTGCAGTAAGGGATATCTCAGCAAGGAACTACAATGCAAGCCTTCACACCATGACACAACCCTTTGGTTTAAACCGTGTCTCAGATCCACGACCCATAACATGTCGCAGATCCTATATACTTGGGGAGATTCTATGCTGTAGCTAGATATACCACACTACAAGGGTTTCCAAATGGATAAAATCGACCAAAAACATCCCTCGAACCCCTACGCCACAACCTACCACTCTACACCACATGGTTTAACAAGATAGAGGGGATATACTATAGACCCTATACCACAGTGTAGTTGTGCCTTAAATGGTAGTGGCCCCAACATTTCTCCCTCTAATGGTCTATTTTATAGCTCATTGGTCCACACTGCAGCCAGTATCACCATGCACAATGTGTACCCTCCATGATGAATCTCCCTACTGAAATCTATAAAAATTACAAAAACTCAAGATCACCTCTAAAACTTCTGAGACTCATACCAATAACTCTTAAACATTAAAAGAGTGCATACCCTATCCCAAAAGGTGTAACAATTCTCCCCACCATAAAACCTTTTTATCCCCAAGAAGTGTTTAAGACTTCGAACTCATAAAAATATAAGGCCACTGCTACCTCATCAATGATTCCCACTCCCATGTCTCATGGTTCTCCCATATGCACTACCACAATACAAAGACCAAAGGAATTTTTTTACTTCACATTATCTTATCTTGAGGATGCATAATCTAAAGTGGTTCTTCAACCACTGTGGTTTTAGGCTCAAGATTAACATCCTCCCATTAAATCACATGGGAAGGGTCTGGTTGATACCTCCTCAATTAGGAAACATTAAACATGCCGTTAATTAATGTCAACTGGGATAGAAATTCCAACTGATAGTCCACCTTTCCAATTCATTAAATGATCTCAAAGGGTCCAAAAAACCTCAATGCCAACTTACCCTGCTTACCCAACCGACGATGTCTCAAGAAAGGTAAAACTCTAAGAAAAATATGATTACCAAACTCAAACTCTATCGGTTGCTGATGATAGTCTACATAGGATTTATGGTGACTCTATGCCATGCTAATCTATTTCGGTTCAGTTATACCTTTTCCATCATCTCCTAAGCATGGCTTGGTCGAACCAAGTACCATTCTCCCAAATTTTCTTAACATAAGGAAGATATACATGGAAAACCATACAATTATTAAAAGGGTACCACATTAATTGAATATTGATAACTATTTTTATAGGAAAATTTGACCATAGGATGATTCTTTTTCATGGAACCACCGAAGTCAAGCACACATGCTTGGAGCATATCCACAAGAATATGAATAGCTCTCTTTATCTGCACATCTGTCTTTAGATGACATATCATGCTCAACTTAAACTGGGAACCCATCACCTCTTTAAAACCTCTCCAAAACATGGATTTGAACCTGATGTCCCTATCATATATAATCGCATAAAGAACCCCATGAATTTTCACAACCTCTCAGATATACAAGTCCTTGAGCTATTCCACCTTCATCATCTCCTAGAAATGGAATAAATAAGATGTTTTCATAAGCTAATCAATGATCACCCAAACCACATCCTTCCCATTAGTATTCCATGGAAAACCAATGAAAAATTCCATGGAAATATTATCACACTTCCATACCGGAATGTCCAAAGGTTGCAACTAACTAGAAGGTCTCTAGTGCTTCACCTTAATCATTTGAAAATTCAGACATCAAGACATAAATGTTTCAATCAATCACCTCATTATGACCACCAATATCCATGTTTCAAATCCTAATATATCTTGGTAATCCTAGGGTGTACAGACCAGTAAGAACCTATCCTTTATCCATAAACTCTTGACTTAGATAAATATGAACAAAAAATATTCTATGTAAACACAAAGCACTAATGAGAGACTAAGACTACTAACATGAGGTCTCCCCACTATTTATGATTTTACTAAAGCATTGGAAATTGGTGTCTATCAACCGCTTGAGCTGCACTCACTCATCAAATGACAATTCAACCATCACTAAAGCTAATAACACCTTCCCACTATCCTCTTCCATTCATATTCTCATCTCAATGAACAAACTCACACTACTACATATTGCACTTTAAAAAGCTCTAAAAATAGGATTTATCATCACAATAAATACACTGATAATCTGAGTGATGTCAAAATGTGACCTTTATCATCATTAGAAAAAAGTGTTGATAAAGGCACCCTTTATCAACGTTGATAAAATTTGATTTTTTTCACACACTCCCCCTTCCTCAGTGCCCATGTGATCCTTTCTCAGCACTATCCATTCCCTCAACCACCTTTCACCCACTCTCACACCCCCTTTAATAGCGCTCATGACCCACTTTCTGAGTGTTAGAAATCTACTCACTAACTCATGCATTCCTAGATTCGAACATGTGACCTGGCTTCAACAATGCGAACCCCTTTACCACTGACCTACCTTATTTTATTCTTCATTTTATGATATTTTTATTTATTTATAAATATTTACATACATATTTTTTATTCACATATAAATAATTATTTTTAAATACATTTATAAAATATATTTTTTTGTGTGTGTGCGCACGCGCACTCATGTGTGTGTGATACATATATATATATTTAAATTTATTTAAATTATATATTAATATTCATTTAAATATATTAGAATATAAATATAAATATATATCTATTTATTAATATACACACATATGTATATATAAACATTATATATACATTTGTATAAGTATATATATATCCATATATTTTTATAATGGAAAAAATGGTTAGATATTTTTTAAATAAAATAGATAAGAATTAATTCCATATAATTTATATAATTATTTTTAAATACATTTTTAAAATATGTATTTATATTTTATATTTAAATATAAATTTTATACATTACATATATATTTATATTTCTATATATTAACATATATATTTATACATATTTACATATAATTGTATATTTACATATAATTTCTTTACAATGTATTTATAAATATTTATTATAAATACATTTATATACTATATTTAATGATAATGATATATTTATAAAAAATCATTCATATATATGATGTATATACACAATATATATACACATATTGTAACACCCCGAGGTTTTAAAAGAATAAAATTATGTTCGATAACAAAAACGACAGGCAAAACCGAGCTTAGATGAGAATGTAACACCCTAAGACTTTATGATATATTTATTTTTAAATAAATTTAATAAATTTGATATATTTTATTATAGGAAACCTCTATATTTTTATGTTTAATAGCATAATCAACACATAACACTAAACATAAATGACCCATTATATATATAACTATTATAACCTAACTGTTAAATTGGCATGTATGAATAGTATAAACTATTATAAGAAATATATATATATATATATATATATATATATATTTATAAATTTATTACTCAATATAATCTATTGATAAATGTTTAGTAAATAATCAATCGATTTTTAGTAATTTAATTTTATTATTTTAAATTATGTTTTCTTCAAAAATGATTTTTTTTCACGAAAAACTATTATAATTATTTTTTAGGGAACATAGAAAATTTATTTGATAAAATTAAATTCATTTTTTAAATAATAATATAAAAATTTACTTTGGGTTAAAATTTGGGGTTTTTCAGAAAATATTGGTTTTTTAGTGAACAGTGGAAAATACCGATTTTTTGTAAAAATGTAATTTATTTTCAATAAATTAAGTAATTTAAAAGTATATTTATATTTATAATATTATTTCAAGAAAAATAAGTACAATTTAGTTTTATTTAATCTTATTAATTTATTTTTAATCAAATTCATATTGTATTTTTGTATAAGGTTGTCTTTGGGTAAAAAATGGGATTTTTCTGAAAATTATTTTAAAGTACATAATGTTTCTCCCTTTAAATTAATTAAAATAATACCTAATAAGGAATGATTTAAATGAAATTTATATATTATATATCAATAAATATTAATTTATATTCATACAATTATTATTATTAGACATAAATTTAATATGAAATATTCCTGTTCTTGAAAAAATACACTTTTTGAAAACTAACCATTTTATCTCGTCTGTAGGTTTTGTTTCGAATTTTATTTCTTGATAATTTTAGAAAATTTATTTGAAAAAATAACATTAATTTTAAAAATCATCATTTAATAATTATATTAGGGTTAATTTTTAATAATTTTCTAAATAGATTAATTTTTTTAATGAATAGTGAAAAATACTGATTTTTAATTGAAAACTTCTTTTTCTGTTAAATTATTTATAAAGTAAAATTTAAATTTAAATTGATTTTAAAGTAAAATTAATTAAATTATATTTATATATAAATCCTATTTATTTTATTTTAATAAATTTATTATTGAAATTGGATATAAAAACTTTGTAAATATTTGACCATTTTCTCTTTGAAAACCCTCTTTCTCATCGTATCTGTGGGATTTATTTTAAATTAAAATTTTCCAATTATATGAATTAAATTTTGAAAAATGAATTAAATATTTAGAATAATCATAATTTATATTATCTAATAAGTTCAAATTAATTTATTTACAAAAATTAATAGTGAAAATAGTAAAAAATAATTATAGTAGTTAAGGTAAAAATGGATTTACTAGGGGTTAAAATAAACATATAAGTGTTAAAATGACCAAAATACTTGTATAACATATATTGGATGGAAATATTTAGAAATTATACATTATATTATAAAAACGGCCCATTATTGGAGCCCTGTTACATGAAAAAATGTGGTTGGAATTCATTCATTTCAAAAAATACAAATGTGCCACTCACCTCACTTATAAAAGTCCAACCCCTCTCCTCCTATATTAAAACCATAAAAACCCATTGGTTTGAACAAAAACTACCCAAATCACTATTATAATTCCCTTATCTAATCCTAGAATATTTATTTTAGTATGACATTCAACTAAGGAAGACATTTGGTGCAAACCAAAAGAAGTTACCGAAAGAAGAGGTAATGTTCTTCAATGAGCGTTTTTATTTTATTTCTTTCACCACCTCATTCAATTTTTCTTTAATCATAATTATATAATAACATAAATAAATTAAATATACTTATATATTATTATGTTAATTTAGTAACCTAAATCCTTCTCTTATTCCATCAAATAGGTTATGGAATCATTATTCGTGTGTACGGAGGACAAACACCTCGCAAACCGATGTCATTCATTTTTCCATTAACACCTTTCATGATTGGGTGTGATGATGGATATAATGTATATATATAAATATATATGATATTTATAACATAATTATACATTTAGAGTCATTATTTTATATATACCTTTTTTAATTTCTATTTCTTAGGGGTTACAATAACATTGCTCGTGTGTACGATGAACTACTTCCTTGTGAAGCGATGTGATTCGTTTTCACTAATGATTTACATGGAAAATAATAAGGATAAATTTAATAAATATGTATAATATAAATGACTTAATTATGATATAAATGAAAAATTTATCATTCTTAAAAGATAATATATCATTTTCTTTCTTACTTTTCACTCACTAAAATATGATAACATCATTCGTGTACATGTGGAATATCACCCTTCACCCATTCTCACACACCCCACCCCCTTTAAAAGTGCCCTTGACCCCATTTCTCAGTGCTAGAAATCTTCTCACTAACTTGTGCATGCTTGGATTCGAACCTATGACCTCCCTTCAACAACGCGAACACCTTTACCACTACCCCACCTTGTTTTATTCTACATTTTATGATATTTCTATTTATTTATAAATATTTACAGTAATATTTTTTATTCATATATTTATATATATATAATTATTTTGAAATACATTTTAAAAAATATATGTTTGTGTGTGTGTGCGCACACACACTCGTGTGTGTGATATATATATATATATATATTTAAATTTATTTAAATATATTATATATAAATATTCATTTACATATATTAGAATATAAATATAAATACATATCTATTTATTAATATGAACACATATGTATATATAAATATTATATATACATTTGTATAAGTATATATATACATTCATATATTTTTATGATGGAAAAAATGGTTAGATATTGTCATAAATAAAATAAATAATAATTAATTCCATATGATTTATATAATTATTTTTAAATATATTTTAAAAACATGTAATTATATTTTATATCTTGATATAATTTTTATACATTAGATATATGTTTATATGTCTAAATATTTATATATATATTTATACATATTTATATATAATTGTATATTTTGATATAAATTTATTATTATATATTTATAAATATTTACTATAAATACATTTATATACTATATTTAATGATAATGATAGATTTATAAAAATAAATTTATATATCATGTATATACATATTACATACTCACATACTGTTACACCCTGAGATTTTAAACAAAGAAAATTATGTTCGACAGTATAAACGAGACGCAACACTAAGCTTAGATGACAATGTAACAACCTGAGACATTATGATAAATTTATTTTTAAATAAATTTAATCTCTTTTATATTTTTCAGTACACACAAACTTGAGATTTTTATATTCAATAGCATATTCAACACATAACACTGAGCATAAACATCCCACGATATATATAACTGTTATAACCTAGCTGTTAAATTGGAAGGTACGAAAAATATGGACTACTATATATATATATATATATATCTTAATCAATATAATTTATTGATATATTTTTATTAAATAATTAATAAATTTTTAGTAAATCAATTTTATTATTCAAAAATATGTTTTTTTCAAAAATGATTTTTTTTCTTCTCATGAAAAAATATTATAATTAATTTTTATAAAATTTAGAAATTTTATTTGATAAAATAAAATTAATTTGTTGTATAATAATACAAAAATTTACTTTGGGTTAAATTTTTGTATTTTTCAGAAAATATTGATTTATTAATGAATAGTGAAAATTACCGAATATTTTATAAAAATGTAATTTATTATTAATAATTATGAAATTTAAAATTCTCATTATGTTTCAAATATTATTTCAAGAAACATAAGTATTATTTAGTTATATTTAATCCACTTAATTTATTTTAAATCAAATTGATATTGGATTTTACTATAAGGTTGTCTTTGGGTTAAAAAAATTGGATTTTTCTGAAAACTTTTTTAATGTACATAATGTTTCTCCATTTTAATTAATTAAAATAATATTTAATGAGGAATTTTATAAATGAAATTTATAAATTATATATCAATAAATATTAATTTATATTTGTACAATTATTATTAATAGACATAGAGTTAATATGAAATCATCTTGTGCTTAAACAAATACACTCCTCGAAAACCATCCTTTTTATCGTGTCTCCAGGTTTTGTTTTAAATTTATTTTTTTGATAATTTTAAAAAATTTATTTTAAAAATTAAAATTAATTTTTAAAATCATCATTTTAAAATTATATTGTGGTTAATTTTCGATAATTTTTGAAAAAGATTAATTTTTTAATGAATAGGGAAAAATACTAAATTTTAATTTAAACTACCTTTTTGTTAAATTATTTATCAAGTAAAATTAAAATTTAAATTGGTTTTAAATTAAAATGAGTTAAATTATATATACATATATATATATATATTAATCCAATTTAGGTCATTTTAATCAATTTACCATTGAATTTGGATATAAAAACTTTGTAAACATTAGAACATTTTTTCTCTTTGAAAACCCGCTTTCTCATCACGTTCGCGAGACTGATTTTAAATTAAAAATTTCTATTTATATGAAATGAATTTTTAAAAATGGAGTAAATATTTAGAATAATTATAATTTATATTATCTTATAGGGTCAAATTAATATTTTTTACCAAAATGAATAGTTATAACAATAAAAATTAATTACCGCAGTTAAGGTAAAAATGGATTTACCGGGGTTTAAATGAAAATATAAGGGTTAAAATGACCTAAATACATGTATAAAATATATTAGTTGGAAATATTTAGATCTTATACATTATATTATAAAAAAGTTCCATTATTGGAGCCTTGTGAGATGAGAAAAATGTGGGCGAAATTCATTATTTTAAAAAATTACAAATGTGCCACTCACCTCACTTATAAAAGGCCCTCCTCTCTTCCTCTCTTCACACCTTAAAAATCATTGGTTAGAAAAAAAACTACCAAAAAAACTACTCTAATTCCCTTATATCATCCTATAATTCTTATTTTATGATTAAATCCATCCAAGGATGAAATTTGGTGCAAAAAAAAAAGAAGTTACTCGAATAAGAGGTAACGTTCTTCAATGATCAGTTTTTATTTTATTTATTCCTCCACCTCCTTCAATTATTCTTAAACCGTGATTCTATAATAAAATAATAATATTAAATATATTTAGATGTTATTATGTTAATTTTATAACCATATAATTCTCCTATTCTATCAAATGGGTTAAGAAATCATCATTCATGTGTACGGAGGACTACCACCTCGCAAACTGATGTTATTCAATTTTCCATTACCACCTTTAACGATTGGGAATTATTATGGATATAAAGTATATATATTATATTTATAAAGTAATTATAAATTTAGTTTCATTATATCATATATAATTCTTTTACTTTATATTTTTTAGGAGATACGATAATGTTGCTCGTTTGTACGACAAACTACTTCCTCACGAAGCGATGTTATTCGTTTTCACTAACGATTTACATGGAAAATAATAAAGATAAATTTAATAAATATATATGATATAAATTAAATAATTATTATATAAATGAAATATTTATAATTATTAAAATATAATATATCATTTTATTTCTTACTTTTAACTTACTGAAAGATGATAATGTCTTTCGTGTACGTGTGGACTACCGCCTTCAAGAAGCAATGTGGCTCTTTATTTTCATCACCACACCACATGTATGATATATATACGTATATTTAAATAAATAATATGTTATTTAGTATATTACGAACATTATTTAAATATAAAATATTACTTAACTCCTTTACATAATTATAATTGGAAAATAGAAATGTTAGTCATGCGTATCTATGGTCTACCATCTCTATGATCATAACACACTTCATTTTTTTCAAAATCATATTTCATAATTGGTCTTAAAAGTATAATTTATATTGAAATATGATAATAATGTCCTGATAATTCCTACAGAGATTATATAACTATATTATATACACATAAACTAGAACTTTCATAATAAAGCACAAATTAGAAAATAAGGAAATTAACACCCGAAATAATGAAAATAATGAAATATTATTAACGAACAGGTGATAAGATGTTATAAAAGGATCATATAAGATATTATAAATATCTATATTGTTTTTAATATGTTAAAAACATATTTAAAACCACTATATAGGGTTTTAAATCACATTAGACCAAAATGAAGTGTGATGTAAGAGATTTCTTAACTCAGTTTCCATTCAATGTGTTAAACTTCTACTTCATCAGTTATGTCATGATAAGATTCTGTGTGTATTGATATTTGATAATTTTAGGTTTTATTTCCACTTATTTAGTTTTTATTTACATCTGATACACATATTAAATTTATTGATTAATCCACACTTCAATGATATGATCTTTGTAAGGGATTTCTAGTCTCTCTTTTATTTATTATAGATGTATACAAATTCACCACTCATTTATTTTATATGGTGTATATACTTCTTGTTTGAAATTTTATATCATGAATCCCATTATTTAAATTATATTTAATGTTTCATTTAATGTTATTCTTTATTTTGGATTATTATTCAAAAGATTACTAAAGAGGTAATGTATTTTTTTTATCAATTTTCCTTCTTTGAGACGTATGTCATGTTGTCCACCTATCTTCTTTTATGAGGTGTATATATAGACTATTTTACATATAATATTTTTAATTTATTTATTCTCATGAAATATTATGTTTAATTTAATTTTATCCTTTCATAGGTATTTTGATTCAAATTTACCAAAGTGGTAAGAGTTTTATGTTACAATCTCATCGATTATTAAGATTTTTTATGATTAATTCTCCAATGTTAAACTATTATGATCTAAATCTAAAAAATTCTTAGGATTTTTATTCTCCTCTAGTTATTTATGAAATTCTCAAGTAATAATAATATTTTTACACTCTTTGGTACTTAAAATAATTGAGAAGTTTTTTAAGAAAAATCATCTTTATTTATCTCTTCGACCAAAAAACCTTTTTCGTCCAAAACCATGTTTTCCAAAAAAGTTCTCAATTTTTTTTTAGATTTATTAAAATGATTTATTGATTACATTTTTACCCATGATTTACTTTAAAAAAAAATTAAAAGTAATTAATATGTCATTTTCAAAATAACGAACCTTTGGATTTTACCAAAAATGTGAAAGGAATCTTTATTTTAACATGTATAGTGTGAAGAAAATTTTCCACCTTCATGACTATTATTTGATTTGATGATTACTTTATACATTTTCATGGTTATTTTCAAAGAAAATGATTTTAAAAAGTTTTTTTTAAAAAATGGAAAGGATATTTTCCTCAAGAAATGTTTTAAATGATTTTTAAATATTCCTTTATATGTTTTCAAGGTTGTTTTCAAAGAAACGTATTTTCATGACATTTTTTGAATTTATTGTTTAAAAAAAGTGATTATTATCAAAATGAAATGGTTATTTTCCTCCATTTTTTTTAATTATTTTTTAATGGTATCCCCATTCATCATCTTTAACAAACCTTATTTTAATTATTCTCTAATAGAGATATTTTGTAATGATACCATCCTCATTATTTCTCTAGATAGATTAAGACTGTTTCAAAGAGATTATTATAGAACCTGTTTCATTTCCATAGGTTAATTATATTTCAAATAGATTGTTTTGGAAAAAGTTTATTTTCCATGGGTTAACCATGTTTCAAAGAGATTATTATAGAACTTGTTTTTTCATGGGCTAAACATGTTTCAAAGAGATTCTTATGGAAATCATTTCTTTTCTATGGGTTAATCATGTTTCAAAGTGGTTTAAATGAACCCATTTCTTTTCCATGGGTGAATAAATTTATAAAATGAACAATGATTGTTTCTATAACTTTTATGTAGAAATATATTTTAACTTTATTCGTTTTGTGTTTCTTAAAAACTACATAAAATATGTGTATGCCTAGATAGTGCTGGGTGAGCCTATTATAACTTATATGATGGGTGTGCCCAGATAGCACCGAATGATCAAGTTATTACTCATACGATGGGTGTTCCTAGATAATACTTTAATTCATTGGGTAATGATTATTTTCTATGTATAATTATATGGGAAGTTGTATGTATGGTTATTCCATTTGTAAGGGTTCTCTGTGGTTTCTATAATGATGATGTTATAAGATACCAACTTGTTTTTTCTCTGAATTAAATTATTTTATAATGTTTCCTTTGATCAAGATTGATATCACATGGTTCACGATTATTGATGCTAATGAATATTTAATTTTTAAATCCTTATTCTATGTTTCAAAATTGATGATTTAGGTATTGGTGGGGATGAGTTATTTTATGATTCGATCATACAATCTGATTATATTATCATACTCCTATGAACTTCTTATTCTCATTAGTGACATTGAATTTTTAGTACTTATGTTTACCTTTACTGAGAATTTCACCTCACCCTTATTATGTTTCATTTCCCCCAGGTTATAAAGAATGAGGTTGAATGAATTTTTATACAAGGGATTTTATATGGACGATGATGATGACTTAACATAAAAAAATCTGAGTTAAGTAGGGGAAATTCTCATTTAAATACATTGGTATTGTTTATGTATGTGTTTTTAATAATTTCATATAACTCTAAACCAAAAATTTCCTTGATAATATAAGTGATCAAATATTTCCTTTGGTTTTGTAAGGTCTGGATGGAAAAAATTGGGTCACATTTGTCCGTATCAAATCTAGAAACATAAAATTTATGATTTCAACATCAGATCTGGGGGTGCTGGTTCAGGGATGTTAGAGTTGGTATCAGAGGAAAATTTTAGATAAATTTTGAGATTAGGATTTCTTCATGTGATGTTATATTAAGAGTTATGGATACCTTAGTGGTTCTATAAGATTAAGGATGATTATAAGTTCATAGTCTTAGACACAACCTTGAGGTTTTAGGCAATGAGATCATAAAGTGATTATTGACTTTTCGGGATATATTTTAGGAGGTTGATTTATATATAAATATTTAGATTAATGTTAAGCATTCCTTTACAATTTTTAGACAATTGTTTTAAGGTATTCATAAACTTTAGGGTTTATATGATCTTTGATATTGAGGTAGTTATGGGAAAATAAGTTTTATCATATATATAACCACGAGATTAAAAAGTGATTTGGTGACTAAGTGATTAATGTTATTTCAAAATAAGATATCAAATTTTCGGTATTAAATTCTGAAATTTATTTCATAAACTTTGTGGTTAAGAAAATATTTAATTTTTATGTGATTGAAGTTATTTGGGATGTAGGTTTATTCATTTATAGAATGATTTAATTTTATCTTTAGGTATTACTGTTGAATTTTGAAGATTAATATATCATTTGAAGGTTTAATAATTTTGGGAATTATCATACCATGTGATAATCATTTTAGTTTTGGTTAATGTTTAATGATATTTGGAATATATTTTAATCCCTTTTATGGTTATACGATCCTTTAAAAGTTCATTTTTAGTTTTCAGGCATGAAAAATTCATCTTGAATAATCATTGTTTGGAGAAAAATTTGAGATCGTGGTGGAATTTGAAAAAGTTTGAAACTCTACTCATAAATTAAGTATATTTAATTATTCTCTTATTTTATATTTTAAATTAATTCATCAACTCTAGTAAAAGGATATTTAAAAAAATGTTTTCCTATTACTATCAATTCTGATGATATTAATGACCATTTTTACACCTCTTTGGTTTATGTTTTTGTGGTTGTTAAATTTCTATGAATCATTAAAATCATTATGATATATTATATCTATAAATCTATATTATTATTTAGGCATTATGATTTTCTTCCATGTCTAAATTTTCACTTGTCACCCTTGTTCTCTATTTTGGAAACCCGATACGTGTTATTCCATATGACTTTCATATGCCATTTTTTATCTTATCAAGAGGATGTTTTATTAATGATTTTTAAAATGTGGGTTTATAATAAAATTATATTAAAATTTTTAACCTTTTATTATAGAGATAAATTTAAAATTTATAGAATGAAATTTATTATGGTGGGGGGGGGGGGGGTTGTAACACCTTGAAATTTTAAAAGAATAAAATTATGTTGTATAGGGTAAACGACAAACAACATTGAGCTTAGATGAGAATGTAACACCCCAAGTCTTTAAGATATATTTACTTTTAAATAAATTTAATCTCTTTGATAGCTTTCAGTACACACAACCCCAATATTTTTAAGTTCAATAGAATATTAAATACGCAACACCAAGCATAAATGACCTAGGATATATATAACCCTTATGACCTAGCCATTAAATTGATTAGTATGAATAATATTAACTATTTTAAGATATATATATATATATATATATGTAAATTTACTTATTAATATAAGTTATTGATAAATTTTTAGTAAATAATCAATCAATTTTTAGTAAAGTAATTTTATTCTCTAAAAATATGTTTTCTTTAAAAATGTTTTTTATTTATTTTCATGAAAAGTATTATAATTATTTTTTGAAAATTTTAGAAAATTTATTTGATAAAATGAAATCTTTTTTCTAAATCTACATATTAAAATTTACTTTGGGTGAAATTTTGGTATTTTTCATAATTTTTTTTGTATTAAATAGTGAAATAAACCGATTTTTCTAAAAAAGCAATTTATTTTCAATAAATTAAATAATTTAAAAGTACCATTTATGTTATGAACATGATTTCATGAAAAGTAACTATTATTTATTTATATTTAATACAACTAATTTCATTTTAATCTACTTCATATTGGATTTTAGTATAAGGTTGTCTTTGGGTTTAAAAAAATGGGATTTTTTTGAAAACTGTTTTAAAGTAAATAATGTTTTTCCATTTTAATTAAATAAAATAATACCTAATGAGGAATGAATTAAATGAAATTTATAGATTATATATAAATAAATATTAATTTATTTTTATATAATTATTATTATTATACATAGATTTAATATGAAATCATTTTGTGCTTGAAAAAAATACACTTCTCGAAAACCCGCTTTTTCATCACGTCTATGGGTTTTTTAACATAAATTTATACCAATTTTATAGATTTATTTGAAAAAATATAATAATTTTTTTAAATAATCATTTAAGAATTATATTTGTGTGACTTTTTGTGAATTTTCGGAAAGGATTAATTTTTTGATGAATAGAGAAAAATACTAAATTTTAATTAAAAACTTCCTTTTCGTTTAAATTATTTATAAAGTAAAATTATATTTTAAATTATATTTAAAGTAAAATGAGTTAAAAATACATATCTATTAATAAAATTTATGTTATTTTAATCAATTTTATATTGAAATTGGATATAAAAGTTTTGTAAATATTTGAACATTTTCTCTTTGAAAACCTGATTTCTCGTTGTGTCAGCATGATTAAATTTTAATTAAAATTTTACACTTCTGTGAATTTAATTTAGAAAAATGGAATAAATATTTATAAAAATAATATTTTATAATATATAATAGTGTCAAATTAATTTTTTACCAAAATGAGTAGTGAAAATAGTAAAAATTAATTACCATGGTTACGGTAAAAATAGATTTACCGAGGATTAAACTGAAAAGATAAGGGTTAAAATTACCTAAAAACTTATTTAAAATATATTTGATGGAAATATCTAGACCTTATAACTTATAAGCTCAATAATATTATATTATTGGATCCATGTTACATAAAAAATACATGGGTGGAATTCATTCTTTTCAAAAATTACAAGTGTGCCTCTCACCTCACTTATAAAAGTCCACCCCCTATCCTCCTCTCTTCACACATTTAAAGACCATTTATTCGGCCATTAACTACAAAAATAACTTATATAATTCCATTATATAATCTTATAATCCGTATTTTGGGTATAAATCTAACCGAGTAATGTCTTTTTTGAAAACCAAAATAATTTACCTGAAGAAGAGGTAACGTTCTTCAACGAGCATTTTTATTTTATTTCATCCTCCACCTACTTAAATTATTTTTTAACCATGATTATGTAATAAACGTATTATATTATCCATACTTAGATGTTATTATGTTAATTTAATAATCTAAATATTTCTCCTCTTTCATCAAATGGGTTACAAAATCATCATTCATGTGGATGATAGACTACCGCCTCATGAACCGATGTCATTCATTTTTCCATTACCACCTTTCACAGTTGGGTATAAAGATGTATCTAATGTATATATATGAAATTTAAAACATAATTATATCTATTTAGTCATTATATCATATATACCATTTTAATTTCTATTCCATAGGGGATACGATAATGTCAATTGTTTGAACGGTGAATTATCGATTCTCGAAGCGATGTGATTTGTTTTCACTAATGATTTACATGGAAAATAATAAGGATAAATTAAATAAATATATATCATATACACGAAATAATTATGATATTAATGAAATATTTATGATTCTGAAAAGATAATATATCATTTTATTTCCTACCTATTCACTCATTGAAAAATGATAATATCGTTAGTGTACGTGCAAATTACTGGCTTCACGAAGCGATGTGACTCTATTTTTTTGTCACCACACCACATGGAAGATATATATATATAATAATATTTAAAGAAATAATTTTTTATTTATTATATAATTATCATACTATATAGATAAAATATTACTTACCTCCATTCCATAATTATCATTGAAAAATGGAAACATTACTCATGCATATGTATGACCTACCGTCTCTATGATCATAATGTGCTTCATTTTTAAAAAAACTCTTTCTTAATTGGTAATAAAAGTATAATTTATGTATAAGTATTATAATTATTACATTATTATTATTAATTATATGATATTTCAATATTATATGCACAAAAATTGAAACTTTAATAACAAAACATGAATTAAAAAACAAGGTAATTAACACCCGGAATAATGAAAATAATGAAAGATTATTAACAAATAGGTGATAATATGTAATAAAAGTATCATATAAGATATTAAAATATTAATACGATTCTTTAATAAGTTAATAACATGTTTAAAACACTATACATAAGTATAAATCTTGTTCAACCAAAAGAAAGTGAGAGGTAAGTGATTTCTTAACTCAATTTCCATTCATTTGGTTAAGCTTATACTTCACTGATTATGTCATGCTAAGCTTATGTTTGTAATGTACTTTGATTTTTTTATGTTATATTTACACTTTTTTATGTGTATTTACATTTTATACATGTAATTAATTCATTTATTAATCCCAACTTCAATGATATGATATTTGAAATGGATTTCTAGTCTCTCTTTTATTTCTGGGAGACATATGGAAATTCACCACTTGTTTATTTTGATTGGAGTATATACTAAAACTTTGATATGTTATATCATGAATACAATTATTTTAATGATATTTAAAATTTTATTTTATGTTATTATTTATTGAGTATTATGATTAAAATGATTACTAAAGTAGTAAGGGAATTTTTTCTCAATTTTCCTTCTTTGAGACTTATATCATGGTATGCATCTATATTATTTTATGAGGTGTATATAAATACCCATTGAAATGTAATATCATAAAAATATTTATTCTAATGATATTTTAAGTTTAATTGAATGTTATCATTTTATGGTGTTTATGATTCAAAGTTACTAAAGTGGTAAGAGTTTTATATTACAATCTCATCAATTATTGTGATTTTTTATGATTAAGTCTCCAATGTTGAAATATTATGATCTAAATCTCAATGATTTTCATGATTTTTCTTCTACTTTTTTTATTCAAGATATTTTCAAATAATAGTATCATTTTACCACTCTTTGGTACTTCAAATAATTGAGAAAATGTTTTTAAGAAAAATCATCTTTATTTCTCTCTTTGGTCGAAAACCCTTTTCCTTACAAAACCATGTTTTCTAAAAATGTTTTCAATTTTTTTAAAATTATTCAAATGATTTATTAACCAAATTTTACCCATGTTTTACTTTTTACAAATTTTTTTGAAAGGAACTTTCTTCTCATTTTCCAAACAATACCCGTTTGGATTTTACGGAAAATGTGAAAGTAATATTTGTTTTAATATGTATGTCATGAAAACAATTTTTTGGTAGTATGAAAATTATTTTCTTTGAATATTCCTTTATAATCTTTCAAGGTTATTTTCAAATAAAATTATTTTCAAAATGTTTTAAATTTTTTATTTCAAAATGGAAAATATTTCTTCCTCAATAGATATTTTAAATTATTTTAAATCTTACTTTATGTGTTTCTAATGTTATTTTCAAGGAAAATAATTTTTTCAATATTTTGTGAATTTTTGGTTTTTAAAAATTTATTTTAAAAAAAAAATGAAAATGTTATTTAACTATAAATGTATTTAATGATATTTTAATGCTAACCCCATTCATTAACGTCAATAAACCTTGTTGTTACTTATATTCCAATGTGGAAATTTTGTAATGATAACATCCTCATTATTTCTCTGGATAGATTAATATTTCTTCAAAGAGATTATTATAAAACCCGTTTCATTCCCATGGTTTAATCATGTTTAAAAGAGATTGTTATGGAACCTTTTTCTTTCCCATAATTTAATCATATTTTAAAGAGAAAGTTTTGGAACCCATTTCTTTTCTATAGGTTAACCATGTTTCAAAGATATTTTTATGGAACTTGTTTCTTTTCCATGATTTAACCATATTTCAATGATATTATTGTGGAACCCATTTATTTTCCATGGGTTAATCATGTTTGAATGAGATTGAAATGAAACCCATTTCTTTTCTATGGGTTAATAAAGTTATAAAAGAAATAATAATTTTTTCTATTAGTTTTATGATGCATTATATTTGTACTTTATTCATGTTGTGGTTCTTGGACATTACTTATATAATGGGTCCACCTATATAGCATCGGGTGAGGCTGTTATAGATTATATGATGGGTGAACCCAAATATCACTCTAATTAATTATGTAATTGAAATTCACTATCATGGGTTCTCTCAAATGATGTTTGGTTTTTTGGTTATTTAGGTGCAGCTTAGTGGTTGAACTGAGTCATCTCTCGAAGGAGCAAGTAACTAAAACAATATATTAAAGGTATTCCGAAAATAAAATAAAATAAAATAAAAAAATTACTTAAAATGATGGGTATTTTTATCATTTTTAAAATAATAAGAAGTATGTTTTATGAATAATATATATTTTTGTTTTTGTTTTTGAAATGATATTGAGAAAACATAATGAGAATATGTTTTTTTGAAAAATATTTTAGGTGGAGTAATATATAAAAATATACCTTTTCAGTTACTTATTAATAACTATCATTTAAATTATACTCCACTTAATTATTATTCCATATTTTTTTAACCCTCAAACCCTATTGGGGTTAACATAACCACAATTATGAAATGAATTAAAACCTAGACTAGCTTCGAAACATGAAATCGTAGCACCCTGATTTGATTGATGTTATAAGTCTAGATTATAGTCAATTGTAAAATAGGGAATATATCCATTCTGTAAATGAGGATTAATTGAGTTTAGGTATTTTATTTTATCTATATTAATTGATCATGTGTGGTTTTTTTACCAATTAATATCATGCTCTCACAATTCACATAACTCGACCTCATGTGTTTTGTGTTAATTATTCAATTTCTTGATTAGTTTATTTTAAATTAAAAACTAAATATATAGATCATATTAAGTGAATTAAATTATCTCATTTATTCAAAATAAATAAATGAATAAGATAAGAGGTAGATCGATTACTAAAAATACTACTCTTCCATGGGTGGTGTAGTCATCGTAGAAACGTTTTGCATTCGGAAAGGATTAGAAAGAGTAAAAACCAATAAATTTTTAACTATTGAGTTAAAAACCAAATAAGTAAATAAAATAATAATAAAATTTAATAAAAAATAATAAATTAATGTGAAACTAATATGTTTATTGAAATAACAACAACGTTACAACAAATAAGAGGAAAAATAGTATTTTGGAGGAGATCCTAGTTTGTTACATTTACACCTCCAATGGTGAATTGAAATGGAAATTCACCAATTATAATATTATACCAATACTATAAGGCACTTAAAACTCCCTCAAAATTATAAAAACACACATTTATAGAGTGTTGGGGAGGCTAGGGTTTAAAGACTTTTCAAGTTTGAATGGGAAATTCGGCCAAATATTTTAAGTTGCATTGTAATGACAATTTTTCCTCAAAATATAATGAACATTCTATCTTTCCATATTAATGTTTTTTGAATTTTTTTATTATATTTGAGGTCCAAATTTGGGCCCAATCCAAGAACTGATAAAGAATTTATGGACCAAATAATGAAGTGGGGTCCAATCTAGTGTGACCAGTCCAACATTGACTTCATTACCCATTTACTCCAATCAAATGCACAATCCAGTTGATATGCACTCAATAAAAGTTGTATAAAATTGAGTGAGGATGACTTTTAAAAATTTTTATGTTCAAATAAGTCAAATAAAAATATTTAGGGTCAAAATACTACAGGAAACTTTAAAGGGGAAAAACTATAATTTTCATTGAATTTTCAAATGAATGATCTAATCCCAAATATTCCATAAATTAAAATATTTAAAATGATGTGAGGAAATTATGTAATTTATTATAAATAAAATTTTCAATAAAAATGTGTTTTATCAACTCCCCCACACTTAACCTTTTTCACTCATGGGAAAAGCCTCATATAAGGTAATTCAAAAAATTGTGACAAGATATGCATGTTTATATTTCCTAATACATAGTAGAAATATAGGCAAAGTAAGAATCTCATCAAGTGTAAATCTCAATAAATTTGAAATTCATTGTCTCATAAATTGTATCAAAACAAAATCTAGTGAGATTAATGAAAATAATCATAGTGAAACAAGTTATGGGTCTACCGTACCATTAATTTCCCACACGTGTGTGTGCCAACCATTTCAAGATCATATCTCCACCCTTTATTCAATATATTAAGGTCAAGTAAAACAATTTTTCTTACCTGGTTTAATTCACCAAGCCTATTGTACATTCCATTGCAATCAAATTTCAAGACCCACTCACTTAATCATTCCTAAAACTCAAACCTTAAGCTCTCGACCTAAATATCCTCACGTGTTTTACATTTCATCACTCCCATATTTATTAAAATAATATATATATATATATATTAATGATTCTTTAGGGTATAAAACTATAGAATATTAGGCACACACACATAGGTCATTTTGTTATAGTAATGAAACAGGTCGGAAGATAAACAAATGTATGGGTCAACCATTTATATAAGATGATTTTTACCTAACTTGGCTATACCTTCAAGTGAGTAGAAAAAATTTCACAAGACATGTTTGTATGAAGATTTGTGTGGAGAAATAAATAAAATAATTTACTATGAAAAAATATCACAAATAATGATTTCAAAGTATAAAAGTTTTTAAAATGACATAATCGATCATATCATTAACGACTTCTATTTTTATAAAAATCTACCATTGATGAAGAAATATTTATCATGCTTATTACGCTACCAATGAATTTTGAAAACATGAATTTTTCATACATTCCACATGTAAATGAGCATGTTACATGATATATATTTTTCTACTATTTTTTTTTATTTTTTTTATTTTTTTAAAATTCAATAGAAAACCTAGTAGAAAACACACACAAAAAACAAAAATGAAAATCCAAATTAGCTACTCCAAAATGTTTTCCACTCCCCCATACTTAAAATACTGAATTTTGTTTCAATGTGAACCAGTGATAAGATATGTTCCCATGAAATTTATAATTTTAAATAGAAAAAATAATATAAAAGTTAAAGGGTTAGGAACTACCTGATATTCTCAAGTGATGATGGGGTCATGCAGTGTAATGAAATCAACAACATGGGTGGGAAGTCCCTTAATGTATTACTTGAAACATTTAACATTGACTATAAATTGATTTCCTATGACCTATTGTGTGATCTACATAACACCATAAATAAAAACATTAGATAGAACATAAGGACCTAACCATCTGGAACACAACTTACCAGTTATCAACATCAGTCATGAACTGTATAGAATGACTTTTTATCAAACATAAAACTTCCTTTTTTGGATCATTTCATCATGATCCTCTTTTGGTATTTTCTAATAGATCCTTGAGTTATAATATGATGATAATAGAATATCCTCAAGCTCTTAAATTTAAAGCTTCTTTTGAATTCCATCTTGGGCTAAATCCATGTTGAATTTCATTATAGACCAATATAATCGATGATCGACCTCCACATGGAGATGAAATTATTTCCCAAAAACAATCCTAAATGGGGAAATACTGATGGGATCCTTTTATTCCATACTATAATCCCAATATGAATCATCCAAGTGCTTGCTTCAATCCTTTCTATTTGGCTGCATGGTTTTCTCAGAAATTTGTTTTAACTCCCAATTTAAAACCTCATCCTAGCCATTTATTTGTGGGGTGGTATGGAGTAGAATTTTTATGCAACACCCCATACTTTAAAAAGAGGGAATCCAAATTCCAATTGCAAAAGTGTGTCCCTTAGTCCCTGATGATGGTCTTTGGTACTCAAAACCAATAGAAAATTTGATCCTTGAAGAAATACACTACTATATGAGAATCATCAGTCCTGGTGGCCTTGGCCTCCACCCATTTTCTAACATAATAAAAATTGACCAAAATATATAAGAAACCAAATGAACTTGGAAAAGGACCCATAAAATCAATTCCATAAATATAAAAAATCTCATAGAATAATATGTGTTGTTGGGGCATCTCATGTCTCCTCAAAATGTTTCTAGTGTGTTGGAAATATGAGCACAACTTTCAAAAAACATGACTATCATGGAACAATTTAGGAAAATATAATACAGAATCTAAGACTTTCCAAGATATCTCTTGGGGTTAAAATTTTCCACCACAAGCAAGGGTATGACAAAAATGTAAAAAAAACTCAAACTCATGATTAGACAAAAAAATTATAATGACTTGGCCACTACACATGTTCCATAGGTAGAGATAATCCCACACATAAAACCTAGACCCACTCTTTAATTTTTGGACTTGATGTTTCTTTAAATTTGTGGGAATTTTAGAGGAAACACGGTAGTTGAATAAATCTTCCAACCAAGGATTCACACCTAGGATGACATATAGATGCTCATTGAGGGAAGTTTCCTGAAGTGGTTCCTGGTCCGAGGTGTTAGCCTCTAGTGTGTGAGTAATCCTACTCATGTAGAATGCCACCAAGTTTTCTAATGCCTTCTTTTCCTTTATATCAATATTGAATTCTTGAAGAATTAAAATCTATTAGATCAGTCTAGGATTTTCATTTGGCTTCTTTAAGAGGTACCTTAGAGAGGAATCGTTAGAAAAAACAACTACTTTAGAGCTCAATAAATATGAACGGAGTTTATCTAAAGAAAGTATAACAAAAATAAACTCCTTTTCGATTATGGTGTAGTTTTCTTAGGCTGAATCCAAAGTCCTGAATGCCTAAGCAATCACTTGAGACTACCCTTCCACCCTCTAAGATAAGACACCTCTAATAAATATTTTGGACGCATCACACATAAGCTCAAAAGGAATCTCCCACCATGGGTGTGTATGATTTATGGAGTGTTTAGATGCTTCTTTAGCTTATAAAATGATACCCTTCACGAATCAAAAAAAAATTCAGTATCTTTTTGAAGCAATCAAGATAAGGGTAGTTCAATATTAATTAAATCTCTAATAAAGTATTGATAAAAGCCCGAATTCCCTAGGAATGATCTAAAATCATGTATAGATGAAGGATATGGTAAGGATGAAATAATATCAACCTTAGATCTATCAACCCCTATTCCATGTTATGACACTACATGTTGTAATATAATTCCATTATCTTCCATGAAATGAAATTTTCAAAGTTCAGAACTAGATTCCTATCAATTTAATAATTAAACACCTTTCCCAAACTAAAGATAAATTCATCAAATGAAGATATATACACTGTAAAAACATCCATAAATACCTCCATGTAGGTCTCAATGAAATCTGAAAAAATAATTACAATGAATCTATGAAATCTACCCGAGGCATTGAAAAGTCCAAATGGAATCCTTTAGTTGGAAAATATACTGAATGTAAAAGTGAATGTTGTATTATCCTAATCCTCCAGATCTATAAAAACCTAAAAATATCCAAAAAATCCATCGATGAAACAATAGTGCGTCTTCCTAGCTAGTCTATCATGAACTTGATCAATAAATGGGTGGGGGAAATGGTCCTTGTGAGTAGATTGATTTTTATTATTATAATCAGTACATACACACCAAACTTTTTGAACCCTCATTAGAACTAACTCCTCTCTCTCATTTCTAACAACAGTAACACCAATTTTATTATACACGACCTTAATAGGACTCAACCAATAGAAATATAAAATTGGATAAATGATAATTACCTTGAGTAAATTTTCAACTTCTTTTTTAACAAATTGTAGAAGGGTTGTATTAAATCTCCTTTGTGGAAGCCTAATGTGTTTATCCCCATCTTCTAAAAGAATAATATGACTTAAAATAGAGGGGATAATACTAGATATGTCATCCAAGATCCACCCAATTTCCCTAATGTCCCCCCTTTAGATTCAAATGTTTTCCTTCATGTAAAAAAGGGATATTGATAGCAATGATAACATGTAATCTCTCACCACTCAACAAGTATGAGTATTTGATATTTGGTGGAAATGGGTTGAGTTACAACGAAGGGGGATTTGTATGGATGGAGACATTGAAGGAACTAAAACATGCGTGTAATGAACCTCAGTATCAAAATTGACATCATAAAAATTAGAGAATAATATATCAAATCCATCAGTATACTCAATAACCATGTCATAATCAGAGTGAACATGATTAACATCAGAATATGAATCCACATCAAAATAAATTCCAAGTGAGGTTTTTTATTAGAAATATGTGAGTAAGTACTCTTATAAATCAAACTATAACCAATTCTCATAATCCCTCTAAGAATATAAAAATTAAAATCAATGGGGTTTTTACTTGGTGGTTCAAAATGGGAGATAAAAAAAGCAAAATGGTCATCTGAGGAGTACTTAATGGAGTCCATAACATGAAATATCACAACTTCATCTCCAAAATCCATGAAAAGTTTACCCTCATGGACATTTATGATCATTTTCTCAATTTTGAGGAAGGTCCTACCTAATATAATGAGAGAATGAGAATCTACCTAATCATCCTCTATGTTAAGCATGTATAAATCTGCTAGAAAGCTCATGTCTCTTACATGAACAAGTACATCCTCAAAGGATCCATATGGAAATTCTATAACTCTATTCACCAAATGCACCACTGCTCTCATCGAATTCAACTCACCAACTTGTAAAGAAGAGAATACAGAGTGAGGCATCACATTTATGGAAGCTCCAAAATCACATAAAGCATTAGAAAAGTGTAACTCCACTATGGTTCAAGGGATGGTGAATTTCCTCAGATATTTTCACTTTTTTAGAATTACTTGAGTTGGTATAATTAGTACCAAAACATTCCTTCAAATATTGATGATATCATTTCCCTTGAACCCTCTTGAATTCATACGATGTTTTTTTTAGAATTTTTCATACCTTGGGATTTTCTTTATGGATTCACTATGGGGGATGATTATCTCAACACATTTAAATGTGCAAAAAACCTCCTTTTGAATCACCAATTAAGATATATATTTTTGTTTAAATAACTATATTTGTAAAGATAATGGGTTTAGGAGGAATATCATTAATTTTATTCTTAACAATTTCTTTCTCCTTTCATTACTCAATAACCTATGATGATGATGGAATCTCCTCAAGTTGGGTGAATCCCTGTGGATTTGTGGGTGGATATTTAGTAGTAATTTTCTTCCCTATTCTCAATGTGATGGCACTGAAATTAACCTTGGGATTTGAAGTAGGATAGGAAGGAAAATTTATGGAGTTCTTACTTACCAGTTCGTGAAAGGTGGTGGAAATCTGGCTCATTTGTGTCTTTAACTCCCTCAACTATGAACCTTGACTCTTTAAATCATTATGTTGATTAAGAATAATTTTTTTGAAAAGGTCATTAGTATTAGAATCAATATTTTTTTTAGAATTCTATTATTGTTGAAATGTTGATACTTGAGCTTCAAATCTTCTTTGGGGTTATTGAAAACCATGTTGGTAAGGTAGAGGCTGATGAAAGTTTTTTTGAAAATGGATCCTTTGTTGTTGTCCATAGACATACATCATGTCTAATTGATGTTTCCATAATTTGTAATATGTTGGTTCAAAGGAATCATAATCCTTATGGGGATGTGGTTGTTTATACAATTGATATAATCTCCTAAAGAATATGGCTGCACAATCCTTTATCTCTTATAATTGGGGGAAACAATCGGTTGGGTAATCTATGTCAGTGAAAATTCCAAAAGGCTTCATGAGAGTGTGTTGGGTTTTTTTTAAACCAAAGAAATTTGTCTCACCATAGTGTTTAATTCATCCAACTTAGTATCTATGAAATTATTTTTCTAGAGAATAATTACTTACCTGATATACTCATCAAACACATGGTGTACCTTGATCGCCAAATTACAAAGATTTTTGAGCCATCATGTCAATAAATTCACAAGAATCTGCTAGTGTTTTGTTGACCAATATCCCTAAATCAATATCATCCACCATTCCCCATTCCATAGGAATGAGGCCTTCATATAAGTATTAGATGATGAGTTTCTCACTGATTTGGTGATGTAGTAATATTGCACTCAACTTCTGGAATCTCTCCCAATACTCATACATTGAATCCCCTTGGGATTTATTGATTCCTAAGATCTACTTTTGAATGGAAGTGGTCCTTGATGATAGAATAAATATTTTCAAGAAAATACATTTCAAATCATTCCAACATGTTACATCTTCAGGTTTTAAATAATACATCCAATCTTTCATAGTTCTATCAAGTGAGAATGGTAATTCTTTTAGTTTTATTTGATCTTCAGATACATTTCTTAGTTTTAGGATTGAGAAAACCACATTAAATTCTTTTAATTTTTTTTGTATACTCTCCAGAGAGGCCATGAAATTTTGGAAGAAGTTGTATCAATCTAGATTTTAGTTTGAAGTCTGATTTGAGATTTGGGTATGCAATACAATTTGAATGATAGTTAATATACGGTGCATCCAATTATTAAATGTTTCTATTAAGTTCATTATTATTATTTTTAGCCATTATTTATTGTTTTATGTTTTATTATGAAGTTTTTCCAATTTCAATGTTCCCATAATGGATGAATTCTCCAACTAGTCGAATGTTGAAACTTTACATCGGCTGATACCAACTTATTCGAGCCCTAAGGCTACATTCAATCTCAGGGTCAAGATCTAAGAGATTCTAGGGATTAGTTAATTTCATAAATCAAATAAAAATTAAATGAATAAAATTGAACCATAATAAAAATACAAGAAGTTTGAGTTGATAGTCCAAAAAATAATAATAAAAAGACGAAAAAATTGAGAATGGGGAAAAAAGGAAGAAAGAAGAGAAGTAGAGGATGGAATAAAAAATAAATAAGCACCTCTAATTAGTTGAAAAATTACTTTCAGCCCTATAAGTGGAACAAATTTGAAATAAACCATTGTGGGCACTCACAAATGATGTTTGGTTTTTGGTTATTTGGGTACAACAGACTGGCTAACCAGAGTCATCTATCAAAGGAGTAAGTAATTAAAATAACATATTAAGGGTATTGTGAAAATAAAATAAAATAAAACAGACAAATTACTTAAAATTATAGTGGGTTTTATCTTTTATAAAACAATAATAAGTATTTTGGAAGAATATTGTGTTTTTTTTGTTTTTATTTTTGAAATGAGATTGAAAAAACACAATGAGAATATGTTTTTTTAGAAAAATATTTTAAAAGGTGTAATAGATATAACTCAACATCTTCACTAAATTATTAGTGATTATAATTTAAACTTTAATAAACTTAATTATTATCCTCTAATTTTTTAACCCTCAGACCCTATAGGGGTTAACTTAACCACTATGATGAAATGAATTAAAACCTTAGCTAGCTTCAGAACATGAAATCATAGCACCCTTCTTTGATTGATGTTATAATCCTATATTATGGTCAATGTTAAATTATGGAACATATAAATTCTATAAATGGGAATGAATTGAGTTTATGGATTGTATTTTAACTCTAAAAATTGATCCTATGTGGTTTTGTTTTACCGATTAACATTACACTCTCACAATTCACACAATTCTTGACCTCATGTGTATTGTGTTAATTTTTCAATTACATGCTTATTTTATTTTAAATTAAAACCTAAATTAATAGATCATATTAAGATAATTATATTATATCATTTATTAAAAATAAATAAATAAATAAGGTAAGAGGTAGATCGATTACTAAAAATATGACTCTTCCATGGGTGGTGTAGTCATCGTAGAAACATTTTGCATTCACAAAGGATTAGAAAGGTTATTACCCAATCATCTTTTTACTATTGAGTTCCAAACCAAATAATTAAAAAAAATAAGAATAAAATTGAACAAAATAGAAGAAATGGAAGAGACACAAATCATTTTATTGAAATAAAAACAACGCTGTAATAAAGAAGAGTAAAAGAAGATAATTTTGGAGGAGATTATAGCTTGATATCTTCCCTCCTAAAATGTTGAATTTAAATGGAAAGTAACCACTTATTATCTAATACCAATACTATAATTCATGTAAAAATCCCTCCAAATGAGAAAAACACACATTTATAGAGTATAGGGTAGGCTAGGGTTTTAAGACTTTTCAAGTGTGAATGGGAAATTTGGTTAAATATTTTAAGTTGAATTACAAAGAATTTTTGACCTCTAAAACGCATGAAAAATATATCGTTATAGCATAATTATTTGTGATAAATTGGGTCTTCTATCTAATCTATAAATTTAGACCAAATCAAACCACCGATAAAGAATTTATGTCCCAAATACTAAAGTGGTGTCCAATCTATCGAGTCCAGTCCAACTTTGAATTCACGGCCCATTTAATCCAATAAATGCACAATCCATATAATATGTACTAAATCAAATTTTTATCCCATTTAGTGAGGAAAACATTCAAATTTTCATTCAAATAGGTCACATAAAAATATTTATGGCCAAAATACAACAGTGAACCTTAAAAGGGAAAAACTAGAATTTCCATCAAAATTTCAAATGAATGAACTAATCCAAAATATTCCATAAATGAACATATTTAACACAATGTGAGGAAATTATGTAATTTTTTATCAATAAAATATTCAATAAAAATGTTTTTTATTAGTATTTATTATGTACTTTATAGAATTATATTGGAAGTTGACCGTATGGTTATTCCTCTTATAAGGGTTCTACAAGGGTTCTATGATGATGATGTTCCAAGATAACAATATGTTTTATATGTGGTTTCTATGAGTTTATAATGTTTCATTTGATCAATATTGATATAACATGGCTCATTATTATTGATTTTTATGACTCTTTCTTTTTCTAAAGCCTTATGCCATGTTTAATGATTATTGATTCAGTTATTGATAGGTATGATTTCTTTTATGAATCACTCTTGCACTATGATTATGTTATCATAAACTCATACACTTCTTATTATCATTGATGAAATTAAATTTTCAATTCTTAAATTTAAACTTACTAATCATTTTATCTCACTCTTCTTATGTTTCCTTTCCCCCAAGTTATAAAGAATGAGGTTGATGGAATTATGTCTAGAAGGGATTTCATATAGACGACGATGATGACTTAATGTGAAAAAAGAAAAGTTGGGTTAAGTTGGAGAAATGATAATTTAAATAATATAAGTGATCCAATATTTTTTCTTGATGTTGTAAGTTCTGGATGGAAAAAATTGGGTCACATTTATCAGTATCAAAGTCGAAAATGTAAAGTTTATGATTTCAACACCGGATTTGAGAGTGTGGGTTCAGGGTTGTTATACATATTTACACGCACACACACATTTATATTTTTTACATACAAAAACAAATATATATATATATATTAGAATACACAATAAATATATATATTTTTTATTGGCACACATATATTTATAAATAAAAATTACTTAGGAAGATATATATATTATGAATTTTTATAAGGAAAATAAAATGGATAATTTTTTATTTTAAATAAAATGAATAATAAATATTAATTTCCATATTTTTTAAATATTTAAAAATAAATTTTTTTGTAAATATATTTAAATGTTTAATTATACTTTTGATTTATTATATGTAAATATAATAAAATATTCATATATATAATTATAAATAAAACTAAAATATGAAAAATGATAAAATTTGAAAACCATAATATCTATATAAATGTAATCCTTGGGAATAAATTTAGTCTCTACAAAAAATAGACAAAAATACTCTTAAATAAAGTTAAAATACCATCAAATATGAAAAATTAGGGTATTCCAACTAAAAACTTAGTTTTGGAGGCTTTTTGAGACTTTTTTACCTCAAAGAGTGACCAAGGTTCTCCCTAGTTAACACAAAAAAATATCTTCATACAATTTGATTTGATATATGGTAGAGCTTAAACAAACAACCAAATCAAAATTTATGGTTATTTATAGTTCAAGTCATGTTTTCAACTTATCTTAGATCGTTTATTTATTTAATTTTTATGTCTTCCAATTATTATTAAATGACTATTACTCAATAATAATTAGCAAGTTATTAAAAATTATTATTTTTATTAATTTATAATTCATTTTCACTAAATATCTTATATATTAAGTGTAAATGTGTATTTAGACTTATATAAATCATATTTAATAAAATATATTGTATTTATATCAATATAAATATATTTATATCAATATAAATATATTTATATCAATATAAATATATTTATACAAATATAAATATATTTATACATTAATATATAATTTTTAATGATATATAATGTTTTATGAAATATACCTTTTATCAGTGCTAGAAAAATGATGATAAAGGGGGGGAGGGGGGTCTTTATCAGTGCTAAAACAAAATCACTAATAAAGACCCCCATAACAAGCACTGATAAAAGGATCCGTTATTTGCTCTTTTTTAGTGACGATAAAAGTCCCTTTTATCAGTGCTAACAGAAAGCACTGATAAAGGGGGGCCTTTATTGGTGCTATAAAAATAATTGATAAAGGGGGTAAGGATTTATCAACGCTAAAACAAAATCATTGATAATGGCCCCCCTTTATCAATATTTTTTGTTCACACTAATAAAAGAACCCATTATCAACATTTTTGTTAGTGGTGATAACAGATTCCCTTTATTACTACCTTTTTCTAGCACTGATAAAGGTTAGCATTGGATATTGTCCAAACTATAGTATTTTTATCAGAGACCACTCCTCCAATCAATCCTTCATGACTTGAGTTGGTAGTTTCCTAATCAATACATCGACATACACTTCCCTTTCCCAGTAATATAAGTAATATAAAAATAAAACATATGAAGATATTCAACCTAGTGTCTCTATCACAAGTTCTGAACCCTCTATGTAAAAATATATTTCTGGATCCTGTGATCATAATAAACTATAAACCACTCCCTAATGATATAGCTTCACCACTGAGTGAATTCATAAACACTTCCAACACAAGATTTTGGTTAGGGTAGTTATTCTCATGAGTGTTTCATTGGTGAGATCTATAGGCCAATATCTGTTTCCCCTACATCAAGACATACCCCATACCTATACTAGAAGGATTACAAAAAACATCATAACATGAACCCAATTTTATAATAATAAAAGTTGGATATGAATTCAATATTAACTTCAGTCTCTCAAAATATCTATGATTTTTTTCATTCCATTCAAACATGAAACCCTTTTGTGTCAAAGCTATCATCAAAGATGCAAGCTTAGAAAAACCCTAAACAAACCGCCTATAATAACCATCCATAATCAAGAAACTCCTGATCTCAAACATATTTCTAGGATACACCAAAGTCATAACCACCTTTATTTTCTCAAGATCAATTGAGATTCCCTTCTAAAATATAAAATTCCCATGAAACTTCACTTCCCAAATCCAAAACTCACAATTGGTAGGTTTACCATATAGATGATATTCTCTTAGGGTTCTAAGAGTGATATCCAAATGATCCATGTTTTCCTCCTATAACATGTATTACAACAAAATATCATTCACAAACACAAAAATGAAATAGTCCAATAACCAATGAAATATCAGGTTCATAAATTCCTCAAATACCACATGAGCATTAGTGAGATCAAATGGAATAACCAGAAACTCAAAATTCCCATACTAGATCCTAAACACTATCTTAGGTATATCATCTTCTCAGATTCTCAATTGATGGTAACCAAACTAAAGGTCAATCATTGAAAACCAATAATCCCATCTGAGTTGATCAAAGAGATCATTATTCTTGGGTAATGTATACTTGTTCTTAATGATCACACGATTCAACTTTTGATAGTGAATATTAAATTTAAGTCTTCTGTATCACTTCTTAGAAAATAATATATGTGAATCCCAAGGTCACATTATAGGATGAATAAATACCTTAGCCTCAAGGTCCTTAACCTGAACCTTAAGTTCATGTAACTCAGTTGGTTCCATTCGATAAGATGGAATTGAAATAGGCATCATACTAGGTAACATGTCATTTGTAAAAACTACATATCTATATGGTGGTAAACTAGAAAAATCCTTTGGAAATACCTTATGGTATTCACACACCACTATTGGAAGAAAACTTACTAAATAACGGCCAATGACACTAAGTAACATCTCCAACAACTGGCATGAGATCACCTAAGTACATGGAACAACATGCCTCGATCTCCTAGATCTAGAACCCCAATCACCTTGAAGGACATGAGGGGACCCATCAGAAGATATAAAATATAATCAATGAAAATAACATTTGATCTAGTCCTTAACACTGACCATCCAATCCATTCCAATAATCAAGTCAAAGATATCAAGATCAAGGACTAAGAAATCCTAAAACACTTCGAAGTCAGATATCATCACCCAACACACAGGACATTTAAAACCTTGTTTAGGCCTCTTTCCCAAAGGTATGGAAAGATCCAATAAGAATGAAATATGCTCAAAATTCAAGACCAACACTTTAACTAACATTGATTATATAAAATAGTGAGTAGTACCTATATCAAAAAATATTTCACCATAGAAGATGAAATAAAAACATTACCTCTCAAAGTAGCTAGACCAACTTCATATTACGCTAGTGAATACTCTATTATATAATAATGTCTAGTCCCACATCCTCCCTAAAATTTCTTAGCTACATGAACACCCCATTTTCCTGAGGATAAGACCCACCACCCTTGGAAGCTTTAGAAAGAACTTGTTTACCCTTAGTGAGAGTGGATCCAACCATACTGTCTTGGGACGTTCTTCCACAAAAAACTATTTATATGGAAAGTTTATCCACAATGATGATGTTTTTGGGGTTCTTTAATACAATTAGGATTTTTATGAATAGTCATACCACATTGATAGAAAATAACATGATGCTATCCCGATGACACCCCTAAAATTGGTCTTGAAGAAAACGGTCTATGTTTGCACTTCCTTTTCTTGCCAGAAGAAACACCCCGAATGAAAAATGTACTAACTCAAGCTCCACTGAAACTTGTTTTCCTAGCTATTTCTACCTCTACCATAGTCTCTTTATTGATCACCTCTAAAAAATTCATAAGGCACATGTGAATCAACATCAATCGAATATCATCCCTCTTTCCCATCTCAAACCTCTAATATTTAAGGTTATCATTAGTAACAAGATTAGATTCTAAGTAAACTAATTTATTTAAATGAATGGAATATTTCAAAACCATAAAATATCCTTACTCCAAGGTCAAAAATTCTTTGGTCTACACCACACAAAATGTCTCAGGATAAAAATGCAGATTGAAGATTTTCTCAAAGGAAGTCTAGGTAAGATCCTATTGCAACTTAGCTTTCACAATATAGTCCCACCATATCTTTCCCAAACCCTTAAGAATATATTTGAAAAAAACACGTTCGATTCCTTGATATTTTTCAAAAAATATAAGATCCCCTCAATCCACTCAAGCTACTCCTTAAATTTTTGATGTCCTTTTTCATCATAGAAGATGGGTGGATTTTTCTTAGTTAATTCTGAGTAATGATCCACCACTCATTCTTGGTGCCCAATACCTCCCTGACCTTGAGTCAAAATGGTGAAGATTATAGCTTCCACCAAATAAGGTTACAATAGAGGGTTCACCTATGGAACTTGTCTCACAAATTTCTCTCTTGGATATAAAAGATATATTCTTTGAGGAATTGTCTATTATATAAAGGAAAATAACCAATCAGATTATGAGAAACTCTCAAACTATTGGGCCACATTAGGAATCCATACAAATTCCATTAAACAATAATAATTTATATAAATTATGGATTCTTTGAATGAAATTAAACACTTTAAATAGAAATAGGTTCCTTTAAATAAACCTCAAACACAATTTATTCAAAAGACCTCAAACAACAAGTCTCAAGCTTGATAAAAAAATTCCTGAACTCCCATGGTAACTTGAGTTCAGAAACAGAAGTGATCTGGCTAGGAAACCTCTCACACTTACTATCAAAATTCCAAAGGTCCTAAATCCTATCTATTGAAGACCCTAAAACAAACCCAGGTAGTTTCATAAGACTTCTGGTTGGGTATTCCCTTAGATACCATTTTTTAACAAACCAATCTGGGTCAATCCAACACATTAATTAACTTGGACCTACATAAGGTGATCATCAACAAACAACCAAAATAGTCCAATGAAAAACTGAAGAATAACTAACTTACATAGAATAATAAATGAACATAATCACAAGAATTAAAAAAACAAGAAAAATGGCTAATACTAAAAGAAATAAATTACAAGAAAAAGATGAAACTCCATGTGGCTATCAGTTATAATAAAAATGTCCCTCTATGGAGACATCAACACTGAATAGAAACTAGCTCACTACATGAAACTCTTACCTTTACATGTGTCCTATAAAACCACATCTATAAACACCCAATGGAAAAATTAGGGTGTGAGCATAAATACCAAAATGATTTTAAAAAAGAATATATACAAACTCTAATATCATGAAAACTTTAACTCTAGATTTAAAAAAAATCTAGTTTGATAATAGTTTTCATAATATAAAACCATTTTTTTAAACATCCCTTGGTTTTCATAATATCTTTTCCATATTATAAATATCAAGGAACATGAAATGTCTGTAAGAAAAACAAGTGATCATAAGAAAAACCATCCATAAATACAAAATAAGATAAGTATGTGAGAAAATAACCATGAAATACCATCATGTGATAAAAACCAAGAATAAAAAGCACGTGATTTAGGCTCTAGCCTAGGGGAATATGTATTAGAAATAAAATAATCCTAAACTAGGAATATGTTGGATGAAACTAATATCAAGTCCCATAATGGTCTCTCAATATTGAAAAAGCTATAGTGTCATTATTCACACTAAAGTAACATGTATTTTTCCTAATGCACAAAAGGTTCCCAATGTTCTATTTTTTTAAAACCATTTTAAATCCTTTATCACATTTTATAAATCATTTTTCACAGTGAATAATTACGGCTTCCATGATTGAAAATAGATTTTCGAATCAAAACCATTTTTAAATAAAATACCTTTTAAAGCATGTATTTTATAAGGAAAATCTATCTTGAGATAAAATCCAACATTTATATAGAACACTCTATGAAATTGAATAAGAATTTTAAGTTATTAAATAATAAAAACCTTTTTATAAATAATTCTACGTCAAGAAAAAATGGGGAACACCAAGGATTGATCTCTCAAATCCTGAGGTCAAATCCTACCAAAAAGGGCTTTAAAGTTATTAAAAGAGTTCTCTGGGGTGACTAAAGTTTGAGATATAAGAATTGAAGAAGTGGATATTTGGAGGGTGTCTAAATATTTATAGCCAGACTTTAAAATATAAGACCACAACCTAGCCTCTCAGACTATGTTGAAATCCCATACATTATGTCGTAAGATTTCCACACTACAGTGTATGATGGGCTATCTAAATGAGAAAATGTGATGCAAGGATTGCAACCACATCGTATCCCTTTAGTTTAAACTATGTCTGAGAACCACGACCCTTCACATGCCACATATCATATTTATCTAGGGAGACACTACACCACATCTTAATACCCCATGCCGAAAGGGTGTCTAAATTGGAAGAACCAAACAAAAATATCCCTTGAGACCCTATTCCATAATATCCTTCTCTACGCTGTAGGGATCACTTGGACGTAGGGGCTACACCACAACCCCTTCTTCATGCCAAATCTGTGCTCTAAATAGAAGTATCCCCAACATTCCTCCCACCCAGGCTCTACACCACAGTTTATTATTCCACAATTCAGCTATCATCAATAGGACATAGGATATTACCATCCACAATGTATATCACTTCTAAAATCTATAAAAATTATAGAAACTCAAGGTCACATCCAAAACTTATGGTACTCGTACTGAAAAATATTAAATGTTAAAAGTGAGTATACCCAAACTATGAGGGTGTCACACATTTAGTAAAAATTTCAATATAGGTATCTCTATTAATGTTTATAAGTTTTAATTCGATGATATGGAATGATCATTAAAGAAATGTGATTGAATTTAATGATATTTAATTATAAATGAAGACAATTTATGTTTTAGAAAATATTACTTTAGAGAACACGTTATTTAAAAATTCACATAAAATTTTCATGATTATGCGATCATAATAGAGGGAAGATGATTCGATTAACATTTTTTCCCACAAAATTAGTAATAATTCTTTAAATGACATAATATTTATTATTTGTTTTAATTTTATTTAATGACGTTTAGGAACTTTGTGATATATGGATAAAATTTGGATCATATTATGGAGGAACACACCTTAGTAAGCTAAGGAATTATAGGAGTTTTTATTCTTTTTAAATTTCCAATGGATTCATTGATGGGAAAATAATATTTCCATTTCATTAATGTAATTTTAGAAATTTTTTTATGGGACATGAAGTTTATGAACACTTGATATTGAATCAATTATATGCTCAATATTTGGGTTTTATTTGGAATCAATAATTGAATGTTACAGAAAATTTGAGCACTGATGTCAGTCAAAAGAATGTGTTCCCAACTTCATCAACATTAGACAATGAAATCCAGAACCATATAAATGATGATTTTGGAATTTCATGGAAATATCATCAGTATCAAAACATATCAGTACAACCAAATGTGGGTGCTATAAATAGTAACTTGAAAATGGTATTTTTGGGACCATAGGACAACTAGATCAAGATTATAATATATTTTTGGTTCCTCCACCTAATTTTGTGGAGACTAATGTAAGAGATAACTTTACCAAGTAGGAAAAGGTGTTTCTTGATTTAGTTGATGATGGAAATAAATATATGTATGGAGTTTGAATAAAATATTTAAAATTTTATTTTCTAATGAATTTGTACTATATAAAATGCTTATGAGTAATTAAAAATAATGTGATGTCCATGTTATTATAATTTGGGTGAAAAAAATTTCTTGAAGTTACAATCCCTGATTATTTTTTTGATATGAACAAAGTTTTTAACAAGATTTTTCTGAATTATACAAAAATACATTCTTATCCTAATGATTTTATACTTTATTGGGGATAGGATTCAATTAGAAAGGAGTGAAAAAATTAAAATTTTAGATAGAAGTTAATGGGTAATGTTAGAAGTTTGAATCAATATACTACTATGAATAAGAAGAAAATAAACACACCTATAAAGGTTTTTCATTAATTAACTTTCAAACCCTGATTAAAAAATTGTTCAATTTATTAAAAACCATTGAGAACATGAAGTTTAATTATATATATAATAAAAATGACGGGTTAATGTGACATCCCAGAGATTTAAAATGATGGAATAGATTTAATTCACTACATCCAGATTTCTTATACAATCCTAGGAATGTGTGATTGGGATTGGTTGCTGATGGATTCAACCCATTTAATAATTTGAGTTCTAGTTATAGAATTTTTCTAGTGGTTTTGATCCCATATAATATACCTATGTGGATGTATTTTAAAAAAATATACATTATCATTTTCATGATTATTCCTGAAAAAATACTTGGAAATATTATTGATGTATACTTATAGCCATTAATTGAATAATTGTAGGTGTTATGGAGAATTGTTTTTGAGAATTATGATGAAACTTCTATAATAATTTTTAAAATGTTTGATGCTATAATTTGGACTATTAGTGACTTCCATGGACTTGGGAACTTATGCAGTTGGAACAATTACACAGGTTTGGATTATCCTCTTTGTAACTTTGTTTTTTGAGCCTAAATGACTACCTTACAGTAAATTACAATGCTTATTGTTTCATCACATATTTCTTGATTCATCTAATTGATTTTGATTGAATAAGTAAAAATTCAATGGGTTAATTGATTATAGACCACCTCTGATTTTTTTAAAAGTTTATAAAATAATGGAATAACTAGTAAATATTGAAGGAGAATTTGGGAAGGTGCATTATTTGAATGATATTGGGAAACAAGTTCGAAGTGCATCATCTGTTGAAATCTGAGTTCAACAATGGAAGAAAAAAAAATATTCTTCAAACTTTTGTATTGGGAATTTATTTTTCTACATCATAATCTTGATGTTATGCATACTGAGAAAAATGTTTGTGATAATTTTATCTTTACATTACTTAATGAGCATATAAAATCAAAATACTATATCAATGATCATAAGGACTTTCAAAAAATTAATGGAAAGAATGATATATGGCTATATGAGAATGAAAAGTATGCCTCATCTATTTTTACAATGAAAATTAGGGTGAAAGACATATTCCTTCAAATTTTAGAACATGTGAAAGTAATTGGGTATTCGAGAAACATTTCAAGGTGTGTCAACTTAAAGAATCATAGGTTACATGGATTAAAATTAATGATTAACATGTTCTATTATAATAGTTACTACCATTGGAATTGCGTACATTATCACCTAAAAATGTTACTATAGTTGTACTCAAATTCTACACATTCTTCAGATAACTATGTGAGAGAAATCTATAACCAACTGAGCTTGACAAGCTTTAGGACAGATTTTTACTGACTCTTTGTGCAATGGAGAGAATCTTTCCTCCATTATTTTGTTCTTTCATGATGTATTTAACTATGCATCTGATCGAGGAAACTAAATTAGGAGGTCCTGTACATTATCGATGGATGTATCGATTTGATAGGTACTTTATTTATATGTTTTTCATCTTAATTAAACCAATCTTGAAACTTCAGGAAATATGTAACTTTGTTTTATTAATTTTATTTTACAGATAACTTGCTCATTTTAAATCATACATGAAAAATACATCTAAAACAAAAGGAATTATTTTGGAAGGATACTTAGTAGATAAGTGTCTTCCATTTTTTCTAGATACTTTGATGATATTGATAAAACATTCAATAAAGTTGGATGTGTTGACGACATATGAATTATTCTCAAATCCAAAAGAAATTAAAAGTCTTCCATACTATTGGATGACTAGTTGGGAGGAACTTAAATATTACAATAAAAGTAATGGAATTATTAAAAGATCATAGATATGTGTTACTGAATATTGAAATTTAAGATTCATTTATTGAATATAGTAAGATACAAATAAATATATTCATGAGAATTTGGTCATGAAATGATAAATATATAAAAAAGTGGTTAATAAAGGCCCTATATAATGGTTTATATGTCGTGTATATTCAGAAATACTACAATAAAAAAATATATTAGGATGAAAAATATATTTTATAAATATTATAATGTATGTTTCTTTTTTTGGATCAGGAATACTGATACTCATGCCAATTTTTCAGATGATTTGATGTTTCTAGCTTGGGATAATCTAAAACGGGCTAGAAAGTTCGACACATACAATGTGAATGGATTAAAATTTCATATAGTTGACCAGGAAGATATTTTTAAAAACATAGAATAGTTTTATATTGATAGTTTCCAAATTAGGATACTATGGGAAGTTGAATGATATTATCAAATTAAACTACCACAATAATTTTTCATTTGTTTTATTCAAATGAAAGCAAGTTGATTTACTAAGGGTATTAAAAGTAATTCCTTGAAATTTAATTTTATGAAATTCTCTCACATTATGGATGTCAGTGACCATGAAGTACATGATCCAAATATATTCTCATTGAAAGAGATAATGGTATATTATATGGAATATTCCATAGAAGAAGTGTGGAGTGTAGTTGTTCACATAAAAAAAGAGACTTGTATGATATGGTCAATGAAGTGGAAGATTTGACCTATGAAATTTAATCCCATCAACATAAATAAATTGAATGATTTTTCAACAATGATATTAAAAATATTAGACTTTCAAGGGAAGGTGAATTCGAATATGTAATGATCAAGAAGGATGATGACATGATTGAAATAAAAAATTATTATATATTTAGCTATCCAAACTTATCAACTACCTATGTTATATGTTTTTCATTTCCAGTATTGTGGATTTTTAATCATATTTAAATTGATTCTTATGCATGAGTTATTTAATTATAAAAAAGCAAATTATATATATATATATTCAGTCATTCATTAAGATACCTATGTATATTATGTTTTTCAGTAATGTGCATCTGTTATCATTTATAATATTCTTTTTATACATTAATCTTTTAAAATATATGTTTTGAAGTTGTTTTTACTTGTTTAAATGAGAGGAATGCCAAAGAAGAAGTGATTCAATGATCACAGTTTATTGCTTGTTGACATTCCCCCAAACATATAGACATCATTAGTGTTTCTTGATGACCCCTTAGGATTCCCCTATAGCATTTGGGACATCATTTATCTCTTTCCCATCACCATCTTCCATTCCCTTCATATCCCTCCCATCAGTATTTTCCACACCCTTTGTCTCCCTCACATTTTTAAAAAAATATAAGTAATGTTACAATTGAGAAAAACAGTAATAGGTCATATGTGCGAAATATGAATGGATTGAAGGTCGTTGTCCCATTTTATTGTTATGGGGTCCACACTAGTGATTGTACAGGAATATTTCACTATATTCTAAACTAGTTGTAGGATGAGTTGATGAGAATTTTGACTACATATTCTGATTGGAGGCAATTGTCTCATTCATTGAAGAATGAGGTGTTTTATTCCTAGATAAAGGTAATTTTAATACATTATAGATCAATTGAATGTCATTATTTAATTATTATTTTTATTTTAAAAATGAATATCTTTTTATTGATGTTATGCCACTTTTCCATCATAGATCTTATTACATGAAAGTTGATGTTGAAAAATTTGGGTAAGAAATAAAAAGATTTTAAATATATATTTTGGAATGGATTCAATAATATATCTTTGACCAATCACCAAATATATGAAAATGTACCTAAAGGGGTACCTAGAGAGAAATGTAAAGTCTTTTTTAATATCAATCCTCATGATAAGCACATGGCATTGAAGAATATAGTTTTATATTAACCTCATTTTAAATATATAGATTTATATGACAAGAAGTTGAAATTTCATACAATACTATTAAATTACTTGCTATTAATTTCATTAAGGTTCAAGAAAAAAATGTATCAATCCAAGTGAAACAAATCTTCCCCACACTGTCAAATCAAAGAGTTTTTCAAGAAACATTTACACTATGGTAATATTTTCATCATTTCAATATTTATATGATAATTTTATCTTCTATAAATATTAAAATGTAAATTTATCTTTGTTTAATATAGATAAATAATTTAAGGAACCAAGTCTCCCAAATAGAAATTTGGTTGGATATTCATACGAAATCTAATGGGAGTTATGTGAATTATGCTGCTAAAAATGTTAAGGTATGAATTTCTTTTTCATTGTATTGTTCCAAAAAAATATCTTTAATATTTTAATAACTTATGAAACCAACGATATCAATTTAATTTTTCATTTATGATCATTAAAATATATTTAATATAAAATATGTTTTATATTTTATAAAAAAAGTTCAATTTCTAACAATTTAGATATCAATGCTCAACATAAAATTAAACTAGTGTTTCAATTAATATATTCTATCATGATTAGACTCACACGTTATTATTAGTTTTCACTTTTTTAATATGTATTATTTTAAAATTGATTGATATTTGATTTATAGTTAAAAATAAAAGAAATATGGGATTCCAATCCCACATTGTCCTTCTCGGTCTCCCATGATAATCCAGTTGGTCAATCCATTGGGAAAGAGAATCCTTTTTTTGTGCACATGATGGGTTTGAGACCATTACCATCTAAGGTCTTTGTTATGTCATAGGGGATTACAATAACATCAAGTCTTTGTTTTAGTTATTTCCTACCTCTAGATGCTGAGGGGTAGATTATTTTAATGCAAAGAACAATTCAAAAATAGGGGAAAACAATCCAAAAACAAGATACTCATATACAATTTTAGGATATGAAGGTTGTTTCGCTATAGGAATAATTGGTTTAATTATATTAGAAGATGACTAGTCGTGTCCCTAATGACATTGCATCGATGGATTGTTTGAGTTAGTAGGAAAATCACACAATTTCATAATCATTTAGTACTCAAAATTTTATTCATTTTATGTTTTATTTTAATATACATCATTGTTTAATTTTCAAGAAAATTGTTATATAGGTTTAGATATAAGGGAGTGGAGATGGATATGGATATGGATATGGAGATGATATTATTTTTTCAGGTTGTGATGAGGCATAAATTTAGAATTAATGGTGTTATTGTCCAACTAAACTCATTATCTATAAATTATTGTATTTAATTTGAAATATATGTTCATAAATTAAAATTTATGTTTATGTGATCATTGATATCTACTTCAATTTATGTTGATGTTTTTTCTTATTTTTTGTTTTTAATTTGTTTGGAATTTTTTTGGGATTGTAGATTTTTCATTTTTCATTTTTTAGCACCCCACGCTATATATTATAAATTATTATATAATTTTAAACTTCCATAAAATTATTGACATTTTTGATATCCAAAAACCAACACTAAAAACTTAAATAACCAACATTAAATAAAGTTTTATTAAATTCCTTAGAAACTATCTCTAAATGGGTGAAAATTATATGAGATGATTCCCAATGCCAAATTTAGCAAAAATTTACAAAAAACATCTCAAAACCATTTTGCAACGGTTTAAACCACCACCAGTATCATTATTATTCATAGTTATATATTCTTAGAAATGGAAATTTTGCGATATACGCCAAAGCACACCTTTCTAGTTCAACCTGGCATAAGAGTTAGGTGGTGGGATTTTAGGAATTTATTGAGGAGTATTTCAACTCAAGGTATTTGAGGAAAGCAAGAGGTGTTGGAACCAAGTTATTCATTGAAGTAAATGGATCATGTTTTGTAGTTTTTTGTCAATACTCACATGGAAGATCACGAATTTATAAAGTAAAGGGATCTTATAGTTCAATATGAAAACAATATTGATGGTGGCATTATTTTCAAGTATTTTCCAATTTTTTGGGATCAAAATCTGAAGGAAGGGCTAGTTTCACAAAAGGTTGTTTTCTGGAATCAACTCTTAATGAATATGGTAAAGTCATGGGTTTCTAAAATATTGGATTAAGGATTATTAATATTTAGATAATAATGAATGGATATGGTGTTCCTACATGATAATGAGAATGGATCTTCTGACTGCATGATATGGTGTTGGAGAGCTTCACAACTATATCAAAATTAGAGCATCGTGAAGGTAGGAGTGCCATGAAGGTGTTTCTGAAAGATCTAAAAAAAACTTTGGAGGTGGGGGAGCATTAAGAATGGTCGAAATTATAAATATAAGGATACCCCCACTCCATTTAACATGAACATTTTATAGAAAATCTGAAATCACTCTGATTTCATAAAGCCAAGAGAGCTCTATGAAACTAACATTCTGTGAAACCTTGAGTTTAGTCTTGACTAATTCCAATGCTTTTGATTAAATTGTGCTTCATGATGATGGGGTATTCTATATTGACTCAATTAGATTCACAAATGAGTCTGTTTCACGAATGCAGTGAGCTTCGTGATGGTAGGGATCTTCACGAAGGAGCTTCATGAAAAGAAGTATTGAACATTAGGTTTAAGGGGACAAGGATTTAAAAGAGCATAAAATCAGGTCTATAGTGAAAGAAGAGTATTTTTCTAAGTTAGGGACAAAGAATATAATGAAAAACCATTGAAGGGACCTTCAATTCAATAAAATGAGTTAGAGTTATCTCAAAGCAGTGAGCTTGGGGGAGTTGACGGAAGTGTTCCGAGGGATTGAGTGTGCTATCCCTAAAACCATGTAAAGGAAACATGAATAGAACAAAGTGACTGTATCAAAACTTCTATATTTTACATCTAGTAAAGAATGGTGGATTTAGGTATGACCGATAACCTATCGGCGTATTCTCCTTAGACTAGCCCTTAGTGGTGAACCAAGTAAAGCTACTATGTCGACTTTCTGCATGTGAATTTTTGATTGCTGATTAAGTCCATAATATAGGTTTAATGAGTTTCTACCAAAGTGGGAACAAGATCTTTCACATTAAAAGAAAATTTTGACACCCTGATTCACCCCTCCCCTCTCAGGGTGCTCCAGGGTCCTATAATTGGTATTAGAACCAAGTTTCATATATCCTGGATATTCTATAGTAAAACTATTCTCTATTGAATATTTGAGTTTCACTCATAATCCAACAATAAAGTTCATTTTTTATGTATATTCATTTATCTCTGAGTATAAGTCTATATCCATCATGACCATGATGAACATGAAAAATAAAGAGAAGAGACAATTGAAGAAGTACCTCTTACTTAAAAAATATGTAGTATCTGGTTCTCCATGACTTTCTGAAAATGAAGACATGTCAGGCTTGGAAAGTAAAGAGCATGAAGCTCAAGTTTCTACTAAAGAGAAGGAAAACCTTTCCACCTCATTTAAATTAAAAATTTCAAATGATCAGTAGGTATGTGTTATAACCTTTGAAGGTTTTCATCAAAATAAAGATCCGAGCATAAGTGGTTATGTTGATCAATCTATAATGTCACTTGAATTTGGAATTGAGAGATTAAGAAAATATCTAGATAATATTCCAGAAGAAAGAGTCACATATCTTTCTATAAGCTTTCAATGTATGTAAGTAGAGATCATCCAGCTGGAAGGAAAAGCTAATTCATTGGAAAAGGGATTGCAAAGAAAAATTCATGAATGTTTAATGATTTCCAGATAGGTTAGAACCTTTAAAGTAGAAAATAATGAACTTGAGATAAGTTTATCAAAATACCTCAAAGAAGTTTAAGAAAAAGAGTGAGTGAAAAATTCTCTTGAAGAAAAGATTCATGCACTTGAAGAGAAATTGAAAAACAAAACTGATGTCAAGGGTTTACAATTGGTTGAAATTTCCAATAAAATCATGGAACCTGACTCCTTGATTCAGAATACAGTTAATCTTCAGGATGAAGAAGTTGTTAGAATAAAGAAGGCTTGTGAATAAAAGATGATTATGATTGAAGATCATAAAATCATCCTCAATATGAAATTTCTTGATTTGGAAGCCTAGATGGTCAATATTGAGAAGACATATATTGATACTTAAAAAAATAAGGAAAAAATTTCTATTTCTAATCAATGATTGCTGGAGGATTCTAAAGTAGAAAGACCTTCAACATGTGATAAGAATATAATGAAATATTTTAATGATCTATATCAAGCAGCTGAGAAGAAATAGGTACCATCCAAACCAACTTGTGTTAATGCCTCTAAACCTATTATCAGGAAGAGTGTAGGTTGTAAGACAAATATTGGACAATTATGGATGAATAACGAAGATAAGAAAACTACCACCATGACTAGGGTGGATAGGAAAAATATTATATAATCTGGTTTCCCACAAAGAGCTCAATAAGTCATGAAGAAGACCCAACAAACTTATTCAAGAGATATAAATAAATCAAGATTTGTGGGCCAATGTTGGTGCTGCAAGAAATTCAGGCATTGTACATTAAATTGTTGGTATAATCCTCAAAATGTAAAATCACAAAGAAAGCCTATCTCATGGGGGATAAATCCAGATATGAAGAAAAAACATCTAAAGTTCTAGAAGCATCTTTTTACTATAAACTGATTTCGAATTCTCGATAATATCTATGATGTATGCAATGGCAGTGGTCACAAGGTTGGTACATTCTCATCTCAACATGTTCCCAAATCTAATAAGAAAATAAGATCACAAAATATAGCTTAGAATGAAGATGAAAACTTGTAAAATTCTCCAAATAAGTTATCAAAGAAGTATTTTTTAGAATACCTTGAATTCAAAATAGTGTTTTTTAGAATACCTTGAATTCAAAATCCATGAAGATGAAAGGTAGTGCATCCAAGAGAACTACTAAGATGGATGACACTGAGAAGAATCCATTTATAAGATCCAATCTTGCTTCGATAGTTCCCAATGGCATGTTAGTTATCTAGATAGAATATTTAGATAGAATGAGGAAACTTGTAGATGCACAAGCCAAGGCTGGTGTAAAAGGAAAATAAAATCTTCCACATGACGAAGACAATGTTCATGAGAGTTTTCAAACAAAAGTAAACTCATGTTTTAAACAAGTTTTGTGTGAGAGATGCATGAAATATGGTCACATTTAAATGGAATTATTAACCTTAATTTCATATAAATAAGTAGTAATTAAAAGGATTAATATTGTATCATACATGATATCCATTAGGAAGATAAATTCTCTACACAAATAAGAAGATAATTTGAAGAGATCTATGCCATGAAAACATAAATCAGGACATATGTTTAGATGTATAGGCATAAAGACTAGATAAAATGGAGAAGCATGGTTGAGAATATCATCTTAATCATGCAATTTATATTGATGAAGCAAGATAGAACCACCTTATTATCTTAATATTTTTTATTGTATTTGTTCTTATAATATAGGTAATTGAAGGCGAAGCATGTTCTCATGGGGAGAACATGAGAAAATGATAGGGATATAAATTCTTGATAGCCATCCATTTTTTATTTATTATATTGAAAAACCACTTTGAGGCATTGTGGGAACCTATGGAAACATTTCTTGCAGCATCAAATCACAACCTCACAAAACACATCCCATTACAGAATTAAAATTTAAAAAATTAAAACAAAACATCATCATCACGCCAAAACCATGAGCATGCACCTGTTTCAAAATTCAAAGGATACCAAGACCACCGCAAATCCCACAAATCCCATGAACAGACCGAGGGACATCAATTTCATAGAAGAATCCATGTCCTGTCAACACATCATCTCCATCAACACAACACAGCAGCATTATCACGATGCCGGCGACCACCACCGCAAACCGCATCAACCAACATCAAAACCAGCTCATCGTCACCATCACCGCCGTCCCTTCACTGATGTGCACCACCGAAAACTGAAACAAAGACCGTCGAAGCCACCGTAGAACATCTCAACCTTATCATCAACCCCCATCAAACCCGAAATGACCAGACCACCAAAATAGAACGACCTCACATCATCGAAAAGCATAAGAAAAGACACGTCACCATTGAGAGAGACACCGACGGCTGACACCATAACCAATCACAGATGAAACCAAACTAGAATCACAAATAGGAACATAATAGAAAAATATTCAAAAATATCAACATCTGGGAAGAAGAAAATAGACCTACGCTGAAGAAAATAGACCTACGCCGAAGAATTGAGAGTGAAATCCGAGAAACCCTAACCCTCATCGAAAGCCGCGCACCAGGAACACCGACAGTCGTCGAACCACACCTCCCAAAACCCCATTGAAACCACTCCTCCAGGTCCGATCAAGAGGGGAGCAGCAGAGCGTAAGGTCAGGGCAGTGGTTAGAGTTCTAGAGGACTTCATATGACGACAACAATGATGATGCAGAAAAGAGGGGGCCATCAGAACGAACAAGCTGACCCAGGCCATGCCTTGAGACCCGTCGACCGCCAAGACGCAATACACAAAACCTCTCAAGACCACCACTCCATCTTTGACCTGGAGAGTCACAGTGGAACGAGAGGTCAGAGCTGCGGAAGTAGTGACCGGCGACATCAGTATCATACAACCCCTTGTGATGTTGTAAAAGTTTTCTAATGTGGATAACCACAAGTTGAAGTCCCATTACGGTGTATTATACATAATTAAATTTCTTGAAATTCATTCATGATGAGATCCACCATTATGAAGATGATTAGAAGTTTTTCCCTTGAGGGGGAGAAAAATAAAGAACGATGAAGAAGCTCTCTGAATCATAATTTTAATTGTTATCTTACCTGATTATTTTGAAAATTTCTTGAAGATCATGTCATTGGGAAAAGGAGTTTTAGTGGTTAAGGGAAAAATTCAGATGCTGAAATAGTGGAAGGGTTGTAAAATATTCTGGGATGACATAAAGAATATGATTCAGAAGAAGAATCAGAAGAAGAAATGATGGCTGAAGAAACTTAATCTGAACCTACCAAGAGAAACATAAGAGTATAAATTGATTAAACCAATATCATAGAGGTTCGGAAAGCTCCAACATAGAGAAGAAGAATGGGTAATGATGAAAATTATACCTTTCTATTAATTGTGGAACTATCCTTGTTTAAAGAAGCTGTAAAAGATATTCACAGATTAAAATCATTGATATTTAAGAGACATTTTCTATAGTAGTGAGACTGGAATTGATTAGACTTTTCCTTGTAATGGAAATTCAAAGAAGATACAAAGTATATTTTATGGATGTCAAAACAACATTCTTGAATGGTTTTCTTAAATAAGAGGTTTTAATAGAACAACCAGTCATATTTTTGATTGGAAATGATGAAGAAAAGGTCTTTAGATTATAGAACCCACTATGGATTGAAGTTTCACCACGAGCCTGGTATTCACGACTAGATTATTATCTAAAGAAGCTTTAATTTTAAAAGAGTAGGAGTGGATCATAATATCTATGTGAAGCATTCTTATAAATATCAGTTCATGGTACTGGTGTACGTAGATGATATTATATTTGGTGGAAGCATGTAGGGGTCAGTGGATGAATTTTACAATCACATTAAATCGGAATTTGAAATGTAAATGATTGGTGAACTTGTAACACCCCAAGCTTCTACGGTATGCTTCTCTTTGAATAATGTGATAGCGTGTGTTGTACGCAACACCGATTTCTAACACATCATAACCAATCAAACTAGCCGTTATGAATAGTAATACCTACTTTTTGAAATTATATATATTTTAAAATGGACTTCATTTTTGGATTCGGAATATCGAATTTAGCCTAAGGTGAAATTTTGGTACTTTTCGGATAACTTTAATATTTTGATGAATAGTGAAAATTACTAAATTTTAATTAAAAACAACTTTTTTAATCAAAATAATTAATAGTGATAAATTATGAATTTGTGTGGTTTTAAAGTATATTTAGAATATATTTTTTCCATTCAATATAATGTTGGTCATTGGACATAATTTTACAATTAAACCAAACATAAACAAGTGTCAATCTTTTGATAGTTATTATCTCTTAAAAACACGCTTTTTCTTTTGACAGCGGGAATTAATTTTAAATTAATTTCTGCCACTTATGTGTTTTGAATTTAGAAAAATGGATTCCATATTTGGAATCAGGATGTTCAAATTGTGTAAATAGGTAACTTTTATTTTTAGACATTTTGAATAATTACTGCGGTAAATATTTTATTTACCACGGTTAAGGGTAAATCCGGTAAATGAGGGTTAAAAAATAATATTATAATAAAACTAAATTACCCTAAAACGTGTCCTAGACTTATTGGTTGATACATGTTCGACCATAGGCATCTTTGGGTCTATTTTGGGACCCCATGGTGCCACTTGTAGGTGATAGGGACACTTTATTTTAATTAAGTTAAAATGAATACAAAAATGACACAAGCATATATCTTTTAGAAAAACAATTTTTACATAGGGTTATATATGTTGTATTTTAGATTATAAATATTCATTAGAAATATAAAAAGATTTCCTACATAATTATAGTTTATTTATAATTTTTAGACATTAAAAAATTTAATTTAGTTAAGACACAATGATGATGAAGTAATTACTATAACAGTGAAAAATTAAAATAATTGATATTATAAATACCCAAATAAATACAATATGAAACTTTTAATGAATTAAAATAATTTTATAGGATAATATGATATATTATAATTGATTTAATTGACTTTTTTTGAAGTAATCAATCTATTATGAGTTTCACAAAAATCAACTATTGAATAGTGTCAAAATTGACATAAAAGAGTTCTTAAAACAAATATTATATTATTAATTGATATTAAATTCCTAAAAATCTAAGGTTCGGCCAAGAGACTTATATCATGATAGGTTCATCATTAATGGACCACTTGGGGGTATCTTGGATGAATATAGTAAGTTTATTAACCATATTATATAAAAATACAAAGAGACATTTTAAAAGTGAAACTAATTAACTTAGAGTTAATACTTAAAGATAAGGTTAATATAAGTACCCAAACCTGTCTAAATTCTATTGGTTGTGTTTTTTTCGACCTATCCCCACCTTAACATTTAAATAATCAACTTTGGAGTCATTAGAAACTGAATATGAATTTATTATAAATTAATATTTCTAGCTTTTCCAAAGGTGCCCCTCACCCCTCTTATAAAAGGGAACTCCTCCTCTTTTCTTCACACCTTCAAAACCTTTTGGTTTGGCCAAACTCTGACCAAATACTCTCCCAACTTCCCTCACTACAACCTAGAGGCCTTAGTTTTATCAGAAAGCCAACCTAAGGAGCCCTTTTGATCAAATCAAAAGGAAGAACCTGAAGAAGAGGTAATGTTTTCACCACCCCTTTTCAAGTTCCTTTCTTCTTCCACTTATTCTTTCTTTGTTATTACCATTCTAAAATAATAACTCCAGTATCTTATATATACTGTGATGTTATTATAAATATGGTACAACCATAATCAGTATTCTATCTACCCTTTGAATAACATGTCACCATACGTGCGTACGTACGGCTTACCGTCTCCACGTCGTGGTGTAATTGTTATTCAATATATTATTATTTGGATGGGTATAATAATGATGTGTAACTCATGTAAATAATAAATATAACATGTTAATGATTCTGTATATATGATATAACATCCATTTATATATTATTTTAATATCAAAAGAATGATATTGTCTCTCGTGCGTACGTACGGACTACCGTCTCCACGAACGCGATGAGATTCATTCTCCATCGTATCCATTCAAGTATAATTATCATTTTATGATTTAAAAATGATGTTTAAGGACTTGATATCATTCTGTATATGAATAATATAAAACCTATCCATTACAAACATGGCTTACGTAACAAAATATATAAAAGAAAACGAGTAAGTTAACACCCGAAACAACGATAATACTAAGATATTATTAACAAATCATTGTTAAAAGATCATATATGATATCATATTAATATATATGATTATTTTATAATTTAATAACAATTATTTCACCATTATACTGGTGGTTAACCTACCCCAACCAAGGAAAAGTACAAGGTAAGGGGTTTTCATCTCCCTCCTTATTCCCGTGAGATTCATGCCATATTGCCACCATCAACTTTTGTGTGTTGTATGTACTGCCCATAATTATATTCTTTGTGTAATACACTCTAATTTATGTGTATTTACATATTAATTGTATGATACCTCTTTCATGGGTTGTATGTTTCATAAGTTACCAAATTGGTAAGGGTTATTTCATAATCTCTTCATTATCCGAGGTTGTTTATACGTAATTATCTACTAGGATCTCTTTATCATCCATATCCGTGTTTCTTCAAAATGTATTTCAAAACATTTTTACTATTTACTAGAATATGGGTTAAAGTCATTTATACCCTTGTTTGAATTTTTATAAGAGGTTTATAAAGGAATCTTTCCGTCATTTTCCAAACAAGGTACTTTTTAACCTTTTCGACAAAATTAAGGTAAGAATGTTTTTTAACTTATACGGCAGGTGCGGTTATTTTCCGCCGTTATAAAATCGTTGAAGCTTCCCTTACAAGCTTATAAGAATATTTTAAAAAGAAAATGTTTTATTTTATACGTCTCTTAAATGATTTCAAAAGAGATATTTCTCTAAAAAGAGTTTTGATTTCATCTATGTCAACATCCTTTGATGGATTTTACGCTTATTTGAAGTTGATGATACAAAAATTCTATATTGTATTGAAGGTTTTATGATATGTTTGACTGTGGATGTGCTATTTTTATACCATTCATAGTTTATGGTGAAAGTATTGACATTTCGTATGCTAGTTTTAATACGAATGTTTCTGTTATGTTTAAACCTTTTCATATGGGAATGCATTGGACTTAATATGTGACGGGTGGAGCCTGCTATAGCTCCTCGATGCATCGGTAGGTCTCATGAGACAAACTAGTGTCTTGGCACAAGGCCTTGACAAAATCTTATTTGTAGTATTTTCACGAGGCCTTGGCTATGTGGTTATGATAGTCTGGCATTATGCATTCCATCATTATGAAAGTGGTTATTGATTTTGCATGTGATTATTAGATTAGTAGAATATCCATGTGAATAAGTAAATGGAATTATTTCATTTTATTCATGCCATACTATGTTGAAAGTTGAAGTTTGAAAGGCTTTTATTTTAGTTATACATTTACTTAAATGTTTATTCTTATTTATGAAAGTTTCCGCTATATTGTTATCCTTACTGGGCATTTGAGCTCACCCCTTTTCTATGTTTTATTTTTCCCAGGAAGTGAAGAAGTAAATTATGAATGACCTTCAGGGATATTATGTGGGGATATGAGTGTGGATTATGGAGACAATATGTTGTTGTAGTAGTTTTTCATTTTATGATGTAATGTAAGACTTATGAATATATCTAGTGTTTCCAAGGCTACTAAACCAATCGGTCTTTCGAGATTTGATCTTTCTTGTGATCATGCCAATGTTATGTAATAATGCACTGACTCTGGGAAACTAGGGTCGGGGCGTTACAGTTGGTATCAGAGGAAGTTTAGTACAAACCTTGGAAGCTAGATTTAGATAAACTCTAATTATAGCACATAGACCTAAGATGAACTTTGAGGATTAGTATAGAAGAACTTCCTAGAATTTTGGTTTTGTAGAGATTTTGTGAGTTTTCCGAGCAATACATCCCTGTCTGGATATGAGCAGGTAGAGGTGGCTCTGGCACAGATGTACCTAGGGGTAAAACCCGAAAACACCGCTTTGAGCTAGACTCGAACGGGAGTTGGTGCACGACAACGGGCCTTGCTGCACTCTTGGTTACGACACTCCCAGGGGATATGCTTAGGATAACTCTCATTTTCATTACAAATCATGTTGAAGGGTTTATGAGTATATACTTCCTCAAAGAAAACATTTTTATGATTATGGATTATATCCATAAATAGTTCAATTTATGTTAAGTGTTTTATAAGTATGGGATTATGTATTTTGATTCATAAACTGATCTAGTTTATGCCATTGTTTAGAAATGACACCTAGTGGAAGAAATGGAAACCGTATCAATGCATGCACTCCATGTAGGGATTGCCCTCCTGCTCAAGATAATTATAGTGGAGCTGGTGATGCAACTGGTGCCGATCAGCTAATCACCATACTGGGACAACTCACTCAGGTTATGAATAATAACCTTACACATATGGAGAATCCTGATCCACAGCGTGGAGGATCAATGTTAGATCGATTAATGAGGAAACAACCACCAACGTTCAATGGGAGTACAAATCCCTTAGTAGCTGAGCAATGGATAAATTCCCTAGAGAAAATATTTCAGGCTTTGGGGAGCAGTGAAAGGGAAAAAGTTATCATGGCAGTTTACCGCCTCACTGGAGATGCTGATCAATGGTGGTCATTGATTCAAAACATGAAGGAAGATGATGAAGTATCAAATATGGAATGGAGGGAGTTCAAAGATCTGTTTTTAGAAAAATACTTTCCTCGCAACCATCGAGCAGATATGGAAAGGCAATTTCTATGTTTGAGACAGAAGGAGGATGAGAATGTCACAAAGTATGAGGCTAACTTTACAAGGTTAGCAAGGTATGCTGGTGATTATATACGTAACCCAAGAAATAAGATTGATCGTTTCTTTGATGGGTTAAAACCATTTCTCCATCGAGCATTAGTCTCACAATCCTTCTCATCATACGAAGACATTGTCTCATGTGCTATCAAGACCGAAAAGGAATTCTCTAAGTCTTATGACTTTAAAGCAAAGCAAGAGAAGAAGAGACCTACTGATCAACCTGGGAATGGAAATAAGGGGAATAAGGGAAAGGTTGAATATCCATCTTGTGGTAAATGCGGGAAGAAACATCCTCGTACTTGCTTGAAGGGAATGGGAGTCTGTTACAAGTGTGGTGAAAAAGGCCACCAAGGTCGTGATTGCAAGGGGAAGAAGGAAGCTACCAACGTTCAGTGCTACAATTGCAAGGAGATGGGTCATTATGCAAATGAATGTCCTAAGCGTCAGGAGAACTTACCTCAGAAAAGGCCAAGGGATCAAGGCCAGACTTATGCTATCACTACTGCTGAGGTAGAAGCTCCGAAAGACGTGGTGGAAGGTAATTTAATGGTTTCCTCAAGTTTAGCAAATGCATTATTTGATTCTGTATCATCACATTGTTTCATATCTTCCCAGTTTTCTAAGAAAATTAGATATTTCCAATTTGATTTAACAACGGAGTTTTCAGTTAAAACTTCTAAGGGAAGTATCATTGCAACAAAGTTTTGTGAATCAGTCCCCATTAGAGCACATAAATGTTCTTTATCTGCTGATCTCATCGTCATACCTATGATTGAGTTTGATATAATCCTCGGTATGGACTGGCTTTCGGACTATGATGTGAATATTTATTGTAAGAAGAATGAGGTTACGATTCTTGATGATAATGATAAGGAACACCTTATCTTTAGAGCAGAATAATCACCACCTAATTCTTATTTAGATCCACCCTCAATAGCTCAACTAAATTCAATTATTGGGGAGGATGAGAATGAAATAATTGTGGGTGAGGAAAGGAATGTTCAAATAGAGGATGTACCTATTGTGAAAGAATTTGTAGATGTATTTCCAGAAGATTTACCTGGACATCCTCCAGAACGAGAAGTTGAGTTTTCCATTGATTTGATTCATGGATCAAGGCCTATATCGAAGACCCCTTATATAATGGCCACTGTAGAATTAGTTGAACTAAATAAACAACTATAGGAATTGATTAATAAGGGATTTATTCGCCCTAGTGTTTCTCCATGGGGAGCCCCTGTTCTTTTTGTTAAAAAGAAAGATGGATCTATGAGGTTATGTATCAACTACAGGGAGATCAATGCTATAACAATAAAGAACAAGTATCCCCTACCACGCATTGATGATTTATTTGACCAACTGCATGGAGCTCAATACTTTTCAAAGATTGACCTTTGATCTGGATACCATCAGTTGTGTGTGAAGAAGGAAGACATTCCGAAGACAACATTTCGAACCAGGTACGGGCATTACGAGTTTACTGTAATGCCGTTTGGATTGACTAATGCACCCTCTGTATTCATGGATATGATGAATAGAGTTTTCAAGGAGTATCTCGATGAATTTGTGGTGGTATTTATTGATGATATCTTAGTATACTCTAAAAGCTACGAAGATCATGAAAATCACTTGCGCATTATCTTGAAGACTCTGAGGAGGCATGAATTATATGGAAAGTTTAGCAAGTGTGAATTCTGGCTTCATGAGATTTCTTTTCTTGGCCATATTGTCTCTAAATATGGAATCTCTGTTGATCCTTCTAAGACCAAGGCAATCCAAGAATGGACAGCACCTACGAGTATAACTGAGGTACGCAGTTTTATTGGTTTGGCAGGTTATTATCGACGTTTCGTCCAGAATTTTGCCCGATTGGCTAACCCATTAACGAAGCTCACACGTAAAGGGGTTAAATTTTTTTGGACAAAAGAGTGTGAAGAATGTTTTGAAGAACTGAAGAGAAGATTAGTCAATGCTCCTATATTGACTCTACCATCGGGGAATGATGGGTTCGTTATTTATAGTGATGCATCAAAGAAAGGACTTGGTTGTGTCCTTATGCAGAATGATAGAGTTATTGTCTATGCATCACGATAGTTGAAAATTCATGAGCAAAAATATCCTACTCATGACCTCGAGTTAGCAGCTGTGATCTTTGCTTTGAAGATATGGAGGCACTACCTCTACGGTGAAAAATGTGAGATTTATACTGGTCACAAGAGTTTGAAGTATATCTTCTCACAAAAAGAACTCAACATGAGGCAAAGGAGATGGCTTGAATTACTCAAGGATTATGATTGTACGATACACTACCACCCGGGGAAAGCAAACAAGGTGGCAGATGCTTTGAGAAGAAAAGAGCATGGAGTTTTGAACATGATGAGAATTGAAAGGGATCCAATTTTCATGTATCTAGTAAAGATGGACATGGGAATAACCAGGGAAGGTGAAACATCAATGCTTTTTCAAATGGTTGCCAAACCATCTTTACTAGAAAGGATTAAGAGTTCTCAGACCGATGATGAAGAATTTCAAAAGAAGATTAAAGCTGTGAATGATGGGAGATTGAGAGACTTTGTGTATGAAGATGGAATTTTGAAATTTGGGAAGAGACTTTGTGTTCCCGATATACCTGATCTAAAAAGGGAATTGCTGGATGATGCTCATAGTTCCAATTTCTCTATACACCCTGGGAGCACCAAAATGTATAGAGATTTGAAGAAACATTTTTGGTGGGACAATATGAAGAGGGAGATTGCTGATTTTGTGTCAAGATGTATGGTTGTCAGTAAGTTAAAGCTGGAAGGCAACATCCTGGAGGAGTCATGCAACCTCTTCCCATACCGGAGTGGAAATGGGACAATATTACGAAGGACTTTGTCATGGGGCTACCAAAGACTCCTAGAAGGAACGATGCAATATGGGTTATTGTTGATCGTCTTACCAAATCATCACATTTTCTTGCTATAAGAGAAGATCTACCCCTGGAAAGTCTAGCAAGACTATATATTAATGAAGTTGTGAGACTTCATGGAGTACCCCTATCGATTGTTTCTGATCGTGATCCCTGTTTTACTTCAAGATTTTGGAAAAGTCTTCAGAAATCACTGGATACTGAACTTCATTTGAGCACTGCTTACCACCCTCAGATAGATGGACAATCAGAACGGACTATTCAAACCTTAAAAGACATGTTGAGATCTTGCTCACTTGACTTTCAGGGTATGTGGGATCAATATTTACCTCTGGTAGAATTTTCCTATAACAATAGCTTCCATTCAAGTATTCAGATGGCACCATATGAAGCGTTATACAGGAAGAGATGTCGTACACCAACCTGTTGGGATGACGTTGGTGAAAGAAAACTTGTAGGCCCAGAACTAGTGGAGGAAATGACGGAAAAGGTGAAGGTAATCCAAAATCACATCAAAGTAGCTCAAAGTAGGCAGAAGAGCTATGTTGATAATCGAAGGAAGGATTTGGAATTTCAAGTCGGTGATCATGTTTTCCTGAAAGTATCTCCATGGAAGGGAGTCATACGTTTTGGTAAGAAAGGTAAATTGAGTCCCAGGTACATCGGACCTTTCGAAATTCTAGAACGAATTGGGGTTGTAGCTTACCGATTGGCAATGCCGCCAAGTCTCTCCAAAGTTCACGATGTGTTCCACGTATCTCTGTTGAGGAAATACATGCCTGACCCAACGCATGTACTCAACTATGAAGAATTAGAACTAGAACCTGATCTGTCTTATTACGAAGATCCCGTCAAGATTCTTGATACGAGAGAACAAGTGCTGAGAAACCGGACGACGCGTCTGGTAAAAGTTTTGTGGAGAAACCATAAGATGGAAGAGGCAACGTGGGAACCCGAGGAGCTTATGATGAAGAACCACCCGAGTCTTTTCATGCAGTAGTATTCTATAAATTTCGAGGACGAAATTATTTGAAGGAGGGGAGAATGTAACACCCCGAGCTTCTACGGTATGCTTCTCTTTGAATAATGTGATAGCGTGTGTTGTACGCAACACCGATTTCTAACACACCATAACCAATCAAACTAGCCGTTATGAATAGTAATACCTACTTTTTGAAATTATATATATTTTAAAATGGACTTCATTTTTGGATTCGGAATATCGAATTTAGCCTAAGGTGAAATTTTGGTACTTTTCGGATAACTTTAATATTTTGATGAATAGTGAAAATTACTAAATTTTAATTAAAAACAACTTTTTTAATCAAAATAATTAATAGTGATTAATTATGAATTTGAGTGGTTTTAAAGTATATTTAGAATATATTTTTACCATTTAATATAATGTTGGTCATTGGACATAATTTTACAATTAAACCAAACATAAACAAGTGTTAATCTTTTGATAGTTATTATCTCTTAAAAACACGCTTTTTGTTTTGACAGCGGGAATTAATTTTAAATTAATTTCTGCCACTTATGTGTTTTGAATTTAGAAAAATGGATTCCATATTTGGAATCAGGATGTTCAAATTTTGTAAATAGGTAACTTTTATTTTTAGACATTTTGAATAATTACTGCGGTAAATATTTTATTTACCATTGTTAAGGGTAAATCCGGTAAATGAGGGTTAAAAAATAATATTATAATAATACTAAATTACCCTAAAACATGTCCTAGCCTTATTGGTTGATACATGTTCGACCATAGGCATCTTTGGGTCGATTTTGGGACCCCATGGTGCCACTTGTAGGTGATAGGGACACTTTATTTTAATTAAGTTAAAATGAATACAAAAATGACACAAGCATATATCTTTTAGAAAAATTTTTTTTACATAGTTTTATATATGTTGGATTTTAGATTATAAATATTCATTAGAAAGATAAAAAGATTTCCTACATAATTATAGTTTATTTATAATTTTTAGACATTAAATAATTTAATTTAGTTAAGACACAATGATGATGAAGTAATTACTATAATAGTGAAAAATTAAAATAATTGATATTATAAATACCCAAATAAATATAATATGAAACTTTTAATGAATTAAACTAATTTAATAGGATAATATGATATATTAGTATTGATTTAATTGACTTTTTTCGAAGTAGTCAATCTATTATGAGTTTCACAAAAATCAACTATTGAATAGTGTCAAAATTGGCATAAAAGAGTTCTTAAAACAAATATTATATTATTAATTGATATTAAATTCTTAAATATCTAAGGTTCGTCCAAGAGACTTATATCATGATAGGTTCATCATTAATGGACCACTTTGGGGTCGCTTGGATGTATATAGTAAGTTTATTAACCATATTATATAAAAATACAAAGAGACATTTTAAAAGTGAAACTAATTAACTTAGAGTTAATACTTAAAGATAAGGTTAATATAAGTACCCAAACCTGTCTAAATTCTATTGGTTGAGTTGTTTTCGACCTATCCCCACCTTGACATTTAAATAATCAACTTTGGAGTCATTAGAAACCGAATATGAATTTATTATAAATTAATATTTCTAGCTTTTCCAATGGTGCCCCTCACCCCTCTTATAAAAGGGAACTCATCCTTCTCTTTTCTTAACACCTTAAAAACCTTTTGGTTCGGCCAAACTATGCCCAAATACTCTCCCAAATTCCCTCAATACAACCTAGAGGCCTTAGTTTGATCAGAAAGCCAACCTAAGGAGCCCTTTTGATCAAATCAAAAGGAAGAACCTGAAGAAGAGGTAATGTTTTCACCACCCCTTTTCAAGTTCCTTTCTTCTTCCACTTCTTCTTTATTTGTTATTACCATTCTAAAATAATAACTCCAGTATCTTATATATACTATGATGTTATTATAAATATGGTACAACCATAATCATTATTCTATCCACCCTTTGAATAACATGTCACCATACGTGCGTACGTACGGATTACCGTCTCCACGTCGTGGTGTAATTGTTATTCAATATATTATTATTTGGATGGGTATAATAATGATGTGTAAATCATGTAAATAATAAATATAACATGTTAATTATTATGTATATATGATATAACATACATTTATATATTATTTTAATATCAAAAGAATGATATTGTCGCTTGTGCGTACGTACGGACTACCGTCTCCACAAACGCGATGAGATTCATTCTCCATCGTATCCATTCAAGTATAATTATCATTTGATGATTTAAAAATGATGTTTAAGGACTTGATATAATTCTGTATATAAATAATATACAACCTATCCATTACAAACATGGCTTACGTAACCAAACATATAAAAGAAAATGAGTAAGTTAACACCCGAAACAACGATAATACTAAGATATTATTAACAAATCAATGTTAAAAGATCATATATGATATCATATTAATATATATGATTATTGTATAATTTAATAACAATTATTTCACCATTATACAGGAGGTTAACCTACCCCAACCAAGGAAAAGCACAAGGTAAGGGGTTTTCATCTCACTCCTTATTCCCGTGAGATTCATGCCATATTGCCACCATCACCTTTTGTGTGGTGTATGTACTGCCCATAATTATATTCTTTGTGTAATACACTCTAATTTATGTGTATTTACATATTAATTGTATGATAACTCTTTCATGGGTTGTATGTTTCATAAGTTACCAAATTGGTAAGGGTTATTTCACAATCTCTTCATTATCCGAGGTTGTTTATACGTAATTATCTACTGGGATCTCTTTATCATCCACATCCGTGTTTCTTTAAAATGTATTTCAAAACATTTTTAATATTTACTAGAATATGGGTTAAAGTCATTTATACCCTTGTTTGACTTTTTATAAGAGGTTTATAAAGGAATCTTTCCATCGTTTTCCAAACAAGGTGCTTTTTAACCTTTTCGACAGAATTAAGGTAAGAATGTTTTTTTAACTTATACGGCAGGTGCGGTTATTTTCTGCCGTTATAAAATCGTCGAAGCTTCCCTTACAAGCTTATAAGAATATTTTCAAATGAAAATGTTTTATTTTATATGTCTCTTAAATTATTTCAAAAGAGATATTTCTCTAAAAAGAGTTTTGATTTCATCTATGTCAACATCCTTTGATGGATTTTACGCTTATTTGAAGTTGATGATACAAAAATTCTATATTGTATTGAAGGTTTTATGATATGTTTGACTGTGGATGTGCTATTTTTATACCATTCATAGTTTATGGTGAAAGTATTGAAATTTTGTATGCTAGTTTTAATACGAATGTTTATGTTATGTTTAAACCTTTTCATAAAGGAATGCATTGGACTTAATATGTGACGGGTGGAGCCCGCTATAGCTCCTCGATGCATCGGTAGGTCTCATGAGACAAACTAGTGTCTTGGCACAAGGCCTTGACAAAATCTTATTTGTAGTCTTGGCACGAGGCCTTGGCTATGTGGTTATGATAGTCTGGCATTATGCATTCCATCATTATGAAAGTGGTTATTGATTTTGCATGTGATTATTCGATTTGTAGAATATCCATGTGAATAAGTAAATGACATTATTTCATTTTATTCATGCCATACTATGTTGAAAGTTCAAGTTTGAAAGGCTTTAGTTTTAGTTATACATTGCCTTAAATGTTTATTCTTATTTATGAAAGTTTCCACTATATTGTTATCCTTACTGGGCATTTGAGATCACCCCTTTTCTATGTTTTATTTTTTCCAGGAAGTGAAGAAGTAAATTATGAATGACCTTCAGGTATATTATGTGGGGATATGAGTGTGGATTATGGAGAAAATATGTTAGTTTTTTATTTTATGATGTAATTTAAGACTTATGAATATATCTAGTGTTTCCAAGGCTACTAAACCAATCGGTCTTTCGAGATTTGATCTTTCTTGTGATCATGCCAATGTTATGTAATAATGCACTGACTCTGGGTAACTAGGGTCGGGGCGTTACAGAACTCATGTACTTCTTGGGGTTTGAAGTGATTCAGAGGAAAGATTACACATTTATTTCTCAAGAAAAGTATGCAAGAGAGTTTCTAAATAAGTTAAATATACATGAATCCAAACCAATATTGGCTCCGATTTCGGTTTGAAAAAAACTTGGAAAGCATGAGGATGAGACTTCTGTGGATCCCACCATGTACATGAGAATCATCGGCAACTTATTGTAGACAACTGCAACATGGCCAAATATTGTATTTGCAACATGCTTAGCAGCCCACTTTCAAAGAAATCCGAAGGAAGAACATATGGTGGTAGTTAAAAGAATCATGAGTTACATTCAAAATACTCATAATTATGGATTATACTTTGGTTTTGGAAAAAATAATGAACTATTGACATTTTTTGATGCTGATTGGACTGGAGATGTGGTGGATAAAAAATCCACAAGTGGGGGATCATTATTTATTGGTAATAAATGTGCGGGCTGGTTGAGTAATAAATGAAAAATAACTTCTATCAGTACTACTAAAGCTAAGTATATCTCCACTACACAGGCTTTCACTCAAATACTATGGATGAAGCAACAACTGACTGATATTGGTGATGAGGTGAAACAATCGATGATGATTTACTATGATAACAGGAGCGCAATTGATCTTACTAAGAATACTATTTAGAATTCTTATATAGAACACATTGAAATTAGATATCACTTTATCAAAGAAAAATATGAACAAAGCATGATTAAAGTGGATCATGTTAGAACTGATGATCAAGTGGATGACATACTGACCAAACCATTGTCAGCACATGTGTTCAGGAAGAATAAGTTGAACGTCCATGTTCAACCACCTCCCAATTCATGAGGAGGTTACGGTTTTCTCCCCTCCCCAGTTGTATTTACTATTTTAGTCTATTTGTGGATGTTTTGTGTAACACCACAAGCTTCCATGGTATGCTTCTTAATAATTCAATAGCGTGTGATGTATGCAATATCAAGTTCAAGCGTACCATGACCTATCAAACTAGCGGTTTAAAAACTGGTTATGAATAGTATTTACCAAATTTTGAATTTTATATATCCAATATAATTTTAAAATTCATATTTTGTGTTTCTTAGACACAATATAAGGACTAATTCATTTTTTCATATAAAAGAAGTATTTTTCAAAAAATACAGTTTTCCAACTTTTAATGGAGTACCCCTTTTAAATCCAATATTTGATACTTTTATATATTAAATTTGATGAAATTAAATTATTATTTATAATTGGGGCATAATAATTTATTTTGGATAAATTTTTTGTACTTTTTTGATAACTTTCATATTTTGATGAATAGTGAAAAATACTATATTTTAATTGAAAAGAACTTTTTTAATCAAAATAATTTATAGTGTTAAATTATAAATTTGAGTGGTTTTAAAGTATAATTAGATTATATTTTTATCATTTAATATAATTTAGGTCATTATAAGTATTTTTACATTTAAATTGGACATAAACACAAATCAATCTTTTGATAGTTTTTACTTCTTAAAAACCCACTTTTTGGTTTTGACAACAGGAATTAATTTTAAATTAATTTCTTCCATCTTTGTGTTTTGAATTTGGAAAAATCGATTCTATATTTGGAATAATATGTTTCAAATTGTGTAAATAGGTACCTTTTATTTTTTGACATTATGAATAGTAACTTCAATAATTATTTTATTTACCGTGGTTAAAGGGTAAATCTGGTAAATGCGGATAAAAAAATAATACTATAATAATATTAAACTACCCTAAAACATGTCCAAATACTATTGGATGATATATTTTAGACCATGGGCTTACTGGGGTCAATTTTGGGACCCCATGGAGCCACTTGGGTTTGAAAATGACATTTTATAAGAATTAATTTAGAGTATAGAAAAATGCAACATAAACATGTATCTTTCACTAAAACAATTTTTATATGGAGTTATATAATTTATCTCTTAGACTATAAATATTTATTAGAAAGATAAAACTATTTCCAACATCATGATATTTTATTTATAAAATTTAGAACTAAAATAAATAAATTTAATTATGACACAATGATGATGCAGTGATTGCTACATTAATAAAGGATTCAAATAAATGATATTATAAATGAATTTAATTTAGTTATTTTGATGTTATAAACGAATTTTTTGGATGATATTGACATATTATCTTTGAGTTAATGCCTTTGGTTCTAGGGAATCAGGTTGTTATGAATTTGTAAAAATGTCAAGTATGAATAGTGTCCAAAATTGACATAATTCATAACTTAAAACATAAAATTGTTTATTAAATGATATTAAATTTCCTGAAAATATAATATTTGACCAACTGACTTAGATAATGTTAAAAATTTCCTTAATGACCCAATTGAGGTTCTCTTGGAATTTTATGGTAACTAAATTAAACCTATAATATAAAAATATAAGAAGACATGGTAACAATTAAAATGTTTAACTAAGGGTTAAACCAAAAAGATAAGGATAAAAAATATTAAAAACTTATTATATTATGGGTATTAGAACCAAAATAATATTATCTTATAATTAAATTAGTTTTGGAGCATTTTTAATGGAAATTGAATTTATAAAAAATTAATATTTCTAGACTTTCCTAAATTTCCCCTCCTCCCTCTTATAAAAGAGAAGCACCTCTACCCACTTATTCACACCTCCAAATCCATTTGGATTAGCCAAAACCTACCCAAATCTCCTCACAACTTCTCACACTTCATCCTAGAGGAAAATTTGTTTTCATAAATCCAACATAAAGAGTCCTTTTGTGCAAATCAAAAGGAGACACCTGAAGAAGAGGTAATCATTTTATCCCTTCTTTCAAAGTTAATTTCTTCTTTTACTTCCTCTTAATAAGTTGTTACTATACTAAAATAATAATTCCAGAATATAATATATGATGATATTTTGTTAAGATTATGATATAACCATATTACTCTTTTTAACCATCCTATGAAAAACAATACCACCACTCATGGGTATATATGACTTACCGTCTCCACACCGTGGTGTAAATTGTTTCTCATGTACACATTATTTATATGGGTATAAAAATGAATATAATGGACTTAAATAATAAATATAACATTATATTGTTTCTTTAAAATTTATATTCCATCCAATTCTATACCATTTAACCATTAAAGAAATGATACCGTCGCTCGTGCATACGTACAACTTACCATCTCCATGATGCGATGAGACTCATATTCCTTGTTCACCATCAAAGAATGATTATAAGAATAAATATTATTAATAATTATGATATATATGACATAATAATTATACTGGGATGATATATATATATATATACATATGTCATTCACCTACTTCCATACAATATGAAAACAAAAATAATGTTCATGCGTACGTACGACCTACCGTCTCTATGAATGGTGTATTCAATTTCATATATCTATTTATATTTATATACGATATATAAATCATATTATACATTACGGGAGTAATTAAATCATTCTATATGTAATATGATCAAGAGTAACTTGTCAAAACTGGTATGATAAACAAAGTGATTGTTACCCAAAATATTGCATTAATTTCAAATTATTAATTAAAAGATAATATAAAGTCAAAAAAGAATCATATATGATATCATAAATATTAATATGATTATTATATAAGTTAATAATATGTTTAAACACCTTATACAGGAGTTTTGGACATGTACTAGGAGTATCAGACCTAAGTTAAGCGTTAATCTCACAATCTCATTATTATTTGAGATGGTTGATGTGTAAGTATCTACTGGGACATCTTTATCATCCCTATCCATGTTCTATAAAAATGTTTTCATAAAATGCTTTAATATAATCCTATAGTTTTTTAAATACATTTTTACCCATGTTTGAATTTTTATAAAATGATATGAAAGGAATCTTTTGGTCGTTTTCTAAACGAGGTACTTTATTATGGAAAGAATGTTTTTTTAACTTATACGTCACAAGTGGATATTTTCCACCGTTATGCTGCCTTACCATTTTTAAGCTTCTCTTACATGTTTACAAGGTTATTTTCAAAATAAATGTTTTATCTTAAATTTAATGGCTTTTAAATGTTTTAAAGTAAAAGGGATATTTTTCTTAAAGAGATTTAATTAATTTATTAAAATATTTTCATCTATGTTAGCATCCTTTGTTGGATTTTATACTTGTTTGAAGTAGATTTATTGTGATACAATATTCCATATTTTATTGAAGGTTTTGTGATAAGTTTAGCTATGGATGTGCTATTTTTATACCATTCATGGTTTACAGTTAATGTATTAACATTTCGTATGCTAGTTTTAATACGAGTGTTTATGTTATGTTTCAACATTTTCATATGAATAATGCATTAGACTTAGTAAGTGATGGGTAGGGCCCTCTATAGCCCCTAGATGCATCGGTAGGTCTAATAAGACAAACTAGTATCTTGGCAAAAGGCCTTGATAGAATATTTGTGAATGGTTTTGGCACAAGGCCTTGATGTATTAGTTATTAAGTACAACATTATGCATTCACTCATTATGAAATTATTTATTACATGTAATTATTCATCTAGTAGAATATACATGTGCATGTTTATATGGTATTGTTTGACTTATTTTTTCCATATTATGTTCAAGTTAATGTTTTAAAATGCTGCTATTTTTATTATACATCTTGCCTCAAAAGTTTATAGCTTCCGCTGAATTATTTACCCTTACTCAACATATGAGCTCAACCCTTTCTTATGTTTTATTTTCCAAGGATTCCAAGAAGTGTATTATGATTGATATGATGGGTTAATATAGGAGAATAATGGCCTTCTAAAAGGATTATTTATGCTATTTTTTATGTTAGAAAGTGTAATGTATCATTCATGCATGTAATACATTTTCCAAGGCTACTAAACTGATTGGTACTTCGGGACTTGATTCCTTGTAATCATTCCAATGCATTAAAATAATGTATTGGCTCTGGGTAATTGGGGTAAAGGTGTTAAAGTTGGTATTAGAAGAATTTTAGCAACAAACTTGGAAATAGATTTAGAAAACTAAGATTATGGATCATAACCCTAAGATAGAATTTGAGGATAAGTATTGATGAGAATCCTAGAATTTTAAAATAGAGATTATGTGGGTATTCCTTGAAAATAAATCGTTGTCTAGATAGTAAAAGTGGACGTAGTTCTGGTACAGATGTACCTAGGGGTGAAAACTCTAACAGGGTGTTCCGAGCTTGACTCGGTGGAACCTGGTACACGACAACGATCCTTACTGCACAATTGGTTGGACACTCCTGGGGGATATGCTTAGGGCAATTCATGTTTTATTTATAAACCAATATGAAGGATTTATGAGTAAATATGTCCTCAAAGGAACCATATTTATGATTATGGATTAGATATGCATAAATTTTTCGATTTATGTTATTTATTTTACCAGTTTGGAATTATGTATTACGATTCATAACCTAATATAGTGTATGAAATTGTTTAGAAATGGTGCCTAGAGGAAGAAATTGAAATCATATCAATGCATGTAATACATGCATGGATTTCCCTCCGATGCAAGATAATGATAGTGGAGTTGGTGACACAACTGGTACTGAACAACTTATAACTATACTGGGACAACTGACTCATGTTACGAATAATAACCTTACCCGTATGGAGAATCCAGATCCACAACGTGGAGGATCAATGTTAGAAATCTTCATGAGACAACATCCTCCAACATTCAATGGGATTACAAATACTTTTATTGCTGAGCAGTGGATAATTTACTTAGAGAAAATATTTATTACTTTGGGAAGTAACAAAAGGAAAAAGGTTTTCATGGAATTTTATCATCTCTCAGGAGATATGGATCAATTTTGGTCATTAATTAAAAACACAAAAAATGGATGGAGAAGTGGGAAATATATAATGGAGGGAGTTTAAATAACTTTTTCTAGAGAAATACTTTCCTCGTGAACTTTGAGAAGATATGGAAAGACAATTTCTGAGCCTGAGGTAAATGGAGGATGAGAATGTTTCAAAGTATGAGGATAAATTTACAAGGTTAGGAAGGCATGCTATATACTATATACATAACCTGAGAAGTAATATTGATCGATTATTTGATGGGTTAAAACCTTTACTCTGATGGGAATTCGTTTCACAAACTTTTTCATCGTATGGAGATATAGTCTCATGTGATATCCATATTAGAAATGAATTCTCTAAGTTTTATGACATTAAAGTAAGGAAATAGAAGAAGAGAACAGTGTAGAAATAGATAGATAAAGGGAAAAGGGGAAATAAGGATTTTACCTTATATGATAATTGTGGGAAGAAACACCCTGGTTCTTGCCTAAAAAGAATGGGAGTTTGTTACAAATGTGGAGAAAAAGACACCAGGATCGTGATTGTAAGGGAAAGAAAGAAGTCATGAAATGTTATAATTTTAAAGATACAGAACATTATGAAAATTATTGTCCAAAGCGTCAAGGAAATATCGCTCAAAAAAAGAAAATGGATAAAGGTCAAGCTTATGCTGTTACTAGAGTAGAAGCAGAATAATTAATGTATTTGTGTTTTTGGATTCAAGAATTATATTTTGGTTATAAGAAGAATGTGATATATATAAGGATTTTACTGTAGTACTTTTTTTTCATTGAGGTTTTAATATGATTAAGGTAATCATGTATTCATTATGTGACAATAAGAGAAGCATTACATTGTTTGGGGAATCTGATGTTACAATTGATTTTGGAAATTTAGAGACCTTTTAAACTGAGATTGGATAGAAGTATTTTGGATAACTCTAAAGGTTGGGATGAATTAATTTTACCATTGGATAGTATTGTTTAATATTATTTTTATAATGTTATAATACTATAGTTTTATAAAAAAACCTGTAGGTTGGGCAATAACTCATCACGTCGGACAAATATGCGAGAATTGAACCCACAACTAAAGTGTGACACGGCTTTATCACCTACCACTAGCCTACAGAAAGTACCTAGTTATTATAAAATGATTTTCTTCATTTAAATGATATATATTTATATTTGGAACATTATATGATTGAGATAAATTGAATATTTTTTGAGTTTTATCTTTTGAAGAGAAAGATGAGTTTGTAGTAGGAATTAGTTAAAGAATGAAACTCTACATGTAAATTAAGTTTGCTTCCTTGTATTCTTAGTCTATGAATTAAATTAATTCTACAAAATTATGGAAAGGATCATAAAACCAAAAATGTTTTCCTAGTACTTTCTTTTGGGATGAATCAAATAGTCCCATAGATTATCGCAGATTTATAACTTTCTTGTTGTTAACTTTCTCCTAATAATATTCTCTATCACTCTCCATCAGAACTTGATGGTTAGTTTTCTCTTAAATATCTATGTTTTCTTACATGGAACCCTAGTATGTGTTATTTATGATAACCTTCATAGGTACCTTTCTTTATTTTAGAATAGAGGTCTCATTAATCCATTTTACGATGTGGGATTTAAACTAAGATATTTTGAAATGTTGAACCCTTAGTTTTCAATATTTAGTTTAAATTATGAGGATTTAATTTATTAAGGATAGGATAACATAACACCTCAAGCTTCCACGATACGCTTCTTCTTAATAATTTGATAGCATGCGATGTACGCAACATCGAGTTTAAGCGCACCACGACCTATCAAACTAGCCATTTAAAAAGCGGTTATGAATAGTATTAACCACATTATAAATTTTATATATCCCATATAATTTTAACATTCATATTTTTTGTTTCTTAGACATAATATAAGGACAAATTCAATTTTTCAGATAAAAGAAATATTTTTCAAAAAATGTAGTTTTTCCACCGTTTAATAGAGAACCCTTTTTAAATACAATATTTGAAACTTTTATATATTCAATTTGATGAAATTAAATTCTTATTTATAAGTATGACATAAAAATTTATTTTGTTTAAATGTTTGGTACTTTTCTGATAACTTTCATATTTTGACGAATAGTGAAAAATACTAAATTTTAATTGAAAACAACTTTTTTAATCAAAATAACTTATAGTGTTAAATTATACATGTAAGTGGGTTTAAAGTATAATTAGATTGTACTATTATAATTTAATATAATATAGGTAATTATAAGTATTTTTACATTTAAATTGGATATAAACACATACCAATCTTTTGATAGTTTTTACTTCTTAAAAACTCGCTTTTTGGTTTTAACAAGGATAATTAATTTAAAATTAATTTTTTCCAACTATTTATTTTGAATATGAAAAAATGGATTCCATATTTTTAATCATAAGGTACAAATTTTTTAAATAGTTACCTTTTTTTGACATTATGAATAGTAACTTCAGTAATTATTCTATTTACCATTGCTAAATGGTAAATTTGGTAATTAAGGGTAAAAAATAATATTATAATATTATTAAACTACCATAACACATGTACCGATAATATTTTATGAGATATGTTCGACCATGGGTTTCTTTGGGTCGATTTTGGGACCCCATGGAGCCACTTGGGTGTGAAAATGACATTTTATAAGAATTAATTTAAAGTATAGAAAAATATAACATAAACATGTATATTTCACTAATTTTTTTATATGGGGTTATATAATTCATCTCTTATACTATAAATAGTCATTATAAATCTAAAAATATTTCCTACATCATTATATTTTATTTAAAATTTTTAGAAAAAAAATAAATAAATTTAATTATGACATAATGATGATGTAGTGATTGCTTCATTAAAAAAGGATTCAAATAAATGATATTATAAATGAATGTAATTTAGTTATTTTTATGTCATCCATGAATTTTTGGATTGTTTTTACATCTTATCTTGGATTTAATTCCTTTGGTTCGAAGTAATCAGGTTGTTATGAATTTTTAAAAAAGTCAAGTATGAATAGTTTCCAAAATTAAAATATTTCATAACTTAAAACATAAAATAGTTTATTAAATGATATTAAATTCCTAAAAATATAAGATTCAGCAAAATGACATAGATAATTTTAAAAATTTCATTAATAATCCAATTGAGGTTCTCTTTGAATTTTATAGTAACTAAATTAATCTTATAGTATAAAATTACAAGAAGACATGGTAAGAGTTAAACTGGTTAACTAAGGGTTAAAAAAAAGACGAGGGTACAAAAATATTAAAAAATTGTCTAAAAATTATTGGATGATGGTTATTCGAACCAAAATCATATTATCGTATAATTAAATGAGTTTGGACCATTTTTAATCGAAATGAAATTTATAATAAATTAATATTTATAGACTAACCTAAAGTGACCCTCCTCCCTCATATAAAAGGGAACCACCTCTACCAACTTATTCACACCACCAAAGCCCTTTGGCTCAGCCAAACCCTACCAAAATCTCCTTTAAACTTCTATCACTTCATCTTAGAGGAAAACCTTTGGGTAGAAATCCAACTTATGGAGTCCTTTTGTGAAAATCAAAAGGAGACACCCGAAGACGAGGTAATCGTTTTATCTCTTCTTTCGAAATTCATTTCTTATTCTACTTCCTATTACTATGTTTTTACCATAGTAAAATAATAAATCCAGAATATAATATATGATGATATTTTTTTTAATATTATGGTACAACCATATTCCCCTTTTTACCCATCCTATGAAAAATAATACCATCATGCGTGCGTACGTACGACTTACCATCTCCATGCCATGGTGTAAATTGTTTTTGATGTACAATTTATTTATATCGGTATAACGAGGAATATAATGGACTTAAATAATAAATATAACATTATATTATTTCTCCAAAATTAATATTCCATCCAATTCTATACCTTTTAAGCATTATGAAAATGATACTGTCGCTCATGCGTACGTACGACTTACCTTCTCCACGACGCGAAGAGAGTCATCTTCCATGTTCACCATCCAAGAATGATTATAAGAATAAATATTATTAATAATTATGAAATATATGATATAATAATGCTAATGTTATGATATATATATATACATACATATATGTCATTCACTTACTTTCATATGATATGAAAACAGAAACAATGTTCATGCGTACATACGACCAACCATATCCATGAATGGTGTATTCCATTTCATATATCTATTTATATTTATATATGATATATAAATCACATTATAAATTATAGATTTAATTAAATCATTCTCTAAGTAATATGACCAAGAATAAAAAGTCAAAACACGTACGATAAACAAAGCGATTATTACCCGAAATGTTGCAGTAACATGGACTTGTTAATAAACAGGTAATATAAATCCATAAAAAAATCATATATGATATCATAAATATTATTATGATTCTGATATAAGTTTATAATTTGTTTAAACACATTATACATGAGTTTTCGACACATACTGGTAGTATCAGACCTAAGGTAAGGGTTAATCTCACAATCTCATTATTATTCAAGGTTGTTGATGTATAAGTATCTACCATGACATATTTATCATCCATCTCCATGTTTTCTAAAACATTTTTCATTAAATTATTTACTACAATCCTATTAATGTTTAAATTCATTTTTACCCATGTTTCAATTTTTTAAAAATGTTTTGAAAGGAATCTTTTGGTTGTTTTCCAAACAAGGTACTTTATGACCTTTTTGAAAAACTAAGGAAAGAATGTTTTTTAACTTATATAGCGTGATCGATTATTTTTGGTTGTTATGTGGCCTTACCATTTTTAAGCTTCCCTTACAAGTTTACAATGTTATTTTCAAAAAAAAAATTATTTTAAATTTCACAGCTTTTAAATGTTTTGAAGTAAAAGGGATATTTTCTTCAAAGAGATTTAATGAATTTATTAAATTATTTTCATCTATGTCAACATCCTTTATTGGAATTTATGATTGTTTGAAGTTGATTTATTATGATACAATATTCCATTTTGTATTGAATTTTTTGTGATAAGTTTAATTGTGGATGTTCTATTTTTATACCATTTATGGTTTACGGTTAAAGTATCAACATTTCGTATACTAGTTTTAAAATGAATGTTTATGTTATGTTTCAACCTTTTCATATGAGGAATGCATTGGACATAGTAAGTGATGGGAGGGGCCCTCTATATCCCCTCAATGCATTGGTAGTTCTCATGGGACAAACTAGTGTCTTGTCACAAGGCCTTGATGGAATATTTTGGAATGGTCTTGGAATAAGGCCTTGACATAGTAGTTATTGTGTCTGAAATTATGCATTCCCTCATTATGAAATTATTTATTACATGTGATTATTCAAATAGTAGAATATCCATGTTCATTTTTATATGGTAATGTTTGATTTATTTTTTCTATATAAAGTTAAATTTTATGTTTTAAAAGGATGTTGTTTTTATTATACTTATTACTTTAAAAGTTTATAGCTTTTGCTGAATTATTTACCCTTACTGAGTATCTGAGCTCACCCCTTTCATTTGTTTTATTTTCCTAGGATGACAAGAAGTGTATTATAATTGATATGTAGGGTTAATCTAGGGGAATAATGGTGTTCTAAAAGGATTATTTATGATGTGTTTTATGTTAGAAAGTGTAATGTATCATTCATGTATCTAATATATTTTACAAGATTTCTAAACTGACCAGTCATTTGGGACTTGATTCCTTGTAATCATGCCAATTTATTAAAATAATGTACCAGCTCTGAGTAACTGGGGTTATGGTGTTACATTCTGTAGTTTTATGGGGGAGATACAATCCAAGGGGAGTGTGTTTTTGGGATTTACAATGTACAATTATAGGTTCTTTGGGTTTATTTCAAATGAGGGAGAATGGAGAAATTCAATGAGGTTTCCTAGGAGGGTGAAATGGAGAAGATGATTTACAAAAGAGGATAACAAGATAATGAGAATGGAGAAAACAATTCAGTGTTATGAGGAAACAATCATAGTTTAACTTAGAAATATTTAATCACTCCAAAACACAAGAACCCAATTCACGCTTCCCCTTTTGTTTTCTAAACTGATCAGTTCTCATGTAGACTTAGAGTGTTGGATGATTTGTTTCTTGAGTATCTGTTTGAGATAGTGGCTAATGTTCTATTGATGTTTTTGATGATTTCCAAAAAACCCAAAGGGAGGGATTGTTGGAACTAGGATATTATTTTCGTGAAATGGAGTATGGTTTGTGTTTTTTGTCAATCATCACATTGAAGATCAAAAAGTTTGAAAGGAAAGAGCTCCTATAGTTCAATATGACATCAATATTGAAGTTGGAATTATTTTCCAGTGTTTGACAATTTTTTTGGCTCAAAATCATGAGGAAGGGCTAGAATTGTGAAAGGTTGTTTTTTGGAGTCAAATATTCATAAATACGGTAAAGGCATGAGTTTATTGAAGATTGGGTTAAGGATAAAAAAGATATTGGGCATTGAAAATGGAGACTGTGTTCCTATGTGATTACAAGAAGTGGATCATCGTGACTATGTGATGCAGTGACAGAGAGCTCTATGGCTACGTCAAAATTGGAGCATCACAAAGGGAGGAGCACCGTGAAGGGGTTTCGAAAAGATTCTGAAAACACGTTAGAGGAGGTGGAGCATCACAAATGGATGGGTGTATAAATATAATCCTACCCCCACTTCATTTAACACAAACTTTTTAGAGAAAATCTGAAATTGCTCTAATTTCATGAAGCCAGGTGAGCTCCATGAAACTGACATTCCATGTGATCTTAAGATTCATGAAAAGACTACTTTAGTCTTTAATGATGCCAATGATTTTTATTAAAGGGTGCTTCATGATTATGTGTTAATCCACATTGAATCAATGACATTTGTGAAGGATTTTGTTTTGTGAAGGTAGTGAGGTTCGTGAAGGAAAGGATCTTCATGAAAGGCATTATTGAACATTAGGTTTAAGAGGGCAGGGATTTTAGTGTGCGTCAACTTAGGTCTTTGGTGTAAGAAGAGTCTTGTTCTAAGTTAGGGAAAAATAATTTTAATACAAAACCATTGAAACGACCTTCAAGTCAATAAACTGAGTTAGACTTCTCTCAAAGTAGTGATCTTTGGGGAGTCGATGGAAGTGTTCCATGGGACGCAATGTTCTATCCCTAAAACCTTGTAAAGGAATTGATCCTGGCATAGAGTGACTTTTTCAGAACTTAATTATTCCACATCTATTGAAGAATATTAGATTTAGGTATGACCAATAACCTGTCGGTGTATGCTCCTTGGACTATCCCTTAGTGGTGAACCAAGTCAAACTGCTGTGTTGGATTTCTGCATGTGAATAGTTGATGGTTGATCTAATCCATCATATAGGTTCAATGAGTTCCTACCAACATTGGAACAAGATCTATCACATTAAAAGAAAATTTTGACACCCTGATTCACCCCTACCATCTTAGGGTTCTCTGGGGTCCTATAAGAGGAACATCTCAAATTATGCTACAATGAATACAACAATAGGAATATCTCGAATCAAGGTATTTTAGGGTGCTAGGGGGAGTATCTTAACTCATGGTATCATCAAGGATGGAGGTTTGGGCCGTAGATATCACAACCCAAAATATAGTTTTCCTGGTTTAAAAAGATCATGGTTTGACATTGATATTCCATAAGGGTCAATGATGGAAATGAAGGGATCCTGACAGAGTCGCATGACTATAGCTTGGAAGTGATCTTGAGTGGGGTTGTGGGGGCATATCCCACACAATATGGACCAATGAGAAAAAATCTAGAAGACACTATTTTTCACAATTGTGCATAGTTACTCACAACTAGGCATTGTGTCTTGTAATTGGGTACTATTTCATGAAACTATTCACTATGTCACACAACTGTGTGTGGGGTCACACAAATCTATGATTTGTTGGGCAACATTATGCTTGGACACAAAACTTTTGTGATTTAATGAAAAAGAGTTTTCACGATTCATAGATTACAATTGTGATTTTGGAAAACATTGTGTCATGAAACTTTTGATTTTCACACAAATATATTTTCATAAAATATTGTAGTTTATGTGAAATTGGGTTCCCATGGAGAAAGTTGCATGAACATGTCTTAAGTAGAAGCCCATGCATTGAAATAATTCATGTGGTAATTTCATTCATGTTTTGGATTTTGGGTTTGAGTGAAGCGTGTAACCCCAAGTTTCATGAGAGAGAGATTAGGAACTCGAATTCCAGATCCACCCCCCCAAATGAGGGGTTGATTCAATATTTATAGGCATGTTGTTTGTGTTGTGAAACTTAGCCTGTGTCATGCAACTTTAGGCTAAGTCACAAAACTCTATGATGTTTCATGAACTTGCCTTTGTTTTTGGAGGATGGATCACATATGCACTGAACTTCTATATTTAAAATTTCTTTTCTCTAACAACTAAGTTACATGACCATAAATAGGGTTGCATAAACTTTTGGAAAATTGCAAGAAATTATAAACTTTTAACTAGAATCACACCAAATGACCATTTTAGGTAGTCTAACTTTGAGTATACATAACCTTTTATCTATAAGTCTATTTAGGCCCCATGACCAGTAAAGTGGAATCCTATAAAATTAACAATGCTCTTATATTATGATTTTAATAATTCAGTCCATTCATGGATGAAATTTGTAGAAAAAAATAATTGAGAGGGGTTGTTTATTTAATGTGTCTACAACCATTTATATAACATTTTCACATATAAATTTATGGTGGTATTATACTTAATGGTGTATTATGGTTAATAGGCATGTATAAATGAATTATAAAGTGATGGTTTTGGTTACATAATGTTCCAAGAAGAAACTTTTAAGGTTTTTTCCTTTATAACTTGTGAAATAATTTTTTTCTGGACAAGCTATGGAATGTGAAACCTGATAAAGTTTGGGAATTCTTAAAATTATGGGTAATGAGAAGATGTAAAATGTGAATCCTTTGATTTTAAATTGTTTAGATTTAAATAAAGTAAAATAATAAATAATTGGTCATTTTAGGGATAGTGGTGATGAGTACCCCTTATTTTTATGGTCGGACCTTATCTATGGGTAGTTGGTCAAGAGAGAGAAAGAATAAGTGATGATAACCTTGGATATGGGTTGTGATGCCTTGATGAGTTTGGGTGTACTAGACCTTGATGAGTTTGGGATGTGACCTTGAGATCATGTGATGTCACCTTGTATCACGATTTCTCATGTCCCTTATGGATTTGTGGATCTTGTGAGATGTGTAAGACCCTAGAATAGATTTCATGGATTATATCTCCAACGACAGTGGTTGTTTATATATGTTCATGTGGGACTTAGAGTAAGTGGTTAGCCACAACACATTGGATGCTAATGTTGTGAGTGTTTTAGATATGTGGGGAATATAAAGCATGTGTATATGATTTGTCTTGTGGATTCAATGTATGTAAAGTGATTTGAGGAAATGGTAAAGTCATGGTTCAAACTTGGATATTTTCTAAGGGAGACACCTGAGTGATTGTGTTTTTGAGTTTAAGGCCAATTTTGGGAGGGAATGAACATTCAAATGCCTGAACTTGCTGTTCTGAAACTTTTTTATATAGAGATAAATGATTAACCTTGGTAGATGGGTCAAGGGATGATAGATCATGGGTAGATTCCTCTAATCTTGGAAAAACATTCTCAGGGTGGTGGGTGGTAATGTGGTTAGGCATGACTATTGAGAAATTCCAATATAGTTGTATGAAAGCATCGAGGATGCCTCGAGTCTGATTAAACTCATGGGCCAGGAGGCATGGTAAGATGCTCGAGTGGGTGCTTGAGCCTATAATTGATAATTCATGACTCATGATATCTTGAGTCAGTTTCAATGAATATTCATGGGTGATCATGCGACCTTAGGGTCTTGATCTGATTGAGGTGGTAAGCGTGTACTCAAGGTGCATGATATCGTTTGGGTTTGGTGATTGGTTGGAACAGGAGTAAGAAACCATTTTTTTTCAATGAGATCATGGTGGTATGCACTATTAATGTGCAAGGCCTATTTGGTTTAGGCTCATATATATTTTCATTGATAATTTTTGGGGAATTAGAGAAGCTCAAGAAATTAAGTCACAGTAGTGCCCTGATGAATTCTAGTTCACGGTAGTTTGACAGAGAGTCATGAGGTGGTAGCAGGTTTTGGATTATGAGTCCCTCCCAATGTGAGGTGAAAGAGGATCAATGAGGATTCTTATGGTTAGGGAGGCCTAGGGATATTGAATGGATGTTGAGATATACCTATAGAGAGAGGTCACATTGTAGAGGGATTAGAGTGTGGTGGAAAAGATTATAGGGTTTGAACCAAACAGAGTCTTTAGGGGTCGATTGATGTGTTGATCATGACTTGGGATGAGCGGCACATGTTGTTTTAGATGGATCCATGGAGTTTATGCTTGTAGAAAAGTATAAGTAAAGGCGTATGGTGGGGAGTGCACCATTTACCATCATAGGTTTAGGTCCTCATTATGGATCAAATATTGGTGAATGTCAGGAGTCCAGTTCTCAGAATCGAATAATTAGAGGTAGTTGATATATTGTGTTGTCACTTATGTGAGTGTGAGATGACCACATCCAATCTTTGAGTTCGATATTGAATGGAGTTTTGGACATGGTGGTTGGGAGTTACTTTAGAAAAGTGATGATAACTACACTCCTATGGTGAGGAGTGATGTATCATTCATGGACATACGAACCTTGTACTGGAAGGGTTGTGGGAATGTTGAGTTGACTATAGAGTGGTTGTGGTGGAATCAACATGCTAGTGTGAAAATTGATATGTGTACCTCTATTCCTATAGGAATTCCAAATAGGAAATCTAATACAATAGTGGATCGATACCTATTATTGGATTTGTATCATTGAGGAATTAAAGTGATTTGAGGGTTCTTGGATTGGTGGTGCGTCGGTGTGTGTGGCACAATACAATGAAAGTTTTGGGAAGTTGATGATCTAACCACAGATCCTCACTAGGAGTCATATATTGACTCCAGTGATCATGTTTGGTGATCAAAGGATTCCTTAGGGAATGAAGGCATTATGATTGGGTAAGTTCATGAGGCATCAATAGTTGGAGATGAGCATTTTTTAAATGAGTCATCTGAGGAAGGTTATACTTGAAATCACATAAAAAAGTAAATATGGTGAGTTATAAACCCCATGAAACATTTATTTTGAAGTTGAAAAATGAATTTTTGGAATCAAACTTGGATTTTCAAGGAAAATCCATTATATTCTTGGTTCATTCATGGACAATGATTAACATCCATCCCAATTTTTAATATGATGACAAGTACATGAAATGATGTTTAATATGTGTTATCATGTATTTTTAGGTGTGGTAAGTTGGTAAGTGCATTGGGAAATCCAATGGAATGTGGGTATGGATTTAAATAAAAAACTCCAAGGTTAAAATGTTTAGTGTAAGAATTGGTCGTTATGATCTAAGCCTTATGGTGGGTAGTACAATAATAAAAGTGTTGAATTATACAAAAACACATTTATGTCTCAGAATGGTAGGATTTTGTAAGAATTATCTTCATTTTTATGTAATTTTTATCAACATTGACTTAGGTTGTGGAATTTTAAGTTCCTTAGTTTTGGAATTGATATATTGAGTATATTGAGAATTTGAAGATAGAACGTGTTGAGCTGACCATGAATTGAAAACCGTGATATGTAGGTATGAATGATTGGATGACCACTGAGACTTCTACGGGATAAGTGTTATGGTGGTTTTTTTAATACCATGTGTGGATAGATAATTTTGATTTTTCAAAGGAGATCTGAACTTTAATTTGGTGGATAGGATAGATTTTGATTTAGGATTCAGAATGGAATTCTAAACATTTGGATGTCTTAATGGATGTTTTGGGAAGTGTTTTGGGACTTGGGAGGTACCTCGGGTTCTCAGGTGATTCTTTAGAAACTTCAAGTTATGTTTTTGGAGTTTTGGAAGTTTTTGGATAAGTTTCATGGTTTGGTGTGCATGGTTTAAGAGAAACCATGTAGCACCCTAGGTGTGAGTATGTTTTCAGTTCCTTTTCTAAAGTGCATGGTTGAGTTTCATGGTCAACACATAGTTGAGGGTTAACCGTGCAATATCTTAGAAAGAATCATGTGATCTTTCTCAGACTTGGGTCCTGGTACACAACTTGTGCATGGTTATAAACAAACCATGTGAAATCTTGAAAATTGAGGCAATGTCAATTTCTATTGTTGGAATATTGTTTTTTAAACCATGAAGATCAAAAAAGAAATCATAGTGTACTTAGAAAGTTCCTACCGCATGGTTGGAACATGGTTTGAAAAAACCTATGGTCAAACTATAAATCTCATTAAAATTGGATTTTTATGGTTTTTCCCAATTCAATTTTAATTCCCAGCCCTATATTTTCCTTCCTATCCCTTACACGCAAGCCCAACCATTTGATCCCTCCTCCCTCCTTCAATCCTCCCTTCATTTTTTTTGCATTTATAGCTTTATTCTTCTTTGTTTTTATCTAAGGATTCACCTATATCAACCTATATTACTCTCCTCCTTCCTCCTCTCCAAGTTTTGAGTTATTTGTTTATATTTTTTGGTGTTGATTCCACCAAGAAATAGGGGAATCATCCATGTTTCATGGTTATTTTTTGTGGCTTGTGTAGGGGATATTTTGAGATGATATCTATACACAATCTCACTTCATTTTTATGAATGCATGCCTTTACATAAAATTTATTAAGGTTTTTTCTTTACATAAAATTAAATGTGTGTATGTAATGGTGATGCATGTTATGTATTTAGTTGGGAATGGTGTGGGGAGTCCTCTTGGGACCTCCCATAGGTGGTATCTTGAGTATTCATTGAATGACGTGTTCCCGATGAGTTAATCAAAAATTATTCCAAGTTGTTTTATGTTTTTTAATTAATTATAATTATTAATTAATTAAAAATTTATTATAGTTAAGTACCTTGGGTGTGTGGGTTTGGGTTTGTGGCTCTAGTGTTTATGTGGTATTGGTTTGGTCCTAAGCAATGCTTGGAGATCCTAGGAGGCAACTACCGACCCGTGGAGTTAAATATGGAAATCATCCTATAATGTAGGTGGTCCAAAATTTTTGAATAGTCTTTTTTTATTCCAAGTTCTTTTGATGGCCGTCTCACCAGTTTTATGAGTGATAAATTTAGAAATTAATTAAGTGTTTTAAATGGGTTTTCCTGTGTTAACACCTTTTGACATGTCTTTATTCTTATAGTGAGGTGGTTCCTAGTTGAACACCTTAATAATCACGTGAACTTTGTAATTTTCTAATTAAATGGTGTTTTAAATAGAAATAATATTTTTGGGAAAATGGATTTTGAAATGGAAATTGGAAGTGGTACATGAAATGGTATTTTAGAATTGGTAAATAGTTTTGGTTTTTGAAATGGAAAAAGGTAAAATGATGTTTAATAAAATCGATGGATATTTTGTAATTATTGTTTGAGACTGGTGTTTGAGATGTTATTTGGATTAATATTTTGTAAATGAAATTTTAAATGGTTTTTGAAATGGTTTTGGAAGTAGGAATTTGAATTTATTTTAGAAAAAATGTTAAATTAAACCTTATTCCTTGTAATTGGTTATTATTTGTTATGGAAAATGATGATATGTGTGTACATTCAAGTTTTATGTAAAAAGAGTTTATATTTTTTATGATTTTTAAGCAAAGGGTGAACACAGCTCTGTGGATGGAATCTTGGGAATTGTGGTTAAACATGGGGTGAACACAAACCGTGGGTGGACACTAGGATTTATATCTAAACTCAGGGCGAACATATCCCCTAGGTGGATAATGGGATTTTTAGTTAAACCTCTAGTGAACACAACCCCGAAGTGGATTTCGACTAGGCTCTGGGGATGATTATTTCACCACCAAATTCCATTTTTTGACCAAGGATGGGTACATTACCCCCATAGGTTTATGGGTAGGCACAATCATTACAATTTTCTTAGAGACAGCCTGATACTGACCGAAGTAATCATGCACCATTCCCAAGGTAAAGTAGGACCTCGGGTTCAATTTTTATTTTATGATTTTCATTTTAAATGTTTTAAAATCTGAGATAGTATTTATTTATCTTGATCACTACCGTATACACCTTTCACATAATGTTTATATTTAAGGATTTTTTTTGTGGTGGCCTATTGAGATGTACTCACACCCTGCTTGGGCATCCAAGGAACATGGGTAGCCAATAAGACACCATTCATATTCACATGTATAGTTTTCAAGAAAGGACTAATTTTAATGATGATTGGATTCTTAGGATGGAGTCAGATGATGGGAATGGGCAGGACTTGGTACTAGTTTATCATTGGTTATTGGCCTTAGTTTTATTCTTGTACTTTTAGTACTACTGATATATGATCTTCCCATGAGGGATCTATTTGTTATGTATGAAATTCATTTTATTATTTCATATGATGTTATATTATTCTATCAAAACATTCCTTGGTTGCAATGTATATGTAGATGTGTATCTAACATATATTATTTACATTGTGTTTCACACTCTGATAAAAAGGGCATATTCTCCCCATGGTAACCACACAGGCCCTTGCTGCTATTCAACAACCTGTGGTGTATGAGGAGGTGCACCTAAGGTCATGTGGTGAACTAGTATATTTAATTTTCATAGAGTGATCTAGGATGGTACATTACTTTTATCATATTACCAAGTTTATTCTCTACTTCAATCTTGAAATATTTTATTTTATTGATGGATTCAAACTTATACCTCACTAAGTAGACATATCCATATCCACTTAAATCATTAGTAAAAATAATGAAGTAAGAATACCCACCTCTTGATTTTACTGAAAATGGTACGCACACATCAATATGTACCAATTATATAATCTCTATATCCATTTCACATTGTTCAAAAAAGGTGACTTTATCATTTTTCCTTGTAAACAAGCATAAAATCTATCAAGTGGTTTTTGATCAAAAGAGTCAAAGTAACCATCTTGATAGAGCTTTGTCAAATGATTCTTGTTGATATGATCAAGATAGTTATTCCAATACTGGGTGTGAAACGAGTCATGTGAACTTGATTTTTTATCAATTTTCAATATTTGGTTGTCATAATTAAATATATAAAGTTTTTTTAAATTCACCATACCATAATATATATTGTCTTAATAAAAGAAACAAATTTTATTTCCAAAAATTAAAAAATCCATCATTATCTAGATAGGATATAGAAATTATGTTATTGGTAATGGTTGGTACATAATAACAGCATTTTAAAACCTAGACCATTCGAGTTGAAAATGGAAGGTGGTAGTCTCCAATGGATAGAGTAGCCAGACTCGCACCATTGGTAGCCCAGAAATCAACCTATACTTTGGAAATATTATAAAATATATGTGGTTCCTAAATTTGAATATATATTTGAGAACCATGTGATGTATCTAATAACCATTGTGTAGATATGGAAGTATTTCACATTATAATGAATGCACTTGAAGCTTCACCTTTCTTTTTCAACTGGGTGAAATTATTCTTCCAGTAACCCATCTTTCTACATGAAAAAATATTTCATATTTTTACTTTACCTATCTTTGGATCTTCCATTTCTTTGAAGGATGGTTATTGAGATCCTTAGACATTGAATGAGTCTTGTGACCCTTTTCTATGTTCTTCTTCTTATTCTCCATAAGGACTATAGGTTTTTAACACCTCATGTCCTTTTTAACGTGTAGAATAATTTTATGGATTTACAAGAGATACTTATCACTATTTGTCATATTATAATTAACAATGAAACTATAGAAACTCTTAGGTAGTGATAAAAAATGGGATTTTCACACAATTCATTAGGGATATTAAATCCCAAGATATCCAAGTTCCCAATGTAGCCAATCATCACAACTACATGAGATCCTTAGACATGGAATGAGTCTTGGTCCCCTTTTCCTTATTGTTCATCTTATTCCCCATAATAATTATAGGGTTTTCATGCCTCATGTACTTGTCAACATGGAGAATCAATGTAAGGATTTACAAGAGAAACTTCTCACTATTTCTCATATTATAATTAATAATGAAACTGGAGAAAATATTAGGTGGTCAGAAATAGATTTGATTTGTGCATAGATCATCAGGGATTCTAAATCCCAAGATGTCCAAGTGATCAATGTAGTCAATCATTATGACTACATGATATCCAGTTATCACTGAATCTCTAAGATTTTACATGAACAATGCATTAGATATATCATATCTCTTTGGTCTCACCTTCTCTTGATAGAGATCATTAAGGAGATATGTGATTCTACACACATCCATATGCTCATGTTTCTATAAAATATCATTTAAAATGGATGATAACATAAAGAATTATACATTTTTTGAATTATCCAAATGTTTTATATAGAGATACAGTTCTTTGTCACTATCCCCTTTACCAGGCACCTCAATAATAGAGTTTTTCAACACATATAATTTCCATTAATGGGGTAGAATAATGTGCAAGAATCTATACCATTCTTAGAAATTTAAACTAGTGAGAAGGTTATCAGTATCTAATATGGATCACAGTGATATAGTTGAAGCTGTGTGGGTTGAAATTTATAAAAAAAAACAAGAGAAGAATTTTAGTACTTTGTTTGTATTACTAATAAATTTTAAAATTTTCAATCTCCCATGATTTTATTAAAACCCAATATCCCCCACTATTGGTTTCAAACCATCACATGGATATTCTATGGCAAGGATCATTATTCCACTTCTCATAACCCAAGTGAGGGATTGGTCATTTTCTTAAATTTATTTAGGTAGGTGTAACTTTCCAACTATATTGATTCACAAATCCTTGATCTATTGAGTAGACTCCCTCTTTGCCTCCAAATTTACACCAAGTATAATGGGGGATACTCAACTTGATGTAACATTGGTTAATTTAACAAAAAAACTTATTTAGAAATCCCTGTTAAATGGAAGTATGCTTGTGAGGGATGGATCAAACACTAAAATATATTGGTTCTATTCTAAATTAGATAATGGAAGGCTATACAAACTTAATATTTTATTTAGAGGGTTTTTCTATTTATGTGTAAATTTCCTACTTTATATTATTACATGACTGTTAGTATTAAGTGGATTCTACTTAAGTGATTCAAAAATATATAGATAAATCTTATGACTACTTTAATATATATTTTAATTCCATCATTCATGCTTGTAAATTAATTAATTTATTGATTTAAATATCCATAAATTCTTAATCATGAAACTGATAGAAATAAAATAAATAAAGTGAAATGACAATGAATTTCTCTAATGGTTGTTTTATCTAGAAGATAATAATCCAACCCATGAACATAAGGAATAAACTTCTAGAACCAATCATAGTTTGAGTTGTCGCATTCCACCTATGCTTCTGTGCACCTCCTAGATTTGTTTCGTCTCGACTCTAAAATTAAACAACATCCACTCACCTAGGAGATCCATCCATTATATAATTTTACTTACACATTGGTTAGGGGAATCAAATTATTTTTTAGTGGGGGAGGGGTGGGTTTACAAAAAAGAAATAGTGGCCATTTTGGCCCTTACATAATGATAAGAGATGAATGACTCACATGCCCTTATTTAATTCAATAAATTATTATAAAACCCATGAAATAATAATAAACTAAATGAACCAATCACATACACAAGATAGTCTAAGATCATTTCCAACCATATACATGCAATGAATATGCAAGATTACACTAGCTAGTATTCAATTCAATTCGCTATTTATTATTAATATAAATGTGCTTTAATTAATCAATTAATTCCTTTGTCTTAAAGACCATCCTGAGTCTCTTGGGGATAACCATCATAAATGAAGCATGGAAAATAAACAACTTGACCAATATTTATAGATAATTACATGGTATTAATTGGTCATTTATTAATTCTGCAAACCTTGTTACATAGTCGATGCATAAAACTCCAACAATGTAATTAGGTTTTTAGTGTTGCAATTAGTTATTATTTATATAATTTAATTCAATTATTTATTGAGTGACTATAAAATATATGCTAACAAGATACACATCATGTTTATCACTTTCCATGTATCCAGGATAGACGTCTAGGGACACATTGTGTATCTCAGTCAGGATACATGGCGTGTATAATTAAGTTACATGTCATGTATTCTACATGATGAATGTCCAAAAAACTCACATGAGGACTCAGTGTATTCTTCAAACACTGTAATTAATGAGTCACATAGTATGTACAATAGATACACTTTTTGTATCTCATTAATGATACAACCCATCAGTTTCACATAATGTATTCCATGTTTTTGACCACATAGTTAGCGTGAATTTCACTCCTAGACCATGTAGACCACAAGTTGTGTTCTACAGATACATGCCATGTGGTCTGACAGACTGTGTGCTTGCCTGGATCGATCAACACACTGTTTTCATTAAATCCACAGTGTGTCATTATTTCTCAATGGATCATGTAACTTATGAAAAGTCCAGGTGTAGTGAACTTGGGTACACAATGCGTAGTTTTGATCACATGCCATGTAAATGTATCTATCGACCATAATCCTTAGCTCCTCCTGATTATATCTCATAATTTTTTCTCAATCATTTTAAGACTATATGAAACTTTATTGATGAAAATTAATATATGGAAAATGTATTAATTTAACATAAAAAATTAAATAATGAATAAACCAGTGTATAATAGATCAATGAATAATAAATAATTATAAATTATCATGTGGCCGCTCAGAAACCACATGAAGGTTTCAAATATAGAATAATAACCCATGGGGTATATCCAACTTGTTTTTTTCATAATACATTAATAATCTTGGATTTTCATGAAGAATAATCCTTATGAACAATAAAATTAATATGAAGATTAATTGACAAGTACCCAAAATAAAAAAGAGGGTATATTTTCATATATAATTTATAATTAATTTATTTAGTTTAAGATTAATTTTTGTTGAATTATTTCTTCATTTTCAATGATCATATGAAGACTTATTATCCTACCATCATTGTGTCCGAGGAATCAAAGATATATCCCCTCAAGCGGTGATCCACATGCGCTTTGTGAACCTCTGATCATCATCCTATAATCCTATGGGTGCTAGAATGGATGAATCTAATGATTATGGTGATCACTAATGATCGAAACTAAATTCTTCAAGTTAGAAAATATTTGATCTAGTGGTGAAGAAATGATTTGCGTTCTTCATAGTGTTCTAGGAGAGAGCTCTCTAGGGCTTGAGATGATCCTCTCTAGAATTCATTATGCACAATGAATGAATGTTGCTAAAACTTAGGAAAAAATTTCATAATCAGGTTTAAATAATGCTAGAGTTAGAAAATTATTACTACACAAAGGTCTTTATTATTTTCTTAATCCTCAGTGAACCCCATGTCCAAATAATAATAATAATATTATTATTTACTTGACATGCATTAAACTCATAGATAAAATAAATACTATTATTTTGAATAAATAAACTAATATTTATTCAAATAATATTTAATATTAAATTTATCTCCATACCAACAAACTCGGTCCTCCAATCCTCCTCAATATTTATCGGGTCTTGAATAATGAATATTTCTTTAATTAAATAAATATCACCGCATTATTCACCAATAAATATATAAATATTATATTCACCAAATTAGTGATTAAATATTTATTAAATATTCATGTTTCTAAATAAATAAATATTTATTTTTTCATTGTGAATAAAAAAGTATCATATATTCATGTAATTAAATAAATAAATACCTAGTGAATAAATATTTAACTCACATATATATTCTATCAAAAAAATTTTGATTAAATATTTTGATCAAAATAATATGAATAATTATTAAACCACATATGATAATAATATTTATCCAACACATTAAATTCATATGGAATTTAACCAAGGTTTTTAATATTCTTAGTGTGTGCCCCTCTAGGCCCCTTTCTTAGTGGCATTAGACAACACTACCTAAAATCTAAGATTAGTATCTAGAAATATGTCAAGGCTCCCATAGAGAAATAAGTTAATGTAAAAATGACATGTAACCTCTTAAAAATTTATACTATGTAATATAATCCATTTATCTCAATATCTCTAATTAAGAAGGTTTTATACTGGCGTCAATCAACCCATATACTCGATGTATTTTTCTTTGACTTACCAAAAATGATGTCGCCAATAAAACTCCATGTCCGTGGACTTAATTAAGAAGTTATATTTACATCAAAGGGTCTGAGATATCAAATTCCATTAAATAATATAAGGGAAAAATCATTTATTTAATTATTTTTTAATACAATATCACTCATGATGCACCCAACTTACCCTACTTTCCACAAACATATTACATCACAGTTTAGTTGGTACATCAAAGTATGTGACTCAAGACATATATTAATAATAATATTAATGTATAAGGATCAATACACATATCCAATGATAGAAACATCCAATGAAACATATAAATGAGGATTTCCTATTGTAGGATCATGTTCTCATAATCTCCCACACTAAAGATTACTATGTTCATACACCATGAGAAAGTGTCTCAAAGTCCTATAAGTCTATACTCCTGATGGACTGAATCATTTGTGTCCCATAAAATGACATCATCTGATAATAGAACTCATATTTATGAATATTATCATGACACTTCTAAGTTCTCATTATAGCGAGGAACTGTTATGATATTTCATTTCAACATAGACACTCAGGAAATTATCATATACTATGTCACATAGAAGAAAAATCAGGATGTGATAAACTTTATATAAATATTAAAAATAATGAATATAGGTAATCATGATGTATGTAGAAGATGGTCATAGGGAACCAAATCCAACATAGATGGATTTCAAAAAACAGACATGAGAAAAGATTATAAAAATTGAAGAATTTAAATATTCTAATATCCATGAAAGGTTTCTTAAATTCATAAGAAGATGAAGAAGAATCATGGATAGAAATGATCATTATGAGTAGTTGAACCTAGAAGAAGTTAGTTCCATGAGTAGTGAAATGAATATTTGACTCCATGAGTAGTGGAATTAAGGTACTATATAACTATGAGAATGATTTATCATTAAGGAATGATGTTTCCTAAAAAAGAATCTATTTGGTGATTTGGTATAAAGTGAAGGTATTGGGGTTCACAATGGAAGAAAATGAGTTGAGGGTTTAAAATTTTTCATCATCGATCGATGTAAATACGTCCTCTCTAGAATTTTGCATCTTGGTACAAAATCTAATGATCTCGCATAGATATTTAAAGAATAAAAATAAATAAAAAAACACCTCAATTTATTTGAATGTTTTTTCATCAACTGCTCATCGTCGATGATTTTTTCTTAAAAGAACTGAATCTTAATCACTTTAGATCATCCGTACATGTTTATAAAGACCAAAAGAGCATTAATCGTTGAAATATGGGTGCTAGTATGGAGATCCGTTGATACCTTTGACATCCCGATGATCACTATTTCATCGGTCCTTTGATCTATAGAAGAGAAATCAGGCCAGTTACTTGGATGAAGAGATTCTCAAGAATGCAACTGATAGGAGAGAGATGCTCTCAATTTTTTTAAATAATAGTACTACAAATGAGAGACATCTCCTACTTATACAGTGAGGTTCAAAATACTTGTAATTGGATCCTTAACCCTCAAATATTTATCTCCCATTGAGTAAGACATAAATGATGTGTTATGACCTTGTAACTATTTCATAAAAAAATTTATATTTTTATCACTTTATTGTAAAAAAATAAATATATTATGTGATAAAAGAGATCCATTAACTTGAGTTATCATTTCTAAAAATATTAAATGAACGTTGAAGATTAAAATAATATTTGTTTGTTAAATATTGTCACATGTATTCACTTAATATCCTATGAATAATTTTAATAAATAAATCCAATACCAATTAGTCTAAACTCAAATAATATGATTTTTTTTATTATTGGAGATCATATATTCCCAAACATCCCTAAACCCCAATGGTGAGGTCCACCATGTCCTAAACTCCTATTCATTAGAATAAATATGTCTTTTTAATATGCTTAGTGTGTGACCCTCTAGGACCTTATATCAATAGAATTGAATATTATTCACTTTCCAACCAGAAAATATAACAACCCATCAAGGAAGATAAAGAGATAAGGAAAATTTATAGCAATAAAGACCTTTCCTACAAACAGATGTCATACAATATAATATCCTTGTCTCATGATATCTCTTAAAGAAGGATTCATACCTTGTGTCATCATCCTTTATTACTTTATTGTTTATTGACCTAATTGGACAAGCTTACAAACTTATACCGTAACCATAGATGTAATGAAGGTACTACCATCTTGATCAACTAGTTCAGAGATATCACTTCCTTTTAGAAGTGACAAATTCTATCTTGATTATTCATTCAATGACATACCACCAATGATGCACCCAATGCAAGCTACCTTGCTATGAAATGAATGCCATAGTTTTTTTATTCCATAAAATTATGTAATAAAATAGTATACATTGATAATAATCTCAATTGAGGAGAGCATTATAGGTTTCCATACATAGAAACAACCGATGACACCTGAAACATGTGGTGTTTTTATTTGTGGGACAATCTGCATGATCTCATGTACTCAAGATCACCAAGTAAAAGATTTATAAGAAAAAGTATCAATGATTATGATGCCACAACACCTAATGGTCATACATATTATGTTTCCAATCAGTATGAACTATCTAGACCATAAATAACATATTTAATATTAATTTCACGGTATCTATAGGTTATCATTATAACCTAAGAACTATTATAACCTTTTGATATGAAAAATAATCTATTAAAATTTACATGTTAATAGAGGATGAAAAAATATCAATAATATTATGGTAATAATAAATCATGTATAAATCACTATATACATTATATAGTAATCAAAAATTACTATTAACGTTGGGTCTAGATAACCCACTTTTACAATATAAAGATCCCATCATTGAGAGAATGAACTAGGAAGAGGATTCTATGATGAATAAAAACAATCTGAATATATAATATACATGATTATTGTTCTTGTTGAATATGGATTTATTTTTGAATAAAACACCATGAGAAAATTATTGTTAAAGGTTCCCTAAGTTGTGGTAAAATATATTTCCAAACAAGTGAGAGAACTTAAGATAAGGGGAACATCCCTGGGAAAAAATAATTAGTAGAGAGAAGCAACAATACACAACAAAGAAATTTTCTATGGAGTGTATATGTATACATAATATAATTGATTTTTTATAGAGTATATTTTTATAAAAGGTTGATTAATTGAGAAATTCAAGTTGATAAACTAAGTAATACATGAAAATTGAAAATGAGTATCTTTAGTGTGTTAAACATGGTTAATGGATTTTGGATATGAACAAAAAAGTCTATTGATATTTTTTTATCATTTATGATCAACAAGAATATTTATGAGAATAATTATTTGTTGTTCTGGATTTTATGAAATTACTCATTGTTATGCCGTGATGAAAACCAACTTGAAGAATTTAAACCATATCAAAATGGATTTCTTGAAGATAAAAATTTTGAGAGTTTATTTTTTTATTTATTTCAAAAACATTATTGGTGGTATATTAATTTATATTTTTTGTTTTAAGGATGTTTGGAATTATTTTATATAATTTGGTGAAATTTTTGAAGAAGCTATATTCTCCCAAATGATTGTCGGAGAAATACATAAATTTGGAAAAGTATGGGTTGTGTGAAATATCATTGCAGTCTACTTGACATAATTTCAATTTAAGTATACTAATGTATTAATATGGATATAAATTTGGGTAAGTATCTATACTAGAAACTAGGACTACGACCATGGTTCAATAGACATAATCAATATAACTATGGTCATAGATTTCCTAAGACCATGATCCATATGAACTGTGGCCACAGGTAAGCATAAAGTCACCTATGGATGTTGTCCATATATATCATGTCCATAATCCATAATTATGGATATGGTCAACATGGAGCATCTCCATAGGAAAAAATTATGGACATACACTACCTGGTCTATGGCCATATGACAAACGTATAGCCACTGTCCATGTGGGATATGGCTATAAGTCTACGCAGACCTAAAATGCTTTCATTTTTTGAAAAGTATAATAATAATAATTATAAATCTAAAATAACTAATATATATATATATATATATGTGTGTGTGTGTGTGTGTTTTAAAATTTATATGTATATATAAATATTCCTAATGTCTTGTAGGTTAGTGACATAAGGTTATAAAATATATATATGAGGTTTTAGGATTAAACCTCATTGGTTCGATTTTTTTTTAAAATATTACAAGGGATACAACAATGAGTGGTGCCCCGGGCCTTAAGAATATTTACACTATATACCCTATCGAAATAAGCATATGAATATAAATACACCTAATTAATTATAGGTTACTGGTAGAAGGTTATAAAAAATATATATGAGGTTTTTGGATTAAACCTCCTTGGTTGGATTGTTTTTTAAATTTCACATGGGATACCACCATGGATGTAGCCACCTTAGGGCCTGTTACATTCAAGATGTATAAGTTACTATATTTCACAGTCAAGGTGTAGAAGTTACTATATTTTTTTATCAATTTTTTTGTGTTGATGTTTTTGAGTTTTAAATGAGGATGAATTTGCTCCATTTTTATAATTCTGGTTAAGTAACAGTAAGAATTTGAATTTTTATGATGTTTATATGCTTTGAAGATTTTTTTTTTCAGTTTGTTAGAAATGAATGTTGGTCGAAGCATGTAATATCTTTTGTGACTACAAAGGTGGATCACCTAGGCCAATGACCCTAGTGACTTTGGTTTTTTAGATAATAGGAGTTCTGCTCATGTTAAGTCACAAAGTATCCCAATCAAAAATATTATGTGAGATTTCAAACATTGGTCACTATTCACACTTTTAAAAAAATATATATATATGCCCAAAGGATTTATCTTCAGCAAACCATAATCTTCAAACATGCACCACGTCTATAGAAACATGATGCAACTAGTAGGAGCTCAACTAAATAAAAATTACAATAATAAATTTTCAATTTAGCGATATTTTAAAATGTTGAAAATGTATTTACTAAAGTTTATGAAAAATAGCAGAAAATAGTGTGGATATAATTATAAATATTTATAAACATTTCTAATTGGTGATGTTTATAAACGTCACCAATTATAGACACACTGTTTCTTGATTTTTTTCAGAAACATAGGGAAATTAGTAATTAATTGTTTATGTTTTCAACAGATGGGATTTTTTTTTGAAATTCATGATATAAAATATTTTTTTAGAAAAAATTCATAATTTTTTTATATGGGGTTGATTCCATCTGATCGGCGTGTGCTCCCCCTTCACACTACATCACCCCATTCATGCACGATGTCATACCCTTAGCCACCCCGACCAAAATCAGGACCAACTGATCTAAATTATTTTTGATTATAAAAATGTACTCTCCTATATTTATACATATATTAATATATTTTAGTGTTAAAAATTAATATTATATATATATATATTATTTGTTACTAGTAGAAGGTATTTCAAAAATGAATCATCTATTAGGATTGGGTGATACCTTTCCCACATCGGTTTTCTAATCCGGACAGGTTGTAAGTCATGTTAATAAAGAATATATATATATATATATATATATATCTCAGTGTGTTATATATATATATATTTGTATTATATATATATCTCTCTCTGTGTGTGTTAATATTTATATGTTTATATCATATATATATGTGTGTGTGTTTACAAATACATGCATATATATATATATATATGTCTGTTTATATATACATGTGTTTGTGTTTGTTTATATATATGTGTGCATGTGTGTATTTACAAACACACACACATCTATGTGTTTGTATTTATATATGTGTATATATGTGTATATATATATATGTCATATATATATATTATGATATTTTAATCCATGTTAATGTATTTTTATATCAATATATATATATTTATATATAAATTTTTTATTTTTATATACATATAAATTAATATAATTATAATTATATATATATTATTCACCACATTTTAAAACACTGGTAAAAATGTTACTAAAATACCCATATTTTCTTAAAAACATGGCTAAATTTAAAATGTATTTGTGTTAAATATATATAAAGATATGTATATATAAATATATGTATATATAAATATATGTATATATAAATATATGTATATATAAATATATTTATATATAAATATATGTATATATAAATATAAGTATATATATATATATATAATTATATATGTGTGTGTTTATATATATATAAATATATTTACATCGATGCGGGAAATATGATACATTGTCAATAAAAGCATGTAACACACAAATATAGGGAAGAACTCAATGAGACTCAAACTCGAGACTTCACTGAGAAACACAAGGGAAATGACCACTGAGCTACACCCTAAGGCCTATTGAAATAAATATATATGTGTTTATATATATATATAAATAAATATTATGATATTTAAATATTTGTTAATGTATTTGTATAAAAATATAAATTTATATATATAGATATATAGATATATATAAATATAATTATAAAATTATATATATATTTAAATTAATAGAAATTTACTTATATATAATTATCCATGTTTTAAAATAGTGGTAAAAAATATCACTAAAATAACCATGTTTTTGTAAAAACAGTGCTAAATTAGCCATATTTTCTTAAAAACATCACTACATTAGCAACATTTTTCTAGAAACATCGGAAAATTTGATAAGTTTTTTAGATAACGTGGCTATTTTAAAATTTAGAAACATTTTCCAAAAAAGTGGCTAAATTAGGGGTTTTTTTTCTAAAAAATGAGGCTAAATTAGTGATGTTTTCTTAAGAACATATTTAAATTTAAAATTTTCCACATTTTCAAACATGTGGATAAATTAGTGATTTTTTCTTAAAAATGTGGCTAAATTTAAAATTATCCATGATTTTAGAGCTGGCTAAGAAACCACACTAAATTAGTTATGTTTATAATTTTTTTGGCTACATTTAATATTAGCTTTGCTTTTATACCTCACTACAAAAATGTTACTAAATTAGAGATGTTTTTTAAAAAATGAATCTAAAAAATAGTATTAAATTCTAGTTTTTTATAGTGAATCAATATATGATCTTGAGATATATCTTAAGATCTTATTTCATACAGACATACTTAGTAAAAACTCATTCTTTGGAATATAAATGCAGTGGATGCTGTGAAATTAGGGGTAGTTCATCAGAAGACTGATTATGGGTATTTCTGAAATACACAACCAAGAACCAGAGGAAGGTGATAGTAGGTAGAAAGTTTCAATGAAGTGTTTATAATATGAAATCAGCAAATTTTTTAGACATTTTAATGGGATATGATCTTTCTAGGTGACACTGTTGGATATGCACTAAAATGATTAATTGGATTATTTAATTTAGGTGTATCTATTTTCCACACAGTTTTATTAAATGATAATCCATTATGAATGGATTAAATGGCTTGAATATTCATTGAATATGGATCAATGAATTAATGATAGTGGGAATAAATATATATGAGTACATAGATTTGGATTAATCTTTTAATTTAATGAAGTGCACCATGAATGTCTATATAAATGGTTGTAATCCATCCTATTGATTATAAATGATTGTCTGCAAGCCTCTCAATTTTCTCTTCCTCTGATACCATTGTTTGTCATTTTAGAAAAAGGTTCTAACACCATTTCATCATTTGGTCATCCTCACAATACGATCTCAAATCCATGGGTTGGTGAACCCCCCAAAGAATGGGTTCTTTTATTCATTGCTTCATGATCTTTATCAAGCATTCTCCTTCACTAAGGAAGAAGAATACTACTGTTGTTGGCATTCTCCATATACTCTATTTTTATAGTTTTATTTACGTATTGATTCTTGAAGATAAATTTTCCTCTTTTTGGGTTGTCTTATGCTACTTGTGATCATATGATGATCGTACGAAACCCGTCAGTGGTATCAGAGGGATGTTTCTTTGATGAATCAAGGTGTTTATAATTTTAAGAAAAAAAAGTTTTGAATATAAAATGATATTTTTAACACCTAGAAATAAATATGAAAAAAAATCAAATTTAGTAATTAAATAACAATTTTATTTAATTATTTATGTTATTTGTATCTATAAAATAGTTAACAAATGGGAATAACATTAATAAGGATTAATAATATTTGTTTTATTAACCTTTATCTACTATGAAAGGTTCATATTTATTAACATTGTTTATGAAAAATAAAAAAACTATTTATTTTAATCAAGATAATTCAATTTTGAATTTAATTATATATATATTTTTAAAAATTGTCTATAATATCAAAAAAAAATATTTTTTAATATTTATAAAAAACTATAAAAATGATTTATAAATTAATTATCTATAAAATGCTTATGGTTTATTGATAAATATTTTTCAAATATACATGGTTTAAAAAAAGTTTATAAATCACTAAAAATGGTATTTTGGGAATATTTTAATTTATAATTAGTTTATAAATAAATTGATTATAATTTTTTTTATAATTACTCATATAATTGTTTAAGAATCATTTATTGAAAAAATACTTCAAATAAGAAATGTTAATATTTAAAATAAAATTTGATAAGTTAAATGGTATGATTTATGATATAGGAATAAATGATTTATTTAGAAATCATAAAAGGTGGTTTATAAAGTGTTTAAATATTATAACATATATGATATTTATATCATATAAAAATGTTCATATAATAAATATTGAATTATAAAATGTTTATTATTAATGAAATATCATATTAATTCCATTTAATATTAAATTTGAAGGGGTTAATGTTAAATTAAATATAAAATTTTTATAATCTTTCTAATTTATAAAATTTTTATAATTATAATTTATTTATGAATTTTTCATAAATGTCTCATGTTTTGGAAAATAAATAAATTCTTTATTTATTTGTTAAATTTCATGGATATTCATGTTCAGTTTAAAAATAAGTCATTGAAAATATTCAAATTAAAGGGGATTTATTTGGATATTATTTAATCCAAATCAAAAAATGTTTTTATGATCGACATGATCAAGGTTTAAATAATAATTAAGTATATGATATTTATATTATGTAATAGGTTTAGATAATAAAAATTTAATTATAAATAGTTTATAATATATAAAATATCATATATTTAAAAAGTAAATGCCAAATAATGATAAAGATGAAAGAGTTCATATTGGATAAAATTTAAAGAGTTTATATTCAAAATTGTGGAATGTCTATAATGTTAAATATGAAATTATAAAAGTGTTTATAATTAGATATTATTTATGAAATTGTTCATAAACTTTTATCACAAGTTTAAATATTTGAATTATTCATTTATATAAATAATATTCCTAGTTTTATTCATAGGTATCAATTATTTATATTATGAGTGACTATATGAAAATGTATATATGATAAATTGATTCTAGGAAAGAGCCTTTCTTTACATTCTTGGTATGATAATGAATTTAGTTTTTCTTCTACCTTGACCTCTCTTTGTATTTTAGTTATGATATTGAGAATAGTTGTTGGGAATACATTCTGTATATTTGGTGTTAGAGATGTCATTAATTGAATTACATCTTGAGTAAAGTATCCCTAGGTAGAGGGACTTGGGGTCGGACCACCTAACTTCCTAGAGGCCTTCCTTGGATATGAAAGTGAATGGGGTTGGCTATCTATTGATATGGGCTTACACATGTGGATGTTTTAGTCTCATATAACTCTATTACTTTACATGAATCATTCATGTAACTAATGCATATGATGAATTTGGATATGTATGAATATACTTAACTTGTTTTTTTGGGTGATTAACACAGACTTGTGGGTTGTGTAAGAGTTATACCTTAATGTGGTGTACAAACATTAATGTTTTTTTTTGGAATATAGACTTCCAAAACTAAATAGTTAGAAGCATGCATACATATAAAAGGAATAAAACATGTGAAGATGATTATTAAATAGGTTGTAATAATTGTGAATTCAACATGCATATGATGCATATTAAATTGGTGAGACTTTAAAAATGAAAAACCCTCAATTACTAAGTGTGTGATTTTTTTCCAAATAAATGATTTTAAAGACGTAAATCATCAAATTGGGTACTTTCATGCCAATTTTGGGAGACCCTATATTATCTTGTATAAGGAAATAAAGTAATGAGTGACTTTGGATTGTCTTGTTGGGTAGTTTCATGCCTACGCTGGGTGTACTAATATTTTCCATGGTTTGTTTTTGGCATTTGACTTGGGTTACACTAGTTAGGAAGCCCTAACAGTTAGGATACTAGAGTAATAGAGTAGAGTGAATCCATATTATGGATTTGGATAAAGGGTTATCCAATCAACTATCCATGATTCACAACATTTTTGATTATGATGATTACCTACCTAAATAACTATATAGTGAGATGAACTCCCAAGTGGACTCATTTCTTAGAGAAATATGGATATTGGACCACTAAATGCATATTATGTAAGCCGTCATGAATTTTAGTGGGAGAACATTCATTAAATCCCTTAGTGAAAAGATATAATACATAATATTCATCAGATCAAAAGTTATGTTATAGATAAATGCATCATCATCATAAAACTAAACTTTATATTAATCCTTGAAATAATAATCTTAGTGTAAGAAACTCATATGACTGGTAGATTAAGAAAAGTTCTTGAGTAAGTGATATAATCTATTTGTTAGAACATTTCTTGCTTGTGTAACATATAGTAGAAATAATTTAAAAAGTTAATCTAGTCATTTATGTAAGCATTAAATGATTCATTTAATGTTTAAAAGGCATTTAAGGCACAATTCACCTAAGGAATTATATTTTAACATACTTAATATAATTCGGTATGTATATGATATTTAATATGATTGAATATGTTTAGAAATACTGAATAATTCCTATAAGTATTATTCTAGTTAGTGAATTTATTTTATTTCCATCTATGGAAATGTTCTGTCAAGATTGATGAATTCAAGAGAAGTCAACTCAATAATATCAAAGTTTTAATAATAGATCAATTAGGCATTATATTACCAGATTCTGGTATTGTTAGGATAGTACAAGTGGGTAAAATTTCAAACCATAAGAATAATTTTTTTTGAAAAAGTTTGAAAATATTTCTTTAAAAAGATGATCAAGGTCATCGAAATGTTTAGTTATGAAGAAGGAATAATAATAATTCAATATTATTGGATTATTCAATAAATACTTCAAGGGTTTTGGGAACTCCATGGAATTTCCATGTTAGGTATTAATGTATTTAGATTTAATTCTTTAATTTTTAAGGGTATTAGATACTGAGTGTTTATTTTACAAGTGCTATAAATATATAGGAATTCAAAATCAAAGGAACAATTGATTTTCTTATATTTTATATTAATGAGATGAAGTAAATAGTTACTATATTGAAATTTTGAATGTAAAAGAATGTGTCAAGATCAGATGAATCTAAGTAAAATATGTTTATCTTCATCTCACTTCTCTTATATGATAAGAGTGGATGTTTAGTAACAAAGGGTTGTTATGAGATGATTATATGTATACACATGGTTTATGATTAATAATTTTCTATAACATGTTTTTGAGAAGAATATTTGGATAAAAGTGTTTATCGATTTTTTTGTGTGAAAATATGTGGAAGATATTTCTACCACCCATCAATCGTATATTTTAATAAAGTATTATTTTTCAAATAGGAAAATTTTTAAACACGTAGAATAGCATATATGATATAGAAACAATAGATTATTTGTAAAATATTCCTATTAAAATGAAATAATGGTTATTTCAAAAAGAAAAAAGTATTTTGTGTTGTATATTAGAAAGACATTTCAAAGAGAATATTGTTTTTAATAAGCTAGTGGAAGTATCTTTGAACTTATAGAAGTTCAAATTTAATAAACAAAATATTTTACCAGATTTAGTTTAAGTGATTATTTACTTTATATCCTAAAGAGTTAGGATATGCGATAGAAAAGAAAAAAGTAAATAGAGACATCTAGTTACTATGATAAAGTTAATATCAGTATTAAATAAAGGATTATACCAGTATAAGATTTTAGCGATTCTTCATTTAATATCCAAAAGATGTTTAGGATATGTACTGGTAAATATAAATATAAAGAGTTACATTTAGTTACCATAATAAGTGAATATCAGTATTTACATAAGGCTTATAATAGATAATACAAAAAGTGTATAACATGATATCCTAAAAGGGTTTAGGGTATGGTGGTAAATAGAAAATGTAAAGAGTTACATTAGTTACCATAAAAATGTGGATATCATTTTATCATTAAAAGAACTTAGGATGTGCTGGTAAAGTGATAATGTAAATAGTTACATTATTTACAAATGATTTCATTGAATTTTTTTAATGGAAATGGTTCTAAGGATGATGATGATATACTTAAAAATCTTTATAAGTAGAAAACAAAATATAACATTATAACATTTAATATTATGAAGTTAAGTATTTGGAGTATATGTTCAAAGAGTTTAACTTAAGTAATATGATTCCTATGTCTCAATTTTATTCAAAACATATTTCATTATAGATTCTACTCACTAATAGGTTAGTGGGTGTATTTTATCATATGGTCACATAGTTATGTGACATGAATTAAATTTAGATTCAATGTTTAGAAAACCATTTCTATAACAACCACATGAAATCCATGTAGAATATCTTAAGAGATCGGTTGTAATGGTTGTATGTAACATCCCAAGTAAATAAAGGATATGATATTTTCATATTTATTAATATTTGTGAATTAAATATTAATTTTATATTAAATGGGATGCTATGTTCGATGGCGTACCCCATATGAAACAATGAGTTTCTTTGAGAACTTACGTTGCACACAACGTTGAGTTATACTGAAAAATATTAATATAATAATATTATTTTAAATGGTAGTTAACACATAGCCGTTGTATTGAAGATAATGAACATAAATAACTAAAATATTATTAAAATTGTTTCTTAAATGTTTTTACATTTATCCAATAAATTTTAGAGGCTTAAAATAAGAAAGAATACGATTTTAAGCATAAATACTCTAATATTCTTTAAAAGGTTGTTTTACCGCCTTTTGTTGGAGAGACCTTTTTAAATCTATTTTTGTCACTTTTATATGTTCTATTTGAAAACATAAAATTATTCTTTAGAATCAGGACATCAAAATTAACTTTGGATGAAATTTTGGTATTTTTCTAATAAAGTTCATTTTTTAATGAATAGAGCAAAATACTTCATTTTAATTCAAAACTGGCTTTTAATCTAATTTATTTATAGGTTTAGATTTTATTTTTAATTGGTTTTAAAGTTTAATTAGATTATATGTTTACAAAGTAATCCAAATTTGACCATTGGAACTAATTTCACTTTGAAATTGGACATAAACAAGTGTCAATCTGTTGATAGTTATTATTTCTTAAAAATACACTTTTAGTTTTGACAACAGGAATTAACTTTAAATTAATTTATGATACATCTATGAATTGAATTTGGAAAAATGGATTCCATATTTTGTATTAGAAGGTCCAAATTGTGTCAATATGTAACTTTTATTTTCAGACATTATGAATATTTACTTCAATAAATATTTTATTTACCTTGGTTAAAGGGTAAATCTGGTAAATAAGGGTAAAAAATAATATTATAATAATATTAAATTACCCTTAAACTTGTCTTAACAATATTTTATGAGCTATTTCCAACGAAAGGCATACTTGGGTCGATTTGGGGACCCCATAGAGCCACTTGGTAGTGATAATGACACTTTATATTAATTAATTTAAAGTAAAGATAAAAATGACAAAAACAAATATCTTTTAGTAAAACAATTTTTATATAGGTTAATATAAGTTATATATTCTACTATAAATATTCATTTTAAATATAAAAATATTTACTACATCATGGTATTTTATTTATAATTTTTAGACATCAAATAAATAAATTTATTTATGACACAATGATGATATAATGATTACCTCATTAATGAATGTTTTAAATAAATGATATTATAAATGTTAAAATAAATTTATTTTTAAACTTTTTATGCCATAAAAGTTTTTTAGAGATAATAATTACTTTTTATATTTGAAGCATTTTAGTTTTTTTGAAATGAACAAGTTTTTATAGTTTTTTTAAAAGTCTAGATATGAATAGTATTTAAATTGACATAAATGAGTTTTTAAATCAATGAATATTTTATTAAATGATAAAATAATACTAAAAATATAAGATTCGGCCAAATGACTTAGATTATATTGAAAATGTGATTAATGAACCACTTGTGGTTCTATTGGCATTTTATAGTAACTATATTAACATTATAGAGTGAATACACAAGAAGACATGGTAAGAGTCAAATTAGTTAACTAAGGGTTAAAGCTAAATGATAAGGTTACATTTGAAACAAAAACTTGTATAAAACCTATTGGTTGAAAGGATTTTAAATAATAGTCATATTATCTTCTAATTTAATAAGTTTTGGACCATTTTAAACTGAAAATAATTTTATAATAAAATAATACTTTCAAATATTTTTAAAGAGCCCCTCCCCCTTATAAAAAGCCATCACCTCTAACCATTACACACACATATAAAGCCCCTTGTCTAATCCAAACTCTGTTAAAAGAAGCCATAAACGTAAATATATTAATCCTAGAAGACTTACCTTAAGAATAAGTAACTTTAGGAAAACCTTTTGGTTCAAACGAAAGGAAGTTACCTGATTTAATGGCAACGTCTTCTCTTAAGTTATTTTCTTTTATTTTACTTTTCCAACCCCTTAAAATCTCTTTATTACATTATTTTATAACAACAATAGTATCCTAAATATAATAGGTTGTTTTTATGAGAATTATTCAAACCAAAATTCCACACACCTCCATCTAATGGATACAAACATACTGTTTCTCTGGATGACGAACTACTGCCTCACGAAACGATGATTGTTCAAATATTTACAACCACCACTCATGGTTTCCATTATGATGTAACTTTATTTATATATGATATATATTATTTTTATATTTTCTCTATACTTCTTTATTTTTAATTTATAGCATACCTTTATGTTTTCCATAATGGGTAAATACGATAATTTCATTTGAGGAAGTGCGGACTACCGCCCCCTCAAAGTGATATAACTCATTCATGCCATACATGTGATGTATAAAGGATGGAATTAATGAAATTATATATGATATTATACTTTAATTGTTATATAAATTTGTATCATTATGTTTTAATTCCATTACAATATGAAATATAAATGAAAGTAACATTCATGCATACATACGACTTACCATCTCCATGAACAATGCATTTAATTTCTTGTCTCCAAATGTTATGTAATATTATAAATACATATATATACAGGATATATATGATATATACAATATATAAATCATTAATATCATTCTAAATATAATTTAATTTCTACCACATGGATAATTTATAATTATAACAAGTTCATTTTTGACTCAAGTTACGAACATTAACAAAATGTCCGATATGAAATAAAATAATTAAATAATTGTTATAGAAAGGTAATAAGTGATATAAAAGGAATAATAAACTTGAAAAAGGTTCTTAAGAAAGTATAAATTAACTTAACTTTATTATTTAGGAAATTAAAGAATTAATGGGTCAAGTCAGACACTAGGTAAGGGACTTCGTCATAATCACCTTTCATTGAGGCATGTTTTGATAATATACACCTAATTCTTTTATAAGGTATATAATAATATCATTTGAATTTTAATTTCATTAAAAGGGAATATTTTTTCTACGAATCATTTTACTAAATGATAAAAGGGATTTTTTTTAACATTTTCAGCGACAATGACCTCTCCGCCACCATAATCATTATTTGGCTTCTTCTATAAGCCTCAATGTTTTTTAAATGAAATAAGAAACCCATTATTCTATTTTGGGTGTTTTGGCATTGAAAATGGTTTTTGAAATGGATTTATTATTTCAATATCTTTAAATAATTTCTTTTGATTGAAAATGAATTGTTATTAGTGAAATTTTTATATTTTAAATATTTTAGGTGTTATGATTTTATAGTGGTACTTGGAAATTTTACGGGTGGTTATGTGATAAACCAAATTATGGGTGGTGCCATGATAAACCAGGATGGGTGGTAATATTATAACCTCAAATTCATTTGGTATGGAAGTTATCCATATGGCTATTCCATTAAGTGAAATGTGTGTAAGTCGACCGTATGGTTATTCAATCTAAGTATGTTTATGTCCCAAGTTACCTTTATATGTTATGTGTGATTTCAATGGGTTTTATGGTAATAGTTTGGTTACAAAAGGGTAAGAAATTATCTTTTATTCAGTAATGAGTATTTACTACTTCATAAATTTTAAAAGTATTACTTATGATAAAGTATTGATGGTTTACTTGTTGTTTTGAAAAACTTATAGTTTTACTTATTTGTGTATCCCTTACTAAGATTTTTATGATCATACCATGTTTTTTGAATTGTTTTTCATAGGAAATAAAGATGAATAGGGTCAAGGATGGGATCAAGGAAAATTCATGATGTCTAAAATATGGAATTAGACATGACTCTTTTTTTCAAGATTTTTTATTTTATAAAAAATGGATACTGAGTAGAAGTGTCTACATTGTAATATTAGGGATGTAATGTAATAAGTTATGGACTAATTCTCTAAAACTCTAAACCTTAACGGATCGTCTATGTGAATTATTAACTTAATTCAAGATTATGGAATATTTAAGGCTGGGGACATATATTGTAAATTTATCATGTTATTTATAATAAAGGAAATCTCTATTTATCATTCATTCATGTGTACTTTAACTTTACATTACATGAATTGTCGAATGATAAATATCCCATCAAAGTAAAAACATTGAGTTATCCTAAACCGATGATCTTCATGTTGTATAATGGTTATTATAATATGTAAAGGTTATGATGAATAAATTCTTATATCCATTTCAAAGGGTTTTATATGATATATTGAAGAGTAGATTCATCAGGTAATACGTAGATACTAATTACTTGTCCTGATCTCATAAAGTATATCTCATGGAATTTTATATAGTCATGGATATAATTAGGGATATATGATTATTATAGGTCCTTATTACTTGATGTTGGAGAGATAACTATCATGAGAACCTTCATACTTTGATACCCTACTTACTCAAGTCACCATATGAACTTAGACAATCAGGGGGTAGTTGGTTATGATAATTATCATGTCATTGGTTGGAGTGAAACCAATATGGGAATTTTCAACTTATATGACAAGAAAAGACATATGTATCTTGATTGAATTAGAATGAGTAAATTTATGGTCAGGCTTAGTAGTTTCATATAGGATGTGTTCAACTACTTGAATATGTGACATGTGACATTATTATCAGATAGATGAATGACATATGATGTATTCATCCACATGGTTAGTTTTTTTCAAAGAATCAAAAAAATAATGAGAAGCCTATTCTAGATTGACATGTTCCATGTCTAGTGATCACTTGATGCCAAAAACAAAAGGATTATATAAGATACATAATATGATATGATACATCTTTTTATAGACATGTTTGTATTTATATATGAGTATATTTAGAGGAGATCACACTAGATCTCTTAGTAGCCTGAGTAGCATTCATGTTTTTTATAGGATGCTCTTTTCTTACATATATGAAATATATATTTTATAGTTGTTGTCAATTTTTATAAGGCCTATAGGACCACACAGTTAGGTCCATAGATAAGGATAAAAATTTGTTAAACATTTATATTCAAAGTGAAGAGATCTTAATGAAAAAACATATCCAAAATAGTTTGTATGGATTCATAAAGAGTTATGAAGTTATTCATATAGTAATTATGGAATTTTAGTGCAATTGGGGGATTATTTGATAAGAAATAAAATAATTAAAATGAATATCTAATTTAGGTTCATTGATCTTCCATGTTATTTCATTAAATGATAATCCATTATGAATGGATCAAATGGCTTGAATATTCATTGAATAAGATTCAATGAATTAATAAAATTGCTAATACATGTATATAGATACAAAAATATGTCCGACATGTTTCATTTAATGAAACGAATCACGAATGGATATAAAAAGGGATGTGATCCCTCTTATTGAGTATTACTAAATTTATGAAATCCTCCCAATTATCTCTTTCTCTAATACCACTGTTTATCATTTGAGATAATGGTACTATCACCCATTCATAATTTGGATATCCTAAAGATACAATCATATTCCATTGGATGATGTACCTCCTCAGAGGCAAGGTGATTTGTTTCACCGCTTGATGATATTTATTAAGCATTTTACTTCATCGAGGAAGAAGACGACTACTGCTGTTAGCATTTTCTAGGTATCTATTTCTTTAGTCTTATTTACCTATTGATTCTTAAAGATAAATCTTCCTATGTTTAGGTTATCTTCAACTAAATGTGATCATATCATGATCTTTTGAAAAAAATTAGATACATTCTCAGGTAGATGATAAATATTTGAGTAAAAATGGTGATGTAAGAAATATTATATTAATGTGACAAATATCACAGTGCTTACTATGATTCTAACCTAAATCATGCTAAAAGATTAGTGAGTGTATACAGAGTATCTTTGAACGGAGATTAGATTCTATATAATGTTGACATGAGAAATAAAGTCTAATTTTCTATGGTTTATGTGAAGAGAGTGTAAAAAAGTTTCACCATGAAGAAGAGTAGGTTGTATTACAACAATAGATGATATGATATTTATGACTAGAAGATACCTATATACAAGTGCTCGTGGAGGGTGAACTTATTTTTTCCAAAGTATGTGATGATCCAATATCTAATGATGAAGCTGATAGAAATAACTTTTCCATAAGGTTACCAAAAACTAGTATGATTTAAATCTATCTCATTCATAGTCATGTTAGATTATAATATTTAAGTTTCATTGAAGTATGATATCAAAGGCTATCATGAGTATTAAAAAACATGTTGACCACACTGAAAGTTAATAGTCTATATGTGTGAGTGTTTTTGAATTCTTCTAGGACTTTTTATCAATTTGAACGGTATAAAAAGTGAGTGACAGGTTGTGATGGGTGGCAGATAAAACTAATGCACCAATTAAGATGAAGTCTGTAAGAATTGAAATATGAGGTTTGGAAGCCAATGCTTGAATGAAAATATAAAATCAACAGATTTATAACACTAGAATAACATGATATATGTTATTGGTTGTTTTTAGATTAAAAAATTAGATTTTTTGATTACTATGTAGTGGAAAAGTTAGGTAAACAGAATTTAAAGTGGGCAGTTAAGTTGAGGAATGCATGTATACATAATTGTTTTGATTGGAAGGAAGAATACATCTAGTGTTTTTGGATTAAATTCAAAATAAAGAAGGAATAATTTCATGATATAATTAAATTGAGTATAATTCATAGTGGTTAAAGAACTAAAAAAATTCATGGTCTGATTATGTAATGTTGGATGTCCAAGTATCTCCTAATTAAGTAAAATACATGAATGTTTCTGAGCTGCTAGGGAGCATTGAAAACCATTTAAGATGATTTTAATGGAAGTTCTAATGAGGATTAGTTACTCTAATAAATAATGAGGCTTTGGAAGGTGTTTGATCTAAAATAAGTAAGCGTAAAATTTATGGAGTTTAAATTCCATTAATCTCTAATAGTTTCAAGAAATGAAGGAGTATATAAGAAGAAAACTCATTCGATACTTTCTAATAAGTTTTTGAGAATTTGGGGAGAAAATATTATAGAGGAGTGTTTGACTAAACTTGTATGGAAAAGTATAACAAGGGTCAAAGAAGTGATTAAGTTACATTTGTTTTCAGATATGAAGAAGAAATTAAAAATTCTAGAGAACCTCAATGTTTATAGATTAGGAATATATCATAAAATAAATTGAGTTTTAGAGAATTTATTCTGGATATATTACATAGTGAGAATAAATCAAAGTTCTACTATTATTTTGTCTCTGAATAAGAATAAAATCTTATAACTGGTAATAAATAGTAATATTTCCTATCAAGAGATAGAAAGAGCATTATAGGAGTTAGCTAATTTTAATTTAGTTTTGTTATTTAGTGGATATATATGAATTAGGATAATAACTAGACACCTAAAAGATTAAGTACCCACATTAGTACTGAACCATTCAAAAACATGCATTCCTTTCATTTATTTCCTTTATCATAACATGTGAGTGTGGTTGATTTATAAATTTGAGAAGATACAAACTTTAATAGGTTATAGAGGTTAATTTTAAGAGAAATGAAATTATAAAATATATCTACTGATTCAACCCCCCTCTCATTAGTTCATATATTCTTAGGAGCTTCAATTTGTTTTAAAGAAACCTAGGTTCCCCTTTTAAGATCCTTATATTTTTATTATAGATAATCTCAATATATTTAAAATAATTGGTATTCACACCTTTATTGATAAAAATAATCATGGATAGAAAAACAGAATGATACCATATCTTCTATCACTTGGTATGGAGGTGGTCTATGTAGCTACTATAGAATTTCCACCAATGGAAAAATATTCTCCTATGACCTTTGATGGAAAAAAGGAATCTCGATATAGATGAAAAAGCTAATAATTCTGTTCTAATTTCCCTGTCAAATATGGGGTATATGAAGGTGATGGGACTCCAAACTGTGAAGGAGACCCAAGAAAAATTTTAAATAATCTTTTAGGGAAATGTAAAATAAATGAAACACAGATTTAGATTTGTAGAATAAAGTTCAAAAATATTTGGATGACTGAGGAAGAAACAATTGATGAATATTTCACTATAGTGAATGAAGTAGTCAACAAAATCATAGAATTTTAAGATATTTTGTAAGAATCAATCATTTTTAAAAAATTAAATAAGAACTTTTTAGAAAGGTTTAATCTTATAGTATCTGTATTAGAATATAGAGAAGATTAATATCTTTATGAACTGAACAACATACATGTTGTGTATAAAATGAGGAAAAATTCAACATTAAAAAAAATTAATTAGGAAATGTATTTTGAATTTATTATGAGTCTAAAAATCTAAAAAATGGTAGATGAGGTTATGTGCTCCAGTGAATAAGACTACAAGGAAGATGATGATGAAGAGTTTAAGAGGGTTATGTCCCTTATCTCTAGGAATTTATGGAAAGGTAGAGGTAAGTATAAAGGAAAACTCCCACTGAAATGTTTTGGGTGTGGGAGGTATCCAAAAATTCGTAGTAAACTATCTAAATAATAAAGGTGGATAATATGATAATGATTACCCTAAATAAAAACCTTAGAGGAATAAGTGGGGTAAAAATTCAAAGGAAGTTAACTTAAAGAATGAAAAATTTCACTAAAAATATTAGAAGAAGTATGTTCTGTAAATAAGAAGAGGATTAATCCATTGAAAATAGTCCATCAAAATATGAAGTTCCATAAAAATTTAGAACATTCATAGATCACATTGAAAGAAAGGAAGACACTTTAATCAGTGAAGAAGAAGACAACAAATAAACTTACATGGAACACATGTTAAGACCCTAACTTGAGTCTTTATCTTGAGAAAAATAACAAACTCTAGAAAAAATTCAGCGTATTTAAAAATTAATTTGAAGATAAAATTGAAATAAGAGAATAATTTCTTAAAAAGAAAGATGTTTACATTGAGGAAATTAAAAAACTCAAGTTGAAAGTTTCATAACAAGGGAAAATAGTGAAGGACCTTGATGAAAAACATTTTTTCTAAGGAAGAAGATCTATTTAAGACACAATCAATGTGTCTTAAGGTTGAATATAATTTTAATAAGAATAATTAATATTTAAATAATTCTTTAAAGGTAAAGGTTTAAATATCTTAGGCTTCTGAGAAAACTGCCCCAAATATTTAGGTGAAATCTACTTCTACTAAAATTAAAATTTTATCATGTTTTATTAACCATGTAGATTCAAGAAATAATAAGTAGTGATCTTGTGTTTGGAAAATATGTGAGAAATATTTATTATCAATGGAATTTAAAAGTATCTTTTGAAAAAAATATTCCTCACACCAAGTGAAAACAAGCATTGTAACATCCACTAAATTTTAAAAAAACTTATCATAGAAAAAATTCATACTTCTATGAAAGATAATGATTTAAAAAATATTATATGAATTTTGGGATCATAAAAAAATACAAATTCCTTTACAACATGTAACTATTTGGAATTAGTCATGATTTGAGGTGGATAAATAGTATAAGTAAAGGAAACAACATTATGAAGTTAAAGGAAGTTACAAATTGAGGCCACTTGAAGTTAGAAAACCCTAAACAAATTAATTTGATCTCTTGGAAGAAATTTGTGGAAGATGTGTCCAAGAAGGTCACTATGATAAATAATTCTTGATAAATCTTCTAGAATATAATACTTGTGTTAAAAAAGAAAAAGAAGATGTGAAAATAATGATAGAAGAAAAATATCTTATTGTTGAGGTCATAGTAAAAGGTTGTCAAAATGATAAACCATAGATTCTTGATAGTGATTATTCCTCACATATTATAGGTGTGGTGAAAATATTGGAAATCATTTAAGAACATGTAGGTGGGGTAGTTACATTTGAAATTATTGTTCCTAAAAAATTAGTGGAATTAGTACAGCTAAAATTAAAGATCAAAAGTTAAATTCTAAGGAATATATTTTTATCGATGGACTTAAACAAAAATTACTTAGTTTTTGAAAACTCTATGATGATATGAATGCAATTATCTTTAGAATATATTCCTATATCATCCGATTCTTGAAATATTGAAAAATTATTATTAATGGAGATAGAATCAATGGTAATTTATTCCAAATTGGCGAACCTAGTAACTATTTGTATTTTAGTACCAAAGATTAAAAAAAGTTATAGAATCATGGAATTGTTAAACTTAGCTAGAAGAGTATTAAAAACATTTAAAATGAATATTTTGTGAGATATTTACCACAACCAAATAGGAAATATGATATTATTTTCACAACTTGTTAGAAAGGATAAATTTTTATTAGAAGTCAAAATTAAGTATAAATTTATTCTTCCAAACCCCTTAAGTTCATACATTATAATCCATGTGGGATAATGAAATATCAATCAACAAAGGATGATTTATACTTTTTTACTTTAATCGATGATTTTACTCGTATGGCCAATATAATTTTCATGAAACATATGTCATAAGCTATGAAGTTATTCAAAATTTTCATTAGGGAAGTAGATAAGGATTTGGGTGTATATATTTGAAAGTTGAGAACAAACAATAACTAGCATAGTTCTCCCTACACTCCTCAACAAAATAGAGTTGTGGAAAAAATGTTTAGTTGATATGAGAAGAACCATGCTCACCGAATATAAACATTAAAAATTATTCTAGAGATAAGCTGTAAGTACAAATGTATATGTTGGACATATATGTTTACTATAAATAGAATGAAAATTGTCTCTCTATGAGATATGATATAAGAATAAACTTATATTGAAATATTTTAATGTTTTTTGGAATCCTTTATTAACGAAGAATAAAAATATGGATTTTGGGGAATTTTGATGAAAAATAATAAGGTGTTTTAATGAAATATTTATACAATATAATAATCTACACATGTTAGAATAAAAAACTACATATGTCAATTAAATCCTTTAATGTAAAAGGCATTGAAAATAAGTCCACCTTAACAGAATTTGTTAAAGAATAAGTGGATGGGTTAATAGAATATAGAATGATAACTTCCAGAGAAGTTAATGAAGATGAATATGATTGTGAGTCCAACCTTGTACAAGAAGATTTTAATTAGTCCAATGATGATGATAGTAATACCAGAAGAAAAAATGGAATTATGGAATTTATGAAATCAAGTTGAACTAGAAAATATCATTAGAATTTTGGATGCTATAGTTCAAACCAAATGAAAATCAATGTTTGAAAATCAAATTACTCTTATCTCATAGGTGGAACTATAATACATTTCAGAATCAGTTGAGTCTAAAGAGTGGTAAAATATTATGGATGAATAGTGGGATCAAATTGAGAAAAATAATACCGAAGATATTCTTCCTTTACTGGAATAAATGAATTTTATAGGAACTAAATAGGTGCTCAAAAATAAACTCCAAAAAAATGGATAAATCTCATGAAGTAAATATTGGTTATTTTATAAGGCTTACTCATAGGTATAAGGTGTTGATTTTGAAGAAACTTTTCTCTTATTGTAATACTTAAAACCAAGAATTTTTTTTACCTATTACCACTTAATACAATTATAAAGTTTATCATATGGGTGTTAAATAGAAATTATTTAATGTATAAATTGAATAAGTTTATGTTGAGAAACTTGATGAGTTCATACTTGATAATAATGAAACCATGGTGTGAAAATTTAAAGAAAATTTTTTTGGATCAAAGTAGAGCTCTCATGTCTGGTATAAAAAACTTGAAAGTTTCCAGAAGTAGTAGAAATTTTCTAAAGGAAAAGTTGGTAGAATATTATATTTGAAATAGATGAGTATCGGTACCTTGTTTTTCTGTATCTACATAGATGTCATAATTTTTTCCAGTGAGAAGTATAAATATTGTGAAGAATTTACTAATCAAATGAAGAGGAACTTCGAGATGTTACTGATCATAGAGTTAAATTTCATTCTAGAACTTTATGTATAACAGAAAGGAAGATACATGTTACTTTCACAAAAAAATTATTCCAATTAATTATTAAATAAATTTCGAATATAATAATTGAAGTAATTTATCACACCCATTTCCATTGGTGTTAAAATGGGCAATTATGAAACTGGTCCAAGTGTGAATCAAAAATATTTTCAAAAGATAATCAAAATTTTCCCTTATCTTATTTTATATATGTTATAAATTGTATATGTAGTAACATTTTGGGCAAGATATCAGTGTGATTAAAATTAATCACAAATAATGATAGAAAAAATAATACCTAGGTATATTGAAGTGAAGTCAACTTATGTCCCTATGTATAAAAAGAGTAATGAGTTGAACATACTTTGTTTTATTGATGTTGATTAGGCTAGAGATTACAATGATTAAAAGTAAACATATAGAGGAAATTTATTTTTATGAGAAAGTTTTGTGAGATGGAATACTGAAAAATAATGTTTCGTGAATTTAAGTACAGTGGAAGTAGAATATATTTTCTTCACCCATGCATGTACTCAAATGCTGTGGATGGAAGTTAATCTTGAATATTTTAGGGTTAATGTTAAAAATCTACTAAAAATAATTTGTGACAATAAAAATATGATTTATTTATCTAAAAATATTGTATAACACTCTATATCCAATCATATTTACATTATTTAACATTATATCAAGGATAAAGTTTCTAATAGATATGTAATGATGAAGTATATTTAAATAAAAATTAAAATTGATGATGTTTTCACTAAATCTACACCACATGAGAGATTTGAGGAATTGAGGCTGAAAATTTATGTTCAACATCAACCCCTCACTTAAGGATATTTTTTAGACTCCCCCACTTTTCATTGGTTTATGTTTTTAAATGGTGAGAAGAAGTACACAACTTTATACTTTCATTACATTTTGTGAATATTAAGATGGGGTTTTCATAGAAAGTAGGAATATACGCTCTAGAAGTTAATCCTCTAGAAGGTGATTTAGGGAAATTACATCAATATCATGACCAAAAGATTACTTATCACTAAGGTAATAAATTACTTCAATTTTTTTATAATATGGTAATTTTTTGTTGGGAAACCTTTTTATAAGAAAGGTTGTGGTTTAATGGAAAGTTGAGAATAGATGAAGTGAAAGTTGTTGAAAATGATGTCAAAAACAAATCCAAGGGGGGGGGGGAGATCAAAAAGCCTATGATTTAGAATTAATGAATTTATTTTATTTATTTTAAACATTTTATTTGGGATTTTTTTGAGTTTTAGGTATGAATGAAGTTGTTAGTTCCATTTTTCTAAGTCTAGAGGATGCGTTGAAGATTATCTGGTCAAGTAAATAGAAGATATAATTGTTGTGAAGTTTATATGCTATGAAATATTTTCTTGGAAGTTTGTTAAAAATGAATCACCAACCTGAGTTATCCATATAAGGCCAATATTAAAGACAAAAATCTTTAGGTTAACTATGGAGAAGTATTAGTATAGAAAATAACCAATGCAAAGAATTTTCAGGCGGGTTAGTGCATGAAGGATGTAGTGTTGGACCACTGTGCAAGTCGACATAGGCAGATCAATAGAGTCAGTGGCCCTAACATGTTTTTTTGAGGCCCTGAGGAGCATGGTGTATGTTAAGGAAGAGAATATCCCATTTAAAAATATGATGTGGGGTTTCTTCCATTATACACTATTCACACTTTTAATTATATATATATTAATATGATATTTATCTTCATTAGATCATCATCTTCAACCACACACCTCATCTGAAAAAATATAAAGCAGCTTCCAGGTGATTGAATATAGTAAAAATAATGATATGATCTCAAGAAATGTCTAGAGTACATTAATCACAATTATAGACTTATCAGACAATACATTATCTAGAAGATAAATGTAGTGAATGTTGTGAAGTTAGGTGTGGTTCATTAGAATTCTAATCATAGGTATTATTGGATGATGCATCCAAGAACCTGTGGAATGTAACTAGTGGTATAAAGTATCTATGAAGTGTTTGTATGGTGAAAGCATCGAATCATGTAGCAATGAAAATAGGAGTTGATATTTCTAGATGATAAATTCTCTATTAGATAATAAATATCTAGGTAAAATTGGTGATGTAAGCATTATTCTACCAACAAAAAAAATATTACAATGCTAACTATGATTCTAGTTTTAAGTATTCCAGAAGCTTAGTGAGTGGATACAAAGAATATTTTCTTATAGGTGATTATATATGTAGTGTTTACATGAGAAATAATGGCTTCTTTTCTAAGGTTTCTATGTGCAGAGTATAAAAAAGTTTCCCTGTAAAGAAGAGTGAGTTTTATTATAATGAAATATAATATGATCTTCATGATTAGAAGTTAAACATGTCTAAGTGCTTATGACTAGTGAATTCAGTTTGTTAAAATTATGTGAAGAGGTGATATAAGATGATGTATCTGATAAAAATATCTCCACTGAAAGGTCACCAAAAACTAATATGATAAAAAGTTTTCTTATTCATAGTCATGTTGGAGTATAGTATTTAATTTTTATAAAAGAAGGAGATCAAGGGTTATCATGAGTCATGAAGAAATTAATTAAGCATACCGAAGTTCATATTCTATATGTGTGAGTGTGTTTGAAGTCTTGAGGAATTGCATATCAATTTGACCAGTATGTAAAGTGAGTGACAGGGTAAGACAAACAGAAGATGAATTCAATTCTCTATAGAAGATGAAGTATGTGAGAATTAGAAGATGTGGACCAGGATAAAATAATCAAATGAAAATGTAAGATCAATAGATACATTCCACTAGAAGCACATGATATATTCTATAGTTTGTTCAAAGATTCAAAACTCCAAATTGTTTGAGTGATGTGCAGAGGAAAGGTTTGGTGACCAGAAGTTAAAGTGGGTAGTGAAGTTGAGGCACAAATTTATTTAGAATTTTTATGATCAGAAATAAAAACAAAATATGTGTTTTTGGGTTTAATATAGACTTAATAAGGATTAATTTCTTGATATGATTAAAGTGATTATATCTCATAGTGGTTAAAGCACCAAAAAAACTCCGGGTGTGGCGATGTCATGTTGGGAGTACAAGGATCTATTCATAAAGTAAAATGTGTGATTATTGATGAGATCCTAGGAATAATTAAAGACTATTGAAGTCAATTTTTATGGAAGGTTTTATGAGTAATGTTGAGTCTGATAAAGTTACATGTTTTTAATGTGTTCAATCTAAAATGAAGAAGTGAAAAAGTTGTAGAGTTCAAATACAATGAATCTCTAGTTACTTTGAGAAGTGGAGGATTATATATGAATTGATTTCATTTGATAATTTTTGTCAAGTTTTTGATAATTTTGAGATAATAGATCATGGAGGAGTGTCCAACCATCCTTTTCGAAAATCATAAGAAGGGTTGAATAAATGATAAAGTTTCAAATATTTTCAGATTTAAAGAAGAAGTTCCAAATTCCAGAGAATAAAAGATTTGAGAGACAAGGATTATATCATCCAGTAAATAAAGTTCTAGATAATTTATTCTATATAGATTACATAGTTAACATAAATCAAAGTTCCACTATTATGTTGGCTTAGAAGAATAATCAATTCTTGTAACTGGAAAGAACCAATAATATTTCCTATTGGTAGACAAAATGATCTTTATTTGTATTAGCTCATTTATATTCACTTGTGTTATATAGTTAATATCTATGGATTGGGATAATAAACATACATAGTAAGGATTAGGTATCCACATTGGGACAAAAATTTATAAAAAATCACATGCCTTAAATTTTCCAAATAATTATATGTAGGTGAGGATAATTTATAAAGATTATTGGATTGAACTTTAACAAGTCACAGAGGTTGATTTCAGGAGAAAGTAAACTATAAAAATCACCATTGATTCAACCAACCCTTCTCAGTGGTTCATATATTCCTGGGAAATTAAATTCTAATAGAAATAGTATCCGTGGGCCATTGGACCATGGTCAGAGTATTTAACCATGGTCCAAGGGCCCATTTCCATGTTTTTGGACCATGGAAATAGACTTAATTTATATTCGTGTGTGCATATAATAGAGTTTAATTCTATTTGATGAAACACTATGTGAGTATGTCTACCAAACACATAAATAGTGAATTATACAAGATGTAACATGTGAGAATGTCTACTAAAAACAATTGAATGGAATAAAATTATTGAAGTGCTTCATGTGTAAAATAAAAGTAAAAGTTACCTAGAGTATATTTTAATTATAATATATATTGTAAGAAATATAACTCTACACAACATAAAAAATTTATATAAGACATTACATATACAAATTCTATTTGATACAAGGTTAACATGTTTTATGAAGTGAAATATATTAAATTTTACTCAACACATCACATGATAATTCTACTCAACATAAAAATAACAAAATAATACTCAATACATTATGTAATAGTATAAGTTATCTTACGAGAATGAATTTTCTCATACATGGAATTCAGTGCTAGTTTCAGTTACATTGACTTTATTAGAGCTCATTTTAATTAAAATAAGTCTTTTGTGTAGATTAATTATGTGCCACTGATCATTTCATGATAAACCTTAATTTCTAATCAAAAAGGGTAAAATGGTAAATTCTTCCTAAATAGAATATTGGTTGAGAGAAGAAAGTTTCCCTTGATTTTCATATAGTGTGCTTCCTTTGTTTTCTTTATATTTTTTGGTTGACATTTTATATTTTTATAGCAAGTGGTGAGAATTATTAAAGAATAAATAATATTTATTGAAATATTATTTGAATTAAAACCCTTTATATATTCATAGTTTAGAATAATTTTTAGGGGGGATAGGGTTATAATACTCTTTGGGAGATGAAGGCTACCATAGATGTGAGGAAAATCTCTAGAGAAAGATAACTCGATGCATTGAAGATATGGTCCTCTGATTCGAACATGCCCCTTTAGATCCTTTAAGCCTTTGAACCTCAGTTTTTACGATCTATGTCTAACACAATGATTCATACCATGTAAATTTATTATTTTAATTTTGAAATCCATATGGGAATAATATAATTAGGTTGATCAAAATTTTATGAATGAATTTTCAGAAAACCTAGAGAAAAGTTTTATATGTCAAAACTTCTCTCTAGATTTTGAATACATAAACCATATATTCAAAAATCATGAATCACATATTTTAAAACTTATTTATTTAATATTCAAGATACCTAAATTTTGAAGAATTAATATTTACATTTCTAGTGTTATTTTAAAGATAAGTTTACATGTCCTCTTTAACAATTTTTATATTTTGTTAAAATTGTGAATAATAATGCTACAAATGATATACCATTGTAAAAATTCTGAAATAAAAAATCCAAGGGTACTAAGATTATGACGATCTAAATTATGGATCAAAATTTATTTTAGAGAGAATTTTAAACTTCTATAGAACTTTTGGTGGCCTTTATAATTTATATTATATTTAAAAATTATACTTTTGTTATCCTCATATTGATTTGAATCCAACAATGTATAGTTGGCATCAATTAAAATGAGAAATTTTCATAAAATCATGGCCAAAATATGAATGATCTAACTTTGAATCTAAATATCACTAAAAACCTTAATAATTATATTCTATTTTAGAAGGTAATTTTTTTGATCAACCTATATAGAATATAATTCTAAAATTTAATAATTTTTTTTGGTTAGTTTACTTTTAGAGTGTTTATTAAATTATTTTAAAAAAATAACAAAAAAATTTATTATTATTAATTGGAATTTGTGGTGGGGGTAACAACTTATTGATGGGGTTTAAATAATACAATAAATAGGGTTGTTTCTTTATTTTTGGTTTTTAGGGAAATAATAAGTAACTAATGATTACTATATTACAATGTTTAGTAAAAAAATATAATACTTGTTGAGGGCTGCCCTCCTCCATTCCTTGTAAAATTTTAAAGTATATTCTACATTTATGATATGTTTTATAATAATAATAATATTAAAAAATATTTTTATTAATAATATAATTATTATAAATGTCCTTATATCTACCTTTTCTTAGAAAATTTTGGAATTATATCATACTCACAACCTATCTGCGACACGTAGATCATGACATCAGGATGGAAACTTCAAGACCAATAAGTGATAAGTAATTTTTATCTATTGCATGGGTCCTAGGACTGCTATGTGATATATTATGTTCATGTTATAATTAAATAAAAAATTATTTTTGGGTTCCCATTATGAGTAAATGAATAGTCCATTTTATTTGTTTCTCCTCATAGATCATAATGAAACTGTGTTTCGATAAATTTAAGTTGAATAATTTAGATATTAAGTTGAAATTTTTGGAAATTATTATTATTAAAAAAAATAATAATTGTTTTAAATAATGAAGTGTTTCAAAAATTATTTTTGATAAGATGAGTGATGCTAAATTGTTAATCATTATTTAAAAAATTATTTATGACTAATAATATTGTTACATAATGACATGAAAGTTATGAAATTTATGAGTCATTATGGACTATAAATAAATATCTTTAGAAAATTATGATGATGAGGAATTAATATGTTAATTAATTAATTAATGGTGATACCAAGTGATTATGTTAAATAAATGTTATAATGGAGATTAAATATTAATAATACATAATGAAAAAACATTAAAACTTCTGTAAATTTCCTTCAAGGTTATCTTAATGTCTTTGAAAAAATCATTTATTATAAATTTTTAAAAGATAATTGATTACTAAAGGATGAGTGGAATAAATTATAATTATGGCTTAAAAATAATTATGAATATAAGATAAAATATACCTTATAATAAAATGAAACAAATCATTAAAAATAATTAATCATTTACTAAGTGATGCTTTGACAAAAATAAATGTGTTTACAAAATTCATTATGATTAAATGAATTTTATGTGATGGCCACATTAATGAATTGAAATCAAAGGAATTATGTTTTATAATTATTGAATCAAATGATGGATTATCATGTGATTTATTATAATGGCCAATAATAAATTAATGATGTGATTTAATTACTTAAACAAAAAGTAATTAATTAAAAAAATCCCAAGGATTACTACTTTTATTAACTAGCTTATGAACTAGTGTTATTAGATTTAAAGAAATACATTTATTTATGTCCTTTTCTAAGGTTTGAAAATTTATTTTAATATGGCGGGTTATAACAAAGATAAAATTAAATTATATAGATGGGAACTATAAAGAATAATGAGTTTATAGTGATTAAGGATGTATCTTGGAAAGGATAGAATGTTCACTTGGAGAATAAATGAATAATAAATATTTGATTTGAGTATTCTTAATAAGGAAATTAAGATTTATGAAAATACATGGTTAATTTAATAAGTTAAATATTTCAAAAAAAGATTCAAATAAACTATGATAGGGATAAGGAAAATATTGACGATACTTAGAAATGATATAAATAATGATATCAGCCATGTTATGTTGTAGCTACATGGATAATTTAATAACTAGAATTTTTCTATTACTAAATTATTACTATGATATTTCAATGATTTAGGAATGTAGGTTGTATTTAGGATGATGTAATAACTTTTTACTATTATATGGGAAGTCTCATGTGACCATTGGGAAGATCCTTGATTTAGAAGAATTATTATTTTTGTATTCGTGTGATGAAGACTAATGGTGGAAGAATACCTATGAAGATGATATTTCAAAGTGATTATCCTCAACCCTTGGTCCGATTTAGAGGGAGACAACTACATTCTAGTAACTCTCCATTACTCACCCTTTGATTGAGGTTGATGTTGATGATAAAAGTTTATAAATTACTCTCCCACACATCTCACTCATTATCATGAATATAGAATGGTGAAGTATTTATAGCCTACATGAGGTTTTGTACTCTCTTGATCAACTTATAATTGATAAGGTGTAGGACCCCTTAGATTTAATGGAGTTAGGTGTTCCCTCAGTGGTCGGGGTATTGTTCCTCCATCTCAAGCATGGGGTTCGAGTACTCTATTTATTTTTACATTAATTACAATGTGTGATTTTTCCATCTGATTAATAGAGTATGGAACTATACCAAGATATGGGGTGTGTGTCATCCATATATGAAGTCGATACTCCCCCAACTAACATATATCCCCTTGATAAGGTGTGGGTTCTCCATTGATGAGGTTATTACTCCCTCTACTGATACATATTTACATGATGAGGTGGGTGTCCCTCACTATAGTTAGAAGATTAATGAGAGTGTTTTGAGGTGAAGTTATTTTCTTTATTTCTTATAGATAATTCTACAAGCATAAATGCGATGAATAAAGTGAATCAAGAGAGGAACGAGATTATGATTACAATAAACATATGTATATTGCAAGATGGAATTCAGACTACTCCTCATATTCTCAAAATAAATGAGTATATTGATTAATTAGTTGAATTAGATTTTAGGATGGTCCTAATATACTGAACTTGAATCCCATTTACTCTATTTTCATTAAGAACTATAAAATTAATATAGTGGAGAAACCAATTTTATATATTTTGGGTAAGGTTTTCCAAGAAGATAAGAACTTATAGAAATACGATTCTCTAAATCCTATTGTAAAATATAAGGATGACAAAGAGAATAGTCCATTTGTAACTATAACTCCAAAGGTACCTTTATAAAATCCTTCTAATAAATCAAAGCTAAATAGGGAGAGAATAAAATATGAGGCTACTTGATTCAAAAGTATCAAAAAAGGTAATCAGATGTGAAATTGAAATGAATTAAAGAAGAATCAAAAAGTAACTTCTACTTCAGGTATATTTAACTTTGTGTATAATATTCTTGTTTTAATTTTGGGTATTTAATACAATATTTTTACTCAAATACAAGAACCAATGAAGTTTAGAAACATTACAAGAAGTAAGGTGAATTCACCCAGTAGTTGAGAAACAAAGATTCCTACGTTACTAGGGATAAGAAAATCACTCATATTTTTATGAGTTTATTGATTCTAGTTGAACTATTATTTCTTATTGAGTACAACCAAAAAATTTATCTAATGTTTCCATTGGACACAATGAGAAATTATTTCATGTTGAAGTGAATGTTTTTTGGTTTTTCATACTCAATGAATAGTTCAATAATACTTGGGTCATCAGTAATAAATTATGAATATAAAATATACGACTCATACTCAGTTGTAACAAGATAATTTGTTGTTCAGGTAAAAAAACCTTTAGATTTAATGGAGATCGGCAATGTATCTAGGGTTAGTCCATCTTGACCATGCGAACTATTCTAAGGATAAGTTAGAGGTAAAAATTATATACCTCATGATATTATTTTAATTTTTTTAGGAATGCTTAGTGATGAAATTAATACACTCAATAAAGGATATTAGATCAAAAAATTGGGATTTTCAAAGTAAATCTTAACCAATAAGATATTTATCATTAAAATATATATTGGATTTATTCATAAAATAACATTTCTATATACACATCAGATCCATGATTTTGGTAAACAGAGTATAAAAAATGAGTCTTATAAGTTTTACAAGTCTTCCATAATCCCTTTGATTTATTATTTAAAAAATAATGATGTTTACCCTTAAAAATATGTCATATATAATAAAAAATGGATATCATATGAGTTATAATTTGAAACAAATCCATTATTCCATAATTAATGTGTTCAGATTCAAAGATTTTGTTAAGGCTAAGTATATGAACAAACTTGAATTAATAAAAATATATGCATGTAAAATAATTATCTTAAATTATTTAATGAAATTATATTAATTCTTAAAATATAAAATATATAGTTAAGTGAAAGATAATATTTTTATAATAGGGAGAACGTATCCATTTGATATATTGGGATAAATCTAGATTTGGATAATTTTAGGGCTCAAACTACAGAAATAGATAGAATAAGAACAAGTTCCACAAGAGATCAAGGAAATTGAATTTTCCAGATACATAAGATATGGGGGAAAGTTAAATAAATAGTGGTGGTTTTATAATCACCAAGACAGGTGAAATATTATTAAATAAGAATAATGAATCCTACTAAGAGTAGTAAGTTGCAACTAACTATGATTGAAAATTTCATATAAATTCAAAGATGGATTCTGATGGGTTTTTGGGGTTCATCATAATAACTTAGAAGTACAATAAAACCCATATTTTTGTGACCTATCCTCAATATAATCAACATGTATAATTTAAATAAATAACATCATGTGCGTACCTTATGTGATTAATCCATCCTTTATTATTCGATGAACGTTTGATGAAGTTCAAAAAAATATAAAAATGAAAGATTCCTTTATTTTATGTATTATTATAACACAATATTTTATGATATATATATATAGCAAATAAATTCAATTTCTTTGATAGTTTTAGATACATGAAACACCGTGTTTAAGTGAACCACAATATACTATTGAAATACTATTATATATTGTGACTGTTACTTCCTAGCCATTGGATTGATGTGTATGAATTTTAATAACTAGAATATAAAAAATTTATGGTTTAAACATGTATAAAATTAATTCAATGGTTATAAATTTATTATAATTGAAAATAAAAATCATTTGAAAGTAAAAGAGATGTTTTTTTGAAAAACTATTTTTATGTGTGCAATGTGTTTCTATCTTATTAAATTAAATTAGTCACTATTAGTGAATGATTTTAATCAAAATTATATATTATATATTAAATAATTTCTTTTAATATGAATCTAACATATTTTCTAGACATGGTAAAAGAATAAATCATCTTTTATGCTTAAAAATGTATTTTCTAAAAAAATATTTTCATCATGTTTTGCACACTTATTTTAAAATGAATTTATGCCACTTATAGATATTGAATCTTGAAAAATAGATCCTATATTTGGAATCATGAGATTCAAAATTTTAAAATATGTCCCTTTTATTTTCTATCAATATGCATAGTAACCATATCAATTTTTCGTCACCCCAATAAGGGTAAAACAGGAAAAATAGGGATAAAAATTTAGGACAAGGCTTTAAAATTTCTATAAAACTTTCTTTTATCCTATTGGATTAGTGGACTTTTTTTTCCAACCAATTCCATAATTATGGTCACTTGTGTCATATTTCTTTGATTATGATCTTTATATTAATTTTAGAAAAGAATAAGTACAAAATGCCACACTCTTGATTTTAATATATCTAATTTTTTTTACATAAGAATAAAATGCGAATAAGTTTGCTTATAAATCATTATTTTAATGATAAATAAATTTTTTTCCATATAAATATTTTTAATTTTTTATTAATTTAATAATTACTTTAAATTCTTATGCAACATCGACATGATATTTATTAAATTAATAGAAACATAAAATAAGAGAATTTTAAAAATATTAAAAGTAATAAAATTTTGGTGAATGATTGTGTTCCAAAAAATTAATATATTAATATAACATATTAGAGGTGTGTCAAAGGTTTATATTAAAATTTCATTGATTTCTTATTTTCTTTAAAGTAAAATTAAATGAATATTTTAAAAAACGACATTAATGATATTTTATGAAAATAATATTTTATTAAATTATTTAAAAATCATAAAAATATTTAAAGAGTACAATATAGATAATATATGGTTTAAAATGTCATAAATTCCGAATTAATGAGCCTAATGTCACCTTATAATTAAAATTATAACCCTTTACTATTGAAAAAAATCGTTACCATGGTTAAGGTTAAAATTGGTTAACGAAGGGGTTAATAAAAAAATATTTTTTAAAATGACACAAAAACCTATCAAAATTTCATTGGTTGATTATATTTTGACCTTATAATCTTTTTATTTTGAATAATTTTACTTGATAATGAATCAATTATATTTTAATCTTTTTAATAATTATAAGAGTACCCCGCCCCTCACTTATAAAAGGTCAACTCTTCTCCTATCTTCCTCACACATTTTTAGCCTTATATCTCTTCCAATCCATGGAATAATAAATTCATATATTCCTTAAACACATTTTATATCTTCTTATCATTTCAAAATACCATCCCTTCATTGAATAAGGTGTAATCCAAAAGAGGTTTCTCAACGAAGAGGTATAACTCTTAACCGAGCATTTTCAATTTTATTTCTTCTTCAACCTATTCTAAATACATGATATCTTTTATAAAATAATTAATTAAGTATCTTAAATGTACTTAATTTTCATTATGATCATGTAACAACCATTATACATATTCTTTCTATCCTATGTAAAGTGGAAACATTTCTTGTGTGCACGTATATCTTATCGTCTCCACTCAACGATGCAATTGTTTTTTCATCACCAATTTACTTGGATGGTTATAATTATGGATTTATTATATATATATTATTTATTATATTATTATAATTTTTAAAATTTTAATTATTATTTAACTTTCTCTTTTCCATCCATTGAAAAATGGAAACATCATTCATGCGTACATACTACACACCGTCTCTATGAACAATGTAATTCATTCTTCTATCTCTACCTTTTATGGATAACTATAAATACATAAATATATATAATTAATATATATTATGTTAATATCATGGTTAAAATTCAACATATTATTCATCCATGATCAATGTTTAAATATAGAGAATTCCAAACTGAAACATGTATGAAAAAATCAGTTATCCCCCAAAACATTGATTTTTAATAAATAATTGTTAATAAACTGGCGATAATATATCATAATAAAATATAATATGGTAAGATATATATGATTATTATTATTTAATACATATATAATAAATTTATATTTATTATAAAGTAAGTTTTAATGTGTAGGATGAAATATGAGACTTGAGGTAAGGGTTTATCGTCTCAAATTTTCTTCTTTGAGACATGTTATATTATGAACCTATATTATTTTATGAGGTTTATATAATGGAAATTTAAAATGTTATATCATGAATATAATTATTTTCATGATATTTAATGCTTCATTTAAAGTCATTATTTCATGGGTCTTACAATTCAAAAGTTACCAAGTGGTAAGGGTTTTATGTTACAATCTCATTATTTATCGGGATTGTTTATGATTAAGTGATAATGATGAAATATTATGGTATAACTTTCAAGAAACTCATAAATTTTATTATACTATTTTTATTTATGTAAATAAAATTTTTTCCTTTATTTTTCCTCATTTTAAAGCTTTTGAGAATGAAAGAATATTTTTAAGGAAAACCCACTTTATTTCCCTCTTTGGTAAAAAATCCATTTTATTCCATATTCAGGTTTTCTAAAAATATTTTGAGGAATATTTTTAATATAATTATATTATTTTTTAAAGTAATTTTTACCCATTATTTAATCTTTAAAAAATTGTTTAAGAGGAAGGTTATTTTTTTATTCGAATGAGGAACTTTTTGATTTTTTTTACAAAACTATGAAAGGAAAGTTTTCTTTTAACTTATACAGCATGAATCAAACTTCCCAACATCATGAATACTCAATATATTGAATATTACTTTAAAAATTTAAAATTTTATTTAATTTTTTTTTTAATATTTTATAATTTTTTAGATTTGAAATCTCATACTTTAAATTGAAAAGGGTATTTTCTTTAAGAAATATTCCAAGTGATCTTTTAATGGCATCTTTCATCTAAGATGACAAAATTTTATGTTAAATAATATTTACTGGGGATATTATTCTAAGATAAAATATTTATTATTTATTTGGATACCTTAATATTATGACGAAAAGATGGTTTTGAAACTCATTCATTTTCCATGGGTTATGCTATGATGAAATGAGAAATGTTTATGAAAACCATTTCTTCTCTATAGGTTATTACCTAATGAAATGTTTATGAAAACCAATTCATTTTCAAACATTATGATATAATGATTTTTTATGATATTGTGGTACACAACTCTATGATTTTCAATATGTGATGGGTGGGCCTGATATTATATATCCCTCCAATGAATTTGGTAAATATGGATATCTCATGAGATAAAAAGGGATTTAATGGGGTGTGAACCCAGTTCAGCAAAGGAATCTATCCACTATTATAGTCTTATGAGTGGACCATGAATAATATCATGGAATTAGGAGTGAAACATTAATAATATGATTGAATTAGGAATGAACCCAATCTACTATGATAGTCTTGAAAGTGATACTTGAATACTAAGGAAATGATTTTTTATAATTTTGTGTCTACCAAAAATCTATGTCTTATGCCAATGTTATTCTTTCATTGATCATGTTCTTTTATTCCTTTAGAAATTATGTCTTACAAACTGCCGTGATTTCTTCCATGCCTCAAGATTAGGATATATGATATGTAGGTTATGGTTTTCAATTGTTAATATAATTTTATCATACCCATATTCTCATGTTATGAATATGTTATCATTGATATCTTCCTTATTTACCCTTACGGAGTAAATGAGATCACCCTTCATTATGTTTTTCTTTCATAAGACATGAAGGATGTCTTTAAGTATGATATGTATAAGAAGGGTGACTGTTGTGAATAATTAAATGGGAGATGATATAAATCTTATATGAACATGTTGTTTATGTATTCAAGTTTCTTAAGGCACTAGACCTTAACAATTATGCAATAGATCATTATGTTATGTAAATAATATTTATCTAATAATATGTACTATATTTGTTTGAAATGTATAAATCATTATTTTTGGTGTCATAGTAAGGTTTAATTACCTTTTAAATTATGATAAGAAAAATTTAGTGAGAATCCTTAGGATAGTCATATATATAGAAGAACAACCTAAGTTATGGTAAATATAGAAGTGCGATTTTACTAAAAAAACACCCCTTTATAGATACTACTAGTGGATTGATTTTGAACAGATGCATCTTGGGGTAATAACCCTGAAAAAAGTTAGTCGATTATATCTCATCCATCATTCTGGTGCATAGTGAATGTGCCATTACTGCACACTTAATTTGACACTCATTGGGAATATGTATGAGTTAATTCATAGTTTCTTCATGAACCATTATGAATGATTTGAATAGATTATGACCACAGATGACCTAGGCTAAACCTAAGGTGTCATAGGATAAAAAGAAGGTGTCATGTATTAGTTCAAGTACGAGTTTATAAATAATTAAACTAGGTACAAATTAACAATGTGCATGTCATTTTTCATCCCCCACACAATAAACCATCTTCCATTATAAATCTAAGATAAATGGATCATGATCTGCCCATTCACTGGTATGGATAAAGAGAGAGAATTTGACAATAGTAAAATGTAACAAATCTTTCATTATACGTCTATCAATGTTGACCCACCTTCATTTGAATAAGACAATTTAAAACTAACCATGATAGTTTAATTAGATTATATCAATCATATTTCCATAGTATCCCACCTTTTGAAGTGTAAATAAAGAATTATTTTGAGTTTTCAATCATTTTTTATGATAAATTGTATGAAACTTGAATCCATGAATATTTTAGGCATCAAATAACTCAACCTGACTTAGAGGAACTCAAGCGAAAAAATTCAAATAATTTAAAATTTCATCTTGATTATCAACATTAATTATCTATAAATTAATATATAAGGTGTTAATTTTAAAATTGACAAAAGAAGTACACATAAATAATTTGAATATGAGTATATACTTATAAGATGAGTGAATCATTTGATAATATTCTTATTAACAACTTTTTTTATTCCATATTCTTTCAAGATTAACCCATTAGTAATATATTTGATTGAAATATCAATTATTAAATAAATGGATCTGTATTAAGACTATTAAGTAGCAAATATCTATTCCCTTGTAGTAACTCCAATGCAGACAATGAAAAATTTGACCCATTTCCAACTAGTCGTCCAATAGTAGTAAATACTAATGACTAGTTTTCAGAATGAAAATTATCATAGATGTCATAAACATATCCAACATGACTGAATATAGTTTTAATCCCATCCAAATACCATGAATACAAGTTTAATAACTATTCTATTATGTGACCTTCAATAATATATCCTTTTGGTTTAGCTTTATTCCACACATATGATTTCAAATGACCTATGTACCAAATGAGAAAAGATAACATATTAATTTTTTTATACAATGATTTGATAAAATTTAATTCATCAATGAAAACAAAAAATATATTAAAATACCTATTAATGAGATACATCCATCAATAGTATACCAGTTCTCTAAGTTTATATTATTTAACCAAATGAGCAGTCAAATGAATCATGACTGTGAAAAATGATGTGGGAAATAACATCTCCAAATGAAAATGTAAAAATAATTATTTCTTGAAGTTTATCAAGCTTAGTTGGATTTAGAGTTTTTATACAAATTTATTTTAAGAAGGTACACCACTCAACTATAATTGTATTTACTTTTTCACGTAAAGTAGTATGCAATGCCAATGGAAACAACATCTTGATCAGAATATGTGAGTCATGAATTTTCAATCCATGTAACTTTTTATGTTTTAAGCCAACACACCATGAAATTTTACTTGGATATCCATATGGAAATTTGAAATTCATTAAATTTAAAATAAATTCATCTTTCTTAGGATATTTCATTTTAAAAATAGATAAAGGATACTTTCCATTCTAATTTTCCCAAAAAACACACTTTATATTCATTGATACCAAATCATTACAAGCATTAATGTGATCCTTCGCTTTACCCGTATCATTTAGCAATGTAAAAATTACATTGTCATGGTCATTATTCTCAATATGAATTATTTCATGATTACAACATTTTAAATTAAACTCTCAATAATGAAGTCTCTTAAATATACTCATTTTCGTCCACTTTTCTGTTACAGTGGCTTCAGATATTGTACCTCGTACTCTTTCAACTTCTTTAAATTGATTATATTTTCCAAATTATATAGTGACATTCATTAATGGGCCTAAGATTTTTGAACTAGACAACACCTTCGATGACTATCTTAATTCGATATTTTCTTTTAAATATGTCTTGTTAAACCCGAATTTATGAGAAGCATCAATAAATCAAATATTAAACATAAAATTTAATTTTCTACTATAAGGTAATCATTGAGGTTGAAAATCAAAATTAAAAATTGGGAAAGAAAAACTAGCATGAGTGTTCCAACTTGATAAGTTTCCTAGTACAATAAAGTCACTAACTTTCCACATTAATGTATCATTAATTTTAAAAAACTTTCTAGTTGAATCATGATACGTTTCTATGCCATCACCCATAATTCTTGCAATTATTTTATTATATATTGAAGGTATACATAAATGTCATTTCCAGGCATCTTCTTTGTAGGAATAATAAAGAAAACAATTAAATAAGTCTTCTTCATACACATCCATGAAGGCATATTATAGGGGATAAAAACAAATGGCCATATGCTATAATTAGTACTTAAATTACCAAAAGGGTTAAAACTATCATAAGTCAATGCCAAATGTATATTCATAGGATCCGAAAAAAATATGGATATAATGAATCAAACACCTTCCATGATGTTGAATCTTTTGGATATCTCATCAAGAAATTGTTGTTACTATACTGATCATGTCACTTCATATCATATGTAGTCTTCGTTTAAATGAATAATCTTTTCTAGAATGGTTTTAAAGAAATGTAGCATAATAACATTTTTGGAGTTTTCTTCTTCTGCTTCTTCCTGGTGTTGCATTGATCTGTACTCTTATTATTTCTCATTAACTTCCATATACATATATGAAATTTTATGTAATATCTTTTATTTTACTCTTCACCCCCAATAAATCATGAAATAATTAGGTAATGCATGTATCTTTATATAATCAAGTCCAATTTTTCTGATGATTTTCTTTCTCCCAATCCATTTTTTCATATTTTCTAATTACACTTTAAGGTTTGAATGAATAAGGGATATTAGATTCACTAAATTCATCATGAATAAACTCTAAAATCATGGAAAATTCTTTGAAAGTAAATCCACAGAGACACTTGATATGATATAACTTAATTTGAAAAGACAACTTCAAATATTTGGTTCACCATTCATACAGTTCTTTTTTTCCGACTTCAACTAATTCATAAAAATCATTTCTGGTCACTGAATTTATGATCAATATTAACCTACTTAGGGTCAAATGAGGGTTTTGTTGATCTATTGAAATCTTGTACATTTTATCTTTCAAATCCAAATTCTTGATTTATCATTTTTTGAAATTAATTCTTCTTTGGCGGGTCACTTTGGGTTTTTTTGATAGGATGGTCATTTTTTTTATTTTTATAACATTTGATTCATCACAAAAAGTACAACATGCACATAGAGAAGGAACATTTCTCAGTACCAGGTGCTCATATACTTAATTTCTATTTAACCATTACTTGAATTTACAATTAGGACATAGAAATTTTATTCTACCATCCACTGATTGGTTTGTTGTTATATCATCAAAAAAACTTTCCAAACCCTTAGCATATCACGGTGTGTTTTGAGGTAAATTAATCAAACTTTTATCCATAGGTATTTTAATACCACACTTCTATATATATAATAAAAAATAATTATATAAAATTTTAATTCGAAAAGTACAATCAATTCTTAACATCATTGTGTAAAAAATCATTTCTCCAACAAAATTATACCAATAAAAAACTCAATTTAAAATAAGATATGAAAAATAAATTTAAAAGGTTGGTAACATACTATAAAATTATTATAATATTTCTAACCATTTAAATTAATTTAATGTAATACAATTAAATAAATAAAATATTCACAAAGATCCAATAAACTATGTATAATTTATAAATATAATAAAAATCTATATCATCAAATAATTAATATTAAAAACATAATATGAATACATAAAAGTATAAATATAATTGAAATAGATATAAAACATAATTAAATGAATAAATATATATAAATATTATATTATTAATAGTAATTAATCATTTTAATAAAGATTGATTGAATATTTAATCACATTATAATATATGATTATGAATTGATATTAATTTATAATATATTTTTATGTCATTACCAGAGGATAATACTTCCCATATGTGCGATTTGTTTGAAAAGTTCAATGGGTAGGTGTAAGATATTGTCTTTTTCCGCAAGTATGTCACTCCTAAGTTTTTCATTAAACCTCTTTTATCGGGGTTCCATTTTTCATTAGACCTTGGTGGATGAGTCTTGTTTATAGAAAAAGAGTCTTTATTTGGGAAAATGACCTAATGTTCAGGGATATATGTCTATTTTTAATTAATGGAGTCTATGTATAGATGTGTTAAATGGGTTTAAAAGGGGTTTCCCAATATTTATAAGTCTTTGGAATTTGTTAGAGTCCTTTTATGGAATTTGGGATTAAAATTGACTACTTGGAGATTACACACCATGTACCTTCCCCTAGACATGCCATGAACCATTTTTGGGCGTAAAATGGATACACATCATGTAAACTGTTTAAATTGTGTAAAAGTCTATTAGGGTTAATTATTAATCTGAGATGATGGGTTTTTCGACATATCCCTCTAAAAAGAAATACACGACATGTAAATGAGTCACATACCATGTAATATCCCAAGTAGTTTTTTAAAGGTGTCGAGTGGATGATTTTTCTTTCGAACCACTGTAAACTTTCTCTTCTCAACCCTAGGGAATTTCCCAAGTGATTTTGGAGCACTATCCTCCCTTATGGACATCTTGTTTGAGCAATCAATCAATGATAAGTCATTCTATTTAGGTTTTCCCTTCTTTCCCTTTTTTTTCCGATCGTTGTGGTGTAACCCTTTGACCATAGTCATTATTAGTTTTGATCTTGAGGGGTTATTATTAGGATCCTTCTTGAAATCATATTCACCTTCATCATTTTTGGCGTTTTCTATAAGAAGATTCGCGTTAATCAATGATTAAAGTTAGAGGGTCTAAATCTTAACCCTATGGTCTGATTTTAATTGTTGTGTATATATAATATTGTGATTTCACTGATGCTTATGCACAATAATTAACTAATTTAATAGAATGATGATAATATTATGTTGGATTCTTTATTGGATCCCATTGGATTCAATTGATGATGTGACATTAATTATATCTACCAATTGGGTGAGAGAACCTTTGAAAATAATGAATTATCAATGTATTACTTATGTTTTTAGAATGAAATGTGATTCAGGTGATTTATTGTTATAGATTCACCTTGGAAAATGGCTTATTTGAATAATTGAATATATGGGAAATTAAAAGAAAAATGGTAATTAACATAATTAACTATTTGGTCTTATGTGGTCATATTGGGATATTCATATTGTTATGATATGCACTTGTGATACATGATGAGATTCTTATATATCAAGCTATGCCTTGACACATGCTGAGATGCTTATATAACAAGCTATGACCTGAAACATGTTAAGATTCTTATATACCGAGACACACCCTGACACATGCTGAGATGCTTATATACCAAACTAATCCCTGGCACATGTTGAGATTCTTATATATTGGGATATTCCCTAACACATGCTGAGATTCTTATATACCATTCTAGGACCTGACACATGATGAAATTCTTATATACCAGGCTAGGCCCTAATGCATGATGAGATGATTATATAGTGGGATTGGCCTAGTGATTTGTTATACCATGGGTATATATTTGTGGTTTTCATGGTTACGATACCTAATTAGAGACATTCTAGCAATATTTTGAAGTAATTTATTACTATAATTTTTTAATTTTTGAATTAATTAATACTACCGTTTATTGCGTTATTGCATGAACTTATTATCAAACTGAATTTTTTTAGACATGGTGGCGTCGACCTACTGAGTTTTACTCACACACTATTTGGTATACCAGTTGGTACCCGAGTAGATTATGTGGATGAAAGTATGGACAAGGGAAAGGTACCTTGTAGTTAATTATTGATTGCTGGATGGACTAGAGTTTGGAGATGGGACCAACATGGGGTTTGTGAACAGGGTCTTTTTGAGTTTATTTGTACTATCATGTCTTTATTCTATATTGTTTTCAGTTTGAAATTAGATACATATAATCTTGAAATTACATTATTCCTTATTATTGGTATATTAGTTTCTCCTTTATTTCCTAGTGGTGTTATATGGTTTCCTATATGTCTATTAATTTGATTTGTTTTTTATATGGATTATTTTTGCTACTATGACATATCATACTAAGGGGTATAGTCTCCCCACTATACATATCACACCCCTATTCTATTCAGTAGCATCTGGGGTATAGGGAGGTTCTCTTGAGGTCTTATAACCAACCCTTTTCAACCACATGAGAGAGTGTCAGATCAAGGGACGTTACAAAGTGGTTTCGGAGGAGAATGTTTTCTTTTACATTACATTACTATTTGGGAAAGGTATAAAGGAGACTAGGATGTGTTGAGACTTGGTAATGAACTTCTGCATGGGAGTAATTAACCCATGTATAGGGGAAAATCTGAGTGCCTTGGGACAAGGTTGTTGTTCATGATGTTCTCTTCTTATAGTTTGATTTTATTTGACCTTGGGTGATTCACATGTTATGTCATGTTATTATTTCTTTAGATTTATAATCATGGCCCAATATAGCACGAGATGAGTATTCATGCTTCATGATATGAATATAGAGATATATACTAACATGCATTGTTCATTATAGGGACCTATTTATATGCATGTGATATATTACCTATGTAAAATATGATATGAGATATTTTCTATACCTAATATATGAAATGAAAGAACTATTATTTCATTCTATAACATATGTTAGGACATGTATAGAGAGACCAGGAGTCAATGGTTCTCTGTTGTAGTCACATGTTGTGGTTAACCTTATTGTTACCGAGTGCTCTAAGGTGTGTGTCTTCCTTGTAGAAAAAATGAAACCTTGTCATCTTTGAATTGAGCATCAAGATATCGATAATCAGCACTCTCCTAACATAGCTTAGTCAGAGCTTCCCATTTTTCCCAAGGGTCAGATGGATGTTCAGCTTTGTGACAGATTCCTGAGGGTCATGTGATCCATGAAAGGGGAGACTATTTATACCATGCCTTTGATTTTTGTGCTGACAAGAGAGTTTCAACTACAGGATCTTCCTATGTTCACTAGGGAGGGAGGCACCCAGGTAGATAAGTTTTGGATTTAGTTAGTACATATGATCTTTAAGAACCTTGAGACACCTGTGGATAGGGGGTGAAGCTTTCTGCATACATGATTTATGGACCAACCAAGCATTGTTGGGACATTCTAGAGAAATTCGGAAAATAAGAGGAGTTTTCTTTGGAAGGACATAGAGATGAAGTTTGTAAGAAACTATTATCCTAATATGTTGAGGGATGAAAAGTCTCATGAGTTCATGCATATAATATGAGAGGACATGTCTGTGTTGGACTATGTTAGACGTTACACTGAACTACAACATTTTTCTCCATCTCTAATAGCTGATGAGATCTCTAGGGTGAGGCATTTTTAGGATGGGTTTCTCTATGAGATCAGTTTATAGGTGAATGTATTTTTGAGCGGTTTTGAGGACGTGATGAACCAGGAACTCATAAGGGAGGGGAACTTGAGAGAGGCCTCGAGCAAAGACCATGATGTTTTAGTAGGGTGAATTGGGAGATCTTCTTTGGGAAATAATAAGTTCCTCTATGATAGTTTTTTCTAAGGATGTACTGGGAAGAGAAATCAGGGTAGTGGACAGCCACCTCAGGACCATGCATTGTTGCAATTTATTAGCATGGAAAGTTTGGATACAAGTGCCCATAGTGTCCATACCCTACAGTTGAGTGTCATGTTTGTGGTATATAGGGTAATATTCAGATTTTTTGTGTAAATTTTCAACTACATAATATTGGAATGGGATCAAGATAGGAACCTTAGTTTGGAAGGGGATCAACTACGCCTCAACAAACTAGTAGCAAGAGTTCCATTGTCCATTCAGGCTAAGGCAGGGGCAGTGGTACCCCAGTACGGAAGAGATAGTATCAGGAAAAGGAAATAGCTCAGGGGAGTCAAATTAGAGCCTAGGGAAATGGGGGAAGGTAGATACACATTATGTAGACTACTCCAGCTGTTGTGGATGTTGGAACCTTTACTATTATATATACAATTATTATATCATATACCTTAGATTACTTTTTTTATAAAGGATCCTCACATTCCTTTTTTATCTTCACTTTTTTCAAATGGTTTGGGCATGATTTTGGAAATTATAGAGGGTTCTTTGAACATGAATACACCATTGAGAGTGTGGTCAGAGAATATAAAATGTTTCAAGGTGTTTTATTTAGAGATTTGTAGTTACCATTTCTTTTGGGAACCAGTTATGCTGGAAATAACAATATTTTATTTGATTCTTGGTATGGATTTTCTAGTTCTACATCATCCTCATATCAACTATTACCAGATGAGAATTACCATTCTATATGTAGAAGGAGGCATTTATTCTCACCATGGTGAGTGGGGTATCTAGGATGGTCATGTAGGACCAATTCAGTGTAGATTGGATTGTCCCATGCCTCAAATAGTCGGCATTTCTCTAGATAATATTGGAATGTAGTAAGATTGTTTTTCCTCTAATGTTAGATCATTTTCATAAAATTTTTTCTGATGAGTTATATAGATTACCTCTCGAATGACATATCAAGTTCATGATCAAGTTGGTGCTGGGAGAAGATCCAATTTCTATCTCGCCTTACATAATGTCACCAGTAAAGCTTCGAGAGTTGAAATTTTAGTTTGAAGATATTGAAGCTAAAGGTTTCATATGGATGAGTATATCTCCTTGGGGTTTCCTAGTTCTACTTTCCAAAAATTATTATGGTACCATTCCATTGTGTGTGGATTATTATAGATTGAACCTGATGATGATAAAGAACCTGTATCCCCTTATGCGCAATTATGATCTCTTCAATTAGTGGAGAGGTTTAAAAATATTCAATAAGATCGATTTGAGATTGAGATACCACCAGTTAAGGGTGATACCATCCTATATACCTTAGACTACTTTTTGGAGTAGCTATGACATGTATGAGTTCGTTGTGATACCATTTTGGTTGGCCAATGTACCGATGGTATTCATGGCCTTGATGAATCTAATATTTCATCCTTTTAAAGATTGTTTTTTTTGTTTTCATTGATGTCATCTTAGTGTACTCCCATCCATCAGAAGAGCATTCCCAACATCTTGAAATTGCGTTGAGTACATTGAGAGAACATTGGATTTATGCCAAGCTATATAAATTCTATTTCTGGATTGATAAAGTTCACTTCTTGGGCCATATAATCTCATAGGCATGAGTGTTCCTGAACAAAAATAAGATTGTGTCCTTAGTATCTTGTGAATGACTCAATAATGTCTTTGAGATTCGAATGTTTTTAGATTTATCATGTTATTATCAAGACTTTATCCATGATTTCTCTCGTCTGATAGCACTGATGTCAGAACTGACCAAGAAGGGAGTGAATTTTGTTTGATTTGATGCTTGTGAGAGAAATTTTCAGGAGATAAAAGGTTGGTTGGCCTCAACACCTATACTCACATTACCTATTATAGGTAAATCATATACCGTGTATTGCGACACATCCAAAGTTGGACTCAGAGTAGTTCTAATGCAGGAGGTTCAAGTGGTTTCTTATGGCTCCCAACAACTGAGAGTGAATGAGAGGAATTAACCTACTCTCGATCTTGATTTAGCAATTTTGGTATATGACATGATATGTTGGAGACACTATTTTATTGGTGATAGGTTTGTTGTATACATAGACCACAAGAGCCTCAAGTGCATCTTTTCTTAGCAGGTCCTGAACATTCAGTAGAGGTGGTGTGTCAAATATCTACAGTATTTCAACATTGAGTTAGATTATTCGCTATGAAATGGAGACATTGTTTCTAATTATTTGAATTCAAAAATGAAAATATAGGTAGTAAGAGAGTCTTGTGGCAAGTAGTTGACGATTAAACTCTTTTAAGACATGCATATAGATGTTCATGAGTCTTTGGGATGAGAAGCTATGACATAGAAATCAGATATACCAATGATTTTAGACCAGATCAAGATAGAAAATTTATCTAATCTAGAGTTCCTAGTTCTGAGAGACAACTTATATAGTGGGAAGACACCATTGGTATGGACTCTTGGTAGAAAAAATTTATTCTTTTTTATATCCAAGAATGGGTTCCTATGGGCTTGTGTGAGGAGCTGATGAGGGAGTTTCATGGTTCTAGATGGGTGGTACATCCTAGTCTGACAAAAATATATCGTTATCTTCATAGAAATTACTGGTGGTCACGAATGAACAAGGAGGTGGCATAATTTTTAGTGAGGTGTTTCACTTTCCAATAGGTGAATGTTGAGCATTAGATGCTCGCTAGTCGATTTCTAACTATTCCCATTACTGAATGGAAATGGGATGATTTCACTATGGATTTTGTGACATTATTACCCAGGAAAACCCATAAGAATGGTATAATATGGGTGACCATGGATCGAATGATGAAGGTATCCCACTTCTTTCCTATCAGGGAGACCTTCAAAGTCGATTATTTGAGTAGTATTTATGTGTGTGAGATAGTATTATTTCATGGTGTTTCAAGGAGTATCGTCTCTGATAGAGATCCTTATTTCACATCATAGCTTTGGATGGGTCTTCATAAGTCCGTGGGATCATAGGTTCTTTTGAGAAAAACCTATCATTCCCCAAATGAAAATCAATTAGAGTGGACTATTCAGGTTCCATAGGATATTTTATGAGTATGTGTTTCGGATTTTTATGGTTTGTGGGGGAAACATATGACACTCATGGAGTTTTCATATAATAATAGCTTCCAAACATCAATCAAAATGGAACCTTTAAAGGATTTTTATTGTAGGTCTTGTCTTTCACCTCTTTATTGGTTTCAAGAAGGCGAGTCAGCTATTATTGGACCTAGTCACATATAGTAGATGCCTTATTAGGTTCATTTGATCAAGATTAAGTTGCTGACCATGCATAGTAGGTATAAATCTTACACTGAAAATCGATGATGAACTTTGGAGTTTGAGGTTGGTCATTGTGTTTTTCTATTGGTGTCACCTAGGTTGGGGAAATTCCCTATCAAGAAAAAAGGAAATCAAGATCCTTGGGTTTTTAGGCCATTTGAGATAGTGTGAATGTCCAGTCCAGTGGCATGCTGATTATCCCTTCCATAGATCTATAGTTCCATGCATGACAAGTTTCACGTGTCGTAGCTTCAGAGATGTTATACTAACCATTCTCATCTGATACACATCAAGGATGTTGAGCTTAGTGATGAAACATCCTTTTTAGGATCATTTGATGCGTATTGTGGATCATAGTGAGAGGTATCTTCAAGGAAAGACTATACCTCTAGTTCAAGTGAAGTGGCACTATGGGTGAGTTTAGAAGGAGAATTAGGAGAGAGAGAGTCCAATATACAAGAACAACGACCATACTTATTCACTAAGAACCCATAGTTATGCTTGGAGTAGCTCAGGGATGAGCTGTTATATGCTAGGGAGGTCATAAGATCTCATATTGTTTTTTTCAAGTATTTCCCTCTTTGAGTTTTTTATTAAACCTCTTTTTTGGGTTTCCCTTTATCATTGGACCTTGGTGGATGAGTCTAGTTCAGAGATGAAGAGACTTTTTTGGGGAAAATGACTTCATTTTCAGGGATGTATGTTTATTTGAATTAATGGAGTCTAGTTATAAATGTGTTAAATGGGTTTACAAGGGTTTTTCTATGATTTGGATGGGTTTGGAGGTGTTTTGTGTCCTTTTATAGAATTTGGGTGTAAAATTGCCCACTGGATGATTACACATCATGTACCTATTACATGACGTTCAACTTTTGCAAGACATGTCGTGAACCAGTGTAGGGATTGAAATAGTTTCACATCATGTAAACTGTTCATATGGTGTAAAATTCAATCAGGGTTAAATATTAATCTATGGGGACATGTTTTTTGGCATATCCCTCTAAAAATAAAAACACAATGTGTAAATGTGTTGCACGCTATATAATTTCCCAAGATGTTTTCTTTAATGGTGTTGAATGGATGATTTTTCATTCAACCCACTACAACCTTTTTCCTCTTGATCCTAGGCCATTTCCTAGGAAATTTTGGAGCACCATCCTCCCTTCTAAACATCCCGTTTGAGCAATCAATCCCTAGTAAGTCATCCTGTTTTGGTTTTCCCTTTTCTCCCTTTGTTCTCCATCCATTGCGGTGTAATCCTTTGACCGTGGCTATTTTTGGTTTGGATCTTGATTGGTTATTATCTAGGATCCTTATTTGGGTTATTTATGCCTTCATCCATTTTTTCATTTTCCATTGGAAGAATCACATATCATCAGTTAAAGGTAGGGGGTTTAAATCTTAACCCTATGGTCTGATTTCAATTTCTAAGTATATGCAATATTGTGATTGTGTTAATGCTTGTGAACAATAATTAACTAATTGAATAGAATGGTGATAATCCTATTTTGGATTCTTTGTTTGATCCATTTGGATTCAATTGATGATGTGACTTGGCTTATAGCTACCCGTCGGGAAATCAAACCTTTGAAAATAATTAATTGGCAATGGATTACATATGATTTTAGCATGGAATGTGATTAATGTGATTTCTTATTATATATTCACCTTAAAAATGGATTATTTGATTAATTGGATAAATGATAAATTGAATTAAAAATTTAAATTAGCATAATTAACCATTTGGTATTATGTTATCATATTGTGATATGATTGATATTGTGATATGCTTTTGTGAAACGTGTTGAGATGATTATATACCAGGGTATGCCTAGAAACATCCTGAGATGCTTATTGACCAGGCAATAACCAGACACATGTTGAGATGCATATATACCAGGCTATGCCCTGACACATATTGAGATGCTTATATACTGAATTATTCCCTAACACATACTGGGATTATTATATATCAATCTATTCCCTGATACATGTTGAGATACATATATACAGGTCTAGGTCATGGAACATGCTGAGATTATTATATACCGGGATAGGCCTTAACACATGCTGAGACACTCATATAAGGGATTTGGCCTAGTGATTTGTTATACCATGGGTATATGGTTGTGGCTGGCATGGTTGTGCTACATGCTTAAAACATTTTTACAATATAGTGAAGTAGGTTATTGGAGTATTTTATTAATTTTTGAATTAATTAATACACCTCTCTATCACATTACTGCATGCACTTGTTATCAGTCTGGTTTGTCTAGACATGGTGGTTACAACCTACTGAGTTTTACTCACTCCCTATTCAGACTGTAATTTGGTGTCTGAGAATATTTTATGGAAAGTTATGGAAAAGGGAAATGGACCTTGTAGATGATTATTGATTGCTGGATGAGCTAGAGTTTAGAGACACGACTGACATAAAGAATGGGGCATATTTGTTTTTGAGTTTATTTGTATCATCATGTATTTATTCTATATTTTTTTAGTTTTTCATTGGATACATATCATTATGGCATTACATGATCCCTTATTATTGGTATATCGGTTTCTCCTTTATTTCCCAGTTGTGTTATATTGTTTTCTCTATGTCTATAACTTTGATTACTTTATATGGTTTATTTTTGATACTGTGACACTTTATACCAGGGGTATAGTCTCTCCATTATATATATCACACCCCACTGCTAGTTAGTAGTCTCTGACGTATGAGGAGGTGTGCTTGAGGTCTCATAACCAACCCTTTTTGGCCATGTGAGAGAGTTTCGGATCGGGGGACATTATAGTAGGGCACACCCAACTTCTTCATTTTTTAGAGTGGGACATTGATTTTAAAAAACACATATCCAACATGAAAAAATGATGATCCAATCCAGCATTAAACATACATAATGAAAAACATAATCAAAATAATGTAAAAAATATTACAACTCAATCAAATAGGTTGGATATCATGGAATAAGGATGATGAGACGATCATAATGAGGAGAGGGAAATATTTGGCATGGATATTAGGGATGAAATGTTAGAAATGTCTGAATCACATAAGGACAGGGTATCAACAGATATGGGTCTAGAAAAATGGTAAATGAGGATGATGGGCCTGGGTTGTGGGGAGAAGGGGGTTAGGGTGATGTCAGAGTTGGGGATCAAGGTCACAAGGGATAGGAGTCATCGAGAGAAGGGGAATGAGGAGCCACTGTCAGGGTTTGTGTTCTCAAGTCACCACCATCATAGGTAGGGGTGGGGGTCAACATTGAAGTAAATGGTGTATGTGGGGCAAGGATGGGTTGATGATATAGAGTTCAGGGAGAAGGGTCATTGTCAAGGTCACTATCATCGAGGGTTGGGTGGTGGTCAGCATCGATGGGAGAGGGAACATGCGGGTCCAGAGGGGTTGTCAGGGGTGGGGGTGAGGTGATAATTTTTTTTAAGATTTAGTGGTGATTTTAGTTAAACTATCACTAAATATAATAGTGTTTATTATTAATTAAAAAATAGATATGGTTATAATAACCACTCCTAATAAACCACCACTATGCCTTATGTTTCTTAATATAACCCCACCCCATCCCAACCTATTAAACATCTTCCGTATATCCTACATTTCTTGAGTCTTCCAACAAGCCTTGATGAAAATCACTGGAGGCGCATCAAATGAGGCAATGATGGATGATTAGATGATGGGAGATGATAATGTAGGGGCCAATAATGTGGGATTAATGTGCTGGTTAATCAAGGTTTACATGTAGGGAGATGGTGAGTGGGTGTTTAAGAGGATGAAGAAGATGAGGGGACTGGTGGATGAGTATTTTAGAGAAATCACCACATACCAGTACCTTAGGATCACTTGAACCTAAGACTACTTAAATGGGTATATTAATCCATCAACATCTACCTCTAGGTGACTCTTTGAAACCCTAATCTTCTACTCCATTTAGTGGTTCTTTATCTTTGTTGGAAGTCTAATCAGGTATCATGTATGCCCATCCCCAACTTCCATGGGAGGAGTAATCTTACCTTTGTGGCTGACTCAACTATGAAAAAATCATCCTCCCCACAAGAAAAGTATTCTCTAAGAACCTCATCGTCCTTTCTACTTTTGTAATGTGAGCCTTGATGGTGCATTCAAATCTTCTCTTGTCATCCCCAACAAAAGATGTTGGGGCCTATTGTCTACTCTTCCTTATAACCCTTTACCACAAACTCATGGGATTCATATTTTTTAATATATATATATATATATATATATAAGTAAAAAAGTAAAAAGTAAAAAATAGGTAGGGTTAATAATGTGTATTAACTTTATTATTTATATTTAGATTGAGATTAGATTATTTATTTTTAATAGTTATTATTTTATTAATTGGGTTTGAGTTTATTTTAATTTAATACCAGATGGTTTGACATCTTTTGGGAAAAAATCCCTCAAGGTACCATTGAAGCATTTTTGGGCTGGTTGTTTTTGTTGAAAAAATGGGTTTCTATGGTGAATTATCGGGTTCCATAGATATTGTTGAAAATCTATGTTGACAAAGAACTATGAAAAAGGAATGGACGATCTGGTGGTGGTACAAAAAGAATAGATACAAGGTGGTTGCATTTTCAAGTGTTTTCCAAATTTTTGGGCCTCAAAATAGAAAAAAGGAGAAAGGTGTTTCAGGTAAAGGAAGGTGCACGAAAGGTCTAGAATATGTGTGAAATATTGGGGTTTTCATGCAAAATTGAAGCTGATTTAGAAACTTGCATTCCATGCATGTTTTAGGATCAGAACGCCAAAAAATGGAAAAGGCATGAAGTGCGTGAAAGATTCCAGATGTTCACAAAAGATTAGGATTGCACAAAAGAAGTTAGCGCACCCAATGCAATGCCAAGATGGGTTTTCATGACATGTCTGGTGTATGATTCATGGACGTAGCTCAGTGAGGGTGAACCAAGTAAAATTGTTGTATCTCATGTATGCTTTAATTTCGGTTTATACCTTTTAGTATGAAAGAGAGAGAGAGAGAATAAAGTTTTGTTTTAAAGTGAAACAAGATCAAAAGGGGAAGCTATTTTTATCTGTCATACCTTGATCCACCCACCCTCTTAGGGTATTTTACCTAGTGGGCCTAACAACATATCTAATTATTATTAATAAAGAATTTTTTTTTGAATTTTATTAAAATGAAATAAATACTATTTTTTAAAATTTATATTTTTATTTGCGAGCATTTGATGTCATCGTAATTTTATAGTAACATCTTCCCACTCTTGGCATCAGAGCACAAAAAGAAAAAAAAAATTGCGAAAGAAATTTTGGAGTAATTTGGAACTTCAAGTTTTCTATATCCTATTAATTCTCTTTATGAGTCACATCATGTGTTTCTTTAAGAACACTTAAATTACATGTTTTTTCAGGAACACACACCTCTATAATGGAGTTTTCAATTATACCCATTCACTTTAATTTTCTTGGATTTCTATCCTTAGATCCATTTGGTCTTCCATGATTCATGTTAGTTTTTGAGATTTCTATAACATCATTATGTAATTATGTCTTCAAGACATCAATTCTAGTTGGAACATTTATAACTAGATCATGTGATTTAGTTATTCCATTTGAATCAGTAAATGCAATGAGCAATTGATTTTCTATATCTTGAAAAATGGAAAATATTTTTCAATTATATCTCACACTACATGGTGGGAGGATCGAGAAAAAGTAACATTTTCACAATCTAGGAAATCTCCTCCCTTTGTTTCTTTTCTCCCCCCAATGCTGAGAATATTTCTTCATTAAAGTGAAAATCAGCACAATGTATTGAAAATATATCAAGGGTTTTTGGTTCAAGATATCTGATAATGGATTAAGATTCATATCTTACATATATTCTCAACTTCCTTTAAGGTCCCATATTTGTATCTTTCAGAGGAGAAATTGGTACATATACTGCATAACCAAATATTCTTAAGTGGGAGATATCAGAATCTTGGTCAAAATCCAATTGTAGTAGAGAGTGATTATGATATTCACTTGGTCTGATGTGAATTATTGCCAAGGAATGAAATATTTCAATACCCCATATGAAGCTTAGTAGTTTCCTTCTCATTATTAATTGTCTAATAATAAGTTGAGGTGTTTTATTAGTGATTCTACTAAACCATTTTTTATATGCATACAAGTGACTGAATAGTCTATAGTAAACCCCATTTCCATATAATAACCATTGAAAGCTTGAAAGGTAGATTCTATATCATTATGGAAGATTTCTTTCTTGATGAAATAATCTGAGAATTATGCTATCAATTTAATTATTTCATCAGATAAATCATGAAAGCACTACAATAATTGAGATCAGACATACATTTGAGTGGATTCTATTAATAAATACTATTTTATACAATTTATATTTTAATTTAGTTAGCATTTGATGTCTCAGTAATTTCAATTTACTATCTTCCCATGCTTGGCATCAGAGCACATGGAGAGAAAAATTGTGTGAAAGAAATTTATGAGTAATCTGGAACATTAGTACGAGTTCTCCTTTAATTTGGATATGGATTGAAATCCATAAAACTTTGTGAAATTATGATGGAGAATATTGAAAGAGAAGTGGAAGAGGAGATTCTGAGGGCTTAGTCTGACACCCTAGGTTAGGATTGAAATGGAAGTTTCCATGGGGGGCCACACCTGTGATCTAATTTTTTATTTTTTATTTTTTATTTTTACAATGGTTAGGGATGGGGGAAACAAATTAAAATACAGACTAAACACGTGTGAGATGTCTTGAAACCAATACCTCCCATAAAACCACCAAATAGAACATCCACTAGGCTATACACCTGTGATCTAAATTTATTCATAAAAAATATCAATTTGGGTCATCAAGCCAAGTACATTCTGAATGTTGCAAAGTGGGATTGATATTTGATTTGAAATTTTGGTTATGAACTTGGTGTTTTATTTTTTGATTCATAATTTCAGGCTTTAAAGAACTTTTAAATATGGTTTGGGTAGATTATGGACTCTTGAATACCTCAAATATTCCCACTGGTAAGATTCTCATTTAATGTATCTTCATTGTTAATGAAACCATTTTGTAGAGCTTTGGAAAAGGATTAGATTGCCCTGTGTTAGCACAGGATACCAACTTGACATGATGAAGGAACCATTCTTATGAAAGTTACTAACAGATTTGTGACTGGACTTGAATCTTGGACCAATCATCACTAATCTGGTCCTGATTATTGATATTGTTGCTCTAGTGGTATTTTTATATCATTGTGATTGTTCACTGTTCTTTGTTGATGGGTGATCACTACTGTTGTTTTGAAGATGTGTTGTAAATATGTCAGATTCTATGATATAAAATAAATCACTTTTTTATTTTATTTCATTTCATTTACCTATTTGATATATTTTTTACTGGGTCCATATTTATTTTACATTCTATCAATAAATTTAAATGGTGTTGACCATTAAATCCTACAAATAAAATTTATTAATTTCATAAAATAAAATAAAATCATTACTAATTTCAACAACTTAGATGAAAAAAAACTTTATCTATTTCCCTTTTTCCTAAAACCCAAATTGAGTCAAATCAATTGATTTAAGTAAAATTGGATATTATTTGAGTTTTTAGAGCCCAAACTTGTGATAAGTTATGTTCTAACTTATTAGATTGTGTTTGTTGACAAACAATTGTGTATTTTCAATTGTAATTATGACAATGGTAAATTATTTTCCACAAAAGTAAAGTGATATTTTAATAAAACATCAGTTATCCGAGTTGACATTGAGTGTTTTAGTTGGTAATTTAGATTGATTGTTGTTAACAATTAATTTATTTTTTTCTTAAGTTATTTTTTAATTATCCAATCATTTATCCAATAGTTAGCTTATCAGAATATAGTGTGTCCACCATAAATTAGAAACTAAGTAAATAATGATTATGTAAATAATTGAAAATCTAGTCTTCAATTATGACTATTTTACTCAAAAATATATAACTCGGTAAAAAATCATGGATTGATGTTGACAATGATTCAAAATCATATCACCAAGTAATTAGTGTATGAATCTAGCTGGGGACTCACACATGAAAAAAATATTATAAGAAATCCACTACCGCAAACTATTTGAAAAATGATGTTCCATTGAAAAAGAAACCACATGAAATTTATTTGTATACAAAAACTATTTTCAATGATCATGTAGGAATTTGAGTAATATCTGGGATTTTATGTGTCTATAAAAATTCATATAAATTTTTTAAATAGTCAAGGAAATACAAGAAGTGTCCCACAATTTTTTCCTCATAAAATAAAACTCATTTAGGCTTGAAAGGGTTAGTGGGAAATAAACTATAGTATCTAGACATAGCTCTTGTTATGTGAGGAAATGAATGATAAAATGTCACTGAAAGAGTTGTGGTGTCCTTGGACACACATCAAATGTTTACTAGTATTTTGAATCAATAATTGAGGAGAATATAAGGAATGTCTCAAAGTGGATGAAACCCTATAAGAAGCAACAAAGTAAGTTATAGAATGAAAATCCATTACATGGAATTGGAAAAAATTATGGAATATATTCTCATTACAACCAACAAGGTATTCATATGCTTATATGTTATGAAATTCATTATTTAGAATCATTAGAATAAAAGGAAATGAAAATGAAAAATGGAGGTGGTGATCATTTTAATCATGGAAACAAATTCATCATTGACCAAACACATGGAAATAATGGTTAAAATCAATTGAGAAACCTACAAAACCTCAAATATGTTGAGGTATAATCCCACCTCATTCAATCATTATTTATATTTGGTTTATGTTCTCAAATGGGGAGAGACAAACACAAATCGAAAGCTATGTTTCATGAAAAAGTGGAACTATAACACTATCATATCTAAGGTGATAAAATGGAGGGGGGTGGGGAGGGGTGAGCCTTTGTGATGAGAATATTGTATAAGTTTTTCATTATAGTTCAAAAATTCATATAACATTTATAATACTCACAAGTTGAAAAAAATATAACTGGGGATATGGAAGATGTCATGTCACCATTGTTGTATTTTTTTTAAAAATAACATGAAGGTTATGGTTAGATTGAAGGTTACAGGTGTTGTGGAAGCACTTATTGGGAATAACCAACTCATTTTTTATCATAATCTGTGTTGGGGGGCTACGTTGCACAAGGCAGTCCCCATTCAATTTTTCACGATCCATTGTTTTTAATTTTGGTTCGCATAATCCCAAAATTCTAAATCTGGAAAACTAATTTTTATTTTCCAGTCTTATTAACATAAGCCAATAACCTTAATTAAAATAATTCTTATACAATTCCGAAAATCCAGAAAAGTGACAGCAGCAAGCAGTGACATACCCAAGAAAAAATAATTCTTAAATAACTTCTTTATCAACAACTGAAATAAAATTAGAATTGAATGAATTTAAGAAGCAACATTCAACATTAACCAAGTCAGTGTGGAAATCTTTAAAAGATATAATGATATTTATGTTCTTCGGCCAATTGACCTACGTGTATAGGGAAAAATCAACTTAGGTTTTTACTATCCAATAAAGGAGTAAAAAAGAAGTGAATAAAACAGTAGCACAAGAAACATGTACAAGGAATAATATACCAATAAAGAAATAGGAAAAGGTCAAGGCCTCCCTTACCAGGGGCTCAACATAACCTTTTCCACAGATACTCCATGGTCAAGGTGCTACACAACATTGACATCATGCTTGAGTCCTCTAGGTCCATCCTCCAATAGATCAGCATTGCTCTCTAGGTTGATCGACAATATCCTTATTGATTGAAGCCATCCAGAAACATCTGCGCTCACTACTAGTTGAAAAAAGATCTAGATATATTTGAAGCTGAATCACTGAAGATGAAGCTAAAAAGCATCTTCCACACTAAGCTTCCACTAGAAAAGAAGGTAAATGGCTACGAGTCACCTGTGCCTAAGCTCCATCACCCAGATCATGAATAAGATCTTCCTGAACCCTATGCTCGGTGCTATTGGAAGAGGAAGACCCAAAGGCCGAACCCTTTGGATAAATAACCATTTACATCAAATCCCATCATAACCATCAAACTATGCCGCTATTATCCATGTCCACACAAACTAAAATCAACACCTTCTGGGTCCAAGATCGACCATAGGTATCACTTCTTATCCCATATAATGAGTCACCACACTATCAAAATCCTAAATTTCAGCTCTCTCTATGAAAAACCCAAGGATATCCACCATATGGATACTTTTATTTCTTGCACCCGAATTGACTAACGCTATCAGAAAAATGAGTACATGAGGACTAAAATTGAATACATGAAAACAAATCTTGGATGGAGTGCACACATATAAGGTGCATGGGTGTTCGATAGTTCCTCAAAGAAAGCTGTATAAAAACTCTTAAAACATCATATTAAAAATGAATTTAATTAAAAATAAAAAAGTGAAATGGAATTTCACAATTCTCTACCTTGTTAATTAAAATTCATAAACTGGTTTAGCATGCAACAACAAAATACCCTCCTCCTTACAAATAAACTCCTAACCGCATGATGACTATGCACTGACAACCATCATTAATTCGAGCATCACATCCTAAATAGGAAATACTTATAGGGTATGACACAAAATCCCCTATCATGCATCAACATTATGCACACTCCCCAAATTAAGGATATTATAAACTACTACTAAACATGATCAGAATTAAAAAACTCCAACCATAAAAAGAAAACATTCCTGCATTTACTGAGCCCACCTCTGAGATCATTCCCTCTAGGAAGACCTATACTACTCACTAGTAACCACAACACATGGTAAAACACAACAATACCCATCCTATAAGAAAACATGAAAAAAACATAGAAAAACACATAAAATCCCTGAAAAAACCAGTACATTAATGTCAATAGCATCAATAAAATTAACACAGAGAAAACAAGCATAGAAAAATAAAAAACCGATCTCCACCTAAACCCATCACAGACTCATAAAACTATCCACCTAAAGGGAATACACTTCCTAGAACTGACCAAATACGGAGTTACACATTCCTAACTGGTACCACTATAAAATCCATAAATCTCCAATCCTAAAGTTCATCTCATAACCATGAGAGAACAAAACCCACAAGAAAGGTTATCCCACTACTGACCTAAAGAAACCCCCCTTAAATATATCAAACCAACGACATCAAGAACCTAATTCATAGGTACCCATCCAAAGTCGTGAAAGAGATACTAGCACACCCATCATGAGGTTTTATGATCTTCCAAACATCAAGCAATAAACTGCTTCTCTAATCATTACCCAAGACATCACTACTCTCATAATTGGTTATCTCCCAAGAATACCAACCCTCCTAGGACACAAAGGAAAAAACACTGAGAGTTGAATTCGTAACTCTTCCCCACTGAATGTAGACTAGATAGAAACATATCCTAGACCAAGCCAATAACAATGGTTTCTCATTAATCGGGTACCACTGCAAAACCCATGCAGTTCCAAGAATCCTGAGGGAAAACTGTAAACCAATTAGAACACTGATGATCCAAGGGAAGCCTACTACCGACTAGGAAAACTCATACCAGTATAGATTCCTAACGATATCTAGGAACCTCCTAACATCACCAAAGTGATCCTGACTGATCCTCCATGAATCTCAATCATCAACAATCCTATTAACATGTCACTTTCATTATAAACACTACCCATATCGAAGAAACACTCATAACTTGTCACAACCTAGTGACACCATCCCAAAACCAGGACATACACCAGAGGAATAAAACTTATCTAATTACCATCTCACTCTCCAAAGGATAAATTATGTACTAGGAGACCAAACAAATACATAAATAGACCCTACCACACACCTCACTACTAACTGATACACTCTTTCTCATGCCAACCTCACAAAACCCCTCCTACCCAAGAACTCGAGACACAAACTGGAAAGCCAAACACTTCCTAAGGTCTCCACTAGGGAATAAAAAATGGGGATACAAAAATAGAACAAAAATTAATAAAATATTGTAAAATTACATCAAAAAAAGTAAAAGACCAAGAAGAAAAAAACATCAAAGCATGCTACACAATTAAAATCCACTAAAAGATCATTTAATGCAATGAATTATCGATTCCGAAATTTTAAAATACAAAATTATACCCAATTTGGCTCTAATACCACTTATTGGGGGGATTTTATGCACAAGGAAATCCCTATTCGAATAACCAGGATCCATTGGGTTTAATTTTGGTTCACATAATCCCAAAATATAAAATCTAGAAAACCTATGTTTATTTTACAATCCTATTAACATAATACAATAAAAATACTTAAAAAAATTCATATATAATTCCAACAAGCCAAAAAAGTGAAAACAGAAAGCAATGATATACCCAAGAAAAACAATGCTTAAATAACTTCTTTATCAACAAGTGAATTAAAATTAGAATTGAATTAATTTAAGAAGCAACATTCAATATTAAACAGTTCGATTCAAAAATAAGTAAAAGGGACAACAAGATTTATGTGCTTTGGCTAATCGGCCTATGTTCATGGAAAAGAATCAATAAAGGTTTTCACTATGCAATAAAGGAGTAAAAATGATGAGAATGAAATAGAAGCACAACAAGCATGTACAAGGAATAAAAGACCAAGAAAGAAATATGAAAAGATCAAGAACCCCTATACTAGGGGCTCAGTATAACCTTTTCCACCGATCCTCCATGTTCAAGGTATTACACATCATTGACATCAAGATTGAGTTATCTAGGTCCATCCTCCAATAGATTGGAAGAACTGTTCTGGTTGATCATTAATATCCATATTAATCACAACCATCCAGAAACGTCAGTGATTACCACCAGTTGAAACCAGATATGGATCTATTTAAGGATAAAGTACTACGGATGAAGCGAAAAAGATGCTGCCACACCAAGCATCCACTGGAAAATAACGTTGACCACTGCAAGTCACCTGTTCCCGAGCATGATCACCTAGATCTTGAACCAGATTTTCCTGAACCCTAAACTTGGTGCTGTTGGAAGAGGATTACCTGAAGGCCAACCCACTTGGATCAAGAACCCATTTCCATTAAAGTCCACCACACACATACAACCATTATGCTACAATCCATGTCTCCACAAACCAGAATCAATGCCCTTAAAGTCCAAGATAGACCATAGGTGTCCCTTCTACTACCCTCCGATGAAGCACCACACTGTCAAAATCCTAAATCACAGCTCTCCTTGTGATGAAATCTAGGGAGATCAGTAATCTGGATGCCTATAATTCTTATGCCCGAATTGAGTGGCGCTATCAGAAAAATGAGGAAACAAACCCTAAAATTGAAGAAGTGAAAACAATTCAGGGTGGAGTGCACACATTTATGGTGTAGGGGTGTTTGATAGTTCCTCATAGCTTGCTGTATAACAACTCTTAAAACATCATAATAAAAATGAATTTTAATTAACAATAATAAAAGTGAAATAAAAATTCACAATCCACATATAATCCATGATGTACATGATGAAGAAACATCATGACCAATATAATTAATATGAATATTAATTGAAAATAACTCAGAACCAAAAATAGAGAACCTTTTCATATATAATTTATATTTAATTTATTTAGTAAAGAATTATCTTTAATTGAATTCTTTCTTCGTTGTCGATGATTGGATGAAGAACTCTTATTGTACCATTGTTGCGTCAGAGGAATCAATGATATATTCTCTCTAATAGTGATCCAACCATGCTTCACAAAACTATGATCATCACTGTATAATCCTTAGGGTGTTACGCAGATGAAACTAATACCTATGATGATCACTGTTGATCACAAATGAATACTTCAAGATGAGAAAAATTCACTCTAGTGTAAAAGAAGAAATGATCTCCACTCTTCAGAGCATTCTGGGAGAGAGATCTCTTGGGTTTGAGAATATACTCTTTATAATTCTCTATGAAAAATGAAAGAATATCACTATATCTTAGAAAAAATATTATAATCAAGTTTAAATAATTCAAGGTTTATAGAATAATTATTTCACAAAGGTCCATATTATTTTCTTAATCTTGGTGAAACCCATTTCTAAATACTAATAATAATATTATTACTTACATGACATGTGATAAACTCACAAATAAAATAAATATTATTTTCTTGGATAAAAAATTAATATTTATTCAAAAAATATTTAAACTGGAATTCCTTATTGGACCATCAAACTAGATTTGCTAATCCTCAATATTTATCGGGCATTAAATAATGACTATTTATTTGATTAAATAAATAAAACCATATTATTAACTAATAAATATATAAATATTATATTCATCTAATTAGTTAATAAATATTTTTAAAATATTCACATAATCAAAAAAAATATTTTGCTATCTTATGAATAAACCAGCATAAATAAATATTATATATTCAAAAAATTAAATAAATAATTAATTGGTGAATAAATATTTATTTATATATTCAACCCACATATATATTCTCTCGAATGACTAGTTATTGAGTATTTATAATCAAACTAACATGAATAATTCTTAAACCATGTATGAGAATAATATTTATCTAACATGTTAAATCCATATAAAATTTAACCAAGGTTCTGAATACACTTAGTGTGTGACCCTCTAGGCCCATTTCTTAGTGACATTAGGCTACAATACCAAAAGTCCAAGGTTAGAATCTAAAAACATGTCAAATCTCCAATAGAGAAAGATGTTAATGTCATAACAACATGTAACCTCCAACAATATGACACTATGTAATATAATCTATATATCTCGATATCTCAAATTTAATAAGTTGCATATTGGTGTCATCAACTTATATGATCAATGAATCTTTCTATAAATTTTTGGAAATGAACTTACCAATTGAATCCCATGGACATGGATTTAATTAGGTAGTTCCACTCCCATCAAAGATCCTAAGATATAAAATTTCATTAAAAAAAGGGAAAAAAATTTCTAGCATTATTTATTAATACAATATCACTTATGACACACCCAATATAACATACTTCCCATGAACATATTACATCACAATTTTGGTCAGTACATAAAAGTACATGACTCATGGAATAAATTAATACTAATTTTAAATTCTAAAGATAATTACACATATTCAGAGATAAGAGCATCTAATGACACATATAAATGTTAATTTCTTACTGTCAGGTCATGTTATCATAATCAATTACACTAAAGATTACCCAGGGCGTTCACCATGATAAAGTGTCTCAAATTCCTATGTGTTCCTACCTGATAGCCATTATCATTTGTGTTCTATCAAATAAATTATCCAAATATAAAACTTATATTTAAGAATAATTTCATGACACTTCTAGGTTCTCATAATAGCAGATAACTACTATGACCTTTTAGTGTGACATGTATAATTAGGACATTATCATATAAAAAGTTATACAGAAAAACAATCATGATGTGATAAAATTTATAGTAATATTAATAATACAATGATTATATGTAATCATAAAGTAAATATAATTAGGTTTCAGGGAACCTGATCCAATATAACCCCACTTTCACTAGATCCAACTGCTAAATTTTTTTAGTCTGCTATATCTCATTTAGTTTTCATGATTCTACTAAGGTAAAACCTTATTCAATGGGTCCTACACATTTTCCGCCATGAAAAATCTGCTAACAACAACTTCACCCCTTTGAGAAAAATTCCCCTAGAGGTGATATTTCAAGAGTATGTGCTTCATTCGTTGATGAAAACTTGACTCCCTTGAGAGATGAACCACTATGGTATTATCAAAATACAATGTGATATGATCTATAATTTTAGGCACCAAATCAAGCTCTTTCATAAATCTGTGAATCCAAACTAATCCTTTAGTTGCATAAGAAGAGACTATATACTCGGACTCCATTATAGAATCAATGAAAATTGGGTTCTTTTAACTCTTATAGCTCATAACTCCTCCATTGTGACTAAATACATATCTTAATTTCAGCATCAAATTTTTCTTATCTATTTGGAAACTAGCATCCGTATATTCTCTAATGAGTAGTTCCTTATATCCTCCATATACAAAAAATATATCCTCAGTATGCCTCAAATACTTAAGGATTTACTTAACAACATACCAATATTGTACTCCTATATCAACTTGATATCTAACTACAATGATCAAAGCGTAAGAAACATTAATACCAGTACATAACCTGATATACATGATAAATCCTATCATAGATGTGTATGGGATCTTAATCATTCTATATCTATATACCCTATTATGTAAGAGGTCACATTTTCTTAGAGATATGTATACTATGTGACACTAGAACCAATCCCATCTTATATTGGTCCATATTTAATATCTTTAGTATCTAGTCAATATATGGACATTCACTTAATATAAGTTTCCTTTTGACTCTATCATGAATGATCATGATTCTAAGGATATATGATACTTCACCTAAATCCTTCATGGAGAAATACTTTTTTAACCAATCCTTAACCGATTATAAGAATGGTATATCATTTTTAATAAGTAATATATCATCAACATATACTACTACTAATTTGACAACACACTCACTAAACCACTTGAAAACCCATGGTTCATATTCATTCATTGTGAAACAAAAATCTCTTATAACTTCATTAAGATGAACACTCTATAACCTAAATGCTTTCATTAACCCATAAATGGATTTATGTAACTTATATATATTATTGGCATTTCTTAGAGTCACAAACCCTTCATATTGTATCATATTGAAATCTTCCTAAACATTCCCATTATGGAAAGATATTTTAATATCCATCTTCAAAATCTCATAGTCATGAAAATATTCCATGGAAAGTGGAATTCTAATAGATTTAAAAAAGGAAACTAGAGAAAAGGTTCCATAATATTAAATGCCTTGATTTTGTTTAAACCCTTAATCCACTTTCCCTGCTTTATAGGAATTTACCTTACCCTACATGTCTAGTTTTCTCTTAAATACGCATTTTCACTCAATGGTTTTTACATCAACTAGAAGATCCACCAGAACCTAGACTTGGTTCTGATACATGGATTACACCTCAGAATTCATAGTCCCTTACCATCTTGAAGCTTCTAATCTCTCTACTACATCCTTATTGGAAATAGGATCATTAATTTTAACCAATAACAAGTAACCATCCTCAATGACTACAAATAAAAATATTTATGGTTCTCTAACCTCTTTGGTGCTCTTATAAAGTACTTGTGTTTCAGGGGTAACATTTTTCATGGGGACTAATGGAACTTTTTCTTATACCAACAATTATATATATTAAGCATCAAATTCATTGAATTCAATCTTTCTTCTACTACGCTTCTTAAGGATGCGCTCCCTCTTAAGAAATATGGCATGTCTTGTGATGTTTACATCCTTGTTTGTGGTAATGTATAGATAATATCCCCTTTTTTTCTTTAGGATACCCTATAAAGATACACTTTGTATCCCAAGGTACTAGTTTGTTCCTAGTGGTGGCCTTAAAAAATTCCTCGCATCCCCATACATATATGTTTGACCACACAAATTTCCTTCCATACATTTACACATATGGTATTTTGTTTTCCACTTTAGTTGGTACCTAGTTCAGTGTGTATGCTATATTGTGTAATTCATATCCCCAAAAGGATAATGGAAAATTTTCATTAATCATCATCAAACTTAAATTTTCAAGCAAGGTGTGGTTCCTCCTTTCACAAAAACCATTCTAATATAGTGTATAAGGAGTATTATGTAAAGATAAAATTACAAACTCCCCAAGAAATTTGATGAATTCTTATTTATGATACTCACCTCTTCAATCAAATTGAATCTTATTTATTAAAATTCCCCAGGTGTATAATTTTTTTTAATTTTTAGGGGAAATCTAAACTTTTATTTGGTGGAGGGGCTAGATTTTTAATCAGGGTTCACAATGGAATTATGAATAATTTAATGTCTTAAAATGATGTTTTGTTATGTGGTTCAGGACTTGGGAGGTACTTAGGGTGCTTGGGTGGGTATTTTGATCTTTGGGTTAAGTTTCCTGAGTTTTAGAGGTTTCTTTCTAGGGTACACAGTTAGGAGTGCTTGGTTTAAAAGAAACCATACAACACCCCGAGCATGAGGAGGGTTTCAGTTCCTTTCTAAAGTGCATGGTTGAGTTTCACAATTAGTGAACATTTTAGGTTTAACCATGCGAGTTCTCCAAAAAAAATCATGCAATTTGGATTGTAATTGGGGCATGAAATAAGTTTTGCACATAGTTTTAGACACACCATGAAAAATATTACAGATTGAGATAGTTCCAATTCACATGGTTAATACACAATTTGGAAAACCATGTGGCTCAACCATAAGAGAGAGATGTACATATAAAATACCTACCACATGATTGAAATATAGTTTAGAAAAACATGTGGCTAAACCATGTAGCTCATCAAAATTGGGTTTTATGGGTTTTCCCCTATTCGATTTTAAGTCTCAACCCCTCATTTTCCTTCATCTCCCTCACACGCACACCGAACTGATGGATCCATTTTCCGTCGACTCCCCCTTCATTTGGGGTAGTTCTAGCTTAATTATTGGGCATTTTATGGCAAGGATTCACCTCCAAAAAACTTCATTCTTCTCCTTCTTCCTCATCCCTAATTTTTGAGTTCTTTGTTTAGGATTTTCGATGCTAATTCCACTGAAGAATTTTAGAATCAACCAAGTTTCATGGGGTTTTTTATGGATTGCATATGAGACATCCCGAGATGAATTATATAGACCGTCACCCATCATTTAGATGAAGGTATGTCTCACTACCAAATTTATTATGTTTTTTTCTTTAAATTAAATTAAATAGGAATATTTAATGGGGATTCATGTAAGGTATTTACCTGGTAATAGTGTTGGGTGTTTTCTAGGAACCTTATATGGAAGGTTTCTTGAGGGTTCATTGAATGATGTGTTCCTGGTGAGTTAATCAACAATTATTCCAAATAGATATATTTTGGTTAATAAATTGTAAATGTTAATTAATTATGAATTTATTATAATTGAGAACCTTGGGTGCTTGAGTTTGGATTAGAGGATTTGGTGTCAATGCTGGCATGGTTTGGTCCTAGGTGGGGATTAGAGAGCCTAGGTGGAAACTACTAGCCTACAAAGTTAAATTTGGAAAACATCCATAATGGTAGGTGGTCCCAAAATTTGTCCATAGTATTTTTATTCTTATAAGTTATTATGATTCCCATCTCACCAGTTTTTCAAGTGATGAATTGATAAATTAATTAAGTGTTTTAATTTTTTCCCTTAGTTAAAACCCTTTAACATTCCTTGAGTCATGTGGGATGGTAGTTCCAAGTGGAACACTTTAGTAATAATGTGACCTTGGTAATTGGATAATCAAATATTGTTTCAAATGGATATGTTTTTTTGGGAAAATTTCATTTGAAATAGAAATTGGAAATGGTATTTTAGAATTGGTAAATTGGGTTCATTTTTGAAATAGAAAAAGGTGAAATGTTGTTGACAACATGTGTTGGGTATTTTGGAATTAGTGTTTGAAAAGAGTATTTAAAAAATTATTTAGATCAATATTTTGGAAACATAATTAAAATAGTTTTGTAAATAGTAATTGGAATTTATTTCAAAATAGAAATGTGAAATTAACCCTTATGACATGTAATTGTTTATTATGTGTTATAGAAAATGATGATATGTTTGTACATTATTCTTTGATGTAAATATAATTTATTTTTTATGATGATTAATCACCTTGTGAACATGGAACCCAGGAGGATACTTGAGATTGATGGATAAACCTATGGTGAACATGGCCCCCTGAGTGGATGCCCAGATTGATGATTAAACCCAAAGTGAACACGACCTCTAGGTGGGTGCTGAGTTTGTTGGTTTAAACCGTGGTGAAAATAGCACTTGGTTAGAAATTAATTGGTCTCCAGGGATGAGTATACTACCTCTATATGTCATTGTTTGACTAAGGATATGTATATTACCCCCAATGAGAGATGAGTTTTCACTATCGTCATGACATGCTCATAGACACCCTGACACTGGTTAGTACGTACCATTCTTGGGGTGAAGCCGACCCCTAGGTTTGGCATTTCTTTTATGATTTTCATTTTAAATGTTTTAATAATATTTTCTTATCTTGAGCACTACTGCATTCACTTTTCATAGACTGGTTATATTTAAGGTCTCTATTGGTGGAAGCCTACAGAGTTTTACTCACACTCAACTCAGGACACCAAGTCACTTGAGAACCCGAGCATACTCTGTTCATGTTTACATATAAAGGTTTTGGGAAAGGCCTGGTGCTAATGCATGATGGCTAGTTTCCTTGGCTAGATTTAGATGATGGAATTGGGTAGGACTCAGGACTAGTTTGGGATCGACTATTGGTCTTAGTTTTATTCATGTTATTTTAGTACTACTTGTGTATGATCCACCCACAAGGGATCCAAATAGAATATATTGAATTCTATTTATTATATCATATGATGTTGTATTATTTCTTTGGAATATTACTTCGCCATAATTTATATCTAGATATATATCTAATTTATGTTATTTAAATTTTTTTTTCACTCTGATGATAAGGGAATAGTCTCTCTATGGTAACCCCACAAGCTCTCATCTCTAGTCGACAACCTCTAGTGTATGGGGAGGCATGCTTGGGGTCGTGTGGTTAACCAGTATGGTTACTATTCATATAGTGGGTTGGGATGAGTTGTTATAATGTGGAATCATTGAATTTTATTATATTTTAATATTTGGGTATGGTAGATAGGAGACTAGGATGTTTTGAGGCTTAATAATGAGCTCATTTTTGGGTGTTACTTCCCAACATATAGGGTAAAATCAAACCTACAAGGGATGAGAATTGTTTTTCTCACCTTGTGCTTTTACAATTGATTGGTTTCCTCCCCGAGTGGTTCACGTGAGTGTGATGTTATTGATTTATGGGGTTTCTATTCTTGGATGGTATGATAAAGGTTGAGTTAATTCATGCATCATACTTGGCACATTGGACTGGTATGACATCCATATGTTTCCAATGATTGATAATTTCCTAGGATTCACAAGTACTGGTGTTTATTTACTTTCTTTGGTTTATGTATGATAATAATTTATATCTACCTATGGTTTTAGATAATTTTTTTTCAGACTCTTTCCACTAGAAAGAACATCATGGTGATGATGAACTTTCTTTTCCTATCCTAGAGTGGTTCATATCCTTGGACTAATCATAGTCCTTCTAGCATGGTTACCCCACTTTCCCACCTTCCAAAGGTGGGTGACCTCTACCCCCATGATTGATGATGTTGACTCCTTGATTGGATCATGATGATGGGATGTCAGTTCCTCCTTCCATGGATTCCTCATTAGCATTCATCACCTAGTCTGGGTCTCCCTCATATATTTGAGACAAGTTTTTGAATCTCATTCTCAAATCCATATTGAAATAGACACTGGTTAATAATGATATTTTTCTCACAAGATGGAAATTACTTATAGTTGGAGTTGATAATGATTTTGGACATATTTGGACATATTTGGACTTTGGGTGTGTTGGGAATTTGTAAAGGTTTTCTTCATTCAGTGTCAAGGGCATCTCATGTATGAGCCATCTTGGGTTTGGAACCCAAGGCATCCCATGTCCATCCCAGGGAAACTTGATCCATGGGAATAAGTTATTTGAGTCTCCTTTCCTTGTAAATATCATGTTCATTATATGAGTTAGAGATTATTATACAATAGGTTTAGGCTCATGCAAGGACGTGATCAAAGGTTTAAGGCCTCATGGGGACCTTATCACAATTTTAAAGTCTTGTGGGCACATGATCACAAATTTAAAGTTTTGTGGGGACATTTCCCACATAAAATCCTTGAATAATGGGAAATATGTTGATTGAAATCATATGCAGACACAAAAGTCTAGTGGGGACCTTAGGTTTGGACGTCGAGAGGTTGAGTGTGCCCCTAGAGTAGGAATGATCACAATTTAGGGTTGTCGCCTCCCAGTGGGAACACCGAGAAGTTTGTGATGGTGTCGGTATGGCAGGATTAAATTTCAAGGAGGTGTTCTACCTACCCTATTAGAAGATAGAGATAAAAACCCATGTAGTTCAAAAGTGCATTTTATGCTCATACAGTTGGACCGATCCACGTAGTTTAACATCATACGATATGGATGCTTGTGTCGTGAAAAAATCGATAACAGGGGGCAGTGTGGGGCTTATTCATAAGAGCTACCCATAACATGGGGGATAATATCAGAATTATCCCATGAGGCGTCCTATATTTGTTAAATTGGGTAAGGCTATAGTTTTAAATCATGATATTTAGATGTTTTCATGAAATTTAATGTCGTGTTACTAAGATGTGAATGCTATGAAGTTTAAAGTCTTACAGCTTGGACGTTGTTAGGAATTATGCATGGCATATCTTGGTTGCTACTAATGATCCAAAATGGTATGAGTGGGTCTTAAGGGTGGAATAAATATGGGTTCTACTAATTAACAATGGTGGTTTGATTGAAGTATATGAGTGAAATCTTCTCGGGTGCTATTGAGGATAAGTGATGGTGTGATTGGGGATTATGCATGGAAGCTTCCTGGGAGATGGGGGTATAATTTCATGCTTATCACATGAGTAATCTCATGATAATCACATGAGGAATCCTATGATTATGACATAGTTTATTCAATGTTAGTCCAAATCCATTTTTTTCATTTTCAAAATATCCACTTTAAGGAGAAGTGGGAACCATTACAAATTACCTGTCAGAAGTCGAACCCATCCCAAAATCCACATTCGAAATTAAAAATATACCAAAAAAACTACATTCAAAGTTCAAAATTCAAAGCAGTATCACACCTCGAGCCCTGAACCTTGCGCGAAATGAGGCCACACGCCGCCCATTCCATCATCATCACCGCTATTGTGGATGTTGACACCATCATCGCCAGAATCGTTGCACCACGCTAGTAACACCAAAACATCACTGAAGTCTGCCCGAGGCTGCATCAATGTATCAATGCATTATCACGTCACTGTAAAGTCACTCCCTTCAACATCACCGTCCAATCAACACAAGAAGCACTAAAGAAGGAAATCAACGGAGAACGAATGCCAACGAGATCACTATGACGCTGATACTCTCGAACTCACGACCCAAGGCACCATCAAGACTACCCCAAAGATCTGCCTCAGATAGAGAGGTGGAGTTTTGGAGAAAAGAGAAGAGAAACGAACGGACAAAAATAGGTCATAATGTCGGCGAGACTCACTGGAAATCGTCATCTCCATGAGAAAAAAGCCACTCTACCAAACATAGAAACTACCATGAAAGAAAATGCATCAAAGAACAAACGGCCAGCAAAGAAGAAGCAGGATGAAACAAAGGGGAAACCAGTGGGATGAAACCCTAAAAAAAGGAAAGAAGACGCTGAGAAGAACCACGACCGCTAAACCATTAAGCCCAAAACCTATAACTATTAGTCGCTCTAGATCCGACCTGGAGAGGAGCGGTGAGACGTGAGGTCAGAGAAAGGTTGTGGGGGCCGGGGAAGAAAACACAGTGCCTTCATCAGAGTGAAATTGAAGAATGGGGCCAGGAGAAGACCAACCATGGGAGAGCGAGAGTCGGGAGAGAAAGGGATTCACTGGAAGGCACCGAGCAAGGGGACGGTAGAGAAGAGGAGGAAAGCCGGAGAGATCTTTCCCTGCGAGTGGCGACGAGAGGGAGGGAGCGGCGGCGTTGGGGGAAACCCTAGTGTGAGAGGAGGAAACCCGGAGACTTGGGAGCCATCAAACTTATGGGAATTATTCAATGTTAAATATATAAGTTAAGGCCATGATTTAATGTCATCTGCAAGGATGTTGTTTATAGGTCTTACACATTGAGCTTCCCATTCTTTCTTCCTCATATTTGGGCATAAGGGAATCTCGGCTAGATAACAGGTTGAGGAATATGATTTGGGATTACACCCGAGGAGGAGGCCCATGGGGAGTACTTGGGATTAGTAGGGATATATATGGGTCTTGCATTCAAGGGATGCCCACTATTTCCTGCTCATGTTAGGTAACAAGGGAATCTTGACCCACTGATGGGTCGAGGAATGTGATTGGGGATTACACCTAAGGAGGAGGCCCATGGGGATTGTTTGGGGATCATATCATGATAATCTCACGAGGAATATTTTGCATAAAACATAAGGAATATCATTCTTATCACAAGAGGTATCCTATTCTCATCGCATAGGGTATACTACATGTTATAATCATGTAGTAACACAAAAATACGGATTTAACGCCAGTTATTTGGTGGTGGTTTGTCAAACATCCATGAAATAAAATCTAAATATTTTAGTGATGGATTTTTAAAAACCACAGCTAAATATGTACTAAAATTTAAAAAACAATCTTTCTTCCCTCCCCCGAGCCCTCTATCCCTTTTCCCACCCACCTAGAACCCTTCCCCTCGTTACCACCACTCTCGCCCTCATCACTACCACCTCTCTTTACCTCACTGTTGACCTCAAAATATTCCTCACTCCCCTTTCCCCCTCTACAACCATCTCCCCTACCGACACACCACTTTTTTAACCTCTTTCCCCTCAATACTAGGTACTTATATTTTCCATCTAAGTTACATGAAAATTAAAATTATTGATAGTATTTTTTGAACAAAGAATATTAACTATTTTTTCTATTTTGAGTTGTGCTGTGAAATTATACTCAATTAATTAATCATATATGATAAGTGTTAAAAATAGTTTATAATTAGTGTGAGTGTTATGTTTATACTGATCATTACTTATTAAATCAATGAAAATCCATAATATTTTTTTCATAGAGTAAATTGATACATTTTCTTTAGTAGGTTGATCCGTGTTGTGAAAAATATAGAATTAACTCATTATATGTGAAAATTACTATAATTAGTTTTCAATTAGTGTTTGTTTTTTATGTTTACACAATGATACACCTATTAATGTAATTAAAAATTCCTTAATGTGTTATATATTCATATAAAAATACAAGAATTTGGAATGAATTTTATAATATTATTTTTTCCAAAGAAAACCCATATGAAATTTTTTAATGAACCTACTTGGGTCAATCAAACACATCATGCAAGTTTTCCCTCCACAAAGTGAGCATAAACAAACAACCAAAATAGTCTCATGTACAACTAAAGGATCTCAAAATGTACACAGTGGAAGAAAAAACATAATCATGAGACAAAAAAACAATGATAAATGGATAATAATAAAATGAAAAGAAGAAAATAAAAGGAACAAACTCCATGTGACTATCCATCCTTGGAAAACTGTCCCTCTATGGATATGTCAAAACTCAAGAGAAATCAGCTCAGTACATGACACCCTTCCCTTTATCGGTGTCGTGAAAAACCACATCTAAAAAACCTCAATGGAAAAAGTAGGGTGTGTTCATAAAGGCCAGTAGGATTTCACCAAAGAATCAATAAAAAATATAATATCATGAAAATGTTAGCTCTAACTTTAAAAATAATCTAGTTTGTAATGAATTTTCATAAGATAAAACCATTTTATAAAACATCCATTGGTTTTCAAATTGAATTTCTATATTCTCAAAATCAAGGAACATGACATGTATGTAATAAAAATATATGATCATAAGAAAAACCCCCAATAGATACACCATAAAATAAACATGTGAGAAAATAACCATGAAATATAACCATGTGATAAAAACCAAGCATCGAAAGTACATAATTTGGGATGTAGCCTATGGGAATATGTACTAAACATAAAAGAATCCTACACCAAGCATATGTTATTTAAAACCAATATTGAGTCCCACAATGGTCTATCAATACCAAAAACCCTCTAGTGTAATTATGCACACTAAAGTGACAAGAATTTTCCTAATACACCCAAGGTTCCTAATGTTCTATTCTTTTCAAAACCATTTGAAAACCTTTCTCATATTTTATAAATCATTTTTCAAAAAAAAATACTACTTCCATGCTTGAAAAACAATTATTAAATCAATATAATTTTAAATAAAATCCATTTAAAAAATTTATTTTATAAGGAAAATCCATTTTGATATCAAATCCAACATTTACACAAATTAAACTGAGTAATTGAACAAGAAAATGAAGTTATTCAAGAATTAGAACCTTTTTTATAGAGACACTTACCTCAAGGGCGAAGAGGGAATGATAAGGACTGATATACCAATGCTCGGGGTAGAATACTATCAAGAAGGGATTCAAAGGACTTTAAAGAGATCTCTAAGGAACCTAATGTTCAAAATAGAAGAATGGGAGAAGTGGCTGTTCGAAGGGTGTTTGGCTATTTATATCCAGACTTTAAAATAAAAGACCATGGTGTAGCCTCTTGGGCTATGCCACAACCCCCTAAAATATGGCATAATATTCAACCAACATAGTGCATGACAAGATATCTAAGAGAGGAAATACAATGAAATCCATGGGACCTTGTTGTAACCCTTTGGTTTAAACTATATCTGAGATCTATGACCCTTCACATGCAACATATCTGATGTAAATGGAGACATGCCTTACTGCAGCTAGATACACCACACTATATGGGAGTCCAAATGGTTAAAATGGACCAAAAACATCCCTCAAACCTCTATGATAAAACCTACCACTATATACCATATGGATCAATAGTAAACAGGGGTTATGCTACAACCCCTGTACTATGATGCATCTGTGCCTGAAATGGAAGTATCCCCAAAATTTCTCTCTATAGTAGGTTGTGATGTAGCTCGCTAGTCCACACCATAACCAGTATCACCATGCACAACCTGTACCCTCCACAACATGAATCCTTGCTGAAATACATAAAAATTCTAGAAACTCAAGACCACCTCCGAAACTTCTGAGACTCATACAAACAACTTGTAAACATTAAAAGAGAGCATACCCAATCCCTAATGGTGTCACAATTCTACCCACCATAAAATATTTCTATCCTTAGAAAGTTTTCAAGATTCCAAACTCATTAAAATAGAAGGCCACTACTGCCACATCAATGATTCCCACACCCATGTCTCATGGCTATCTTGTCTGCACTACCACAATACACATACCAAATGAATCATTTTACCGCACAATACCTTGTATTCATGATACATAATCTAAACTGGTTCTTCAACCACTGTGGTTTCAGGATCAAGATTAACATCCTCTCATTCAATCACATGGGAATAATCTAGTTGATACCTCCTCAATTAGGAAACATGAAACATGTCATGAATTAATGTTAAGAGGGACATAAAGTCCAACTAATAGGAAACCTTTACAATTAATTTAATGATCTTAATGGGTCCAAAAAACTTCCATAACAACTTACCCTACTTACCCACATGATGGTGTCCCATGCGATGTGAAAATCTGAGAAAAGTCCAATCACCAAACTCAAACTCTAGCGGATGCCGACGATGGTCCACATAATATTTTTGACAACTCTATGGCATGAGAATAGATTACACATTAGCTACACCATTTCCATCATCTCCTGAAAAAGTCTTGGTCAAACCAAGAAACATTATACTAACTATTCCTAGCATAAGGGAGATATACATGGCTACCCATACAATGCCTCAAAGGGATCAATCTTAATCAAATCCTAAAAACTATTTTTATAGGAAAATTTGATCAGTGGAAGATGATTTTCCCTGGAACCACCAAAGTCAAGAACACAAACTCAGAGCATATCCTCAAGAATATGAATATATTTCTCTATCATCCCATCTATCAACAAATGACATGTTGTGCTCAACTTTAATTGGGAACCCATCACCTTTTAAAAAACTCTCCAAAACATGGATGTGAACCTTAGGTCCCTGTTAAATACAATCTCATAATGAACCCCATGAATTCTAACGACCTCTAAGACATAAAAGTTTCTCATCTATTCCACCTTCATCGTCTCCTTGATAGGGACGAAATGATATATTTTCATAATCTGATCAATGATCACCAAATCATATCCTTCCATCTAGAAGTCTATGGAAAAGAATGAAAAATTCCATGGAAATATCTTCCCAATTCCATAACATAATGGGAAAATGTTGAACACAACTAATAGGTCTCCTATTCTCCACCTTAATATTTTTACAAGTAAAAAACCATGACATAAAAGCTAAAATTGATTTCCCCATTACTGACCACCAATACCAACATTTTAAATCATGATACATCTTGGTTGTCCCATGGTGTATGGACCAGCAAGACCCCTATCCTTCATCCATCAAATCTTACCACAGATAAACAGGATCATCCAATCTACTAAAGAAACACAAAGTATCAATGAGAGATTGAGACCACTCAACAAAGGTCTCCCCACCATTTAAGATTTTACTAAAGCACTATGAATCAGTGTTTGTCACCTGCTTGAGATTCACTTACTCATCAAATGAAAATTAAACCTTTGTTGAAGATAATATTACCTTCCCACTAGCCTCTTCTATTCCCATACTCATCATAGTGAACAAACTCACACTACTACATATTATACTTTTAAAATCTCTTAAAACAGGCCTTATTAATGCAAAAAAATGAACTGATAATCTGAGCGATGTTATAATGTGACCTTTATCATTGTTAGAAAAAATAATGATAATGGTTGCCTTTATCAGTGTTAAAAAATCACAGATAAAGGGTGACTTTATCAATGTTTTTATCACTAATAAAGGAACCCTTTATCAACATCAATAAAATTTAAAAAGAATTATTTTTTTTTCATGCACTTCCACTTTCTCAGATCTCACATGCTTCTTTCTCCATGCTATCCATTCCCTTGACCTCCCTTCACCTACTCTCATTAAACCCCCCTTTAACATCACTCATGAACCCCCTTTCTCAGCACTAGAAATCTTCTCAAAAACCGATGAATTCCTAGATTCAAACTTGTGACCTGCCTTTTATAATACGAACCCATATACCACAGGGGGGGAAATGGATTGGGTTTGACCTTGATGTGAGTGTGTGTGTGCATGTTTGATTTTAATTGTACCTGCAAACACCTAATATAATATATAATATTAATATTTACATACATATTTTATTTATATATTCATATATATATATATAATTATTTTGAAATACAATTAAAAAATATATTTTTGTGTGTGTGCGTGCTCGCACACGCATGTGTGATATATATATATATATATTTAAATTTATTTAAATATATTATATATTAATATTCATTTACATATATTAAAATATAAATATAAATATAAATTTGTTTATCAATATGCTCATATATGTATATATAAACATTATATATACATTTTTATAATTATATATATATTCATATATTTTTATATTGTAAAAAATGATTATATATTGTTTTAAATAAAATAGATAATAATTATTTCTATATGATTTATATAATTATTTTTAAGTACATTTTTAAAATATGTATTTATATTTTATATTTAGATATAATTTTTATACATTACATATATATTTACATTCTTATATATTTACATATATATTTATACATATTTACATATAATTTTATATTTAGATATAATTTTTTATAATGTATCTATAAATATTTAATTTAAATACATTTATCTACTATATTTAATGATAATGATATATTTATAAAAATACATTTATATATGATGTATACACACAATACATGCACACATATTGTAACACCCTAAGATTTTAAATGAAGAAAGTTATGTTCGATATCATAAACGACATGAAACAGTGAGCGTAATGAGAATATATAACCCTAAGACTTTATGATATATTTATTTTAAAATTAATTTAATCTATTCTATATCTTATAGTACATGAAACCATGATACTTTTATGTTCAATAATGTATTCAACACATAACACTGAGCGTAAATGGACAATGATATATATAACTGTTATAACCAAACTGTTAAATTGGCGGGTATGAATAGTATTAACTACTATAAGAAATATATATATATATTTATAGATATATATAAATTTATTACTTAATATAAGTTATTGATAAATTTTTAGTAAATAATCAATCAATTTTTAGTATAGTAATTTTATCCTTTAAAAATATGTTTTCTTCAAAAATGATTTTTTTTATTTACATGAAACAATATTATAATTAAATTTTAATACATTTAGAAAATCTATTTGATAAAATAATCCTCATTTTTCAAATAAGAAAATAAAAATTTATTTTGGGCGAAATTTTTGGATTTTTCAGAAAATATCAATTTTTAGTGAATAGTGAAAAATAAAATTTTTTGTAAGAATGTCATTTCTGTTCAATAAATTAAGTAATTAAAAATTATAATTATTTTTCAAATATGATATCAATAAAGATAAGTATTATTTAGTTAAATTTAATCCAGTTAATTTCATTTGAATCAATTTCATTTTGGATTTTGGTATAAGGTTGTCTTTGGGTTTAAAAAAATTTGATTTTTTCTGAAAACTATTTTAAAGTGCATAATGTTTCTAAATTTTAATTAATTAAAATAACCCTTAATGAGTATTGATTTAAATTAAATTTATATATTATATTTCAATAAATATTAATCGAGATTCATACAATTTTTATTGTTGGATATAGATTTTATATGAAATCATCTGGTGCTTGAAACAAATACAGTTCTCGAAGCGCCACCATTTCATCATGTCTTCGAGTTTTGTTTTAAATTTATTTATTTTTTCTAATTTTATAAAATTTATTTGATAAAATAAAAATAATTTTTAAAATCAAAATTTCAAAACAATCTTAGTGTTATTTTTTGATTTTTTTTGAAATGATTAATTTTTTGATAAATAGTGAAAATACTGAATTTTAATTGAAAACTGCATTTTTAGTTAAATTATTTATGAGGTAAAATTATATTTTAAATTGGTTTTAAATTATAATTAGTTAAATTATATTTCTATTAATCCAATTTAGGTAATTTTAATCAATTTCATATTGAAATTGGTTAGAAAAAAATTGTAAACATTTGAACATTGTTAGCTTTATGTTGTTTACGTTATCGAACATAATTTTCTTTGGTTTATGTTTTTGTGATTGTTAAATTTATCCTAACCATTAAACTTCATGCGAACAATTTTATATATTCATCCATATCATTATTTGAGAATTATTATTTTCTTCTATGTCCGAAGGTTCACATCCCACCCATGTTCTCCGATTTGGAAACCTAGTATGTGTTATTCAAGATAACCTTCACATTTCATTTTCTCTCTTATAAAGAGGATTGTTTACTAAACATTTTTATAATGTGGGTTTACAAAAAAATAGTATTTTCAAATTCCCAACCATTTATTACCTAGATAAATTTTAAATTGTGAGGATGAAATTTATTAAGGGGGGTATGTAACACACTGATATTTTAAAATAAGAAAATTATGTTCAATAATGTAAACGACACAAAACACTAAGGTTAGTTGAGAATGTAACACCAAGATAATTTAAGATATATTTATTTTTAAATAAATTTAATAATTCTATATCTTTAATTACACATAAACATAGTTTTTTTGTGTTCAATAGCATATTCAATACACAACACTGAGCATAAACGACCCATGATATATATAACTATTATAACCTAGTTGTTAAATTGGAAGGTATGAAAAATATTAAATAATTTAAAAAATATAAATATAGATGTTTTTATGTTTAAATTTAATACTTAATATAAGTTATTGATAAATTTTTAGTTAATAATCAATCAATTTTTAGTGAAGAAATTTTTTTCTTTAAAAATATGTTTTCTTCAAAAATGATTTTTATTGCTTTTCATGAAAAAAATATTATAATTACTTTTTATAAGTTTTATAAAATGTATTTGATAAAATGAAATTAATTTTTAAAATATAAATATCATAATTTATTTAGGTTTTTTCTGAAAATATTTATTTTTCAGTAAATATTGAAAAATATAGATTTTTGTAAAAATCATTTCTTTTTTATAAATTAAGTAATTTAAATTTTCCATTATATTTTGAATATGATTTTAAGAAAAATAATAATTATTTAGTAATATTTAATACAATTAGTTTATTTTTAATCAAATTCATATTTTATTTTAGTATAAGGTTGTCTTCGTGTTAAAAAATGAATTTTTTCAGAAAACTGTTTTGAATTACACAATGGTTATACATTTTAATTAATTAAAATAACACCAAATGAGGAATGATTTAAATGAAATATATATATTATATATTAATAAATATTAATTTATATTCATGAAAATATTATTATTATTATATATAGTTAATATGAAATCATCTTGTGCTTGAAAAAATATATTTCTTGAAAACTCGCTTTTTCATGGCGTCTACGGATTTTGTTTTAAAATTAATTTATAATTTTTTTAAAAAAAATTTATTTGAAAAAATATAATTCATTATTTATAACGTCATGTAAAAATTATAATTGTGTGAATTTTTGATAATTTTTTAAAAAGTTTAATTTTTTGATATATAGTGAAAAATACTGAATTTTAATTGAAAACTTCTTTTTCATTTAAATTATTTATAAAGTAAAATTATTTTTTAAATTGGTTTTAAAGTAAAATTAGTTAAATTATATATATATATATTAATCTAATTTATTTTATTTTAATAACTTTTATATTGAAATTAGGTATAAAAACTTTGTAAACATTTGAACATTTTCTCTTTGAAAACCCTGTTTCTCATTGCGTATGCCGGATTAATTTTAAATTAAAATTTTGTACTTACGTGAATTAAATTTGTAAAATGGATTAAATATCTAGAATAATACTAATTTATATTATCTAATATGTTCAAATTATTTTTTTACCAAAATGAATAGTAAAAATAGTAAAAATTAATGACCACATTTAAGGTAAAAATGGATTTACTGGGGGTTAAAATAAAAAGATTAGAGTTAAAATGACATAAGAACATTTATAATATCTATTTTTTTGAATATATTTATACCTTATCACTAATATTATCTAGAATTTACCATTATTTTATCCTTTCTACAAGAAACAATAATGGGAGAAATTCATTCTTTTCAAAAATTATAAGTGTTACACTCAACTCACTTATAAAAGGCCACCCCATATCCTCCAATATTCACACCTTCAAAACCAATTGTCTTGGGAAATAACTATCCAAATAAATTCTATAATTCCCTCTTATCTTCCTATAATCTTTATTTTGAGCATAAATCCAACCAAGTATGGCCTTTGGTGCAAACCAAAAGAAGTTACCCAAAGAAGAGGTAACATTCTTCAACGAGCATTTTTATTTTATTTCTTCTTACACCTCATTAAATTATTATTTAAACATGATAATAAAATAACCTTAGTATCTTAAATATAATTATATTTTATTATGTTAATTTTATAATCTAAATATGTCTCCTATTCTATAAAATGGGTTAAGAAATCATCATTTGTGTGTACGACATACTACCGCCTCGCGAACTGATGTCATTAGTTTTTTCCATTACCAGCTTTCACGGTAAGGTATGATGATACATATAAAGTATATATATGATATTTATAATATAATTATACCTCTTGAGTAATTATATAATATATACCTTTTTTACATTCCATTCCATAGGGGATACGATAACGTCGCTCAGGTGTACGGTAGATTATTGCCTCACGAAGCTATGTGATTCGTTCTCACTAACTATTTACATGGAAAATAATAAGGATATTGTAAATATATATATATATATATATATATATATATATTATGTACATTAAATAATTATGATATTATTTTCATATTAATAATTCTTGAAAGATAATATATCATTTTATTTTTTACCTTTTCACTCATTGAAAGTTGATAACGTTATTCATGTACATGTGGACTACCTCCTTCACGAAGTGATGGGAATCTCTCTTTTCATCATGACGCCACATGGATGATATTTATAAGTATATTTAGAGAAATAATTTTTTATTTATTATATAATTATAATTCTATAAATATAAAATATCACTTAACTCATTTCCATAATGATCATTAAAAAATTGAAACGTTACTCAAGAATATGTACGACATACCGTCTCTATGATTGCAACATACTTCATTTTTAAAAACAATCTTTCATAATTGGTATTAAAATAATTTATTTATAAATATGATAATTATATCATTATTATTATTATTTATGTGATAGAAATATATTATATGGACAGGAATTAAAACTTTTATAACAAAATAGAAATTAGAAAACAGGGCAATTAACACCTAAAACAATGAAAATAATGAAATATTATTAACAAATGGGTGATAAGATGTTATAAAAGGATCATATAAGATATTATAAATATTAATATGGTTATTTATTAATTTAATAACATGTTCAAAAACACTATACAGGAGGTTAAATCACGTTCAACCAAAAGGAAGGGTAAGATAAGGGATTTCTTAACTCAATTTCCATTCATTGGGTTAAACTTCTACTTCATTCATTTTGTCATTCTAAGAATATGTTTGTAATTTCCTTTGATTATTTTATACTTTATTTAAAATTTTATTATTTTTATTTACGTTTTAAACATGTAATAAATTCTTTGATTAATCCTAGAATCAATGATATGATCTTCGTAAGGGATTTCTAGTCTCTCTTTTATTTCTAGGAGACATATGAAAATTCAAAACTTTTTTCTTTTATTGGGTGTAAATAATAACCCTTTGATATGTTATATCATGAATAAAATTTTTATTTATATTTTAAGTTTAATTTTATGTTATGATTTATTGGTGATTATGATTCAAAATATTACTAAAGTAGTAAGGGATTTTTGTCTCAATTTTCCTTCTTTATGACTTATGTCTGTTATGCACCAATATTCTTTTATGAGGTGTATATAAATCCCCTTGGAAATGTAATATAATGAATATATTTTTTCTCATGATATTTTAAGTTTAATTTATGTTTATAATTTCATGGGTCTTATGAATCAAAGTTACCAAAGTGGGAAGGGTTTTATGTGATAATCTCATCGATTATTGGGATTATTATGATTAGGTCTACAATGTTGAAATATTATGATCTACCTTTCAAATATTATTGTGATTTTTCTTATCATTTGTTTAGTCATGATATTTTTATGTAATCATACCATTTATAACTCTCTGATACTTAAAATAATTTCGAAAATATTTTTAATAAAAATCATCTTTATTTCTCTCTTCTTTCGAAAACCCTTTTTCTCCCAAAACCACGCTTTCTAATTTTTTTTAAATTTTTTATAATTACTCAAATGATTTTTAAATATATTTTTACCCATTTATGGTTTAAGAAAAATCATTTTGAATGTAATATTCGTGTCAATTTTCAAACAATGCCTCTTTGGTTTTTACCAAAAATATGAAAGTAATATTTATTTTCATATGTATGGGATGAACATAATTTTCCTTCATCATGAACATTATTTTATTTAAATATTTATTTATAATATTTCATGGTTATTTTCAAAGAAACAAACTTTAAAAGGTTTTTAATTTTTTTTCAAATGGAAATGATTTTTTTTTAAAAAAAATTTATATTATTTTTAAAGGTTCCTCTATATGTTTCTAATGTTTTTTTCAAGGAAAAAGTTTTTTTTCAATATTTTGTGAATTTTTAGTTTTTAAAAAGTGATTTTTTTCTTTCAAAATTAAAAGGTTATTTTACTCCAAATTTATTTAATAATATTTTAATTCTATCCTTATTCATCAATGTCAATAAACCTTATTGTTACTTATGATCCAACGAGGATATTTTGTAATGATACCATTCTCACTCTTTCTCTAGATGAATTAATATTTTTTTAAAGAGATTATTATGTAACCCATTTCATTCTCAAATATTAATAATATTTTAAAGAGATTGGTATGGAACCCATTTCTTTCCCATTGGTAAATCAAATTTCAAATATATTGCTATGGAACCAATTTCTTTTCTGTGGGTTAACCATATTTCAAAGATATTTTTATGGAACCCATTTATTTTACATGAGTTAACCATGTTTCAAAGAGATTATTATAGAACCCATTTCTTTTCCATGTGTTAATAATGTTTCATAGAGATTGACAAGAAACACATTTATTTTATATGCGTTAATTAGTCATAAAAGGAATAATAATTGTTTCTATGAGTTTTATTATTCAATATCATTGTACTTTATTCATGTTGTGGTTATTAGGAATTACTTATATGATGCGTGTGTTCAAATAGCACCGGGTGAGTTTTTTATAGCTTATATGATGGGTTCACCTTGATAGCACTCTAATTCATTAGGTAATTGAAAGGTGATATCATGGGAGATCTCAAATGATGTTTGGTTTTTGGTTATTTAGGTGGATCAGTGTGGATGACCAGGGTCATCTATCAAATGAGGAAGTAATTAGAGGAACATATTAATGTTTTTCTTAAAATTAAAGAAAATAAAAGAAAAACATTACTTAAAAGTATGGGGGTTGTTTTTCGTTTATAAAACAAGAAGATGTATGCTAGAAGAAGATTGTATTTTTTTTGAAATGAGACTGACTAAACGAAACAAGAATATGTTTTTTATAAAAATATTTTAAAAGGAATAATTGATATAACTCTACCTATTCACTTACTTATTAATCATTATTATTTAAATTATACTCCAATTAATTATAATACCTTTATTTTTTAACCCTCAAACCCTATGGGGGTTAACTTAACCACAATGATTAAATGAATTGAACCTCAGCTAGCTTCAGAACATAAAATTGTAGCACCTTGTTTGTTTGATTTTATAAGGATAGATTATAGTCAATGGTAAATTAAGACACATATCTATTTTGGAAATTAGGATGAATTGATTTCAAGGATTTTATTTTAACTCTACAAATTGATCTTATATAGGTTTTTTACTGATTAAGATTGCACTCTCACAATTCACACAATTCTCAACCTCACGTGTTTTGTGTTAATTGTTCTATTTATTTACTAGTTTATTTTAAATTTAAAACTCAATTATTAGATCATATTATGTGAATAATATTATCTCATTTATTCAGAATAAATAAATTAAGAAGGTAATAGGTTGGTCGATTACTAAAAAAACTACTCTTCCATGGGTGGTGTAGTCATCGTAAAAATGTTTTGCATTCACAACATATTAGAAAGGGTATAACCTAATAACATTTCTACTATTGAGTTAAAAACCAAAGAAGTAAATAACTTAAGAAGAAAATTGAACAAAACATATGTAATGGTAGATAAACTAATAAGTTTATTGAAAGAACAAAAACATTAAAATAAAGAATAGGAAACTAAGAGAATTTTGGACAAGATCCTAGCTTGATATATTACATCCTCCAATGGTCAATTTAAATGGAAATTAACTACTTATCCTATAATCAAACAACTATAAGTCACGTCCAAAGCCCAAAAAATGAGAAAAAACACATTTATTGAGTGGAGGGGAGGCTAGGGTTTCAAGTATTTTCCAGTATGAATGGGAAATTTGGTTTAATATTTTATGCCGATTATCACCAACTATTTGGCATCAAAAAAACAGCAACCATATTTATATTCAAAATAATTATTTTTGAGAAGTTGGGTCTTCTATCTTTGGTAAAAATTTTGGGCTAATACAAGGACTGATGAAGAAATTATGACCCATATACTGAAGTGGGGTCCAATTTGGAGAGGCCAGTCCAGCTTTGAATTCATGGACCGTTTACTCCAAACAAAAGCTCAATATAGCTTAAATGTCATTAATAAAAGTTGTAACCCAATGAGCGAGTAATTATTTTATAAAAGTTTAATTTCAAATAAGTCACAGAGAAATATTTATGGCTGAAATACTGTAGTGAACTTTAATGTGAAAAAAACTATAATTTCCATCAAATTTTCAAATGAATGATCTAACCCCAAATATTTCATAAATTAACATATTAAGCATAGTGTAAGGAAATTATATCATTTATTATTAATAAAATATTCAATATTTTTTTTATAATCTCCCCCACACATACCTTTTTTCAATCTTGGAAAAACATCATATCATGTAATCTAGAAAATTGGGACAAAATGTATATGTTTATATTTCCCAATCCACAGTGGAAATATAAGGAAAGTAGGAATCTCATAAAGAGTCAATCTTAATAAATTTGAAATTAATTGTCTTATAAACTAAATCAAAACAAAATCCTATGAGATTAATGACAATAATAATAGAAAAACAAGTTATGGGTCTACCATGACATTAATTCCCCACATGTGTGTGTGCCAACCATTTCAAGCTCATATCTCTACCCTTTATTCAATATATTCTGGTCAAGTAAAAAAATTATTCTTACCTGTTTTAATTCACTAAACCTGTTCTTTATTCATTTACCATCAAATTTCAAGACCCACTCACTTAAGAATTCTCAAAACTAATACCTTAATCTCTCAAACTAGATATCCCCATGTGTTGTACATTTAATCACTCCCCTCTTTATTATGATAATATACATTTTTTTGTTTCTTGTTTTTAATTTTAAGGGCGTAAAATTGTAGAATTTTGAGTATACATGAATAGGTCAATTTAGTATAGTAATGAAATTTATCAGAAGAGAAACTAATGTATGAATCAACCATTAATATAAGATGAATTTTTTACCTAACTTGGATAGACATTTAATTAAGTAGGGAAATTTTCAAAATACACAGTTTTATGAAAAGTTGTGTGGAGAAATAAATGAAACAATTTACCATAAAAAAATATCATAAAGAATTATGTTAAAATCTAAAAGGTTTTATAATGACACAATCGATCAAATCATCGATGAATTTTATTTTTATAAAAATCCACATTTGATAATGAAATATTTCTCGTGCTTATCATGCTACTAAGGATTTTTTTATACGTTCCACATGTAAATGAACATGTTACATGTTATATATTTTTATATTATTTTTTTCTATTTTTTTTAAATTCAATAGAAAACCTAACAAAAAACAGACACACAAAAAAATCCTAAATAGTGACCCCAAAATGTTGTCCCCCCCCCCCCCGCACAGATAAAATACTACATTACCCTCAATGTGAACTGATGATAAGATATATGAACATGAAATTTATAATTTTAAATAGGATAAATAATATAAAAGGGAAAGGATTAGGACCAACATGATATTCTCAAGTGATTATTGGGTCATGGAGTGTGATGAAATCAAATTCATGGGTGGGAAGTCCCTTAATGTATTACTTCAAATGATTCCCACAAACTATAAAGATCATTCTTTTGTCCTCTTATGTGATATACATTACACCATAAGCAAAAATTCTAGATACAACATAAGGACCCAACAATCCAGAATGTAACTTACTAGGCTTTAGCTTCAGTCATGAACTATATAGAAGGACTTTTTAACCAACATGAAACTCCCTTTTTGGATCATTTTATCATGAGACACTTTTGATCTTTCCTTGTAGAGCCTTTTGTTCTCATATAATGAAAATTTAATATCTTTAAGCTCTTAAATTTGCAGCTTCCTTTGAATTCCATCTTGGGAAAAATCCGTGTTGCATTTCTTTATAGCATAATATGCCCGATGCTCGACCTCCACAGGGAGAAGATATGATTTCCCAAAAATAATCTGAAATGTGGAAATATTTATGGGAGTCTTTAATGACATCCTATAATCCCACAAAACATCATCCAAGTGCTTGCTCCAGTCCTTTCTATTCAGCTGCACAATTTTCTCCAAATTTTTTTTTAACATTTCATTTGACACCTCAACCTAGAAATTTGTTTGGGGGTGGTATAAAGTATAAGTTTTATGAATCACCCCATACTTCCAAAGGTGGGAAGCCAAATTATGAATGAAAAAGTGTGTCCCTTGGTCAATGATGATGGCCTTTGGTACTACAAACCTACATTAAATTTTATCCTTAAGAAAATCCACTACAACATGAGAATCATTAGTCCCAATGTATTTTACCTCTACTCATTTTTTAATATAATAAAAAGATACAAAAATGTAGAAGAAACCAAATTAACATGGAAAATGACCTATAAAATCAATTCCCCAAACATAAAAAATATCACAGAATAATATGGTTTATTGGCATATCTCATGTCTCCTCAAAATGTTTCTAGTGTGTTGGAAACATGAGAGTGACTGACAAAAAAAATGTATATCATGGAATATGATGGGACAATATAATCCAGAGTCTAATACTTACTGAGCTATCCATTGGGGCCCAAATTTTCCACCGTAAGCAACGGTATGACAAAAATGTAAAACAGACTCAAAATCACGATCAGGAACACATCTCCTAATGACTTGGTCACTACACATAAGACAGAGGTAGGGATCATACCAATGATACATACTTGAGATGACATAGAGATGTTCATCGGGAAAAGTGACATGAAGTGATACCTGGTCTATAGTGTAAGCCTCTACTGTGTGAGTAATCCTACTAATGTGGTCCTCCACCAAGTTTTATACCCCTTCTCTTCCTTTATCTCAATATTGAATTATTGGAGAAGGATAATCCATTAGATATGTAAGGGATTTTCATCTAGATTTTTCAAGAGGTACCTCAGAGCAGCGTGGTCAGAAAAAAACTACTTTATAGCCTAATAAATATGAATGGAATTTATGTAAATAAAATATAATAATAAAAAACTATTTTTTCCATTATGGTGTAATTTTATTGGGCCAAATCCAAAGTCCTCGTTGCATAATCAATTACATGGGACTCCCCTTCCACCCTATAAGATAAGATAGCTCCAACCGTGAAGTTGGGAATGCCACACATAATCTCAAAAGGATGCTCCCACTGTGGGGGATGTATGATCGGTGGAGTGGTTAGACACTTCTTTATCTTATCAAATGACACCCTAGAAGAATTATCAAAATAAATTCAATACATTTTTGAATCAATCGAGATAAGGGTCGAGCGATCTTATTGAAATCTCTGATAAAGCTTAAATAAAAGCCGGCATTCCCTAGGAATGATATAACATCTTGCACACATGAAGGATATGGAAAGGATTAAATAATATATACCTTAGATCTACCGACCCCTATTCCATGTTTTGACACTACATTCCATAATATAATGTCATTGACTACTATGAAATGAATTTTTTCAAAGTTCAAAACTAGATTCATCTCAATAAAATGATTCAACACCTTTCCCAAACTAAAGATACATTCATCAAATGAAGATCCATACACTATAAAATCATCCATAAATACCTCCATGCAAGTCTCAATGAAATCTAAAAAAAATAATCATCATACATCTCTGGAAGATACCTGGGGCATTAAAAAGTCCAATTGGAATCCTTTGGTAAGAAAATATATTGAATATACAAGGGAATTCTGTGTTTTCATAATCTCCCTGAGCTATAAGAATATGAAAATATCCTGAAAATTCATCCCAAAAATAATAATGCGTCTTCCCAGCTAGTCTATCAATAATTTTATCAATAAATGGGAGGGGAAAATGGTCTTTATGAGTGTATTGATTTAGTTTATTATAATCAATACACACATGAAACTGTTTTTCAACCTCATTGAAACTAACTCCACTCTCTCATTTCTAAAAACTGTAACACCACTTTTCATCAGAACAACCTAAATAGAACTCACCCACTATGAATATGTAACGGGATAAATGATACATTACTAGAGTAATTCTTTAACTTTTTTAACAACTTCTAGAAGGGATGGATCAAGTGTCCTTTGAGGATAACTAACCTATTTATCCCTATCCTCTGAAAGAATCCTGTGTATGAAATTGGAGGGTCTAATACTAGATATATCAGCCAAGGTCCACATGATTTCCATAATTTTATCCCTCAAAAGATTCAAAAAAATTTATTTATGTTCAAAAGGGATATTTTTATCAATTATAACCTGTAATATATCACCACTTAACAAGTATGAGTATTTGAGATTTGCTGGAAATTACTTGAGTTCCAATAAAGGGGGTGTTGTATGGATGTGACATTGAAGGAACTAAAATTTGTGCATAATGAACATTCATATTATAATATAAGTCATTAAAATTAGATAATAATGGATAAAATCCCTTGGCATACTCAACATCCATGTCATAATCAGAGTGAACACGATTAAAATTAGAATATGAATCCACATAAAAATCATGTACAAGAGAGATTTCTACGTTAGAAATAGGTGCGTAAGTACTCTTAGACATCATTCTAGAAAACACTTCTCATAATCTCTCTAAGTGTGGGATAATAAAAATCCATGGGATTTTTACTTGTTAGTTCTAAATGGGAGATGAAAAAAGTAAAATGGTCTCTAGGGTACTTCAAGGAATCCATAACATTAAATATAACAACTTTATATCCAAACACCATGGAATGTGTACCCTAATGGACCATTATAATCATTTTTTTGTAGTTATGAGGAAGGAATACTTAATATAATGGGAGAATAATAATTTACCTAATCATCCTCCATGATAATCATGTAGAATCTACTATAAAGATCATGTCTCTTACCTGAACAAGTACATCCTCAAGGACTCCCGCTAGATATGATGTAGCTCCATTCACCAACTACACTACTAATCTCATCAGCTTCAACTCCCAAACATGTAAAGAAGAGAATATAGAGTGATTAATAACATTTATGGAATCTACCAAATCACATAAATCCTTATAAATGTGTAACTCCCCCATGGTTCATGGGATGGTTAATTTCCCTAGATCCTTGCACATTTTTTAGCATTGCATGATTTGGTGTAATTAGTGCTGACATACTCCTTCCAAGTTTGATCCTCTCATTTCCCTTGATCCCACTTTTATTGGTATAAAGTTATTTTATGAATTTGGCATACCTTGGGATTTTTTAATGGCATCAGTGCTCTTTAATGTTTCTAAATCATCTTCTTTACATCACCTCTTCATTCATTTGTTTTGGTTTGAACAACTCTTTTTGTAAAGGAAAGGGTTTTAGGAGGAATATCATAAATTTTCTTCATACATTTTCCTTTCACATTTGGTTTCTCAATAAAAAATTATGATGGGGGGATCTGCTTGGGTTGGGTGAATCCTGGTGGAATGGTAGGTGCGGGATTATCATTATTTTTCTTCCCACTTCTCAATGTGATGGAACTGACATTCCCCTTGGGATTTAGATTAGGTTGGAAAGAATGATTTCTAGAGTTCTTACTTACCAGTTCATGGAGGGTGGTGGAAATTTAGCTCATTTGTGTCTTGAACTCCCTTAACTCTGAACCTTAACTCTTTAGCTCTTTCTTTTGATTAAGATTTTTTTTCAAAAGGTCATTAGTATTATAATATATCTTTGGTTGAGAATTCCCTTGTTTTTGACTTGTTGATGAATGGGATTAAAATATTCTTTGGGGTTTTTGAAAACCATGTTGGTAAGGTGGAGGCTGCTAGATGTTTTGTTGGAAAGGGGGACTTTTATATTGTCCAGAGCCATACCTCATGTCCGATTGTCCTTTCAAATAGTGGTTTTATGTTTGTGAAAATAAATCATACTTATTCTGGGTATGTGGTAATTCTTTATGCTGATATGGTCTCCCAGGTAATATGACTGTGCAATCCTATATCTCTTTTAATTGGGATAAACAATCAATTGGGTGGTTTGTTTCAGTAAAAATTCCATAAGGCCTTGTGGGAGTGGGTTGGTATTTCTTTTATTCCAAATCAATATATCTCACCATATTGGTTAAATATTCCTACTTGGTATCTATTAAATTATTTTCAAGTGGAGGAATTACCCGATGTGCTCCTCTAACATGTGGTGTACATAGATTTCCAAATTACTGGGAGTTTTTAGCCATATTGTTAATCAATGCTTATGTAGCTACTAGTGTATTGTCGGCTAGTTCCCTACTAACTGCAACATCCATCATGATATTTTCCATAGGGGTGTGGACTTTATATAAGTATTGGATGAGTAATTTCTCACTAATTTTGTGATGTGGGAAGCTTTCACACAAATTATAGAATCACTAACAGTACACATACATTTACTTCCCTTGGGGTTGCTTGATTCTTGATATCTCTTTTCGAATGGTAGCGGTCCTTGATGCTGGAAAAAATATCTTCAAGAAAAGATGTTTCAAATCATTTCAACATGTTATACCCTTAGGTTGTAAATAATATATCATGTCTTTTGTAGTTCCATCAAGTGAGAATGGAAATGATCTTAGTTTTATTTGATCTTTAGATACATTTCATGTTTTCTGGGTTGAGAAAACCACATTAAATTATTTAAAATTATTTTTTTGGATCCTCTATAGAGAGGCCATGAAATTTTAGAAGAAGGCACATCAATCCATATTTTAGTTCGAATCATGCTTTGATATTTGGGTATGAAATAAAATTTTGGTTGATAGTTAATATCTAGTGAATCCAATTATCTAAAGGTTCTATTAAGTTCATTATTATTATTTTCGGCCATTGGTTCTTATTTTAGGTTTGATTCCAAAAGTGTTTCCAATTTCAATGTTCCCATAATTGAAGAATTCTCCAACTAATTTAATGTCAAAACATCCCATAGGCTGTGACTTTTTAATTAAACCCCAATGACTATGTTCAATATTATGGTAAATATCCAATAAATACTCAAGATTAGTTCTTGTCATAAATCAAATAAATCTGGAATGAAGAAAAGTAAACCATAATAAAAATATAATAAGTTTGAGTTGATGGTCCAAAAAAGAATAAGAAAAAGAATAAAAATTGAGAAAGAGGAAAGAAGGATGAAAAAGGAGACAAAGAGAATGAAATAAAAAATAAAATAAATACCTCTAATTAGTTGAAAAAATTACTTTCCTCCATAGTAGTGGTGCTAATTTGAAAGTCCATGTTATGGGCACTCTCAAATGATGTTTTATTTTTGGTTATTTAGGTGTAGTAGAGTGGCTGACCCAGGTCATCTCTCAAAGGAGGAAGTAATTAAAAAAACATATTAATATTATTTTGAAAATAAAATAAAATAAACACAATAAATAAATGTATAGGAGTTTTTTATCATTTATTAAACAATAAGTAGTCTGCTGGAAGAAGATTGTATTTTTTTGTTTTTGTTTTTGAAATGAGATTGGGAAAACAGAACGAGAATATGTCTTTTTTTGAAAAATATTTTAAAAGGAATAATTTATCTCAATCTAGTTTTTTACATACTTATTAATAATAATCATTTAAATTATACTCCACTTAATCATGATCCCATAATTTGTTAACCCTCAAACCCTATATCGGTTAACTTAACCACAATGATGAAATGAATTAAAACTTAGGCTAATTACAGCACATGAAATTGTAGCACCCGTATTTGATTGATTTTATTAGGCTATATTATGGTAAATGGTAAATTAGGGCACAAATCCGTTCTATAAATGAAGATTAATTGATTTTAGGTATTGTATTTGAACTCTACAAATTGATCCTATGTGGTTTTGTTTTACCGATAAAGATTGTGCTCTCACAATTCACATAATTCCCGACCTCACTTATTTTGTATTAATTATTAAATTGATTTATTAGTTTCATTTAAATTAAGAACTCAATTAATAGATCATATAAAGTGAATTTCATTATATCATTGATTCAAAATAAATAAATTAAGAATGTAAGAGGTAGATCGATTACTAAAAAACTATTCTTCCATGGGAGGTGTAGTCATCGTTGAAATGTTTTGCATTCTCAAAGGCTTAGAAAGGGTATAACCCAATAAAGTTTATACTCTTGAGTTCCAAACTAAATTAGTAAATAAAATAACAATAAAATTGATCAAAACAAAAGAAATTGATGAGAAAAAAAGATGTTTATTAAAAGAACAACAACGTTACACCAAAGAAGAGGAAAAAATAGCATTTTGGAGGAGATCCTAGATTGGTAGATTCCCTCATCCAATGGTGAATTTAAATGGAAATACACCACTTATAATATTATCTCTGTACTCTAAGTCTCCTAAAACCCCATAAAAATGATAAAAACACACATTTATAGAGTTTGGAGGGGGTGGGATAGTATTTCAAGACTTTTCAAGTGCGAATGAGAAATTCATCCAAATAATTTAATCCAACTTGAAATGGATATTTGGAATACAAAATGAGTGAACCAAAATTCCTTATAGAATAATTATTTGTGTGAAATTGGTTTTTCTAGATTTGGTCCAGATTTAGGCCCAATACAATCACTGATGAAGAAGTTATGGTCCAAATTCTGAAGTGGTGTCCAATCTGGTGAGTCATGTCCAACTTTGACTTCATGAAAAATTTATTCCAATAAAATTCAAAATCCAACTAGGATTTATTAAATAAAATTTGTATTCCATTGAGTTAGGAACACTTTTACAAAATTTTATTTTCAAATAAGTCATAGAAAAATATATATGGATGAAATACTATAGTGGACTTTAAGGGGTAATAACTAGAATTTTCATTGTATTTCCAAATGAATGATCTAATCCAAAATATTCCATAAATGAAAATATAAAACACAATGTTATTAAATTATTTCATTTATTATCAATTAAATATTCAAAAAATGTGTTTTATTATTAAAGATTATGTTACTCAAAGAATTATATTGTAAGTTTACAATATGATTATTCCACCTATAAGGGTTCTCCACGGGTTCTATGATGATGGTGTTCCAAGATACCAACACATTTTATATATGATTTCCATGAGTTTATAATTTTTACTTTTATCAATATTGATATCACATGACTCATTATTATTTATTCTTATGAATATTTCCTTTTTTAAAGCCTTATTCCATGTTTTATGATTGGTGATTCCAGAATTGATGGGTATGAGTTCTTTTATGATTTACTCGTGCACTCTGATTATGTCACCACACCCTTATGCACTTATTATGATCATTGATGACATTCAAAAGTTTAATTCTTATGTTTAACCTTACTAATAATTTGAGATCACACTTCTTATGTTTCCTTTCACCCATGTTATAAAGAATGAGGATGAAGGAATTATGTCTATAATGGATTTCATATGGATTATGAGGACTTAATATGAAAAAAGGAAAGATAGGATAAGTGGGAGAAATACTCATTTAAGGATATGAGTATTATTAATGTATGAGTTTTTCCTAATTATATTAAACTCTAAGCCTAAAAGGACCTTGATAATGTAAGTGATCCAATATTTTCTTTTGATGTTATAAGGTCTGGATGGAAAAAAATTGGGTCATATTTGTCAGCATCAAATCCAGAAATGTAACATTTATTATTTCAACACCGGATTCTAGAGTGCGGGTTTAGAGTTGTTATACATATTTATACACACACGTACACATTTATATTTCTCTCACACATACAAATATTGAAATATATATATTTATTTACATATATTATAATGTACATATAAATATACATTTTTTTATTTACACACACATGTTTAAAAATAAACATTACTTATGAAGATATATATATTAAAGCATTTTTATAAGGTAAATAAAATGGATAATATTTTATTTTTAATAAAATGACTAATAAATACGTATTTCTATATGTTTTATATATTTAAAAATATATTTTTATGTAAATATGTTTAAATGTGTAATTATACTTTTGATTTATTATGTGTAAATATAAAAAAAATTTGAACATATTTAATTAAAAATAAAACTTAAATATAAAAAATTATAGAATTTCAAACCATAATATCTATATTAATATAAAACATGGGAATAGATTCATTCTCTACTAAAAAAGGACAAAAAGGCTTTCTTAAATGAATTTTAAATCCCATCAAATATTAAACAATTAGGTTACCATAACTAAAAACTCAGTTTTGGAGGCCATTTGGGCCTTTTTTGACATAAAAAAAAGTGACCAAGGTTCCATAGTAGTTTACACGATGTATATCTCTTTGTAGGATTTGGTTTGATATATGATAGAGATGAAACAGACACCCGAATCAAAAGTTATGGTCGTTTAATGTTCAAGTCATGTTTCCAACTTATCTTAGATTATTTATTTATTTATTGAATTTTTTATGGAGTCAAAATTATCTTTTTGAATATTACATTCCTTTTATTTTTGAAATCAAAAATTCTTTATTAAATACTTAATTACTAAATCTTTCATTACAAAATTGTTTTAAGATGTTTTTCATACTTAAAAAGAGTTTTAAAGTATTCATCAATAAAAACCTACTTTATTTATTACAATTATCATAATGAGCATAGATATGATACTGATCAGATTCACCTTTATCAAATTGGATTTTATAATTTATGTCCAATCTTCATACAAAAAAATGTTCATAAAATCCGACTTCATATCTGAACCAATAAACATCATATTTACACTCTTAGAAATTATCGTAATGATATATGTAAATCTATCAGATTGACTAAAGGATAAAATTTGAATATGGGAAATCAATATTCTATCATAATGATATTCCATTTATACTATAAATGGGTAAATCAAAATGATATTGGACATTATGTTACATTATGACCGTTGAAGTGGAAGGTGTCAATGTCATTTAAAAAACTCAGTGAAAATATGACCGTTGGAAGATCAAGATGACCATAGGAAGAATTCTTATAAATACCTAGTCATTTGTTGAGTTTTGAGCTACTGATTATATTTCTATCTCAAAATTTCTAAATTATACAATGGGTGAACAACTTGTTCTTAGAATCCTATATTGCTTCAGAGAGATTCATTCTTAAGGAAACCTTGTCAGGTTGTCTCCTTAATATTTTTTTAATTACTTTCTGCGAATAATTGTTGGAATGTGACTGAGGGTTTCATAGGCTAGGAAGATAGGGATATGGTATGCTTGATCAAGGGCTTATGAGGATAATAAGAAATAATCTGATGCATCAGATCAAGGGCTACTGGGGATAAGCAGCCAGAGAATCTGATCATCATATCGAGGGCTTGCGAGGATAACAAGAAAAACCGATCATCATATCAAGGGCTTACCCTGGTAAGATAAAGACAAACATTCTTGTAATTATAAAATAAAGGACCTATTTTCCTACATTATTAGATTACCACCTATATGGGATAAATGAAGTGTATTCATTTTTATTACTTTCTTTATTACAAATCTTTTATTTCCATAGTATATAATAGAAAGTGATACTTGTATATTCATATTTCTATTTTTTATTTTGATTATCGTAATTATTTTTATTACAATAAAAATTGTTTTACTCTGATTACCATTCTATACAATTTAGGATAGAATCAATACTTTTTTTACCAAAAGGTTAGGGAATATCCCTTCTTATTAAAAAAGGAAAACAAAAGACAACATGAAGGATGACGGGGTCATACAAGCACACATGCCCTCGTACCTATGTAGAATCAAAGAGAAGAACTCAAAAGTCAAAGTCACATTGATAGGATGTGTCATAGTCTCCATCCCAATTAGGCTCAAAGTCCAGAGGGCCATGAGACCTGGTAACCATGCTTGGATTCAGGTATGAGTAATCCCTCCTCGGTCTCACTTTCCTAGAAGGAACTGGTTGAGATCCTTCAACATCCACCACAACATTTTTCCCTTGGGATAAAACCTGACTGTATGTTGGTTTTTTTGGGGAATCATCCTCATTTTCATCCCATCTTCCCTTGATGTCATGTGAGTCCTTTAGTTTAAGAATTTCCATGCGAGTCCTTGAAATATTCTCACCTTGCTTCTCCAGAATAGGGTCCATTATCTCCTACTCCATTCCCACAATCACTTCTGGAGTCATGTCACCTTGACCCCCAGTAGTGAACTCCTCTATTTGATGCGCCAGATCTACATCCTTATCCACTTGAGGCTCATGGGAAGACTCTTGGGAAGCATCATCCGCCACTCGTGATGCATTAGCCTACATTGATTGTTTCTTCACCTTCTTCCTACAAGTAGTCTCATGATTTCCTTTTAATGAGAAAAAGGCGCAAGCAACATTCTTAAAACACCTCTCTTTAGCATGTCCAATAACTTGACAGTCATGAAAAAAATCAGGAAATATATCATACTCCACCTTGAGAGAGATATCATCATCCAAAGCAGATAAGTGTATATTATGAATTAGACAAGTACTTAAATTAACTTCCACCAGAACTCTTGCATAGTGACCAAATTTTGCTGCCTCGGTGGTCCGGTCTATTTTAATTGGAATTCCAACTGTAGAGGCAATGTCAAACAGAATTTTAGAATGCCATAAGATCCAGTGAAGACCAACAATTTTGATCCAGACCTAAAATCTGGTGTTTTTAATAGATAAAGGATTGAAACGGAAATCCCATTCGTGAAAGAAAACCATACCTAGTTTTAGAGAAATTGACCCGAACCCCCAAGCTCTCTGCTTAAGACTATTAGATGGAAAAATAATATGAAAGAATCCACATCCCATAGGTATGCATCACCAATCAGAGAACCCCCATATAGAGATGAGTTTCCGAACCAAATCATAAATTCTCCATGTTTAACCTCTACTAGGAAGAACAAGTCTAGCTATAATTGAATGCTCATAGAGCTTAAATCTATCAAGAATAGCCTCCATACTAGCAACAACACGGGAAATGTAACCCTTCCTAACAATGCGCTCAGAAATACCATCGCGCACAGATGTAAAGTGCCTTCATTCAGATTCTCCTACAACTCTTGAGGAGAATTTACTAGATTTACCTACATCTGTTAATTTATCAGACGAAATTCCAGTCTCCACGAGGACCCTCTCTGTTGCAGATTGAGCATCAATAGAGCCCAAGGAACCTTTGCAATTCAGGTTCAATTTCGAGGGATGATTTTCAATCACCCTTACCACTTCAAGAGTAGGGAAACTCAAATCTGAAATTTCATCAATCAGCGCTGCCTTGGAACCCGCAACCTCCATAGTAGGAAAATGAGTCTTGAACACCATGGGGACAACATGACCCGCACCTGCGACATAGTCCAGACGCTGGACCTTCCACGCAACATCAACAGGAGAACCACCTGCATCCTCAACCACCAGGTCTGGTTTAGATCTGTAGAGAAAGGCAGCAGTAGCCGTCTCCAGCGAAGCCACATGAAACCCAAACTTCCTCCAATCCTTCAGCACATCACCCTTCAAGGATCAAATTTCATCCCTCGCATCATGCGCAACTGCTGGATTCAGATCTAGTCTAGGTCTGTAGGAGATACGCTCAGTAGCCAAAGCTACCTGAAGACCACGCGACATGCCATTATTCTCAATAGAAGAATCCACATCAGGGATTGAACCACCCATAATAAGGGATTTACCAAGAAAATGAGGAAAACCCATTGAAAAACCCTAGGTAAGAAGAATACTGAAATCTCCATGAGGGGAATCATCCTGAGCACCCACCATCCGAATCATCACTAATTTTTAATAATTTGGTTTTTCATAACCTTTGTGATTATGATTAATTTTGTGTCTACTCTGATTAAATATATTTTTTACTATGAACAAAATTAATCTCTGATTACATTACCACTACTTACTAATTTTGATTCTTTATACTGTTAAGATAGAATTTAATTATTAACTATGGACTTACATATCCGAATCTACTTGATTAAAATATTTCTCTTTTCAGACCCAAGGTCCAAGTTTGATTACCATTTAAATACTTAAGAGGTTTGTAAATACGATTTGTTTAACCTTGTTAAAATTATTTTCCTTTAAGTATTAAAAAAATGTTTTTAAACCTACAATTTACCCCATATTGTATTTAGTCATATAAATATACATTATGATCCAATAATTGGTATCAGAGTAGGATTTCACTGCTCAAATACTTTCTAACTCATTTTCTTCTTTACTTTTGCAAGCCTATTTAAATTTAGTTTCAAATTTTTTATATAAACTTTCATATTACTCATTTTTTTAAAAGAAATTTTTATATCTATTTTAAAATATTGATGGAATAAATGTTTAACCTATTGATAATCTCAATCCCACTATACCACCAATTTTTATGGTGTTTTTTATGAATACTAGAGGGATAGAATGAAGACTTTTGTGATCAACACTAGAGTTGAAAATTATATAATTCTTTCTGAATATTATAAAATTCTTGACAAGGAAGTCATAAATTTTAATAATCAAGAAAAGATGGAATATCAGTTGAATTAGAAAGTAAGGAATACTTTATTATGTTCCATTACTAGAAACATATATATTAAGACATCCTATTATGAAGAAACTAAAAGTATTAAGAAGAAATTATAGGTTACTCATTTTGTAACCTCAAAGGTTGTTGAAATAAGAAGAGAAATGCTTAGAGATGACTATCAAGGATGTAAAGTTATACTTAGTGAACCTATTATAAAGATGCATCAATGGTTTATGACAATTTTAAATAGTCTACAATCTATGGGAGAGAAAGGATTAGTTGATGAAATTATTATAGAAAATATTATCAACATCATACCCAATGAATGGGAATCTAAGAGGACAGTTGTTGATAAATCTTGGAAGATAACAAATCTCACTCTTGATGACTTTTTTTGGAACTCTATTTCAATATGAGGGTAGATTAAAAAGAGATTATGAGAAAGATAAAAATAATAATGGTGTAGTTTCTTTCAATACTACTACAATATCTACTAAATCTCCAATACCATAAAAATTTGTTAAGTCTTCTAGAAAGAAAAAGGTTGTTATTAAATCTTATTCTTGTGATTCTGTGCAATATGAAAATGAATTAGATAATATTTCTTGGATGATGAATAATATAGATGGAAATAAGTATTTTTAGTATCATTATAATAAAATTAACAAGGAAAGGAATGAAAATAATGATTATGAATTTACCTGTTATGAATGTAAGAGATCTAGATATATCAGACTGGATTATCCAAAACTGAAAAGGAAAAATTGGAATAAAATAAATTCTGATAAGAATAAGAGAAATTATTACAAGTATAAAAGAAATAATATCCTAAAATATAATTATTCATAGAGTTATAGTGGAGGAAACTCCTCAAAAAATTATTCTAATAATGAATGTTCCATTTAGAAGAATATTGGTCTTCTTGCTGAAATACAAAATGAAAATATATATCTTACAGATAATGTATACATCACTAAGAAGCATACCAATTTATCCTTAAATGAAAATTATCTAGATTCCAATATTGAGAAGGATTCTAAATCATCCAATGAATAATTTACTTTAGTATAGGAAAAGACTCTTCCTTTGTATGAAGATTTTTCTCAATTTTCAGAACTCCATGAAAATGAAAAATTCAATTTTTGTAGTAAAATTGATAAAGAAAATTCAAGGTACCAATGTTTTAAGAAAATAAGAATCATATATTTATAATGATCATGATAAGGATATTTTTTAAAAGGTACTATTTCAAAATATTTAGAAAATTTTGTTTCTAAAAAATATATTTTAATAACTAGATTTGGAAAAATCAATTCAGAAACTACTACTCAAGAGGATAAGTATTTAATTGTTAAACTGAATTTTGAAATTTCTTCCCTAAGAAATTTTTTGTTAAATTTTACTTTTGGTATGGAAGGATTTGATAAAATTTATAAACAAATTCATCCTCATGATACTAGTTTTGGAATAGGGTATACTCATAGAAAACTAGTTTTTAGTAACAATTACTTTATTATAAAAAGTGCTCCCTTTAATACAAAATGAAAAAGTGGTGGTTATGGAATGAAATTTTTTCCCTTAATAAACTTCAATCCTTAGGGTTCCACAAAAACCATTTTTCAAAACAAATGTGGATTCCTAAAATATAATTTTCTAACATTTCTGGAACCAAGAAGGTCTGGGTTCTGAAAGTATAAATGTCTTGTTTTCCAAAAAACAAAGGTAATACCAAAAAAATTACACTTGGTACATGGATAGTGGTTGTTCCTATCATATGACCTGTAATAAATATTTTTTTGAAAAAATCATCAAGATCAAAGGTGGAAGATTTACTATTAGAGATACTGATCAAGGAGAAATTATCAGTATATGTAATATGGTTCTTATTATAAAAGATTTAATTTTAAATGTTTTGTTTGTTAAAGTTATTAATAACAACCTTATAAGAATAATTCAATTATGTGATGAATGGTACCTTGTTAATTTTAGAAATGATAAATGTGTAGTACACAATTCCAAGGATGAATACATTATTTATATAAATAAGTATGAGAATGTTTACACTATAAACTTAGAAGACCTTAGGTGATAAGATTTACCTTGACTTAGTGCAATGGAAGATCAATCTTGGTTATGGAATAGAAGGTGAGGACACAAAAACCTTATAAACATATGTAATTTTACTAAGAAAAGACTTGTTAAGGATCTACCAGAGCTTAGATTTGATTTTTCAAGAAGTTTGTGACCCCTTTCAATATAGTAAGAATCATAATTCAAGCTATAATTCTATTAGTTAAGTCTCAGGTACTGATGCTTTTAAGTCCATGAACATTTATTTCCTAAGTCCTACACAAACTGGAGGTATTGAGGGAAATTACAATGTATTTTTTTAATTGATGACTACACTAGATATACATGGGTCTATTTTCTAGAAAATAAATTTGAGGTCTTTTTTTATTTCAAAATTTTTATAGCCAAAGCTAAAAATGAGAAAAATCATCCCTTAATAACTATTTTTAAATGATCATGGTTAATAATTTGTAAATTTTAATTTTGAAACTTTTTTTGGTAAGAAAATAATTACACATAACTTTCATCTCCTAGAACTCCTAAGAAAAATGGTGTTGTTGAATGAAAAAAATCATATTCTTCATTAAATAACAAGAACCATGTTGAGTGAATACTCAATTGCTAAACATTATTGGACTGAAGTGGTTATTACTTCTTGTTATATTATAAATAAAGTTTTAATTCATCTTTTTATTAATAAAAATCATTATAAGTATTGTAAAGGATGAAAAAAAGTCTCTTTCTTCAGAATATTTGGATAAAAAGTATTCCTATTGAATATGAAAGATAACTTATACAAATTCAAAAAAAATCTGATGAAGGTATATTTTTATGTTATTCCACTTCTTCTAAGGCATATAGAGTTATTATTAGAAATTTTTGTACTGTTGAGGAAACAATACATGCTAAATTTGATGAAACTAATCATTTTTTTAAAAAAACCCAACCAACATCTACAGATGTGTTTTCCAAAACCGATCCTCAACCATTAATGGAAGATTATTCGAATAAGAAAAATAATCAAGAAATTTTTTTTGAATTATTTATCCAAGAATACTTTCTATATTATTTTGATGAACATGTTTTACAAAACTGAATTTATTTGTTTCCTAGTAATCATTCTAGTGATAGTTTCATTGGTGATTTAAATCAACCAATCTCGACTTGAAGTTCCTTACGAAATGAAGTAAAAAATATTTCTTTTGTTTATCAATTTGAACCTAAAAATCCAGATGAGGATTTAGGTGAGGAGGATTGGATTAATGCTATGCAAGATGAGCTAAATTAATTCAAGAGGAATGATGTTTGGAACATGGTCAAAAAACCCAAAGAAGCTTCTATAATTGGAGTAAAATGGGTCTTCATAAACAAATGAAATGAAAATGGAATAATATTTAAAAATAAAGAAAAAATTATTTCTAAAGGTTACAATAAAAAAGAGTGAGAAGATTATGAAGAAACCAATCCTCCAGTAGTTAGACCCAAATCAATTTGTATTCTACTAGACTTTGTAGAATTCTTCAATTTCAAACTTTTTCTAATGGATGTAAAGTGAACTTTACTTAATAGTTATGTAAAAGAGGATGTTTTTGTTGAATATACTCCTAGTTTTGAAGATAGAAAACATCCTGAATACGTTTATAAACATACCAAATATTTATATGGACATAAAAAATCCCCTAGAGTCTGGTATAATTGATTAATATGATTTTTGTTACAAAATAATTATATTAAGGGAACTGCTGATCAAACTCTTTTTATATAGAAAGGTAACAAAAAAAATAGGATTATACAAATATATTTTGAAGTAATTATATTCAGATCATCTCAATAATCCTTAATAGATTCCTTTGTTGATCTTATCTAATCTGATTTTGAAATGAGTATTATGAGTGAGTTAATGTACTTTTTAGGTTTTTAAATTTCTCAAAAACTAGTAATTTTTATATTCCAACATAAATATATAAAATATATTCTTAAAAAGTTTGGATACGATAACAATAAAAGTATTATTACTCCCATATGTACCTCAAATACAATTGATCTAAATGAAGCTGAGCAACCAGTTTATCAAATAATTTTTATAGTTATGATAGAAAGTTTACTGTACTTAAATTCTAGTTGACCAAAATTATTATTTTTGTATGATTATGTGAATAGTATAAAGATAATCCAAAGTAATACAATTTAAAAGAAGTCAAATAAATATTTTTTTATCTAAAGGAAACTATAAATTTATGACTTTTCTGTTCTTTTGTAAATGATTTTGAATTAAAATGTTTTTTGGATACTGACTTTAGTGGTTGTATAATGGATAGGAAGAATACTTCCAAAAAATTTCATTTTTTAGGAGATTTATTAGTTTATTGGTCTTGTAAGAAAAAACACCCAATAGTAATTTCCACTAATGAATCCAAATATATAGTAGATGGAAGTTGTTGTGCTCAAGTGTCGTGGATGCAACACACACTCACTGATTATGGCATGAGTTTTAAAAAAATGTAAAATACCATATGATAACAAAAGTGACATTGATTTAAGAAAAAACCCTACACATCACTCTAATTAAAAACACATAGATATTAGGCATCATTTTCTGGGGGATCACAACCTTAAGGAAGATATCATTTTTCAATTCAACAGAACATAGGAGAAACATGCTGATATTTTTACAAAAACATTCCCTTTCGATAGATTTGATTACATTAAACAAAATATAGGATTGATAAATATAAATTGATCATTTATATAAACTTCTTATTTGAAAAATATCGTTACATTATGTTACTCCTTTTCATAGGGGGAGTAAATATGTTCATTATTTTTCAAAACTTTTAGTTTTCCTAAATTTTTATCGTAATATGTTTTTTGAACTCATAATTTCATATAAAATATTTCAGAATCCATTTTCCAGAAAAAAATTATTTTGGAATCAAGAATTGTAAAACAATTTCCATACTTGAGTTTAATTCAAATCAAATTTAAAAATTTTCCATATTCAGGTTTTATTTTCAAATTTTTCATATTCAATTTAATAAAATTTTTGTATTATTTCTAAAAATATCATAATATTTTATTTCATAAAACCGTGAAGAATAAATTATAATACTGATGATTCCACTCTGAAAGATATTTTTCTTATTTTATACCTTAAAATTATTCCATTATGATTAGTTTTATTCTTTCCTATTACTATTATAAATTTCATTTTAATAGTATTCACCAAATACGATAAAATGTTTTATAAAATTTGAAGAGATTAAATTCTTTAAAAATAATTCTTGATATAATTTTATAAATCATTAAATCAGTTGGATTGAATCTCAGCCAAAATATCTTTTTTTGAGATAATCCATCGATTGAAATCCCCTATATAAAGGGGAACCCAAGTGTCCCACATTAGTTATTTCAAGATTTCTCCCTTGAAGTGATAATATGTTTAAGTCTCCCAATCTGATTTCTTTCTTCATGTTTGAATCTTCAATTTCAAGTCCCAATATGATTGAACATGTGATGGATTACAAAAAGTGACATGTTTTCTAGGAAATGTTAATTGCAAAAGTTTTATATGAAAATTAGGATTAGTCATTGAGAAGGATAATAGATTTACAAGGTTGGAAATCATTATGCGTTGAACAATCAAATCCATATTATTAATTTTTTTACTTAGATATAGTTATACATTTTTATGCCTGTCTAATTTTTTTTAAAGAATGTGGAAAAGACATTTTTTCTTTATGAATATATGATAAAACTTATAAGATGACATATAGGGTAGCCATAGGATTTCTAGATATTTCAGTTGAAGGAGATTTTTTTTGTCCTTTACACAAAATATCTGATTCTAAGGGTTTATTTAATAAAGAAAGATAAAAAAGTCTTTGTTTTGAAATATTTCAGAGGATGGACCAAAAAATTTTACACACCTCATTCTAGATCATAGTGTTATAACCCTTAAGATTCAATGGTTTCTTATCCTGAGAAAGAGAGACAGAGATACGTTGATGGTATCTAATATTTTTATTTTGGATTACCTGGTCAACATGAGGAAGATATCTTTGGTAAGTTTTTTTTATTTTGAAAATAATGGACATAAAATCCCATTCAATGAAATCTCATATTATAATGTGTCCAGTTTTTATAAGAAAGGTGATTGAAGAACATATGAATCACTTCAACATAGCAATCAAATACGAAGTCGTCGGAGAAAAGATGATGTTTATTAGTGATGATAAAATGAAACAGATGAAGTATGTATTTGATACCGAATCAAATATGTTGGTAAATAATACTTAGATTTTTTTCTTCAAAATAAAATAAAACCAATAATGTTGAAAAAAGGGAAAGGTTGAATCACTTCCTCCAAAATAAAAGAAATAAAAGAATGTATCTGATATAGTAGCTACAAAATAGAGGAGGAAACAAGAAGAAAAGAAATATGGAGATCCTCAGTTCGAAATCAACCCTATTAAAGCTTTAGTTAAAAAAAATCAAAGGATATAAAAATCAACAAAAATAATCAATAAAGCAGAATAATAATAAATTTCTAGTTTCTAGCTTAGTTTATTCATTGATGAAAGGAGTATATTTATCTTTTACAAACATTCTTATACAAAATATGGATGCCATATTTTTTTTCCAAGAAACATCTATTGTACATGTCAACATTGTCTTTGTCATAGAAAAGTGAAAGGTTGTTGTGGTGAATAATGAATTAGTTCTAGTTGGGAAAGGTGATTTAAGATCAATAAATCAACTTCATTAATATTTAGTTAATGAAATGAAGTAATTATATATATAAATTTATATTCTAAAAGAAGAAAGTGAAGGTTTTGAAGAATATTGTCAGTTAAAATAAATAGAATACAATTAAAAAGAAAAGGAGGAAGGAATCAAATATGATGAAGATGAGAGTATTAAGAATTAAGGTTAAGGTAATAAAAGTCAAAATGATGAAAAAAATATCTCCCATATGATAATATTTCCATAATGACTTCACAAGCTTCATAAAAATAATTGTATTCCTTGATAAATCAGTAAGAGAAATATGTAAGTCCATATAAATAAAAGTACCCATCCATTTAAGCTATCGAATATACATCCATAAAGGATGAAACAAACAAGCTTCAAAAAAAAAGAAGATAGTAAACATTATGATGATGATTCCATTGATATTTCTGATGAAAAAAAAGTAGAACAATGAATTGAAAATTCAATTAAAAAGAAAGACACAGGGAATATAGTTCAATAAGATATAAAAATTAGCCACATCATTCTTCATAATGATCAATAAGAAGATCAATTAGAGTCATCCAAAACAACCTCTTTAGAAAGAGTAGATTTTATTATTCAGACCTTGAAAAGGATTGAAGGGAAAATTCCCTATTTTCCAAATCTAGAGTCTTGATGTCATATTCTTCAAGATCGTCTCAATCCAAAATCAGATTCAAAAAACATGATAACAGAGAAACTAATTAAACTATAAGCTGAGTTGAATTCCCATCAAGATTTTTTTACGTTCATAGATGAATATGCAGTCAATAGAATAAGTGGTCTCAACAAGTCAATATTGATCTAAATATTTTTTATGATAGTTTTTAATAGATAATGAAGGACATGAAATATTTGGAAAAAATATCCACCTATTAAAAAAGTATATGTTTGAAAGAGAAAATTTTGTTTAGTCTTTCAAAGATAAAACTGACAATCGTACTAAGACTATAAATTAGTTGAATGGAATGATGAAGTATTTAAAATATTAGATTATGAGAATAAAAAATCATAATGAGGAAGTTAGTACCATGAACAATGAGTTTTCTTAAAGACTTAAAAATAAAGAATAAAATATTTAGATGAAATATGAAAAGATTCAGATTTAAGAGGAAAGGTTACGGGATCCAGAAAAGAAATATTGGTCTCAATAATTGTTCATTTCAAATATTAAGGAAGATTGAAATGAGCTAAAAAAGTTAAATACAATAGTCATATCATTGATGTTGAAGAAAGATTAATTTTTTTCCGAGCTGTTGTTGTAATTTATTTTTAAATTTTTTTATCTGTTGAAATGAATAAATTAATCTTCTCCTTCAAATATAATTTTCTAAATATTTTCCTAATTATGATTAATTTATTATTCTTTCATAATTTTTATGAATGATTAGATAGTTTATTCTTTTTATTTCATATACTTGTTTCTCTAACCTATTTTAGGTATTACAAAATTCTTTACCATTCCTTTTTAGAACTCATTAAGGGGGATAAATTTATAAAAAGGGGTAAAATTTTATAGAAGGGGGAGATTTTTTAGAGAGTTAAATATATTTAAAGAAAAGAATAAAATCCTCAGGGTGATTTTTTATTCTAAGGGGGAGTTATTTATATTCATCCCTTTATTCAGATGAGTTATAAACTCAGGGGGAGATAAGTATTTCTATCTAAATTCTAAATACTATAACTAAAATATAATGGACTTTTGTTTTTTAAAAATTTATTTCTTATTTAAGTCTTTTGGTTTGGGCTTTCCAAAAATGGGGAGATTGTTAATTGAAAATTAACTTCTTTAATTTTCCATTCCTTTCATTTTGGAAATCACAAACTCTTTATTAAATACTCAATTACTAAATATTTCATAACCAAAGTGTTTTAAGAAGTTTTTCATACTTATAAAATGTCTTAATGTATTCATGAGTACATACCTACTTTATTCATTAAAATTATCATAATGAGCATAGATTCGATATTGATTAGATTCGCCTTTATCAAATTGGATTTTAGACTTTTTGTCTTAAATTTTTACTGAAAAAAGTTCATATAATGAGAATTGATATAAAAACCAATAAACATCAGATTCACACTCATAGATTTTATCATAATGACATATGTAAATCCATCTGATTGACTAAAGGTTGAAATATGAATATGGAAAACTATATTCTATTGTAATGATATTTCTTTTATACTATAAATTATAAATCAAAATAATGTCGGACATTCTATTATATTATGACCATTGAAGTACTAAGTGTCCAAGTCTTTGCTAAAAAAATAGAGAAAATATGATAGTTTGAGGACCAATATGACCGTTGGAAGCATGACTATAAATAACCGGTCATTTGAAGAGTTTGGAGCTACTGGTTTGATTTGGATCTCCAATTTTGTAAAGTGTACGAATCATGAACAACTTGTTCTTAGTAGATTGTATTTCTTTAGTGATGGTCCTTATTAAGGAAACCTTTCGGGTTGTATCCTTAATAAATTTTTTTTAATTGCTTTGTGCATATGATTGTGTGAATACAAAAAAAAAATATCATGAGGCTAGGAAGATAGATATTTGATCTGATTGATCGAGGGGTTGTGAGGACTACAAGACAAAATCCAATCCATTAGATCAAGGGATACTAAGGATAGGAAGACAGAGAATCCGATCATCATATAAAGGGCTTGCGGGGATAGAGAGATAGACCAATAATCATATTGAGAGCTTACCCTGGTAAGGGAAAGACAAACTTTCTTGTATGTTTAAAACAAGGGACCTTTATCCTAGGCTATTGGATAACCTACTATTTGGGATACAAGAGGTGTATTCATTTGTATTTATTTTTTATTACAAGTATTTTATTTCCACTGCATATAATAGAATGTGATACCTGTATATTCAACTTCATATTTTTTATTTTGTTTATCATAATAGTTTTGATTATGATACAAATGATTTTACTTGGATTATGATTCTATACACTTTAATATAGAATCACTACTTTGTAATGCTATGGTTTATTATAACCTTTGTGATTATAATTCTTTTTGTGTGTTTACTTTGATTAAATCATTTTCTACTATAAATATGATTAAAGTATGATTACATTACCATTTCTTACTAATTATGATTCTATATGCTGTTAAGATAGAATCTCATTACGACCTATGGACTTACAAATTAGAATCTACTTGATTATGATATTTCTTTTATAGAACCCAAGGGCCAAGTCCAATTTCCATTTAAATACTTATGAGGTTTTTTAATATGATTTGTTTAACCCTATTGAACTAAATTTCCTTTAAGGATTAAAAATGAATGTTTTTAAACCTATAATTCACCCATGTTGTATTAAGCCTTTTACATATACATTACGATCCAATGTTTTTATGTCTTCCAATTTTTATTAAATGACCATCACTCATTAATAATTAAAAAATTATAAAAAAATATTATTTGTATTAATTTATAATCCATTTTCACTAAATATATTATATATTAAATGTAAATGCAAAATTTTCCTTATATAAATCATATTTAATAAAATATAATATAATAATATCAATATAAATATATTTATTCCAATAAAAATATATTTTTATATTTACATTTTCTTTTTAATGACATATAGTTCTTTTATAAAATAAAACTTTTATCCATGGAAGAAAAAATTATTGATAAAGGGGGTCCTTTATTAGTGCTAAAACAAAAGCACTAATAAAGACCCCCATTATCAGTGTTGATAAAAGCTGTCATTATAAACTCTTTTTAGAATTGATTAAAGCCACTTTTATCAGTGCTACCAAAATGCACTGATAAAGTGGGGCCTTTACCAGTATTATGAAAAGTGTTGATAAATGGGGTGGGGATTTATTAATACTAAAGAAAAATAAGTGATAAAGGCCCCCCTTTATCTACACTTTTTGTTAGTGTTGATCAAATCATCCTTTATAAATAATTTTTTTAGTGGTGATAAAGGATTCCCTTTATCAGTTCCTTTTTCTAGTGTTTATAAAGGTTAACACTGGATTTTGTTCGATTTATTGTGTTTTCATCAAAGACCACTCCTCCATTGACTCCTATAAAACTTGAGTTGGTAGTTTCCTGATTAATGCCTTGATGACCACATGCCGTTTTCCAATAGTATGAGTAATATAAAAACTAAAAGTATAAAAATATTCAACCCAGAATCTCTTTCACAAGTTTAGATCCCTCTGAGTGAAAATATATTTTAGGCTCTTGTGATCATAATACATTATAATCCACTCACTAAAGATATAGTGTCACCTCATTTTGAGGGCATGCATAACCACTTCCAACTCAAGATCATGGGTAGTGTATTTCTTATCATGAGGGTGTAATTGGTGAGAGCTACATGAAACTATTTGTTTCCCCTACATCAAGACATACCCCAATCCTATACCAGAAGCATTATAGAAAACATCATAACCAGAACAAAATTTTATGAGAATAAATGTTGTAAATGAAGTTAATCTTAACTTCAGTTCCTCAAAATATCTCTTATATTTTTCATTCAATTCAAACTTTATACCCTTACTAGTCAAAGCTATCATCAAATATGCGATCTTGGAAAAATCCTAAGAAAAACCTGCCTATAATAACTATCCATTACTATGAAACTCTAGATTTCCAACATATTTTTAGGACACACCCATGAAATAACCACCTTTATTTTCTCATGATCCACCGAGATTCCCTTCTTTGATATATCATTCACGTGAAACTTCACTTCCCAAATCCAGAACTCACATTTTCAATGTTTTCCATAAAAATGATATTCTCTCAAGGTTCTAAGGATGATACCCAAATGATCCATGTGTTACTTCTCTGACATAGAGTACACACAAATATCATCCACAAACACAACCAAAAAATATTCCAAGAACGAAATATCTGGTTCATCAATGTCATAAATACCACATAAGAATTATTGAGATCAAACGACATAACCAGAAACTCAAAATTATCCTACAGGATCCTAAAAACTATATTAGGTGTATCATATTCATAGATTCTCAACTAGTGGTACCCTAACCGAAGGTTAATCCATGAAAACCAACAAGCCCCTCTAAGTTTATCAAAGAGATCATCAATCCTGGGTAGAGATACTTGTTGTTAAGGACCACCTGCTTTAACTTTAGATATTCATTGTAAAGTTTGAGGCTCCCATATTCATTCTTAGAAAATAATTATGGTGATTACCAAGTAAAAATACTAGAATTAATAAATACCTATGCCTCATGGCCCCCAAGATGAACATTACGTTCCTATAACTCAGTAGGTTCTATTCGATAGGATGGAATAGAAATATAAATCATACTAGGTAGCAGATCAATGGTGAATTTGACATCTCTCTATAGCGTTAAAGTAGAAAAATCCTTCAGAAATACATTAGGGTATTCAAACACCACTATAGGAAGAAAACTACCCAAATAAGTGGCAACAACATTAAGGAACATCTCTAACAACTAGCATGAGATCACCCAAGTATATGGAACAACATGCTTCCATCTCAAAGATTTGGAATCCCACTCACCTTGAAAGATTTAAGGGGCCACATCAGAAGATAGAAACTAGAATCAGGGATAATAAATATTGATTTGTTCATTAATACTAATCATTCAATCCATGCCAATAATCAGGTCGAAGATATCAAGACCAGGGACTAATAAATCTCACACCACTTTGAAGTTGGCAATCAACACCCAACACAAGGGACACTTGAAAACTTGTTTGGAACTCTTTACCAAAGGTGTGGAATGATTAAAAAATAATGTCATATTCTCCAAACACAATCCCAACATGTCAATTAACATTGATGTTATAAAATAACGAGTAGTACCCATATCTAAGAAAGATAACACCTTAGAAGATGAAATAAGCACAATACCTCTCACAACAGCTGGTCCTACTTCAAATTCCTCTTGTACATACTTAATTGTATAAATATGTTTGGTATTAGCTCCTAGTTGAGATTTCTTAGCCACATAAACATCCCACTTGTCCTGAGGATAATACCCACCACCCTTGGAAGCTTCATAATAAACCTTCTAACCATTGGTGAGAGTGGATCCATCCCTACTATCTTGGGATGTTCTTCCACAAAAACTCTTTATATGGCCAGATTATCCACAATGATGACAAGTTTGGGGTTCTTCTATATAATTAGTCTTAGTATGAATATTCCTAACATAATGATAGAAAATAACCTACTTCTATCCTAATGATTCCCCTGAAACTGGTCTTGAAGAAAACTGGAAACCTTTACGCTTTCTTTTCTGGCCTAAAGACATACCATGGATGATAATTGTACCAATTGAAGCTCCACTCAAACCTATTTTCCCAGCTATATCTACCTCTACCATATCCAGATTATTGATCACCTATTAAAATGTTATAATTCACATGAGAATCATCATCAACCTAATAACATCCCTCAGTCCTATCTCAAACCTATGATATTTAAGGTAATCATTGGTAATAAGATCAAGTTCTAAGTGAACTACCATATCTAAATGAGTGGAATACTCAAAAACAATACACTCACCTTACTCAATGGTCATAAATTCATAGGTATATTCCACACACAATTTATTAGGATAAAACTGCTGATTGAATATTTCCTTAAAGGATGCCAAGGTAAGATCCTCTTGCAACATATCTTTCAAAATAGAGTCTAACCATCTCCTTCCCAACCATTAAATAATATATGTGGAAAAAACACATTTGAGTCCTCATGAGTTTTTGGAAAATATAAAATTCTCTAAATATTCTCAAGACACTACTTAGATTCATGAAGTCCTTTGTCACCACAGAAGATGGGCAGATTCTTCTTAGTGAATTATGAGTAATGATCCACCACACATTCTTGGGACCCAATACCTGCCTGACCCAGAGTCAAAATGGTGTAGATTATAGCTTCCACCAATGTGGGATCCAAGGGAGGACTCCCCTATAGAACTTGTAACACAAATTCCACTCTTTTATTTGGAATATCTCTTCTTGGAATCATTTTTTATTATATATATGAAAATAACCAATAAAATTATGAGAAACTCACGTACCATAAGAAAACATTAGGAATCCATAAAAATTCCATTAAACAATAAGAATTTAAAGAAATTATGGATTCTGTGAATGAAATTAAACACTTTTAAAAGAGATAGGTCCATTTAAATAAACCTCAAACCCAGTTTATTCAAATGAACTCAAACACCATGTCTCAAGTTTGATAAAAAGATTCTTAACCACCCATGGTAACTCGAGTTCAGACATAGAAGTGAGTTGTCTAGACACCCTCTTGCACTTACTATCAAAATTTTGAAGGTCCTAACTCCTTTATAAAAAAGACCTTGAACCAAACCCAGGTAGTGTCATAACTCTTCTGGCCAGGTATTCCTTTTGATTCCATTTTGTAACGTACCAGCCTGGTCAAATCAGACACATAACCTGAGTGGCACCGCTATAAGGTGAACATCAACAAACAACCAAAATAATCTAATGAAAATGGAAGAATAACCAAAAAAAATAGTGTAATAAATAAACATAATCACAAGACATACAAAACCAAGAAAAATGGCTAATAATAAAAGGAAAACAAGATGATCCAAATATGAAACTCCATGTGACTATCCATCATTGCAAAACTATCCCTCTATGAAGACATCAACACTCATGAGAAATCAGATCACTACATGGCACCCTTATATTTACCTGTGTCCTATAAAACCACATCTACAAACACCCAAAGGTCAAAGTAGGGTGTGAGTATAAAGACCATTAGGATTTCACCAAAGAATCAATACAAAATATAATATCATGAAAAAATCAACTCTATATTTAAAAAATATATAGTTTATAAATAATTTTCATAAGATAAAACCAATTTGTAAAATATCCCTTGGTTTTCATAATTCCATTTCATATTCTCAATATTGAGGAAAATGAGAAGTATGTAAGAAAGAATAAGTAATCATAAGAAAAACCAACAATATATACACCATTAGATAAATATAGTTGAAAATAACCATGAATTACCATAATGTGATAAAAACCAAGCATCCAAATCACATTATTTAGGCTCTAGCATAGGGGAATATGTATTAGCCAAAAAAATCCAAAACTAGGCATATCCTATTTATATGGGGAGATGCTACACTGCATATAAATACACCATGCCTTAAGGGTAACTAAATTGGGAGAACCAACCAATCACACCCCTTGAGACCCTATGCAACAACCTCCTTCTCTACATCGTAGGGACCACTTATAATAGGGGCTACACTATAGCCCTTGCATCATGGTTCATCTATTGTCAAAATAGATGTATCCCAAACATTCCTCCCTCTAGGGATCTACACCACAACTCATTGGTCCACACTAAATCCATCATCACCATGATGTAGGGTATACCATACACAACAGAGCTCCCTAGTGAAATCTAGAAAAATTCTAAAAACTCAAGATTACCTCCAAAACATTCGGTACTCATACCAATAATTCCTAAATGTTAAAAGTGAGTATACCCAAACCATGATGGTGCCACAAATTTTGTAAAAGTTTCTATATAGGTATCTAAATTAATTTTTATAAGTTTTCATAAGATGATATATAATGGTCATTAAAGAAATGCGATGGAATAGAATGCTATTGAATTCTAAATGAAGACAATTTATGTTTTAGTAAAGATTAGTTTAGAGAACATGTTAGGTGAAACTTCCCATAAAGTTTTCATTATTATGGAATCATAAGATAGGGAAGATGAGTCGATAAAATTTTTTCTCCCACTAATTAGTAATTTTTCTTTAAATATCATAAATTTTGTTAGGTGATTTAATTTTATTTATTAAAGTGATGCACTTTTTTATATTTGAATAAAATTTGGATCACATTACGGAGGAATACACCTCAGTATGCTATGGGATTAGAGGAGTTTTTATTTTTTCCAATTTACAATCGATCTATTGATGGGGAAATAATATTTCCATTCCATAAATGTAAATTTAGAAGATGTTTAAAGAGAAATGAAGTTTATGAATACTTGATATTGAATCAATTACACTATCAACGTGTGTGTTGTATTTGTCATGAAGAATCAAAAATTATAAAAAGTTTGAACACTAATGTTAGTCAATAGAATACAGTCCCAACTTCACTGAAAATGGAAAATGAATTTCAATAACTTATAAATCGTAATTTTGGAATTATAGGGAAATATCTCTAGTATCAAAACATATCAGTACAACTAGTTGAGGGTGCTACAAATAGTAACTTGAAAAATGATGTTTTTTGAACCATAGGACAACCAGACCATGATTGTAATATATTTGTGGATCCTCATTCTAATGATGTAGAGAATAATGTAAGAGAGAACTTCACCGAGTATAAAAATGTGTTTCACGATTTTGTTTATGATGGAAATAAAGAGATGTATGGAAGATGAATAAAATATTTAAAACTTTTTTTACTGAATTTTTACTATATCAAATTCCTATGTGGAATTAAAAATAAGGTAGTGTGTATGATATTATCATTTTTATGTGACACATTTATTTAAGTTATCATCCCTGATTATTTTAATGCTATGAAAAAAGTTGTTAACAAGATTTGTCAAAATTATACAAAAATAGTTATTTGTCCCAATGATTATATTCTTTATCGGGGAGAGGATTCAAGTAGATAGGATTGGCAAAAATGTTCATCTTTTAGATGGAAGTCAATGAGTAATTTTTTAATTCTAAATAAAAATAATGTTATGAATAAGAAGAAAAATAACACACCTATAAATGTTTTTCACTACATCCCTTTAAACCTAGATTACAAGATTATTCATGTTATCAAAAACCACCAAGCACATGAACTAGAATTATATAGATAATAAAAATGATTGGTTAATGATACATACCAAAGATTTACAATCATGGAATAAATTTGATTCATTTCACCTATATTTCTTATCCAATCCTGGGAATGAATGATTTGGATTAGCGGTTGATATATTCAACCCATTTTGGGATTTTCAGTACCAGTTATAGAATTTGGATAGTTTTTTTGATCCCTTACAATATACATCTATAAATGTATAATAGAAAATTCACTTTATCATTTTGATGATTATACCTAAAAAAATGCATGGAAATGATATTGATGTATACTTACAACCACTAATTAAATAATTGTATGATTTATAGTGAAATAATTTTGAGAAGTAAGATGTAGATTCTAGAATAATTTTTAAAATTCTAGATTATCTAATGTGGACAATTAGTGACTTTCATGAAATTGAGAACCTATCTGGTTATAACACTTATATAGGTTTGGCTTTTCATCTTTGTAACTTTTATTTTTGAGCATGAATGGATACCTTACAATAAATAATGGCGCCTCTTGTTTCATCACAGATTTATCAATTCATGTCATAGATTTCAATTGAACAAGTCAAAGTTCAATGTGTCAATTGATTGTATACCACCTATAAATTTGTTGATAATTTATGAAATATTGACATAACTAGTAAATATTAAAGGAGAATTTGGGAAAGTGAATCATTTGAATGATAGTGGAAAATGATTTCAAAGTGCATTATCAGTTGAAATCAGAATGCAACAATGGAAGAAAAAAATTTATTCTTCAAACTTCTATATTGGGAAATTAATTTTTGACATAATAATATTGATGTTATGCATATTGAGAAGAATGTTTGTGACAATTTGATATTCACATTACTTAATGAGTAGGGAAAATCTAAGGAATATCTCAATGATCAAATGGACTTGAAAATAATGAATAGAAAGCATGATATATGGATAGATGGGAATGGAAAGTATGCTCTAACAAATTTTCATTGAAAATTATTGAGAAAGATGTTTTCCTTCAAATTTTAGGACATGTGAAAGTTACTTATGGGTATTAAAGTTACATCTCATGGTGTGTCAACTTAAAGAATCATTGGTTACATGGATTGAAAAGTCATGATTCACATATTCTGTTACAATAATTACTACCATTGGCATTGTGTATATTATTACCTAAAAAGGTTAATGTAGCTGTACTCAAATTATACACATTATTTAGACAACTATGTGAGAAAAATATAAAACCATATGAGCTCTACAAGCTTTAGGATGGATTTTTATAGACACTTTAGCACATGAGCCTCAATCCTATTAGTGAGGTATCCTTAAGTGCATCCACAAGACCTAGGTTCAAAATGTGGTAGAGGCGTATTTCTAGAAGGTACTATAGAAGTACTCTAGAAGGTACTGTAGAAGTACTGTACACTATGCGGGTACTGTAGTAGGCACTGTATCACTTACTATAGTAGGCACTGTTCAGTACTGTAGAAACCAGAACTATTCACCTTTGGCCACTAGTTTGAGCTTGGAGTCCTTAAGTCTTTAGGGCCACCCAGGCCTTCGGGTCAGTTGGGCTTTCGGTCCACCTTTAAGGCCTTCCGGCCACATCAAGGCCTTCAGGCCACATGCAGTTTCCCCAAACACAATACAAAAAAGGAGCAGCCCTAGAAGAGGATTCAGAGAAGGCACACTCACCAGAGTAGAGCCAAATGGATTTGTCAGAATGAGACGGTATGATTATTCCATTGGGACCAGCCTGTGAATGCACGGGAAGCCTAGCCAGACGGCCATGCGAAGGTGGAGAGCTACTATCATGATGCAGATGCTGGGGAGGGGAAGTTCCTTGTAGATAGTCTAGTTGAATTCCCTAAGACCTTCGGGTGACGTAATCTCCTAAGCCTACGAGCCATGTAATCTCTGAGCCTATCATCCTTGTAAGGGTTCCTATAATGACCCATACTTTACATACGTTGTTATTACTTCATAATTGAAGTATACTTATTACAACATATCACAAAACCATGGTAGGACCATATAGGTATAGTGTCTTTAGAAACTGGGAAACATAAACAACTGGTTCATAAAGCATCTACATTGTCTTCGATTTATTTCATCATATCTAGAGTACCTTTTTCCATATCCTAATTAGTACCCTTCTTCCTGACCTCGGGAAAAGAAAACATAAAAAAGGGTGAGCTCAAATGCTCAGTAAGGGTAAACAAAAGAAATATCATTCATATCATATTCATAAGAACATAACATTTTTAAAATATTAACCTGCAAAAGAGATTATAATATCATAACATGGGATAAATCATAGTAGTGAAATGTAATCCCAATAATCATAACATAAAACATGAAACTTTGTGGCATACACACATAATCATATAGAATAATTTCTTAGTAGTCAAGACTCATTGACAAGACTATCATAGCGGACAAAGTCCATTTCTGAACCGAGTTCACTCCTCGTTTCAGTCCTGTATCACTGAACCAGATTAACCTTCCGTTCCAGCCATGTCTATATCATGAGATATAAATCTTTACCCAATGCATTGGAGGGAGATATAGGTCCCACCCATCTTATAATGATACCATTCTTATGTGTGCCACAAGATCATAAATCATACATCATAGCATAACCCATGTAATAAAAATGGGATTCTTAAACATCATGCCATAATCCATATAAGATAAAAGGACATCATAAAAATAATTCCATCATAACATAATAAGATCAATGTAAAAATAGGGATAGAAATAGAACCCTATATTATCTTAGATGGAAAATAATTTTGATAGAACGCTTGAACTCCATTCTTGAGGAAAATATCCTTTCTACTTCAAAAACATTTTTCCTTTCTTAACATGTCATAAAATTTTAAACTAAAAGAAGCTAATTAAAAATAAACTTGAAAACTTTTAAAGGAAGCTTCATGGAAATAATGTTTGAAAAATCCATTCATGTCGTATAAGTTAAAGAGAAACATTCTTCTCGTACTTTGGCCGGAAAAGTCAAAAAAGTACCTCGTACTAAAAATGACAAAAGATTCCTTTCATATATTTTACTAAAAACTTAACAATGGGTAAAATTGGATTTAAAGAATTTTAGGAGGATAGAAATAATATTATATATTGAGGAAACATAAATGTGGATGATAAATATTCCTCAGTAAATTCTGAAGTATAAACAATCTCAGATAAAAATGAGATTGGGAGATTTTCCCTTACCTTAGGTCCGATTTGCTTCGTATGTGTCCGAACCTCCTGTATAATGATTTAAATAATTTTATTGACTTATTACATAATCTTACTCATTGTTATGATATCATATATGGTCATATTCTTAGCTTCTTATTAGTAATATTTCATTGCTACTTGTTATTTGAGTGTTTATTGCTTTTTTGTTCTTATGCGTGTTTCGTCGAATAAATTCTTATTCTTCTTTTTAGGTTATAGATACCTCATTTATAGAATGGTATTAGTGTAATATATATCATATTTATTCATTCAATTCATTTATATAATCATTATGCATTGAAGATCATGTAGAACGAGTCGCATCACATCGTGGAGACGGTAGGCCGTACATACGCACAAGCGATGATATCGTTCCCATGATTGTGGAATTGTATTGAAGTGTATGTATACTATTTCAGAATAAATACCACTTTGAAATAATCATATATATTTATTCTTTACACCATTATACCCATCCAAGTAAGGTGGTGGTGGAAAACAGATTACACCACGGCGTGGAGACGGTATTCAGTACGTACACACGCGCGGTGATTTCATTTTCTGTAGGATGGATAGAAGGTGAAATAAGGTTGTTTCATATTTCTAATAACATATCAGTATATGAGTGATACTTATATTATTACTTTATAATGAAACAACTAAAGAAGAATAAGTAGAAGAAGAAATAAAGTTGAAAGAATCGGTAACGGACATTACCTCTTCTTTGAAGCGCCTCTTCTTAACCTCCTCTTAGGGCACTAAAGATGGTCTTTGAAGAAGACCAGGACCTCTAGGATATTTCTAGGGAAGTGGAGAAGATAAATTGTCAGGGGTTGGCCGAGCTTGAAGGCTCATAGTGGTGTGAGGAAGAGAGGGAGAAGGTGCCCTTTTATAAGGGAGGAGAGGGTCACCTTAGGAAAAACTTAAATATTATTTTATTATAAAGTCATATTCGGTTTTTAATATCTCAAAATTTATTTATTTCGAAGCTAATGTGGGGATTGGTCTAAATCCTCTCAACCAATGGGCTTTAGACAAGTTTAGGTTACTATTTTAACCTTATCATTTAGATTTAACTCTAAGTTAAATAATTTAACTTTTACCGTGTCTTCTTGTTTTCTTACACTATAAGGTTAATAGAATTACTATAACAAGCCAAAAGAACCCCAACTGGTTCATTATTAATATATATATATCTTTATGTAAGTCATTTTCTCGAAACTTATATTTTTAGGAATAAAATAACAATTAATAAGATAATATTTATTTTAAAAACTATTTGATGGAAATTTTGACACTATTTGGTAATTGATCTTTTTGAAAATAATAACAGCATGATTAGTTCAAAAAAAGTTAATTAAATCAATACTAACATGTCATATTAACATATAGAATTAGTTTAATTCATAAAAAGTCTCAAATTACATTTATTTGGGTATTTATAATATCAATTATGTTATTATTTCATTAATAAGGTAATTACTACATCATCATTGTGTCATAAATAAATTAAATTATTTAATGTCTAAAAGTTACAAATAAAATTAAATTATTTAGTAAATCTTTTTATCTTTATAATTAATAGTTATAGTCGAATTTATCTTATTTATAACCCTATATTAAAAATGTTTTAGTTATTAAACACTGATTTTAACTATTTTAACTCTTCTTTAAATAAAATAATATTAAATGTCCTAATCTAATCCAAGTGGACATAAATGGTCATATTTTATTCCTAAGTTTGTTTTTGGTCTAATTAAACTTATCCAATAGAATTAGGACATGTGTTAGGGTAATAATAATATCATTTTTACCCTTAATTACCCTATTTACTTTTAACCGTGGTAAATAAAAGTAAAAATTTACTATTCATCAAAAATTATTTTTATCCTATTGAACCACATTTTATTCATTGATATTAACCATGTCTCTTGTATTTTCAAAATTCCACTCACAGAGGTGGTAAAATTTAGTTTTATGAACATTTGCAAATTCTCCTAGGAGGTGGGTAAAAGACGGTGAAAAGTTCAATAAAATTTTTATATATCTAAAATTATTATAAAATGACTCCAATGAATTACTTTGAAATTATATAGGTATTATGTATCAATTTTGACAAAAATTAAATATAAATAAAATAAATAATTAATTAAATAAAAAATCGGTTTTTTAATAGTAACCCAGTGCTTTCACTATTCATCAAAAATTGAAAGTTTTCAGAAAAATACCAAAATTTCACCCTAGGCTAATTTCAATATTCCGAATCCAAAAATGAAGTCCATTTTGAAAGATAAAATTTATAAAATATCAAAAAGTGGGTATTACTATTCATAACTGCTAGTTTTAATAATATTTTAATAGCATATCGTTGTTTAGTGAAACTCGGTATTGCATACAACGCAAGCTATCAAGGAATGTCGAGATTGCGTATAAAGCAAGCCAAGCTAGTGTTGTGTGTAGTGAAAGATTTCTTTGATGATGTATATAGCATAAAAACAAAATATTTCTCATAAAAATCTCCGGTGTTACATTCTACCCCCCTTAAAATGAATTTCTCCCTCGAAATTCGTCACTTTGTAACAAACAGATGAAGATACCACTCCCTCATCATATCCTAAAGCTCCCATGTAGCTTCTTCTAATTGGTGGTTCCTCCATAAAACTTTCACCACGTGAGTGGTCTTGTTCCATAGGACTTCTTTGCTATGATCCAGAATCTATATCGGCTATTCTTCATAAGAAAGATCTTGCTCCAGTGGTACAACTTTTGAGCTGAGTACATGTGAAGGATCGAGTATGTAATTTCTCAGGAGAAATACATGGAACACATCATGAACTTGAGAGAGATTCGGTGGAAGTGCAAATCGGTAAGCTACCTTCCCAACATAATCCAGTATTTCGAAAGGACCGATATTCCAAGGGCTCAGCTTTCCCTTCGTTCCAAATCTCATTACTCTCTTCCAAGGAGATATTCGTAAGAACACTTTATCACCCAATTCAAACTCTAGGTCTTTTCTTCGATTATCGGAATAAAATTTTTTTCGACTCTGGGCTTCTCTTATGTGTTGTTGAATAGATCAGACCTTCTCTTCCATCTCAACAACAAGATCAGGTCTTAATAGCTTTCTTTCCCCAACTTCATCCTAGAAAGTTGGAGTTCTACATTTGTTTCCATAGAGAGATTCATAAGGAGACATCTGAATACTGGAGTGAAAGCTATTATTATAAGAAAATTCCATCAAAGGTAGGTGTTGATCCCAACAACCTTTGAAATCCATAGAGCAAGCTCTTAACATATCTTCTAGAGTTTGAATTGTTTTCTTAGACTGACCGTCTGTCTGAGGATGATAAGAAGTGCTGAAACTAAACTCTGTATCCAGAGTATGCTGAAGACTTAGCCAAAACTTTGAGGCAAATCTCGGATCCTGATTAGATATAATGGAAAGTTTTACTCCATGCAATCTTACCACTTCCTTTACATATATCCTAGAAAGATGATCAAGAGAGAAATCCTCTCTAATAGAAATGAAGTGTGCCGACTTCATAAGAAGATCAACTATGACCCAAATTGCATTATTGCCTTTGGACATTTTAGGAAGTCCTGTGACAAAGTCCATAGTGATGTTTTCCCATTTCCATTTAGGTATGGGTAATGGTTGTAACATCCCCTTAGACTTCTGTCTCTCAGCTTTAACTTGCTGACAAACCAAGAATCGAGAGACGTATTCAGCATCATCTCTTTTCATGCCATCCCACTAGAAGTACTCTTTCAGGTCCCTAAACATCTTTATGATTCTAGTATGAATAGAGAATGAAGAACTATGAGCCATATCCAGTAGCTCTTTTTTTAATTCTGGGATGGGAGGAACACAAACCCGATTCCTGAACCTTATTATCCCATCACAATCAAGGTTGAATTCAGGAACATTTGTCACCTTCTTTTTTAACTCTACATCTTCTTTCTATGCCTCTTTAAACTTTATATGTATAGATGGTTGAACATTCATTTTAGAAAGATAATATTTTCCCCCTTTCATTATAATTCCAAGGTCCATCCTTTGTAAATCCATAAATTTTTGATCTTTTGTGATCCTCATCATGGATAAGCTAGCATGGTCTTGTCCACTTAATGCATTTGCCACCTTGTTTACTTTCCTAGGGTGGTAATGAATTGAGTAGTTATAATCCTTAATCAGCTCCAACCATCTTCTTTGGCGCATATTCAGCTCCTTTTGTGTGAAAATATACTTTAAAATTTTATGATCAGTATAAATATCACACCTTTCACCATAAAGATAATGGCTGCAAATCATTAATGAAAAGATTACGGCAGCTAACTCCAAATCATGAGTTGGGTAATTTTGCTCATGGATTTTTAACTATCGTGAGGCATAAGCTATCACCATATCATTTTGCATGAGAACACATCCCAGTCCCTTCTTGGATGCATCACTGTAAATCACAAACCTTTCTCCACTACAAGGCAGTGTGAGCACAGGTGCACTGGATAACCTTCTTTTTAACTCTTTGAAATTCTCTTCACACACCTCCATCCAAACGAACTTAACTCCTTTTCGAGTCAACCTGGTGAGCAGATTAGATAATAATGAAAAATCTTTCACAAAACGTCATTAATATCCAGCCAAACCAAGAAAACTTCGGATCTCAGTTACTGTTGTTGGTCTCGACCATCTTTTGATAACCTCTGTCTTTGCTGGATCCACAGATATCCCCTCTTTTGAGATTATGTGACCCAAAAATTCAACTTTTTGAAGCCAAAATTCACACTTGGTAAATTTGGCATAAAGCTTCTCCTTTCTCAGGGTCTTCAATATAATTCTCAAGTGATCTTTATGTTCTTCCTTTCTCTTTGAATAGACAAGAATACTGTCTATAAAGACTACCAAAAACTAATCAAGATAGTCTCTAAAGACTCTATTCATCAGATCCATGAAGATATCATGGGAATTAGTATGACCAAATGGCATCACTATAAATCCATAGTGTCCATACCTTGAACGGAAAGCCGTCTTTGGTATATCCCCCCTTTTGACCCTTAATTGATGATACCCTGAATGAAGATCAATCTTGGAAAAGTATTGAGCTCCACGTAGTTGGTCAAATAACTCAACAATGAACGGGAGAGGATATTTGTTCTTGATCGTTATCTTGTTTAGTTCTCGATAATCAATGTAGAGTCTCATTGATCCATCTTTCTTCTTAACAATAGAACAGGTGCTCCCCAATGTGACACACTAAGGTGTATGAATCCTTTATCAAGATTCTCTTGGAGTTTCTTCTTCAATTCCAGCAACTCAATTGGGGCCATCCTATAAGGTGTATTAGAAATTGGAAAAGCATCAGGTACGAGTTCTATTGAAAACTCAACTTCACGATTTGGTGGAAGACTAGGAAATTCCTCCTGAAAGACATCATCAAACTCCCGTACAATGGGAATATTCTTAATCATGAGTTTCTCTCCAACCATTTGAGATAAATAACCTTAATTTAGTGGAATCGAGACCCATAAGATGGAAGAAATTTCCACTGGAAGGTTATGTTCATCCTTACATTGATAGAATATCATAGATTGATCTGGAATATGAAATGTTACTTCCCTTTTTTGGGAATTTATATGAGCTCCATATAAAGAAATCCAATCCATGACAAGAATCATATCAAATTCCACTATAGAAAGGATCACAAGATTTGCAGGAAGCACTTTCCCACAAACTTCAATCAGAGAAGAATTGTAAACTTTTGATGTGACTGTTGTGCCATTAGGGGTTGTCACAGCTAAGTCAACATCTAATTGTTGAGGTAATACGATGATACCCTTAGAAAATTCATCATAAATAAAAGAGTGGGTGGATCCAGAATCAAATAAAACATTTTCTACTTTAGAGTGGATGGTAAGTGTACCTTTCACCACTTCGTTATCGTACTCCACATCGCTGATAGAAATTGCATGTGACTTTCCTTTGTCTTTATCCTTAAGAGTTTATTGATGTCGATCATCATCAACAGCCCTTGGATTAGGGAATTGATTAGCAGAATTCCCCATTTCCTTGCACTTGTAACATTGAAGTGTAGGAGGTGCACTCTATGTAGCCTTTTCTTTGTTCGCATCACTAGACATCTTCTTCCCATCATTGCGGCATTCAAATGCCCGATGACCTTCTTTTCCGCATTTTAAACATTTACTTGTCCCTTTGAGACAACTCCCTCCATGTTTCTTTCCACACTTTGAGCATAAGGGAAAACTCATCTTCTTTTCAGTTTGCTCTTTATATTTTCCTTTGAATTCCATTTTCCTCTTATTATCAAACCCATATGAATGATGGGTTACTCCAATCCCCATCTCAACCTTGAGAGCACATCAAACGATTTCCTCGTAGCTATTGAAGTCCCTTATGGCTAACGCCCTTCGAAGACTTGGTTTTAAGCCACTAAAGAATCGATCAATCTTACTCTCAGGTTGGATAATAATCCTAGAAGCGTACCTTTCAAGTCTTGTAAAATTTTCTTCGTAGGTACCAACCGATTCATCATCCTTTTGCTTCAGGTCAAGAAACTCCTTCTCCATCTTTTTTCGAACAATACGAGGGAAGTACTTATTGTAAAATAAGTTCTTGAACTCGTCCCATTCCATGGACTCAATTTCATATCTTGGCTGCGTATTCCTGATAAGATTCCACCATTGATCAACTTCACCTTCCAAACAATATACCGTTAAGATGACTTTATCATGTTCAGAACATTGAAGAACTGAAAATATCTTTTTAGTGGTACTGATTCATTGTTCAGCCACTAATGGATCAGTAGACCAGCTGAATGAGGGTGGACGCTGCCTCATGAAGGATTCAATAGAATGTTGCTCCTTCCTTTTCTCATTTGGAAGTCCTGCATGATTCATAGCTTGAGAAATTTGTGTGAGTATGGCTACAAGATTTTTCATTCCAACTCCCATAACATTTGGTTGCTCAGGGGGACAATCATTGCATTTCCTGTCGCATTTAGCATTAACACGGTTCCTTCAGGTTCCAGCCATTGACTAAAACCAAGAAGAATAGTGTGAGCAACAATAATTATAATAGGAAATCCACATAATCAAGAATAAAATTTCACACCTAAGGTCTTATCATAGGTTGTTCATGGCCATTTCTAAAACACTGGGATTGTTCTATGCTTAGATATATCCTTAGGGTTCTTACTAAGGATTTCACATCCTAGTTTCCAAAGGTTGACTATACCTTTCCTTTGATACCAACTATAACGACCCATACTTTACATACATTGTTATTACTTTAGAATTGAAGTATACTTATTACAACATATAACAAAACCATGGTAGGACTGTATATGTATAGTGTCTTTAGAAACTGGGAAACATAAGCAACTGGTTCATAAAGCATCTACATTGTCTCCCATTTATTTTATCATATCTAGAGTCCCTTTTGGAATATCCTACTTAGTACCCTTCTTCCTAACCTGGGGAAAAGAAAACATACAAAAGGGTGAGCTCAAATTCTCAGTAAGGGTAAAAAAAGAAATATCATTCATATCATATTCATAAGAACATAACATTTTGAAAATCTTAACCTACAAAAGAGATCATAATATCATAACATGGGATAAATCATAGTAGTCAAATGTAATCCCAATAATCATAAAATAAAACATGAAAATTTGAGGAATACAAACATAATCATAGAGAATCATTTCTTAGTATTCAAGACTCATTTCCAAGACTATCCTAGCAGACAAAGTCCATTTCTGAACCGAGTTCACTCCTCGTTTCAGTCCTGTATCACTGAACCGGATTAACCTGCCATTCCAGCCATGTCTATCTCATGAGATATAAATCTTTTCCCAATGCATTGGAGGGATATATAGGTCCCTCCCATCTCATAATGATACCATTCTTATGTGTTCTAGAAGATCATAAATCATACATCATAGCATAACACATGTAATAAAAATGGGATTCTTAAACATCATGCCATAATACATATAAGATAAAAGGACATTATAAAAATAATTCAATCATAACAAAATCAAATAAATGTAAAAATAGGGATAGAAACAGAACCCTATATTATCTTAGATGGAAAATAATTTTGATAAAACGCTTGAACTCCATTCTTGAGGAAAATATCCTTTATACTTCAAAAACATTTTTCCTTTCTTAACAAGTCATACAATTTTAAACTAAAATAAGTTGATTAAAAATAAACTTGAAAACTTTTAAAGGAAGCTTAATGGAAATAATGATTGAAAAATCCATTCATGTCGTATAAGTTAAAGAAAAACATTCTTCTCATACTTTGGCCGGAAAAGTCAAAAAAGTACCTCATACTAAAAATGACAAAAGATTCCTTTAATATCTTTTACTAAAAACATACCAATGGGTAAAATTGGATTTAAACAATTTTAGGAGGATATAAATATTATTACATATTGATGAAACATTGATGTGGATGATAAATATTCCCCAGTAAATTCTGAAGTATAAACAATCTCGGATAAAAATGAGATTGCGAGATTTTCCCTTACCTTAGGTCCGATTTGCTTCGTACGTGTCCAAACCTCCTGTATAATGATTTAAATAATGTTATTTACTTATTCCATAATATTAATCAGTGTTATGATATCATATATGGTCATATTATTAGCTTCTTATTAGTAATATTTCATTGCTACTTGTTATTCGGGTGTTTATGGCTTTTTTGTTCTTATGCGTGTTTCGTCGAATAAATTATTATTCTTCTTTTTAGGTTAAAGATAACTCATTTACAGAATGGTATTAGTGTAATATATATCATATTTATTCATTCAATTCATTTATATAATCATTATTATTTGAAGATCATGTAGAACGAGTCGCATCACATCGTGGAGACGGTAGGCCGTACGTACGCACGAGCGATGATATCGTTCCCATGATCGTGGAATTGTATTGAAGTGTATGTATACTATTTCAGAATCAATAGCACTTTACAATAATCATATATAGTTATTCTTTACACCATTATACCCATCCAAGTAAGGTGGTGGTGGAAAACAGATTACACCACGGCGTGGAGACGGTATTCGGTACATACACACGCACGGTGATTTCATTTTCCGTAGGATGGATAGAAGGTGAAATAGGGTTGTTTCATATTTATAATATCATATAAGTATATGAGTGATACTGATGTTATTAATTTATAATTATACAACTAAAGAAGAAGAAGTAGAAGAAGAAATAAAGTTGAAAGAATCGGTAATGGACATTACCACTTCTTTGAAGCACCTCTTCTTAACCTCCTCTTAGGGCACAAAAGAAGGTCTTTGAAGAAGACCAGAACCTTTAGTATGTTTCTAGGTAAGTGGAGAAGAGAAATTGGCAGGGGTTGGCCGAGCATGAAGCCTCAAAGTGGTGTGAGGAAGAGAGGGAGGAGGTGCCCTTTTATAAGGGAGGAGAGGGGGACCTTAGGAAAAACTTAAAATATTATTTTATTATAAAGTCATATTTGGTTTTTAATAGATCCAAATTGATTTATTTAGAAGATAAGGTGGGTATGGGTCGAAATACTTTCAAACAATGGGTTTTAGACCTGTTTAGGTCACTATTTTAACCTTATCATTTAGATTTAACTCCAAGTTAAATAATTTAACTTTTACTGTGTCTTCTTGTTTTCTTACACTATAAGGTTAATAAACTTACTATAAGAATCCAAACGAACCCCAAGTGGTTCATTATTAATATATATATCCTTATCTATGTCATTTGGCTGAACCTTATATTTTTAGGAATAAAATAAAAATTAATAATATAATATTTGTTTTAAAAACTATTTGATGTCAATTTTGACACTATTTGGTAATTGATTTTTGTAAAGATCATAACAACATGATTAGTTCGAAAAAAGTTAATTAAATGAATACTAACATGTCATAATAACCTATAAAATTAGTGTAATTCATAAAAAGTCTCAAATTACATTTATTTGGGTATTTATAATATCAATTATGTTAATATTTCATTAATAAGGTAATTACTGCATCAACATTGTGTCATAAATAAATTAAATTATTTAATGTCTAAAAATTATTAAAAAAATAACATTATGTATGAAATATTTGTATCTTTATAATGAATACCTATAGTAGAATTTATCTTATGTATAACCCTATATTAAAAATGTTTTAGTTTTTAAACATTGATTTTAACTATTTTAACTCTTAAAAAAAATAATTTTAAATGTCCTAATCTAATCCAAGTGGACATAAATGGTCATATTTTATTCCTAAGTTTGTTTTTGGTCTAATTAAACTTATCCAATAGAATTAGGGCATGTTTTAGGGTAATAATAATATCATTTATACCCTTAATTACCCTATTTACTTTTAACCGTGGTAAATAAAAGTAAAAAGTTACTATTCATAAAAAATTATTTTTATCCTATTGAACCACATTTTACTCCTGGATATTAACCGTGTCTCTTGGATTTTAGAAATTCCACTCACAGAAGAGCTAAAATAAAGTTTTATGTACATTTTCAAATTCTCCTAGGAGGTGGGTAAAAGACGGTGAAAAGTTCAATACAAAAAATATATATATATATATATATATATATATATATATATATAATTATTATAAAATGACTCCAATGAATTACTTTGAACTTATATAGGTATTATGTATTAATTTTTACATAAATTAAATTTAAATAAAATAAATAATTAATTAAATAAAAAATCGGTTTTTAAATAGTAACCTAGTGTTTTCACTATTCATCAAAAATTGAAAGTTTTCAGAAAAATACCAAAATTTCACCCTAGGGTAATTTCGATATTCCGAATCCAAAAATGAACTCCATTTTGAAAGATAAAATTTATAAAATTTCAAAAAGTGGGTATTACTATTCATAATGGCTAGTTTTAATAATATTTTAATAGCATATCGTTGTTTAGTGAAGCTCGGTATTGCGTACAACGCAAGCTATCGAGGAATGTCGCGATTGCGTATAAAGAAAGCCAAGCTAGTGTTGTGTGTAGTGAAATATTACTTTGATGATATATATAGCATAAAAACAAAATATTTCTCATAAAAATATCGGGTGTTAAAGTTCCCCCTCATCCCTTGAAAGGGGGGTTATCAAAAATCAATAAAAATGAAGGCCTTCGGGCCATTTGGGTACTGAAACTTTGTGCAATAGATATAATATTTCCTCCATTATTTTCTTACTTTCATGATGTATTTAACTATTAATTTGACCGAGGAAACTAAATTAGGTAGCATTCTACATTATCAATGGATGTGTCCAATTGATAGGTACATTATTTATATATTTATCATCTTAAGTAAATAATTCGTAAGAATTAATTAAATATATAACTGTGTTTTATTAATTTTATTGTATAGATAACTTGGTCATTTAAAATCATATGTGAAAAATAAATCTCAACCTAAAGGCTCTCTTTCAAAAGGATATTTTTAAGAGAAGTGTATTCCATATTTTCTAGATACTAGGATGATATTGAGAAAATATTCAACCGAGTTGAATGTATTCACCACATATTGACTTAATTTATACTACATAGGAAATCAAAAATCTTTCATACTATTGGATGACCAGTTGAGAGGATCTAAATATTACATTGAAGGAAATTGAATTATTACAAGAACATAAATATGTTTTACTAAATATTGAAATTTAAGATTCATTTATTGAAGAGCATAAGATACAAATATATAGATTCATGAGAATTTGAACAAGAAATGATAAAGATATAACAAAATTTGTTAATAAAGACCTTGTAGAATGGTTTCTATGCCATGTATGTTCATAGATACTACAATAAACAAATATATTAGGTTGACATATATATTATCTAAATCTAATAATATATATTACTTTTTTTGGATCATGAATACTAATACTTAGGCTGAGTTTTCAGAAGATTTGAAGTTTCCAGCTTAGGATCATCTAAAATAGGCTAGAAAATTCAACACTTATAATGTGAATGGATTAAAATTTCATAATGTTTATTAGGAAGAGAGTTTTAAAAACACAAAATAGTGGTATATTTATAATTTCCAAATTAGGATACTATGGGAAGTTTAATGATATTGTCGAATTAAACCACCATAGTAATTTTTCAGTTGTTTTATTCAAATTAAAGTGGGTCAATATTACTAGGGTTATTAAAAGTGATTCCTTGAAATTCACTTTTTTTGAAATTATATCTCTATATGTAAATCAATGACCATCAAGTACATGATACATATATCTTCTCATTATAATATAAAATTATATATTATGTGGAAGATTCCCTAGAAGAATTGTGGAGTGTAGTTGTTCACATAAAACAAAGAGACTTGTATGATATGGTTGATGAAGTGAGAGGCTTGACCTTTGAAATTAAATCCCATCAACAGGAAGAAATTGAGTTATTTTTCCATCATGATATTAAAAATATTAGTCATACAAGGCTAGATGAAATCAAATAAGTAATGATCGAGAATGATAATGACAAGATTGAAGGAAAAAATGATTGTATATACAATCATCCAAACATATCAACTAACTATGTTATATTTTTTTCATTTCCAGTACTGTGGATATGTTATAAAATTTAAATTGTTTCTTATGCATGAATAATTTAATTTTGAAATAGTAAATGTAAAATTTGTTTTTATTTTTATTCATTCATTTACAAACCTTTATATATTATGTTTGTCAGTACTGTGCATATGTTATCATTTTTAATTTCCTTTTCGACAATAATCTTTTAAAATATATGTTTTAAAGTTGTTTTTACATGTTTAAATGATAGGAATGAAAAAGAAGAAGAGATTAACTTATCATATTTGATTTCTAGTTGACGTTCCCCAAACCATATAGACATCATCAGTGTTTCCTGATGACCCCTCAGGCTTCCTCCACGTAGCACCTAAGTCACCCTATGTATATCTCCCATAACCATATTTTATTCCCTCCATATCCCTCCCATCATCATTTTACACACCCTCCATCTCCCTCCCATCATCAACACTTGACGCATTAGCTCTGAAGTCAGATGGTTCATCATGTGATGACACTATAGTGAGGGAACACGTGGTCACTCATGTTTCTTCATAAGGATATTTGAGGGAGATATTTATAGTTACAAATTTTAATGCGAATAATGTTATTATAATTTTTATACTAATAACTAAATTTTTAAACAAAATAAAGAATCAATGTTACTAACAAGAAAAACATTAATAGTTAAAATGTGTTGATATGAATGGATTGAAGGAAATTTTCCCCTTTGATTATTATGGGGTCCACACTGATGATGCAACATGAATATTTGGCTAGATTCTAGAGCAGTTGGTAGTTGATCTGATGACTCTTCTGATTACATATTATGATTGGACGTATATGGCTCAATCATTGAAGAATGTGTTGTTTTATTACTAGATAAAGGTAATTTTAATACATTATGGATAAATTTAATTCCATTATTTAATTAAATTTTTATATTTTAAAAAATAATCTCTTTCTATATATGTTATGCCACTTTACCATCACTGATCTTATCACACGAAAGTTGATTTTAAAAAATTTGGGTAATAAATTGGAAGATTATAAAAAGAGAGTGTGGAAGGAATTCAATAATACATCATTGACCACTCACTAGATAAATGATAAGGTACTTGAAGGAGTACCTAGAGATAAATGGAAACTGTTTGTTGATATCCATAACCATGGAAAGAACATGATATTGAAGAATATATTATTATATTAACCTCATTTTAAATATATAAATTCATATGACAATGATATTACATTTTATACATTACTATTAAATTAGCTGTTATTTATTTCATAAAGGTTCATGAAAAAATATATCAGGCCAAGTGAAACAAATCATCCCCACACTACTGGTTCAAAGTGTTTCTAAATAAACAGATCCTCTATGGTAATATTTAAATCAATTCAAATATTTATATGATAATATTATCTATTAAATATATTAAAATGTTGATTTATTTATGTTTAATGTAGATAATGAATTTAAGGAACCATTTCTCCCAGATAGAACTATTGTTGGATGTTCATATGAAACCTGATTGGAGTTAGGTGAATGATCCCACCAATGAAGTTGATCTATGAATTTATTTTTCATTGTAATGGTTCACACATACATCTTTAATATTATAATAACTTATGAAACTGAAGATATCAATGCAATTTTTCATTTACAAACATCAAACTCTAGTTAATCAAAAATATGTGTTATATTTTATAAAAAACATCAATTGCTAAAAATTTAGATATCAATGCTCAACATAAACTTAGTTTTATAACTAGTGTTTTAATTAATATATTCCCTCATGCTTAGACTCTCACTTTGTTACTAGTTTTCAATTTGTTAATACATATTACTTTAAAATTGATTGATATTTGATTTATTGGTAAAAATAAAATATATGTGTAATTCGAATCCCGTATTTTCCTTCTCGGTCTCTTAGGATAATCTAGTTAGTTAGGTCCTTGGGAAGGAGTATCCTAGCTACCTGCGTAGGATTGGTTTTGGACTATTACCATCTAAGGTCTTTGGAAGGTCACTAGGGATTAAACTAACATCTAATCTAGGTTGTAGTTACTCCCTACCCATAGATACTCATATGTAGTTTCTTGTAATGAAAATCATCATTAAATAATTGGGGAACACAATACATCAACATGGTAATCATATAAAAATACAAGATATGAATATTTTTTCTCTGCATAAAACATTGGTTGAATTATATTATAAGATGACTAGATGTTTCCATGATGACGTTGCATCGATGGATTGTTTGAGTCATCGGGTAAATCACACAATTTCATAATCATTTAGTACATAAAATTTTAATCATTTTAAGTTTTAATTTAATATACAAATTTATATAATTTTCACGAAAATTATTATATGGGTGCTGAGATAAGGGAGTGGAGACAAAGATAAAGATGAAGATGGTAACGATCTTAGTTTGTTTGGTAGTGATGGGTCTTAAATTTGGATTCAGTGGAGTTTTAGTGAAACTAAAGTCATTATCTTTATAGCATTGTATCTAATTAGAAATATATTTTCTTAACTTAAAATTTATGTTTATTTGATAATTGATATCTATTTCGATTTTTTTTATGAGTATGCTTATGTTTTTGTTTTTTCATATGTTTGGTTTTTTTAGGACTGTAGATTCTGCAATTTTTCTATTTTTGAACATTCTCCATTATATATTATAAATTATAGTAGTTATTTAAACATCCAACAAATTGTTGAATATTTTAACAGCAAAAAATAACCATTAAAACTAAAATGACCTTGGTTAAATAACGCTTCATGAAAGTCCCCATAAACTACCTCAAAATGGGTGAAACTGACATGAGATGACTCCTGATGGCAAATTTAGCAGTAATTTACAAAAAAAATGGAAACCCATTTAGAGGAAATTTAAACCACCACTAGTATCATGATTTATCATAGTTATAAATTCCTAGAAATGTAAGGTGTGGGACTTATACAGAAGCTGTAAAGACCCGGAAATTTCAAGGAAATTGTTTTTCTTAATTCTTTGGAAATTTACGAGTCTGCGGTTTCTAACGGCACTTGATTCCGAGAACCGGTGTGTCCGAAATCAATTGCTGATGTTTTGTTCGGGTACGTTCAGTAAACGTACGTGCGGGTTTTTCTATCTTTTGAACCGGTGCTCAGAATTGAAATTCGAGGGCACCGATGAACTCACAGCCCCGATATTCACTTAAGGGGACCTTTACCGCATTTGAGTTTTTTCGTATGTGGTAGTTAAAATTTGGGGATTCATTAAGAATTAAATAAAATTGTTGTGTTACAATTTTATTTTAAGTGGAAGTTATTTCCTGCAAAAGGAAGTTGAAGGTGAGGCCCACACCCCACCTAACTTCTCACAGGAGAATGTAACTAAGGGTGGTGGGGCCCACACGAGCCCCTAACTTATCACCTCCCCTCAACTCCCTTGAAACCCCCCATTTAACTCATCTTATATTTATTATGACAACTCCTCTATTTTAAATTTTAAACTCTTCACCTCCCTCTCATTAAGTTTTCCAACTTAATTAATTAATATCCTTATTATTAATTGGCACATCACCTCTTTTGATTTATTTTGATTTTCAAGGAATTTCATTAAAGTTGGAGAATTCTATTATAATATTTGTAGAGCAAATATTTTTGGTGGGGGAACCTCTGGAGAATTAGAAGAGCTTCATTCTTCAATTAAGAACCACCGAAGAACGACGATCGTCTCCTTCGATCTTCGGCCAAGCCAGTGGAGAAGAAGCCACCCACAGGGAATGCCGACAATGCACCATCCTCGGCTCCTTCTTCCCCAACGTCAATGAGTTTACACCATCTCCCCGCGATTCCGTTTACATCGACGCCCGATTAACGCGAACCTTATTTAGAGGTAGGGGGTTTGTATAATTTAAATTGAATAAATTATACCTTCGTACTTATTGAATGATAGCAATCGTCTTGGCATCTTGATATCGCCTAAATCCGAGGGCACAGGCCAAATAAACACGGCCTGACAACCCTCCGTTGATCCACATTTAATTTGGAGACGGAAGCGGTGTCGGGAGAGGCGACGACAACCAGAATCGAGCGAAGGTGGTGGCCACGCGCCGGCCGCGTGCGGAAGAACTGTGACCCTCAACTACGGGCCGCTCGACCAAAGAAGGACAGGCCGGCCGTAGCCGACCGGCCTGGTGGAACCGCGGCGCCCCATGGTGCCGCGCTCCGGAGAACCGTGGAACACATAGGGCAGGCTGCTACAGTGGAAGAACCGGCTGGCTTATCGGCCGGTTGGCCAGAAGGAGCCGCGACGCTCATAGGCGTCACGACGGAGGGATCGCGGGCCGCAGCCGCGGGCCGCTCATGCTAGGAAGACTGGCCATCTGCGGCACTGGGAACCTTATGAAATGGTGGTCCTTTTGTGACACTCTAAGAGAGTTTTGGATGACTTTGGAAAAATTCCCGGGTTGGTTCGAAACCGAAACCAACTGGGACCTCGGAGCGAAAACACTTATAACTTAAGGACTGGAGGTCCGATTGACGTGCTGTCAACTACGTTGGTTTTCTTTTGATGAGACGGTTCTTTGGAATACACCACATGGATTCAGATGAGATTGGAGTATGGTTGGGTTGGTTTTAGCTTAAAAACAAACGGGGCCCCTGGAATGGAAATGCCAATAACTCATAGACTGGGCATCTGTTTGACATTCCGTCTATTGCGTTGAGACCCCTATGAAGAGGCGGTCCTTTCTAATACTTCTAAGTGAGACTTAGTGACACTAGGAGTTTCTGCTTGAGGCTCATGGAGCGGACCCTCCTAGTGACGAGCGAGCAGATTTCAGAGACCTATGAGCTAGCTGAGACTTGACGACTGCTGATCGATCAAATCAGAGTGATTCAGATGGCCCAGTGGGGAGAGATTGGTTGTAGCAGCAGACCCCCGGTGGATGAGCACCTGGTTGTAGCGGCAGACCCACAGTACTCGACAAAAGGAGTACCTCTGTAGGCTATGATGGGGAGAGCTTGGTTATAGCGGCAGACCCATGGTGGGAAGCACTTGGTTGTAGTAGCAGGTCCACAGTACTCAACAGGTGGAGTACATCAGCAGTCTAAGGTTTGTGGGAAGCGCTTGGTTGTAGCGACAGACCCACTATACTCAACAGAGGATGAGTTCTCCAACAGCCGTGGTTTCGACATCATGAACAAAAATCATGGTTTGAGCTGAGTTAGTGACGTTTGTGTTTTTCCTCGTGATTGAGATGGGTTACTTGATAACTTAGTTATATGTATGGGCATATAACTAAGTAAAGGTTATCTGTTGAAATCATACTTTGTGGTTTATACTTGTTGGATTTTGTGATACCTTGTGGGTCTTGGGGTCCCTACTGAGTATCATTATACTCACCCCAGCATGGTCTATGCCCGAACCTTGTTGTGTTGGATGTAGACGACGAACATCGCTGACGGAGGCCAAGAGTGCCAGGACTCGACAGTACCCAGAGGTGGAGCATTCAGCGTGAGGGCACACAAAGTGGACCGATAGAAGTGGAGTTCTAAGGAGGATATCTATACCTACCCTTCAGGTAGGAACCCAGAGGATGATCCCGGAACTACTTTCACCATTGAGTTGTTTGTCTTTTTCAGTTGTACTTTCTTTTAGTTGTAGCTGTACTTTTTTGTTGGGTGTGTATTTCCGACCCCTTTGTACTTTCAACACACTTGTTATACAGCTTTTCTTAGTGTTTTCTTCCGCTTTTACTTTGGTTGTGTGTGTTTACATTTTATAAAGGCAATGCCTTCCCAGTTCTAGGGAACTACGCCTTTGGTGCTAGTCGCCTGCCCCTGGCTTATGGAAGTCGGGCATGGGGTAGTCACGATGCGGGTCTTGGGGGACGGGTCGTGACAAATTGGTATCAGAGGATTCGGTTCTACCACAAAACTCAAGACTCTGATCATTATTTCTATGAAGCAATAGTGTTAAGAGTACTCAGTGTGGTTTTCAGTTCAGGGAGTCCAGTGTTGGTGCGGTGGCCGACGTATCCGTACACCAGGACCCTGACTACTGATTTCCAACTTAGTGCACGAAAACACTGATTGCGTGTGTGTATCAGAAGTTTTCCTTTAAGTCAGCTCAAACTAGGTTAGCTCACCAGGTATAATCTTTTGATCGTGGAGCACCTGTTTCTTTTCAGGATGTCTTCACCTAGTCAGTCAGTGCGGGTTCCGAGTGAAGATCGTGATGGTATCCCACCAAGCAGTGAGGCCTCGGTGCAGGGCCCCATCACAACGGAGGCACCAGTGGTACCACTACCTGCTGGGCCACCGATACCACCAACCCCAACAGCATAGGGTGCGCGCTTCTTGAGCATGTTGCACGGGTTCCTGCGATAGAGGGATCCAAGTTTTCTAGGCGAGACAAATTTTCAGACGGCCGGGTACGGGCTGGAGGTTGTAGCATGAGTTTTACACACAGTTGGGACACCCTCTGACTTGATGGTGTACCTAGCTGTTAGTCAATTTCAGGGAGCATCTGAGAGGTGGTGGAGCCTGATGCTCTAGTTTTACGATGAGGCTACACTCACCTGGGGAGACTTCTCGGGTCTTTTCAGGGTGGAGTTTGTACCAGCAATTCTACGCTCTGTGCAGGCTTAGGAGCTACTGCTCTTTCCACAAGGCTTTCCAACAGTAGCGGAGTCTTCTACAGTTGGCAGAGGACATATGACACAGAAGTCCAAGCGGACTAGGCCAACAAGTGGGTGACCTCAGGATACAGGTTTGGTTGTGCAAGGCACATGAAATAGAGCTAGCTATACGAGGAGCAGGAAGTGCTATGCATACGGCGGGCAGGGTCACATGGCTCGAGACTGCCCGACCTGTCCTAAAAATGAGTAACATGCAGTAGAGGGACCTTCCAGGCAGAGGCAGAGGTTCGACCGTGGAGGTCCGCCGGGAGCAGGCGGACGTGGAAGAGGAGCTAGTCGAGCAGCAAGCGGACAAGAGTGGGACAAGCTCTAGTCATGGAGTCCTTGTTTATAATGCTTCTAGATTCGTTGATGTCATTGTTTGTGGATACTTTTTGTCTTTTTACTTTGAGCTGTAGTAATAAAAGACACTTGTCCTTGTGACGTTTTCTTTCTTACCATTTTTGTATGGTTGATACTAAGAGGTTCCGGTTAAAACCATTGACCTGACCCTCACATTCGAGATTACTACTGGAGGAGACCCAGTGACCACACACTGATTCCGATAGTGTGACTCAACCCTTGCAGGTGAGAGTAACGGATGGATCCCTTAGTATTAGCGTCGAGGCCTTATGGCGTCATCCATGGATTGAATTAGCACCATTCATATCAGGATTGACTGTATTAGGAAATGGGCATGGTTCATCCAGGGGATGAGACTGGATTAATCTTTTAGGAAAAGGAGAAATCATAACATCTTTTCTACAGTCTCTCACAGTCACTCCTCCACTCCTTCAGCGAGTTAGAGTGGCACAACGTGGGGACATTGACTGTGAGACTCAAAGTGCTCAGATATCCTCAGGGCAGGCACCCGATGGATTTCATGAAGGAGGGGAGCATGTCATCCTCTTCAGGGAATGTACCATGGTACCAGTTTCACTACAGGAGGAGGTGCTGAGGGAGTTCAACACTTCCCCTCTAGCGGTACATCCAGTTTTGGAGAAGATGTATCAGGACCTCAGACAGCAGCATTGGTGGCTGGGTTTGAAGAAGGTTGTAGCAGAGTTTATATCATGATGCCTCACTTGTCATCAAGTGATGGCGGAGCACCAGGTACCAGCAGACTTGGTACAACCCTTAGAGGTCCCAGAGTGGAAGTGGGATGGGATATCCCTGGATTTCGTGATGGGGCTTCCACGTACATCCATAAGACACGACTCTATCTGGGTGATCGTAGACTGACTCACCAAGTCGGCCCACTTCTTACCGACCAGAGAGCAGGGCTCAGTAGAGAGCATTGGAAGCCTATACATTCAGAATATCGTACGGATTCATGGTGTTCCATCATCTATCGTTTCCGATCAAGATGCTCGTTTCACTTCCCGGCTATGGAAGGGGTTATAGGAGGCTTTTGGGACACAACTATGTCTAAGCACCGCCTTTCATCCTCAGACGGATGACCAGATAGAGAGGACCATTCAGACTCTCGAGGAAATGCTCTGTGCATGTGTCCTTGACTTTGGTTGCAGTTGGGAGGATCATTTACCCTTGGTGGAGTTTGCGTACAACAACAACTACCACTCCACCATCGGTATGACACGATACGAGGTGCTGTACGACCGACCTTGCAGATCACCTCTGTGCTGGACTGACCTAGGGAAGTCAGCACTTGTAGGACCAGAGATGGTGCAGACTATGGCAGAGAAGGTGCAGATCATCCAGGAGTAGATGAAGACTACACAAAGCAGACAGAAGTCCTATGATGATAGGAGATAGAGACCACTAGAGTTTGAGGATGGGGACTACATTTTCCTACAGGTCTCACCTCGACGAGGTCTACGGAGGTTTGTCCGGGGCGGAAAGTTAACTCCGCATTTCATTGGACCTTTCCAGGTCTTCAGTAGAGTAGGCGAGGTGGCTTACCTCCTGGCCCTTCCACCTCAGTTGCACTGGGTGCACGACGTCTTCCACGTATCTTAGCTGAGGATATATGTACACGACCCATCCCACATCATCGACCACAGGGAGCTGGACATCGATGATGGGGTGACATTCTCGGAGGTCCCGATGGAGATTGAGGATCAACATGAGCGGGTCCTATGTGGGTGGTCTATTCCTCTGGTGCGCATTCACTGGAAGCACGGGAACCTCCAGGAGAGCACTTGGGAGCGAGAGGCTCTGGTGCATGTACAATACCCCCATTTGTTTCCCTAGTGTGTGTTGTAGCTTTACGGGGACGTAAATCCCTGTGGTGGGAGTAATGAAAAGACCCTGAAATTTCAAGGAATTTTTTTTCTTAATTCTTTGGAATTTTACGAGCCTGCAGTTTCTGACGGCACTTGATTCCGAGACCCGGTGTGCCCGGAATCAATTGCTGAAGTTTTGTTCGGGTACGTTTAGTAAACGTACGTGTGGGTTTTTTCTATCTTTTGAACCAATGCTCGAAATTGAAATCTGAGGGTACCGATGAACTCGCAGCGCCAGTATTCTCTTAAGGGGACCTTTACTGCAGTTTTATTTTGTCGTATGTGGTTGTTAAAATTTGGGGATTCATTAAAAATTAAATAAAATTGTTGTGTTACAATTATATTTTAAGTGGAAGTTACTTCCTCCAAAAGGAAGATGGAGGTGGGGCCCACAACCCACCTAACTTCCCATAGGAGAATGTAACTAAGGGTGGTTGGGCCCACATGAGCCCCTAACTTATCACCTCCCCTCAACTCCCTTGAAAACCCCCATTTAACTCCCCTTATATTTATTATGAAAACTCCTCTCTTTTAAATTTTAAACTCTTCACCTCCCTGTCATTATCTTTTCCAACTCAATTAATTAATATCCTTATTAATTAATTGGCACATCACCTCTTTTGAATTATTTTTATTTGCATGGAATTTATTTAAAGTTGGAGAAGTCTATTATAAAATTTTCATAGAAAATATTTTTGGTGGGGGAACCTCTAGAGAATTAGAAGAGATTCGTTCTTCAACGAAGAACCACCGAAGAACGACAATCATCTCCTTCGATCAGAGGCCAAGCCAAAGGAGAAGGAGCCACACGCAAGGAATGAAGATGACGTGCCATCTTCGGTTCCTTCTTCCCTGACATCAACGAGTTGACGCCGTCTCCCCGTGGTGCCGTTTTCAACGACACCCGATTACCGTGAAACTTATTTCGAGGTAGGGGGTTTGTATTATTTAAATTGAATACATTATACCTTCGTAATTTTTGAATACTAGAAATGGTCTTGGCCTCTTGATATTGCATAACATGGAGGGTGCGGACCGAACAAACACGGCCCGACGACCCTCCATTGATCCACATTTCATTTGGTGACAGAAGCGGTGTCGGGAGAGGTGACAACAACCGGAATCGAGCGAAGGCAGTGGCCGTGCGCCGGCCGCACACCGTTCGCGTACGGAAGAACCACGGCTTGCAACCTCAGGCTGCTCGGCCAAAAAAGGACTGGCCGTCTGTAGCCGTCCGGGCTGGTGGAATTGCGGCGCCCCACGGCACCGCCCTGCGGAGAACCGCGGCCCACATAGGGCGGGCCGCTCCAGTGGAAGAACCGGCCGACTCGTTAGCCGGCTGGGCGGAAAGAGCCATGGCGCTCATAGGCTCCATGACGGAGGGATCACGGTCCACAGCCGCGGGCCACTCGTGCCAGGAAGACTGGCCGGCTTCGGCCGGATGCACTGGAGGGCGGTGCCACCGGTTCGGGAGACCGGGGGGTCGCGCCCCGCCGGGCTGGGCCGCGCCCCACCAAGACGGGTCACGTGCTTCACCGGGCCGGTCTGACCCTTATCCAGTTCAGACCCGCCAAGCCAGGATGGGCCGACCCGCCAGCCCACCGGGCATGACGGGCCGGGCCCGTTTCACTTAAATGTGAATAACCTCATGATCGTGCATCCGATCGACGTGTCGTTTGCAGACCTAGGACCCTTACGACGAGGCGGTCCTTTTGCGATACTCTAAGTGAGTTTTGGATGACTTTGGAAAAACAACTGGTTTGGTTCGAAACCGAAACCAACCGGGACCTCGGAGCGGAAACACTAATAACTTAAGGACCGGACGTCCGATTGAGGTGTTGTCAACTACGTTGGTTTCCTTTTGATGAGAAGATTATTTTGGAATACTCCACATGGATTTGGATGATATTGGAGTATGGTCGGGTTGGTTTTAGCTTAAAAACCAACCAGGCCCCTGGAACGGAAAAGCCAATAACTCACAGACCGAGCGTCTTTTTAACACGTTGTCTGTTGCGTTGTGACCCCTATGAAGAGGCGGTCCTTTTTGATAATTCTACAAGAGAATTCATGACACTAGGAGTATCGGCTTGAGGCTCGTGGAGCGGACCCTCCCAGTAACGAGCGAGCAGATTGCAGAGACCTAGTAGCTGGATTAGGTTTGATGACTGCTGATCGATCGACTCAGAGTGATTTGGATAGCCCAGTGGGGAGCGCTTGATTGTAGCAGCAGACCCACGGTGAAGGAGTGCTTGGTTGTAGTGGAAAACCCGCAGTACTCAACAGAAGGAGTACCTCTGTAGGTTATGAGGGGGAGCGCTTGGTTGTAGCAGCAGACCCATGGTGGGAAGCGCTTGGTTGTAGCAGCAGGCCCACAATACTCAACATGTGGAGTACTTCAGCAGTCTAAGGTTTGTGGGAAGCTGTAACACCCGATATTTTTATGAGAAATATTTTGTTTTTATGTCATATAAATCATCAAAGTAATCTTTCACTACACACAACACTAGCTTGTCTTGCTTTACAGGCAATCGCGACCTTCCTCGATAGCTTGCATTGTACGCAATACCGAGTTTCACTAAACAACGATATGCTATTAAAATATTATTAAAACTAGACGTTATGAATAGTAAAACCAACTTTTTGAAATTTTATAAATTCTATCTTTCAAAATGGAATTCATTTTTGGATTTGGAAAATCAAAATTATCCTAGGGTGAAATTTTGGTATTTTTCTGAAAACATTCAATTTTTGATGAATAGTGAAAACACTGGGTTACTATTTAAAAACCGACTTTTTAGTTAAATAAATATTTATTTAAATTTATTTTATGTCAAAATTGATACATAATACCTATATAAGTTCAATGTAATTCATTGGAGTCATTTTATAATTATTTTAGTTTTATAAAAATTTTATTGAACTTTTCACCGTCTTTTACCCACCTCCTAGGAGCTTTTTGCAAACTTACATAAAACTTAATTTTACCGCTTCTGTGAGTGAAATTTCGAAAATCTGAGAGACACGGTTAATATCAAGGACTAAAATGTGGTTCAATGAGATGAAAATAATTTTTTTTTGTGAATAGTAACTTTTTACTTTTATTTACCACGGTTAAAAGTAAATAGGGTAATTAAGGTAAAACTGATATTATTATTACCCTAACACATGTCCTAATTCTATGGGATAAGTTTAATTTGACCAAAAAACAACCTTTGGAATAAAATATGACCATTTAGGTCCACTTGGATTAGATTAGGACATTTATTATTAATTTATTTAAAGAAGGGATAAAATAGTTAAAATCATAGTTTAATAACTAAATCATTTTACATATAGGGATATAAATAAGATAAATTAGACTATAAATATTCATTAGAAAGATGAAAATATTTCCTACATAATCGTATTTTATTTATAATTTTTATATTTTAAATAATATAATTTATTTATGACACAATGATGATGCAATAATTAGATTATTAAAGAAATATTTACATAATTGATATTATAAATACCAAAATAAATGTAATTTGAGACTTTTTATGAATTAAAATAATTTTATGGGTTAATATGAAATGTTAGTATTTATTTAAGTAACGTTTTTCGAACTAATCATGCTGTTATGATTTTCACAAAAATCAATTACCAAATAGTGTCAAAATTGACATAAAATAGTTTTTAAAACAAATATTATATTATTAATTGTTATTTTATTCTTAAAAATATAAGGTTCAGCCAAATGACTTATATAAGGTTATATATATTAATAATTAAAAACTTGGGATTCGTTTGACTTGTTATAGTATGTTTATTAAGCTTATAGTGTAAGAAAACAAGAAGACACGGTAAAAGTTAAATTATTTAACTTAGAGTTAAATCTAAATGATAAGGTCAAAATAGTAACCTAAACTTGTCTAAAACCCATTGGTTGAGAGGATTTTGACCCATACCCACCTTAGCATCGAAATCAATCAATTTGGAGCTATTAAAAACCGAATATGACTTTATAATAAAATAATATTTTAAGTGTTTCCTAAGGTGCCCCTCTCTTCCCTTATAAAAGGGCACCTCCTCCATCTCTTCCTCACACCACTTTGAGCCTTCAATATTGGCCAAACCCTGCCAATTTCCCCTCTCCACTTCCCTAGTAATATCATAGAGGTCCTGGTCTTCTTCAAAGACCATATTTAGTGCCCTAAGAGAAGGTTAAGAAGAGGCGCTTCAAATAAGAGGTAATGTCCGTTATCGATTCTTTCAAATTTATTTCATCTTATACTTATTCTTCTATAGTTGTTTCATTATGAAGTAATAACATAATTATAACTCATATACTGATATGTTATTATAAATATGAAACAACCCTATTTCACCTTCAATCCATCCTATGGAAAACAAAATCACCGCGCATGCGTACGTACGGAATACCGTTTCCATGTCGTGGTGTAATCTGTTTTCCACCACCACATTACTTGGATGGGTATAATGGTGTAAAGAATAAGTATATATGATTATTGTAAAGTGATATTGATTCTGAAATAGTATACATACACTTAAATACAATTCCACGATCATGGGAACGATATCATCACTCGTGCGTACGTACGGCCTACCGTCTCCACGATGTGATGCGACTCGTTCTACATAATCTTCATTGAATAATGATTATATAAATGAATTGAATGTATAAATATGATATATATTACACTAATACCATTCTATAAATGAGTTATCTATAAACTAAAAATAAGAATAAAAATTTATTCAACAAAACACGCATAAGAACAAAAAGCAATAAACACCTGAATAACAAGTAACAATGAAATATTACTAATAAGAAGCTAAGAATATGACCATATATGATATCATAATAGTGAGTACGATTCTAGAATAAGTCAATAACATTATTTAAATAATTATATAGTAGGTTCAGAAACGTACGAAGCAAATCAGACCTAAGGTAAGGGAAAATCTCACAATCTCATTTTTATCCGAGATTGCTTATACTTAGGTATTTAGTGGGGAATATTTATCATCCACATCCTTGTTTTCTCAATATGTAATATCATTTCTATCCTCCTACAATTGATTAAATCCAATTTACCCATTGGTTAGTTTTTAGTAAAAGATATGAAAGGAATCTTTGGTCGTTTTTAGTACGAGGTACTTTTTGACTTTTCCGAAAAAAGTAAAAGGAGAGTGTTATTTTTAACTTATACGGCATGAAAGGATTTTTATGATTTCATAGAACATTATTTCCATGAAGCTTCCTTTACAAGTTTTCAAGTTTATTTTTAATCAACTTCTTTTAGTTAAAAATTTTATGACATGTTAAGAAAGGAAAAATGTTTTAGAAGTAGAAAATATATTTTCCTCAGGAATGGAGTTTAAGAATTTTATCAAAATTATTTTAAATCTAAGATATTATAGGGTTCTATTTCTATCCCTATTTTTACATTGATTTGATTATGTTATGATGGAATTATTTTTATAATGTCATTTTATCTTATATGGATTATGTTATGATGGCATGATGTTTAAGAATTCCATTTTTATTACATGGGTTATACTATGATGTATGATTTATGATATTGTGGCACACATAATAATGGTATCATTATGAGATGGGTGGGACCTATATCTCCCTCCAATTCATGGGGTAATGGCTTATATCTCATGAGATAGACATGGCTGGAACGTCAGGTTAATCCGGTTCAGTGAAACAGGACTAAAACGAGGAGTGAACTCGGTTCAGAAATGGACTTTGTCTGCTAAGATAGTCTTGGAAATGAGTCTTGACTACTAAGAAATGATTCTCTATGATTATGTGTGTATGACACAAAGTTTCAGGATTTGTGTTATGATTGTTGGGATTACATTTCACTACTATGATTTTTCCCATGTTATGATATTATGATCTCTTTTGCAGGTTAAGATTTTCAAAATGCTATGTTCTTATGAATATGATATTTCCTTTGTTTACCCTTACTGAGCATTTGAGCTCACCCTTTTGTATGTTTTCTTTCCCCAGGTCAGGAAGAAGGTTATTAAGTAGGATATGCCAAAAATGGAATCTAGATATGATGAAATAAATGGGAGAAAATGTAGATGGTTTATGAACCAGTTGTTTATGTTTCCCAGTTTCTAAAGACACTATACCTATACGGTCCTTTCATGGTTTTGTTATATGTTGTAATAAGTGTTCTTCAATTTTGAAGTTATAAAAATATATGTAAAGTATAATTCGTTATAGTTGGTATCAGAGGAAATGTATAGTCAACCTTTAGAAACTAGGATGTGAAAGCCTTAGTAAGAACCCTAAGGATATATCTAAGCATAGAACACATTCTTTGTGTTTTAAAAATGGCCATGAACAACCTATGATATGACCTTAAGTGTGAAATTTTATTCTTGATTATGTGGTTTTCCTATTATAATTAGTGTTTCTCACACTATTCTTCTTCGTTTTAGTCAATGGCTGGAACCCGAAGGAACCGTGTTAATGCGAAATGCGACGGGCAATGCAATGATTGTCCCCATGAGCAACCAAACGTTATGGGAGCTGGAATGCAAAATCTTGTAGCCATTCTCGCACAACTTTCTCAAGATATGAATCATGCAGGACTTCCAAACGAGCAAAGAAAGGAGAAACATTCTGTTGAATCCTTCATGAGGCAGCGTCCACCTTCATTCACTGGGTCTACTAATCCATTAGTGGCTGAACAATGGATCAGTACCACTAAAATGATATTTTCAGTTCTTCAATGTTCTGAACATGATAAAGTCATCTTAGTAGTTTATCGTTTGGAAGGTGAAGCTGATCAATGGTGTAATCTTATCAAGAATATGGGGCCAAGATATGAAATTGAGTCCATGGAATGGGACTAGTTCAAGAACTTCTTTTTCAATAAGTACTTCCCTCGTATTATTCGAACAAAGATGGAGAAGGAGTTTCTTGAACTGAAGCAAAAGGATGATGAATCAGTTGGTACCTACGAAGAAAATTTTAAAATACTTTCAAGGTATGATTCTGGGATTATTATCCAACCTGAGAGTAAGATTGATCTATTCTTTAGTGGCTTAAAACCAAGTCATTGAAGGATTTTATCCCTAAGGGACTTAAATAGCTACAAGGAAATCGTTTGATGTTCTCTCAAGGTTGAGATGGAGATTGGAGTAACCCATCAGTCATATGGGTTTGATAAGAAGAGGAAAATGGAATTCAAAGGAAAATATAAAGAGCACACTGAAAAGAAGATGAGTTTTCCCTTATGCTCAAAGTGTGGAAAGAAACATTGAGGGAGTTGTCTTAAAGGGACAAGTAAATGTTTCAAATGTGGAAAAGAAGGTCATCGGGCATCTGAATGCCGTAATGATGGGAAGAAGATGTCTAGTGATGGGAACAAAGAAAAGGCTACACAGAGTGCACCTCCTATACTTCAATGTTACAAGTGCAAGGAAATGGGGAATTATGCTAATCAATTCCCTAATCCAAGGGTTGTTGATGATGATCAACGTCAACAAACTCTTAAGGCTAAAGACAAAGGAAAGTCACATACAATTTCTATCAGCGATGTGGATTACGATGACGAAGGGGTGAAAGGAACACTTACCGTCCACTATAATGTAGAAAATGTTTTATTTGATTATGGATACACCCACTCTTTTATTTCTGAAGAATTTTCTAAGGGTATCGCCATATTACCTCAACAATTAGATGTTGAGTTAGTTGTGACATCCCCTAATGGCACAACGGTCACATCAAAAGTTTATAATTCTTCTCCAATTGATGTTTGTGGGAAAGTGCTTCCTGCAAATCTTGTGATCCTTCCTATAATGGAATTTGATGTGATTATTGGAATGGATTGGCTTTCTTTATATGTATCTCATATCAATTTCCAAAGAAGGGAAGTCACATTTCATATGCCAGATCAATCTATGATCGTCTATTGATGCAAGGATGAACATAACCTTACAGTGGAAATTTCATCCATCCTATGGGTCTGGATTATAATAAATGAAGGTTATTTATCTCAAATGGTTGGCAAGAAACTCACGATTAAGAATACACCCATTTTACAGGAGTTTGATGATGTCTTTCCGGAGGAATTTCCAAGTCTTCCACCAAATCGTGAAGTCGAGTTTTCAATAAAACTCGTACCGGGTGCTTTGCCTATTTCAAAGACACCATATAGAATGGCTCCAATTGAGTTGCAGGAATTGAAGAAGAAACTCCAAAAGAATCTTGATAAGGGATTCATACACCCTAGTGCATCACCTTGGGGAGAAACTGTTCTATTTGTTAAGAAGAAAGATGGGTCAATGAGACTCTGCATTGATTATCGAGAACTTAACAAGATCACTATGAAGAACAAATATCCTCTCCAGCGCATTGATGACTTATTTGACAAACTACGCAGAGCTCAATACTTTTCCAAGATTTATCTTCGTTCAGGGTATCATCAATTAAGGGTCAAAAGGGAGGATATACAAAAGACGGCTTTCCGTACAAGGTATGGACACTATAAATTTATAGTGATTCCATTTGGTCTTACTAATTCCCCTACTATCTTCAGGGATCTGATGAATAGAGTCACCAGAGACTATCTTGATCAGTTTGTGGTAGTCTTTATAGACGACATTCTTGTCTATTCAAAGAGCAAGGAAGAACATGAAGATCACTTGAGAATTGTATTGAAGACCCTGAGAAAGGAGAATCTTTATGCCAAATTTACCAAGTGTGAATTTTGGCTTCAAAAATTTGCATTTTTGGGTCACATAATCTCAAAAGAGGGGATATCTGTGGATCCAGAAAAAACAGAGGTTATCGAAAGATGGTCGAGACCAACAACAGTAACTGAGATCCGAAGTTTTCTTGGTTTGGCTGGATATTATCGACGTTTTGTGAAAGATTTTTCACAATTATCTAATCCCCTCACCAGGTTGACTCGAAAAGGAGTTAAGTTTGTTTAGACGGAGGAGTGTGAAGATAATTTCACGGAGTTGAAAAGAGGGTTATCCAGTGCACCTGTGCTCACACTTCCTTGTAGTAGAGAAAGGTTTTTGATCTACAGTGAAGAATCCAAGAAGGGGCTGGGGTGTGTTCTCATGAAAAATGATATGGTGATAGCTTATGCCTCACGATAGTTGAAAATACATGAGAAAAATTATCCAACTCATGATTTGGAGTTAGCTGCGGTAATCTTTGCATTAAAGATTTGGAGGCATTATCTTTATGGTGAAAGGTGTGATATTTATACTGATCAAAAAAGTTTAAAGTATATTTTCACACAAAAGGATCTGAATATGCGCCAAAGAAGATGGTTGGAGCTAATTAAGGATTACGACTGCTCAATTCATTATCACCCTTGGAAAACAAACAAGGTGGCAGATGCATTAAGTCGGCAAGACCATGCTAGCTTATCCATGATGAGGATCACAAAAGATCCAAAATTTATGGATTTACAAAGGATGGATCTTGGAATTATAATGGAAGGGGAAAAATCATATATTTCTCAGATGAAAGTTCAACCATCTATACATGTGAAGATTAAAGAGGCACAGAAAGAAGATGTAGAGTTACAAAAGAAGGTGAGAAATGTTCCTGAATTTAACCTTGATTGTGATGGGATAATAAAGTTCAGAAATCGGGTTTGTGTTCCTCCCATCCCAGAATTAAAGAAGGAGCCACTGGATGAGGCTCATAGTTCTTCATTATCTATTCATCTTAGAAGCACGCAGATATATAGGGACCTGAAAGAGTACTTCTGGTGGGATGGCATGAAAAGAGATATTACTGAATATGTCTCTCGATGCTTGGTTTGTCAGCAAGTTAAAGCTGAGAGACATAATTTTAAGGGGATTTTACAACCATTACCCATACCTAAATGGAAATAGGGAAACATAACTATGGACTTTGTCACCGGACTTCCTAAAACATCAAAGGCAATAATGATATCTGGGTCATAGTTGATCGCCTTACGAAGACGACACACTTCATTTCTATTAGAGAAGATTTCTCTCTGGATCAACATGCGAGGATATATGTAAAGGAAGTGGTAATATTTCATGGAGTACCACTTTCCATTATATCTGATCGGGATCCGAGGTTTAACTCAATGTTCTGGCGAAGTCTTCAGCATACTCTGGATACAGAGTTGAGTTTCAGCACTGCTTATCATCCTCAAATAGACGATCAGTATGAGGGAAAAATTCAAACTCTTGAAGATATTTTAAGAGATTTCTCTATGGATTTCAATGGTGGTTGGGATCAACACCTACCTTTGGTGGAATTTTCATATAATAATAGCTTTCACTCCAGTATTCAGATGGCTCCTTATGAAGCTCTCTATGGAAAGAAATGCAGAACTCCAACTTGCTGGGATGAAGATGGGGAAAGAAAGCTATTAGGACCTGATCATGTTGATGAGATGGCAGAAAAGGTCAGATCTATTCAACAACACATAAGAGCAGCTCAGAGTCGACAAAAAAGTTAGGCTGACAACCGAAGAAAAGACCTAGAGTTTTAAGTGGGCGATAAAGTGTTCTTACGAATATCTCCTTGGAAGAGAGTAATGAGATTTGGAAATAAGGGAAAGATGAGCCCTAGGAAATACTGGATCATGTTGGGAAGGTATCTTACCGATTGGCGCTTCCACCGAATCTCTCTCAAGTTCACAATGTGTTCCATGTATCTCTCCTGAGAAAGTACATACCCGATCCTTCACATGTACTCAGCTCAGAAGTTGTACCACTGGAGCAAGATCTTTCTTATGAAGAACAGCCGATAGAGATTCTGGATCGTAGTGAAAAAGTCCTACGGAACAAGACCACTCGCTTGGTTAAAGTTTTATAGAGGAAGCAACAATTAGAAGAAGCTACATGGGAACTTGAGGATATGATGAGGTAGAGGTATCCTCATCTGTTTGTTACAAAGTGACGAATTTTGAGGGTGAAATTCATTTTAAGGGGGGTAGAATGTAACACCCAAGATTTTTATGAGAAATATTTTGTTTTTATGTTATATGCATCATCAAAGTAATCTTACACTACACACAACACTTGCCTGGCTTTCATTACACGCAATCGTGACCTTCCTCAATAGCTTGCATTATACGCAATACCGAGTTTCACTAAACAACGATATTATATTAAAACATTATTAAAACTAGCCATTATGAATAGTAAAACCCACTTTTTGAAATTTTTTAAATTTAATCTTGCAAAATGGGCTTCATTTTTGGATTTAGAATCCCGAAACTAGCCTAGGGTGAAATTTTGGTATTTTTCTGAAAACATTCAATTTTTGATGAATAGTGAAAACACTGGGTTACTATTTAAAAACCAAATTTTTATTTAAATAATTATTTATTTAAATTTAGTTTAGGTCAAAATTGATACATAATACCTATATAAGTTCAATGTAATTCATTGGAGTCATTTTATAATAATTTTAGATTTATAAAAATTTTATTGAACTTTTCACCGTCTTTTACCCACCTCCTAAGAGCTTTTTGAAAACTTACATAAAACTTAATTTTACCGCTTCTGTGAGTGGAATTTCAAAAATCTGAGAGACAAAGTTAATATCAAGGACTAAAATGTGGTTTAATGAGAAGAAAATAATTTTTGGTGAATAGTAAATTTTTACTTTTATTTACCACGGTTAAAAATAAATAGGGTAATTAAGGGTAAAAACTAATATTATTATTACCCTAAAACATGTCCTAATTCTATTGGATAAGTGTAATTTGACCAAAAACAACCTTAGGAATAAAATATGACCATTTAGGTCCACTTGGATTAGATAAGGACATTTATTATTAATTTATTTAAAGAAGGGTTAAAATAGTTAAAATCAAAGTTTAATAACTAAATCATTTTTAATATAGGGATATAAATAAGATAAATTCGACTATAAATATTTATTAGAAAGCTAAAAATATTTCCTACATAATGGTATTTTATTTATAATTTTTAGACTTTAAATAATTTAATTTATTTATGACACAATGATGATGCAATAATTACCTTATTAAGGAAATATTTACATAATTGATATTATAAATACCAAAATAAATGTAATTTGAGACTTTTTATGAATTAAAATAAATTTATAGGTTAATATGACATGTTAGTATTGATTTAAGTAACTTTTTTAGAACTAATCATTCTGTTATGATTTTCAGAAAACTCAATTACCAAATAGTGTCAAAATTGACATAAAATAGTTTTTAAAACAAATATTATATTATTAGTTGTAAATTTATTCCTAAAAATCTATGGTTCGGAAAAATGACTTATCTAAGGTTATATATATTAATAATTAACAACTTTGGGTTCTTTTGTCTTGTTATAGTAATTTTATTAACCTTATAATGTAAGAAAACAAGAAGACATGGTAAAAGTTAAATTATTTAACTTAGAGTTAAATCTAAATGATAAAGTCACAATAGTAACCTAAACTTGTCTAAAACCCATTTGTTGATATTATTTTGACCCATAACCACCTTATCTTCTAAATAAATCAATTTTGAGCTATTAAAAAACCGAATATGACTTTATAATAAAATAATATTTTAAGTTTTTCCTAAGGTGCCCCTCTCCTCCCTTATAAAAGGGAACCTCCTCCATCTCTTCCTCACACCACTTTGAGCCTTCAATCTCGTCCAAACCCTGCCGATTTCTCCTCTCCACTTCCCTAGTAATATACTATAGGTCCTGGTATTCTTCAAAGACCATATTTAGTTCCCTAAGAGAAGTTTAAGAAGAGGCGCTTCAAAGAAGAGGTAATGTCCATTACCGATTTTTTCAACTTTATTTCTTCTTCTACTTCTTCTTCTCTAGTTGTTTCATTATGAAGTAATAAAATAAGTATCACTCATATACTGATATGTTATTTTAAATATGAAACAACCCTATTTATCCTTCAATCCATCCTACGGAAAACAAAATCACCGCGCGTGCGTACGTACAGAATACCGTCTCCACGCCGTGGTGTAATCTGTTTTCCACCACCACCTTACTTGGATGGGTATAATGGTGTAAAGAATAACTATATATGATTTTAGTTAAGTGATATTTATTCTGAAATAGTATACATACACTAAAATATAATTCCACAATCATGGGAACGATATCATCGCTCGTGCATACGTACGGGCTACCGTCTCCACGATGTGATGCGGCTCATTCTACATGATCTTCATTGAATAATGATTATATAAATGAATTGAATGTATAAATATGATATATATTACACTAATACAATTATATAAATTAGGTATCTATAACCTAAAAAGAGGAATAATAATTTATTCGACAAAACACGCATAAGAACAAAAAGCAATAAACACCCGAATAACAAGTAACAATGAAATATTACTAATAAGAAGCTAAGAATATGACCATATATGGTATCATAATAGTGAGTAAGATTCTGGAATAAGTCAATAACATTATTTAAATCATTATACAGGAGGTTTAGACACGTACGAAGCAAATCGGACCTAAGGTAAGGGAAAATATCACAATCTCATTTTTATCCGAGATTTCTTATACTTCGGTATTTACTAGGGAATATTTATCATCCACATCCATGTTTTCTCAATATCTAATATTATTTCTATCATCCTGAAATTGATTAAACCCAATTTACCCATTGGATAGTTTTTAGTAAAAGATATGAAAGGAATCTTTGGTCGTTTTTAGTACGAGGTACTTTTTGACTTTTCCGAAAAAAGTACGAGAAGAATGTTATTTTCAACTTATACAGCATGAAAGGATTTTTATGATTTCATAGAACATTATTTCCATGAAGCTTCTTTTACAAGTTTTCATGTTTATTTTTAATCAAATTCTTTTAGTTAAAAATTGTATGACATGTTAAGAAAGGAAAAATGTTTTTGAAGTAGAAAGGATATTTTCCTCAAGAATGGAGTTCAAGCGTTTTATCAAAATTATTTTCCATCTAAGATAATATAGGGTTTTGTTTCTATCCCTATTTTTACATTGATTTGATTATGTTATGATGGAATTATTTATATAATGTCCTTTTATATTATATGGATTATGTTATGATGGCATGATGTTTAAGAATCCCATTTTTATTACATGGGTTATGCAATGATTTATGATTTATGATCTTGTGGCACACATAATAATAGTACCATTATGAGATGGGTGGGACATATATCTCCCTCCAATGCATTGGGTTATGTTTTATATCTCATGAGATAGACATGGCTAGAATGGCAGGTTAATCTGGTTCAGTGAAACAAGACTGAAACGAGGAGTGGACTCGGTTCAGAAATGGACTTTGTCTGCTAAGATAGTCTTGGCAATGAGTCTTGACTACTAAGAAATGATTCTCTATGATTATGTGTGTATTCCACAAAGTTTCCTGATTTATGTTATGATTTTTGGGATTACATTTCCCTACTATGATTTATCCCATGTTATGATATTATGATCTCTTTTGCCGGTCGAGATTTTGGAAATGCTATGTTCTTATGAATAAGATATTTCCTTTGTTTACCCTTACTGAGAATTTGAGCTCACCCTTTTGTATGTTTTCTTTCCCCAGGTCAGGAAGAATTTTGTTAAGTAGGATATGCCAAAAATGGACTCTAGATATGATGAAATAAATGTGAGACAATGTAGATGCTTTATGAACCAGTTGTTTATGTTTCCCAGTTTCTAAAGACACTATACCTATACGGTCCTTTCATGGTTTTGTTATATGTTGTAATAAGTGTGCTTCAATTTTGAAGTAATAACAATGTATGTAAAGTATGGGTTGTTATAGAAGCACTTGGTTGTAGCGGCATTCCCACTGTACTCAATAGAGGAGGAGTTCTTCAGCAGTCGTGGTTTCGACATCGTGAATAAAAATCCTGGTTTGAGCTAAGTCAGTGACCTTTGTGTTTTTCCTCATGATTGAGATGAGTACTTGATAACTTAGGTATATGTATGGGAGTATACCTAAGTAAATGTTATCTGTTGAAATCATACTTTGTGGTTTATCCTAGTTGGATTTTGTGAGACCTTGAGGTTCTCGGGCCCTACTGAGTATCATTATACTCACCCTACATGGGCTACGCCCGCACCTCATTGTGTTAGATGCAGATGATGAACAACACTGATGGAGGCCGAGAGCGCCAGGAATGGATGGTACCCGGAGGTGGACTATTCAGCATGATGTCACACGGAGCGGACTGATAGACGTGGAGTGATGAGGAGGATAACTACACCTACCCTTCAGATAGGAACTCGGAGGACGATCCAGGAGCTACTTTCACCATTAATCAGTTTGTCTTTTTCAGTTGTATTTTCTTTCAGTTGTAGCTGTACCTTTTTGTTGGGCTTGTATTTCTGGCCCCTTTGTACTTTCAGCACACTTGTTATACAGCTTTTCATAGTGTTTTCTTCCGCTTGTACTCTAGTTGTGTGTGTTTATGTTTTATAAAGGCAATTCCATTCCAGTTCTAGGGAATTATGCCTTTGGTGCTAGTCACTAGCCCCTAGCCTATGGAAGGCGGGCTTAGGGTAGTCACGATGCGGGCCCCAGGGGAAGGGTCGTGACAGAAGCACCCCTTTCGGGTTCAACCTAACGTTTGAGTTAGGTGGTGAGATTATAGAAATTTATTAAGGAGTATTTAAACTCAAGTCATATGAGGAATCAATGATGACTATATCGAATTATGGTGTAATGAATAGAATAAGAGTAATATATTGATTCCAAATATTTTTGGGTTCCATGAGGAGTATCTCAATTCATGGTATCATTGGGGCTAGAGGTTGGGGCTGTAGATATCACAACCCAAAATGTAGTGGACCTGGTTCAAAAAGATCATGGTGTGACCATTGATTTTCCATGGGGGTAAATGATGGAAATTAAGGGATAATTTTAGGGTCCCATGACCACATATTGGAACTGATCCTGAGTGGGGGCATGGGGGTGAAATCCCCACAATATATTCCAACAAACAAAAATCTAGAAGACACTATTTTGTAAAACTGTTCAGTATTCCACACAACTAGGAATTGTGTCATGTAATTGGGTACTATTTCCTGAAATTGATCACTAAGTCGCATGACAATGCATTGGGTCACACAACTCTATGATGTGTTGAATAACTTTTTTCATTATCGCATAACTTTTTTTATTTCACGAAAATGAGTTTTCATGAGGCATAACCTATGAACATGATTTTGGAAAACATTGTTTCACGCAACTTTGGAGTTTCAAAAAAATATATTTGCATAAATGTTTGGAATTTACATGAAATTGGTTTCCCCATGGAGAACATTGTGTGAAAATGTATTAAGTAGAATCCTGTGCACGAAATAAATTCTTGAGATAATTTCATTCCTATTTTATATTTTGAGGTTGAGTGTAGTGCGCAACCCCAAGTTGCATGAGCATGATCATAGAATCTAGAATCCTTGACCACCACCCCTAATGCATGGTTCATTCTATATTAATAGTCATTTTTTGTTGAATCATGCAACTTAGCCTGTTTCATGCAACTTTAGGCTAAGTCACACAACTCTATGAAGTTTCATGAACTTACCTTCCTTTTTGGAAGTTGGATCACATGTGCATGGAGATTCTATATTTTAAATGTCCTTTCTCTAAAAAATGAGTTGTGTGACCACAAATAGGGTTTCATACACTTTTGGAAAGTTGTATGAAATTACCAACTATTCATAAAAATCACTCCAGATGGCCATTTTAGGACGTCTAACATCGAATAACCATAACCTTCTATCTGTATGTATGTTTAGGATCCATGACTAGTCAAATCAAAGCCTATGAAATTAAATATGATCCTTGATTAGGGTTTTGATAATTTATTACATTCATGGATGATATTTGTAGAACCAACAATAATTGAGAGGGGTTGGTTATTTAAAGTGTCTATAGCCATTTATATAACATTTTCCCATATAAATGCATGGTGGAATTATACATGACAAACTCTTATGGAGTCTTTTTGTTAATTGAAATGTATAAATGAATTATAAATTGATTTTTTTGGTTACATAATGTTATATTAAGAATCTTATAAGGTGTTTTAGTTTATTAATTGTGAATGAAATTTTATCTGGCCAAGCCATGGAATGGGGAACCCGATTTTTTTTGGGATTTTTTAAAATGATGGGTAATGAGAAGATTTAAAAAGTAACTCCTCTGATTTTAAATTGTTCTGCTTTTTAATAAAGTAAAATAAGAAACAATAGGATATTTTAGGGATTGTGTTGATGAGTATCCCTTATATTTATGACTAGACCTTGTGTATGGGTAGTTGGAATAGAAAGATAGAGAGAATGTTTTATGAGAACCTTGGATATGGGTTGTGAGACCATGATGGGTTTTGATGTACTAGACCTTGATGAGTTTGGGATGTGACCTTTGAGATCGTGATATGTCACCTTGTATTGTTGTAACACCCCAAGATTCTACAGTATGTTTCTCATTGAATAGTGAAATAGCTTGCGCTGTACGTAACTTCGAGTTCTAGCACACCACGACCAATCAAACTAGCCCTTATAAAAATAAATACCCACTTTTTGAAATTTTATAAATTTTATTTTTCAAAATGAACTTTATTTTTGGATTCTGAATATAAAAATTAGCTTAGGGTGAATTTTTGGTATTTTTTTGAAAACATTCAATTTTTGATGAATAGTGAAAAACACTGCTTTATTGTTTAAAACCGACTTTTTAATAAAATGATTATTTATTTTATTTAAATTTATTTTAAGTCCAAATATATACATAATACAAATATTAGTTCAATGTAATTAATTGGAGTCATTTTATAATAAGATTAGATGTATAAAATTTTATTGAACTTCTTAACGTCTTTTACCCACCTACTAGAAACATTTCCAAATTAGCATAAAACGTAATTTTACTGCTTCTGTGAATTGAATTTTAAAAATCCGAGAGACATGGTTTATATCAGTATGTAAAAATTCATTCAATACGATGAAAATAAGTTTAGGTGAATAGTAACTTTTTGTTGGAACCACTTTGTGTATAAGGTTGTATTTGTTGTCAATAGTTGTCAATGAAGATCAAAATGAAGGAGATCAAGAAGTACTCCAATGAAGTGGAGGAATGGTAAATCAGATGATTGTTGTACTGATCATAAGTTCAAAGAACATGTGTCAAAGGTGATACATTGTTTACAACAATGAAGAATGTGAGGTGCACTCCATCTGAGGATGATTAACGAAGAATGGGGTTTCTGGATGAAGACCATGCAATTCCTCCTTATTGCATGAGAACCATGGGTTTTGATGAAGACCATGCAATTACTCATTATTTCATGAGACCCACAGGTTTTTGATGGAGACCATGCAATTACTCATGATTTCATGAGAACCATGAAAGAGACTTCTTGACGAATTAAATCATATGGTTTGCATGAAGTCAATCATGACGGTTGATGAAGAAGACAATGTTCAAATGATTGGAATTCTAAGATGGATGTGCGGGGATTGGAATTCTGAGATAGCCATGCACATCACATTGTCATAGAAGATGATGATGATAACGTTATTCCTTCAAAGAATACATATCACAATAGTGGAGTTTGTGATAAAAGTAGAAGAGTTGCTGAAGGATACAGATCACCAAGAAGAAGTGCTTTTGAGGTGATCGTGCTTGTTGACAAAGCAAAAAAATGATATAAAAGTTTTTTGACAAAGGAGATTACATGGTGGCATGTTGAGTTCAAGGACTGTGGATAAATATCCATGTTTTATTCAAGGAACATTGACAAAGGAATGGATGATCTGGAGGCGGACAAAAAGAGCAGATACAAGGTTGCGCCGTTTCCCAGTGTTTGCCAAATTTTTGGACCTGAAAATCTCCAAATAAAGAAAAGTGTTTTTGGAAAAGGGACTTGCGCGCCGAGGTATTGGAGGATAGGAATCTTGCATGCCATATGTTTTTGAGGATCAGAACATCAAAATATGGCAAAGGGATAAGGGTCGCGCAAGTTTTGGTGAAGTCACACAGGTGACTTGCGCGCCGTGAAAGAGACTTGTGCGCCAATTCCTTGGAAGCTTGAGAACTTGTGTGCCTATGGTTTTTCAAGATCAGAAGATCAAAATTTGGCAAAGGAAAGAGGTTCGCGCAATTTTGGAAGTTGGTCGCGCAAGTGACTAGCAGGGGAAGAGACTTGCACGCTGATGGTTGACTTGCGCGCCGTCGCGCAGGGTGGTCAAATTGCCTATAAATACTGGACCACCCCTCCTCATTTCTTACGAAGTTCAACACTTAGAAAAATACGAGCTCCCATCACGCAAGTGTGGAAGTCGCACAGGTATTGTGTGGTCGCACAGGTGGACTTGCGCGCCATTATCTGAAGCTGTGCGCCAGTTGTTGGCTGCGCGCCCAAGGCGGTTTGGGAGAGAAAGGAAGTAAGTCGCGTGGATTAGAAGTTGAGGAAGGCAGTGTCGCGCAGGTGGTTTGGTGATACTTGCGTGCCAGTTTGGACCTGTGCGCCAGAGACTTGTGCGCCGTGTTGTGACTTGCGCGCCAGGATTGGAGAAGAGCGCCAGGTGTTGTTAGAGCTTTCCTGTCTTCGTGGAGCTGCACAAAAGCCGTGAGATTTCCCGATAAATTCGGTGCAACAAATGATGTATTCATTTACAAAGACAGAAGAATAGTGAACAATTTGGTTTTATGAAGAGAAGTGGTACCACACACACATGACTGATGTTTAACATCCTCATTGTGCTTTGCGAAGAGAAGAATAACGGTTCGTGCAACTAAACATAGATCTGCACAGAAAGAGGGGAATATATCAATACACTCAGGTGTTAGTATTGAGAATCAAAGGAAGAGAAGAAGAAGATATAGTGCATTCTTTTATTGCACTAAAGTAGAAGGTCGAATACAAAAGAGCATCAACTTAGGACTCTGATGCAAGAAAAGTCTCATGCTGAACAGGAGACAAATACTTCAATGCAAATCTATTGAAGAGACCTTCACGTCTATAAACTAAGTGGGACTTCACCAACGGCAGTGAGCCAGGGGGAGTCAACGGGAGTGACCCAAGGGAAGCAGTGAGCTATCCCTGAACCTTTGTAAAGGCAGTTTGCCTGGGACAGAGTGACTGTGCCCGAACCATTGTAATCCACAACTAGTGAAGATTAGTGGAATTTGGTACGACCGACAACTTGTCGGCGTATGCTCTTTGGACGTAGCCCTTAGTGGTGAACCAAGTAAAATTGATATGTTATCTCTTTGCATGTGAATGTTTCATTGCTGATCATATCCATCATACAAGTTTAAGTAGATCCTACCAACGTGGGAACAAGATCCACAACTTTAAGGAGAAAAAGTTGACACCCTGATTCACCCCTCCCCTCTCAGGGTGTCCCGGGGTCCTACAAGTGGTATCAGAGGGAGGTTGACGTATGTTGGATATTCTACAGTAATTCTATTCAAAATAGGATTTGAGTTTCTTTCCTAAAGTCAACAATGAAGAGCTGTCTTGATGAAGATTCAGTCATTTCTGAGCAGAAGTCTACATCTAGCAAGACCATGAAAAACAGGAAAAATAAAGTGAAGAAGCAGCTAAAGAAGTCCCACATATCCAAAGAAGATTCAGTGTCTTGTTATCCATGCCATTCCAATAATGAAGAAATATCAGGCTTGGAGAGTATCGAGCAGGTGGCTCAGAATTCTTCCAGAGGAAAGGATGAAATCCCTAATTCAAGATTTCAGAAAAAACTCAAAACATATCTGCATGATATTCCTGAAGAAAGGGTTGCTATTATGTGTAGCCTATTCTAATCTATGCAGGTTGAGATCACTCGATTAGAAATGAAAGCAGACAGTATGGAAAAGGGGTTAGAAAGAAAAGTTATGGAATGTATGAAGCTCACCAAGTAGGTGAAAGTCTTTGAATAAAAAGAGGAAGTCAATAAGACTCTAAAAGAAAAGATCCATGCACATGAAGCTGAGCTAAAGAAGAGCAATGAAGTCAAGAGTTTTTGTTTGGAAGAAGCTTCCATGAAATTCAGGGAACTTGACTCTTTGTTACAAAACAATGTTAAGATTCATGAAGATGTGGTTGAAAGATTGAAGAAGACTTGTGAAGAGAAGATGATCATGATTGAAGATCATAAGATCATCCTCAATATTGAAAGTCAAAAATTAGAAGCACAATTGACAAACCTTGAGAAGACACATATTGAGACTCCACAAAAGAATGAAACATTAGATGCTGGTACTCAATGTTCATTGTAGGCTACTAAAGCTGAAGTACCTCCAACATGTGACAAGAAGATTATGACAACTCGTGAGTGTCCATCTCAAGAATCAGTTGCTGCTGGTACTCAATGCTCACTGGAGGATTCTATTGTCAAAAGACCTCAAACATGTGATAAGAAGATCATGACTTCACTCATTGATCTATCACAAGCAGCTATGAAAGTGAAGGTACCATCCATACAAACCTGTACTATCATTTCTAAATATGTTCCTTCATCAAGTGCAGGTTGGAAGAAAAATTCTAAACAAGTATGGATGAGGAAAGGTGGGGAGAAGAAACCTACCACCATGGCTAGGGTGGATATGAAGAAAAAATTGGCAGTTGGTTCCTCAAATAGAGCACAAAAGATTAAATAAATGGACCAACAACCTCATACAGAAGAAACAAAGAAGAAAAGATTTGTGGGCCAATGTTGGTGCTGCAACAGATTTGGGCACTGTGCACTGGATTGTTTTTATTATCCCTTACATGGAAAAGCACAGAGAAAGCCTATATCAAAGGGAAGGATGCCAGAGAAGAAGAAGAAACATCTGCAGGTCCAGAAGCATTTTTTCACCGCAAACATATTTGGAATTCTTGATAACATTTGTGATGTATGAAATGGCAGAGGTCACGTGGCAAGTACATGCCCACATCAATATGCTTTCACTATTGATAGGAAAAGAATACCTCTGATGCCGACAAATAATGAAGCAGCTACCTTGGGAAGAAATCAGAATAATGTTGGGAACCCACATTTCCCGAAGAAGATCTCAAGTAGGGAAGCTGAGGAGACCCATGATTTTAGATTCATGAAATTGAGGGGCCATTCATCAAAAAGTAGAACTACATGGGATAAAACACGGATGAACCCATGTGGAAGATCCACACCTGCTGCAACAGTTCCAAATGACATATTGGTCATCTGGCCAGAAGATTTGAAAAGAATGAGGAATCTTGAAGATGAAAAGGCCAAGGCTGGTGATAAAGGCAAAGAAAAACTTTCACGCAATAAAGACAGAGTGCAGGAGATATTGCAAACCAAGAAAAACACACGTGTCAAAGATGTTCTGTGTGAGAGATGCAAGAAATCTGGTCACATTGCAAAAGGTTGTCTAACCTTAATACCAGAACAAGAAGCAGTCCTTAAGAGGAGTAAGAATGTATCATTCATAATGGCTATTAAGAAGAACAATTCTCCACACAAAGCAGAAGAGAATGTGAAAAGAGCCATGCCACATCAATAGATGATAGAACATATGTTCAAATGTATAGGCATGAAGATTGGAGTGAACAGAGGAACTTGGTTGAGAAAAGAACCTCAACCATACATAACATGTTGATGAAGCACGGAGGAACCACCTTATTCCCTTATTCATTTGTGTATTGTATTTGTGCTAATAATGCGGGGAATTGAAGGTGAAGCATGCTCTCAGGGGGAGAACCTGAGAAGTTGTGAATGCTGACAACTCTTGATAGCCAAGCTAAAGAAGTTTCCAACCTTAGTAGACTCTTCAATTGACATTCAATGATTAAGATGATAAAGGATCACTCTTGATGAAGATAATGAGAAGTGTTTCCCTTGAGGGGGAGAAAAATGAAGAATCTTCCAAAATCACTGTTTCAATCAATATCAACTCCAGCTGGTATCAAATGCAGTTACTTTGAAGATTTATTTAAGAACATGTCATTGGAGATGGTATTTCATTTCTCAATCTCTCAACCTTGGTTACTCAGATCATTCTACAAAGGGGGAGTAACTGAATTGATCAGTGGCATAAAAAGAATGGAAGTGCCCCAAGGTCACTTATCCTACCAATAACACTTGAATGTTTTTAATCTGTTTGCTGATGTGAGTGCAGGAGTTTCAGGTTGATTATTCCCTATCACATTTGTTTTTCTTCTACCTGAAATAAAAGTGGTAAACCCTTGAAAAAAACATGAGTTCTCATCTCATGTTGGTATCATGATCTGTGAATAATGGTCAGCCTTGTTGACTTAATCAAATCCGCTTGTTTTCTACATCGAGCGTTGCTCAAGTAGACTAAGAGTGAAATTATTAATGAAACATTGCTTAAGTATGGATTGATACCCTCCCTACCATGCGCTTTGTATTTCTTGTCAATAAGGGGGAGAGAAAGTGAAATGAATGTTTGAAAAGAGAAGATGATTGAAAAGAAGATTCTCATTTTGATATTGACAAATTCATTTCAGAAGATGTATAAGGTATTGACAAAAAAATACAAAGGGGGAGATTGTTGGAACCACTTTGTGTATAAGGTTGTATTTGTTGTCAATAGTTGTCAATGAAGATCAAAATGAAGGAGATCAAGAAGTACTCCAATGAAGTGGAGGAATGATAATTCATACGATTGTTGTACTGATCATAAGTTCAAAGAACATGTGTCAAAGGTGATACATTGTTTACAACAATGAAGAATGTGAGGTATACTCCATCTGAAGATGATTAACGAAGAATGGGGTTTTTGGATGAAAACCATGAAATTCCTCCTTATTGCATGAGAACCATGGGTTTTGATGAAGACCATGCAATTCCTCATTATTGCATGAGACCCATGGGTTTTTGATGAAGACCATGCAATTACTCATGATTTCATGAGAACCATGCAAGAGACTTCATGAAGAATTAAATCATATGGTTTGCATGAAGTCAATCATGATGGTTGATGAAGAAGACAATGGCAAATGATTGGAATTCTAAGATGGCTGTGCGGGGATTGGAATTCTGAGATAGCTATGCACATCACATTGTCATAGATGATGATGATGATAAAGTTATTCCTTTAAAAAATACATATCACAATAGTGGAATTTGTGATAAAAGTAGAAGAGTTGCTGAAGGATACAGATCACCAAGAAGAAGTGCTTTTGAGGTGATCGTTCTTGTTGACAAAGCAAACAAACGACATAAAAATTTGTTGACAAAGGAGATTACATGGTGGCATGTCAAGTTCAAGGACTGTGGATAAATATCCATGTTTTATTCAAGGAACATCGACAAAGGAATGGATGATCTGGAGGCGGAAAAAAATAGCAGATACACGGTGGCTCCGTTTCCCAGTGTTTGCCAAATTTTTGGTCCTGAAAATCTACAAATAAAGAAAAGTGTTTTTGGAAAAGGGACTTGCGCACCGTGGTATTGGAGGATAGGAAACTTGCGCGGCATATGTTTTTGAGGATCATAACATCAAAATATGGAAAAGGGATAAGGGTCGCGCAATATTTGGTGAAGTCGCGTAGGTGACTTGCGCGCCGTGAAAGAGACTTGCGCGCCAATGCCTTGGAAGCTTGAGAACTTGCGCGCCTATGGTTTTCAAGATCAGAAGATCAAAATTTGGAAAAGGAAAGAGGTTCGCGCAAGTTTGGAAGTTGGTCACGCAAGTGACTAGCAGGGGAAGAGACTTGCGCACCGATGGTTGACTTGCACGCCATCGTGCAGGGTGGTCAAATTGCCTATAAATACTGGACCACCCCTCCTCATTTCCTACAGAGTTCAACACTTAGAAAAATCAGAGCTCCCGTCGCGCAGGTGTGGAAGTTGCGCAGGTATTGTGTGGTCGCGCAGGTGGACTTGCGCAACATTATCTGAAGCTGCGCGCTGGTTGTTGGCTGCGCGCCCAAGGTGGTTTGGGAGAGAAAGTAAGTAAGTCGCGCAGGTTAGAAGTTGAGGAAGGCAGTGTCGCGCAAGTGGTTTGGTGATACTTGCGCGCCAGTTTGGACCTGCGTGCCGGAGACTTGCGCGACGTGTTGGGACTTGCGCGCCAGGATTAGAGAAGAGCGCCAGGTGTTGTTGGAGCTTGCCCATCTTTGTGGAGCTGCACAAAAGCTGTGAGATTTCCCGATACCTTCGGTGCAACAAATGATGTATTCATTTACAAAGACGAAAGAACAGTGAAAAATTTGGTTTTATGAAGAGAAGTGGTACCGCACACACATGACTGATGTTTAACATCCTCATTGTGCTTTGCAAAGAGAAGAAGAACGGTTCGTGCAACTAAACTCAGATCTTCACAGAAAGAGGGGAATATATCAATACACTTAGGTGTTAGTATTGAGAATCAAAGGAAGAGAAGAAGAAGATATAGTGCATTCAGTTATTGCACTAAAGTAGAAGTTTGAATACAAAAGAGCATCAAATCAGGACTCTAATGCAAGAAAAGTCTCATTCTGAACAGAAGAAAAATACTTCAATGAAAATCTATTGAAGAGACCTTCACGTCTATAAACTGAGCGAGACTTCACCAACAGCAGTGAGCCAGGGGGAGTCAACGGGAGTGACCCGAGGGAAGCAGTGAGCTATCCCTGAACCTTTGTAAAGGTAGTGATCCTGGGATAGAGTGACTGTGCCCGAACCATTTGAATCCAAAACTAGTGAATATTAGTGGAATTTGGTACGACCGACAACTTGTCGGCGTATGCTCCTTGGACGTAGCGCTTAGTGGTGAACTAAGTAAAATTGATGTGTTATCTCTTTGCATGTGAATGTTTCATTGCTGATCATATCCATCATACATGTTTAAGTAGTTCCTACCAACGTGGGAACAAGATCCACAACTTTAAGGAGAAAAAGTTGACACCCTGATTCACCCCTCCCCTCTCAGGGTGTCCCGGGGTCCAACACTTTTCACTTTTATTTACCACGGTTAAAAGTAAATAGGTTAATAAAGGTAAAAATGATATTATAATTACCCTAACACATGTACTAATTCTATTGGATAAGTTTATTTCGACCAAAATCAACCTTTGGAATAAAATATGATCCTTTTGGTCATCTTGGATTAGATTAGGACATTAATTATTATTTTATTTAAAGAAGAGTTAAAAGTGTTAAATTCAATGTTTAATAACTAATTTTTTTAATATAGGGTTATACATAAGATAAATTCGACTATAAATATTCATTAGAAAGCTAGAAAAATTTTCCTAAATAATTTTATTTTATTTATAATTTTTAGAAATTAAATAATTAAATTTAATTAATACACAATAATGATGCATTAATTACCTTATTAATAAAATATTAAAACAATTGCTATTATAAATATACAAATAAATGTAAATTGAGACTTTTGATGAATTAAACTACTTTTATAGGTTAATATTACATGTTAGGGTTTATTAAATAAATTTTTTCTAATTGATAAATTTGGTATGATTTTCACAAAAACAAAATACCAAATAGTGTCAAAATTGACATAAATGAGTTTTTAAAACAAATACAATATTATTGATTGATATAATATTCCTAAAAATATAAGGTTTGGACAAAAAACTTAAATAAGGTTATATTTATTAATAATCAACCACTTGGTGTTCAATTGGATTATTATAGTATGTTAATGAACCATTTATTATAATAATACAAGAGTACATGGTTAATGTTTAACTATTTAACTAAGAGTTAAATCTAAAAGATAAGGTTAATATGGTGACCTAAACCTATCTAAATCCTATTGGTTGAGCGGTTTTTGACCTAGAACCACCTTATACTCGAAATAAATACTTTTTCATCCATTATAAAACGAATATGATTGTATAATAAAATAATATTTCAAGATTTTACTAAAGTGACCTTCACCCCTCTTATTAAAGGGTACCCCCCTCTCAAATTCACACATCCAAATCCATTTTTCTGGGCCAAAATCTACCCAAATATCCTCTCAACTACCCTCAATTAAACCTAGAGGCCTTAATTTGATCATAAATCCAACCTAAAGATCCCTTTTGATCAAATCAAAAGGAAGCACTTGAAGAAGAGGTAATAATTTCATCTCCTCTTTCAATGTTATTTTCTTCTTCCACTTCCTATTTCTTTTTTGTTTCCATACCAAAATAATAAATCCAGTACCTTATACATATTTTTATGTTATTATAAATATGGTACAAACATATTCATTATTCTATCAATCCTATGAATGAAAAATTCCCCATACGTGTGTACGTATGACATACCGTATCCACATCTTGGTGTAGTTTGTTATTCAACACTTTATTATTTGGATGAGTATAATAATGAGTATAATTGATGTAAATAATAAATATAACATGTTAATGATTCCGTATATATGATATACCATCCAATTACATACTATTCCACCATCAATATAATGGTATTGTCACTCGTGCGTACGTACGGATTACAGTATCCACGAACACGATGAGATTCATTCCCCATCGTAATCATTCGAGAATAATTTTCATTTTATGTTTAATAATAATGTTTAATAACTTAATATCATTATGTATATGAATCAAATGCATCCTATCCATTACAAAAATTACTTACATAACAAAACATGTAAAGGAAAACGAACCAGTTAACTCCCGAAATAATGATACTACTAAAATATTATTAACAAATAAATATTAAAAGATCATATTTGATATCATATTTATGTATGTGTTTATTTTATAATTTAATAACAATGATTTAAATATTATACAAGAGGTTAACATACCCTCGATCAAGGAAATGTACAAGGTAAGGGTTAATTCTACAATCTCTTCATTATCTGAGGTTGTTTATATGTGAGTATCTACTGAGACATCTTTGTCATCCACATCCGTGTTTCTTAAAAATGTATTTCAATTTTTTTGTACTATTTACTAGTATATGGGTTAAATTAATTTATACCCTTTTTTGACTTTTTATAAAATGTTTATAAATGAATATTTCCGTCATTTTCCAAACAAGGTCCTTTACAACCTTTTCGAAAAAATTAAGGAAAGAATGTTTTTTAACTTATATGGAGGGTGCAGTTATTTTCCACCACTATAACACCTTAGAAGATTCCATTAAAATATTATAAGAATATTTTCAAAATAAATATTTTCTTTTATAATTATGTGACTTTTAAATGATTTTAAAATATAAATAGATATTTCTCTCAAATAGTTTTTATTTCATCTATGTCAACATCTTTTGATGGATTTTACAATTGTTTGAAGTTGATTTATTATGATACAATGTTCCATATTGTATTGAAGTTTTTGTGATATGTTTGACTTTGGATTTGTTATTTTTATACCATTCAGGGTTTATGGTTAAAGTATTTACATTTTTATGCCAGTTTAAATATGAATGTTTATGTTATGTTTCAACCTTTTCATATGAGGAATGTATTGGACTTAGTAAGTGATGGGTAGAGCCCACTATAGCTCCTCGATGACTCGGTAGGCCTCATGAGACAAACTAGTGTCTTGGAACAAGGCCTTGAACAAATTTTATTTGTAGACTTGGCATAAGGCCTTGAATATGTGGTTATGATGTCCGACATTATGCATTCCGTCATTATGAAATTAGCTATTGATGTTACATGTGATTATTCAACTAGTAGAATATCATTGTGAATAAGTAAATGAAACTATTTGATTTATATATTCCATTTTATGCTGATTTTTTTATGTTTAAAAGTCTTGTGTTTTAGTCTTATACATTTCCTTAAATATTTATTCTTATTTATAAAAGTTTCCGCTATATTGTTATCCTTGCGGAGAATCTGATCTCACATCTTTCTATGTTTTATTTCTCCTAGGATGTGAAGATATATATCATGATTAACCTGTAGTGATAGGATATGGGATACAAGTGTGTTCAATGGGGACACAATGTTGTTTTTTGTACTTCATGATGTAAGGTAAAACTTATATTTGTATCTAATACTTCCAAGTCTACTAAACTGACCGATCTTTCATGATTTGATCCCTTGTGATCATGCCAATGATATGTAATAATGCACCGACTCTAGCTAACTAGGGTCAGGGCATTAAAGTTGGTATCAGAGGAAGTTTAGTACAAACCTTGGAATCTATATTTAGAAAAACTATGATTAGATAACATTACACTAAGATAGACATCGAGGATTAGTATAGATGAACTTCCTATAATTTTGGTAATGTAGAGATTTTGTGAGTTTTCCAAGAAATAAATCCTATATGGATACGAGCATGTAGAGGTGGCTCTGGCACATATATACATATGAGTGAAAACTCTGACAAGGAGTTTTGGGCTTGACCTGGGGTATCCTGGTACACAAAAATGGGCCTTGCTGCACTCTAGGTTACGACACTCCCGGGTGATATGCTTAGGATAATTCACATTTTCTTTACAAACCACTATAAAATATTTATTAGTAAATAAAACCTCAAAGAAAACATTTTTTAATGATTATGGATCATACGCATAAACTGTTAAATTTATGTTAGGTATTTTACTAGTTTGGAATTATATATTGCGATTCAAAAACTAATCTAGTGTATTCCATTGTTTTCAAATGGCGCCTAGTAAAAGGAATGGAAACTATATGAATGCACATAATCCATGTAGAGATTTCCCTCCTACTCAAGATAATTATAGTGGAAATGGCGATGCAACTGGTGCTAAACAACTTATTACCATACTGGGAGAACTCACTCAGGTTATGAATAATAACCTTACCCGTATGAAGCACCCCGACCCATAATGCAGAGGATCAATGTTAGATCGCTTGACGAGGAAACAACCACCAACATTCAATGGGACTACAAATCCACTTGTAACTGAGAAAAGGATAAGTTCCTTAGAGAAAATATTTCATGCTTTGGGGAGTAGCAAAAGGGAAAAAGTTGTAATGGCTATTTATCACCTCATAAGAGATGCAGACCAATGGTTGTCATTAATTCAAAACACAAAGTAGGATGAAGAAATATCAAATATGGAATGGAGGGAGTTTAAATATATTTTCTTATAAAAATAATTTCCTCGTGACTATCAACCAGATTTGGAAAGAAAATTTCTGAGTCTGAGGCAAATGGAGGATGATAATATCACAAAATACGAGGCTAACTTTACAAGGTTATCAAGGAATGTAGTAGATTATATACGTAACCCAAGGAGTAATATTGATCGATTATTTTATGGGTTATAACCATTTCTCCGTCGAGCTTTAGTCTCACAATCCTTCTCATGTATGAAGATATTGTCTCATGTGCTATCAAGACATAAAAAGAATTCTCTAAGTTTAACGACTTTAAAGAAAAGTATGAGAATAAGAGATCTGTTAAACACTCTAGAAATGGAAATTAGGGGAAGAAGGGAAAAGTTGAATTTCCATGAAGTAGTAAATGTGGGAAGAAACACCCTGGTACTTGCCTAAAGGGAATGGGAGTCTCTTACAAGTGTGGTGAAAAAGGCCACCAAGATCGTGATTGCAAGGGAAAGAAAGAGGCTACTAATGTTGAATGCAACAATTTTAGAGAAATGGGGAATTATTAAAATGAATGTCCTAATCACCAATGAAAGTTACCTCAAAAAAGGACAAGGGAGAAAGGCCAAGCTTATGCGATCACTACTGCTGAGGTTGAAGCTCCAAATGACATGGCGGCAGGTAATTTAATGGTTTCCTCAAATTTAGCCAATGTATTATTTGATTCTAGATCATTGCACTGTTTCATATCTTCTCAGTTTTCTAAGAATATTAGATATTTCCAATTTGACTTAACAAGGAAGTTTTCAGTCAAAACTCCTAAGCGAAGTATATTTACAACAAAGTTTTGCGAATCATTCCCCATTAAGGAAAATAACTGTTCTTTATCTGCTGATCCCATCATCATACCCATGATTGAATTTTAAATAATCCACATTATGGATTTTCTTTCATACCATGATGCAAAAATTTATTGTAAGAAGGAGGTAAAAATTTTCGATGATGATAAGAAGTACCTTATCTTTAGAGCAGGAATGTCACTATATGATTCTTATCTAGATCCACCCCTAGTAGCTCGAAAAAATTCAATTATTGGGGAGAAGGATAATGAAATTACTATAGGTGAGGAAAGGAATGGTCAAATAGAGGATGTACCTATTGTGCAAGAATATGTTGTTGTGTTTTCTAGAGGATTTTCCTGGACATCCTCCAGAATGAGAAATTGAGTTTTCCACTGATTCAATTCCTGGTTCGAGGCCCATATCAAGGACCCCTTATAGAATGTCCACTGTGGAATTAGGGGAACTAAAGAAACAGCTAGAGGAATTGGGTAATAAAGGATCTATTCTCCCTAGTGTTTCTGTATGGGGATCCCCTGTTCTTTTTGTTAAGAAGAAAGATGGATCTATGAGGTTGTGTATTGACTATAGGGAGATCAATGCTGTAACAATAATGAACACGTATCGTCTACCTCTCTTTGATGATTTATTCGATCATCTTCATAAAGCTCAATATTTTTCAAAGATTGACCTTCGATCTGGATATCATTAGTTCTGTGTGAAGAAGGAAGACATTCTAAAGATAGCATTTCGTACCAGGTATGGGCATTATGAGTTTATAGTAATTTCTTTTGGACTGACTAATTCACCCTTTGTCTTCATGAATCTAATGAATAGAGTTTTCAAGGAATATCTTGATGAATTTGTAGTGGTATTTATTGATGATATCTTGGTTTACTCCAAAATATACGAAGATCATGAAAACCACTTGCGCACTATTCTAAAGACTCTTAGAAGAAATGATTTATATGGGAAGTTTAGTAAGTGTGAATTCTAGATTAATGAGATTTCTTTTATTGGACATATTATCTCTAAGGATGGAATCTATGTTGATCCTTATATGAAAAGTGAAATACAATAATGGCCAACATCAATGAGTATAACTGCAGTACACAGTTTTATTGGTTTAGAAGGTTATTATCAGCATTTCATCCAAGATTTTTCCCGATTGGCTAACCCATCAACCAAGATCACACATAAAGGGATTAAATTTGTTTTGAAAAAACAGTGTGAAGAATGTTATGAAGAATTGAAGAGAAGAATAGTCAATGATCCTATCTTGACTCTACCATCAGGGAATGATGGGTTTGTTATTTATAGTGATGCTTCAAAGAAAGGACTTGGTTGTGTCCTTTTGAAGAATGATAGAGTTATGGCCTATGAATCAAGAGAGATAAAAATTCTTAAACAAAACTATACCACTCATGATCTTGAGTTATCATCAGTAATATTTTCTTTGAAGATATGGAGACACTATCTCAATGGTGAAAAATGTGAGATATATACTGAGCACAAGAGTTTGAAGTATATTTTCTCACAGAAATAACTCAACATGAGGCAAAGACTATGTCATTAAATACTTAATAGCTATGCTTACACTATACACTACCACTCAGGGAAGGAAAATAATGTGGTAGATGATTTGAGCAGAAAGGATCTTGGAGTTTTGAACAAGATGAGAGTTGAAAGGAATCTTATGTTAATGGATCTAGTAAAGATGGATATGGGAATAATCATATAAGGTGAAACATCAATACTTTTTCAAATGGTTTCCAATCCTCTTTATTAGAAAGGATAAAAAAGTTCTCAGACTGGTGATGAAGAGTTTCAAAAGAAAATTAAAGCTGTGAATGATGGGAGATTGATTGAATTCATATATAAAGATGGAATTTTGAAATTTGGGAAGAGACTTTGTGTTCCATACATACCTGATCTAAAAAGGGAATTGTTGGATGATGCTCATAGCTTCAATTTCTCTATACACTGTGGTAGCACTAAGATGTATAGATATTTTAAGGAACATTTTTTATGGGACAACATGAAGAGAGAGATTGCTGATTATGTGTCAAGATTTATGTTTTGTGTACAGGTGAAGGCTGGAATACAACATCCTAGAGGAGTCATGCATTCTCTTCCCATACCGGAGTGGAAATGGGATGATATTACAATGTACATTGTCATTGGGCTACCAAAGACTTCTACAAGGAATGATGCAATATAGGTCACTGTTGCTCGTCTTACCAAGTTAGCACATTTTCCTTCTATAAGAGAAGATTTAACACTTGAATGTTTAGCAATACTATATATTAATGAATTTTTAAGACTTAATGGTGTACCCCTATTGATTGTTTTTGATCATGATTCCTATTTTACATCAAGATTATGGAAAATTATTCAGAAGGCCCTAGATACTGAACTTTTTTTGAGCACTTCCTACCACCCTTAAACTGATGGACAATCAGAATAAACTATTCAAACCTTAAAAGACATGTTGAGATCTTTCTCACTTGACTTTCATGGTATGTGGGAGTGGTATTTACCCCTGGTAAAATTTCCCTAAAATAATATCTTCCATTCAAGTATTCAAATGGAACCATATGAAGCGTTATATGGAAAGAGATGTCGAACACCAACTTGTTGGGATGATATTGGTGAAAGAAAACTTGTAGGCCCATAACTTGTTGAGTAAACAATGGAAATGGTGAAGATTATACAAACCCACATCAAATCAACACAAAGTAGTAAAAAGATCTATGTTGATAACTAAAGGAAGGATTTGGAATTTCAAGTAGGAGATCAGGTTTTATTGAAGTTATCTCCATGGAAGGGTGTTTTACAATTCAGTAAGAAGGTTAAATTAAGTCCCAGGTACATCGGACCTTTCAAAATTCTAGAACGAATTGAAGTTGTAGCTTACTGTTTGGCGATGCCTCCAGGTCTCTCCAAAGTTCATGATGTGTTCCATGTATCATTGTTCAGAGAATACATGCCTAACCCAACACATGTACTCACCTATGAAGAAATAGAAATGGAACCTGGTCTGTTATATTGTGAAGAGTCTGTTAAGATTCTTGATACCAGAGAACAAGTAGTGACAAACCAGATGACTCTTCTGGTAAAAGTTCTATGGAGAAACCATAAGATGGAAGAGGCAATGTGGGAACCAGAGGAAATTATGATGAATAACCACCTGAATATTTTTATGCAGTAGTATTCTAGAAATTTTGACGATAAAATTATTAGAAGGAGGGAAGAATGTAACATCCCAAGCTTCCATGATACGTTTCTCTTTGAATAATGAAATAGCTTGCACTGTATGCAACTTCGAGTTCTAGAACACCACGACCAATCAAACTAGCCGTTATGAATAATAATACCCACTTTTTAAAACTTTATAAATTTTATTTTTCAAAATGGACTTCATTTTGGGATTCAGAATATCAAAATTAGCATAGGGTGAATTTTTGGTATTTTTTTGAAAACTTTCAATTTTTGATGAATAGTGAAAAACATTGTGTTATTGTTTAAAACTGACTTTTTATTTAAATAATTATTTATTTTTTTTAAATTTATTTTAAGTCAAAATAGATACATAATACCAATATTAGTTCAATGTAATTCCATGGATTCATTTTATAATAATATTAGATGTATAAAATTTTATTGAACATTTTAACATCTTTTACTCACCTACTAGGAACATTTGCAAATTAGAATAAAATGTAATTTTACCGCTTCTCTGAATTGAATTTCAAAAATCTAAGAGGCATGATTGATATCAGTAAGTAAAATGTGGTTCAATAAGATGAAAATAATTTTTGGTGAATAGTGACTTTTGACTTTTATTTACCATAGTTAAATGTAAATAGGGTAATTAAAGGTAGAAATGATATTATATTTACCCTAAAACATGTACTAATTCTATTGGATACATGTATTTTAACCAAAATCAACCTTATGAATAAAATAGGATCCCTTTTGTCTAATTGGATTAGATTAGGACATTTATAATTATTTTATTTAAAGAAGAGTTAAAAGTGTTAAATTCGATGTTTAATAACTAAACCATTTTTAATATTTGGTTATACATAAGATATATTTGACTATAAATATTAATTATAAAGATAAGAAGATTTCATACATAATGGTATTTTATTTATAATTTTTAAACATTAAATAATTAAATTTATTTATGACACAATAATGATGAAGTAATTACCTTATTAATGAAAGATTAAAATAATTGATATTATAAATATCAAAATAAATGTAAATTGAGAGTTTTGATGAATTACAATAATTTTATAGGTTAATATGACATGTCAGGGTTGATTAAATAATTTTTTTCTAAGTGATAAAGTTTTTATGACTTTCAAAAAAACAAAATACCAAATAGTGTCAAAATTGACATAAATGAGTTTTAAAACAAATACTATAGTACTGATGGATATGATATTCCTAAAAAACTAAGGCTTAGATAAAGGACTTAGATAAGGTTATATATATTAATAATTAACCACTTGGGGTTTTATTGTCTTTTTTATAGTATGTTTATCAACCATTTATTATAATAATACAAGAATACATGGTAAAAGTTAAATCTAAAAGATAAGGTTAATATGGTGAACTAAACCTGTCTAAAACCTATTTTTTGGGAGGTTTTAGACCTATCCCCACCTTATAATCTAAATAAATCCTTTTAGAGCCATTATAAACCAAATATTATTGTATATTAAAATAATATTTCAATATTTTCCTAATGTGACCCTCACCTCTCTTATAAAACGAACGTCCCCTTCTCTCAAAATAACACCTCCAAAGACATTTGGATCGGCCAAAATCTGCCCACATATCCTCAAAAATACCCTCAATTCAACCTATAGGCTTTACTTTGATCATAAAACCAATCTAAGGAGCCCTTTTGATCAAATCAAAAGGAAGCACCTGAAGAAGAGGTACTAATTTCATCACCTCTTTCAATGTTCTTTTCTTCCTCCACTTCCTCTTTATTTGTTGTTTCCATACCAAAATAATAACTCCAGTTCCTTCTACATACTGTGATGATATTATAAATATGGTACAACCATATTCATTATTCTATAAATCCTATGAATGAAAAAGTCACCATACGTGCGTACGTACGGCTTACCATCTCCACATTGTGGGGTAGTTTGTTATTAAACACTTCATTATTTGGATGGGTATAATAATGAGTATAATTTATGTAAATAATAAATATAACATGTTAATAATTCATTAAATATGATATACCATCCAATTACATATGATTCTACCATCAATAGAATGGTATTGTCGCTCGTGCGTATGTACGGATTACTGTCTCCATGAACGCGATGAGATTCATTCCCCATCATAATCATTCAAGAATAATTTTCATTTTATGATTAAAAATAATGTTTAATAACTTAATATCATTCTGTATATGAATAAAATACATCTTATCCATTATAAAAATGACTTACATAACAAAACATGTAAAGGAAAACGAATCAGTTAACACCCGAAACAATGATACTACTAAAATATTATTAACAAAGAAATATTAAAAGATCATATATGATATCATATTTATGTATGTGGTTCTTGTATAATTTAATAAAATTTATTTAAATATTATATAGAAGGTTAATATACCCTTGATCAAGGAAAAGTACAATGTAAGGGTTAATTTTACAATCTCTTCATTATCCAAGGTTGTTTATACGTGAATATCTACTCGGACCTCTTTAACATCTACATCCGTGTTTCTTAAAAAGGTATTTCAAAACATTTTTAATATTTCCTAGACTATGGCTTATAGTCATTTATACCCTTTTTTTAATTTTTATAAATTGTTTATAAAGTAATGTTTCCGTCATTTTCCAAACAAGGTGCTTTATGACCTTTTCGACAAAATTAAGGAAAGAATGATTTCTTAACTTATACAGCGGGTGTAGCTATTTTCCACCATTATAACACCTTAGAAGATTCCCTTACTATCTTATAATAATGTTTTCAAAATAAATTTTGTCTTTTATAATTTTTTGACTTTTAAATTATTCCAAAATAGAAAGATATATTTCTCTCAAATAGTTTTAATTTCATCTATGTCAACATCCATTGATGGATTTTACACTTGTTTGAAGTTGATTTATTATGATACAATCTTCCATATTATATTGAAGGTTTTGTGATATGTTTTACTGTGGATGCGTTATTTTTATAACATTGATGGTTTATGGTTAAAGTATTAAAATTTCGTATTCTAGTTTTAATATGAATGTTTATGTTATGTTTCAACATTCTCGTTTGAGGAATGCAGTGGACTTAGTAAGTGACGGGTGGAGCATGCTATAGCTCCTCGATGTATCAGTAGGTCTCATGAGACAAAATAATGTCTTGGAATAAGGCATTGATAAAATTTTATTTGTATTCTTGGAACGAGGGTTTGACTATGTGGTTATGATGTCCGGCATTTTGCATTCCATCATTATAAAATTAGCGATTGATATTACATGTTATTATTTTACTAGTATAATATCCATGTGAATAAGTAAATGGAATTATTTGATTTATATTTTCCAAATTATACTGGATTTCATGTTTAAAATGCTTGTGTTTTAGTCTTATACATTTCCTTAAATGTTTATGCCTATTTAAGAAATTTTCTGCTATATTGTTATCCTTACTGAGCATCTAAGCTCACCCATTTCTATGTTTTATTTTTCCTAGGATGTGAAGAAGTATATCATGATTAACCTGCAAGGATAGGATAAGGGATATGAGTGTGTTCAATGGGGATAAAATGTTATTTTTTTATTTCATGATGTTATGTAAAACTTATGTTTGTATCTAATACTTCCAAGGCTAATAAACTGATCGACCTTTATGGATTTGATCCCTTGTGATCATGAAAATGATATGTAATAATGCACCGAATCTCAGTAACTAGGGTTGGGGCGTTATAATTGTGATTTATTATGATCCTTGTGGGTTTGTTGATCCTACGAGATGTGTATGACCCTGGAATGGGTTCCATGGATTATATTTTCAATGATAATGGTTGTGTATATATGGTCATGTTGGACCTAAATTAAGTGGTTGTCCACAACACTTTGGATGTTGATGTTGTGAGTGTATTAGATATGTGGGGAATGTCGAGCATGGGTATATATTTTGTATTATGTAATCGATGCATGGAAGGTGCATTGTAGTTCTGGTAAAGGCATGGTTCAAACTTTGATATTTTCCATGGGATACACATGAATTCTTGAGTTTTTGGGTTTATGGATGGTTTTTGGGTGGGAAAGATCATTCAGGTATTAGACCATGCTATTCTAACACCATTTTATGTGGTTATTGATATTGACCCTTGGTTGATTGGTCAAGGGATGATAGGGAATGTGTAGATGCCTCTAATATTGGAAAAAATGCTTGGGGTGGTGGGTGGTAATGTTGTTAGGTTTGACTCTTGATAAATGTTAAGATAATTGTATAAAATCATTGAGGATGCCTCAAGTATGATCAGACTGATAAGCCAAGAGGCCTGGTAAGATGCTTAAGTGGGTGCTTGAGCCATGAATTAGTAATGCATGACTCATGGGATCTTGTGTCAGTTTTAGTGCATAGTCATGGGGGAGCATGCGACCCTAGGGTTTTGATGAGATTGAGGTGGTAATCATGTGCTTGAGATGCATGATATCACCTGGGTTCGATGATTGGGTGGATTAAGAGTAAGTAGCCATTGTGTTTTGGTGAGATCAAGGTGGTATGAACTGGAAAGGCATAGGTCCTATTTGTTTTTGGATTGGTAAAATAGATCATGAACTTTTTCATTAAGAATTGTTTGGTTCTTAGAGAAGCTCACGAAATATAGTCATGGTAGTGCCGTGATGAATTATAATTAACAGATATTTTGAGAGAGATTAATGAGGTGGTAGTGGTTTTTGACTAATGAGTCCCTCCCGATGTGAGGTGACTAAGGGTTAATGATAATTATTGCAGGTAGGGAGGTTTAGGGCTATTTAATGGAAGTTGAGATATCCCTGTAAAGGGAGGTGGCATTTTGGAGGGGTAATAGTGTGGTGGAAAAGATGATAGAGTTTGATCCAGACATAATCATTAGGGTGGATTGATATGTTGATCATAGCTCAGGATGAGTGGCACACATTGTTTCAGCTGGATCCTTGGAGTATACACTCGAGAAAATTATAATAAATCTATAGGTGGGGAGTGAACCATAGAGCATTGGTGGATGGGGTCCTCATTGTGGATCAAATAATCGTGAATGTCGCGAGTCCCATTCTCAGAAGCTGATAATGAGAGGTAGTTGATGTTTTGTATTGTCTCTTATGTAAGAGTGAGATGACCACATACAATATTTTTGTTTGATATTGAATGGAGTATTGGACATGACGGTTGGGAGTTACTTTATTGGAGAGATGATAAAGGCACTCCTATGGTGAGGAGAAATGTATCATTCATGGATGTGAAAACCATGTGTTGGAAGGGTTGTGGGAATGTGGAGTTAACTATGGAGTGGTTGGGGTGGAATCAACATACCATTGTGCAACAAGTGAGATACATACCTATATTCTTCTAGTAATTCCAAATAGGAAATCATATGTGATGGTGCACCGAGACCAATTATTAGCTTTGGCTCATCAATGAATTAAAGTGATATTAGGGTGATTGAATTGGATGTGTGTCGGTGTGTGTGGTACGATACAATGATTTTTTTGGGAAGTTGAGGTTCTAACAATGAACCCTCACAAGGAGTCAACTATGGACTCCAATATGAATGTTTGGGTGATCAAAGGACTCCTCTCAGAATGAAGGCATTGTGATTGGGTAAGTTGGTGACATGTTAATAATTGGAGATGACCATTTTTGAAACAAGTCAGCTGAGGAAGGTTAGACTTTTATTCACTTAAAAAATTGGATAAGGTGAGTTATAAAACACATCTTACAAGTCTTTTGAAAATGAAAAAATAATTTCAGGAATCAAACTGGGATTTTCAAGGAAAATCAATTATTTTCTTGGTTCATTCATGGATGATGATTATGCATCCATCCTAGTTTGGAATATGATGACAAGGAGATGAAATGATATTTAATTTATGATATGATGTATGTTCAAGTGTGGTATTTTGGGAACCACATCAGTTACATCATTGGAATGGGGGTATGGAGGTCAATAAACAACTCTAATTGAAGAAGGTCCATAGTGTTAGAAATACCCATTATGAGTTAATCCCTATGATGGGTAGCACAATAAGTGAAGTGTTGAATTAGACAACAACATATTTTTTTGTCTTAGGATGGGAGGATCGGGTAGGAACCATATTTATGTTTATGTAATTTTTATGAAAATTTACTCAGTTTATGGAATTTTAAGTGCCTTAGTTATGGAATTGATCTATTGAAAATGTTGAGAATTTGGAGATAGAACGTGTTGAGATGAACATGAATAGACGACCCTAGTAGGTCAGGATGAATTATTGGATGACTGCCAAGACTTCTCGGGGATGAGAAGTGTTATAGTGGGGTTTTTTGGATATCAAGTGTGTATAGATAAGCTTGAATTTTTAGGGGAAATATGAACTTTCATTTGGTGGATAGGATAGATTTTTAATTAGGGTCTAGAATAGAATTTTGAACATTTTGAAGTCTTAAAGGATGTTTTGAGATGTGGGTTGGGACTTGGGAGGTACCTCGGGTTCTCAGGTACTTCTTGGTAAGCTTAATGTTATGATTTTGGAGTTTTGGAGGTATCAAAATAGGTCGCACTATTTAGTGTGCATGGTTTCAGAGAAACCATGTAGTACCCCAGGTGTGAGGAGGTTTTCAGTTCCTTTTATAAAGTGCATGGTTTAGTTTCATGGTAAACACATATTTGAAGGTTAACCATGTGAGATCTCAGAAAAAATCATGCAATCTTTCTCATATTGAGGCTTGGTGTAGAGCTTGTGCATGGTTGTAGACAAACCGTGTGAAATGATGCAAACTGAGGCAATTAAAATTCCGAAAGTTTGCACATTATTTTTTAAACAATGCAACTAAACCCTAAAAGAGTAGTGTACTTAGACAGTTCCTACCACAAAGTTGGAACATGGTTTGAAAAACCATGCGTCAAAACTATACAACTCATTAAATGTGAATTTTTATGGTTTTATCCTATTCAATTTTAAGTCCTAGCCCCACCTTTTCCTTCCTCTCCCTTGATTGCATTCCCATCCCATTGATCCCTCCTACCTTATTTGATAATCCCTTAATTTAGGGTGGTTCCAAATTCTGTCTTAGGTGTTTTTATGTAAATATTCACCTCCATCAACATGCATTTCCCTACTCCTTCCTCCTCTATATGTTTTGAGTTCTTTGTTTATTGTTTTAGGTGCCGATTCCCCCAAGGAGTGGGGGAATTAGCCAATTTTCATGGTGATTTTGTGTGGATTTTTTAGGGGATATTTTGATATACCATCTACAAAATATCACACTTCATTTCTATAAAGGTATTTCTTTCCAAAAAAATTAAGAATTTTCATTTTAATAAAATTAAATGTCTATATATAATTGTGATTCATGTTAGGTATTTAATTGGGATTGGTGTGGGGAGTCCACTAGGGACCTCCCAAGGTTGGTCACTTGAGCATTAATCGAAATTAGTGTGCTTGATGAGTTAATCAGAAATTATAGCAAGTTGTCTTATGTTTTTAATCAATTATAATTTTTAATTAATTAAAAATTTATTATAGTTGAGTACTTGGGGTGCTTGGGTTTGGGATAGTTTCCCGAGTGTCGATGCAGGATTAGTTTGGTCTTAGGCGAGGCTTAGACAACCTAGGAGGAAACTACTGGCCTTTGAAATTAAATGTGGAAAGCATCCTAAAATTTAGGTGGTCCTTAAAATTTTCTATAGTCTTGTTTTTCTTCTAAGTGATTATGATGGTTGTCACACCAGTTTTATGAGTGATGAATTTAGAAATTAATTAAGTGTCATAATTAGGTTTTCCTTAATTAACACCCTTTTTCATTCCTTGATTGTTATAGGGAGGTCGTTCATAGTGGAACATCTTAGTAATAATGTGAACTTGGTAATTGGATAATTAAATATAATTTTAAATGGAAATATTAATTTTGTAAAAATGGAATTCGAAATGGAAATTAAAAATGGTACTTGAAATGGTATTTCAGAATTGGTAAATTGTTTTCATTTTTTGAAATGAAAAAAGGTAAAATGGTGTTGACCACATGTGTTGGGTATTTTAGAATTAGCGTTTTAAATGAGTGTTTGAGATGTTATTTGGATCAATATTTTGGAAATGTAATTGGAAATGGTTTTGGAAACAGTAATTTGAATTGATTTCAGAAATAAACTTAAATAAACCATTACCCATTGTAATTGGTTATTATGTGTCATAGGAAACAATGATATGTGGGTATATTATAGTTTTATTTAAATAGAATTTATGTTTTTTATGATATTTTAACCTAGGGTAAACATGGCCCCCTGGGTGAAAGTTTGGGAAATACAGTTAAACCTGGGGTGAACAAGACCCCTGGGTGGACATTGAGATTAATGGTTAAACTCGGGGTGAACAAAGTTCCCAGGTGGATGCTGTGATTTTTAGTTAAACATGGGGTGAACATGGTCCCCATGTACCCTTTGACTAGGTTCTAGGGATGAGAATATTATTTATATACGATTTTTTTTAACCAACGAAGGGTATATTACCTTCAGTGGGAGATAGGTTTATACATTCATTACGACGTGATCCGAGACACCCTGATACTAACTCAAGTAGATATACACCATTATCAGGGAAAATTTGTCCCTTTATTTCAAGGTTTATTTTATGATTTTCAGTTTAAATGTTTTAAATGATGCAATATTATTTGTTTATCTTGGTCACTACCACATACACTTTGTACAAAATGGTTATATATAAGGATTCTATTGATGGTGGACTATTGAGTTGTACTCACACCCTGATCGGGCCTCCATGGAACTTTCGTATTCGAGAAGACACCATTCTTATTCACATGTATAGTTTTTGAGAAGGGTTTAATTTTGATGGTGATTGGTTTCCCAAGTTAGAGTCGAATGATTAGACTGGGTAGGGCTTGGGACTAGTTTATCATTGTATATTGGACTTAGTTTTATTCTGGTTCTTTTAATACTTCTTATATATGATATTCCCAAGAGGGATCTAGTTAGTATGAATGAAATTAATTTTATGATTTCATCTGATATTGTATTAATTTATCAAAAATTTCCTTGGTTTTAATGTATATCTAAATTTGTATCATATTTATATTATTTACATTTTGTTTCACACTTTGATAACAGGGAATAGTCTCCTCATGGTAATCGCACATGCCCTTGCTAATAGTCAGCAGTCTATGGCGTAGGAATAGGTGCGCCTGAGGTCATGTGGTGAAACTGCCTATTTAATATTCATAGAGAGAGTTAGGATGTGACATTAGCTATATCTTCTTAATAAGTTGATTCACTACTTGATTCATTAAATATTTTATTTTCTTGATAGATTCAAACTTATACCTCATTAAGTAGACATATCCATATCCTTTTAAATCATCAGTCAAAGTAATGAAGTAAGAATAACCACCTCTTTCTTCTACTGGATATGGTACACAGACATCAATATTTACCAATTCTATAATCTCTATAGCCCTTTCACATTTTCCACTTAAAGGTCATTTGATCATTTTTTCTTGTAAAAAAGTGTGACATCTATCAAGTTGTGTTTGATCAAAAGTGTCAAAGTACCCTTCTTGATAGATCTTTTTTCAAACAATTCTTGTTTACATGATCAAGACAGTGATTCCACAACTGGGTGTGATATGATTCATGAAAACAATTTTCTTTTTCAATTTTCCAATAACTGGATTTCATAATTTAATATAAAAATATTTTTATTTGAATGAGACATACCGTAATATATACTGTCTTTGTAAAAGAAACAAATTTTATTTTCAAAAATCAAAATAAAACCATCAGTATCTTGATAGGACCTTGAAATTATGTTCTTGGTAATAGTTGGTGCATAATAAAATCATTTTAAAACTTGGACCATTCTAGTTGAAAACAGAAGATGGTAGTCTTTAATTGATAGAGTGACCAGCCTCTCACCATTGGCATCCCATAAATTCACCTATCCTATAAAAACATTATGAAATATACTTGGTTCTAGCATTTGAACATATATGTGAGAACAAAAATATATATCTAGTAAAAACATTATAGATATGAAAATATTTCACATGATTACAAAACCACCTAAATCTTCCCCTCAGGGTTTTAATTAGGTACGGTTCTTCTTCCAGTAACCAATCTTTTTACATGATAAACATATTTAATATTTTTCATTTTCCTATCTTTGGATCTTACATTTCTTGGAAGGATGGTTCTCGATATCCTTATACGTGGAATGAGTCTTGGGCCCCATTGCCACATTCTTCCTCTTATTCACTATAAGGACTATGGGTTTGTCATGCATCATGTCCTTATAAAATAGGATAATCAATGTAATTATTTCCAATATAGATTTCTCACTACTTATCATATTATTATTAATAATTAAACTATAGAAACTCTTAGGTAGTGAGAAAAAAATGTGATTTTTTCAAAGCTCATCCTGGATCTTAAATCCCAAGATGTCAAAGTGCTCAATGTAGCCAATCAGAATGACTACATGAGGTCCAACCAAAACTAACTCTCAAATCTTTTACTTGAACAATGAATTAGAGATCTCATATCTCTCCTATCTCAAATTCTCTTGATAATGATCATAAAGGACATATGTGATTCTACACACATCCATATCATCTTGTTACTTTAAATGATCATTATAAATGGATAATAACATGAAAATTGGAAATTTTTGGAATCATCTAAATGTTTTATATTGAGATACAATTATTCCTCACTAGCCCCTTTACCTAGAACCTTGAGAATGGGGTTTTCCAAAACATATAATTTCCCTTCATGGTGTAGTATAATGTTTAAGAATCTATACCATTCCTAGAAATTTGGACCGGTGATAAGGTTATCATAGTCTAATATGGATCATAGTAATATAGTTGAATTCGTGTGGGTTGATATTTTTAAAATAAATAAGAGAATAACTTTATTACATTATCTAGATTACAAAATTTAGATAAGAAATTTAAAATTTATCAATCTCCAATTATTTTATTGAAACCAAATATCTATCTCTATTGGTTTCAAAATATTTCATCGCATTGATATTCTAGTGTCAAGGATCCTTATTCCCCTTCTCATAACCCAATTGAGGGCTTTTCCAGTTACTTAAAAGTATTTAGGTAGGTGTAACTTTCCAACTATATTGATTCACAACTCCTTGATCTCTTGAGTGGACTCCCTCTTTTCCACAAAATTTACACCAAGTATAGTGGGGGATACTCCTATTGATGTTAAATTGGTTAATTTTAACAAAACTTATTTACAACTTAAATGGCAGTTTCCTTGTGAGGGTTGAATTAATAACCATGATCTATTTGTTATTTTATAAATTAGATATTGGAAGGCTATACTGACATAATATTTTATTTTGAGGTATTTTTCTCTTTTGGTGTAAATTTCCCAATTTATCTTATTAGATGATTTTTAATATTCAGTGGATTTTAATTAAGTGATTAAAAATATCTAGATAAAATTTACACATAATTTAATATTTATTTTAATTCCATCATTCATGCTTGTTAATTAATTAATTTATTGATTTAAATATCCATAAATAATTAACCATGAAACTCATATAAATAAAATAAATAAAGTGGAACAACCATGAGTTTCTCTAATGGTGGGTTTATCAATAATATGATACACCAACCCTTGATCCTATAGAGTAAATTCCTAGAACCAATCCTGGTTCGAGTGTCTACATTCCATTGTGATTTTGGTCACCTCCTTGATTTGTTTTGTCTTGACTCTGAACATGAACAACCACCACTCTTCTAGGACCTCCATCCATTATATAATTATACTTACACATAGGTGAGGGGAACCAAATGATTAGTTGGTGGGGGAGGGGTGGGTTTATATAAAAGAAACTACATACATATATACCCTTACATAATGAGAGGAGATGAATGAATCACATGCCATTATTTAATTTAATAAATCAATATAAAAACCATGCAATAATAATAAATTAAATAAACAAATCACATACATTGGATAGTATAATATCATGGGCAACCACATAAATGAAATGAATATGCAAGAGTACACTAGGTGTTATTTACTTCAATTCATTCTTCATTGTTAATATAAATTTTCTTAAATTAATTAATTAATTACTTTATCTTAATGACCATTTAGATTCTCTTGGCGATACCCATCATAAATGAAACATGGAAAATAAATGACTTGAACAACATTTATAGATAATTACATGGAATTAATTGGGCCTTGATTAATTATATAAACCTTATTACATTATCAACACCTTAGATGCCAATAGTGTAATTAGGTTTTTAGTGTTTCACTTAATTATTCTTTATGTAATTTAATTCTATTATTTATTGGGTGACTACACAACATGTACTAACTAGATACACATAATTTTTATCTCTTTCTATGTATCCAAGATAGACATACATGGAATAATCATGTATCTCAGTCTGAATACACAACCTATATAAACAAGCTATATGCCATGTATACTACATGCTGCATGTCTGCAAAACTCACCTAAGGACTCAATGCTTTATTAAAAAATAGGAATTAATTAGTCACATGATATTTATACTAGATACACTTGGTGTATCTCATTTATGATACAATATATTAGTCTCAAACAATGTATTACATGTATTTGACCACACATTTAGCATGAATTTCACCACTAAACCATGTAGACTATAGGGTGTGTATGCAAGATACATGACCTGTGGTCCGATAGAACATATGCTAGGATGGTCCAATCAAGAAACATTATGAATTAAATTAACCATGTTTCATTATTTCTTACTTCATCGTGTATCCCCCACCATGCCTAGGTGAAGTGAACTTGGGTACATAATGTGTACTTTTATGTGTAAATGTATCTACCATCCATAATCCTTAGAACATATAGATGAAATATCGTTCTCTATTCTTAATATATTTAAGAATATATGAAACATTAGTGTTTGAAATTAATATGTATAAAATACATTAATTTAACTTATCAGTTTAAATAATGAATATACTAGAAGTGAAAACTAAAAAAAGTAATGTATAATCGATCGATGAATAATAATTAATTATAAATTATCATGGGACTGCTATAATACAACTTAAATGTTTTAAATACATCAGAATCACCCATTAGGCATAGAAAAATCAATTTTTTTTGTCACAATCCATGAATAATCCCTTATGTACATGAAGAAGAATCCTTATAACCAATGAAATTAATACAACTATTAATTGAAAAGAACCTAAAACAAAAAATAGGGGGTCTTTTAATATATAACATGCAATTAATTTATTTAGTTAATAATTAAATTTTGTTGAATTATTTCCTCATTTTCAATGATTGGATTAAGGCCACTTATCACACCATCATTGCCTCAAAGGAATCAGAGATATATCCTCTCGGGAAGCGATCCACATGTGCTTTGTGAACCACAGATCATCATTATAGAATCCTACAGGTTCTAGAATAGATGAATATACTGCTTACACCGATCAATAATGATCACAACTAAATCCTTCAAGGCGAGAAAGATTTTATCTGGTAGTGTAGAAATTTTTTGCGCTCTTCATAGTGTTCTAGGAGAGAGCTCTCTAGGGCTTGAGATGATCCTCTGTAGAATTCATTGTGCAAAATGAAAGAATGTTGCTAGAGATTAGTAAAAAATGTCATAATTGGGTTTAAATAAATCTTATGTTATAAAATTATTACTCCACAAAGTTTCTTATTATTTTATTAATCCTCAGTGGACCCCATTTCTAAATAATAATAATGTTATTTTTATTTACTTAACATGCATTAAACTCAGTAATAAAATAAATATTTCTTTCTTTGAATAAATAAAATAATATTTATTCAAGTAATATTTAATTTGAAATTTCCCTCCATACCATCAAAATCGGTCCATGAATCCTCCTCAATATTTATCATGCCTTGAATAATGACTATTTATTTAATTAAATAAATATCACTGCATTATTCATCAATAAAAATATAATTATTATATTCACCGAATTAGTGAAAAAATATTTATTAAATATTCACATAACTAAATAAAAAAAATGTTTTGTTTCATTTTGAATAAACTAAAATAAATAAATTTAAAATATTCACGTAATTAAATAAATAAATACCAAGTGAATAAATATTTATTTAAATATTTTACTCACATATATATTCTATCGAATAACTTTTGATCAAATATTCTGATCAAACTAATATGAATTATTATTAAACCATGCATGAGAAAAATATTTATCAAACATGTTAAATTCATATGGAATTTAACTATGGTTTTGAATATTCATAATGTGTGACCCTTTAGGACCCTTTCTTAGTGTCATGAGACAACAATTCCTAAAGTCTAAGGTTAGATCCTAGAAATATTCCCTAGCTCCCATAAAGAAAGAAGTTAATGTCACAATGACAAGTAACTTACTACAAACATATACTATGTAATATAATCCCTTTATCCCGATATCTCTAATTAAGAAGGTTTAATACTCGCGTCATCAACCCAAATGCTTGATGTCTATTTCTTTGACATTACAAGAATGAAATAACCAATAGAATTACATATCCATGGTTTTAATTAAGCATTTCGATTTCCATCAAATGGTTTGAGATATCAAAATTCATTAAAGAACAGAATGAAAAAAAATCCTTTATTTCATTATTTTTTAACACAATATCACTCATCATGCATCCTACATACCCCACATTCAGTGAATTTATTACATCATGGTTTGGTTAGTACATTAAAGTATGTGACTCATGACATTTATTAATAATAATATTAATTTACAAGGATCATTTCACATGTCTATGGATAGGAAAATACAATGAAACATATAAATGTGGATTTCCTACTATAGTGTCATGTACTCATAATCTACCACACTAAATATTACCAATGGTGTACACCCTGTGAAAGTGTCTCAAATTCCAATAAGTATCCACCCATGATAGACAAAATCATTTTTGTCCCATCTAATGATATAATTGATAATAGAACTTATATTTATGAATATTTTCCGGACACTACAAGGTTCTCTTTATAGCGGGGAACTGCTATGACATTTCACTACAGCATACACACTTAAGAAATTATCATATACTATGTCACGTAGAATAATATTCATTATGTGATAAAATTTATATTAATATTCAAAATAATGAATACAAGTAATCGTGAAGTGCATAAAAGTTGGTCCTAAAGAACAAAATCCAACATATATGGATTTTAAAAAATGTTAATTAGACAGGATGGGAAAAATTAAGGAATTTAAAGCTTCTGATATCCATGGAAGTATTATTAAATCAATTAGAATAAAAAGATTAATCATGGATACAAATGATCATTACGAGTAGTTGAAACTAGCAGAAGTTTCCTCCATGAGTAGTGAAATTAATATTTGACTCCATGAGTGGAATTAAGGTAATAAATAAGCATGAGAATAATTTATCTTCCAAGAATTAAGTTTCCCTAAAAAAAACTCTATTCGGTGATGTGGCATAAAGTGAAGGTATTGGGGTGTACAATGGACGGAGATGGGTTGAGGGTTTAAAATTTTTCATCATCGATCGACGCAAATATGTCATCTTCAGCAATGCATAGCTTAGTAAAAAATCCAAATATCTTGCATGAATATTGTAGGAATGATAATAAATAAAAAATTACCTCGATTGATTTGAAGGTGCATTCATCAACTGCTCATCATTGATGACCTTTTCTCAAAGGAACCGAATTCATATCCCTCCAGGTCATCCACAGTTACGGACATTGTCCTTATAAATCATGGCCATAATCCATAAATATGGACATGGTCCCCATAGACCATAGCCATTGGCCAAACTTACAGACATACTCTATGTGGACCATGGCTATAGGACGAACATATAACTAGAATCGACATGAGCTATGGCTATAAGTATACACGGACCCACACTGTTTACATTTTTTGGAAAGTATAATAATTATAATTATAAATATAATATATATATATATATGTTTGTATATGTATATGTATATCTATATATAAATATGAATATTGTATTGTAGGTTAGTAATAGAAGTTTATAAAAAAATATGAAGTTGTAGGATTAAACCTCCTTGGTTGGATTTTTTTTAAAATCTTACAGGGATACAACCATGAGGGTGCCCATGGACATAGAAATATTGACACTATATTCCCATATAGAAATAGCCCTATGAATATAAATACACATAATTCATTATAGGTTATTCTTATAAGGTTATAAAAAATATATATGAGGTTGTAGTATTAAAACTCCTTGGTTGGAATTTTTAAAAAAATTTCCCAAGGACAATGACCATGGCCATAGCCACCCTAGGGCCAGTCACAGTCAAGTTGTATAAGTTACTATATTTCATATTAAAGGTGTAGAAGTTAATGTATTTGTTATAAATGTTTCGTTTTGGATGTTTTTTTAGTTTCAAGTGAGGATTAATTTGTTCCATTTTTCTAATTATGGTTAACCAATAACAAGAATTAGAATTGTTATGATGTTTATATGCTTTGAAGAACAAATATTTTGTGAGATTTTAAAAATGAATGATGGTTGGAGAATGTAACACTGTGTGTGACTACATATGTGGATCACCTGGGTCATTGACCCTAGTGGATTTGGTTTGTTGGATAATAAGAGTGTGGTGCATGTTAAGGCATAGAGTATCCTAATCAAAAATCCAATGTGGAATTTCATCAATTGGATGTTGTTCACACTTTTAAAAATATATATATGCACACAAGATTTAACATCATCATTCCATAATATTCAAACACATACCATGTCTATAAAAATATGATGCAACTACAAAGAGATCAAATCCATGTAAAATCACAACAATAAATTTTCAATTTAGTGATACTTTAAAACATTGCTAATATATTTACTGGCGTTTATGAAAAGCATCGTTAAACCGCATGTCCCTAATTATCCACCTTCATAAACATCACTAATTGGTGATGTTTATAAAAATAATCAATTAGTAACACACTTTTTATAAATGTTTTTTAGATTCATATGTAAATTAGTAATTAATCATCAATGTCTTCAATAAACAAGTCTAGGTTTTTTGAAATTGATGATATAAAATATTTTTATAGTAAAAATTCATAATTATTTTATATGGGGCTGATTCCACTTGATCTCTGTGTGCTCCCCCTTCACACTACATCACCCCATAAATCCATGATGCCATACCCTTATCCACCCCACCCATAACTAGGACCAACTGACCTAAACTGTTTTTGATTATAAAAATGTACTATCCTATATTTATACATATATTATTAGATTTCAGTATTAAAATAATTAATATTATATATATATTATTTATTTCTAGTAGAGGGTATTACAAAACGGAATCATCCATTTGGATTGGGTGATACCTCACCCACATCTATTTTCTGATCCGGACGGGCTATAAGCCATGTTAATAACTAATTAATATATATATATATATATCTTTATATGTATATATCTTTATATATATAGGTTTATATTATATATATGTGTGTGTTTGTGTGTGTTTATATATATATGTTTATATTATATAAACTTGTGTGTGTTTTTATATATATGTGTGCGTGTTTGTATTTACAAACACAAACACATACACATGTATGTATTTATATATGTGTATGTATGTTTATATATATATATCTTATATATATTATGATATTTAAATACATGTTAATGTATTTTTGTATAAATAAAAATTTATATACGTATATATATATAATTGTAATATAATTTTTTATATACATATAAATTTATCGAATTATAATTATATATAAATTATTAGCCACGTTTTAAAACATTTGTAAAAATTTCACTAAAATATCCATATTTTCATAAAAAATGGAAATATTTAAAATGTATTTGTTATATATATAAATATATGTATATATATACCTCTATGTGTGTGTTTATATATGTATATATATAAATATATATTTATATCAATGTGGGGAAATGGGATTTATTATCAACAAAAGCATGCAACACACAACAATTGGGAAGAACTTGGTGATACTCAAACTCAAGACTTCACTGAGAGCCACAGGGTAGCTACCACTGAGTTTCACCCTACAGCCTTTTTAAATAAATATATAGGTGTGTGTTTATATATATAACTATAATATTATGATATCTAAATATTTATTAATGTATTTGTATATAAATATATATATATATATATATACATATATAAAAATATAATTATAAAATTATATATATATACATATATATAAATATAATTATAAAATTATATATATATATACATATATATAATTTAATATAATTATACTTATATATAACTATCCATGTTTTAAAACAATGACAAAAAGTGTCACTAAAATAGCCATGTTTTCTTAAAAATATCACCGAATTAGCCACATTTTCCTAAAAAAGCCCCTAAATTAGCCACATTTTTTAAAAAATATCGGCAAATTAGCCACATTATTTGGATACTGTGCCTATTTTGATATTTAGAAGAATTTTCCAAAAACATGGATAAATTAGTTAATTTTTCATATAAATGTGGCAAAATTAGTGTCATTTTCTTAAAAACATGGCTAAATTCAGAATTATCCACATTTTTTAAAAGAATGGGTATATTAGTGATGTTTTTATAATAATGTGGCTAAATTTAAAAATATCCATTATTTTAAACATGGTTAAAAACATCACTAAGTTAGCCATATTTTTCAAAAACATGGCTAAATTACTGACATTTTCTTAGAAACGTGGTCAAATTTAAAATAATATACACTTTTAATCACCACTAAAAAATGTTTCTAAATTAGCCATGTTTTTTTGAAAAATATGGCTAAAAAATGTTTCTAAATTCCATTTTTATAGTGAATAATGTTATGATCTTAATCTACATCCGAAGATCGAGAATAAAAAAGATAACCTTACCAAAAAATAATTCTCTGGAAGATAAATTCAGTGGATGCTATGAAGTTAGGTATAATTCATTGGAAGACCGATTATGGGTATTTCTAAATAACACTGCCAAGAACCGTAGGAAGGTTATAGGAGGTAGAAAGATTCTATAAAGTTTCTGTAAGATGAGAGAATCAAATTTTTTAGAAATTATAATGGGAGATGATATTTACAGATGATACTATTCGACATGCACAAATATAATTAAATGGAATATTTAATTTTTGTGCATTTATCTTCTACACAGTTTCATTAAATTATAATCCATTATGAATGAATTAAATGGATTAAATATTTATTGAATATGGCTCAATGAATCAAGTATAATTGGAATAAATGTATATGAAAACATAAACGTGGATAACATATTTAATTTAACGAAATGCATCATGGATGGATATATAAATGGACGTGAACCCTCCTATTGAGTACAATAGATTGTCTATAAGCCTCTCAATTCTTTATTCCTCTCATATTATTGTTCATCATATGAGATGAATGTTCTAAAACACTTTCATAATTTGTGTATCCTCTCGATATGATCACGAATTAATTGGATGGTGTGACCCTCAGAGGCTGGGTTCTTCTTTTCCCTATATCATGATCTTTATCAAGAATTCTCCTTCTGAGAGGAAGAAGAATACTGCTGTTGTTGGCATTTTCCATGTACTCTATTTTTATAGTTTTATTTATTCATTGATTCTCAGAGATAAATTTTCCTCTATTTGGGTTATCTTTCACTACATATGATCATATGATGATCATATGAAACCCATCAATGGTATCAGGGTAATTTTCTTTGACGAATCAAGGTGATTATAATTTTAATAAAAACACGTTTTAATAGTAAACCGATATTTTCAAGTCTATAAATATATATTAAAAAGTCATATTTATTAATTAAACAACATGTTTATTTAATTATTTTTGTTATATGTATTTATAAAATGGTTTAAAAATTTGGAATAACATTAATAAGGCTCACTAAAAAAATTTATTAATATTTTTTCAAATATGAAATGCTCAAATTTATTAATATTATTTATGAAAAATAAATAATGTATTTATTTTAATCAAGATAAGTAAATTAGGAATTGAATTATATTTTTTTAAACATTTTCTATAAATAATGAAATGATATTTTGAAATATTTATAAAAATTTGTAAATATGTTTTATAAATTTATTAGCAATAAAATTATTATTTTTTATTGATAAATATTTTTCAAATTTATATGGTTTATAAATGTATATAAATCATTAAAAATTGTATTTTTTGAATATTTTAATTTATAAATGGTTTATAAATAAATTAATTATAAATTTTTTATAATTAATCGTATAAATGTTTAAGAATATTTTATGGAAAAAATATTTCAAATCTTAATGTTAATATTTAAAATCACTTTTTACAAATTAAATGGTATTAGTTATGAAATTGGAAGAAATGGTTTATTTAGAAATCATAAAAGGTGGTTTATAGTGGGTTTAATAATTACAACATATATTATATTTAGATCATATAAAAATTTTCATATTATAGATATTGAATTAGAAAATGTTTATAATTCATGAAATATCATATAAATTCCATTTAACATTAAATATGAAGTGGTTGATATTAGATTGAATATAAAATTTTTATATTCTTTCTAATTTATAAAATGTTTATAATTACATTTATTTATTAATAGTTCATAAATGTATCATGTTATGGAAAATAAATAATTATTTTATTTATTTGTTAAATATCCTTGATATTATTGTTTAATTTATTTGTTAAATGTATCTTGTTTTGTTAAATTTTCTAGTTTAATTAATTAATGGAAAATATAAAAAATTAAAGGGGTTTTATTTGGATATTATTTAAGCCATATGAAAAAATATTTTTACGATTGATATGATCAAGTTTTAAATAATAATTAAATATATGATACTTAGATTATGTAAAAGGTTTACATAATAAAAATTGAATTATAAATAGTTTATAATTCATAAAAAAGCATATATTTAAAAATTAAATGCCATATAATGATAAATATGAAAGAGTTAAAAATGGATAGAATAGAAGGAGTTTATATTCAAAATTGTGTAATGTCTATAAGGTTAAAGGCGAGATTATAAAATGGTTTATAATAAGATTTTATTTTTGAAATTGTTCATAAATTTTTATCACAAGTTTAAATATTATACTTTTTCATTTATTTAAGGAATATTCCTTGTTTTATTTATTCTTGCCAATTTTTTATATTACGAGTGACTATATTCCAAAATTTATATGATAAATTGATTGTCGGAAAGAGCCTAGCATTACATGCTTGGAATGATAATGAATTTAGTGTTTCATCAACCTTGACCATGGTTTGTATTGTAGTTATGAGATTGAAAATATTTGTTGGGAATAATTTGTGTATATTTTGTGTTAGAGATATCATAAATTTAATTCTCTCTTGAGTAAAGTATCCCCAGGTAGAGGGAATTGGGTTCAGACCACCTACTTTCATAGAGGCCTTCCTTGGCTAGCAAAGTGAATTTGGTTGTCTAAATGTCGATATGGGCTTACACATATGGAGTTTTTCAATCTCATAAAAATTTATCCATTTACCTGAAGCGTTCATGTACCTAATGCATATGATGCATTCAGATATGTATGAATATAATTAGATTTTATTTTTGGGTGATTAACATAGACTTATGGGTTGTGTAATAGTGACACATTAATGTGGTGTAAGCACATTAATTTGTTGGTTGGAATAGGGATTTCCAAAACTAAATAATTAGAATCATGCATACACAAAAAGGGAATAAAACATTCTAAGAGGATTATTAAATTGGATGTCATGATTATGAATTCAATATGCATAAAATGAAAATTAAATTGGCGAGACTTTAAAAATAAAAATCCCTCAAATACCAAGTGTGATATTTAATTCCAAATAAACACTTTTCAATACCTTGACCATCCAATTGGGTATTTTAATCCTTACATTTGGTTCCCTTGGATTATCTTGTGTAAGGAAAGAAAGTAATTTGTGACTCTAGATCGTCTTGTTCGGTAGTTTCATGCCAACACTAGGTTCCCATAGATTTTCATTCATTAGTTTGTTTTTGTAATTTTATTTGGGCTAACCTAGATGAGAATCCCAAATGGTTAGTATACCAAAGGAATAGATTTGAGTGAATCCATTTATGGATTTGGATGAAGGTTTATCCACTCAAGTATAAAAAATTTACAATAGTTGTGATTAAGATGATTCCCTACCTAAATAAATAAATAGTGATATTAAATCCTAAGTGGACTCATTTCTTAGTGAAATACGGACATTGGATCATTCAATGCATATGATATACGAGGTCTTAAATTTTATTGGGATCACTTTCATTAAATCCCTTAGTAAAAATATATAATACATGATATTCATATGATAGAAAGTTTTATTATAGATAAATACATAATCATTATAAAACTAAACTTTATATTAATCCTTGAAATAATAATATTAGAGTAAGAAAATCATAAGACTATTACCTTAAGAGAAGTTCTTGAGAAAGTGATAAATAATATTTTTTAGAATAGTTCCTTCTTATGTAACATATAGTTGAAATTGGTCAAATTGTAAATCTAGTTGCTTATGGAAGTATGGAATGATTAATTTATGGTTTAAAAGGAATTTATTGCATAATTAACCTAAGAAATTCTAGTTTTATTTACTCAATATGATTGGATATGTCCATGATATTCAATATGATTGAATATGATTCGAAAGACTGGATAATTTCTATAAGTCTTGTTCTAGTTAGGTAATTTATCCATTTTTAATCTATATAAATGTTCTAGAAATATTTTTGAATTCAAGAGAAGCTACCTGATACTACCAAAGTGTTGAGAATAGATCAACTAGGTAGAATATGTATGGATTCTGGAACTGTTAGAATAGTATAAGTGTGTAAATGTCCAAACCATAAGAAGAAAAGTTTATTGCAAAAGTTCAACAATGTTTCTTTAAGAAGATGATCAAGGTCTTTGATACCTTAGTTTATTCAGAAGGAATAGTAATAATTATATATGAATGTATTATTTTAGAAATAACTAAAGGGGTTTGGAACTCCCTAGAATGTCCATATGAAGTATTAATGTCATAGTAAATATTTCTTCAATTTTAAAGGGTATTTGATACCAAGTGTATGTTTTACAATTGTTTTAAATATATAGGATTTCAAAATAAAAGAAATAATTGATTGTTCTTGTATTTTATATTCAGGATATGAAGTAAATATTTACCATATTGATAATTTGAATGTAATGTAAGATGTCAAGATTAGATTAATCTAAGTAAAATATTCATATCTTCATATCACTTCCCTTATACGATAAGAGAGAATGTTTGGTAACAATGGGTTTTCATGAGATGATTAAATGTATACACATGGTTTATGATTCATCATTTTCTATAAGATGTTTTTAATAAGAGGATTTGGATAAAAGTGTTTATTGAAATATTTGTTGAAATATGTGGAAGGTATTCCTACCACCCATCAATGGTATATTTTAATAAAGTCTTATTTTCAAATAGGGAAAATTTCAAACACACAGAATACCATATATGATATAGAAAGAATATATTATTTGTTAAATATTCCTTTTAAAATTTAATAGAGTTTATATCCTAAACCACAAAGTAGTTTGTATTGAATATTAGAAATATATTTCATGGATAATATAGTTTCTAAGAAGCTAGTGAGAGTTTGTTTGAGCCTAGAGAAGTTAAAAGTCCAAAAACATATTGCATCAGATTTAGTTTATGTGATTATTTACTTTATATCCTAAAGAGTAATGAAATTTTATATTAAATAAAAATATAAATCGTCACATTTAGTTACTATGAGAAATTGAATATAACTATTAACTAAAAAATTATTCCAGTATAATATTTTAGTGATTCTTCATTTGTTATACTAAATAGGTTTAGGATATGTAATGGTAGAGACAAATATTAAGAGTTACATTTAGTTTTCATAAGAAGTGAATATCACTATTCCATTATGGTTTATAATATATAATACACAAAGTGTATTAATTGATATCCTAAAACAGGTTTTGGTATGGTGGTAAATAAACAATTTAAAGAGTTAGATTAGTTACCATAACAAAGTAGATATCATTTTATCCTTAAAAGAATTTAGGATGTGCTGGTAAAGTGATAGTGTAAATAGCCACATAGGGATGTGGCCTGAATTACATTTGGATGTAATGTTCATAAAACCATTTATGTAACAACAACATGAAATACATGTAGAATATATTAAGATATTGGTTGCAATGGTTGTAAATGATCAGTTTATTTATAATAAAGGAAATCTCCATTTATCATTCATTCATTCATGCTATAACTTTACTTTATATGAATGCTCATATGATAATTATCCCCTTAAAGTACAAATAACGAGTTATCCTATGCTGATGATCTTCATGGTGTATAATGGGTTGTAATGATATGTAAAGGTTAGGTTGAATAAATTGTTATATCCATTTCAAAGGGTAATATGTGAGATATTGAATAATATATTCTTGAGGTAATAAGTAGAGACTTATTACTTGGCATAATCCGCTAAAGTATATCTCATGGAATTTCATATAGTCATGGGTATACTTAGGGGTGTATTCTTATTTTCATTCATTCTTACCTGAGGTTGGTGAGATACCTAGCCTGAGAACCTTCATTCTTTTATACCCTACTTACACAAGTCACCATATGAAACTAGATAATCTGGGGGTGGTTGGGTTTGTTACTAATCATGTCATTGGTTGGAGTGAAAATAAACTATGGGATATGTCTACTTGTAAAAAAAGAAAATACACCTAGACATTGATTGAATTATAATGAGGAAATGCATGGACATTCTTAGTTTTTTCACATATTATGTGTTCAGCTACATGAATAAGTGACTTGTAATGTGATTATTAGATAGATGAATGAAAAATGATGTATTCATCCACTTGGCCAGTATTTTTCAATGAATCAAGTATATGATGAGAAGATTGTTCCTTATTGACATGTTCCATGTCCAGTGGTCACATGATGTCATTGAAAAATGTATTATATAAGATACATATGATGTTATAATGCATCACGTGGTGGACATGTTTGTATTTATGTATGAGTATATTTTATGAAGATCTCACCAGACCCCTTAGTATCTTGATTACCATTTTTTTCTAGAGGTTTCTCTTTAATTACATATATGAAATATACAATTTATAGTTGTTGTAAACATTTCTATGGCCTGCATGTTCACATAGTTAAGCCCTTAGATAAGGACAATTTTTTGGATTTTTTTAAAAGAAAGAGATTTTTATAAAAAACATATTCGAAAGAGTTTTTAAGGATTTACAAAGATTTATGAAGTTACGTATAAATTACTTTAGGGATTTTACTAAAAGTGTGATGTTGTCTAATATGCACATAAATAATTAAAAGGAATATTTAAGTTTGGTGGATTTATCTTCCATGTGATTTAATTAAATGATAATCCATTAAGAATGGATTAAATGGATTTAATATTCATTGAATAAGATCCAATAAATGAATGAAAATGGGAATAAATTTATATAGATACTTAAATATATCCAATAGGTTTCATTTAATGAAATGTATCATGTAAGGATACATAATGGGATGAGATCCCTTATATTGAATACAACTAATTTTATGAAAGCCTATCAATTCTATCTTCCTCTCATACCATTTTTTATCATCTAAGACTAAGGTTCTTGCACTCATTCATGATTTGGGTGTCATCAAAATACAATAATTGATCAATTGGCCGGTATACCCCATCAGAGGTAGGGTGATTTTGTTCACTTATTTATGATCTTTATCAAGAATTATCCTTCACTAAGGAAGAAGAAGACTACTACTATTAGCATTTTATAGGTACTCTATTTATATAATTTTATTTACATGTTGATTCTTGAAGATAGATCTTCCTATTCCTAGAGTTTCTTACATTATAGGTGATCATATAATTATCATATAAAAACTATTAGATACATTCTCTCGTAGATGAGAAATATCTGTGTAAAAAATTATTATGCGAGAAATATTATATTAATGTGAAAAATTTCAAAATGCGTACTATGATTATAACCTAAATCATGCTAAAGGATTTGCGAGTAGATACTGAATAGATTTGTATATATATGATTATCTATATATTTTTGACATGAGATATGTGGTTGAATTTCCCAAGGAATATTTATGGAGAGTGTCCAAAAGTTTCACCATGAAGAAGAGCTGGTTGTATTATAAAAGGAGATGATAAAAAAAATTAACCAGAAGATACCTTTATACAAGTGCTCATGGCTAGTGAACTCAGTTTTTTCGAAGTATGTGATGAGACAATATCTAATGATGAAGCCAATAGAAATAGATCCTTCCACAAGGTTACTAGAAACTAGTCTGATACAAATCCATCACATTCATAGTCATGTTAGAGTATAATAGATAATTTTCATGAAAGAAAGAGATCAAAGTCTATCATGAGACTTAAAGAAACATATTAACCATACTAGATGTTAAAATTATATATGTTAGAGTGTGTTTAAAGTATTATAGGACTATGTATTAGTTTTAATGGTATGAAAATTGTGTAACATTTTGAGACATATGGAAGAAAAAACCAATGCTCTAAGGAAGTTAATATTAGTTTCATCGAAAAATGGGGTCTGGCAGACAATGCCCAAATGAAAACATAAGGCCAACATATGTATACCACTAGAAAAAATTAAAGATGTTATAAATTGTTTGAATATTAAAATCACTATATTGTTTGAGTATTATTTAGTAGAAAATTCACATGACTAGATGTTAGAGTGGACAATACAGTTGAGGTATGCATGTATGTTGAATTTTTGTGATTGAAATTAAGAAGACAACCAGTGTTTTGGTTTAAATCCAAACTGAAGAAGGAATAATTTCATGAGATAATTAACTTGAGTATAACTCAAGGTGGTTAAAGTACATAAAAATTCATGGCATGATGATGTCATAATAGATTTACAAGGATATCATCCTGAAGTAAAATACATGACTATTGTTGAGATCCTATGGAGCATTAAAAACCATTGAAGACTGTTGAAGTAGATTTTAATAAAAGTTATGAAAATTAATGGTTACTCTAATAAATGAGGAGGCTTTTAAAATAGTTCAGTCTAAAATAAGTAAGCGTGAAATTTTTGGAGTTTAAATACCTTGAATATCAGATCATTTTTATAAATTAAGGAGTAAATAAGAATCATGTTTATTTGAGACTTTTTTTCTAGGATTTTTAGAATTTGGAGAGAAAATATTATGTAGGGGTGTTTGACTAACCTTGTTTGGAAAGGATGAAGAAGGGTGAAAAAAGTGAGGAAGTTATGGTGTTTTTCATAGCTAAATAAGAAATTCCAAATTCTAGAGATCTATAGAGTTGAGAGATCAGAAGTATATATTTCAATAAATTATGTTTTTGAGAATTTATAATGGATATCTTACATAGTGAGAAAAAATAAAAGTTCAACTATTATTTTTTATTGGAAGAAGAATAAAATATTATAACTTATGGGAACTAGTAATATTTCATATCGGGAGAAATAAGGAACTTTATTAGAGTTAGATCATTTTCTAGCAGGTGTGTTATGTAGTGGATATCATGACTTAGAATAATAACCAAAAACATAAGGGATTAAGTACCCATATTAGGACCAAAACATTCAAAAACTTGTCTTCCACTCATTTATTTTCTTTATCATCACATATGAGTGAGGTTGATTTATAAAACTGAAAGGATATACACTTTAACAAGTTTGAGAGGTTAATTTTAGGAGAAATGAAATTACAAAGGATATGTATTGATTCAACCCCCCTCTTAGTGGTTCATATATTATTAGGAACTTCAATTGGTATCAAATCAATCCAGTTTCCCGTCGTAAGATTATTATATTTTTATTATAGATAATATCAATATATTTAACATCCTCGGCATTCACACCTTCACCAATAAAAATAATCAAGGATTGAAAAAAAATGATACACTATCTTCTATCACTTGGTATGTAGGGGATAAATGGATCTACTATAGGATTTCCACCAATGGAAAAAGAAAATCGTATTAATCTTGATGAAAAAAGGAGTCTTTAGGTAGATGAAAAGGCTCATATTTCTATTCTAATGTACCTATACAATAATGTGTATACGAAGGTGATGGGTCTCCAAACTTTTAAGGAGATCTGATATGAAATTTTAAGAATATTTGAGGGAAATCTAAACATAAAGGAAGAAAATATTAAAATATGTAGAAGAAAGTTAAAAGATATCTGGATGCCTGAGGAAGAAACCATTGGTGATTATTTCACTATAAGGAATGAAGTAGTCAACAACATCAAAGTATTCAAAGATATTTGGTAAGATTTAATCATTTTGAAAAAACTAATGATGAACTTTTTAAAGTGGTTTAATCATACAGTTTCTATGTTATAGTATATAGAAGGATAATATCATTATGAACTACATTACATACATGTTTTGTATAAAATGAGTAAAAATCTAAAATTCAATAAGAAAATTGAGGAGTAATTTTTTTGAAGCTATGATGAAGATTAAAATCCAAAAAATTGAATATAAGGATATGTGTTCTAGTAAATTAAAAGATAAGAAAGATGATGGTGAAGAGTTTAAGTGGGTTATGTCCCATATCTCTATTAATTTATGGAAAGGAATAGGTAAGTACAAAATAAAACTTCCATTGAAATGTTTGGGGTGTGGGGGTATCAAACCCTTCATAGTATTCAATTCAAATAACCAAGGTGTAGAATATGGTAATGATGATCCTGAAGAAAAACCATAGAGAAATAAGTGGCGTAAAAATCTGAAGGAAGTTAACTGGAAGTAATAAAAAGTTTACAAAAAAATCTTGAAGAATTATGTTTAGTAAAGTAGATGATGATTACTCTATTTAAAATAGTACATAAAAATATGAATAACCAAAAACATTTAGAACCTTCATGGATCAAAATAAAATAAAGTCTTATACTTTAATCAGTGAAGAAGATGGAGATGGATAAACATACATGGAACACATGATAAGACCAAAACATGAATTTTTTTTCTTGAGGAAAATACCAAACTGAAGAAAAAAGTTTTTTTATTTAAAAATGAAGTTTAATATAAAAGTGAAAGAAAATAATTTCCTAAAAAGGAATATGCATACATTGAGTAAATTAAAAAACTCAAGTTGAACATTATATAATAAGGAAAAATGGTGAAATACCTTGATTAAAAACTTTGTTCTAAGAAAGAATTGATATTTAAGACAAAATCAAGGTCTATTGAGGTTGAATATAAATTTAATAAGATGAATTAACATTTTAATAAAGCATCATAGGTAAAGGTTTAAATATCTCAAGATTCTGAGAAAACATCCACAAAAATTTATGTGAAATATACTTTCGATAAAATTAATGTTTCATCTAGTTTTATTAACCATGTATATTCGAGAAATAATATCTAGAGAGATTGATTTAAGAAAATATATGAGAGATATTTCACATCAACAGAAGTTAAAAGTAAATTTTTAAAAAATTATTCCTCACACCAAGGGAAAGTAAACTTTGTAACATCCACTAAATCTCATAAAACCTTATCCCAAAAAAAGTCATACTTCTATAAAAGATTGAGATTCAGAAAATATTATCGGTGTTGATGGGTCTTCATACAAAAATGATATAACTTATGTTACCACATTTATAAACTTTGGATTAGTCAATATTTGAGGTTGATTAATATAACCCGTAAAGAAATTAACATTATGAAGTTAAAGGAAGTTACAAAATTGGGGTCACCCAATGTTAAAAAACCCTCAAAGAAAAATTAATTTGATTGTCTAGATTAGATTTAAGAAAGATGTTCCCAACCAGGTCACTATGATAAAGAAATCATGATGACGATTATGGGATAGAATACTTATATAATAAATGAAAAGGAAAGTGAGAAAATAAATATAAATGAAATACCTATTATTGTTCAGGTCATAGTGAAAGATTATCAAAATTTTAAACCATGGATTCTTGATAGTGATTATTCCTCACATATGATATGTTTTTTGAAAATCTTGGAAAGCATTGAACAACATGAGGGGGAATTTTTTACCTTTGTAAATGATATCTCCTAAAAAATAATAGGAATTGGTAGAGATAAAATTTATGATCAAAATTTAAATTCCACTGAACATTAATTTGTTGATGGGCTTAAAAAAATTACTTAGTGTTTGTAAAATATATGATTATAGGAATGAATTTATATTTAGAAGATATTCCCATATATTACCATGGTTGAAAAATTAAAAATTATTACCAAGGGAGATAGAATCAGTGGTAATTTATTCCAAATTGGTGAACATATTAACTATTTATATTTTATTATTAAGGATTAAAACAAGTTGTGGAACCAAAGAATAGGTTATCTTATCTAGAAGAGTGTTAAAAACATTTCAAAGTAAAATGTGGTTAGGGGTTTAACACAAATAAATATGAAAGATGATATTATTTACAAAAATTGTTAGAAATGATGGATGGTTAGTGTAAGTCACAATAAAGTGGAAATTTATTCTACCAAACCCCTTAAGTTCATATATTTTGACCCATGTGGGCTGATGAAATATCAATAAACAAATGGTGATTTATAACTTTATTACATTAATATATGATTTTAATTAGATTACCAAAATAGTGTTCATGAAACATAAATCCTAAGCTATGATGTTGTTCAAAATTTTCATAAGGGAAGTTTAGAAGGAGTTGTGTGTATATATTTCAAATTTTAGAACGGACAATAGAAAAGAGTATAAAAGTAATTATTTTTATTCCTACCTAAATAAACATGAAATTAAACACTAGTATAGAAATCCCTATACTACTAAAAAATATAGTTGTGGAAAGAATAAACAGAAGTTTAGTTGACATGAGAAGAACCATGCTCATTGAATATACACATTAAAAGTTATTCTGGAGAGAATATATAAGTACAGCTGTATATGTTCAACATAGATGTTTTCTTTAACTAGAATTAAAATTTTCTCCTTATGAGATTTGGTATAAGAAGAAGCCTATAGTGAAATATTTTAAGGTTTCCGGAATTACTTTCCTAATGGAGATTGAAAATATGGATTCGGGGAATTTTGATGACAAATAATAAGAAGGTATTTTGATGGTATTTTATTCCAATAGAATAATCTACATGTTTTAGAATAAAAAACTACATAATTTAATTGATTCCCTTGATGTAAAAGTCATTGAAAATAAGTACACCATAACCTATGTTGTTGAAGAATATGTGGATGGGTTAACAGAAGATAGAATGATAACTTCTAGAGAAGTTAATGAAAATGATGATAATTGTGAGCCCCAAATTGTGTAAGAAGATTCTAATCATTCCAATGATGATGATAGTAAGAATGTAAGAAAGACACTAGAATACTGAAATTCACAAAAACAAGTTGAACTAGAAAATATCATTATAATTATGGATGCTCTAGTTAAAACCAAATAAAAATCAAGGTTTGATAATAAAATTACTCTTTTCTAATAGGTGAAACTACATTTAATTTTATAATCTTTTGAGCATAAATAGTGGTTAAAAATACTGAAATAAAAGTTCAATAAAACATAGAAAAATGATACCTAAGACCATATTCCTTGTCTGGAAGGAATTAATGTTATTGGAACTAAATAGGTTCTCAAAAATAAACTCATAGAAAAAGGATAAATATCATGAAAGAAATCTTGGTTAGTTTTCCAGGATTAGTCATGGTATAAGGTGTTGATTTGTGAAGAAATTTTTTATCTTTTTGTAATACTTAAAACCAAATAAAATGTTTTTAGTTATTAATACTTAATAAAATTACAAATTCTATAAAATGGATGTTAATTCATCATTATTTAATTGATAAATTGAAGAATATGTTTATGTTGAGAAAATATATGGGTTCATACTTGATAACGATGAAACCATGGTGTGAAAATTTAAAGAAATATTTTAATGGATCGATGCAGAGCTCTTATGCATGGTATAAAAAACATTATAGTTTTCTAAATAAGTTGAACTTTTATAAAGGAAATGTTGGTAGCATCTTATATGTGAAATAGATAAGTATGGGCACCTTGGTTTCCATTGTCAAATATATACGTCATAATCTATTCTAGTGCTAGGTATAAGGGTTGTGAATAATTTACTAATCAAATGAAGAGTAAATTTGAGATGTTAATGATTAGAGAGTTAAATTTCATTCTGGGGCTTCATGTTTAATATAAAGGAAGATAAATCATCCTTTCATAAGAAAATTATTCCAATTAATTATTAAATGAATTTGAAATCGAATAATTGAAGGAAGTTAGGACACCTACTATTGTTGGTGTGAAAATGAGCAATGATGAAACTGGACAAAGTGTGAATCAAAAGGATTTTTGGAAGTTAATCCAAATTTTTCTTTATCTTACTACATATATGATAAAATTTGTATATGAAGTAAATTTTTGTGAAAGATATCAGAGTGATTAAAAGGAATCACACATGATGATGGAAAAAATAATAACTAAGTATATTAATGTAACATCAACTTTTGTCCTGATGTATAGAAGGATTAATGAGTTGAAGATACGTGGTTTTACTTAGGATTATTAAGCTAGAGATTACAATGATTGAAAATCAACATATAGAGGAACTTTATTTCTGTGATAAAGTTGTGTGACCCAGTATAGAGAAAATTAAATTTATGTGAATTTATGTACAATGGATGTATAATATATTTCCTCCACCATTGCATGTACTCAAATGTTGTAGATGAATGTTAGTCTATAACATTTGAGGGTGAATGTTAAAATTTACACTAAAAATTATTTGTGATAATAAAAGTGTGATTGATTTATCTAAAAGTATGGTATACCACTCTATATCCAATTATATTGATATTAATTATCATAACATGAAGGATAAATTTTCTAAGAGATATGTAAAGGTGAAGTATATTTCAATAAAAAATCAAGTTTCTGATGTATTCAGTAATGCTACAACAAATGAATGATTTGAGGGATTGAGTTTGAAAATTTATGTTCAAGATCCACCCCTCACTTAATGAAAATTTATAGGCACCCCATATTTTCATTGGATTATGTGTTTAAATTGGAAGAATATGTATAACACTTTATACATTCATTATATTTTTTCAATCCTAAGATGGTGTTTTCATAGAAAGTGAGAGTATAAGTTCTATAAGTTAATCCTCTAGAATGTGATTTAGGGAAATTATATAAATATCAAGACCAAAAACTTAATTATCATTGCGGGAATAAATTCCTTCAAAAAATCATAATATTCTAGTGAGTGGTGAAATATTGGTGACACTTCTGACATGTGAACTAAGTCATCAGTGCAATCACATGTTTGTTTTTGTGTCAACTATTTCTAAGGGGATAAAATGAAATTTTAAAATAGTTGAAACCTAATTTTAAAAAACATTTTATGAGAAAAATAGTGCATGTGAGAGTTAATATAGAATATTAATCCACCCCTATCCTTTAAATCTCCCTATCATGGTTTAGATAGATAAACAAGAGGAATAAAAAACTTCAAACAATTCCTTCCCACGAGTTGATCATTTATTATTCGTGTAATCAAATAGATGTCATGAAACATTTTTATTTCCCATGATATAACCTTTGAATCTAGGAAACACATTTAATTGTTTGTGGTGAACATGTGGATGAACTATAGGGCATCTCATTTGGTGCCATTGTGCTACAACAAGCTAAAAATGAGCAGATTACATTGACGTTTAATGAACAAATGAGGTACACTTTTGTTTTCATTCTTCATTCTTAAATTTAATATCATGTGATATATGGGAGAATCTAGGAACTGGTATAATGTATTACATTCTATGACACTAATTTAAGTGATTATTTTATAATAAATGTCGATAATTCAGGATTTAACCATTCTTGAGTTCCTTCAGTTTGTATCAGATAATTCGAGCATAAATTTTGGTTGAAATTTCAATTAAATATGCTCAAATTCAAATAAGGGGATTCAATATAGTCCCAACACCCCTGATGGAATGTTAATCGGAGTTTTAATGATCAATTTACGACCATTCAATGATTGAACAATTATCAAATTAATATGCAAAACATTTGTTTTAAATTATTTTAAAAACAATACAAATATATTTAATCAGATGAACAATAACCCATAGATGAATAATATCTATAGGTGAATAATGGGTTGGGAGGATTCCACATAAACATAGAAGATGATGAGTGGTGTAGGTTCTTTCATGCCTAAAATAAAGGAATAAAAAAGAAATTAAAAAAATATAACCACTACTCACTAATTGTGGGAAGTCTCTGGCCACCACCAAGTCAAGAAGGAAAAATATTTGAATCTGACCCATGTCTGATTAGTGCAAGTGTCAAATTTTAATTTTGTTATAGAAAATAGAACCTTGTTGATATGAGTAGTACCATTTATTATTATTTTGATTCACTTTTTTATAGGTGTTCACTCTCCCCCATTTAATGAACAATTCCCCATTAACTCATGACTCAAACAATAGTCTATTCAACCTGACGTGGGGTGGGGTGGGGTGAGTGGTTGCGACCAAATTTACCCTAATGGAAAAAGCGATCGATGTAGTACATGTAGGGGTTGAATCCACAGGGACCAAATAAGTAACCTTGAGACGCTATGATTGTGTGAAGGATGGGCTATGAAGTAGCCGACTTTGGGTTTGATTTAGGATGGGTTTTAAAAACACTAATAAAACAAAGTGAATTAAATTAAATGAAAATGGGTTGATCTTAGGATTATGCTCGGGGTGGATTGAATGAATTTTACTTCATTAGACAATTTTGGTTTTATTAATTTTTGATGAATCCATTCTTCAAAAATAACATTACATTCATCATTTTCTGGTTTGGTGCTTACTAAACACAATTACTAATCCCGTATACACTTAGAGAACCAAATTCATGATCTCCCCGAGGTATATGGTCATTTAGTAAATGAATCTAGTTTTCTCAAACACAGTAAAGATGAATAGTAGAAATAATTGAAGAATGGATGTCTTAAATTAATTATCCAATTAACAACAATTCGTTCATAAAATAACATTCAATCCAGCCTTTGAATTTTCTTAAGATCATCCCATTAAGGGTTTATCTCTCCATTAATGGTATACTCTCAATGGTGGGTGGAATATGGCTAACAAGAATTGGATTGAAGAAATTAAAACTGCGGAAATAACGAGCACTCCTCCGTGTGTGTGAATGAAATTCACACCAATGTGTGAACTAATTCACAACAACACAGAGATATCACTGTGCTTTGTGATAATAAAGTTTTAATAAAAGAAATGGAAAATATAGAAGTTAATGAAGTTGATTAAGAACATAAAGATACAAAAAAAGAAACTTACATGGAAATGGAAAACATTACAAAGGAAATTTGGAAGCATAACCTTACAATGAAACAAGCAACAAAAGATGATATGAAAAAATATACACATCTATTCCCTTCACCAATAGTTCCTTATATAGGAATATTAGGAGCCTTAGGTCCATCACAGAATAATTAATTCACCCCTCAACAATTAATAGAGTCAAATGGAGGGTGAATAATCAAAAGGAAATTGATGTTTCGAATTTGACCCGGAAAACTGTCCAGATTCGTCCACCATATTGACGTGTGAATTATCAATTGAAGATGGCCGAATATGGAGGGGCTGTAGAATAGAAATATCTTAATAAATATGTCCTCTATGAGATGTACCAATTTCAGGAAAGTTCCCTCAGCCGTTTGGATGTTATAGTCGAAATGGTGGCACGCATTTTTGTGCATTAATGTCGGGTCCACCATTTAAATCTCAACTTCAGACCCCTTTATCATCACGATAACGTTAGAATTAGCTCCGGACACGGTTGAATAAAATGATCCTCATATTATTTTATTTCTACTGTATAAATTTGAGCTTCATTGGGCTTGGTTTCTGGGCCCCACATTTGTTTGATGGGCCTTAGGTCCATTATGCTTTTTCCAGCACGTTTCTGCCTTCAGGCGCAAAATTCTCTATCTTCCTTTGGAATTCATCCATCGGACCTAAAAGATAAAATGTTACAAAAAAAGTGATAAATCATATCCCAAAATTTCAAATTCAGAAAGTGAATATTATATTATCAAAAAACAAATGAATTATTGGTCCCAAATTTTCATTTTAAACATGAATTGCATTTTTGATGAGAAATGAAGTTCTATTTATGTAATGCACTAAAAAAATGTTTATGGACTTTGGAACAATGAATATAAAGATATTAAGAATTAATATTAGCCACTTTTAGTGACTAATCACACCCCCCAACTTGAGTTTTGCTAGTCCCGAGAAAAATATATTACAAATATGAAATTCAAATCCCCTTTTCCAAAAACATTTAAATACACATTGCTCATGCAAAGACCTCATACCAAAAAAAATTATGGAACCCATCAAAATCATTTAAAACAAGCTAGGTCCATAAGCATATCCCAAGCCCAATCCCATTCCTTTGTTCAAATTCATCGCCACATTTCATCCAAATTCAATTAAGCATGATAAAGTGTTGTGCATCACAAAAGATATGGGGCCCATTTTATTGTTCAAGGGGAAAAAATGGAAGCGCTAGGTGGGAATCACATTAAACCTTAAGATGAGTATCCATTTTTTTTGATTTTTTTTTGATTTCATTTTTTTAACCACAACAGATATGAAAAGACTAACTCTGGGCAAGAAAACTATGGAGTCACGATCCCCAAGTGCCGGAAGCCACACATATTGTCAATTTCATGCTCTATAATAGAGATATAAAGCCTAACTCTGGGCAAGACAACTATGGAGTCACGATCCCCAAGTACCAGACACCACATATTTGGACAAAACATTGCTCTATGTGGTCGTTTTTTTTGTTTTTGTTTTTTTGTTTTTTTGGATACTCGAATTAAACTAAAAGTGACCCCAGAACCCTATGCTATAATGAAAGGGACCCAAGAACTCAAATTTACACCCACGATCTAGTAGACGTGAATTGTGGAATTTTTATTAAGAGGATGAAAATGTAAACATTGAAAAATCACATCGGACAACCGCACTTTCCAAAAACTGTGCTCATGAACTTAAACTTGCATTAAAATCAGAATCAAGGTATGCAAAATTTATTTGATATCCAATTTTAGAGTTTTCAATGTGTGTTTATCATGTTTATGGTTAATGGAACTTTTCTTTTCATCCATGTTTTTATTCACAAAATAAAAAAAAATCATTTTTTATCTCCCCCCAACATAGAATGACACTGTCCCTAGTGTTTAATGAAAAGAAAAGTTAGAAGTGGGTAGGAGAGGAGTTCAAAGATGAAATTGAGAATGATAAACATGGAACAAATTCACCTGGTTTTTAAAGTTGAGGTTCATGATGCTCCAAATTACTCCTTTGATCTCTTTGGGGATGTAGGCACCTTTTTGATTGAACATGTATCACCCAAAATAGTTCCTGAACCATAAAAAGAAGGACAAAGCAGAGAAAACAAACAACACAATGATTTATTTAATTCCAAGTACCATCATTTTCATGTTTTTTTTAAATCAAACTAATGATACATTGTCTTATTTTAAATTTCTGGGTAAGGTATTACTCAGGGATCACACCACGTGACACAGATGAATACGGTGCTCCCCTTTCATACCCATCCATACTCATAAAATAAGAATAGGTCAAGAGTCTAATTTTTTTAACCTACAAAAACATAAATAAAATAAACTGATGATACATTGTCTTCTTTAAATTTCTGGGTAAGGTATTACTCAGGGATCACACCGCGTGACACGGATGAATACGGTGTTCCCTTTTCATACCCATCCTTACTCATAAAAGAAGAACAGGTCAACAGTCTATAAATAAAAAAATAACAAAATTAAGCAGAAGGAAACAAAAGATGATTCACAGTGATTGGAAACATGAAAACCACGGGTTGCCTCCCATGCAGTGCTTTTGTTTAATGTCGTTAGCCCGACTTGTACCCTAAATCTATCAACTTTTCTCTAGTTCATATGTGGGCTCAGTTAACTCTTCATTGGTTTCTTGTTTATTGAATGATTTAATGAATGGTTTTAACCTATGACCATTGACTTTGAAGACATGGCCACTTGTGGGATCCTGAATCTCTGTTGCCCCATGAGGCTACACATGATGCACTAGGTATGGACCAGACCATATGGACCTTAGCTTTCCTGGGAGTAGATGAAGTTTTGTACTATACAAGAGCACAAATTTTCCCAGTTCAAAGTGTTTGACTTTGAGATTCCTAGATTGGTAGGCTTGAACTTTAGATTTATTGATCCTTGAATTTTCATAAGCCTCTATCCTAAGTTCCTCGAGTTCATTAAGATCTAATTTCCTTTTTGTTTCAGCCAACAAAATGTCAAAGTTCATTTTTTTATTGCCCAAAAGGCATTATGCTCAATTTCAATAGGTAAATGACATTCTTTTCCATAAACCAATCTATACGGTGACATGCCTAGGATAGTTTTGAAAGCAGTTCGATATGCCCCAAGGGCATCTAAGAGTTTCTCGGACCAATATTTCCTAGAGGGATTGACAGTTTTTTCAAGAATTTGCTTAATTTCTCTATTTTCCAACTCAGCTTGACCATTGGTTTGAGGATGGTATGCAGTGGAAACTTTATGAGTAATACCATACTTAGACATGAGTGAAGAGAATGGGCGGTTGCAGAAATGGGTTCCACGATCACTGATTATAGCCCTAAGAATTCCAAATCGAGAAAATATATGCTCTTTCAGAAATCGGATCACAACATGGTGGTCATTGGACTTGGTGGGAATGGCTTCAACCCATTTTGAGACATAATCAATAGCTAAGAGGATGTAGTGGTATCCCTTAGAGTTTGGAAAGGGTCCCATGAAATCAATTCCCCAACAATCAAAGATTTCAACGACCAGAATGGGAGTGAGGGGTATTTGATTCCTTTTGGTAATGGATCCTAATTTCTGACATTGAGGATAAATTTTTCAGAATTGGAAGGAATCCTTAGTGAGGTTCGGCTAGTAGAAACTACTTTGGAGGACCTTTGCAGTGGTTTTCTTTGTAGAAAAGTGGCCTCCACATGCCTCTCCATGACAAAATTTTAGAATGGACTCTTGCTCAGACTCGGGAATACATCTCCTAATGATTTGATCAGGACAGAACTTGAAGAGGTAAGGATCATCAAACACATAGTGTTTTACATCAGAAAGGAATTTCCTCTTAGCTTGGGTCCCCATGAATTTTGGAATGTCACCCGTCACCAAATGGTTTGCTATGTCAGCATACCAAGGGCAATCACTCACTGAATAGAGGTTCTCATCGGGAAATGAATCATACACAGAGAGGTGGTGTGATTTTTATTTGAATTCCATCCTAGAGAGGTGATCAGCTACAATATTTTCAACACCCTTTTTATCCTTAATGGTTAAATAGAACTCTTGAAGAAGAAGGACCCACCTAATCAATCTAGCCTTGGCATCTTGTTTTTGGAAAAGGTATTTTAGGGCTGAATGATCAGTGAAGACAATGATGGGTGATCCTAAGAGATAAGACCTGAATTTCTCTAAGGAAAAGACAAAAGCAAGCAACTCTTTCTTAGTGGTGGTATAGTTTATTTGTGCATCATTTAAAGATTTTCTTGCATAAGAAATGACATGTGGAGTTTTCTCACACCGTTGTCCTAAGACTGCTCCTACAGCGAAATCACTTGCTTCACACATGAGCTCGAAAGGAAGTTTCCAATTTGGAGATTGTATGATCGGTGGAGATACAAGAGTTGACTTGAGTGTAGAGAATGATTCCTCACAGCTTTCTGTGCATAAAAATGGAGCATCTTTTACCAATAGAGCACAAAGTGGTCGAGAAATAGAGCTGAAATTCCTAATGAACCTTCTATAAAAACCATCATGTCCTAAGAAGGACCTCACTTCCTTAACAATTTTAGGAGAGGGAAGGTGACGAATGATGTCAACCTTATCTTTATCAACTTCAATCCCTCTACCAGATACCAGATGACCTAGAACAAGTCCTTCCCTTACTATGAAATGGCATTTTTCCAAATTTAGTATGAGATTCTTATCCTCGCACCTTGACAAAAACTTTTCAACATTTATAAGGCATCCCTCAAAAGTATCCCCAAAGATGGAGAAGTCATCCATGAAGACCTCTAAAAAATCCCCCACCATATCCGAGAATATTCCCATCATGCACTGCTGGAAGGTACCAGGGGCATTACATAACCCAAAGGGCATGCGCTTGAAGGAAAAAGTGCCAAATGGACAAGTGAAGGTTGTTTTTCCTTGATCCTCTAAGGAGAATTCGATTTGATTATACACTGAGAATCCATATAGGAAGCAATAGAATTGCTGACCCTGCACTCGCTCGAGGACTTGATCAATAAAGGGTAAGGGGAAACGGTATTTCTTGGTACAAGAGTTGAGCTTCCTATAGTCAATACAAACTCTCCATCCACTACTGACCCTTGTTGGAAGCATCTCTCCATCCTTGTTGGTTATTACTGTGATTCCATCCTTCTTTGGAACCACATGGATTGGGCTAACCCACTCACTCTCAGCTATAGGATAGATGATACCAGCTTTTAACAATTTCAAAAGTTCTTTTCTCACTACTTCCATGAGATTAGGATTGAGTCTCCTATGAGGTTGACGACATGGATTTGACTCAGATTCAAGAATAATTCTATGAGTCCCAATAAGTGGGCTAATCCCAGGTATATCAGATAGGGTCCATCCAATGGCTTTCTTGTGTCTCCTAAGAACATCTAGAAGCATCCTCTCATGATCGACTTCAAGGGAGAAAGAAATGAAAACAGGAAAGGATTGATTGTCCCCTAAGAAAGCATACTTTAGTGATGAAGGTAAGACTTTAAATTCAAGATCAGATTGGGCATGACTTTCCAGGAATGGATGAGACATTGTATTGAACTTAGTTTCTTTGTTCAGATATCTTGACAAAATTGGTTCCTTGTGAACAGAATTTTCATCGACTAAATTTTCCAGAGTAGTGTCATGAATGGATATGGACTCAATGTTATTGATTTCAACCATGGTATCATTTATTGGTGATTCAAGAAATTCATCAATAGAGCTGTCTGAAAGAGATTCAATCCAAGGAGGAAACTTTCCCTCATGTGAATAAAGAAAATCAATCTCTTATTGACTTAACCATCCTTCGGTAAATCCTTGATGTTCATTGAGTTCATTATCAACACTACCAATCCAATTAACCTCATGGATCTCTTCATCATCCCCAATTTGAGAGTTTGCATTGTAGATGTTCAAGTCTAGACTCATGTTCCCAAAGGTGATGGTCATGTTCCCATTTCAGACTCGGATTACAGAGTTGATTGTTGCAAGGAAGGGACGACCAAGTATGCTTGGGGTTTGCTCCCTAGGACATAATCTTGGGTGATTGTCCAGAACAATGAAGTCATCTGGGTAAATGAAATTTTCAACTTTCACCAAAACATCTTTTAAGATCCCCTTTGGAACTCGAACACTACGATCAGCAAGTTGAAGAGTGACAGATGTGGGTTGGAGTTCTTCAAGCCCTAACTGATAGTACATGGCATAAGGAATGAGGTTCACACTATCACCTAGATCACACAAGGCTTTGACAAATTTGTTCTATCCTAGTTCAACATTTATGTAAGGGCATCCTGGGTCTTTCATCTTAGGAGGAATGGTCCCTTGAATGGTGGTACTCACATAAGAAACCAAAAGGACTTGGTTTTTATGTGAAAATTTTCTTTTAAAAGTGCAAAAGTCCTTAAGGTATTTTGAGTAGGAAGGTATGGTTTGGATGGCATCGAGAAGGGGAATGTTCAACTTGACTTGTGAGAATATTTCCCTCAATGTTTCACTCAATTCAGGCTTGGTTTTCCCCCTCATGCATTGAGGAAATGGTGAAGATTGTGGAGTTGTTTGTTGAAGTGTTGTTTCATTCACATTATTATCAGTTTCATCAATTTGATCTTGTAGTTCATTTGAATTTTCATTAGAGTTTGAAGCTTCACATGGTTTCTGACTTATCTATTCAGGTTTTTCAATTGATTTCCCACTTCTTAAAACTATCACATCCTTTAGGTGTTCGTGAGTTGTTTGAGTGAAACTTGTCTCTCCCCTTGATGTTTGTTGTGGAATGGCCTGTGTGGGCCTGGGTGCCTTTCCAGTTTTTATGGTTTGAAGTTCTTGTTTAATGGATGAGAATTCTGAGTTCATTTTGTCCATTTGTTTGCACAGTTGTTCTATTAGGCTTTGTGGAACATTTTGGGTTGGTGCTTGAGCTTGTGGGTTTATCCCAGGAGGATACTTTGGTTGTTGGATAGATTGTTGAATGGGTTGTTGGATAGGTTGTTGATATTGGACATAAGGATGTTGGAATTGGACCGGTTGTGGTTGGAACTGATTATGAGGTTGAAAGTTTTGTTGAGGGTATGGGTTGATACATTGTTGTTGTGTTGGTTGTTGATTGTCCTTCCAACGAAAGCCCGGATGGTCATTATACCTTGGATTGAAGGTGTTCATGAATTGTGGCTTTTGAAAGTTCATTGCATTAACTTATTCTGGTGGTCTTCCTAAAAGAACATCCTTGATGGAAGGAATGGTTGGTCAATTATCAGTCTTGTGGTCATTCTTGTCACAAATTTTACAAACAAGCTCAACAATTTGGGTTTTGTGGTCCTTCCTAAGATCAATCTCCTCAACTTTCCTCATGAGTGTAGCAAGTTTTTCTCTATGGTTTTCTTCTTCTCCAAGATTGTACATTCCACCAGATTTGGGTGGCTTCTCATAATATGGTGATATTCCCCATGTTTGGTTTTGTTCAGCAAGATTTTCTAGATACTCGTAAGCATCATTTGGGGATTTGTTTTTTAAGGTTCCATTATACATCATATCAATGAATTGTTTGTTTCCAGGACCCAACTCTTCATAGAAAATTCTCACTTGTTCTGGGATTAAGAAACCATGGTGCGGTACCATGTTTAATGTGTCCTTGAACCTTTCCCATGTTTCATAGAATGTTTCTCCCTCTCTTTCAAAAACGTTTTGTATGCTCTTTTTAAATGAAATTGTTTTGTGATGGGGGAAGTATTTTTTATAAAATTCTCGTTGAAGTTGGTCCCAAGAGTGAATGGATGCTGGTCTCAAATTGTTTAACCAATTCTTTGCTCGGTCCTTAAGGGAAAAAGGGAAAAGTTTCATTTTAGAAAATTCAATTTGATTTGGTGGGCACATGGTTTCGACAATGTCATTAAATTCTTTAACATGAAGGTAAGGCATCTTAGACTCCATCCCATGAAAGATTGGAAGGTGGTTCAGGACATGGGGTTTGAAAACATATTGGGCATATCCTATGTTATCATTCCAAATGCATGAGGGTGCATTGGTCCAGGTTGGTGTGAGGTAGTCATTCATGGTCGGGTCTGCAACAATTCCCATGTTAGGGTCTTGCCCGTTATTTTGGTTCCCTCCTCAGTTTATGATTTGGTTTTGTGGGAGATTCTCCATTGTATCGAACTCAACGTCTGAATTTAGAGTATTAGGAAGATTTGGATCTAAAGGAAATAGACGTCTTTTAGTGCTTGACTCCCCAGCCCTAGGAGTATCCACCCTAACTAATCTGTTTGAGTTATCGCGGGTGTAGGCAGACATGCGCCAAAAGAAAAAAAAGAGAGAAAGGGAAAAGATAAGAGAATTGGGATGAGAATAGAAGAATGAGGGTAAGAAAAGAAGGTTTTTGGTCTAAGGAACTTACTTGGTCCCCGGAAATGGCACCAAAATTTGGTTGCGCCCAAATTTACCCTACTGGTAAAAGTGATCGATGTAGTACATGTAGGGGTTGAATCTACAGGGACCGAAGAAGTAACCTTGAGACGCTATGATTCTGTGAAGGATGGGCTATGAAGTAGCCGACTTTGGGTTTGATTTAGGATGGTTTTTAAAGAACACTAATAAACCTAAGTGAATTCAATTAAATGGAAGTGGGTTGATCTTAGGATTATGCTTGGGGTGGATTGAATGAATTTTACTTCATTAGACAATTTTGGTTTTATTAATTTTTGATGAATCCATTCTTCAAAAATAACATTACATTCATCATTTTATGGTTTGGTGCTTACTAAACACAACTACTAATCCCGTATACACTTAGAGAACCAAATTCATGATCTCCACGAGGTATATGGTCATTTATTAATTGAATCTAGTTTGCTCAAACACAGTAAAGATGAATAGTAGAAATAATTGAAGAATGGATGTCTTAAATTAATTATCCAATTAACAATAATTCGTTCATAAAATAACATTCAATCCAGCCTTTGCATCCTCCTAAGATCATCCCATTAAGGGTTTAGACCTCCATTGATGGTATAATCTCAATGGTGGGCGGAAGATGGCTAACAAGAATTGGATTGAAGAAATTAAAACCGTGGAAATAACGAGCACTCCTCCGTGTGTGTGAATGAAATTCACACCTATGTGTGAACTAATTCACAACAACACAGAGATATCACTGTGCTTTGTGATAAGAAAGTTTTAATAAAAGAAATGGAAAATATAGAAGTTAATGAAGTTGATTAAGAACATAAAGATACAAAAAATGAAACTTACATGGAAATGGAAAACATTACAAAGGAAATTTGGAAGCATAACCTTACAATGAAACAAGCAACAAAAGATGATATGAAAAAATATCCACACCTATTCCCTTCACCAATAGCTCCTTATATAGGCATATTAGGAGCCTTATGTCCATCCCACAATAATTAATTCACCCCTCAACAATTAATAGAGTCAAATGGAGGGTGAATAATCAAAAGGAAATTGATGTTTCGAATTTGACCCGGAAAAATGTCCAGATTCGTCCACCATATTGATGTGTAAATTCTCAATTGAAGATGGCAGAATACGGAGGGTCTGTAGAAGCAAGATATCTTCATAAATATGTCCTCTATGATCTGTAAAAATTTCAGGAAATTTCGCTCAGCCGTTTGGAAGTTATAGTCTAAATACTGGGACGCATTTTTGTGCATTAATGTCAGGTCCACCATTTAAATCTCAACTTCAAATCCCTTTATCATCATGATAACATCAGCATTAGCTCTGGCCACAGTTGAATAAAATGATCCTCATATTTTTATCTTTCTACTGTATAAATTTTAGCTTCATTGGTCTTGGTTTCTGGGCCCCAAATTTCTTTGATGGGCCTTAGGCCCATTATGCTTTTTCCAGCATGTTTCTGCCTTCAGGCACAAAATTCTCCATCTTACTATGGGATTAATCCATCGGACCTAAAAGATAAAATGTTACAAACAAAGTTATCAATCATATCCCAAAATTTCAAATTCAGAAAGTGAATATAATATTGTCAACAAACAAATGAATGATTGAGGCCAAATTTGTATTTTAAACATGAATTGCATTTTTGATGAGAAATGAAGTTCTATTTATGTAATGCACTAAAAACAATGTTTATGGACTTTGGAAAAATGAATATAAAGATATTAACAATTAATATTAGCCACTTTCAGTGACTAATCAGTGAGGTACTCCAGATACAACCCTTCTAGCCCATAAGACTCTCCTGATGTCTAGAAACTACTTCAAGGGACCATTTTAGGTAAAAATAGACCTTAAAAAATATTAAAAAAATTATAAATTAAATAACAATGTCTATATTTTTGACAAAAACTAGTAACTATGAGATATATTAATAATTTTTTAAAATAATCCTAATGAATCTTTAATGTATTCAAAATTACCTCAAGATTAATTTTAGATCATTTAATTTTAATTATGCAATTTTATTGCATGTTTACTAACCAGGATATGATACTGATCCATGAATGATTGGATTTTTATTAATTAAATTTCATTATTATGATATGTGAATTTACTTTATAATTTATTATTATTATTTTTAGATGATCTATGTATCAATAATTCATATTTAAATGTAAAAGGGACCACATGTTCATATTTTGAGTGATAAGAATGTAATCCCACATCCCAAGTACTAGCACACTAGAGCATGAGTAGACATTGAAAATGGAGGAGTACATGAAGTTTGGTTCAAGTCAAAAGCCTATGAGGGACCAAATGAGAAAAATACTTGGGAGTTGTTGAGAATTTCAATTTTAGTCGAAAAAACTCAAGTAATTCTCTTAAGGTCACGATTGACCCATTGTCTGCTCAATGGAACTACTAGTGGAAAATAACTCATGATCATGTATTTTTTTTATTTTTTATGCATGGTTAATTATTTTTGGATATAGGAATTATATGTGATCACATAACATAGTAAATGAGAATTCATAGATAAAATAAATGAACATGTCTGATGAATATATTCTAGTTCTTCATTGTTAACTTGTGATCATGATAACATATTAAAAAACATGATAAAGAGAAATAGATTTAAGACATAAAGAGACATAAAAACTTTGAAAATCCCTCAAAGAAAATATTAATTTATAAACACCACCACCACTCATGTTTTAACAAAACCATAGAACAAGGTTCTTGTCAGCCAAAGTTGAGGGTGGATCCTTCTATCGAGGAGTTATAATAAGAGTGGTGGGTATACTTAAATAAAATCAACATTGAAGAAACAACTATAGCTATATTTGTGTAATTTTGGTGGAAATGTTTTGAGTAAATCAAGGATTGATAGGAGATGGGACTTCTCCCAACATATCAAGGGGCTATGAGATAATGCATTTGGTCATCCATATTCAACCTTCAAACTCTTTGAGTAGTGGCGTAGCTATAAAATTGACTATGAGGTGAGGTTTTAAGGACCCTTTACACTAATATACTCAAGAAAATATGAATTTTGAATGTAGTACTTGAGGGTTACTAGGATTTGAAAACATAGTGGGAGACATTTAATATTAATATTTCAATAATGTGTAAATATTTGTAATTTAGAATAAATTACTAATATGAAATGTTTTATTTTATAAAAAATGGAAAGTAATACCACATATTAACTAGAACATAATATTGGGAAAAGAACATGTCCCAACTGACATGAATTTTTAAAAGAGGTATAGGCTCCAACCCATAGTGCTACAATATGAAAGGAAATTTTTTGTGGTTGAGTCCCAACAACCCGATGAGTCACATTAGGAAGTAAGTGAGGGTAAAAAGGAAGATTATATGAGACTCATTGATAGTTATACAACACCATATCATATTTAATAAGATTATGAGGATAAAGTGAATTAATACATGAATGAGATCTTGATTACACTAAACCAACATATATTGAAAGACTAAATTCATACTAGTTCTCATATACAGAAAATAAACAAGTACATTGATTTATTAGTATAATTAGATTTTAGTCTGATCCTTATGTACTGAAATTGAATCCCAATTACTCTAGTTTCATTAATAACTATAAAATAAAAAGAATATAGAAAGCACTTTTATATCTTTTGGGTAATGTTTTCCAGGAGGATAAGAACTTATAGAAATATAATTCTTTAGTTCCAATAGTTAAAAAGAATGATGAAAAGGAGAAAAGTCCATTTTCCAGTGTGATTCCAAATGTACCTTCAAAACATTCTTCTAATAAACCAAAGGTAAAGAGGGATATGATCAAATATGAGGCTACTTTCTTCACATTTTTCAATAAAGGTCACTAGATGTGAAATTAAAATTAGTTGAAGAAGAATAAAAAAGTAACTTCTACTTTAGTTTTATTTATCTTTTTGTAAAATATTTCTATTTCACTTTTGGGTATTTAATATAAATTTTTTATTCTAATACAAGAAACAATGATGTTTAAAAACATTATAATAATTAAGGTGAACTATCCCTGTAGCTGTGAAAGGGTGATTCATATGCCACTTGGGAGAAGAACACGACTCCTATTTTTCTGAGTTCATTGATTATAGTTAAACTATTATTTGTTATTGAGTATTACCAAAAAATTTATATCATTTGTCAATTAGACTTAATGATACATTATTTCATGTTGGAGAAAATATTTTTGTGTGTTTTTTCATACTAAATAAATAGTTCAGTAATACTTGACTCATCAGTAATAAATTATCATTATAAAATATAAGTCTCATACCCAGTTGTGGAAATATAATTCTTTATTCAGGTAATGAAACAATTATAAATAAAGGATATCCACAAAGATTATATATTTAGTATATATTGACCATGTGAACTATCCTACGGATAAGTTAGAGGTAAAAGTTATATACCTCATGACATTATTTTAATTTTTTTAATAATTCTTAGTGAAGAAATGAATACACTTGGTAAGGGATATTAGATCCTACAAGTGGTATTGTGAGAGTATATATTAACCAATCATATTTCAATAATTAAAATAGATATTAGAGTTATTCCTAAACACACATTTATTTATACACATCACATCCATGATGTTTGTAAAAGAAGGATAAATAATGAGTCTTATAAGTTTTACAAATCTTCAATCATGCTTTTGAGTTATGATTTAAAAAATAACAATATTAACACTTAACCATATGCCATCTATAAAAAAATGGATATCATAAGAGTTATAATATGAAAGAAACCCATTATTCCATAATTATTGTTTTTAGATGCAAAGAGTTTGTTAAGGATAAGTAAATAAACAAACATTCATTAAGAATAATATATGCATGTCAAGAAATTATCTTAAATTATTTAATGACATTTCATAAATCCTTAAGATATAAAATATGTACTTAAGTAAAATACTGTATTTTTATAGGAGGGGGAACATATATATTTGAGATAGTGGGATCACCTAGACATTGATAATATCAAGGCTCAAACTGTACAAATAGTTAACATAAGAAAACATTCCACAAGAGATCATGGAAAGGGAATTATCTAGAGACACAAGATATGTAGGAAAGTCAAAACCATAGTGGTGGTTTTATATTCACCATGATAGATGATATATTATGATATAAGAATAATTAATCCTAATAAGAGTAGTAAATTGAAACTAGCTATGATTGAAAAGTTTATACGAATTTAAATATAGATTTAGATGGGGTTTAGGGGTTTATTATAAGAACAAGGAATTAGAATAAAACCCATATTTTTTTGACATATCCTCATTATAATAAAATTATTTAATTTAAATAAAAAACCCCATGTGATGAATCCGTCTTTTCTTATTCAACACACATTTGATGAAGATTACAAAAATATAAAAATGAAATATTCCTATATTTTGGGGATCAATATAACACCATAATATTTTATTATATATATATATATATATTTCAAATAAATTTAATTCCATAGATATATTGAGATACATGCAACACCGTGTTTAAGAAAAGCATGATATACTATTGAAATTCTATTATATAATGTGACTATTACTGCCTAGTCATTGGATTGGAAGGTATGAATCAGACTAACTAAATTATAAAAAATTTATGGTATTAACATGTATAAAATTAATTCAAGAGTTATCAATTTATTAGAAATTAAAATAAAAATCATTTGAAAGTAAAAGAGATGTTTTTCTAAAAAATTGTTTCTATGTGCGTATTGTGCTATTATCTTAATAAATTAAATTAATCACTATTGGTGAATATTTTTAATTAAATGAATATATTATATACTAAATAATTTTTTTTAAAATGCATCTAATGCTTTTCTAGGAATGGGATAAGAATAAAAAACGTTTTATTCTTAAAAATGTAGTGTTTTAAAAAAGAGTCTTGGTTGTGTTTTGCGCACTTATTTCAAAATGAATTTATGAAACTTATAGATATTGAATAATTAAAAATATATCCCATATTTGGAATCATGAGATTAAAATTTGGTAAATATTTCCCTTTTTTGTCAATATGCATAGTAACAAGAGTAATTTTTTTCTATTTCGATAAGGGTAAAATGAGTAAAATAGGTTTAAAACTTTGGGATAAGGCCTTAGAATGTCTATAAACCTTTCCATTATCATATTGGATGAGCTTATTTTCTCTATTTCCATCCTAGTCTCAAATTATAGTCACTTTGTTCCATATTTCATTAATTATTATCTTTATATTAATTTTAGAAAAGAATTATTATAAAATTTCACTCTCTCAACTTTAATATCTCGAATTTTTTTACATGAGGAAAAAATGAGGATAAGTTTGGTTATAAATGTTTTATTGAATGATAAATTAATTTTTTATCATATTAATTTATTTATAATTTTTATTAATTGAATAATTACCTTAAAGTTTTATGAAACACCAACACAATATTTATTCAATTAATAGAAACATAAAATAAATTATTTTAAAAATATTAAAAGTAATACAATTTGGGTTAATGATTGTTCTCCAAAAGAAATTATAGATTAAAATAAAAATATGATTTATGTAAAAGGTTTATATTCAAATTCCATTGCTTTATTATTATATTTAAAGTCAAATTAAATGAATAGTATCAAAAAAATGAAATTAATGATATTCTGTGAAAATAATATTTTTTAAAATTATTTAAAAATCATTAAAACATTAAAGAGTAAAATGTGGATAATAATTGTTTAAAATTTCTAAAATTTTAAATTAATTATCTTAATGTCACCTTACAAGTAAAATCACAACCCTTTAAGATTGGAAAAATTTGTTACCATGGTTAAGGGTAAAATTGGTTAACCAAGGTGTTAACAAAAGATATGGTTTTAAATGACACTAAAACCTATAAAAATTTCATCAGTTGATGTTATTTAAACCTTATATTTTTTTTATTTGGAATAATTTATCTTGAGAAAGAATCAATTATATTTTAATCTTTTTTTTGTAATTCCAAGAGTGCCCCTCCACAGACTTATAAAAGGGAACCTATTATCCTCTCTTTCTCACACATTTTTATCCTTATATATCAACCGATACTAACCTTAATATCTTTATATATTCCTTAAACACAATCTATATTTTATTTCCTTTCTAGAATACGATCCCTTAATGGTTTATGGTGTAATACAAAAGAGTGTTCTCAACGATGAGGTATAACTTTTTACTGTGCGTTTTTAATTTTATTTATTCTTCAATCTATTATAAATACATGGTATCTATTTTAAAATAATTAATTATGTATATTAAATTTTCTTAATTTTCCTTATGATCATAGAACAACCATTCTCCATATTATTTCCATTATACAGAAAGCAGAAACATCGCTAATGCGTATGTACAACTCCTTATCTCCAGGAAATAGTGTAATTCATTTTTCATCAGCACTTAAATAAGACTTTTATAAAAATTAATTTAATAAAAATATTTATTATTTACGATATTATCATGATTTTCTAAATTTTAACTATTATTTACCATTTTTTTCCATCCATCAAAAAATGGAAACAATGTTCTAGTGTACGTACGACCAACAGTCTTCATGAATGGTTTAATTTATTTTTCTATATCTACATTTTAGAGATAACTATAAATAAATAAATATATATAATAATATATTGATTAAAATTATATTGATTAAGGATCTATGATCAATTTATAAATATTGATAATTTCAAACCAAAACATGCATGAAAAATGAAGTAGATAATACCCAGAATGTTGATTTTTAATAAAGAATTTTTAATAAATGGGTGATAAGATGTTATAAAAAAATAATATATGGTATGATATTTGTAATTATAATTACGGAATAAATTTATAAGAAATATATATTTATTTAAATGATTTTTGAACATGTATGAATAAATATGATACTTGAGGTAAGGGTTTATCATCTCAAATTTTCTTCTTTGAGACATGTTATGTATTGCACCTATCTTATTTTTTGAGGTTTACATACTAGAAATTTTAAATTTTATATCATGAATGTAATTATTTTAATTATATTAAATGTTTCATTTAAAGTTATTATTTCATGGGGCTTACAATTAAAAAGTTACCAAAGTGGTAAGGGTTTTATGTTACAATATCATTATTTATCTGGATTATTTGTGATTATGTTCTGATGATGAAATATTATGGTATACCTCCCAAGAAACTCAATAATTTTACTCTCATATGATTATTTTTTTAAATAAAAAATTTTCCTTTAATATTCCTCTTTTTAGTACTAAGAGATCAAAAGAATATTTTCCAGGAAAACCAAATTTATTTATATCTTTAGTCAAAAATCCCTTTTCTTCCATATCCATGTTTTATAAAAATGAATTCAATAATGTTTTTAGTATTATTATATTATTTTTAAAATTATTTTGAATCATCATTTATTTTTTACAGAATTGTTTTAAAGGAATTTTCTTTTCATTTTCGGAATAAGGAACTTTTTTGACATTTTTTACAAAAGTATAAAAGGAATGTTTTTTAACTTATAAAACATGAATGTAAGTTTCCACTATCATGACCACCCAATATTTTGAATATTAGTTTACAAATTTCCAATTTTATTTTAAAATAAAAATTTTTCTTTAATATTTTGGAAAATTTTATATTTTAAATATGTTATTTTAAAGTGAAAAGGGTATTTTCCTCAAGAAATGTTCCAAGTGATATTTTAAAGGTATTTTTCATTTAAGATGAAATCATTTGACATTACCTAATCTTTAAAAAGGATAAAATTAAATGGCACTATCCTTATTATTTTTCTCGATGGTTTATGATTATGATGACAAGATTTTTTTGAAACTCGTTTATTTTACATGTGTTATACTATGATGAAATGATGAAATGTTTATGAATACAATTTATTTTACATGGTTTATTCCATGATGAAATCTTTATGAAACCCAATTCATTTTCATAAATTATGATATGATTAATCTTTTACAATCTTGTGGCACACATCTGTATGATTTTCAATATGTGATGGGCCGACAAGAAATTATATATCTCTCCAATGCATTGAGTTAAGATGGATATATCATGAGATAAAAAGGAATGGAATGGACTGTGAACCAACATTATTAAGGGAATCTATCCACTATGACAATATTAAGAGTGAACCATGAATAATAAAATGGAATGTGTATTTAACCTTGAATAATGTGATAGAATGAGGAGTGAACCCAATATACTATGACAGTCGTGGTGTGGATACTTGACTACTCAGGAAATGATTTTCTATGATTTTATGCATGCCAAAATTCTATGTCTTATTCCAATTTTATTCTCTCATGGATAATTCTATTTGATTCATTTTTTTATTCATGTCTTAGGAACTACCAATATTTATTCTATGGCTCAATATTATGATCTATGACATGCAGGGTAGGGTTTTCAAATGTTAATCTCATTATCTCATAACCTTATGGTCATGATATGAATATGTTATCATTGATATCTTCATTATTTACCCTTAATGAGTAAATGATCTCACCCTTTCTTATGTTTCCCTTTCATAAGATATGAAATACTTTTTTTATGTATGATATGTATAAGATTGGTGAAAGTTGTGAAGAATTAAATGGGAAACAATATAGATATTATATGAACAAGTTGTTTATGTATCCAAGTTTCCAAAGGCATTATAACTATATAATTATGTCATGTATCATTATGTTATATAATTAATATTTAACTAAAAATATTTAATATCTATGTATTAAATATATGGGTCATTATAGTTGGTATCAGAGTAAGGTTTAGTTTTTTTTGAAACTTGGATAAAAAACATTAGCAATAACCCTTAGGATAATACTATGTATCAATGAATTTATTTAGTTGAAATAAATAAAGTAGGGTGATTTTCCTAGAAAAAAATACATTTATAGATACTACAATTATATATGGTTTGTAATAGATGCATCTAGGGGTAATAACCCCGAAAATAGTTGGTCGAGTACATATCAACAATCATTTTGGTGAACGGTGAGTGTCCCCTTATTTCCCACCTAATTTTACAATCCTATGGGGTATACATGGGTTAATTCACATATTATATATAAAAAATTATGAATTATTTGAATATATGATGACCAAGGATGACATAGGATAAACCTAAGGTGTCATTGGGTAAAAATAAGGTGTCATGTTTTAGTTCTAGTATGAGTTTAAAAATAATTAAACTAGGAACCTATTAACAATGTTTGTTTCATATTTCATCATCCACATAATAAACCATCTTCCCTTGTGAATTCAAGATAAATGTATCATGATCTTCCCATTCACTAGTATTGATCAAGAGAGAGAAGTTGATAGAAATAAAATGAAACAAATATTTCATTATACTCCAATCAATGTTGACCCACATTCATTTGAATAAGAAAAATAAAAATTTACAATGATAGTTTAATTATATTATATCAATTAAATTTCCATATTATCCCACCCATTTAAGTGTAAATACATCACTATTCTTAGTTTTCAATCATTTTACATGATAAATTGTATAAAAATTAAAGCCAATAATATTTTAGGCATCAAATCACTTAGCTTTCCTCAGAGGACCATGATCCAAAAACATAAAATCATTTGAGATTTCATCTTGAATATAAAAATTAATTATCTATAAAAGAAGATATATGGTGTTACTTTTAACATAGTCAAAATAAGTACACATAAATATTATGAATATGGTTATATACTTATAGGATGGGTGAATCATTCAATAATCACCTTGTTAAAAACTTTTCTTAATTCCATCAAATTTCAAGATTTACCCTTAGTAATATATTGTTTGAGATATAAATTATTAATTAATAGATCTATAATAATACTATTGAGTATCACGTATCTATGATCTTGTAGTAACTCCAATTCAGTCAGTGTAAAATTTAACCCCTTTCTAAGAGGCCATCCAATATTTGGAAATGAATATGATTGGTTTTCAAAATGAAAATTATTAGAGATGTCTTCAACACATCCAAGATGATTGAATCTAGTCTCAATCCCATCAAAATACCTAAAATAAAAATCCCATAACTCTTCAGTTTTGTAACCTTCAGCAATAGAGCCATTTTCTTTAGCTTTATCCCACAAATATGATTTCAAATAACCTAAGTACCGGATAAAAAAATTAAAAACATATTAATTTTTTACACAATGATTTTATAAAATTTAATTCATCAATAAAAAAAATAATATTAACATACCTATCAATTGGATACATCCATTGATAGTGTACCCATCCACCAAGTTTAGATTCATAAACCAAATGAACTGTCAAGTGAATCATGATTGGTAAAAATGATGTGGAAAATAAAATATCCAAATTATAGTGTAAAAATAATTACATCTTTAAGTTTATCAATATTTGTTTCATTTGGAGATTTTACATGAATCTATCTAAATAAGGTACATAACTCAACTATAATTATAGTTACTTCTTCAGGTAATTTATTAGGCAATTCCAATAATAACAACTTCTCTATCAGAATATGGTAGTCATGACATTTCAATCCATGTAAATTTTTACTTTTATATTCAATGTTCTATGAAATGTTACTTGAATATCATATGGTCCTTTTACCTTATTTAAAGTTCAAATGAATGCATCTTTATCATGATGTTTCATTATAAAAATTGTTGAATGATACTTTCCATTCTCATTTTCCCCCAAACTACACTTTATATTCATTGATTATAAATAATTTCAAGCAATAAGGTCATCCTTGGATTTACCCAACTCAATTAGGAATATAAAAATTACATTGTCACAAACATTCTTCTCAATATGAATTATGACAACCTTATGATTTATTAAATTAAACTCTCAATAATTAATTTTTAAAAATATAATCATTTTATTCCATTGTTGTGTTCTAGATGATTTAGATATTGTACCTCATAACCTTTCTCCCTTTATTAAACTGATTAAATTTTCCAAATTTTACAGGGAAATTTACTAATTGTCCCAATTATTTTGATCCAGAAAGAACATTACTAACTTTATCAATTAAATATCTTTTTTTAAATGAATCTTGTTGAACCCGAATTTATGAGAAGCATCAAGAAATAAAATATGAAACATAAAAAACCATTTTCTACTCCGAGGTAAAAGTTGAGGTTCAAAATAAAAATTAAAAATTGGACAAGAAAAATGAGAATGAGTGTTCCAAACTGTTAAGTTTCTGAGTCTAGGAAAGTTACTAAGTATCCCTATTATTGTATAATAAAATTTTAATATTTTTCTCTTCGAATCATCATATACTTTCTTACCATCATCCCATAATTTTTATAGTACTTTGATTAGATATTAAAGGTATACATCAATGTCATTTCTAGGAATTTTATTTATAGGAATAATCATTAAAATAATGAAATAAGTATTCTTCATATACATCCATTTAGGTATATTATAGTGGATACAAACAACTTTCCATATGATATAATTAGTACTTAATATGCCAAAAGGGTTAAAAACTTCAGAGGATAATCCCAAATGTATATTCCAGGGATATAAAGAAAAATATAGATATAATGAATCAAACACATTCCATGATGTTGACTATTTTGGATAGACTATCTATCCTTAATTGTTTCTATCCTGAGCATGTCACTTCCTATCTTATGAATTCTTAGATGAAATGAATAATCTTTTCATGAATGGTTATAGTGAAAAGTAACACAATACCATTGTGGGGGTTTTCTTCTTCTACTTCTTTTGGGTGTTGCAATGATTTTTACACTTATTATTGCTCAATAAATTCTATCCACTTGTATGAAATCATATACATTCTATTTAATTGGACTCTTCTCCTCAAATAAAGCATGAAATCATTAGGTCATGCATGTATCTTTATATAATCATGTTTAAGTGTGTTGATGATTTTCTTCATCTCAAAGAATGATGTAGGGATCTTAGCTTCACTAAATGCATCATAAAAAAAATCTAAAATCATGGACTCTTCTTTGTTTGTAATTTCAAATAGACACTTGATAAGATATAACTTATGTTGAATATACAACTTTAAATACTTATTGAACCATTCATACAATTCTTTTATTCCAATTTCAACTAATTCATAAAACTCTATTTTTATCACTGATGTTTTGAGAAAGATTAACCTGCTCTGGGTCAACTATGGGTTTTTTGTTATATTAAAATCATGTACATTGTATCCTATAAATCCAAATGCATCATTTTTCATGTTTTTAAATGAATTATCCTCTAGAGGGTCACTTTGTGTTTCATTGAATATACGTTCATTATATTGACTATTTATAACATTCGATTCATCATGAAAAATCTAACATACATATCAAGAATGAAACTTTTTCAACACCAAGTGATCATATACTTCATTTCTATTTAACAATCAGTTGAATTTATAGTTAGGGAACAAAAATTAAATTCTATTATCCACTGATTGGTTTGCTATTGCATAATCTAAAACTTATTCATAACCCTTATCATATCGAGGTGTGTTTCAAGATAAATTGATAAAAACTTTATCCATAGGTATTGGATTACCACACATATCCATATACATTAAAAAATAAATATATAAATGTTTAATCCAACAAGTAAAATCAATTCTTAACATCATTGTTTAAAAAATCATTTCTCCAACAAAATTAAACTGATAATAAAACTCAATTTAAACTAAAAGGTGAAAAATAATTTAAAAGGATTAGTGGCACACTGTAAAATGATTAGAATATTGACAAAAATTTGAACAAATTTAATGTAATAAAATTAAATATATAAAATATTCATAAATATTCAAGAAAATAAGTACAAGTTATAAATATAAGGAAAATCTATATCATCACATAATTAATATTAATAAAAGAATATGAATATGTAAAAGTATAAATATAATTGCAATATATTTAAAAAACAATTAAATTAATAAATAAATATATATATATATATAATTAATTGTAATTAATCATTGTAATAAATATTGATTGATGATTTAATCACATTATAATGTATCATTTTGAAATGATATTAATTTATAATATAGTTTCAGGTCATTATTAGAGAATAATAATTTCAATAAATGTGATTTGTTAGAAAAAAATTTTGGGTAGGTGTGAGATACTAGATTTTTTACCAAGTATGTCCCTATTTAAAATTTTCAGTAAACCTATTTTGTTGGGATTCCCTTTGTTGATGGAACTTGGTGGCCAAGTCTTGTTTGGATATGAATATAATTTATTGGGGGAAATGGACTAATGTTTTGGGACATATATCTATTTGAATTAATGAAGTTTGGGTATAAACATGTTAAATGGGTTGATGAGGGGCTTTCCACTCCTTGGAATGCTTTGGATGTTCTTTAGGTCCATCTATAGAATTCGGTCTTAAAACCTCTTATTGGGAGATTAAACACCATGTACCTATTATATGATATTTAACTACCCCTAGACATGTCATGAACCAGTGGAGGGAATGAAATGATTAGACATTGTGTAAACTGTTCATGTCATGTAAAATTTGAGCATGGTTAAATATTAATCTTAGACGATGGGATTTTAACTATATCCCTCTAAAAATGAATGCATGATGTGTAAATGAGTTGCATTACATGTAATATCACAAGATATTTTTAAAGGTTCTGAGTGGTTTATTTATCATTTAACCCACTGCAACCTTTATCCTCTCAACCGTAGGGTATATTCTAGTTGATTTTAGAGTACCATCCTCCCTTCTAGATGTCCCATTTGAGCAATCAATCCCTAGTAAATTGTTATATTTAGTTTTTCCCTTCTCTCCCTTTGTTATCTGATCATTATGGTGTAACACTTTGACCGTGGTTGTTGTTGGTTTTGATCTTGATCGATTATGATGTAGGACCCTTCTTGTGATCATCTTCACCTTCATCCTTTTTGGATTTGTTTCCTTGGAAGTGTAGCATTAAACTCCAGTTAAAGGTAGGGGTTAAAATCTTAAACCTATGGTCTTTTTTCAATTGACACATATATGCAATATTTTTATGGTATTGATGCTTATATTAAATAATTAACTAATTTAATAGAATTATGATAATACTATGTTGGATTTTTCATTGGATCCCATTATATTTAGTTGATGATGTGAACTGTCTTATAGCTACTCGTTGGTTAAGAGAACCTTTGAAAATAATGTATTGGAAAAAGATTAAATATTATATTTTCATTACATATGATTCAAGTGATTTCGGGTTATATATTCTCATTGGAAAGTGGATTATTTTATTAGTTTAATAAATAGGAAATTGGAAGAAAAATGTTTATTAGAAAAATTAACCATTGGTCTTATGTGGTCATATTGCGATATGCTTGTTGTTGTGACATGCACATCTGACACATGTTGAGATGCTTATATATCGGGCTACGCCTTGACATATGCAGAGATACTTATATACTAACATATGAATTGACTAGTGATGAGATGCTTATATATAAGGCTATACCCTAACACAAGTTGAGATTCTTAAATATCGGGCTATGAGCTGACACATGATGAGATGCTTATATATCGGGTTATGATCTGACACATGCTGATATGTTTATATATTGTTCTAGGACCTAAAACAAGATGAGATGATTATATACCTGGATATGCTTTGAAAAATACTGATATTCTTATATAGTGGGCTTGGCCCAATGATTTGTAATACCATGGGTATATGGTTGTGGTTGACAAGGTTGTGCTACATACTCAGAGACATTCTGGAAGGATGTAGAAGTAGGTTATTTCCTTATTTTATTAATTATTGGATTAATTAATACACCTATTTATCTCATTATTTCATGCACTTATTATCAGACTGCTTTGTTTAGACACGATGGTGTCAACCTATTAAGTTTTACTCACACCCTATTCAAGATTCTGTTCGGTACCTGAGAAGATTACAAGGATACAAGTATGGTCTAGGTAAAGGGACCTTATAGATGATTATTGTTTACCATATGGGATGGAGTTTGGAGATGGGGCCGACAACGAGTTTAGGACTAGGGCCTTTTTGAGTTTATTTTTATCATCTTGTCTTTATTCTATATTGTTTTCAGTTTGAAATTAGATACATCTCAGTCTAGAATTACATGATTCCTCATTATTTGTTTATTGGTTTCTCCTTTTTTCCAGTTCTGTTATATGGTTTCCACTTTGTCTATTAATTTGATTTATTTTTATATGGATTATTTCTAATACTATGAAACTTCATAATAGGGGGTATAGTCTCCCCGCTATACATATCACACCCTCTCTATTAGTCAGCAGCCTCTGACATACAGGGAGGTTCACATGAGGTCTCATAACCAAACCTTTTCGGCCACATGAGAGAGTGTCGGATCAGGGGACATTGAAAAGTGGTATCAGAGGAGTAGTTTTTCTTTTATATTACTTTATTGTTTGGGAAATTTAGAAAGCATACTAGGATTTGTTAGTACGCAGTAATGAGCTTTTTCATGGTAGTTGTTAACCCATGTACGGGAGAAATCCATTTTCCCTAAGAGAGGATTGTTTTTCATGATGTTCGCTTGCTACAATTTGGTGTTCTTTCACCTTGGGTGATTCATATGTTATGTCATGTTATTGTTTCTTGAGATTTATACTCGTGGCCCCATATGGTGAAAAATGAGTATCCATGCATCATCATAGCCACATAGGGATATATACTGACATGAATTGTTCATTAAGTGGACCTATTTATTTTCATGTGACATATTTACTATGTAAACTATGATATGAGATGTCTATTATACTTGAAAAATGAAATGAAAGAACAATTATATCATGCTAAACACATGTGAATCCATTTATAGAGAGACTAGGAGTTAGTGGTTATCTATTGTAGGCAACTGTTGAGGTTAACCTCGTTGTTACCCATTGCTCAAAGGTGTGTGTGTGTGTATTGTGTAGAAAATTCATCTTTGACATATTCAAATTGAGTCTTAGAAGATACATAATCAATATGATTCTAATGAAATTGATATGGAGCTTCCTATAGTTATTAAGGATCATATGGATGATAGGATTTGTGATGTATTCCTAAGGGTCATGTGATCTATAGAAGGGGAGACTGTTCATACAGTGTCTTTGATGTTTGAGCTGACAAGAGAGTTTCATCTACAACATACGCCTATGTTCATAGTGGAGTTAGGGCCTTAGTAAACGAATTTCTTGATTGAGTTAGTCTAGATGATCTTCAAGAACCTTGAGACACCCATATATTTGCGGGTGAATCTTTATGGAAACATGATTCATGGCCTAGTCAAACATTAGTATGACATTCTAGAGAAAGTCAGACAAGAAGAGGAGTTTTCTTAGAAGGAATTAAAGATAAATTTCCTGATAAAATTTTATCCTGAGATGTTCAGGGATGAAAAATATCATGAGTACATGAATCTGATATGGGAGGGCATGTTGGTGTTAGACTACATCATATGTTTCATTGACCTATAGTGCTTTTCTCCATCTCTAGCAGATGATGAGATCTCTAGGGTGAGGCATTTTTAGGATGAGATTCCTTATGAGATCAGGTATGAGGTGAAATTTTTGGTTTGAGTAGTTTTTAGGATGTGATGAACCAGGTACTCATCCCAGAGGGGAATCTACGAGTGGTCTGGAGTAGCAGTAAATATGTTTCAACCGGGACAACATGGATCAAATTTTTAGGTTTTAAAAAGTTCCACTATGATAGTTTTTACAAGACAGTAGTGGGAAGAGTAGTCAAGGTAGTAGAAAACCATATTAGGACCATGTTTCATTACAATGTTATTAGAGTGGAAAGTTTGGAAAAAAGTTTCCAAAGTGTCTTTACTCCGTTGTTGACTATCATGTCTGTGGAAGAATGCGTCATCTTTAGAAGTTTTGGGTGAAATTTCCACAACATAAAAATGAAAATGGATAAGGATAGGCATATTAGTATGGAATGGGATTAACTACCGCTCAGCAGGTCGGTAGGTAGAGTTTCATTGGCCGTTTGGGTAGAGAAAAGGGATGTGGTACCCCGATGATGAAGAGACACTATTGGGAAGAGGAAATAGCTCAGCAGAGTCAGACTGAATCCTAGGGTTGATGGACAAGTCAGTTGTATGTTATAAAGACTACTCTAACTATTATAAATGGACGACCTTCGACTATTAGAGGTACAATTCTTCTATCTTCTATCATGCTTGTATTTTGTTTTATTTAAGAGGATTTTATACTTTTTTATCTACTCTTTTTCCAAATGTTTTGGGCTTGGATTTGGAAAGCGTGGAGGTTTCTTTGATAAGAAATACACTACTGGGAGTGCAATTAGAGAATACCCAACATTGAAAGCCATATTCATTAGATATTAGGCATTATCATTTCTTTTAAGAACCATTTGTGTTGAAAATGATAGGCTTAGATTTGATTCATGGTATGGAATGGATAGTTCTATATCAAGCTCGTATCAACTGTTATCAGAGGAGAGTTACCATTCTATCTCTAGAAGGAGGCAGTTATTCTCACCAAGGTGAGTGGGATCATAAGGTTGGTCATGTAGGTCCAATTCAGTGTATATTGGATTATATCATAGCTCAAATAGCCAGTATTACTCTAGATAATGGTGGAATAAAGTACGATTCTTTTCCTCTAGTGGTAGATCATTTTTAGGAGATTTTTTCAATTAAGTTATATGGATTAATGTCTGAACAATAGATCATGTTTACAATCAATTTGGTGTTGAGAGCAGATCCAGTCTCTATCCCACCTTACATAATGGAACCAGTAGAGCATCCACAATTCAAAGTATAGTTGGAAGATCTGGATGCTAAGGTTTCAAATGGATGAGGACATATCCTTGGAGTTATCCAGTTTTCTTCTCCAAAAATGTTTATGGTACCTTACAATTGTGTGTGGATTATCAGATATTGAACCTGATGACGGTCAAGAACCGGTATCCCCTTCCGCGTATCAATGATCTCTTTGATCATCTAAGAGGTTCTAAAATTTTCTCCATGATCGATTTGAGATTTGGATAGCACCAGTTAAGGGTGAGACCATCATACATACCTCATAACTCTTTTAAGAGTAGGTATGTATTATATGAATTCATTGTGATGTCATTAGGGTTGACCAATGTGTCTATGATATTCATGTCCTTGATGAATCTGATATTTTGTTCTTTTATAGATCCATTTTTTGTTGTTTTAGTTGATGAAATATTAGTGTACTCCCAGTCATAAGTAGATAATTCCCAACATATTGACATTATATTGATTACGTTGAGAGAGAATTAGCTTTATGCCAAGCTATCTAAATGTAGTTTCTGTATTGATAAAGTGAACTTCTTAAGCCATGTTATCTTAGAGGCTGGAGTTTCAGTGGATCCAAATAAGTTTGAAACTATAGTATCTTTTGAGAGTCCCAATAATGTCTATTTGATTCAGATATTTCTTGATTTAGTATGTTATTATTGGATCTTTATCCTTGATTTCTAGCGTATAACGACACCGATGTCGGGAATGACCAAGAAGGGAGTAAATATTGTTTGGTCTGATTCTTTTGAGAGAGATTTTTAGGATCTGAAGGAAGGATGTATGGAATCAACACCTATCCTCAATTTACATGTGTCGGGGAAAGAATAAACCATGTACAACGACACATCTGGAGTTAGAATCAGAAATGTTTTGATATAGTAGGATCAAGTGGTTGCTTATGGAATTATATAGTTGAGACCGCATGAGAAAAATTACCCTACAAATGATATGAAGTTAGAAATGGTGGTAAATTCCCTAAGATATTGGATACACTATCTCATGGGTGAGAGTTTTTGAATATGCACAGACCACAAGAGCCTCAAGTACATCTTTTCATTATAGTACCTGAACCTTCATCATTGGGGGTGGGTCAAATATCCAGAGTCTTTTGACTTTGATTTGACTTATTCATCGAGAAAGGGATTTTTTTGCCTATTATTTGAGCTAGAAAACTCATAATGACGCAATACAAGAGTCCTTTGATGAGTGGTGGATGATGAAACTCTTTTCATAAATGCATCAAGATGTTCATGAGTCTTAGAGATGAGAAGAACTAACATCAACATTGGTTATGCCTATGATTTTGGACCGAATCAAAATATAGAATTTATCTAATAAAGAGGGCCTAGTTCTGAGCGAAAGATTATATGGTGGGAAGACACCATTGAGATAGTCTCTTGGTAGTGAAAATTCTCTTCTTTTCTATTACTGAGTATGGGTTCCTATGGGCTTGTGTGTGGAGATGATGAGGGAGTTCCAAGGTTATAGATAGGTGGTACATCCTAGTTTTACAAATATGTATCATGATAACAGTAGACAGTACTAGCGGTCAGGAATAAATAAGGTGATAGTGGGATTTGTAGAGAGATTTTTGACTTGTTAGTAGGTGAAATCCAATCATCATTGGCTTGTTGCGCTATTACAACATCTTCCCATTCATGAATGCAAATGGGATGATGGAACTATGGAATTGGTGATAGGATTACCTAGGAAAATCTATGAGATTAATGTAGTATGGGTGATCATGGATTGACTGGTGAAGTCATCCCACTTCTTACCTATTAGGGAGACCTTCATATTTGATGATTTGGTTAGTCTTTACGTACATGAGATAGTTCTATTGCATGATGTTTCATGGTGTATCATCTCTAATAGAGATCCTCATTTGACATCAGGCTTTTGGATGGGTATTCATAAGGATATAGGATCACAAATTATTTTGATCATAGTCTATCATCCATAGAATGATTTTCAATCAAAGCGGACTATTTAGGTTCCAGATCATATTCTACAAGCATGTGTTTTGGATTTTGATGATTCTTAGGAGCATCATATGACACTAAAAGTGTTTTCATATAATAATAGCTTCCATGTATTAATCCAAATGAATCGTTTATAAGCCCTATATGTAAGGTTGTGATTTTTTCTTCTTTGTTGGTTACAAGAACATGAGTCATCTTTTATTGGACCTAGTCTTATGTATGAGATGTCTGAGTAGGTTTAGTTGATCAAGAGGTAGTTGATGACCACAAAAAGTAGAAAGAAGTCTTATAATGACAATCTAATATGACCTCTAGAGTTTCTAGTTGGTCGTTGGGTTTTCCTACGGGTGTAGCCTTGGTTGGGGAAATACTGAAGAAATAAATAGGGAAAGAAAATGCCTAAGTTTTTCCATCCATTTGTGATAGTGGGAAGGGTCGGTATACTGGAGTACTGATTATCCATTCCATAGTTCTACAATTCCATGCATTATGTGTTTCCCATGGCACATATTTAGAGATATTATCCTGACCCTTCTCATGTGATAGACATTAAAGATGTCGATCTTAGTGTTGATGTTTCCTTTAAGGAGCATCCCATGAAGATTGTGGATTGTAGTGAAAAGTATCTTTGGGGTTAGAATATATCTCTAGTTTGAGTGTAGTGGCTCTATGGGTGAGTTCAGGAGGAGACCTAAAATAGGGAGTCTGATATGTGGGCATAGTTTCTAGTTATGTTCTCCAAGATTCCATAATGATTCTTGGAGTAGCTCAAGGATGAGATGTTATATGGTGTGGAGTTTTTAAGATACTGTATTTTTTCTAGTATGTCCCCCATTTGGTTGTTCGTTAAAACTCTTTTGTTGGGTTTCCATTTGTCTTTGGACCTTGGTGGCATAGTCTTGTTTAGAGACTAAGAGTCTTTATTGGAAATAATGAATTAATGTTCAGAGATGTATGTTTATTTTAATTAATGGATTCTGGTTATAAACGTGTTATACGGATTTATGAGGGGTTTTCCAGGGTTTAGAAGGATTTTGAGGTGTTTTGGGTCCTTTTATATAATTTTGGATTAAAACTGTCAGTTGGGAAATTACACATAGTGTACCTATTAAACGACATGTAACTGTTTCTAGACAAATCATGAACTAGTGTAGGGTGTGAAACGACTACACATCGTATAAATTGTTCACATTATGGAAAAGATGGTAGGGGTTAAATATTAATTTGAGGTGATGAATTTTTCATCCAATCAATCTAAAAATAAATACAAGATGTGTAAATGAGTTTACTCCACGTAATATTCTGAGATGTTTTATTAATGGTGTCTAGAGGATAATTTTTCATTCAACCCACTACTACCTTTCTCCTATTGACCCTAGGGAATTTCCTAAGCTATTTTGGAGCACCATCCTCCCTTACAAACATCCCTTTTGATCAATAAATCCCTATTAAGTTGTCCTATTTTTGTTTTACCCTTTCTCCCATAATTCTATGGCCATTAGGTTATAACCCTTTAACCATGGTCATTGTTGGTTTTGATCTTGATCAGTTATGATCTAGTATCCTTCTTATGATCATCTGTGCCTTTGTTTTTTTGGTGTTTTATGTTGGAAGTGTTGGATTAATCACTGGTTAAAGGTTGGGTGTTAAAATATTAACCACATGGTATGATTTCAATTACTAAGTCTATGAAATATTGTGATTGTACTGATGATTATGCACAATAATTAACTAATTGAATAGAGTATTGATAATAACATATTAGATTCTTCGGTAGATACTTTTGGATTCAATTGATGATGTGAACAAGCTTATAGATACTCATTGGGTGAGAAAACCTTTGAAAATAATTAATTCTCAATGTATTACGTAAGATTTTATCATGACATGTGATTCAGGTGATTTATTATTATATATTCACCATGGAAAATGGATTATTTGATAAATTGAATAAATGGGATGTTTAAAGACAAATGATAATTAGTAGAATTAACCATTAGGTATTATGTTTTCATATTTTGATATTCTTGTTGTTGTGATATGCACTTGTAACACATGATGAGATGATTATATACCGGGGTATGCCCTAACACATGATGAGATACTTATATACTAGGCTATTCCCTAACACATATATAGATTCTTATATACCAGGTTATGCCTTGACACATTCTGGGATGCTTATAAACTGAGCTTTTCCCTGATACATGTTGAGATACTTATATATAGAACTATTATCAGATAGATGCTAAGATGCTTATATACCGGTCTAGGCCCTAGCACATAATGAGATGATTATATACTGGGCTAGGCCCTATCACATGCTAGGATTCTTATATAGAGGTCCAAGCCTAGTGATTTTTTATACCATGGGTATATGGTTGTGGTTGGAATGGCTGTGCTACATGCTCATAGACATTCCGATGGGATAATGAAGTAGGTTGTTGGTTTATTTTATTAATTGTTTAATTAATTAATAGACATGTTTATCACATTATAACATTCACTTATTTATTAGTATGGTTTGTTTAGACATGGTGGTTTTGACCTATTGAGTTTTAATCACACCGTATTTGGGCCATCATTTGAAACCTGAGAAGATTATATGGATTCATGTATAGACAAGGTAAAAGGACCTTGTTGGTGAGTATTGATTTCTAGATGGGATTGAGTGTGGATACGAGACCAACATGGGGTTCAGGAAAGGGGTATTTTTGAGTTTATTTGTACCATCTCGTATTTAGTATGTATTGTTTTTTTGTTTAAAATTTGATATATATTCATCCATAATTACAAGATTTCTTATTATTGGCATATTGATTTCTCCTCCCAGTTGTGTTATATGGTTTCTTCTATGTCTAATACTTTGATTTATTATATTTTTATGGATTATTTCTGCTATTATGACACTTCATAATTGGGGGTATAGTCTATTCACTATACATATCACACCCCACTACTATTCTGAATCCTCTAGCATATATGGAGGCATGCTCTAGGTCTCATAACCAACCTTTTTCATCCAGGTGAGGTATTGCCAGATCGGGGGACGTTATAGGGCTCAACCAACTTCTTCATTGATCAGAGTGGGTCCTTGATTCGAAAAAACACATATCCAACATGAAAAAATGTGGATCCAATCCAACATGAAACATTAAAAATGAATAACATAAACAAAACAAAGTAAAAAATATTACCACTCAATCAAAGCTATTGGATTTCATGGAATAGGGATGAGGAGAAGATCATGATGAGGAGAGCACATCGTATGGTGTGGAGATTAGAGAGGTGTTGTTTTCAATGTCTGGAGCTCAAAAGGATGGGGGATAAATGGATATGGATATAGATAGAAGGGAAAAGAGGATGGGGGTATGGGTCGTGGGGAGAAGGGGGTTAAGGTGATGTCAGAGTCAATAATCTAAGTCGTAAGGGATAGGGGTCGTTAGGAGAAGGGAAACATGGAGGTATTGTTGGGGGTCACGATCACAGGTCACCACTATCGGAGGTTAGGGTGGGGGTCAGTGTTGAAGGTATAGTGTGCATGGGGGGCTAGGAGTAGTCGATGAAATAAAGGTGGAAGAGAAGGGTTGTTTTCAAGGTCACTGCCATTGAGGGTTGGGGTGGTGGTAAACATCGAGGGGAGGGTGCGTACGTGGATCAGGAGGGGTTGTCAGTGGTGGGGGATGATGTGATAATGTTTTTTTAAATATTTATTGTTGATTTTTATTAAATATTTGAGAAATATAATAATTTTTAATATTATTTATAAATAGCGACAATTTAAATATCCTCTACAAATAAACTTCCACTACGAACTATGTTTTTTTAGTGTTACCCCCACCCCAGTCCACCCTGTTAAACATCTCCTATCTCTCTATTTCTTGAGTAATCCACCATGCCTTGGAGAAGATCATCAGAGGTGCATCTGGTGAGACAATGATGAATGATATGTTGGTGGGAGATGATAATTTCGAGGCAAAAAATGTAGGCTAAATGGGTTGGTTGATTAAGGTTTATATATAGGGAAAAGGTGTGTGGGTAGTCAAGAGGCTGAAGAATATGGGGGACTGATGGATGAGTATTTTAGATAAATAAACCCATACTAGGACCTAAGGATCGCTTTCACCTGATAAAACTTCAAAGTGGTCCATTAAGCTAGCGAAATCTACCTATAGGCAACTCCTTGAAACCCTAATCTTATAATCATTTTTTCCTTTATTTTCGTTGGAAGCCTGATTGGGTAACATGCATCCCTATCCCCAGCTTCTATGGGAGGAGTGATCTTACATTTTTGGGAATCTAAATTATGAAAAACTCACTCTCTCCACTGACAAATAACGCACCAATAACCTCATCGTACCTCTGAACGTCAATGTGTGGGCCTTGATGGTGCATTTGAATCTTCTTCTTTCAACCCCAACTAGAGAAATTGGGTCCCATTGTCTGCTCTGCCTCCAACCCTTATACCACAGACGCATGGGGTTCATCTTTTAAAAAAATATATAAAAAAGTAAAAAGTAAAAAACAAAAAAACAAAAAGGTATTGATTAAAATGGGTATTAATTTTATTATTCAAACTAAGATTCAGATTAGATTATTGATTTTTAACAGTGATCATTTCATTAATTGGGTTTGAGTTCATTTACCTTCAATACAGTAAGGGTTAATATCTCTAAATATTATTAATAAAAAATATGTTTTTTTATTTTTTTAAAGGAAATAAATACTATTTTTTCCAATTTATATTTTTAGTTGTGAGAATTTGGTGTCTCTATAATTTCACTATAACATATTCCCATGGCTGACATCTAATCTCATGGAGAGGAAAATTTAGAAAAACAAAATTTACGAGTAATCTGGAACATGAGGAAGAGTACAATGTTCATTTGTTTGTGGCTCCTACTTTCACTAACACAGTTACACTATAGTGTATATGGAAAATTATGTTGGGATAAAATTACACAATCCCGTAGAAATTATATGAATTCTTAGTTAAGATAGTCACTACCTCAATCAAATTTAAGATTCTATATTATAATACATCATGTTTATAGAATGGATTTAATTTCTAGGGAAAATATAAACTTTTTTTGGTGGATGGGCTATATTTTAAATCAGGGTTCAGAATGAAATTATGAATAGTTGGATTTCTTAAAATGAGGTTTTGGGATGTGGTTTGGGACCTAAAAGTTAATTTGGTTGCCCGGGTGAGTCTTGTGAGCTCTGTGTTAGGTTTCAAGATTTTTAGAGGTTCCTACCTAGGGGAATTTTTTTGGTTTTCATGGTTTAGTACAAACCATGAAACACCTCAAGCGTAAGGAGGTTTTCAATTCCTTTTCTAAACCTCATGGTTGAGTTATAAAATTAGTGAATATTTCTGGGTTAACTATGTGAGGTCTAAGAAAAAACCATGTGAGCTAGATTGGACATAGGTATTGACACAAGGTTTGTACACAATTGCAGACAAACCGTGTAAAATATTGAAAGCTGAGGCTGTTCTAATTCACATAGTTAGCATATAGTTTGGAAACCCATGTTTCTCAACTATAAGAGATGGATGTACTTAGATAGTTTCTAGCACACAGTTGGCATATAGTTTAGAAAACCATGTGTATAAATCATGTGGCTCATTTAAAGTGGGTTTTTTGGGTTTTCCCCTATTCAATTTTAAGTCTCTACCCCTCATTTTCCTTCATATCCCTCACACACCTGCCCAACTGACCGATCCCTCCTTCCTCTGATTCCCATTCTTTTGGGATGGTTCAAGCTTTATTTTTTGGAATTTTTAGGTAAGGATTCACCTCCATTAGATTCCATTACTCTCCTTATACCTCATATCTAAATTTTGAGTTCTTTGTTTAGAGTTTTTTATTTTTATTCCACTCAATCATTGTGGAATCAACCATGTTTTATGGGGGTTTTGTATTGATTGTATATGGGACATCTGGAGATGACATCAGAAGACTGTTTCACGCCATTTCGATGATTGTATGTCTCACTTCCAAATTTATTAAGGGTTTTTAATTTAAAATAAGTTAAATAGGAATATGTATTGGGGATTCATGTTAGTTATTTACCTGTTACTAGTGTTGGGTGTCATCTAGGAACCTCCTGTGGATAGTTTCTTGTGGGTTCGTATAATGATGTGTGCCTAGTGATTAAATAAAAAATTATTCCAAGTAGTTTTTGGTTTTTTAATCAATTGTAATTATTATTTAATTATGAATTTATTATAGTTGAGTACCTTGTCTTCTTGGGTTTGGATTAGAGGGTTGGGTGTCAATGTAGGCAGGGATTGGTCTTGGTCAGGGATTAGAGAGCCTAGGTAGCATCTTCTAGCCTACAAAGGTAAATTTGGAAAGAATCCATAATGGTAGGTGGTAACTATATTTTCCCATAGTAATTTTTTTATTTTACATTCTTATGATTCCCATATCACTATATTTTTAGTGATGAATTTAGAAACTAATTAAAATTTTTAATTGTTTTTCCATAGTTAACATCCTTTTACATGCCTTGAGTCTTGTGGGAAGGTAGTTCCTAGTGGAACACCTTAGTAAAAATGTGACCTTTCTAATTGGATAATTAAATGGTGTTTTATATGGAAGTGGTATTTTTGGGAAAATATCATTTTGAAGGGAAATTAGAAATGGTACTTGAAATGGTATTTTAGAATTGGTAAATTGGGTTCGTTTTTGAAATAAAAAATAGGGAGATTGTGTTGGAAACTTGTGTTGGGTATTTTGGAATTAGTGTTTTAAAAGAGTATTTAAAACATTATTTGGATCAATATTTCAAATATTGAATTGTAACCAGATTTGGAAATGGGAATTCAAATTGATTTCAAAATAGAAATGTTAAATTAACCCTTATGACTTGTAATTGTTTATTATGTGTTATGGAAAATGATGATATGTGTGTACATACTTCTCTGATGTAAAAAAAATTTATTTTTTATGACGTTTAAACCTAGTGTGAGTATGGAACTTGAGAGGATGTTTGATATTTATGGTTAAACCCATGGTGAACATGTCCCCCGAGTAGATGCGATGATTGATGATTCACCCTAGGGTGAACACAACCTCTCAGTGGATGATAAGTTTGTTAGTTGAAATCATGGTGAACACAGCACTCAGATGGACTTTAGTTTGGCTCTAGGGATGGTTATATTACCCCTATATGCAATATTTTGACCAGGGATGGGTATATTTCCCCCAACAAGAGATGATTTGGAACTTTCATCATGACATGCTCAGAGACACACCGACACTAGTTGGTATGTACCATTCTTGGGGTATAGTAAATCCCTAGGATTAGCATTTGTTTTATGCTTTTCATTTTAATTTTTTTTTAATTTTTTAATAGTATTTTCTTATCTTGAGAACCACATAATACACTTTCCATATTGTCCCCATGGTATCCTCACTTCGACAAGAATAGAATAGTCTACTAGGGATGAGAATTGTTGTTATTTCCTCAAGCTTTTACAGTTGATTAGTTTCAACCTCAAGTGGTTCAATTAAGTGTGATGTTATTGATTTATGGGATTTTTATGATTGGATAATAAAATAAATGGTGTGTTCATTCATGCATTATACTAGGAATATAATATTGGTATGATATCCATATGTTTCCTATGATTGATAGCTGTCTGAAATTCACATGTGCTTATATTTATTTACTGTATGTGGTTTATGTATACCGGTAATTAATATCTACCCATGGTCTTATATAATTTTATTCAGGTGATTTCCACTAGGGAGAACATTATGGGGGATAATTCAATTTATTTTCCTCTCCTAGAGTGGTTCGTGTCCTTGGATTGATCATGACACTTCTAGGGTGGTTACCCCACATTACCAGCTTCCAAAGGCGGGTGAACTATACCACTATGATTGATTATATTGAATCCTTGATTGGAACATGATGATGTTATGTTGGTCCCTCATACCATTAATTCATCCATAACATTCATCACCTAGTCAGGGTCTCCCTCATAGATTTGAGACAAGTTTTTGAATCTCATTTCAAGCTGCATCTTGTAACGGACACCAATAAATTATGCTAATTTCTACAATAATGGGGAATAAGGATTTGGTAATATTTTATGGTGATGTTGGATATATCTGGACATCTATTGATATTTTGTGTGTTTGGAATATCTAAATTTATTCTTCTTTTAGAGTCGAGGGAATCTCATGTATGAGCCATCTTGGGTTTAGAACACAAGGCATCCCATGTCCATCATGAGGAAACTTGATGCATGGGAATGAGGAATATGAGGCATGTTGCATCAGGTATATCATGTTCATCATGTTCATCATATGAAGTATAGATTATGATACATTAGGTTTAGGGTCTTACAAGGACATGATAAAACGTTTAAGGCCTTGTGGGGACCTAATCATAGGTTTAAATTATTATGGGGTGATGATCAAAGCTTAAAAGTCTTGTGGGAAAATGGTCAGAAGTTTAATGTGTTTTGGGGACATGATCACATGTTTAATGTTTAGTGGGGACATTTACCACATACACTTGTTTCATACTATGATGGATGTGGATTGGAATCACATGGAGACACCAAAGTCCAGTGGGGAAGTCAGGTTTAGATAGCGAGAGGTTGAGTGTGCCCCAAGAGGGAAAATGATCACACTTTGGGGTTGTCGCCTCCTAGGGGGAAGACTAATAGGATTGTGATGGTGTTAGGATTCCAGGGTTGAACCTCAAGGAGGATTCCCACAAACCTTTTTAGGAGATATGGATCAAAACCCTTTTAGTTTGAGTGTGAATTTTAAGGTTGTATAGTAGTATTGATCCATGTAGTTTAACATCACGGGATAAGGATGCTTGTGTCGTAAAAAAAGTGATAACAAGTGATAGTGTGGGGATTATGCATAGGGGATTCCTAGAAGATTGGGAATCATCTCAGGATTATCACATTATGCTTCCGATATTTTTTACGTAGGATAGAGAAATAATTTAACATCACGAGATATAGACGTTTTCATGCAATTTAACATCATCTGACTAGTACATGGGTACTGTTCAATTTAAAGTATTATATCTTGTAAGTTGTTGGTAATTACGCATGGGTAAGCCCAGTTAGTACTAAGGATCAAAAATGGTATGAGTGGGGCTTAAGCATAGAATTATACTGGGTGATACTATGTAACAACATTAGTGTTATTGGGGAATGTGAAAGAAAGCTTCCGGAGTGTTGATGAGGAGCAGGGATGGTGTGATTGGGGATTACGTATGGAAGCTTTCTAAATGATGGGGGTATCGTCTCACTCACATGAGTCATATTGTGATCATCATATGAGGCATCCAATGATTATGACATACGGTATCCCATGTTCAACTCATAGGTAATGGCTATGATTTAACATTATATGAAAGGATATTGTGTGTGGGGCATGCACATTGAGATTCCGATTATTTCTTCCCCATATTAGGTCACAAGGGAATATTGACCCACAAACGGGTCGAGGAATATGATTGGGGTATAGACCTAAGGAGGAGGCCCAGGGGGACTACTGGGAATAAGTATGGACATATCTAGGGCTCATGTTATAGGGAATCCCACTATTTACCCCCTCATGTTTATTAACAAGGGCATCTTGACCTGTTAATGGGTCAAGGAATCTGATTGGGGCTTACACCTAAGGAGGAGGCCCAAGAGGACTTCTTAGGGGTCATATTAGGATTATATCATGAGGTATATTTCACATGAAACATAATGCATATCGTTCTTATCACAAGAGGAATCCTATGATCTTTGTATAATGTATACTACAATTTAACTTCATATAGCGAGGACTAGTAGGTATAATAGTACACAAAAATAATGATTTAACTACAATTATTTGGTGGTGTTTTGTCAAATGGCTACTAAAAATATATAAATATTTTAGTATTGTATTTTTAAAAACCTCCACTAAATATTTACTAATATTTTTTTAAAAATTCTTTCTTCCCTCCCCCAAGCCATCTTCCCCATTCCCCCACCCTGAGCCCTTCCCCTCATTGTCCCCACTCTCTCCCTCCTCACCGCCAATTCTCTCTCCCTCACCATTGACCTCACAATCACCCTCACTATCATTTCACCTTCTACAGTCCTTTCCCCTTCCATTAAACTGCTTTTTCAACCACTTTCCCCTTGTAATCATTCCGGTCACCCCTCTCCCCCTCGGTCTGTGCGCCAATCATCCCCTTTCTCCCTCCAGAGCCCTCTCACCCTACCACCACACAAATTGTTTTCTGTTATTTCCACATGCAATCGATGAGAATCCCACACCATCAACATTACTAGGAACTACTATTTCCTATCTGAAATCACCTATAAATTAAAATTATTGATAATATTTTTCTGAAAAAATTATCTTTACTAATTTGTTTTTTTATTTTATTATGTATTATGAAAGTATACTCAATTAATTATTCATATATGATATTTATTATAATTAGTTTAAAATTAGTGTGATAGTTATGTTTATAGTAATCATTACTTATTAAATCAATTAAAATACTTTATATTATTTTTTTCATTGAAGAAATTGAGTAATAATTCATTATAACATGAGGTGTGTTGTGAAAAATATAGAATTAACTCCTCATATCTGATAAGTTCTATAATACGTTTTCAATTAGTGTTTGGTTGTTATGTTTACCCAAAGATACACTTATTAACTCAATTAAAAATTCATTCTTGTGTTATATATTCAAATAAAAATGTAATAATTTTGAATAAATTTTATTTTATTATTTTTTTCCAAAGAATACCTAGATGAAATTTTGTAATGAACTAGCCCCGGTCGATCAACCACATCACTCAAGTTGGACCACCATAAGGCGAGAATCAATAAAAAAAAATAATCTCATGTAAAACTATGGAATAGCCAATGTACAGAGTGGATGAAATAAACATAATCATGAAACATACAAAACCAAGGAAAACAGTTAACCCCAAAATGAAAACAGGGAAAAAAATTCGAAACTCCATGGGAATATCAATCATCACCAAACTATCCCTCTATGGAGACATCAACAATCAAGAAAAATATTCTTATTACATTATTACCTTCCATTTATCCATGTCCTAAAAACCTCATCTACATATTCCCAATGGAAGAAGTTGGATGTGAGCACAAAGTCCAGTAGGATTTAAACAAATAATCAATTAAAAGTCTAATATCCAAAAACGTTATCTCTAACTCAAAAAATAATATAGTTTGTAATGAAATTTCATAATATAAAACCATGTTTTAAATCATCCCTTGTTTTTCTAATTACACTTATATATTTTCAAAATCAAGGAACATGACAGGTATGTAAGAAAAATAGACAATCATAAGAAAAACCACCCATGGATACACCACATGTGAGAAAATAACCAGGAAATATCATCATTTGATAAAAACCAAGCATCAAAATTACATAATTTGGGTTGTGGAATACGAGAATACATACAAGACATAAAATAAGCCTAAACTAAGAATGTGTTTGAAACAACCAATATTGAGTCTTATAATGGTCTATCAATACGATAAAACCTCTTGTGGAATTATGAACACTAATGTGACATGTATTTTTTCTAATACACCCAAGGTTCCTAATGTGTTATTATTTTCAAAACAATTTGAAAACATTTATCACATTTTATAAATCATTTTTCACAATGAATAATTACCATTCCCATGATTGAAAACACATTTTTAAATCAAAACAAATTTTAAATAAAATATATTTAAAAACATGTATTTTATAATCAAAATCCATCTTGAGATCGAATCCAACCTTTATACAACTGAAACCATGGAATTGAACAATAACATAAAATTATTCAAGAATTAAAACCTTTTTATAGAGACACTTACCTCAAGGGAGAAGAGGGAATTCCTTGGATTGATCTACTAAAACTCAGGGTTGAATCTCATCAAAAAAGGGCTTCAAAGGCCATAAAAGAGCCATCTAGGGTGCCAAAAGTTCAAAAGAGAAGAATGGAAGAAGTGGTTGTTCAGAGTGTGTTTGGATATTTATATCCAGACATTAAAATAGAAGACCATGGTGAAACCTCTTGGACTGTGCCATAGCCCCCTTTATTATAGTGTAGGATTCCCCCACTAGAGTGCATGACGGGCTGTCTGAGTGAGGAACTACAACTCAAGGCTTGGGACCATGCAACAACCCTTCAGTTTAAACTATGTCTGAGATCCACGACACTTCACATGCATCAGAACCTATGTACCTAGGGAGATTATATGTTGTAACTATATACAACACTGCATGGGTATCCAAATGGATAAAACTGACAAAAACATCCCTAGAACCCCTATTTCACAGCCACCCACTCTACACCACAAGGTTCACCATGATAGAGGGGATACTATATAGCCCCTTCACCACAGTGTTGTTGTTCCCAAAATGGAAGTGGCCCCAACATTTATCCCTCTAGTGGTCTATGTTGTAACCCACTGTTCTATGATGTAGCCAGTAACACCATGAACATCCTATACTATCCATGGCCCATCTCCCTACTATAATCAATAAAAATTACAAAAACTCAACATCACATCCAAAACCTCATAGACTTGTACCAACATCTCTTAAACATTAAAATAGTGTGTATATGAACCCAAAAGGTGTCACAATTCTCCCCACTATAAAATCATTCTATCCCCAAAAAATTCTCAAGACTGTAAACTCATAAAAATAGAAGGCCACTATTGCCTCATCAATGATCCACACTCCCATGTCCCATGGCTATCCCGTTCGTACTTCTACAGTACACAGACCAAAGGAATCATTTTATTACACAATACCTTATCCCGATGATCCATAATCTAAACCTATTACTCTAGCATAGTGGTTTGTGGATCAAGATTAAAATCCCACCATTCAATCACATGGGAAGGTTCTGGTTGATACCTCCTCAATTAGGAAACATGAAACCCATTGTGAATTGATGTCAATAAGGACATGAATTCCAATTGACTGGCCACCTTTCCAATTCATTTAATGATCGTAAGGGGTCTAACAAACCTCGATGCCAACTTACCCTACTTCCCAACTGATAGTGCTCCAAGAGAAGTGAAGCTCTAATAAAAATACTATTACCATCCTCAAACTCTAGCGGATGCCGACAATGGTCTGCATAGGGTTTATGATGACTATGTTCCATTCCAATATCTTCCAGATCAGGTGCACCTTTTTGTCATCCCCTGAGAATGGATTGATCTAACCAAGTATTGTTCTCCTGAATCTTCCTCGCATAAGCGAGATATACATGGCCACCCATACAATGATTTAAATGGAACTATCTTAATCAAATCCTGATAAATATTATTATAGTAAAATTAGAAAACATGACGATTATTTTCCCTGGAACCACTAAAGTCAAGCACACACACTTGGAGTATGTCATCAAGAATTTGAATATCTCTCTTTATCTGCACATCTGTCTACAGATGACATGTCGTGCTCAACTTCAATTAGGGACCCATCGCCTATTAAAAACCTCTCCAAAACATGGATGTGAACCATAGATCTATGTCAGATAAAATCGCATAGAGAACCCCATTAATTTTTAGAACCTCTCAGATATATAATTCCCTGCGCTCTTCCACCTCCATCATCTGTTTTACATGGAATAAATGATGTGTTTTCATAATCCGATCAATGATCACCCAAATAAAATCATTCCCATTATGAGTTTGTAAAAAACTAATGAAAAAGACCATAGAAATATATCCCCACATTAATGCCATAATGGCCAAAGGTTAAAACAAAGCAGCAAGTCTCTGGTGCTCCACCATAATCCATAGAAATGTCAGATACCGTGGCATGAAAGCTGGAATCGACCACCTCATTCTGACCACCAACATCCATGTTTCAAATCATGATACATTTTGGTAGTCCTAGGGTGTATAAACCAGTATGACCCCTATCTATAATTCCCTGACCCTAGTTACCCAGATTCGGTGCATTATTATATTACATTGGCATGATCACAAGAGATCAAGGCATGAAATACCAATTTGTTCAGTAGCCTTGGAAGTAATAGATACATACATAAGTTTTACATTACATTATGAAATGGAAAAACCAAAAAAATTTGTCCCCTATGAACACACTCATATCCCATAGCCTATCCCTGAAGGTCAATCATAATATACTTCTTTGCATCCTAGAAAAAAATAAAACATAAGAAATGGGTGAGCTCAGATGCCCAGTAAGTATAACAATATAGCAGGAACTATCATAAATAAGTATAACAATTTAAGGAGATGTATACGACTAAAACACAAGCCTTTTAAAATTAAACTTCATCATAATATGGAAATAATAAATCAAATAATTCTATTTAATTATTTGAATTGATATTCTACTAGTTGAATAATCACATGTAATGTCAATAGATAATTTTATAATGATGGAATGGATAATGCCGAACATCATAACTACATAGTCAAGGCCTCATGCCAAGACTAAAAATAAATATTTTGTCAAGGCCTTATTCCAAGACACTAGTTTGTCTCATGAGGCCTACTGATGCATCTAGGGGCTATAGTGGGCCCCACCCATCACTTACTAAGTCCAATTCATTCCTTATATGAAAAGGTTGAAAAATAATATAAACATTCATATTAAAACATGCATATAAAATGTCAATACTTTAACCATAAACCATGAATAGTATAAAAATAGCACATCCACCATCAAACATATCATAAAACCTTCAATACAATATGGAAGATTGTATCATAATAAATCAACTTCAATAAAACGTAAAATCCAGCGATGTATGTTGACATAGATGAAATCATAACTATTTGGGAGAAATATCCCTTTCTATTTTGAAATAATTTAAAACTCACATAATTAGAAAACATTTATTTTGAAAATATTCTTATAATCTTGTAAGGGAAACATAGAATATGTTATAACGGCAAAAAATATCCGCACCCACTGTATAAGTTAAAAAAACATTCTTTCCTTAATTTGTTGAAAAGGACCTAATGTACCTTGTTTGGAAAGAGATAGAAAGACTCATTTCAATACATTTTATAAATATTAAAAAATGTGTATAAATGACTTTAACTCATAGTCTACTAAATAGTAAAAAATGTTTTGAAATAAATTTTTAAGAAACATGGATGTGGATGATAAAGAGGTCCCAGTAGATTCTTATGTATAAACAACCTCAGATAATGAAGAGATTTTAGAATTAACCATTGACTAGTACTTTTCCATAGTCGATGGTACATTAACCTCATGTATAATGGTTAAATAATTGTTATTAAATTATACTAGAACAACACACATAAATATGATATCATATATGATTCTTTAATATTGTTTGTTAATAATATTTCAATAGTATTATTGTTTCGGGTGTTACTGAATCATTTTATTTTATATGTTTTGTTACGTAAGTCATGTTTATCATGGATATGATATATTTTATTCATATCCATAATGATATTAAGTTCATTAAAAATTATTTTTAATCATCTAATGAAAATTATTCTTGAATGGTTAAGATGGGGAATAAAAACTCATCGTGTCGTGGAGACGGTAATCCGTGCGTATGCATGAGAAAAAATATCATTCTATTAGTGGTGAAATTGTATGTAATTGGATGTTATATTAATTATAAAGAATCATTAACATGTTATGTTTATTATTTACATCAATTATACTCATTATTATACCCATCCAAATAACGATGTGTTGAATAACAAACTACACCACGACATGAAGATGACAAGGCATACGTACACACGTATGGTGACATTTTCATTCATAGGATGGATAGAATAATGAATATGGTTTTACCATATTTATAATAACATCATAGTATTTATAAGGTACTGGATTTATTATTTTGGTATGGAGATAACAAAGAAAGAGGAAGTGGAAGTAGAAAAGAACTTTGAAAGAGGTGATGAAATAATTACCTCTTCTTCAGGTGCTTCCATTTGATTTGATCAAAAGGGATCTTTAGGTTTTTTTTATGATCAAAGTAGCACCTCTAGGTTTAATTGAGGTTAGTTGGGAGGATATTTTAGTAGGGTTTGGCTGATACAAATGGCATTGGAGGTGTGAAATTAAGATATGGTGATGTGCCCTTTTATAAGAGAGGTGAGTGTCACTTTAAGAAAAGCTTGAAATATTATTTTATTATAAAATGAATATCAGTTTCTAATGGATAAAAATTAATTTATTTTTAGGATAATGTGGGGATGGTTCAAAATATCCTCAACCAATAGGTTTTAGGAAATTTTAGGTCTCTATATTAACCTTATCTTTTAGATTTAACCCTTAGATAAATAGTTTAACTTTTACCATGTCTTCTTGTATTTTTATATTACATGGTTAATAAACTTACTATAAAATTCCAAGAGAACCTATAGTGGTTCAGTAATGATATATATATCATTATATAAGTATTTTTAAAGAAAAATAGATTTTTAGGAATATTATAGCATTTAATAATATAATATTTGTTTTAAAAACTCATTTATGCAAATTTTGACACTATTTATTATTTGGTTTTTGTGGAAGTCATAAATATCTCGTTTCTTTGAAAAAAATAAATTGAATCAAACCTAAAATGTCATATTAACCTATATAGTTTTTTTAATTCATAAAAAGTCTCAATTTACATTTATTTTAATATTTATAACATCAATTATTTTAGTATTTCATTAATAGGGTAATTACTGCATCATCATTGCGTCATAAATAAATTTAATTAATTAATATTGAAAAATTATAAATAAAATACCATGATGTAGGAAATTATTTTATCTTTCTAATTAATCTTTATAGTCTAATTTATCATATTTATAACCCTATATTAAAAATGGTTTAGTTAAAAAAATTAGAATTTAACACTTTTACCTCTTCTTTAAATAAAATATAATAAATGTCCTAATCTAATCCAAGTGGATAAAAGATGATCATATTTTTTTCCTAAGGTTTATTTTGGTCGAAATAAAATTATCTAATATAATTAGGACATGTGTTAGGATAATTATAATATCATTTTTCCTTTAATTTCCATATTTACTTTTAACTGTGGTAAATAAAATTCAAATGTTACTATTCACCAAAAATTATTTTCATCCTATTGAACCAGATTTTACTTACTGATGTCAACTGTGTCTCTTGGATTTTTAAAATTCAATTCACAGAAGTGGTAAAATTACGTTTTGTGCAAATTTACAAATGTTCCTAAAAGGTGGTTAAAAGACGTTAAAATAGTTCAATAAAAGTTTATATATATAATCTTATTATAAAATGACACCAATGAATTACATTGTACTAATATTGGTATTATGTATCTATTTTGACATTAAAATAAATTTAAATAAAAATATTAATTATTTAAATAAAAGTCAATTTTAAACAAAAAATGCACTGTTTTTCACTATTCATCAAAAAATTGAATGTTTTCAGAAAAATACCAAAAATTCACCCAAAGATAATTTTGATTCTCTAAATCCAAAAATGAAGTCCATTTTAAGAAATAAAATTTATAAAATTTTAAAAAGTTGGTATTACTATTTATAATTGCTTTTTAAGCGATTAGTTTGATTGGTCGTGGTCTGCTAGAACTCGATGTTGCGTAGAACGCAAGCTATTTAATTATTCAAAGAGAAGCTTATCAATAAAGCTTGGGCTGTTACACTATCATCCATCCATCATATATTGACTTAGATAAATAGTAACAACCAATCTGTTATAGTAACACAAAACACTAATGAGAGACTATGTCCACTCACCCGAGGTCTCTCCACCATTTAGGATTTTACTAAAGCATTGGAAATCAGTTTATATCACCTACTTGAGCCTTAGTCTCTCATCAAACGACTATTTGACCTTCACTGAAGCTAAGAACACCTTCCCACTAGCCTCTTCCATTCGTTTTCTCATCTTAGTGAAAAAACTCACACCACTACATATTTCACATTTAAAAGCTCTAAAACAAGGATTTATGAGAGCAAAAATTAACTAATAATATGAAAGATTTCAAAAGGTGACCTTTAGCAGCATTAGAATAAAAGGGCCAATAAAGGGTGCCTTTATCAACACTTTTTATCACTCATAAAGGCACCCTTTATGAAAGATGATAAAATTTTAAAATAATATATATTTTTTTCACACACCCCCCCTTTATCAATGCTCATGCACTTCTTTCACAACATTATCCATTCCATTGACTGACCTTCACACACTCACAGAAACCCCCACCCCCCTTTAACAATTCTCACAAACCCCTTTTTCATTGTTATAAATATGCTCACCAACTTGTGCACTACAAGATTCAAAACAGTGACCTTCCTTCTAAAATGTAAACCCCATTACCACCACCATATCATATTTTATTCTACATTTTATGAGATTTAAATTTAGTTATAAATATTTACATACATATTTTTTTTATACAAATATAAATAATTATTTTGAAATACATTTATAAAATATATGTTTGTGTGTGTGCGCACACATGCTCGTGTGTCTGATATATATATATATATAAATTTATTTAAATATAATATATATTAATATTCATTTACATATATTATAATATAAATATAAATATATATCTATTTATTAATATTCACACATATGTATATATAAACATTATATATACATTTTTATAATTATATATATTCATAAATTTTTATAATGTAAAAACGGTTAGATGTTTTTTTAAATAAAATGGATAATAATTAATTACATTTGATTTATATAATTATTTTTTAAATAAAATTATAAAATGTGTATTTATATTGTATATCTAGATATAAATCTTTTATAATGTATTTATAAATGTTTACTGTAAATAAATTTATATACTATATTTGTTGATAATGATAGATTTATAAAAAAACATTTATATAGGATGTATATACACTATACATACACACATATTGTAACACCGTGGGACTTTAAAAGAAGAAAATTGTGTTTGATATCAAAAACGACACGCAATACTGAGCTTATATGAGAATAAAACACCTTGATACCTTATGATATATTTATTTTTAAATAAATATAATCTCTTACATAAATTTATTTACATGAAACTCTGAGATTTTTATATTCAATGGCGTATTCAACACATAACATTATGCATAAACGACCATGATATGTATAGATTTAAAAACATAACCATTAAATTGTAGGGTATGAATAGTATTAAATATTTCAATACACACATATATATATATATTTATTACTCAATATAAGTTATTTATAAGTTTTTAGTAAATAATCATTCAATTTTTAGTAAATGAATTTTACTATTTAAAAATTTGTTTTCTTCACAAATAATTTGTTTTCTTTTCATGAAAAAAATATTATAATTAATTTTTTTTAAAAAATTAGCAAATATATTTTAAAATTTTAACTTTAATTTTTAAATTTAAATATAAAAATATTCTTTGGCTTATGTTTTCGGATTTTTCAGAAAATATTTATTTTTCAGTGAATAGTGAAAAATACCGATTGTTTGTAAAGATTCCTTTTCTTTTTAATAAATAAAGTAGTTTAAAAGTATCATTATGCATCAAATATGATTTAAGTAACAAATGTATTATTTATTTTTAATTAATACACTCTAATTATTTTGAATCAACTTCATATTGGATTTTAGTATAAGGTTGTCTTTGGGTAAAAAACATGATTTTTTTGTGAACTGTTTTAAAGTACATAATGTTTATCTATTTTAATTAATTAAAAAATACCTAATAAGGAATTATTTTAATTAATGTTATATATTATATATAAATAAATATTAATTTATATTCATAAAATTATTATTAATATACATAAACATAATATAAAATCATCTTGTTCTTGAAAAAATAAACTTCTCAAAAACCCACCTTTTTATCAAATCTATGGGTATTGTTTTAAATTTAATTTTTTACTAATTTTATAAAATTTATTTGAAAAAATAAAATTCATTTTTAAAATCCCTATTTTGAAATTATATTAGGTTCAAATTTTGTTAACTTTAGGAAAATACTTATATTATAATAAATAATGAAGAATAATGAATTTTAATTGAAAACCACCTTTTCGATTAAATTATTTATAATGTAAAATAATATTTTAAATTAGTTTTAAAGTAAAATTAGTAAAATTATATATATATTAACCCAATTTATTTCATTTTATTCAATTTCATGTTGAAATTTGATATAAAAACTTTGTAAACATTTGAACATTTTCTCTTTGAAAACCCACTTTCTCATCACACCTGTGGGATTAATTATAAATTAAAATTTTCCATATATATGAATTAAATTTAAAAAAATGGATTCCATATTTATAATAATAATAATTTATATTATATTATTAGTTCAACTTATTTTTATAAAAAAATAAATAGTGAAAAATGTAAAAAATCATTACCACGGTTCAGGTAAATATGGATTTACCAGGGGTTAAACTAAAAATATAAGGGTTAAAATGAACTAAATACTTGTATAAAATATATTGGTTTGAAATATTTAGAAAATATACCATATATTATTTATAATGTTTCACTATCGGATTGTTGTGACATGAATTAAAATTGGTGGAATTCATTCCTTTCAAAAATTACAAATGTGTCACTCACCTCACTTATAAAAGGCCACCCCTATTCTTCTCTCTTCACACTTTAAAAACTATATGTTTGACCAAAACTAACAAAAATCACTTCTATAATTAATTCCTCTCATCCTATAAGCCTTATTTTAGGATTAAATCTTACCAAGGTGGACATTTTGTGCAAACCGAAAGAAGTTATCCAAAGAAGAGGAAACGTTCTTCAATGGGAAATTTTATTTTATTTCTTCCTCCACCTCCATAAATATTTATTAAAACATGATTTTATAATAAAATAATAATATTAAATTTTATTAGATTTTATTATGTTAATTTAATAACCTAAATCCTTCTCATATTCAATCATATGGGTTACAAAATCATCATTCGTGTGTACAACGAACTACAACCTCACGAACTGATATCATTCAATTTTCCATTACCACCTTTCATGATTGGGTATGATGATGTATATAATGTATATATATATATATATATGATATTTATAACATAATTATAAATTTAGATTCATTATATCATATAGTCATTTTTTTACTTTCTATTTATTAGGGGATATGATAACGTTGCTCATGTGCAGGACGAACTACTTCCTCGAGAAGTAATGTGATTCGTTTTCAGTAACGCTTTACATGGAAAATAATAAGGATAAATTTAATAAATATATATTATATAAATAAAATAATTAAGATATAAATTAATAAATTATCATTATTAGATGATAATTTATCATTTCCTTTCTTACTTTTAACTCACTGAAAGATGATAATGTCGTTCATGTACGTGTTGACTACCTCATTCAAGAAGCATTGTGACTCTTTATTTTCATCACCACACCACATGAATGATATAGATAAGTATATTTAAATAAATAATATATTATTTTTGATATTTTTATCATTATGTAATGATAAATCCGACTTTCCTGCTTTCCTTAATGATAATTTGAAAATGGAAACATTACTCAAGCTATGTATGGCCTACCATCTCCATGATAATAACATACTTCATTTTTCCAAAATCATATTTCATAATTGGTCTTAAAATTATATTTTATTTATAAATATGATAATTATATCATGATTATTCTTATGGATATGATATAACGATATTATATTCACATAAACCAGAACTTTCATAACAAAGCACAAATGAGAAAACAATGCAATTAACTCCCAAAAAAATGAAACAATGGAGGATTATTAATGAACGAGTGATAATATATCCTAAAAGGATCATATGATATTTTAAATAAATATAAATATGGGTTTTTAATATGTTAATATCATGTTTGAAATCACTATAAAGATTTTTAAATCATATTCAACCAGAAGGAAGTGTGAGGAAAAGGATTTATTAATTAAATTTCCATTCATTTGGTTAAACTTATACTTCACTGATTATATCATGATAATATTACGTGTTTAATGGTTTTTAATTATTTTATGTTTTATTTATAGTTATTTAATTTTTATTTACATTTGACACACATAATCAATTCATTTATTAATCCCCACTTTAATGATATGATCTTTGTAAGGGATTTGTAGTTTATCTTTAATTTATGGGAGAAATATACAAATTCAAAACTCATTTCCTTTTTGTGGTTTATATACTACTTCTTTAACATGTTATATCATGAATCCCAATATTTAAACATTATTTATAATTTCATTTAATTTTATACTTTATTGTGGATTACAATTCAAAATATTACTAAAAAGGTAAGGGATTTTGTTATCAATTTTCATTATTTGTTACTTATGTAATGTTGTAAACCAATATTATTTTATGAGGTGTATATACAGACCCTTTTACATGTGATATTTTAAATATATTTATTCTGCTTAAATTTTACATTTAATTAAATGTTATCCTTTCAAGGGTATTATGATTCAAAGTTACCAAAGTGGTCAGAGTTTTATGCTACAATCTCATTGATTATTAGGATTTTTTATGATTAAGTATCCAATGTTGAAATATTAGGATAAATCTATAAAGGATTATAATTTTTTTGATTCTCCTCTATTTATTCCTAATATTTTCAAGCAATAGTTCCATTTTTCTACTCTTTGGTACTTTAAATAACTGATAAAATGTAACACCCCGACCCCAGTTACCCAGAGTCGGTGCATTATTTTAATACATTGGTATGATTACAAAGAATCAAGTCCCGAATGACCGATCGGTTTAGTAGTCTTGGAAAATAGATTACATAAATGAATGTTATATTACACTTAATAACATAAAAAACAACATAAATAATCCTTTATGAATTCCATTATTCCCTTGTCTTAACCCTGCATATCAATCACAATACACTTCTTGGAATCCTGGGAAAAATAAAACATAAGAAATGGGTGAGATAAAATGCTCAATAAGGGTAAGTAATACAGCGGAAAATGACATAAATATTAAGGATGGTAAATAATTGAAACCACATGCCTTTACTAATAATAAACATGAATACTTTTATGGAAAGAATACGAGATGAGTAAATAATTACAAAATAAAACATAATCATGGGTATTCTACTAGTCGAATGACCACATGAACCATCAATATTATTTCTATAACGAGGGAATGTATAATGAAAGGCATTCTGAAACATTTTGTCAAGGCCTCGGCCAAGATGTCTAAAAATGATTAAGGCCTCAGCCAAAACAATAAATCAAATTGGGAAAGGGCATCGGCCAATTCCACGTCTAGTTGTCTCATGAGACCTACCGATGCATCGAGGAGCTATATCGGGCTCTATCCGTCACTTACTAAGTCCAATGCATTCCTGATATGAACAGGTTTAAACATAACATAAACATTCGTATTAAAATTAGCATATAAAATTTCAATACTTTATCCAAAAACCATGGACGGTATAAAAATATCACATCCACAATCAAACATAACTCATTCAATACAATATGGAAGATCGTATTGTAATAGATTAACCTCAATTTAGAATAATGAAGGATATTTACATAGATGAAAATAATCAACAAAACTATTTGAGAAGAATACCCCCTTTTTCTTGAAATCATTTAAAAGTCACACTATTTTTCAAGAATCCATTTAAAAATAGATATTTGAATCAAAGTGTCCCATACCACATTGAAACTTTTAAAAGGAATTATAATTTTAAAACATTAATGTCCATATAAATAAATCCTTAAAACCATTTTTAAAACACGGAAATTTATGAGAAAGATTTAGAATAATAAATCTTTAAAACATTTAAAATTATAAACATGATAAAGTGTACCTTTCAAAAATCCTTAAAAAATTCATTTTGAAATGATTTTTATGAAAAATGGGCATGGATGATAAAATAGTCCCAGTAAATACTTACACATAAACAATCTCGGATAGTAATGAGATTGAGGAATTAACCCTTACCAATTTGGTAACTTACGAAACATACACTCCATGAAAGAAGTAGCATACAATGAATATGTAAATACACATAAATTAAAGTGTATTACACAAATAATAAAATTATGGGCAGTACATACACCACACAAAAGTTAATAGTGGAAATATGACATGAATCTCACTGGAATAAGGAGTGAGATGAAAACCCCTTACCTTGTACTTTTCCTTGGTAGAAGGTAGGTTAACCTCCTGTATAATATTTAAATTTTTTTTATTAAATTATACAAAATCATATACATTAATATGATATCATATATGATCTTTTAACATTTCTTTGTTAATAATATCTTAGTATTATCGTCGTTTCGGGTGTTAATTTACTCGTTTTACTTTATATGTTTTGTTACATAAGCCGTGATTGTTATGGATAGGTTGTATATTATTCATATCTAGAATGATATCATGTCCTTAAATATTATTCACTATCATCAAATGAGAATTTGACTTGAATGGATACGATGGGGAAATGAGTCTCATCGCGTTCGTGGTGACGGTAATCCGTACGTACACACGAACACTACTTCTATTTCATTTTTCTTTTTAAAAGGAATCAAAACCAAGTGATACATAGGTATATTAGAATAATATAATATCTTATATGTGTTACTTAAGTTCATTAACACCATCCTTTATATGTACCATGTATGGTATGAACGAGTCTTATCACTTTGAGGGGGCGATAGTCAGCACTTCCTCAAATGAAATTAGCGTATATATATACATCATGAAATGAATAATGGTATGCTATAAAATGGAATTACAGAAGATTATATATAAAATAAATATCATTAATATCATATTTGATTATAGTTCCATCAGAATGGACACTATGAGAGGTGGTAGGAGATAATTGAACAATCATCGTTTCGTGAGGCGTTTGGTTTCCATCCATAGAAACATTATGTTCTTCACCCATTAAATAGAGGTGTGTGTAAGTGTAGTTTGAATACTTCTCATAACAATACCCTATTATATTTAGGATACTGGTTTTTTTACAAAATAAAATAATAATAAGATTTTAGGGGTTATAGAAGTAAAATAAAAAGAAAAGAAGCTAAGAGAATTCGTAACCTTTAATTTGGGTAACTCCCTTTGGATTGAACCAAACATGACTCTTGAAGTTCCTTCTGCCTAAGGTAAGGCTTCTAGGAGGAGGAGAGGGATTTACGGAGCTTAATTGGGAAGAGGTTGGATGAGCCAAAAGGCTTAAGAGGTGCGAGGAATTGGTTAGAAGTGGTGAGGGGGAGGAGGGGCTATTTAGGAAAAACTTAAAGTATTAATTTATAAAAAATTTATATTCAGTTTCTAATGGATCCAAAGTGGATTATTCAAAGTATAAGGTGGTTATTGGTCGAAATAATTTCAACCAATAGATTTTATACAGTTTTGGGTCATTATATTAACCTTATCTTTTAGTTTTAACTCTTAGTTAATTAGTTTGACATTTACCATGTCTCTTTGTATTTTTATATTATTTGGTTAATAAACTTACTATAAACTTCTAAGAGACCCCGAATTGGACCATTAATGATACACATATCATGATATAAGTCCTTTGGCCAATCCTTAGAATTTTAGGAATAGAATATCAATTAATAATATAATATTTTTTTTAAAAACTCATTTATGTCAATTTTGACACTATTCAATAATTGATTTTTGTTAAAGTCTTAATAACTTTATTAATTCGAAACAAATTTATTTAATAAATACTAACATGTCATATTAACCAATAAAATAAGTGGAATTCATTAAAAGTCTCAAATTATATTTATTTGGGTATTTATAATATCAATTATTTTAATATTTCATTAATAAGGTAATTACTGCATCATCATTATGTCATAAAAAACATAATTTATTTGATGTCTAAAAAATATAAACAAAATACCATGTGGTAGAATCTTTTTAGCTTTCCAATGAATATTTACAGTCGAAAATATAACTTATATAACCCCATGTAAAAATTAATTTACTAAAAGATATTTGTTTGTGTCATTTTTGTCTATACTTTAAATTAATTAATCTAAAGAGTCATTATCACTCTCAAGTGGCTCCATGGGGTTCCAAAATCGACCCAAGGATGCCCATGGTCGGCCATGACTCATACAATATGGTTAGGTCAAGTGTTAAGGTAATTTTGTATTATTATAATATACTTTTTATCTTGAATTACCCTATTTACCTCTAATCGCGGTAAATAAAAGTCAAAAGTTACTATTCACCAAAAATTATTTTTATATTATTAAACCAAATTTTACTCCTTGATATTAACCATGTATCTCGGATTTTCAAAATTCCACTCACAGAAGAGGTAAAATTAATTTTTATGTGAATTTGCAAATTCTCCTAGGAGGTGGGTAAAAGACGGTGAAAGTTCAATAAACTGTTTATATATATCTAAAATTATTATAAACTGACTCTAGTGAATTAAATTAAAATTATATAGGTAGTATGTATCTATTTTGACATAAAATAAATTTAAATAAAATAAATAATTATTTAAATAAAAATTTGGTTTTAAACAATAACTCATTGTTCTTTACTATTCATCAAAAATTAAACGTTTTCAGAAAAATACAAAATATTTACCCTAACCTAATTTTGATATTAATAATTGAATAATGAATTCTATTTTACCAAATTCAAAACATAGAAGTTTCATTTATTAATTTAAAATTAATATCTACTGTCAAAACAAGAAGCGTATTTATAAGAAATAATAAATATCAAAAGATTGGCACATGCTTATGTCCGTTTTAAATGTAAAATTATGTCCAATGACCAAAATTATATTAAATGGTAAAAATATATTCTAAATATACTTCAAACCACTCAAAATAATAATTTATCACTATTAATTATTTCGATTAAAAAAGTTGTTTTTAATTAAAATTTAGTAATTTTCACTATTCATCAAAAATTTAATGTTTTCAGAAAAATACAAAAATTTCACCCTAGGCTAACTTCGATATTCTGAATCCAAAAAATGAAGTCCATTTTGAAAGATAAAATTTATAAAATTATAAAAAGTGGGTATTACTATTCATAACGGCTAGTTTGATTGGTCGTGGCGTGTTAGAATCTCGAAGTTGCGTACAATGCAAACTATTGCATTATTCAAAGGGAAACGTATCGTGGAATCTTGAGGTGTTTCATTCTCCCCTCCTTCAATAAATTGCATCCATATAATTTTAAATTTTTCTTTGAAAATAAAAGGATGAAAATAGAAAATTCCTTTGTGGAAAACCCATATCGGAAATAGGGTTAACAAAATTTAGTCTTAATATGAGGAAAAGGGGAATGAAAGGGTCACCACCAAATTATGATCTCAATTAGGTGAACATTGGTGGCAAATAGAGACATATAATTTGAGGAAAATCGTAAATATTTGTAGGTAGTGATTAAGGTCATCAATCACAAACAATTGTAAAATTGAGGGCCTTAAATTCATCAATCTATGATGATTTAAAATACCATTGATTCAACAAAACATATGGTATTCGGATAACACATTTTTTGTTTTAATATGCCTTCGCTAAAGTATAAGAATTAATTTTTTTCATAGAATAAGAGAAGAAGAAAAATATATACTTGACAAGTAGAGTCCCATCCTTTAACTAATTTCTACCACAAACTCATCTTTCACTCTAAAAGATAATAGAACTTAAAAATAATATTCTATTTATCCTATTCGTATAGGGTTCAAAAAAAATGAATTTATAATTTATCTACCAGACTTTTTTAAAAATTACTACATTATTCAATCCAGGACATCATGTAGGCCAATGGTAGGTGATACACCCTTGTCGCCCTTCGGTTGCGGGTTCAAGTCTCGTGGCCTTGCCGGACGTAACGGGTTGCCGCCTCACCTCCGGGTTGTCATTTTTATGGAAATCCAAAAATAATCTCAAACTAGACTTATCCAAAATACTTCTGTCCAAACTCACAGTACAAAATTTATACGGAATATAAACACAATGAAGATCATTTTTGCCGTGGAATAACATGTGAACACCCTCATCATGTATTATTTTAAAACATGGTAACATCCTGAATTACCATAAAACCTTATTGATTACATTAATGCTCCCTTATTACTTATAGAATACAGGATATACTCCTTATATCCAAAAACATTGAATATTCAAACAATGATGAAATAAACAAACCATTAATTAGTGCCAAGGTAGTCAAGAATATCCAACATAATTTATCCAAATCAACCATCTATTATTCCAAAATTACTACCTCAGTATCAAGACCATATTAAGGATTACGTTTCCTTCAACCATTTATTTTAAAAAAAAGATTAACTTGCTGTTGAGTCACTTTTCATAGTACCATATAATCTCAAATCCTCATTGAAATAGTACTGTAGTACAATCCTTATTTATCTCCATAATTCATATAACCAGTACATCGTTGATACAACAATCAAATGGAATAATTCTTTAATAACAAAATAAGAACACTAGTCATTCCACTTTATCTATGGTAGTATCATAACTTTATTATTATCCAATAGCATCATTTGGGTAATACTTTGATGATTTGGACATCGGTTTGCGTAGTGTCCCAACTCCTTGCAGATGAAGCATTGTTCATTTGAAAACTTTTTCTTACCCTTGCAATCACGTACTTGGTGTCCTTTTTCTCCACACTTATAACAAACTCCCATTCCCTTCAGGCAAGTTCAAGGGTGTTTCTTTCCACAATTATCACATATGGAAAATTCTTCTTTTCCCTCTTCCCATTATCCATCTTTCTCTCTTCCATCCTTTTCTTCTCTTGCTTCCCTTCAAAGAAATACGACTCAGAGAATTATTTTATTAACTTATAATCACATGATACTATTTATTCATATGTTGAGAATACATGGGAGAATATTTACCTTCTAAATTTTTGCTTAATACTGTGAAAGATATGATCCTTCTTACTCTTTGGATCATACATATTGCCGGAGTTCACATTCCTTATACTGGATGCCATTTCTATACAATAGCTTAAGCTAGGGCAGTTTATGAATTGCAATGAATAATTATAAACTTGTAAAATACCTAACGTAAATTGAATGGTTTATGGATATAATCCATAATCATAAAGATGTTTTCATTGAGGAATTATATACTCATAAACTCTTCATAATGATTTGTAAAGAAAATGAGAATTATCCTAAGCATATCCCCCGGGAGTGTCATAACCAAGAGTGCAGCAAGGCCCATTATCGTGCACCAGTTCCTGTTTGAGTCTAGCTCAAAGCGGGTTTTTTGGGTTTTAACCCTAGGTACATCTGTGCCAGATCCGCCTCTACCTGCTCGTATCCAGACAGGGATGTATTTCTCAGGAAACTAACAAAATATCTACAATACCAAAATTCTAGGAATTTCGTCTATACTAATCCTCAAAGTCTATCTTAGGTCTATGTGCTCTAATCAGAGTTTATCTAAATCTAGTTTCTGAGGTTATTTCTAAACGTCCTTTGATAAAAACTGTAATGTCGTGACCCCAGTTACCCAGATTCGGTGCATTATTTTAATACATTGGCCTGATTACAAGGAATCAAGTCCCGAAGGACCGATAAGTTTAGCAGTCTTCGAAAATAGATTACATACATGAATGTAACATTACACTTAATAACATACAAAACAATATAAATAATCCTTTGTGAACTACATTATTCTCTTGGCTTAACCCTTCATATCAATCACAATACACTTCTTGGAATCCTGGGAAAAATAAAACATAAGAAAGGGGTGATATCAAATGCTCGATAAGGGTAAGTAATACAACGAAAAATGACATAAATACTAAGCATGGTAAATAATTGAAACCACATGTCTTTACAAATAATAAAAATGAATACTTTAATGGCATGAATATGATCTGGGTAAATAATTCCATAATAAAACATAATCATGGGTATTCTACTAGTCGAATGACCACATGAACCATCAATATTATTTACATAATGAGGGAATGTATAATGCTGGACATTTTGAAACATTATGTCAAGCCCTCGTCCAAGATGTCTAAAAATGATTAAGGCCTCGGCCAAAACCATAAATCAAATTGAGAAAGGGCCTCGACCAATTCCATATCTAGTTGTCTCATGAGACCTACCGATGCATCTAAGAGCTATAGCGGGCTCCACCCATCACTTACTAAGTCCAATGTATTCCTCATATGAACAAGTTTAAACATAACATAAACATTCGTATTAAAACTAGCATACGAAATGTCAATACTTTATCCACAAACCATAAATGGTATAAAAATAGCACTTCCACAGTCAAACATAACTCATTCAATACAATATGGAAGATTGTATTGTAATAGATTAACCTCAATTGAGAATAATGAAGGATATTGACATAGATGAAAATAATCATCAAAACTATTGGAGAGGAATACCCCATTTTTCTTGAAATCATTTAAAAGTCACACTATTTGTCAAGAATCCATTTAAAAATAGATTTTTGAATCAAAGTGTCTCATACCACTTTGAAACTTTTAAAAGGAATTTTAATTTTAAAACTTTAATATCCATATAAATAAATCCTTAAAACCATTTTTAAAATAAGGACATTAATGAGAAAGATTTAGAATAATAAATCTTTAAAAAATTTAAAATTCGGAACTTGATAAAGAGTATGTTTCAAAAATACTTAAAATATTCATTTTGAAGACATTTTTATGAAAAATGGATATGGATGATAAAAATGTCCCAGTAAATACTTACACATAAACAATCTCGGATAATAATGAGATTGAGAAATTAACCTTTACCAATTTTGTAACATACGAAACATAAACCCCATGAAAGAGGTAGCATACAATGAATATGTAAATACAAATAAATTAAAGTGTATTACACAAAGAATACAATTATGGGCAGTACATACACCACACAAAAGGTAATAGTGGCAATATGGCATGAGTCTCACTGGAATAAGGAATTAGATGAAAACCCCTTACCTTGTACTTTTCCTTGGTCGAGGGTAGGTTAACCTCTTGTATAATAGTTAAATAATTGTTATTAAATTATACGGTAATCATATACATTAATATGATATTATATGTGATCTTTTAACATTGCTTTGTTAATAATATCTTAGTATTATCGTCATTTCGGGTGTTAACTTACTCGTTTTCTTTTATATGTTTTGTTACATAAGCCGCATTTGTTATGGATAGGTTGTATCTTATTCATATCCAGAATGATATCAAGTCCTTAAACATTATTTTTAATCATCAAATGATAATTATACTTGAATGGATACGATGGGAAAATGAATCTGATCGCGTTCCTGGAGACGGTAATCCGTACGTACGCACGAACGCTACTTCCATTTCATATTTTATTTTAAAAGGAATCAAAACCAAATGATACATAGGTATATTATTATAATATAATATCTTATATGTGTTACTTAAGTTCATTATCACCATATTTTATACGTTCTATGTATGGTATGAACGAGTCATATCACTTTGAGGGGGCGGTAGTCCGGACTTCCTCAAATGAAATTATCGTATATATATAATAGGAAACGAATAATGGTATGATATAAAATGGAATTACAGAAGATTATATATAAAATAAATGCCATTAATATCATTTTTAATTATATTTCCATCATAATGGCCACCATGAGAGGTGGTAGGAGATAATTGAACAATCATCGTTTCGTGAGCTGTTTGGTTTCCATCCACAGAAAAATTATGTTCTTCACCCATTAGATGGAGGTGTGTGTAATTGTAGTTTGAATACATCTCATAAAAATATCCTAGTATATTTATGAAACTATTTTTGTTACAAAAGAAAATAATAAGAAGAGTTTAGGGGTTGGAGAAGTAAAATAAAAGAAAATAAGCTAAGAGAAATCGTTACCTTTAATTTGGGTAACTCCCTTTGGTTTGAACCAAAAAGGACTCTTGAAGTGCCTTCTACCTAAGGTAAGGCTTCTAGGAGGAGGATAGGGATTTATTGATCTTAATTGGGTAGAGTTTGGACGAGCCAAAAGGCTTTAGAGGTGTGAGGAATTGGTTTTAAGGGGTGTCCTTTTTTAAGGGGGAGGAGGGTCTCTTTAGAAAAAACTTAAAGTATTAATTTATAATAAATTCATATTCCGTTTCTAATGGATCCAAAGGGGATTATTCAAATTATAAGCTGGGGATGAGTAGAAATCCTTTTAACCAATAGATTTTAGATAGGTTTGGGTCATTATATAAACCTTATCTTTTAGTTTTAAGTCTTAGTTAATTAGTTTTACATTTACCATGTCTCTTTGTATTTTTATATTATTTGGTTAATAAATTTACTATAAAATTTCAAGAGACCCCCAAGTGGACCATTAATGATACACATATCATGGTATAAGTCCTTTGGCCTATCCTTAGAATTTTAGGAATAGAATATCAGTTAATAATATTATATTTGTTTTAAAAACACATTTATGTTAGTTTTGACACTATTCAACAATTGATTTTTGTTAAAGTCTTAATAAATTTATTAATTATAACAAAATTTATTTAATAAATCCTAACATATCATATTAACCAATAAAATAAGTGGAATGCAATAAAAGTCTAAAATTATATTTATTTTTTTATTTATAATATCAATTATTTTAATATTTCATTAATAAGGTAATTACTGCATCATCATTATGTCATAAATAACGTAATTGATTTGATGTCTAAAAATTATAAAACAAATACCATGTTGTAGAAAATATTTTTATCTTTCCAATGAATATTTACAGTTGAAAATATAACTTATATAACCCCATGTAAAAATTAATTTCCTAAATGATATTTGTTTGTGTCATTTTTGTCTTTACTTTAAATTAATTAATCTAAAGAGTCATTATCACTCTCGAGTGGATCCATGGGGTCCCAAAATCGACCCAAGGATGCCCATGGTAGGCCATGACTCATCCAATAAGGTTAGGACACATGTTAAGGTAATTTTATATTATTATAATATACTTTTTATCTTGAATTACCCTATTTATCTTTAACCGTGGTAAATAAAAGACAAAAGTTACTATTCACCAAAAATTATTTTTATCTTATTGAACCACATTTTACTCCTTGATATTAACCGTGCCTCTCGGATTTTTGAAATTCCACTCACAGAAGCGGTATAATTAAGTTTTATGTGAATTTCTCCTAGGAGGTGGCTAAAAGACGGTGAAAGTTCAATAAATGTTTTATATATATCTAAAATTATTATAAACTGACTCTAGTGAATTACATTTAAATTATATAGGTATTGTGTTTATATTTTGACATAAAATAAATTTAAATATAATAAATAATTATTAAAATAAAAATTTGGTTTTAAACTATAACTTAGTGTTTTTAACTATTCATCAAAAATTAAAAGTTTTCAGAAAAATACCAAAAATTTACCCTAAGACAATTTTGATATTCAGAATTCAATAATGAAGTCTATTTTACCAAATTCAAAACATAGAAGTGGAATTTATTAATTTAAAATTAATTCCCGCTGTCAAAACAAGAAGCGTGTTTTTAAGAAATAATAACTATCAAAAGATTGGCACTTGCTTAGGTCCGGTTTAAATGTGAAATTATGTCAAATGACCAACATTGTATTAAATGGTAAAATTATATTCTAAATATACATTAAAACCACTAAAATTCATAATTTATCACTATTAATTATTTCGATTAAAAAAGTTGTTTTTAATTAAAATTTAGTAATTTTCACTATTCATCAAAAATTAGATGTTTTTAGAAAAATACAAAAAATTCACCCGAGGCTAACTTCGATATTCCGAATCCAAAAATGAATTCCATTTTGAAAGATAAAATTCATAAAATTTTAAAAAGTGGGTATTACTTTTCATAACAGCTAGTTTGATTGGTCGCGGCGTGTTAGAATCTCAAAGTTGCGTACAATGCAAGCTATTGCATTATTCAAAGGGAAACGTATCGTGGAAGCTTGGGGTGTTACATAAAACATTTTTACGAAAAATAATCTTTATTTATCTCTTTGGTTGAAAACCCTTTTTCATCCAAAACAATGTTTTCCGAAAATGTTTTTGAAAATGTTTTTGGAATTAGTAAAATGATTTATTGACGAAATTTTTAACCATTTTTGACATTTTGTTAAAAAATTAAATGGAATGTTTATTTAATTATCAAAATAATGCACATTTCTATTTTACCAAAAATGTTAAATGAATATTTTTTTAACATGTATGCATGAATAGAATTTTCCACCTTAATGACTATTATTTTATTTTAAGATTCCTTTATATGTTTTAAGGTTATTATTAAATAAAATTATTTTAAAAAAGTTTTAAAAAGCTTTTTTTTCAAAATTGATAGGATATTTTCCTCAAAAAATGTTTTAAATGTTTTTTAATGATTTATTTTTTATGTTTTCGACTTTATTTTAAAAGAAAAAAATTTTCATGATATTTTTAATATTTTTAGTTTTAAAAAGTGATTTTTTTTAAAATTAAAAATTTATTTACCTCCAAATTTATTTAATGGTATCCTCATTCATCAACGACAACAAAACTTTTTTTATTTATGATCCTATAGGAATATGTTTTAATGATACCATCCTCATTCTTTTTCTAGATGGATTTAGATTTTCTCAAGGAGATTTTAATGGAACCTCTTTCTTTCCCAAAGGTTAATCATATTTCAAAGTGACTGTTATGAAAACCATTTATTTCCCATGGGTTAACCTTGTTTCAAATAGATTATTATGGAACCTATTTATTTTTCATGGCTTAACCATGTTTTAAAGAGATTTTTATGGAACCCATTTTTTCCACAAGTTAATCATGTTTCAAAGAGATTAACATGAACACATTTCTTTTAAATGGGTTAATAAAGTTATAAAAGGAAAAATGATTATTTCTATAAGTTTTCTGATGCAAGATATTTTTCACATTATTAATTTTGTGGTTCTTGGACATTACATATAAGATATGAGAACCCAGATAGAGCTAGGTGAGCCCGTTATAACTTATACGATGAGTGCACCTAGATAACATTAAGAGATACCATCATTTCTTATACAATGGGTGCATCTAGATAGAACTCCAATTCATTGGGTAATTATTATGTTCTCTGGATAATTATATTGTTAGTTGTATGTATGTTTATTCTATTTTTAAGGGTTATTTAAGGTTTTTATAATGATAATGTGAAAAGATACCAACACATTTTTTCTATGAATTCCATTAGTTTATAATGTTTCCTTTAATCGAAATTGATATCACATTACTCATGATTATTTATTTTTATACCTATTTAATTTTTTAAATACTTATTTTATGTTTCAAAATTGATGATTTATGTATCGATGGGTATGGGTTATTTTATGATTCGCTCATGCAATCTGATTATGTTTCCATACCCTTATTCACTTCTTCTTCTCATTAATGATATTAAATTGTTAATACTTATGTTTAACCTTGATGAGAATTTGATCTCAGACTTATTATGTTTCCTTTCCCCCATGTTATAAATAATGTTGTGGAATGAATTATTTCTAGAATATATTTCATATGGATGATGATGATGACTTAATATGAAAAAATAAAAGCTGGGTTAAATGGGAGAAATGCCAATTTAAATTCATTGGTATGTTTTATGTATGAGTTTTTAATAATTGAATAAAACTTTAAACCAAAAAGGTCATTTATAATGAAAGTGATCCAAAATTTATTTTTGATGTAGTAAGGTTTGGATTGAAAAATAATTGGGACACATTTATCAGTATCAAAGCCAAAAACATAAATTTATGATTTCATCATCATATCTAAGAGTGCATGTTCAAGGATGGTATAGTTGTAATCATAGGATAGGTTTATATAAATTTTGAGATTAGGATGCCTTCATGTGGATTTATATTTATATTTATTTATACCATAAAAGGTTTATAATATTAAGGATGATCATATGTTCAATGTCTTAGACAACCCTTTGAGGTTTTTAAGCAATGAGATCTTAAAGTGATTAATGAAATTTTGGGATAAATTTTTGTAGGTTTATGTATATATAAAGATTTAGTTTAATGTGAATTATTCCTTTAAAATTTTTAGATATAAGTTTTAAGGTATTGATAAGCTTTAAGAATTATATGTGCTTGGATATTGAGGTAGTTATGGGAACACAAGTTTTATCATATAGATAACCACGGGATTAAAAAGTGATTTAGTGACTAAATGATTAATGTTATTTCAAAATAAGATATCCATATATTTGGGATTTAATATTGAATGTTATGTGATAACCTTTTAGGTTAAGAAACTCTTTAATTGTGAGGTTATTTGGGACGTAGGTTTATTCATTTATTGAATGATTTAGTTTGAACTTTGGGTATTACTATTGATCTTTGAAGATTAATGTATCTTATGAAGGTTTAATCATTTTGGGAATTATCTTACCATGTGATAACCATTTTTTTGTTTATGTATAATTATAGGAGGAAGAAATCTATATGCTTTATGGTTATATGATCCTTTAAAAGTTGATTTTTAGTTTCCAGGCATGAAAAATTCATCTAGAATACTCATTGTTTGGAGAAAAAGATGAGATTATATTGTAATTTGACAAAGTATGAAACTATTATCATCAGGTAAGTATATTTACTTATTTTATTAGTCTATATGGAAAAGTAATTCATCAACTCCCTGAAAATTGATCTTGATTTTTTTCATATTACTATCATTTATGATGATGTCAATAACCGTTTTCACACCTATTTGGTTTAAGATTTTCTGGTTGTTAACATTATCATAATAATTAAAATTATTTTTATAAATTATACCTATCAATATATATCATTATTTGGGCATTATTATTTTCTTGCATGTCTAAATGTTGACTTCCCACCCATGTTCTCTAATTTGCAAACCCAGTACGTGTTATTCCAGAGGGCCTCCATACGTCATTTTACTCTTATAAAGAGAATGTTTTGTCAACCAATTTTATGATGTGGGTTTAAAAAAACTATTTTCAAATGTTAAACCTTTTATTACAAATATAAATTTCAAATTTAGATAAAGAAATTTATTGGGGGGATGTAACACCCTGAGATTTTAAAAGAAAAAAATTATATTTGATATGGTAAACGACACAAAAAACTAATCATAGATGAGAATATAACACCCAGAGTCTTTCAAATATATTTATTTTTAAATAAATTTAAACTCTTATATAGCTTCTAGTACATTCAACCCTAATATTTTTTAAGCTCAACAGCATATCCAATACGTAACACAAAGCATAAATAACCCATGATATATATTACCATTATATCCTAGCTGTTAAATTGACAGGTATGAATAATATTAACTAATTTAAGAAATATATATATTTATGTAAATTTACTACTTAATATAATTTATTTATAAATATTTAGTAAATAATAAATCAATTTTTAGTAATGTAATTTTATTCTTTAAAAATAGGTTATCTTCAAAAATGATTTTTATTGTTTTCATGAAAAAATATCATAATTAATTTTTGAAAGTTTTATAAATATTATTTGATAAAATTAAATTCATTTTTTAAATCTACATATCAAAATTTACATTGGGTTAAATTTTGGGATTTTTCATAAAATATTGATTTTTCTGTAAATTGTAAAAAAACAGATTTTTGTAAAAATGTCATTTGTTATCAATAAATAAATTAATTTAAAAGTTCCATTATGTTTTGAATATTATTACATGAAATATAATTATTTTTTAGTTATATTTAGTACATTTAATTTCTTTTTAATCAAATTCATATTAGATTTTAGTATATGGCTGTCTTTTGGTTTAAAAAATGGGATTTTTCTAAAAACCGTTTTAAAGTACATAATGTTTCTACATATTTATAAATTAAAATAACACCTAATGATGAATTAATTAAAATAAATTTATATATTATATATAAATAAATATTAATTTAGATTCATACAATGATTATTATTAGACATAGAGTTATTAAATCTTATTGTGATTGAATAAAATATACTTCTAGAAAACCCACTTTTTCATCGCATTTTAGGGTTTGTTTTAAAATTAATTTATACCAATTTTATAAACTTTATTTGATAAAATATACCTTATTTTTTCAATCATTATGTAAAAATTATATTTTGGAGAATGTTTTAGCATTTTCTAAAGAGATTATGTTTTCTATGAAAAGTAAAAAATACAGAATTTTAATTGAAAACTGTCTTTTCATTTAAATTATCTATAAAATTAAATTATTCTTTAAATTGGTTTTAAAGTAATATTAGTAAAATTATATATATATTAATGAAATTAATTTTATTTGACCAGTTTTTTTTAATTGGACATAAAAAGTTTGTAAACATTTGATCATTTTCTGTTTTAAAACCTGCTTTATCGTTTTGTATGTGGGATGAAGTTTCAATTAAAAATTTCCAATTATGTGAAATGAATTTAAAAAAATGTATTTAATAGTTATAATAATCATAATTTATATTAATTACTATGTTAAAATTAATTTTTTACCAAAACTAATTGTAAAGAAAGTAAAAATTAATTTTCACTGTTTAGGTAAAAATGGATTTACTAGGGTTAAACTAAAAAAATAAGGGTAAAAATAACATGAAAACATGTTTAACATATATTATATGGACATATTTAGACCTTCCTACTTATATGATAAAAAATATTCTATTATTTTATCATTTTTACAGGAAAAAACCATGGGTGGAATTCATTCTTTTCAAAAATTACAAGTGTGCCACTCAACTCACTTAAAAATGGCCACCCCTACCCTTCTATATTAAGACCATAAAAACAAATTGGTTCCTAAATTACCAACCAAATAAATTCTATAATTCCCTACCATAATCCTATAATACCTTTTTGGGTAGAAATACAACTAATTAAGGCCTTTAGTGTAAAACAAAAGTAGTTACCCCAAGAAAAGGTAACATTTTTCAACGAGCATTTTTATTTTATTTCTTACTCCACCTACAAAAATTATTTTTTAACCATGATTATATAATAACCACATTATCTTCCATATAATGAAATTTTATTATGTAAATTTTAAAATCTAAATATTTATTCTCTTCCATCAAATGGGTTACAAAATCATTATTCATTTGTATGATAGACTACCACCTCGCGAACTGATGTTATTTGTTTTTCCATTACCACCTTTTACGGTTGGTTATGACGATGTATCTAAAGTATATATATGATATTTATAATATAATTATATCTATGTATCATTAGATCATATATTACTATTTTATTTCCATTCTATAGGAGATACGATAACGTCGCTCGTGTGTACGGTGGATTACCGACTCGCGAAGCGATGTGATTCATTTTCCCTAACGCTTTACATGGAAAATAATAGGTATAAAGAAAATAAATATATATTATATAAATGATAAAATAATGATATTAATAAAATATTTATCATTATAAAAATATAATAAATCATTTTATTTCTAACCTGTTCACTCACTAAAAGATGAAAATGTCATTCGTGTACGTGTAGACTGCTGCCTTCACTAAGTGATGTGACTCTCTCTTTTCATCACCAAACAAAAAGGATGATATACAAATAATTAAATTTAAAGAAATAATATGTTTTCTATGATATAATTATCATTATATAATTATAAAATATTACTTACCTTCTTTCCATAATTATCATTGGAAAATGGAAACTTTACTCATGCATACATATGACCTACCGTCTCCATGATTGTAACATACTTATCTTTTCAAAAAAGTATTTCAATATTAGTATTAAAATTATAATTTATGTATAAATATAATAATTATTCTTTTATTATTATTATTTATATGACATAACTATATTATATGCACAATAAATGAAACTTCCATAACAAAACATGAATTATAAAACAAGTCAATTAACACCCCAAACAATGAAAATAATGAAATATTATTAACAAACATGTGACAATATGTTACAAAATGATCATATAAGATATTTTAAATATTAATGTGGATATTTAGTAAGTTAATAACATGTTTAAAATCACTCTAAAGGAGTATAAATCACATTCAACCAAAAAGAAGCATGTGGAAAGGTATTTTTGAATTCAATTTCCATTCATTGGGTTAAACTTATACTTCATTGATTGTGTAAAGCTAAGATTATGTATCTAATTTCCATTTACTATTTTATGTTGCATTTGCAATTTTTTTATCTGGATTTAAAATTTATACACATAATCAATTCATTGATTAAACCCAATTTCAATGATATGATCTTTGTAAGTAATTTCTAGTCACTCTTTTATATTTAGTAGTCATATGAAAATTCACCACTCGTTTATTTTGTTTGGTGTATATACTAACCCTTTGATATGTTATAACATTAATAAAATTATTTTAATGATATATAAATTTTCATTTGATGTTATTATTTATTGGGGATTATGATTCAAAATATTTCTAAAGTGGTAAGGAATTTTTTGTCTTAATTTTTATTCTTCGAGACTTTTGCCATGTTATACAATTATATTCTTTTATGAGGTGTATATAAATCCCCACTTACGTATAATATAATTAATATATTTATTCTCATGATATTTTAAGTTTAATTAAATTTTATCCTTTCTTGGGTCATATGATTCATAGATAACAAAGTGGTAAGAGTTTTATTTTATAATCTCATCAACTACTGCGAATTTTTATGATCAAGTCTCCAATGTTTAAATATTATGATCAAACTCTCATGGATCTCATGATTTTTATTATCATTTATAAATTCATGATATTTTCACATAATAGTACCATTCTCCTACTCTTTGGTACTTCAAATAATTGAGAAAATATTTTAAAGGAAAATCATCTCTATTTCACCCTTCGGTCAAAAACCCTTTTTCTTCCAAAACCATGTTTTCTAAAAAAGATTTCAATTTTTTTAACATTATTCAAATGATTTATTAAAGTAATTTTTACCCATGTATGCATTTTTACAAAATGTTTTAAAAGGAGCCTTCACGTCATTTAATGAAAAAAATAATTTTTGTATTTTGGTGAAAATATGAAAAGAATATTTGTTTTAATATGCAAGGAATGAACACAATTTTCCACCATAAGTAAAATTATTTTTTTGAAGATTAATTTATAATATTTCAAGTTTATTTTCAAAGAAAAATATTTTCTTTAAGTTTTTTAAGTGTTTTTTTCAAAATGGAAAGTATATTTTATTCGAAGGATGTTTTAAAATATTTTTAAATATTACTTTATATGTTTCCAAGGTTTTTTTTCAAGGAATTTATTTTTAATTTTTTTTAAATTGTAAGTTTTTAAAAAGATATTTTTTTTTCAAAATGAAAAATTTATTTCCCCCAAATGTCTATAATGATATTCTAATGTTATCCCCATTCATCAATGTTAATTAATAAATTTATTTCTTAGATTATTTTAAATTAAAAAAATAAATTCATAGATCATAGTAATTTAATTAATGTAGACCATTTTAAATAAAAAAAATAAATTAATAAGGTAATAGGTAGATCTATTATAGGAAATATTACTCTTCCATGGGTAGTGTAGTTATCATATAAATGATTTTCATTTGTAAAATATTAGAAAGGGAAGAACCCAATAAAATTTCTACACATGATTTCAAGCAAAAATGATCAAATAAAATAATAATAAAATTGAATAAAATTGAATAAATGGAAGAGAAACTATGATGTTTATTGAAAAAAAAACTTTTTCAACAAATAAGCGGAAAATAAGAGCATTCTAGATGTGATTCTAGCTTAATAGCTTCCCTCATCCAATTGAAAATTGATCTAGAAAGGAACCACTTATTCTATGATCCCAATTCTCTAATTCTCATATAAATCCATCCAAATTATAAAAATAAACATTTATAAAGTGTATTGAAGGTAAGGGTTTCAAGAATTTTCAAGTGTGAATTGGAAATTTGGCTAAATATTTTATGCTAAATTTCAAAGACTTTTTGACCTTAGAGAACATGTGTAATGCCCCAAAGACTTGTGTTTCCCATAATGGTAACATATATAATTTATATTGTCTATTAATCGAAAGAAACTTATTTCTTATAAAATAATAATATGATGCAATGGAATAAATAACGCAAAACAGACACAAGGAGTTTTATTCAAATAAGAACACAGTAGTGTTTACAACAAACTTAGACTAACAAGGGAAATTAAGCTAACCAAGGATACCAATTAAAAACCCTATTAAGATTATAGGAAGGCCACTAAAAAAAATGAGAACCCCGAGAAGACAACATGGGTCCTTGGTATCCATCATAACGAACATAAGAATGGCCAAAGCCACCGCAGCCACAGTAAGCACCAAAGGTATAACACAAACCATTCTCTTCAAACAACTTGAGTTTTAAGACACCCAGAGACACATTTTTATATGAAACCAACCTGACCGTTCCCTCGAGTAACTATTGGAAACCCAAGGTCTATAATTATAGCCGTTATTCTTAATATGTTTTAACTAAAAAAACAATTAAGTACAACTTCACAATATGAATTGAAAAATTATAAGATAAAATCCTAGCTACGATATGATGCTTCGAGTTGCATTTAAGTTTTGAGGAAAATAATAAGTAATTAAAAAACATGTTGGAATTAACTCAAATGTGTTGTAAATATTTCCATTCAGTGTCTTAAACTGTTTTTAAATACCTTTTAATTGAATTATATGTTTTTAATCAAATTAATTTTAAACCACTAAGACACTAATATAAGAATTTTCATGAAATTTAAAACTCTTTATATATTTTTTATAAACAACCTTAGAAACACTTAGGAGAACGATTAAGTTGTAAACATTAAACACAAAATGTTTTAATAGAATACATGTATAAAAAGAAGAGTCTCTATATAGTGTAATGTTTCCCTTTACATTTTTTAGTTAGGTTATATAAAATTTGGGCCCACAATGGCCAGACCTTGGTTGGGTCCAAGGGAGGCGGCACAACCTGAGTGGTTAAGCCTAGCCCTCATCCCTTGCCTGGACCGGACCGAGCTTGGGCATAGGTCACTCGAGGAGATCTTGTGTGTGCATAGCGCGGGCGTGGCCACGGAGTGCATGGATCCACGTAGGAGCGCAGGTGCACGCAGCGTGTGCGCTTGGGAAGGTTGAGGCCTGCGGGGAGGCGGAGGCTCGTTTATAAGCCCTCCTGTGTGTGGGTTATGTTATTACCAGCACTGCGGGAGGCCGAGGCATATAAGGGAGCTCGGTGCGCCCCACCGTTTCGATGTGGGAACCAAATTTTCAGGCAATATGAGATCATGGCCTTCAGATCGCGTCGTGCGTGATCTGAGCTGCTGATCTCGTTCCTGCGTCTGGCCTTCAGAAATCGCTGCATATCATCACGTCGCGGTGAGTCGTTCAATCAGGCTCAGATTAAATCTGAGCCGTTGACCCTTTAAAAAAACCCACAGATGTGCCTAGCCCTCGAATCAAAATCAGGTGCGATCTAGGCCGTTTTTTTCCTCCTGCACGTTGTCTTCTCCCCACGGCGTGCCCTGTTACAGTAACCTTACACCACATTTTACCACCGTTTTCTACACCTTTCAGCCGCCAGACCCTCCACTCTCACACGGTTTCCACAAGGTATCACTTTCCCATTATTTTTTTAGGCAAGTGGCCTCGGTTTTCCTTCTTCATTCATTATAGGTATAATTTATAAAAACCCATCTGAAGCATTCACCGGACCCCCCGACTCCTTGCTCAAAACTTTCAGCGGACCTCCATTCTTCCTACAAGTTTTCTAATGTCTTCTGAGCTCCAACTCCTCTTCCTAGCTTTCCAGCGTCTCCTCCTTCTCCTCTTCAAGTTAAGGTAAGGGTTACTATTGTCTTGCTTGCGGTTTTAAGCTATACAAAGCATGTATATATATATATATATACTTGCGAAGAAAAGATTTTATATATATAACCATATATGTTTCTATAAAAATGGATATACTTAGTATAAATAAATCTTGAAAGGGATTTCATCATTTTTCGTGAACTTATATAAATATATGAATAGTTTTTTTTGTGTGAAAAAATGTATCTTTTAATCCAATATATATATGACACGACTTCTTGATTCAAACGACATTACCCCAAAAATCTTATTGTTATAATGGATTTATTGTACCTCTTCAAAAAATCCTTGTTTCACTAAGTATTTCGAGTAAACATATATATAAATATATGTATATAAAAAAATATAAGTATAAAAGATATGACTCTTTTAATTGCATGAAATTTATAAACCCAGATTAAATATTTTGTTGTGAATTGAATTGTGAGATAGCACAGAATTAAAATGTATTGAATTACCTTATGTAGGGGATTATGTTTTGTCTTGTTTGTTTGTTTAAAGATATGCATATTCATATATGAATATATCTACAGTATAATTATACATCATCTTCAGGGTTGAGGTTAACCTTTGTTTTTAAGAATTACAGAATCTTTATTAATAGGGTAGTAAAACACCCTATGCACAGACACCCCATGAAAATGTAATTTATGCCTTAAAAATATAATCAGATAACATAAATATATATTAATATATATACTTGTAAAACTAGTAAAAATCATCACACGGTTTGAGTCTATATTCCTTAAAAGTTGTATGTGTAAACATTTAATGAGATCGAAAATTTTGTTTGGGTGTGTTTAGAGTGAATTGTTAATTATAAAAGTGTAGGATGAACACTTAGTATATATATATATTTGAACTTGTACACATAATTCGATATAGTATTATATTATGCTAATAAAGATGATTTAAAACTTTTATATAAATCATGGATACGAATATAGTTTTGGATTTAGTGGTATCATTTACCACTTTATTTAAAGTGGAACTCAATGATTCCTACATGTGTATAGATGACATCTCTCTTAGTTTAAATTTTGTCTTTTCAAACTATAAATATTCATTTCTATAATGCATGGATTTGGAAATTTAGGGAGTTATCATTTTATGGGGTAACCTCGTCCATACATTATTTATGTGTTTTAAATTAAAATCACATGCACAAAGATTGTTACTAATTTATGAAAGTTGTGGAGAAAAATGTTGATTGAATAGTAACCAGTATACTATGTTTTAGGCCATTTCCAATTCCATTTATTTGTTGGGCATGAAAGATTAATGTGTATTTTATTGCATTAAAATTTTATTACTATGGAAGAGTTGTAGAATTGTTATTTTATGTGATAAAAAAACAATTTATTATTCATGAGAATTTATGAAATAAGAATTTAATTATTCAATGTGATATGGGACACTTTGAATAAAGTGAAATGAGAAACCAAGTAATATGTGGACTTGAAATGATAAGTGATTTAATAAATCAAAGTGGTACATGCACTTTGATTTAGAGATATGAGGAATGCATTGGACCTGGTATGTTTCGAGTTGGGGTCCGGTTACAGCAGACCCTCCGGGTTGGTGTCCGGTTATTAGAGGCACCCTGGGTTGGTGTCCAGTTATTAGTGGCACTTCGGGTTAGAGTCCGGTTACAGAGGCTCTCCGGGTTGGGGTCTGATTACAGTTAGCCCCCTAGGTCTTGGCACGAGGCCTCGACATGGTTTGGTATATGAACTTCCCTCATTAGGAATATGTAATTTAACTAACTAGTAAAATATTCAACGAGTAGAATATTTGGTTAAAGAGCTTATGGGTTTCGGCTGAGGCCTTAATCATTAGACGTCTTGGCTGAGGCCTTGAAAAATGTTTCAAAATGCCCTCCATTTTCACTTTACTCATTATGTGTATGTTAATTACTTAACCAGATAGGCATTTGACTAGTAGAATGTCCATGGTTAAGAACCATTACTTACATGTAATCAGAAAAGTGAACGTTTATGGCATGACATATGTATAGCACTCAGTGATTTTAGTATTTGATGTTTGAAATTAAGGTGATTACCTTTATGCGCAACTCTGATCATTCATTACACTTAACTGTTTTATTTGATCTTACATAAATTGCTATTTCATACACATTAGAATTTCTCTTATTCAGCATGCCTCTATTTGAATGGTGTATCCTTATAAATTCTGATATCATGTTTTAATCGATCACCTTTATGATGCGAACATGTGATATATCTTTTATTTAAGAAGAATGTTTTATGAAATGGTTTAAACAATGTTTTCAGAAGTTTTATTGGTTAATTTAAAATCCCTTACTGGGAATTTGTATGCTCACCCTACATTTTAAATGAAATTTTTTCAGGTATCAGTCATGTCTTCATTGAAGTTTCAGAAAGCAGCAGGTTTCCCAGAGCCTGAACCTCACAATCCTCTGTAGCATGGGACAATATGTGATATTTATAAATGAATAAAATTTAATAATTATGGTACATCATGTCTCATGGGCACTGGATCCGGGCACTCGGGGGCTGGGTATTTATAGTTGGTATCAGGGGATAGGTTCAGACAATTCTAGAAATGCCAGGTAATAGAAATATGTAGCTACGACAGAACCTTACTAAGTGATTTTATTATAACTTTCAGATGGAAGATGAAAATGTGCCTACCAATCTACTATCACTCCCTACTGGGGCCCTAGAGAACATTGTGTATTTATCTAGACGAGAGAATTTTCTTAAGTATTCTCATATCCTCACAACGTGCAAACACCTGTATGATGTTTCAAACTCACCTCGGGTGCTTCAGCTACACCGAGGGTTAGGATTTGATTACCTTCTTATGATGATGAACTAGTTCCCCTAATATGTACATAGGGGAAGGTACCATGAGAAACTTTTCTGAGTGTTCACGGAAGGTGAGGACATTGGCTTTATGGCCCTCGACACTTTTCAATATGCATCTGCAGCCGGAGACCTCCGAGATGCCTATCTTTGCAAAATCTTGAACTACGGCTTGTGGGGCCAGTTTTTGGACTTCCTAATGTTAAAATATTGGTGCACCTGACTATATTGCAGGAAATAAGTGTATTTAGATGTCTCCCAACTTCATACCACTCATGCCACACTCAGGAGACGTCACATGTGTCTCTAGGGGTTTAACCCTGAATGCTCATCCTGTGTTTGGTTTGAGGAGATAGGGAGTTTTTCTTTTCTCTGTGGAGTTCGTGTAGTAAATCAATAGGGGAACTCAGGAACTGAGGTTTAGTAATGAACTTATGTTTTATTGAATTATTATCCTTCCCATTCTATTATCTACTTTATTTGAACTTTCAAAATGGTTTCTCACGAATATGTTTTCAGATGGCTCGACAAACAAATATCTCATCCCTGCGCGATTAAATATTGGAGGATATCTTAATCAGAACTTGTGATGTGGACTATCCTTCTTTTCTCCACCTAAAAATATTGTGTCAACGTATGTTCAACTTGTCTAACAACCCTGAGATCCTTCTTTACTACCTAGGGAATGACCAATACTTCCACTTAATCGCCATTACCCAACTCCCCAGTCATAGGTGAAGGGGGAGATACTTTGAGGGTATGTTTCGATGTTTCTCTCTGGCACATAATTTTTCTTTCAGAGCATGTTTCCTAGTGGCTGCCCAAGATGGGAACCTCAGAGCAGCCTTTATGTTCCAGATCCTAAACCTCAGCCTGTTTAACCACATTTTTCAATCAAATATCTTGAGTGAGATGTAGTCCGATGGAGCGTCAGAGAATGTGCCCATTCAGACATCTCTGAGCTTGTTACCGCTTGAGCCTCCCTGTGGAAGCCTGAGTGTAGAATACAAGAGTTGGAGTTCAAAATGTACAACTCAAGGTGTATCTGGGCCCGTGAATCGGAGGAACTAAATACCAATCTGGGTATTCCGTTGACTTAGCATAATCTCCCGTTTTAGTGATGATAATAGTCTGAGAATTTCTTTTCTAGTTTATGAATAGAATTACGAGGACACAATTCTTTGTAGGGGGAATAATGTAAGGCTCCAAAGACTTGTGTTTCACATAATGGTAACATATATAATTTATGTTTTTTATTAATTGAACAAAACTTATTTCTTATAAAATAATAATATGATGCACTAGAGTAAAGCACACAAAACATACACAAGGAGTTTTATTCAAATGAGAACACCATAGTGTTTACGAAAAAATAAGATAAACAAGGGAAATTAAGCTAACCGAAGATACCAACTAAAAACCCTATTAAGATTACAGGAAGACCACTCAAAACAATGAAAACCCCGAGAAGATGATAGGGGTCCTTGTTATCCATCATAACGAATATAAGAATGGTCGAAGCCACCACAGCCACACTAAGCACAAAAGGTATAATGCGAACCATTCTCTTCAAACAACTTGAGTTTTAAGACACCCGGAGACACGGTTTTATATGACACCAACCCGACCATTAACTCAAGTAACCATTGGAAACCCAACAACTATAATTATAGTTGTTAGTATTAAGATTTTTTAACTAAAAAAACAATTAAGTACAACTTCATAATGTGAATTGAAAAATTATATGATAAAACCCCAACTACGATACGATGCTTCGATTTGCATTTATGTTTTGAGGAAAAGAATACCTAATTCAAAAACATGTTGCAATTAACTCAAATGTGTTGTAAATATTTTCGTTCAGTGTCTTAAACTGTGTTTAAATACCTGTTAATTGAATTATATGTTTTTAATCAAATTAATTTTAAAGCACTACGCCACTAATAAAAGAATTGTCATGCAATTTATAACTCTTTATCTATTTTAATAAAAAAACTTAGGAAACACTTAGGAGAAAGTTTAAGTTGTAAAATTTAAACATAAAAAATTTTAATAGAAGCCATTTATAAAAAGAAGAATATCTATATAGTGTAATGATTCCCTTTAAGTATTTTTTCAGTTAGGTTATATAAAATTTGGGCCCACAAGGGCCAGCCCTTTGCTGGGGCCGAGGGAGGCGGCACACCCTAGGTGGCCGAGCCTAGCCCTCAGCCCATGCCTGGACCGGCCCAAGCTCGGGCATAGGTCACTTGAGGAGCGCACATGAGCGCTTGTGTTTGCACAGCACAGGCATGGCCACAGAGTGCATGGGTGCACGCATGAGCACAGGTGCGTGCAGCGTTTGCGCTTGGGTAGGCCGAGGCTTGCGGGGAGGCGGAGGCCCGTGTATATGTTCTCCTGTGTGTGTGTTGTTTTATTACCAACACTGTGGGAGGCCGAGGCTTATAACAGAGCTCGGAACGCCCCACCATTTCGATGTGGGAACCAAATTTTTGGCCGAAATGAGATCTTGGACGTCGGATTGCGTCACGCATGATCTGAGCCGCTGATCTCGATCTTGCGTCCGACCATCAGAAATCGCGGCATATCATCACGGCGCGATGAGCCGTTCGATTAGGATCGGATTAAATCCGAGCCTTCCACCCTTTAAAAAAAACCCACGGACGTTCCCATCCCTCAGATCTAAATCAGGCATGATCTGGGCCGTTGTTTTTCCTCCCACACACTATCTTCTTCCCCGCAGTGTGCCCTGTTACAGTAACCTTACAACAAATTTTACTACTGTTCTCTACACCTTTCAGCCGCCGGACCCTCCACTCTCACAAGGTTTCCATAAGGGATCACTTTCCCTGTATTTTTTTAGGCAAGTGGCCTCAGTTTTCCTTCCCCATTCAATATAGGTATAATTTATAAAAACCTATCCGAATCATTCACAGGACCCCCGAATCCTTGCTCAAAACTCTCAGCAGACCTCCATTCTTCCTCTATGTTTTCCAGTGTCTCCCGAGCTCCACCTCCTCTTCCTAGATTTCCAGTATCTCCTCCTTCTACTCTGCAAGTTAAGGTCAGGGTTACCCTTGCCTTGCTTGTAGTTTAAGCTATATAAATCATGTATATATATATATATATATACTTGAGAAGAAAATATTTTATATATGTAACCGTCTATGTTCCTATAAAAATGGATATACATATTATAAATAAAGCTCGAAAGGGATTTAATTATTTTTCGTGAACTTATATAAATATATACATAGTTTTTTGTGTGTGTGAAAACCCATATCTTTTAATCCAATATATATATGATACAATTTCTTGATTCAAATGACGTTACCCCAAAAATCTTATTGTTATAATGGATTTATTGTACCTCTTCAAAACATCCTTGTTTCACTATGTATTTTGAGTAAACATATATATACAAATATGTATATGAAAAAATATAAGTATAAAAGATATGAATCTTTGAATTGGATGAAATTTATAAACCCAGATTAAATATTTTGTTGAGAATTGAATTATGATATAACAAAGAATTAAAATGTTTGAAATTACCTAGTGTAGGGGATTAAGTTTTGTCTTATTTGTTGGTTTAAATGTAACACCCCAAGATTTTATGAGATATGTTTTTTTTAATTTCTTTGATGTCTTTTATTGTACACTACACCAAGATTAGCTTGTACTATATGCAACACCGTATTAGCTTGCAGTATATGCAACACTACTCTTGGCTTGTGTTACACCCAATTTCAAGTTCGTTTTGTTGAAATTATTTTACGTAACATTAAGTATAATTTTGTTTAACGTATAAATGAAATAAGTTTTGATTATTTTATACGCAACACCAAAGTTAGCTTGTACTACACGCAGCCCTGACTTGGCTTGCATTACACGCAACCACGACCTTCCTCGATAGCGTGTGTAGTACGCAATGTCGGGTTTCACTAAACAATGATATATTGTAATAATATTATTATGAACTAGAAATTATGAATAGTATTAATTCCATTTTTAATTTTATAACATTAATATTCATCTTACACATTTTTGAGAACATGGTATGAGAACAAAATATTTTTTTCAGGTGAAATTAGTATTTTTTGAAAAATGCAGTTTTCCACCTTTTGATGACACACCCACATTAAATATACTTTTTGACATGTTTATAAGTTCAATTTTAAAAAATAAAATTCTTATTTGGAATAAGGATACAAAAATTTACTTTGGATAATTTTTTCATATTATTCTGATTACTTTCATATTTAAATGAATAGTAAAAACACGCTATATTTTAATTAAAAACAACTTTTTTCATCGTAATAATTTATATGGTTAAATTATAATATTGAATGGTTTTAATGTATAAATATAATATATTTTTACCATTTAATATAATGTATGTCATTATCATTGATTTTACATTTAATTCATAGGTAAAATCATTTCAATCTTTTGTAGTGTTTTAACTTTTAAAAACTCATTTTCTTAACAACAGGAATAATTTTAAAATTATTTCTTCCACTTCGGTGATTTGAATTTGTAAAAAAGGGATTCCATATTTGGAATCATTAGGTCCAAATTATGTTAATATGATACTTTTTATTTTTGGGCACTATGAATAGTAACTACGGTAAATTTTATTTACCATAGTTAAAGGTAAATCAGGTAATTAAGGGTAAATATAATATTATAAAATTACCCTAACACTTTTATTAATATAATTGGATGATTATAATTCGTCCTAAGGAATATTTGGGTTGAAATTGAATCCATTTTAAACCACTTGGATGTGATTAAGTCCTTTAATTTATTTTATTTTAAAGAAAGTGAAATATGTCTCACTCAAACTTTAATAATTAATGTATTTTTAATATAAGTTTATACAGAATATAAATTCGATCATAAATACTCATTTGAAAGATAAAATGTTTTTATTTGTTGTGGTAATTTATTTGTAATTTTTACGAGATATTTAATTACCTTAATATCTTATACATTAATGATGCAGAAATTATTTATTTAGTGAAAAATCAGTAATATAGTTTTTATTAAAATAATAATACCCATTAAATGGAACAAAAACCTGACCAAAACTTATTTTTAGTATATATATAATCCCTAACCATCCAATGGTAGAATATTTGACTATTTGGAGTTTTATAAAAGCGATTATGACACTTATATTATACTATTTTAAATGATGTCAAAGTTGTCACCTTCACAATTAAATAAATATAACAATTTACATGTTGTGATTCTAAGATGATAAATTCGAGTGAAATTATTATTTTGAAATATATTAGGTTTAAAATCATCGTAATATTTTATTTTTAATTTTTATGCAACTAATAAGAATACTAAATGATTATACAAAAATGATGTAGTAATTGTTTTATTAAGAGAAATATCAAAGAAATGGTTTTATAAATATTAAGCTAAATATTATATGAACTAATTGATATTATCCACAAATTTTATAGAATAATATTACATGTTAGGAGTCTATTAAATATTTTGGTTCTAATATATCCTATGTTTGGATTTTTATTTAAATTCAAATAATTGAATAGTGTCAAAATTGACACTATAGTTATTTTATAAAAATAACATATTATAAAATTGTTTAAAAATCACAAAAAAATTAAAAAATTATAAATTGAACATTATATGGTCTAAAATTTCATAAAGTATACAATTATGGACAATTCACAGCACATAAGTAATTATTTATAAAAATTTAAAATTTAGACTATTATTACCACAAATAAAATTAAATAGATTAAATAATGATAAATCAAGTTGATAAGGTTTAAAATAAATTACCAACATGTCTAAATATTATTGGTTGATTATATTACAACCCTATATCATCTAAGATTATTATTTGAGTCATTTTTGTTGGTTTTTAAGTGGGTTTGGAATTTATTACAAATTAATATTTCATATGTTTCCAAAGGTGCCCCTCTCCTCCTTTATAAAAGGGGAACTCCTCCCTCTCCTCCTCACACAACTTTGAGGCTTCATTATCTTCCAAACCCTTCCAATTTATCTTCTACACTTTAATAGAAACATACTAGAGGTCCTGGTCTTCTTCAAAGACCAACTTTAGTGCCCTAAGAGGAGGTTTAGAAGAGGCACGTCGAAGATGAGGTAATATCCTTTACCGATTCTTTCAAGTTCATTTCTTCTTCTAATTCCTATTATTTTTTTGTTTCATAATAAAATAATAAAATAAGTATCACTAATATACTGATATGTCATTATAAATATGAACCAACCCTATTTTACCTTCTACCCATCCTATGGAAAACGAAATCACCACGCGTGCGTATGTACGGAATACCGTCTCCACGCCGTGGTGTAATCTGTTTTTCCACCACCACCTTACTTGGATGGGTATAATGGTGTAAAGAATAAATATATATGGTTATTATAACATGATAATGATTATAATATATTATATCATCCACTATAATTCTATTCAATAATTTTGTGACTGATATCATCGCTCGTGCGTACGTACGGATTACCGTCTCCACGACGCGATGAGATTCATTCTCCAAGTTAACCATTCAAGAATGATTATAAAATATATATATTAAATAATGATGAAATATATGACATATTAATGATACGGGATTTATGTATATGTTATTTACTTACTTCCATTCAATTTAATAAGGAAATGAAAACATCATTCATGCGTATGTACGACCTACCGTCTCCATGAACGATGTATTTCTTTCCATTTATCGATCTATTATATATATATGTATATTCTAAATATATATTATATAAATAATGTTTTAAATTTTGTAAGTAATTAATCATGATCTAATTAATCATATGAATAATTACAAATCAAAAGACGGACGATAAATGAAACGATTTTACCCAAAACACTGCTTTAACATGGAATTGACAAATGAACGGGTAATATAAAGTCGTAAGTGAATCATATATGATATCATAAATATTATTATGGTTATATTACAAGTTAATAATATGTTTAAACCCACTATACAGGATTCTTGGACACATACATAAGAAATTGGACATAAGTTAAGGGATAATTTTGTAAATCTCATTTTTATCCGAGATTGCTAATACATAAGTATTTAATGGGGTTATATTTTTCATCAATATCCATAAAAATGTTTTTCATAAAGTGTTTAATATTATTCCATGTATTTTTAAAGTCATTTTTACCCCTCTTTGACTTTTACTTTGTGTTATGGAAGGAATCTTTCTTTTGTTTACTATACATGGTACTTTTTTTGACTTTTTCGTTAAAAGTACGAGGAGAATGTTTTTTTAACTTATAAGGTATGAACGGATTTTTAAGGTTTCATAACACCTAATTTTCATGAATCTTCCTCTACAATATTTCATGATTATTTTCAACAAAATACTTTTCTTTTAATATTGAATGGCATTTTTGTGAAAATAAAATGATTTTGAAGAAGAAAGGATATTTTCCTCAGGAATTCATTTCAAGTGTTTTGTCAAAACTATTTTCCATCTAAGATGGAATTATTTAGTATGATTATGTTTCAAGTATAATGTCTCTATTACTTACATGGTTTTATTCTTCTTATGATGAAATAATATCCATTTGTTTTACATGGATATGTTATGATGGGATGATGTTTATGAAACCCATTTTATTCTTTGGGTCATGATGAATGATTTATGTTTATTTTGTGGCACAAGTAAGAATGATTTCATAATGAGATGGTTGGGACCTATATCTCCCTCAAATTCATTGGGTAAATATTTATATCTCATGGGACAGACATGGCTGGAACAACAAGTGAATCCGGTTCAGTAATACAGGGCTGGAACGACAAGTAAACCCGGTTTAGTAATGGACTTTGTCCAGTGTGATGGTCTTGGCAACAATGCCTTGGATACTATGGAAATAATAACATGTGTTTAATGTTTTTCCACAATTAAATGTTTTATTCCCATGATATTTTATCATGATTAATGTTCCTTTATGATCTATTCCTTATGTACTGCCATGATTTATGTCATTACTCAGGATTTTGATGTTTTATGTTCATGGTTTTACGTTCAAAGGTTTATGGGTTGTTTTATGTTCTCCATGTTTTCTCTTACTGAGAATTTGAGCTCACCCTTTATATGTTTTCTTTCCCCTAGATTTAATGAATGGTTGTATGTAGGAAAAAAAAAGGGGAAGATTGTTATGAGAGATGTTGAAGATCCTTCAACATGATTAGAAGATTATGTTCTGGGTTTCCAAAGAAACTAAACTAATATGGTCTTTGGGCGTCTATTTTTTGTAATGTATTAAGTATTCTGAAAAATTAATTTAATGTCTATGTACGTCAAGTTTGGATCTCTACAGTTGGTATCAGAGTGAAGGTTTAATTAACCTTTGGAAACTAGGATCCAAAAACTTTATTGAGATCCCTAGAGATATTTCTAAGGTATGTCTAGGGATGTCTCTAAGGTTTAGTATAACTATAGGTTACAGTCCTAGAATTATGTTGACGATCATGAATAACCTAGGGTGAACCTAGGGTGTCATGGATTAAAGAATGTGTGATAAGTTTGACATCCCATAAGTGACTTTTTATGATTATGTGGTTCCTTGTTATTTTAACTGTTTTTTATACCATGGTTTTTGGTTTTAGTCAATGGAGATAACCAGAAGGAATTGGGTCAACATTGAATCCAATGGAAAAATTGGTGACTATGAGCAACGAAATTGCGTAATTCCTAGAAAGAAAGATTTTGTGATTATGCTTAATCAATCATCACGATATGTGGTTAACAAGGTAAACATTAATGGTATTCCTAATTCATCAAATAAGAGGAAGATGGAATTTTATGCATATTCTCATGGTGAGGAGAATATATAAAGGAATATTGAGATTTCTAAAGAATGGAAGAAGAAACTTGATGAATACATAAAGTGGAGGGGAAGATGTTATCTGTGTGGAGAGAAGGGTCATAGAGTGACTGACTGCTATGGAGTTCAATGTCTTATCTGTGGAGAACATGGGCATTACCCAACTAAATTCCCAGACCTAAGAGGTTACTTTTAAATCAAGGAAGGACTTATTCCAGGAAAAATATTAAAGAGGATGGATTGAAGTGTTTATGTATTGGTACTCAAGAATAATTTTGTTGAGGTACTTTTATGGTATATTGGAATATCTATGTATTGGTCCATTGTGATTTTCAATAATTATATGGTACCAGTAACCATGAAAAGTGATTGAAATATTTTTGGAAAGCAGATGATATGCGCATAATGAAGGGATCAAGAGATAATGAGATGTTTGATAGTATTAATGAGCTCATGACTGATATAAGGACAAAGTGATATCATTGTTTGAGTATATAAAAATTTTGGGATTTTGGTATGTGGAAAGAGTTAACTTTTGATAGCAGTCATGTTTTCACTAAGGTTCAATGGGTATTCATTTTTTAAGAGAACACATGATTAAGGAATTAAAATGTTTGGAATGTGACCAATAAGATATATCTTATGATATATGGGGGATAAATGATGGTATTATGTTGCGTGGTAGATGAAGTTTCAAGTAATCATTTTCTTTATACTATAAGATTGGACCGATGTATTTTGGATAAGTATAAAGATTGGAATGGATTATTTTGGAAATCAAATAGTATTGTTTAAGGCTATAACTTTTTTTGATATTATTCCTGTAATGTTATAATAGTGTAGTTTTAGAAAAAGGACAACCTACAGGATGAGCGCACTAGTGCAGAAAACATTTTTTACGTCGGTTATTTTTCATTATTTACGTCGGTTTTTAGGCGACGTTAATACGGACGACATTATAAATAACGTTTTTTACGTCGGTTATTTAAAACCCGACGTAACATACCTAACATCACGGGGTTTATCACGTCAGTTATTTCTAAACCGACATGATAAAACGCCTGGGATATCGTTTATCACGTCGGTTATGACATAACCGACATGATTAACCCTTCCCCGGGCCTATTATCACGTCGGTTTCTTTAATAACCGACGTGATAAAAAGGCCTGGGAAACGTTTTAGCACGTCGGTTATCCAATAACCGATGTGGTAAATCGATTACCAGGCCTTTTATCACGTCGGTTATATTAAGAACCGACGTGATAAAAGGCCCGGGAACGGTTTATCACGTCGGTTCTCGAAAAAACCGACGTGATAAACCCCTATCGATTTATTTACCACGTCGGTTATAAAATAACCGACGTGAAAGCGATAATTTTTTTTAAAAATAATTGCACTGCTCTCACCAAAAAGCAACAAGAAACCAAACAACAAAAATAACCATGCCAGCCCTCCCCCAAGCCCCAACTGAACCCCACCCTCATCTATACCCACCTAACAACCTGTCCAGCCCTCCCCCACCACATTGGAGCCCCACCACAACCCTTGGACACCCCCACCCCTTGGACAGCCCCCTACCCTCATTTACACCCCCACGACCCCTAGTACAGCCTCAAACACCCATTGGACACCCCTCCCATATCCCTTGGACACCCCCCACCCCTTGGACACCCCCACCCCTTGGACAGCCCCCCACCCTCATTTACACCCCCAAGACCCCCTGATACAGCCTCAAACACCCATTGGACACCCCCCACACCTTAACTGCCCTCCCAGACCCCTTGGACACCCCCCCGACCCCTGGACACCCCCCCGAGCCCTTGGACAGACCCAAACACCCCTTGGACACCCCTCCCATATCCCATGGACACCCCCCACCCCTTGGACAACCCCCCACCCTCATTTACACCCAACCGGCCCCTTGGACAGAACTCCCAGACACCTTGGACACCACTCCCATATCCCTTGGACACCCCCCACCCCTTGGACACCCCACCCCTTCGACAGCCCCCCCCACCCTCATTTACACCCCCCGAACACTAGGACAGCCCCAAACACCCCTTGGACACCCCTCCCATATCCCTTGGACACCCCCCACCCCTTGGACACCCCCCAACCCTTGGACAGCCCCCCCACCCCCTAGACACCCCCCGACCCCTTGGAAACCCCCCCGACCCCTTGGAAACCCCCCCATCCCCTTGGATATCCCCAAACACCCCTTGGACACCCCTCCTATATCCCTTGGACACCCCCACCACTTGGACACCCCCACCCCTTGGACAGACCCCCCCCCACCCTCATTTACACCCAACCGACCCCTTGGACAGCCCCAAACACACCTTGGACACCCCTCCCATATCCCTTGGACACCCCCACCCCTTGGACACCCCCCACCCTCATTTACACCCCCCCGACCCCTAGGACAGCCCAAACACACCTTGGACACCCCTCCCATATCCCTTGGACACCCCCCAAACACCCACCCACCCCCTTGGAACCTCTCCCCCCATACCAAAATCCAGACCAGAAAAACCATCAATAGTAGACCAAAACAAGAAATAGAGAAAAATTAAACATTCACTTATATAACATTCAAAACTTACACTGTCAACTTCAAAAAAAACTAAATCCAACCTAAACGACTACGAAATACACAATTACATTGACAATATTCAAAATTACATTTTACATTACAAACAACTAAAAGTCAATCAAACCTGTAAAATAATTTGACCACTCCACTTGTAAGTGTTTGATATCTTCAGCAGTAAAGGGTTGAGGGTCATCAAAAAGCTACAAAGGAAAAGGATAATAGTCAACGTGTATAATGAATAAATCAAATTGAAATATTATGAGAAAGAGGAAATCTTACCAGGTCAAAACTCAGAACTGTCCCAGTTGTTATTATTTCATACATAAATCTTAACATGTAATATCCGCATTCGATGATGCCTTGTTGCTCATGACATTTCTGTTTGAATGAGTGTAAATTCAATATATTATTTTTATGTAATAAATCAAAATGTACAAATTATAAATGGATATTTACCTTCGCATGTACATATCTGATCTTGAAATTCCTTTTCTTTGCGCTTTTTCGAAAGTGGACCCATGCCCTGTTAGAAAATAATACGAATGGGGTAAATTTAAAATTCATTATAATATATAAAACTATTGTGAAATTGAAACTTACGTTTCCAATATATTCTTAAAACTTTCTCGCACATCATCATGGAGAGAGCATATCCAATAAAGTGCTTTCTCCCTAGGGCAAAAAACCCCTAACATCCAATGATCCCTGATAAAAGGAAATTTAACGTTAGTGGTTTTTTATGTTAAAAGATAATTAACTCTTTGAGAGGGATGTGTTTCATACCTCTCACAAAAAGGCATCATCCAACACTGTGTGATTACATTCTTTTCAAATCTATCAGCAATATAAATCATTCTTTGTTCCTCATCCAATGCACATGCTTCAGGGGAAATCAATTGTGGGTCCATGAATCCATATACATCTGTCAGCTCATTCCTCTCACAAATTTTATACAGATACCTAATACAAAGCAGACATAAGTATACATTTTTAATAAATATAACGCAAGGAAAAGGTGTTAAGACTTACATGATAAAAATTTGCACCACGTTGATGCCCAACTTATCTCCAGTGACAAACTCCATGATATCAGTTTTCATAATCCCCACACTTAGTTCACGTCCACAGACATGAGCTTCCATTGTAAAGTCATAATGATCCGCCAACAAATTTGAATATCTTGAAAATTTGTCAAGACTGCTAGTATCTGCATCTGATGTCATAGCTATCTGTCTTTGTTGTTGTCTATACAGTATTTCTTTACCTTTGAAGTATTCCTGCAAAAATAAATTGAAAAATATATTAGTTTTCAAATGATAAAACATTAATAAAAATATAAAATAAAAGATATAACATCCATACCTCTATGGTAATGAGTCGAAGAAGTCTGGATGGCCAAAGTAAAAAATGGCCGATACTATGTCCAACTGTCGTCACCTCATCTGTAGGTAATGGTATCCGAGCTGATCTATCTATAATATCCTGTACAGTGACCCTCTGATTCTCTACCTCTAACTGTTGATGATGAACTGTATCTCCTATACAATATACCATCCCATATGCAACTATATGATGTTGAGGATCATCAACATACAACTCACAATAAGTAGGTAGCAGCGGCAGAGGAGGAGGATCAAAAATGGGGTCCGCAGGCTGAGGTGGGGGAGTGGGAGCTACTGGGAGAGGTGGAGTGGGAGCTGCACCCTGAAATTGTCTTTGCAAGTCTGCAAACATAAACTACACCGATGCTCTAATCTTTTCCTCAATTGTCGCATTAATATTATGGACTTCAGCCTCCAAGGATTCTATTTTTTTTATAAAATCCCTCAACGTTAGAAGTTGAGGAACGTGGCAACACTTTTCTTACCGATACACCTGCCAGATATCCTCTTACACGGCCAGGATGTTCAGGCTTTCCCAATGCCACAGATAAAATATCTTCCCTCCCAGATGGTGTAAATGTCCCCTGTGAACTCTGCTCCTCAAGAGAGTCCTGTAATAATTAATTGAACATTTCTATAATGATTGGAAATATATGACGAAAATAGTAAACTTAAATAAATAAAATAGATATCTCACAATCCTCTCAACTACGAGTCTCGATTCTTCCGAAAGATATTGTCCTTTTTTTCCCTTCCGAGCTCTTTTCCATTTCTCATGTCTAGATGGAGGGGATGGAGGGGCCACCTCTCCAGAGCTTGAAGACTCAGCTCTTAGTTGTTGAAATTTTTCTGCCATCATTTGTTCTTCCAATAATGCATACCCTCCCCGAGATAAACTATGAGGGTATACATTTTTAGATTGGATCTCTTGATGAGCTTTCCTTGTATGCTGTAAATTAAGAATAAGTAATCATTAACAAAACAATAATAAGATCATTTATATAAGAAAGCTTATAAAAGTTTACATTGCCCTTACCAAAAATGATTCTTTTCTTCTACTTTCAAAAAATTGTCTCCATGTGTCTTCATCTATAAAAGGATATATACGACATGGATTCTCACGACTCCTATGACCATAAATGAAATCAGATGAGAGGGTTGATTTGAAATCCCTCCATCTCCTAGCAGCCAACGATAAGCATTTCTTCCTGACTCCTCCAGTGTCAGGAATATCAAATGTCATCTGATAAAAAAGAGGTTAAAAATATTACATATACTAGAAACATTTAAAGAACATTCAAACAATAGCAAAAGATCTTACCAAAATGGTCTCCCACAGTTGAGAAATTATCGCCTTATCCACACTTCTCCAATAATCATAGAGAATGATTACTTTGCTCTTAGCCTGAGTTGCTACAAAACCCTTAAAATCTTTAGCATTTGGACCTCTAGGAAGATCATCATCATCAAACTCCACGACTATCCTCTCCTCCTTCGTACGGGCAAGTGATAATTTTGGTAAACGTGTGCACCCATGCTTACCAACCTTTGAACTCTTTTTCGTAATAGGAGCATGTGAATGTTCCACCCCAGATGTATGACCAATATGCTCATCTCCAGAATCATGTGGCTGATCAACTGATCGATCTGTCATTTTCCTTCAAATCAAAAAAACAAACATTAGTTCACAAATATACAAATTCAAATATTGTAATACTACTTAATCAGAAAATAGAAAAGTGTACTAAATTACATAATAGTAAACATTGGTAATATGGTAAGCATGTTAAACAATGATAAACATCGTAAACACAGTCTGTTGTACCCCTCTCTCTTGGATTTTAATGATCACAATCACTCTTATTATGTTCTAACTTGTTTTCAAGTGTTTTTGTTGATAGGCAAAAGGTTGCCAAGGAGTTGGCCCATGAAAGCTGAAAAGTGGACTCACTGAGTCCACCGGTCAGCCGGTGTGAGCTCACCAGCCAGCCGGAGGACCCAGGCAGTAGACTTGCCCACTGCCTGGTGTCACCGGCCGGCCGGTGGCTCACCACTGGCCGGCCGGTGGACCAGACAGCCTTGCTTTGTCTGGGCCACCGGCCGGCCGCTGGCTCACCACCGACCGGCCGCTGGACCAGACAGAGCCTTCCTCTCTGTCTGGACCACCGGCCGGCCGCTGGATCACCACCGGCCGGCCGCTGGACCAGACAGAGAGCCTTCCTCTCTGTCTGGACCACCGGCCGGCCGCTGGATCACCACCGGCCGGCCGCTGGCTCATCACTGGCCGGCCGGGGGACCAGACAAAGCTTTGCTGTCTGGACCACCGGCCAACCGGTGATCCACCACCGGCCGGCCGGTGCGCCCAGGACTTCTCCTCTTTACGGTTTTTATTGTTTTATCATTTTGGTTTGATACATGTTTTAATAAGTAAAAAATTTACAATATCTAACATTATATTAAAAAACTAAATGTAAACAAGAAATAAACATGTGTTACCTGTAATTTTAGGAATGTACAGTTGGATTGTTTTCCCAAATTCCTTCGTCGTGATCGTTCCTTATGGCACAAACCATGTCTTCAACATACTCATCATTATGTTCTGTTAATCTTTCCATGGAAGTAGGGATCTCACATAAATCAGCATCTTCATCAAATTCATCCTCACCAACATATTGTTTTTTCCCTTGTAAAACAACAGCCCACTGCATATCTGATTGATCTACTACATAGAAATTTTTTTTGGCATGTGTTGCCATTATAAAAGAATCAGCTGTGTCTTCCAATCTATTCAGATTAACAAGTGTCATTCCAAATTCATCGTGTCTGACACTGTTGTTACCAATAAACCATTTACAGTTAAAAACAGGAACTTTAATTTTAAAGTAATCAGCCTCCCATATGTCTTCAATCACTCCATAATATGCACTTGATGCCGAAATTGGGTTTCTGTCCTTAGCACTCGAAAAATGCATTGCTTCTGCAAACACCAATACACCACTATTCTGAACTGCACTTCTGTTGTCCTAAGCTTTCGTATGAAATGTATAGCCATTAATGTCTTAAGCGGACCATGTTATCACTTTTAAAGATGGACCACCCACTATCCATTTTAATGTCTCTAATACATCTGATCTACCAAGCAAGGTCTTTTTAAACCATGGAAAAAAAGTTTTGTTGTGCTCATTCAAAATCCACATTTATTTCTTCTTTGGATGACATTGTTTCAACTCATTAATATGCAATGTGATATACGGTTGAACATCAGCTATGTTATTCAAGATGTATGATTCTAACTTCTTCATCTGTTCAGCTGATAGTGATTTGACTTTCAAGCCACGAATCCCCTTTCCCTCATTATTAACCCGTTCATGGCGAGATGGAGGCAAACCTATGTGTTGCGCCGTAGCCAAGTAGCTCGTACAAAACTCTGCTACCTCCTTAGAAATATACTTTTCAATAATGGAGGCTTCAGGTCGATATGGATTTTTAACATATCCCTTTAATATTTTCATATACCTTTCAAAAGGATACATCCAACGAAGATATACAGGTCCACAAAGATTTATTTCTCGAACCAGATGAATCATTAAATGCACCATCATATCAAAAAAAGTTGGAGGAAAATACATTTCCAAATGACAAAGTATAAAAATTGCATCCTTTTCCAAAATGTTCAAAGCATTCACATCAATCGCCTTGTTACAAATTGAATTGAAAAAATAACACAACCTCATTATAGTCTTTCTGACATGGATGGGCAATATTCCACACAGTGCAACTGGTAGAATTTGTTGCATCATGACGTGACAATCATGTGATTTCATACCTATCAACTTCAAGTCTTTCAATGAGACAAAATTTTTTACATTTGAAGAATAACCTTGAGGCACTTTGATATCATGAAGACACTGACAGAAGCTACTTTTCTCCCTCTTCGATAATGTATGACAAGACGGGGGAAGAAATGTTCGTCTTCCTTTAGGAGTGGGAGCTAAATCCAAACGTATTCCCATTGATAGTAGGTCTAACCTTGCATTCAACCCATCTTTTGTCTTTCCTTTAATATCTAGCAATGTTCCGATCAAAGAATCACAGATATTTTTCTCCACTTGCATGACATCAATATTATGTTTGACTTCATGATACCTCCAATATGGTATCTCAAAAAATATTGACCTTTTCTTCCAAATATGTCTATCATTACCAGATTTCTGTGTCTTTCCCAATGTCACATCAAGGTTTTTCACCCTCTCAAAATACAAATCTGGGGATAAAGGTTTTGGAGCAGTATCAAATTCTTGTGAGCCATTGAATGCCTTTTTTAGTCTTCTATAAGGGTGATCCATAGGCAAAAACTTTCGATGACCCATGTACACTGTTTTCCTCCCATGATGCAATTGACAATATGACGTCTGTTGTTCGCAAATTGGACATGCTTTATGCCCTTTAACACTGTATCCAGACAAATTTCCATATGCTGGGAAGTCATTTATAGTGAATAGAAGCACTGCATGCAGTTGACAATATTCCATTTTATAAGAATCATACACCCAAATACCATCAGCCCATAACAGTTTCAAATCATCAATCAGCGGTGACAAGTATACATCAATATCATTGCCGGGTTGCTTTGGACCAGAGATCATGATACTCAACATGACATATTTGCGCTTCATACAAACTTCAGGAGAGAGGTTGTAAATTACCAATAAAACATGCCATGAACTATGTGTGCTACTGAGGGTTCGGTATGGATTCATTCCATCTGTGCACAAGCCTAGTCTCAGATTTCTAATTTCATTTCCAAATGTAGGGTACTGGGCATCAATTTTCTTCCATTGTGGACAATCAGCTGGATGACGTATTTTTCCATCACATACCCGCTCATCAACATGCCATCTTAACCTTTTTGCATCATGTGAATTATCAAATAAACGTTTGAAACGAGGAATTATAGAAAGATACCAAAATACCTTTGAAGGGAGCTTTGTAATCTCTACATCAGCTTGTGATTTTTCTTTCACCTTATACCGTGATGTCCCACATTTAGGACACTCTTTCAGAAATTCATATTCCTTCCTATATATAATGCAGTCATTCGGACAGGCATGTATTTTGCTGTATCCCAATCCCATCGGGCATAATATTGTTTTGGCCTTATAATGTGAATCTGGAAGATCATTATCTTTTGGAAGAATGTCTTTCATCAATTGTAGCAGCTCTGTAAAACTTCTGTCACTCCATCCATGTTTCGCCTTCAGGTTAATCAATCTTAACACCACCGAAAAAACCGTAAAATCTGTACAACCAGGATATAATGGTTTTTCGGCATCACCATATAGACGTGCAACTGTCGGTTCTATCTCAATTTGTTCTGCTACAATATCGCGAATCATTTCTTCAATTCCATCGGAGTTACCATCTTGCGATTCATTATCATCAGTGACATTCTGTCCAGTTTCGCCATGCCAAATCCAAGGGTTATAACTCGGATTGAAACCATGACAAATCAGATGATCTTTTTCTCTCTACTTTTCAACTTCTTCATATTCAGACATTTCAGGCATGGACAGAAAAAAAATGTCACTACTTGGAACATTTCGTTTAGAAAATTCCAAAAAGGCATCAACACCTTCCTCATATTCATTGCTCATTCGATGTGCCGTAATCCAACTTCGACTCATTATTACCAATAACAAATAGCAAAAATATATATATTTTTTAGATAAGACAAATATATGTTTATATGAAAAAAATCATAATTTGAATGTAAACAATTTTGAAATATAAAACAAATCAATGTGTATTTAAAAAAAATATGCTTGAATATTATTTTTTAAACAAAATATAGTAAGATATAACACCCCCCTGGAACCCCCCGACCCCTCTGGACAGCCCCCCGCCCCTCCTGGACACCACCCCCCACCCCCTACCCCCTTGGACACCCCCCTGGACATCCCCCAACCCTCTGGACAGCCCCCCCACCCACCCGGACAACCCCAAATACCCTCTGGAGAGGCCGCCACCCACTTGGACAGCCCCCCACACCCATCCACCCCCTTGGACACCCCCCTGGACACCCCACCGACCCCTCTGGACAGGCCGCCACCCCCTTGGACAGCCCCCCACACCCACCCATCCCCTTGGACACCACCCTGGACACCCCCCGACCCCTCTGGACAGCCCCCGACCCCTCTAGAAAGCACCCCCACCCCTCCTGGACACAACCCCCCACCCCCGACCTACTTGGACACCCCCCTGGACACCCCCAACCCTCTGGACAGCCCCCACCCCTCCTAAACACCACCCCCACCCCCTACCCCCTTGGACACCCCCCTGGACACCCCCCAACACCCACCCACACCCTTGGACAACCCCCCACACCCACCCACCCCCTTGTAAACCCCCCTGGACACCCCCCGACCCCTCTGGACAGCCCCCCACCCCTCCTGGACACCACCCCCCCACCCCCTACCCCCTTGGACACCCCCTGGACATCCCCCAACCCTCTGGGCAGCCCCCCCACCCACTCGGACAACCCCAAATACCCTCTGGAGAGGCCTCCACCCACTTGGACAGCCCCCCCACACCCATCCACCCCCTTGGACACCCCCCTGGACACCCCACCGACCCCTCTGGACAGGCCGCCACCCCCTTGGACAACCCCCCACACCCACCCATCCCCTTGGACACCACCCTGGACACCCCCCGACCCCTCTGGACAGCCCCCGGCCCCTCTAGAAAGCACCCCCACCCCTCCTGGACACAACCCCCCACCCCCGACCTGCTTGGACACCCCCCAACCCTCTGGATAGCCCCCCCACCCCTCCTAAACACCACTCCCACCCCCTACCCCCTTGGACACCCCCTGGACACCCCCCAACACCCACCCACACCCTTGGACAGCCCCCCACACCCACCCACCCCCTTGTAAACCCCCCTGGACACCCCCGACCCCTCTGGACAGCCCCCCGCCCCTCCTGGACACCACCCCCCACCCCCTACCCCCTTGGACACCCCCCTGGACATCCCCCAACCCTCTGGACAGCCCCCCCACCCACCCGGACAACCCCAAATACCCTCTGGAGAGGCCGCCACCCACTTGGACAGCCCCCCACACCCATCCAACCCCTTAGACACCCCCCTGGACACCCCACTAACCCCTCTGGACAGGCCGCCACCCCCTTGGACAGCCCCCACACCCACCCATCCCCTTGGACACCACCCTGGACACCCCCCGACCCCTCTGGACAGCCCCCGACCCCTCTAGAAAGCACCCCCACCCCTCCTGGACACAACCCCCCACCCCCGACCTGCTTGGACACCCCCCTGGACACCCCCCAACCCTCTAGACAGCCCCCACCCCTCCTAAACACCACCCCCACCCCCTACCCCCTTGGACACCCCCCTGGACACCCCCAACACCCACCCACACCCTTGGACAGCCCCCCACACCCACCCACCCCCTTGTAAACCCCCCTGGACACCCCCCGACCCCTCTGGACAGCCCCCCACCCCTCCTGGACACCCCCCCCACACCCTACCCCCTTGGACACCCCCCTGGACACCCCCCAACCCTCTTGATAGCCCTCCCACCCCCCTGGAATCACTGAAAATTTACCATAACAAGAAGTTGGGCCATTCAAAGAATGTTTTTAGGTGTGGAGGAAGAACTGAGTTTCAATATTGCAAGTCGAACTAATAGATCTAGGGATGATAAATAAGATTATGGTTCCAAAACGAGTTAAAAGGGTTCGCAATCGAAGAATCTTAGGTAGTTTCAACAAAAAAATCAAAACACATATATATATACTATCCGCGAAAAAAAAACGAACGAGTGGGAGGATTACCTGAGTGCTGCGAGTTTAGATGATTGATCCGAGGAGATTAAATATGAGAAACGATGATCGCAAAACGAATCTAAACCAACGAAATGGACGAGCCGATTCAGGTTTACGCGCGAGAGAGACGAATCGCGACTGTCGAAGGTAAACTCGCGAATGAAAATCCACGGGTCTGGGTAAATTTTTAAATGAGTTATCACGTCGGTTATTAAATAACCGACGTTATAATTTTTTTAAAAACATTTATAATGTCGGTTATTCAATAACCGACGTAAAAACCTTCCTCCGATTCTTTTTTTACATCGGTTATTTTATAACCGACGTTATAAAGGGCTCAAAATCCGCGTTTTTTTACGTCGGTTATTCCATAACCGACGTCAAAAACATATGCGGATTCTTTTTTTACGTCGGTTATTTTATAACCGACGTAAAAAGGCCTTCAAAAACCGCGTTTTTTACATTGGCTATTGAATAACCGACGTAATAACTCGTACATATGTCGATTTGTTACGTCGGTTATTGAATAACCGACGTAACAAACACCCCCCGCTTCTGTTTTTTACGGCGGTTAATGTATAACCGACGTAAAAAACGAAGCCGAACGATTAATAACATCGGTTATAAAAATAACCGACGTAAAAAACCTCATTTTACATATTATGACGTCGGTTTTATATAACCGACGTAAAAAATGGTGACGTAAAAAACATTTTCTGCACTAGTTGCAGCAACCCATCGTATCAGACAAGGTCGTGGGAATCGAACCCACAATTGAAGTGCGACATGCCTTTATCGCCTACAACTGGCCTACAGGAAGTCCTAGGTTAGTAGAAACTAGTTTTATTTTATTAAGCAGGATGATAGATGAAGTATAAGTCCATTTTTGGAACCATATACGATTAATGTCACCATAGATGGACTTATGTATATAAATTTTGCTAACCTTATGTTTGAGACAAATGGAATGAACTATCATTCTATCGCATGATCTGCTAACACTTCACAAAAGACAAATTCAACTTCATTTCATTAAGAGATGAAGTGGAAATTGTTCAAGGCACGAGCAACGGTGAGATTGTACCAAAATCAAGTAAGTATTTCTTTTAATTCAAAAATTCTTCAACATTTGGGAAATGATCTTGAAAAAAAAAATGTTGTCCTAGTTCCCTTATATCTGATGAATCAGATGGTACCTTATATCATCACAAATTTATGGCCTTGTGATTTTTGGCTTTTTCTTAGCCAAGTCCTCTACCACTCTTTATCAGAAGTTGATGGTTATATTTCTCTTACATATCCACATTTTCACCTACATTATCCTATGTGGAAACCTAGTAATGAGTTAATTTCGGTATCCGTTATGACTCTTACATCACTTTTTAAAATTAGGTTTTAGTATTCATTTTTACATTTTAGGTTTCTATGAATGAAACATTAAAGTAGTAAATGATTTATAACCCCGACGAATTTTGAGGGCGAAATTCATTTTAAGGGGGGTAGAATGTAACACCCCGAGATTTTATGAGATATATTCTTTTTAATTTCTTTGATATATTCTATTGTATACTACACTAAGATTATCTTGTACTATACACAACACTGAATTAGCTTGCAGTATACGAAACACTATCCTTGGCTCGTGTTACACCCAATTTCAAGTTCGTTTTGTAGAAATTATTCTATGCAACATTAAGTATAGATTTTGTTTAATGTATAAATAAAATAAGTTCTGATTATGTTATAAACAACACCAAAGGGAGCTTGTACTACACAAAGCCCTGACTTGTCTTGCATTACATGCAATCATGACCTTCCTCGATAGCGTGTGTAGTACGTAATACCGGGTTTAACTAAACAACGATATATTGTAATAATATTATTATGAACTAGTCGTTATGAATAGTATTAACTAAATTTTGAATTTTGTAAAATTATTATTCATCTTACACATTTTCTAGAACATGGTATGGGAACAAAATAAATTTTTCGGGTAAAATGAGTATTTTTCAAAAAATGCAGTTTTTTCGCCTTTTGATGGCGCACACACTTAAAATTTAATTTTTGACATGTTTATAAGTTCAATTTGGAAAAATAAAATTCTTCTTTTGAATCAGGATATAAAAATTTACTTTGGATAATTTTTTCATATTATTCTGATTACTTTCATATTTTAATGAATAGTAAAGACACACTATATTTTAATTAAAAACAACTTTTTTCATCGTAATAATTTATATTGTTAAATTATAATATTGAATGATTTTAAAGTATAAATAGAATATATTTTTAACATTTAATATAATTTATGTCATTATAATTTATTTTACCTTGAATTCATAGATAAAATCATTTCAATCTTTTGCAATGTTTTAACTTTTAAAAACTCGTTTTCTTAACGACGAGATTAATTTTAAATTAATTTCTGAAACTTCTGTGATTTGAATTTGGAAAAATGGATTCCATATTTTCAATCAGTAGGTACAAATTATGTTAATAGGATACTTTTTATTTTTTGTCACTATGAACAGTAACAACGGTAAATTTTATTTACCATAGTTAAAGGTAAATCTCGTAATTAAGGGTAAATCGGGTAATTAAGTGTAAATATAATATTATAAAATTATCCTATCACTTGTATTTATATAATTGGATGATTATATTTCGTCATAAGGAATATTTGGGTGGAAATGGAATCCATTGAAACCCACTTGGATGTGATTAAGACCTTTAATTTATTTTATTTTAAAAAAAGTGAAATATGTCTCACTCAAACTTTAATAATTAAATAATTTTTAATATAAGGTTATACAAAATATAAATTCGATAATAAATACTCATTTGAAATATAAAATGTGTTTATTTGTTTTGATAATTTATGTATAATTTTTAAGAGATATTTAATTACCTTAATAGCTTATACATTAATGATGCAGAAATTATTTATTTATTGAAAAATCAGTAATATATTTTTTATTAAAATCATAATACCCATTAAAAGGCCCAAAAACCTGACCAAAAATTATTGGTCGTATATATCTAAACCCTAACCATCCAATTTCAGAATATTTGGACCATTTGGAGCTTTATAAAAGCGATTATGACACTTATATTATTTTATTTTAAATGATGTCAAAGTTGTCACCTTCATAATTTAATAAATATAAAAATTTACATGTTGTGATTTTTAGATGGTAAATTCGAGTAAAAGTATATTTTGAAATATATTAGGTTTATAATTATCATAGTATTTTATATTTAATTTTTATGCAACTAATAATCATATTAAATGATTATACATAAATGATGTAGTAATTGTTTTATTAAGTGAAATATCAAATAAATGGTTTTATAAATATTAAAATAAATATTATATGAACTAATTAATGTTATAAACAAATTTTATAGCTTAATATAAAATGTTATAAGTCTATTAAATATTATTTTTCGAATATATCCTCTGTTTGTATTTTATTTAAATTCAAATAAATGAATAGTGTAAAAATTGACACTATTGTTATTTTATAAAAATAACATATTATAAAATTGTTTAAAAATAACAAAAATATTTAAAAATTATAAATAAAAATTTATATGGTCTAAAATGTCATAAAATATCCAATTATGGACAATTCATATCCCATAAGTAATTATTTATAACAATTTAAAATTTAGAATATTATTACCACAAAAAAATTAAATAGATTAAATAAGGATAAATCAAGTTGATAAGGTTTAAAATAAATTACCAACATATCTAAATCTTATTTTTTATGATATTAAAACCCTAACTCATATACGATTTAGATTTTTGTAATTTTTGGAGGTTTTTAAGTGGGGTTGAAATTTATTATAAATTAATATTTCTTATGTTTCCAAAGGTGCCCCTCTCATCCCTTATAAAAGGGAACCTCCTACCTCTCCTCCTCACACCACTTTGAGCCTTACATCTTGTCCAAACCCTGACCATTTCTTTTCTCCACTTTCCTAGAAACATAATAGAGGTCCTTGCATTATTCAAAGACAACCTTTAGTGCCCTATGATGAGTTTAGGAGAGGCGCGTCGAAGAAGAGGTAATATCCTTTACCCATTCTATCAAGGTAATTTCTACTTATACTTATTCTTCTTTTTCTGTTTCATAATAAATTAATAACATCAGTATCTCTCATATACTGGTATGTTATTATAAATATGAACCAAAATTATTTGACCTTTTATCAATCCTATGGAAAACGAAATCACCGCGCGTGCGTACATACAAAATACTGTCTCCATGCCGTGGTTTAATCTGTTTTTCCACCACCACCTTACTTGGATGGGTATAACGGTGTAAAGAGTAAATATATATGGTTATTATAACATGATACTAATTATGAGATATTATATCATCCACTCTAATTCCATTCAATAATTTTGGGAATGGTATAATCGCTCGTGCGTACGTACGGATTACCGTCTCCACGACGCGATGAGATTCATTCTCCAAGTTAACCATTCAAGAATGATTATAAAATATTTATATTAAATAATCATGAAATATATGACATATTAATGATATTGGATTTATTTATATGTTATTTAATTACTTCCATTCAATTTAATAAGGAAATGAAAACAACGTTCATGCGTACGTACGACCTACCGTCGCAATGAACGGTGTTTTTCATTCCATTTATCCATCTATTATATATATGTATATTTTAATTATATATTATATAAATCATGTTTTACATTATGGAAGTAAGTAATCATGATCTAAGTAATCATATGAATAATTACAAGTCAAAACACGGAGGATAAATGAAACGATTTTACCCAAAACGCTGCTTTAGCATAGAATTGACAAATGAACGGGTAATATAAAGTCCTAAGTGAATAATATATGATATCATAAATATTATTATGGTTCTGTTACAAGTTAATAAAATGTTTAAACCCACTATACACGAGTCTCAGACACATACGGATGAAATTGGACATAAGGTAAGGGATAATTTTTCAAATCTTATTTTTATCTGAGATTGCCTATACGTAAGTATTTACTGGGGTTATATTTTTCATCCATGTTCATAAAAATGTTTTCATAAAGTTTTTAATATTCTTCCACATATTTTTAAATTCATTTTTACCCCTCTTTGACTTTTACTTTGTGTTATGGAAGGAATCTTTCTTTTGTTTACTATATGTGGTACTTTTTGACTTTGCTGTTAAAAGTACAAGGATAATGTTTTTTTAACATATATGGAATGAATGGATTTTTACATTTTCATAACGCCTAATTTTCATGAACTTACTCTATAAGATTTCATGATAATTTTCAACAAAATCCTTTTTTTTAATTTAATGGAATTTTGTGAAAAGAAAATGATTTTGAAGAAGAAAGGATATTTTCCTCAAAAATTAATTTCAAGTGTTTTGTCAAAACTATTTTCCATCTAAGATGACATTATTTAGTATGATTATGTTTGAAGTATAATATTTCTATTATTTACATAGTTTGATTCTTCTTATGATGAAATGATATCCATTTGTTTTATATGGATTACGTTATGATGGGATGATGTTTATAAAACCTATTTTTTTATTTGGGTTACAATGAATGATTTATGTTTATTTTGTGGCACAAGTAAGAATGATTTCATTATGAGATAGGTGGGACCTATATCTCCCTCAAATGCATTGGGTGAAGATTTATATCTCATTATATAGACATGTCTGGAATGACAAGTGAATCTGATTCAGTAATACAGGGCTGGAACAGTAGGTAAACCCGGTTCAGTAATGGACTTTGTCCACTGTGATGGTCATGGCAATGATGCCTTGGCTACTATGGAAATCATAACACGTGCTTAATGGTTTTACACAATTACAAGTTTTATTCCCATGCTTTTTTATCATGATTAATGTTCCTTTATGATCTATTCCTTATGTACTGCTAAGATTTATGTCATTACTCATGATTTTGATGTTGTGTTTTCATGGTTTTACGTTCAAATGTTTATGTGTTGTTTTATGTTCTCCATGTTTTCCCTTACTGAGCATTTCAGCTCACCCTTTATATGTTTTCTTTCCTTGGGATTTAAAGAAAGGTTTTAGGTAGGAAAAAAATGGGATGATTGTAGAGACCCGTATCCTGACGTACATTGACATTACATTACATTTGCGGAATACTTAGTACATAACAAAAACACACACACAAGGATCGTAATAGTTTAGTGTCTTTGGAAACTCGGAATATAATCTTCTAATCCTGGTGAAAGATCTTCAAAATCTCCCATAAAGATCTTCCTTTTTTTTACCTAAAACCTTTCTTTATATCCTGGGGAAAAGAAAACATAAAAGGGTGGGCTCAAATGCTCAGTAAGGGTAAACAAAAGAAATATCAATCACATCATATACATAAGAACATATCTTTTGGAAATCTTAACCTGCAAAAGAGATCATAATTTCATAACATGGGGTAAATCATGGCAGTGAAATGTAATCACAATAATCATAACCTAAAACATTAAACTTTGTGGCATTTACACATAATCATAGAGAATCATTTCTTGTTAGTCCAGACTCATTGCCAAGACTATCTTAGTGGACAAAGTCCCTTTCTGAACCGAGTCACCCTTGTTTCAGTCCTGTTTCACTGAACCGGTATAACCTACCGTTCCAGCCATGTCTATATCATGAGATATAAAATCTTTACCCAATGAATTGGAGGGAGATATAGGTCCCACCCATCTCATAATGATACCATTCTTATGTGTGCCACAAAATCATAAACCATACATCATTTCATAACCCATGTAATAAAAATGGGATTCTTAAACAACATGACATCATAAAAAAATTCATATAAGATAAAGGAATTCATAAAAATAATTCCATCACAACATAATCAAATCAATTTAATAATAGGGATAAAAACAGAACCCTATATTATCTTAGATGGAAAATAATTTTGATAAAACACTTGAAATGAATTCTTGAGGAAAATATCCTTTCTTCTTCAAAAACACTTTTCCTTTCTTAATATGTCATACAATTATAAACTAAAAGAAGTTGATTAAAAATAATCTTGAAAACATTTAAAGGAAGATTCTTGGAAATAATGTTTTAAAAATCCATTCATGCCGTATAAGTTAAAAAAAACATTCTTCGTACTTTTGTCGGAAAAGTCAAAAAGTACCTCGTACGAAAAATGACAAAAGATTCCTTTCATATCTTTTACAAAAAACTTACCGAAGGGTAAAATTGGATATAAACTATTGTAGAAGGAAGGAAATAATATTACATATTGAGGGAACATGGATGTGGATGATAAAATACACCCCAGTAATTACCAAAGTAAAAACAATCTCGGATAAAAGTGAGATTGTGATATTTCCCTTACCTTAAGTCCGATTTGCTTCGTAAGTGTCCGAAACTCCTGTATAATGATTTAAATAATGTCATTAACTTATTCCAGAATCATATTAATTGTTATTATATCATATATGGTACACTTATGACTTTATATTACCTGTTCTTTTGTAAATTCATGTTAATGTAGCGTTTTGGGTAAAATCGTCTCATTTGTCGTTCGTGTTTTTAACTTGTAATTATTAATATGATTACTTGGATCATGATTACTTATATCCAGAATGTAAAACATGATTTATATATAATATATATTCATAATATATATATATATATATATAATATCGATAAATGGAATGAAATACACCGTTCATGGAGACGGTAGTCCGTGCGTACGCATGAACACTGTTTTCATTTCCTTATTGAAGTGAATGGAATTAAGTAGATGGCATACATATAAATTTACATAAATCCAGTATCATTATTATGTCATATATTTCATTAGTACTTATTATATATACTTTGTAATCATTCATGAATGGTTAATCATTGAGAATGAATCTCATCGCGTCGTGGAGATGGTAGTCCGTACGTACGCACGAGCGATGATATCATTCCCATGGTCGTGGAATTGTGTTGAAGTGTATGTAGACTATTTCAGTATCAATATCACTTTATAATAATCATATATAGTTACTCATTACACCATTATACCCATCCTATTAAGGTGGTGGTGGAAAATAGATTACACCACGGCGTGGAGACGGTATTCCGTACGTACGCACGCGCGGTGATTTCATTTTTCCGTAGGATGGATAGAAGGTGAATTAGGGTTGTTTCATATTTATAATAACATATCAGTATGTAAGTAATAATGATATTATTACTTTGTCCTGAAACAACTAAAGAAGAAGAAGTTGAAGAAGAAAGAAATTGAAAAGATCGGTAATGGATATTACCTCTTCTTTGAAACGCCTCTTTGAATCCTCCACTTAGGGAACTAAGATTGGTCTTTGAAGAAGACCAAGACCTATAGGATTATTCTAGGGAAGTGGAGAAGGGATTATGGCAGGGGTTGGCCGAGCTTGAGTGCTCAAATTGGTGCGAGGAGGAAGGGGAGGAGGTGTCCTGTTATAAGGGAGGAGAGGGGCACCTTAGGAATATCTCGAAATATTATTTTATATTAAAGTCAAAATCGGTTTATAATGGTTCCAAAGGGTCTTATTTCGAAGCTAAAGTGGGGATGGGTCGAAATCCTATCAAACAATAGGATTTAGACAAGTTTAGGTTATTATTTTAACCTTATCAATTATATTTAACTCTAAGTTAAATAATTTAACTTTTACCGTGTCTTTTTGTTTTCTTACACTATATGGTTAATACACTTACTATAACATTCCAAAAGAACCCCAAATTATTTATTATTAATATATATATCCTTATCTAAGTCATTTGGCTGAACCTTAGATTTTTATGAATAAAATAACAATTAATAATATAATATTTTATTTAAAAACTATTTTGTGTCAATTTTGACACTATTTGATATATGATTTTTGTGAAAGTCATAACAGAATTATATGTTCGAACGAAGTTGATTAAATCAACAATAATATATCATAGTAACCTATAAAATTAGTGTAATTCATAAAAAGTCTCAAATTACATTTATTTTGGTGTTTATAACATCAATTATGTCAATATTTCATTAATAAGATAATTACTTCATCATCATTGTGTCATATATAAATTAAATTATTTAATGTCTAAAAATTACAAATAAAATACCATTATGTAGGAAATCTTTTTATCTTTCTAATGAATATTTATAGTCGAATTTATCTTATGTATAAACCCATATTAAAAATGTTTTAGTAAATAAACATTGATTTTAACTCTTTTAACCCTTCTTTAAATAAATTAATAATAAATGTCCTAATCTAATCCAAGTGGGCCTAAATGGTCATATTTTATTCCTAAGTTTGTTTTTGGTCGAATTAAACTTTTCCAATAGAATTAGGACATGTGTTAGGGTAATAATAATATCATTTCTAACCTTAATTACCCTATTTACTTTTAACCGTGGTAAATAAAACTAAAAAGTTACTATTCACCAAAAATTATTTTCATCTCATTGAACCACATTTTAGTCCTTGATCTTAACCGTGTCTCTCGGATTTTTGAAATTCCACTCACAGAAGCGGTAAAATTAAGTTTTATGAACAATTCAGTTTTTTTAACTACCACTTAGTGGTTTCACTATTCATCGAAAATTGAAAGATTTCAGAAAAATTCCAAAAATTAGGCCTAAGCTATATTTGATATTATGAACTCAAAAATGATGTCTATTTTACCAAATTCAAAACATATAAGTTGCATTAACTAATTTAAAAATTAATTCTCGTCGTCAAAACAAATAGCGTGTTTTTAAGAGATAATAACTATCAAAAGATTGACACTAGTTTATAACTGGTTTAAATGTGAAATTACATCCAATGACCAAAATTGTATTAAATTGTAAAAATATATTCTAAATATACTTTAAAACCACTCAAATTAATAATTTATCACTATTAATTATTTCTATTAAAAAAGTTGTTTTTAAATAAAATTTAGTAATTTTCACTATTTATCAGAATATGAAAGTTATCCGAAAAGTACCAAAATTTCATCCTAAGCTAATTTCGATATTCTGAATCCAAAAATGAAGTCCATTTTGAAAATATAATTTACAAAATTTCAAAAAGTGGTTATTACTATTCATAACGGCTAGTTTTAATAATATTTTAATAGCATATCGTTGTTTAGTAAAACTCGGTATTGCGTACTACACACACTATCAAGGAAGGCCGTGATTGCGTGTAATGAAAGGCAAGTCAGGGATGCGTGTTGTGAAAGCTCCTTTTGGTGTAGCGTACAACACAAGACATTAATGAAATTAAAAAGAATATTTTTCATAAAATCTCGGGGTGTTACATTCTACCCCCCTTAAAATGAATTTCGCCCTCGAAATTCATCGGGGTTATAAATGGTTTACTATTCGAAAGTTTCTTTAATAGAAACCCACATCGTAAAAAATAATACCAAAACTTGGCTTTAAAAACTAAAGTATGAAATGTAACGATTACCCAAATAAACTAATCACTGGGGTTCCACATAGGTGAAAATATGGATATGGAAGAGAAATCTAACCATCATGTTCTAATGGAGAGTGGTAGAGAACATGGCTATGGAAAAGCCAACAATCACAAATCCATAAATTTGTGACGATCTAAGGTACCATCTGATTAATCAGATATAAGAGCACTAGGACAACATTTTTGGTTTTCAAGATCGTTTCCCTAAAGTTGAAGAATTTTAATTAGAATAAATACTTACTTTATTTTGGTACAATCTCACTGTTGTTCGTGCCTTGAACAATTTCCACTTCATCTCTTAAATAAATGAAGTTGAATTTGTTATTCGTGAAGTGTTAGCAGATCATGTGATAGAATGACGGGTCATTCCATCTGTCTTAAACAAAAGGTTAGCAAAAGTTATTAAATATACATAAGTCATTCTATAGTGAGATTAATCATATATGGTTCCTAAAATGGACTTATAATTCATATATCATACTGCTTAGTATAATAAAACTAGTTTCTACTAAACAGGGACTTCCTGTAGGCCAGTGGTAGGCGATAAAGGCCAGTCGCACTTCGGTTGTGGGTTCGATTCCTACGGCCTTGTCCGACGCGATGGGTTGTCGCCCATCCTGCAGGTTGTCCTTTTTCTAAAACTATATTACTATAACATCCCATCAATAATATCGAAAAAACTTTTATCCTTAAACAATACTAACTTATGTCCAACATAATCCATTCCAATCTTTAGGCTTATCCATAATACTGCAGTCCACTTTCATAACATAGTGAAAACGATTACCAGAGATTTAACACCATCGTCGATCCCCATATATCATAAGATATGTTTTGTTGGTCACATTCCAAACATTCAAAGTCCTTAATCGTGTATTCTCTTGAATACCTTAGTGAAAACATGAATGCAGTTAAAAGTTAACACTTTCCACATACCAAAATCCTCAAAATTCTATATACTCAAACCATGATATCACTTAATCCTTATATCAATCATGAGCTCTTGAATACAGTCAAACATCTCATTATCTACTTATTCCTTCATTATGCGCATATCATCTACTTTACAAAAATATCTGAATAACATTCCATGGTTACTGGTACCATTCAACATATACTTTCAAATACTTTTTAGAAAAACAATAGTGTAACAATCCTTAGATGATTCTTTATTCCATAGTACCATTAACTATACAACATAACTCTCGATAAACATACAATCATTCCACAACCTTCTAAAACAACCGACTGAGCTTTAACACTTCTTTCAGCTCATATATCATTTGTAGTCTCCTCATCATCATCCACATAAATACTACCCATATGACCATGTTGATTCTCTTCATGAGATTTTCCATTAGGGAATTGGTTTGCATAATGCCCGTACATTCCACATTTAAAACATCTAATCATTGTTGATGTCGTAGCAATACCATTATCCTTGTCCATGGTGTTAACTGAACCTTTTCCTTTGCACTTACTGGCTTTGTGTCCTTCTTTTCCACACCCAAAGAATCTTCCAGTTCCTTTGAAACATTCTCCTTGATGCCTCTTCCCACATTATTTACATCGGGGAAATTGAACTTTCTTTCTTCTATGATCATCATGAAACTCCATCTTTCTCTTATTAGCCGAGTCAGGAAACTTACCAAATTTTACTTTATTGATCATATTAAGAGATTTCTGATTCGGCATAATAATGATGTTTGGACTTCCAAATCCCATTTCATTTGGTTTCTCATGAAGATTATCATTCCATTGTCCATCATATCCTCCATTATCGTGAATCATCTTGTTTCCAGCCATTTTCTAAAACCCAAAAAGAATAGTGTGAGAGGCAAAAATCATGCTAGGGAAAACAACATAATAAAAGGGGGAGTACCCTTAATATCTAGCATCTTAGGTTAAATTCTATGATCGTTAGCGCAATTATAGGACTATAACCTATACGTATACTTAACCTTATAGACATCCCTAGACACACCTTAGAAATATCTCTAGGGATCTCACTAAAGTTCTCGCATCCTAGTTTCCAAAGGTTGACTAAACCTTTCCTATGATACCAACTTGAGAGACCCGTATCCTGACGTACATTGACATTACATTACATTTCCGAAATACTTAGTACATAACAAAAACACACACGCAAGGATCGTAATAGTTTAGTGTCTTTGGAAACTAGGAATATAATCTTCTAATCCTGGTGAAATATCTTCAACATCTCCCATAAAGATCTTCCTTTTTTTTACCTAAAACCTTTCTTTATATCCTGGGGAAAAGAAAACATAAAAGGGTGAGCTCAAATGCTCAGTAAGGGTAAACAAAAGAAATATCAATCACATCATATACATAAGAACATATCTTTTGGAAATCTTAACCTAAAAAAGAGATCATAATTTCATAACATGGGGTAAATCATGGCAGTGAAATGTAATCACAATAATCATAACCTAAAACATTAAACTTTGTGGCCTTCACACATAATCATAGAGAATCATTTATTGTTAGTTAAGACTCATTTCCAAGACTATCTTAGTGGACAAAGTCCCTTTCTGAACCGAGTCACCCTCGTTTCAGTCCTGTTTCACTGAACCGGTATAACCTACCGTTCCAGCCATGTCTATCTCATGAGATATAAAATCTTTACCCAATGCATTGGAGGGAGATATAGGTCCCACCCATCTCATAATGATACCATTCTTATGTGTGCCACAAAATCATAAACCATACATCATTTCATAACCCATGTAATAAAAATGGGATTCTTAAACAACATGAAATCATAAAACAATTCATATAAGATAAAGGAATTCATAAAAATAATTCCATCACAACATTATCAAATCAATGTAATAATAGGGATAAAAACAGAACCCTATATTATCTTAGATGGAAAATAATTTTGATAAAACACTTGAAATGAATTCTTGAGGAAAATATCCTTTCTTCTTCAAAAACACTTTTCCTTTCTTAATATGTCATACAATTATAAACTAAAAGAAGTTGATTAAAAATAATCTTGAAAACATTTAAAGGAAGATTCTTGGAAATAATGTTTTAAAAATCCATTCATGCCGTATAAGTTAAAAAAAACATTCTTCGTACTTTTGTCGGAAAAGTCAAAAAGTACCTCGTACGAAAAACGACAAAAGATTCCTTTCATATCTTTTACAAAAAACTTACCGAAGGGTAAAATTGGATATAAACTATTGTAGAAGGAAGGAAATAATATTACATATTGAGGGAACATGGATGTGGATGATAAAATACATCCCAGTAATTACCAAAGTAAAAACAATCTCGGATAAAAGTGAGATTGTGATATTTCCCTTACCTTAAGTCCGATTTGCTTCGTAAGAGTCCGAACCTCCTGTATAATGATTTAAATAATGTCATTAACTTATTCCAGAATCATATTAATTGTTATTATATCATATATGGTCCACTTATGACTTTATATTACCTGTTCTTTTGTAAATTCATGTTAATGTAGCGTTTTGGGTAAAATCGTCTCATTTGTCGTTCGTGTTTTTAACTTTAATTATTAATATGATTACTTGGATCATGATTACTTATATCCAGAATGTAAAACATGATTTATATATAATATATATTCAGAATATATATATATATATAATATCGATAAATGGAATGAAATACACTGTTCATGGAGACGGTAGTCCGTACGTACGCATGAACGCTGTTTTCGTTTCGTTATTGAAGTGAATGGAATTAAGTAGATGACATACATATAAATTTACATAAATCCAGTATCATTATTCTGTCATATATTTCATTATTACTTATTATATATACTTTATAATCATTCATGAATGGTTAATCATTGAGAATGAATCTCATCGCGTCGTGGAGATGGTAGTCCGTACGTACACACGAGCGATGATATCATTCCCATGGTCGTGGAATTGTGTTGAAGTGTATGTAGACTATTTCAGTATCAATATCACTTTATAATAATCATATATAGTTACTCATTACACCATTATACCCATCCTATTAAGGTGGTGGTGGAAAATAGATTACACCACGGCGTGGAGACGGTATTCCGTACGTACGCACGCGCGGTGATTTCATTTTTCCGTAGGATGGATAGAAGGTGAATTAGGGTTGTTTCATATTTATAATAACATATCAGTATTTAAGTAATACTGATGTTATTACTTTGTCATGAAACAACTAAAGAAGAAGAAGTTGAAGAAGAAAGAAATTGAAAAGATCGGTAATGGATATTACCTCTTCTTTGAAACGCCTCTTTGAATCCTCCACTTAGGGAACTAAGATTGGTCTTTGAAGAAGACCAAGACCTCTAGGATTATTCTAGGGAAGTGGAGAAGGGATTTTGGCAGGGTTTGGCCGAGCTTGAGTGCTCAAATTGGTGTGAGGAGGAAGGGGAGGAGGTGTCCTTTTATAAGGGAGGAGAGGGGCACCTTAGGAATATCTCAAAATATTATTTTATATTAAAGTCAAAATCGGTTTATAATGGTTCCAAAGGGTCTTATTTCGAAGCTAAAGTGGGGATTGGTCTAAATCCTATCAACCAATAGGATTTAGACAAGTTTAGGTTATTATTTTAACCTTATCAATTAGATTTAACTCTAAGTTAAATAATTTAACTTTTACTGTGACTTTTTGTTTTCTTACACTATATGGTTAATACACTTACTATAACATGCCAAACGAACCCCAAATTATTTATTATTAATATATATATCATTATATAAGTCATTTGGCTGATCCTTAGATTTTTAGGAATAAAATAACAATTAATAATATAATATTTGATTTAAAAACTATTTTGTGTCAATTTTGACACTATTTGATATATGATTTTTGTGAAAGTCATAACAGAATTATATGTTCGAACCAAGTTGATTAAATCAACACTAATATATCATAGTAACCTAGAAAATTAGTGTAATTCATAAAAAGTCTCAAATTACATTTATTTTGGTGTTTATAACATCAATTATGTCAATATTTCATTAATAAGATAATTACTGCATCATCATTGTGTCATAAATAAATTAAATTATTTAATGTCTAAAAATTACAAATAAAATACCATTATGTAGGAAATATTTTTATCCTTCTAATGAATATTTATAGTCGAATTTATCTTATGTATAAACCCATATTAAAAATGTTTTAGTAAATAAACATTGATTTTAACTCTTTTAACCCTTCTTTAAATAAATTAATAATAAATGTCCTAATCTAATCCAAGTGGGCCTAAATGGACATATTTTATTCCTAAGTTTGTTTTTGGTCGAATTAAACTTGTCCAATAGAATTAGGACATGTTTTAGGGTAATAATAATATCATTTCTACCCTTAATTACCCTATTTACTTTTAACCGTGGTAAATAAAACTAAAAAGTTACTATTCACCAAAAATTATTTTCATCTCATTGAACCACATTTTAGTCCTTGATCTTAACCGTGTCTCTCGGATTTTCGAAATTCCACTCACAGAAGCGGTAAAATTAAGTTTTATGAACAATTCAGTTTTTTTAACTACCACTTAGTGGTTTCACTATTCATCGAAAATTGAAAGTTTTCAGAAAAATTCCAAAAATTAGGCCTAAGCTATATTTGATATTATGAACTCAAAAATGATGTCTATTTTACCAAATTCAAAACATATAAGTTGCATTAACTAATTTAAAAATTAATTCTCGTCGTCAAAACAAATAGCGTGTTTTTAAGAGATAATAACTATCAAAAGATTGACACTAGTTTATAACTGGTTTAAATGTGAAATTACATCCAATGACCAACATTGTATTAAATTGTAAAAATATATTCTAAATATACTTTAAAACCACTCAAATTAATAATTTATCACTATTAATTATTTCTATTAAAAAAGTTGTTTTTAAATAAAATTTAGTAATTTTCACTGTTTATCAGAATATGAAAGTTATCCGAAAAGTACCAAAATTTCATCCTAAGCTAATTTAGATATTCTGAATCCAAAAATGAAGTCCATTTTGAAAATAGAATTTACAAAATTTCAAAAAGTGGTTATTACTATTCATAACGGCTAGTTTTAATAATATTTTAATAGCATATCGTTGTTTAGTAAAACTCGGTATTGCGTACTACACATGCTATCAAGGAAGGTCGTGATTGCGTGTAATGAAAGGACAGTCAAGGATGCGTGTTGTGCAAGCTCCTTTTGGTGTAGCGTACAACACAAGACATTAATGAAATTAAAAAGAATATTTTTCATAAAATCTCGGGGTGTTACATTCTACCCCCCTTAAAATGAATTTCGCCCTCGAAATTCGTCGGGGTTATAAATGGTTTACTATTCGAAAGTTTCTTTAATAGAAACCCACATCGTAAAAAAGAATACCAAAACTTGGCTTTAAAAACTAAAGTATGAAATGTAATGATTACCCAAATAAATTAATCACTGGGGTTCCACATAGGTGAAAATATGGATATGGAAGAGAAATCTAACCATCATGTTCTAATGGAGAGTGGTAGAGAACATGGCTATGGAAAAGCCAACAATCACAAATCCATAAATTTGTGACGATCTAAGGTACCATCTGATTAATCAGATATAAGAGCACTAGGACAACATTTTTGGTTTTCAAGATCGTTTCCCTAAAGTTGAAGAATTTGAATTAGAATAAATACTTACTTTATTTTGGTAAAATCTCACTGTTGTTCGTGCCTTGAACAATTTCCACTTCATCTCTTAAATAAATGAAGTTGAATTTGTTATTCGTGAAGTGTTAGCAGATCATGTGATAGAATGACGGGTCATTCCATCTGTCTTAAACAAAAGGTTAGCAAAAGTTATTAAATATACATAAGTCATTCTATAGTGAGATTAATCATATATGGTTCCTAAAATGGACTTATAATTCATATATCATACTGCTTAATATAATAAAACTAGTTTCTACTAAACAGGGACTTCCTGTAGGCCAGTGGTAGGCGATAAAGGCCAGTCGCACTTCGGTTGTGGGTTCGATTCCTACGGCCTTGTCCGACGCGATGGGTTGTCGCCCATTCTGCAGGTTGTCCTTTTTCTAAAACTATATTCTATAACATCCCATCAATAATATCGAAAAAACTTTTATCCTTAAACAATACTAACTTATGTCCAACATAATCCATTCCAATATTTAGGCTTATCCATAATACTGCAGTCCACTCTCATAACATAGTGAAAACGATTACCAGAGATTTAACACCATCGTCGATCCCCATATATCATAAGATATGTTTTGTTGGTCACATTCCAAACATTCAAAGTCCTTAATCGTGTATTCTCTTGAATACCTTAGTGAAAACATGAATGCAGTTAAAAGTTAACACTTTCCACATACCAAAATCCTCAAAATTCTATATATTCAAACCATGATATCACTTAGTCCTTATATCAATCATGAGCTCTTGAATACAATCAAACATCTCATTATCTTCTTATTCCTTCATTATGCGCATATCATCTACTTTACAAAAATATCTAAATAACATTCCATGGTTACTGGTACCATTCAACATATACTTTCAAATACTTTTTAGAAAGACAATAGTGTAACAATCCTTAGATGATTCTTTATTCCATAGTACCATTAACTATACAACATAACTCTCGATAAACATACAATCATTCCACAACCTTCTAAAACAACCGACTGAGCTTTAACACTTCTTTTAGCTCATATATCATTTGTAGTCTCCTCATCATCATCCACATAAATACTACCCATATGACCATGTTGATTCTCTTCATGAGATTTTCCATTAGGGCATTGGTTTGAATAATGCCCGTACATTCCACATTTAAAACATCTAATCATTGTTGATGTCGTAGCAATACCATTATCCTTGTCCTTGGTGTTAACTGAACCTTTTCCTTTGCACTTACTGGATTTGTGTCCTTCTTTTCCACACCCAAAGAATCTTCCAGTTCCTTTGAAACATTCTCCTTGATGCATCTTCCCACATTATTTACATCGGGGAAATTGAACTTTCTTTCTTCTATGATCATCATGAAACTCCATCTTTCTCTTATTAGCCGAGTCAGGAAACTTACCAAATTTTACTTTATTGATCATATTATGAGATTTCTGATTCGGCATAATAATGATGTTTGGACTTCCAAATCCCATTTCATTTGGTTGCTCATGAAGATTATCATTCCATTGTCCATCATATCCTCCATTATCGTGAATCATCTTGTTTCAAGCCATTTTCTAAAACCCAAAAAGAATAGTGTGAGAGGCAAAAATCATGCTAGGGAAAACAACATAATAAAAGGGGGAGTACCCTTAATATCTAGCATCTTAGGTTAAATTCTATGATCGTTAGTGCAATTATAGGACTATAACCTATACGTATACTTAACCTTAGAGACATCCCTAGACACACCTTAGAAATATCTCTAGAGATCTCACTAAAGTTCTCGCATCCTAGTTTCCAAAGGTTGACTAAACCTTTCCTATGATACCAACTGTAGAGACCCGTATCCTGACGTACATTGAAATTACATTACATTTGCGGAATACTTAGTACATAACAAAAACACACACGCAAGGATCGTAATAGTTTAGTGTCTTTGGAAACTCGGAATATAATCTTCTAATCCTGGTGAAAGATCTTCAACATCTCCCATAAAGATCTTCCTTTTTTTATACCTAAAACCTTTCTTTATATCCTGGGGAAAAGAAAACATAAAAGGGTGAGCTCAAATGCTCAGTATGGGTAAACAAAAGAAATATCAATCACATCATATACATAAGAACATATCTTTTGGAAATCTTAACCTGCAACAGATATCATAATTTCATAACATGGGGTAAATCATGGCAGTGAAATGTAATCACAATAATCATAACCTAAAACATTAAACTTTTTGGCATTCACACATAATCATAGAGAATCATTTCTTGTTAGTCAAGACTCATTGCCAAGACTATCTTAGTGGACAAAGTCCCTTTCTGAACCGAGTCACCCTCGTTTCAGTCCTGTTTCACTGAACCGGTATAACCTACCGTTCCAGCCATGTCTATCTCATGAGATATAAAATCTTTACCCAATGCATTGGAGGGAGATATAGGTCCCACCCATCTCATAATGATACCATTCTTATGTGTGCCACAAAATCATAAACCATACATCATTTCATAACCCATGTAATAAAAATGGGATTCTTAAACAACATGACATCATAAAACAATTCATATAAGATAAAGGAATTCATAAAAATAATTCCATCACAACATAATCAAATCAATGTAATAATAGGGATAAAAACATAACCCTATATTATCTTAGATGGAAAATAATTTTGATAAAACACTTGAAATGAATTCTTGAGGAAAATATCCTTTCTTCTTCAAAAACACTTTTCCTTTCTTAATATGTCATACAATTATAAACTAAAATAAGTTGATTAAAAATAATCTTGAAAACATTTAAAGGAAGATTCTTGGAAATAATGTTTTAAAAATCCATTCATGCCGTATAAGTTAAAAAAACATTCTTCGTACTTTTGTCGGAAAAGTCAAAAAGTACCTCGTACGAAACACGACAAAAGATTCCTTTCATATATTTTACAAAAAACTTACCGAAGGGTAAAATTGGATATAAACTATTGTAGAAGGAAGGAAATAATATTACATATTGAGGGAACATGGATGTGGATGATAAAATACACCCCAGTAATTACCAAAGTAAAAACAATCTCGGATAAAAGTGAGATTGTGATATTTCCCTTACCTTAAGTCCGATTTGCTTCGTAAGTGTCCGAACCTCCTGTATAATGATTTAAATAATATCATTAACTTATTCCAGAATCATATTAATTGTTATTATATCATATATGGTCCACTTATGACTTTATATTACCTGTTCTTTTGTAAATTCATGTTAATGTAGCGTTTTGGGTAAAATCGTCTCATTTGTCGTTCGTGTTTTTAACTTGTAATTATTAATATGATTACTTGGATCATGATTACTTATATCCAGAATGTAAAACATGATTTATATATAATATATATTCAGAATATATATATATATATATATAATATCGATAAATGGAATGAAATACACCGTTCATGGAGACGGTAGTCCGTACGTACGCATGAACGCTGTTTTCGTTTCCTTATTGAAGTGAATGGAATTAAGTAGATGACATACATATAAATTTACATAAATCCAGTATCATTATTATGTAATATATTTCATTAGTACTTATTATATATACTTTATAATCATTCATGAATGGTTAATCATTGAGAATGAATCTCATCGCGTCGTGGAGATGGTAGTCCGTACGTACGCACGAGCGATGATATCGTTCCAATGGTCGTGGAATTGTGTTGAAGTGTATGTAGACTATTTCAGTATTAATATCACTTTATAATAATAATATATAGTTACTCATTACACCATTATACCCATCCTATTAAGGTGGTGGTGGAAAATAGATTACACCACGGCGTGGAGACGGTATTCCGTACGTACGCACGCGCGGTGATTTCATTTTTCCATAGGATGGATAGAAGGTGAATTAGGGTTGTTTCATATTTATAATAACATATCAGTATGTAAGTAATACTTATGTTATTACTTTGTCATGAAACAACTAAAGAAGAAGAAGTTGAAGAAGAAAGAAATTGAAAAGATCGGTAATGGATATTACCTCTTCTTTGAAACGCCTCTTTGAATCCTCCACTTAGGGAACTAAGATTGGTCTTTGATGAAGACCAAGACCTCTAGGATTATTCTAGGGAAGTGGAGAAGGGATTTTGGCAGGGGTTGGCCGAGCTTGAGTGCTCAAATTGGTGTGAGGAGGAAGGGGAGGAGGTGTCCTTTTATAAGGGAGGAGAGGGGCACCTTAGGAATATCTCAACATATTATTTTATATTAAAGTCAAAATCGGTTTATAATGGTTCGAAAGGGTCTTATTTCGAAGCTAAAGTGGGTATGGGTCGAAATCCTATAAACCAATAGGATTTAGACAAGTTTAGGTTATTATTTTAACCTTATCAATTAGATTTAACTCTAAGTTAAATAATTTAACTTTTACCGTGTCTTTTTGTTTTCTTACACTATATGGTTAATACACTTACTATAACATGCAAAACAAACCCCAAATTATTTATTATTAATATATATATCCTTATCTAAGTCATTTGGCCGAACCTTAGATTTTTAGGAATAAAATAACAATTAATAATATAATATTTGATTTAAAAACTATTTTGTGTCAATTTTGACACTATTTGATATATGATTTTTGTGAAAGTCATAACAGAATTATATGTTCGAACCAAGTTGATTAAATCAACACTAATATATCATAGTAACCTAGAAAATTAGTGTAATTCATAAAAAGTCTCAAATTACATTTATTTTGGTGTTTATAACATCAATTATGTCAATATTTCATTAATAAGATAATTACTGCATCATCATTGTGTCATAAATAAATTAAATTATTTAATGTCTAAAAATTACAAATAAAATACCATTATGTAGGAAATCTTTTTATCTTTATAATGAAAATTTATAGTCGAATTTATCTTATGTATAAACCCATATTAAAAATGTTTTAGTAAATAAACTTTGATTTTAACTCTTTTAACCCTTCTTTAAATAAATTAATAATAAATGTCCTAATCTAATCCAAGTGGGCCTAAATGGTCATATTTTATTCCTAAGTTTGTTTTTGGTCGAATTACACTTGTCCAATAGAATTAGGACATGTGTTAGGGTAATAATAATATCATTTCTACCCTTAATTACCCTATTTACTTTTAACCGTGGTAAATAAAACTAAAAAGTTACTATTCACCAAAAATTATTTTCATCTCATTGAACCACATTTTAGTCCTTGATATTAACCGTGTCTCTCAGATTTTCGAAATTCCACTCACAGAAGCGGTAAAATTAAGTTTTATGAACAATTCAGTTTTTTTAACTACCACTTAGTGGTTTCACTATTCATCGAAAATTGAAAGTTTTCAGAAAAATTCCAAAAATTAGGCCTAAGCTATATTTGATATTATGAACTCAAAAATGATGTCTATTTTACCAAATTCAAAACATATAAGTTGCATTAACTAATTTAAAAATTAATTCTCGTCGTCAAAACAAATAGCGTGTTTTTAAGAGATAATAACTATCAAAAGATTGACACTAGTTTATAACTGGTTTAAATGTGAAATTACATCCAATGACCAACATTGTATTAAATTGTAAAAATATATTCTAAATATACTTTAAAACCACTCAAATTAATAATTTATCACTATTAATTATTTCTATTAAAAAAGTTGTTTTTAAATAAAATTTAGTAATTTTCACTATTCATCAGAATATGAAAGTTATCCGAAAAGTACCAAAATTTCATCCTAAGCTAATTTCGATATTCCGAATCCAAAAATGAAGTCCATTTTGAAAATAGAATTTACAAAATTTCAAAAAGTGGTTATTACTATTCATAACGGCTAGTTTTAATAATATTTTAATAGCATATCGTTGTTTAGTAAAACTCGGTATTGCGTACTACACACGCTATCAAGGAAGGTCGTGATTGCGTGTAATGAAAGGCAAGTCAAGGATTCGTGTTGTGCAGGCTCCTTTTGGTGTAGCGTACAACACAAGACATTAATGAAATTAAAAAGAATATTTTTCATAAAATCTCGGGGTGTTACATTCTACCCCCCTTAAAATGAATTTTGCCCTCGAAATTCATCGGGGTTATAAATGGTTTACTATTCGAAAGTTTCTTTAATAGAAACCCACATCGTAAAAAAGAATACCAAAACTTGGCTTTAAAAACTAAAGTATGAAATGTAACGATTACCCAAATAAACTAATCACTGGGGTTCCACATAGGTGAAAATATGGATATGGAAGAGAAATCTAACCATCATGTTCTAATGGAGAGTGGTAGAGAACATGGCTATGGAAAAGCCAACAATCACAAATCCATAAATTTGTGACGATCTAAGGTACCATCTGATTAATCAGATATAAGAGCACTAGGACAACATTTTTGGTTTTCAAGATCATTTCCCTAAAGTTGAAGAATTTGAATTAGAATAAATACTTACTTTATTTTGGTACAATCTCACTGTTGTTCGTGCCTTGAACAATTTCCACTTCATCTATTAAATAAATGATGTTGAATTTGTTATTAGTGAAGTGTTAGCAGATCATGTGATAGAATGACGGGTCATTCCATCTGTCTTAAACAAAAGGTTAGCAAAAGTTATTAAATATACATAAGTCATTCTATAGTGAGATTAATCATATATGGTTCCTAAAATGGACTTATAATTCATATATCATACTGCTTAATATAATAAAACTAGTTTCTACTAAACAGGGACTTCCTGTAGGCCAGTGATAGGCGATAAAGGCCAGTCGCACTTCGGTTGTGGGTTCGATTCCTACGGCCTTGTCCGACGCGATGGGTTGTCGCCCATCCTGCACGTTGTCCTTTTTCTAAAACTATATTACTATAACATCCCATCAATAAAATCGAAAAAACTTTTATCCTTAAACAATACTAACTTATGTCCAACATAATCCATTCCAATCCTTAGGCTTATCCATAATACTGCAGTCCACTCTCATAACATAGTGAAAACGATTACCAGAGATTTAACACCATCGTCGATCCCCATATATCATAAGATATGTTTTGTTGGTCACATTCCAAACATTCAAAGTCCTTAATCGTGTATTCTCTTCAATACCTTAGTGAAAACATGAATGCAGTTAAAAGTTAACACTTTCCACATACCAAAATCCTCAAAATTCTATATACTCAAACCATGATATCACTTAGTCCTTATATCAATCATGAGCTCTTGAATACAATCAAACATCTCATTATCTTCTTATTCCTTCATTATGCACATATCATCTACATTACAAAAATATCTGAATAACATTCCATGGTTACTGGTACCATTCAACATATACTTTCAAATACTTTTTAGAAAATCAATAGTGTAATAATCCTTAGATGATTCTTTATTCCATAGTACCATTAACTATACAACATAACTCTCGATAAACATACAATCATTCCACAACCTTCTAAAACAACCGACTGAGCTTTAACACTTCTTTCAGCTCATATATCATTTGTAGTCTCCTCATCATCATCCACATAAATACTACCCATATGACCATGTTGATTCTCTTCATGAGATTTTCCATTAGGGCATTGGTTTGCATAATGCCCGTACATTCCACATTTAAAACATCTAATCATTGTTGATGTCGTAGCAATACCATTATCCTTGTCCATGGTGTTAACTGAACCTTTTCCTTTGCACTTACTGGCTTTGTGTCCTTCTTTTCCACACCCAAAGAATCTTCCAGTTCCTTTGAAACATTCTCCTTGATGCCTCTTCCCACATGATTTACATCGGGGAAATTGAACTTTCTTTCTTCTATGATCATCATGAAACTTCATCTTTCTCTTATTAGCCGAGTCAGGAAACTTACCAAATTTTACTTTATTGATCATATTATGAGATTTCTGATTCGGCATAATAATGATGTTTGGACTTCCAAATCCCATTTCATTTGGTTGGTCATGAAGATTATCATTCCATTGTCCATCATATCCTCCATTATCGTGAATCATCTTGTTTCCAGCCATTTTCTAAAACCCAAAAAGAATAGTGTGAGAGGAAAAAATAATGCTAGGGAAAACAACATAATAAAAGGGGGAGTACCCTTAATATCTAGCATCTTAGGTTAAATTCTATGCTCGTTAGAGCAATTATAGGACTATAACCTATACGTATACTTAAACTTAGAGACATCCCTAGACACACCTTAGAAATATCTCTAGGGATCTCACTAAAGTTTTCGCATCCTAGTTTCCAAAGGTTGACTAAACCTTTCCTATGATACCAACTGTAGAGACCCGTATCCTGACGTACATTGACATTACATTACATTTTCGGAATACTTAGTACATAACAAAAACACACACGCAAGGATCGTAATAGTTTAGTGTCTTTGGAAACTCGGAATATAATCTTCTAATCCTGGTGAAAGATCTTCAACATCTCCCATAAAGATCTTCCTTTTTTTACCTAAAACCTTTCTTTATATCCTGGGGAAAATAAAACATAAAAGGGTGAGCTCAAATCCTCAGTAAGGTTAAACAAAAGAAATATCAATCACATCATATACATAAGAACATATCTTTTGGAAATCTTAACCTGCAAAAGAGATCATAATTTCATAACATGGGGTAAATCATGGCAGTGAAATGTAATCACAATAATCATAACCTAAAACATTAAACTTTGTGGCATTCACACATAATCATAGAGAATCATTTCTTGTTAGTCAAGACTCATTGCCAAGACTATCTTAGTGGACAAAGTCCCTTTCTGAACCGAGTCACCCTCGTTTCAGTCCTGTTTCACTGAACTGGTATAACCTACCGTTCCAGCCATGTCTATCTCATGAGATATAAAATCTTTACCCAATGCATTGGAGGGAGATATAGGTCCCAACCATCTCATAATGATACCATTCTTATGTGTGCCACAAAATCATAAACCATACATCATTTCATAACCCATGTAATAAAAATGGGATTCTTAAACAACATGACATCATAAAACAATTCATATAAGATAAAAGAATTCATAAAAATAATTCCATCACAACATAATCAAATCAATGTAATAATAGGGATAAAAAAAGAACCCTATATTATCTTAGATGGAAAATAATTTTGATAAAACACTTGAAATTAATTCTTGAGGAAAATATCCTTTCTTCTTCAAAAACACTTTTCCTTTCTTAATATGTCATACAATTATAAACTAAAATAAGTTGATTAAAAATAATCTTGAAAACATTTAAAGGAAGATTCTTGGAAATAATGTTTTAAAAATCCATTCATGCCGTATAAGTTAAAAAAACATTCTTCGTACTTTTGTCGGAAAAGTCAAAAGGTACCTCGTACGAAAAACGAAAAAAGATTCCTTTCATATCTTTTACAAAAAACTTACCGAAGGGTAAAATTGGATATAAACTATTGTAGAAGGAAGGAAATAATATTACATATTGAGGGAACATGGATGTGGATGATAAAATACACCCCAGTAATTACCAAAGTAAAAACAATCTCGGATAAAAGTGAGATTGTGATATTTCCCTTACCGTAGGTCCGATTTGCTTCGTAAGTGTTCGAACCTCCTGTATAATGATTTAAATAATGTCATTAACTTATTCCAGAATCATATTAATTGTTATTATATCATATATGGTCCACTTATGACTTTATATTACCTGTTCTTTTGTAAATTCATGTTAATGTAGCGTTTTGGGTAAAATCGTCTCATTTGTCGTTCGTGTTTTTAACTTGTAATTATTAATATGATTACTTGGATCATGATTACTTATATCCAGAATGTAAAACATGATTTATATATAATATATATTCCGAATATATATATATATATATATATAATATCGATAAATGGAATGAAATACACCGTTCATGGAGACGGTAGTCCGTACGTACGCATGAACACTGTTTTCGTTTCCTTATTGAAGTGAATGGAATTAAGTAGATGACATACATATAAATTTACATAAATACAGTATCATTATTATGTCATATATTTCATTAGTACTTATTATATATACTTTATAATCATTCATTAATGGTTAATCATTGAGAATGAATCTCATCGCGTCGTGGAGATGGTAGTCCTAACGTACGCACGAGCGATGATATCATTCCCATGGTCGTGGAATTGTGTTGAAGTGTATGTAGACTATTTCAGTATCAATATCACTTTATAATAATCATATATAGTTACTCATTACACCATTATACCCATCCTATTAAGGTGGTGGTGGAAAATAGATTACACCACGGCGTGGAGACGGTATTCCGTACGTACGCACGCGCGGTGATTTCATTTTTCCGTAGGATGGATAGAAGGTGAATTAGGGTTGTTTCATATTTATAATAACATATCAGTATGTAAGTAATACTGATGTTATTACTTTGTCATGAAACAACTAAAGAAGAAGAAGTTGAAGAAGAAAGAAATTGAAAAGATCGGTAATGGATATTACCTCTTCTTTGAAACGCCTCTTTGAATCCTCCACTTAGGGAACTAAGATTGGTCTTTGAAGAAGACAAAGACCTCTAGGATTAATCTAGGGAAGTGGAGAAGGGATTTTGGCAGGGGTTGGACGAGCTTGAGTTCTCAAATTGGTGTGAGGAGGAAGGGGAGGAGGTGTCCTTTTATAAGGGAGGAGAGGGGCACCTTAGGAATATCTCAAAATATTATTTTATATTAAAGTGAAAATCGGTTTATAATGGTTCCAAAGGGTCTTATTTCGAAGCTAAAGTGGGGATGGGTCTAAATCCTATCAACCAATAGGATTTAGACAAGTTTAGGTTATTATTTTAACCTTATCAATTAGATTTAACTCTAAGTTAAATAATTTAACTTTTACCGTGTCTTTTTGTTTTCTTACACTATATGGTTAATACACTTACTATAACATGCCAAACGAACCCCAAATTATTTATTATTAATATATATATACTTATATAAGTCATTTGGCCGAACCATATATTTTTAGGAATAAAATAACAATTAATAATATAATATTTGATTTAAAAACTATTTTGTGTCAATTTTGACACTATTTGATATATGATTTTTGTGAAAGTCATAACAGAATTATATGTTCTAACCAAGTTGATTAAATCAACACTAATATATCATAGTAACCTAGAAAATTAGTGTAATTCATAAAAAGTCTCAAATTACATTTATTTTGGTGTTTATAACATCAATTATGTCAATATTTCATTAATAAGATAATTACTGCATCGTCATTGTGTCATAAATAAATTAAATTATTTAATGTCTAAAAATTACAAATAAAATACCATTATGTAGGAAATATTTTTATATTTCTAATGAATATTTATAGTCGAATTTATCTTATGTATAACCCCATATTAAAAATGTTTTAGTAAATAAACTTTGATTTTAACTCTTTTAACCCTTCTTTAAATAAATTAATAATAAATGTCCTAATCTAATCCAAGTGGGCCTAAATGGTCATATTTTATTCCTAAGTTTGTTTTTGGTCGAATTACACTTGTCCAATAGAATTAGGACATGTGTTAGGGTAATAATAATATCATTTATACCCTTAATTACCCTATTTACTTTTAACCGTGGTAAATAAAACTAAAAAGTTACTATTCACCAAAAATTATTTTCATATCATTGAACCACATTTTAGTCCTTGATATTAACCGTGTCTCTCAGATTTTCGAAATTCCACTCACAGAAGCGGTAAAATTAAGTTTTATGAACAATTCAGTTTTTTTAACTACCACTTAGTGGTTTCACTATTAATCGAAAATTGAAAGTTTTCAGAAAAATTACAAAAATTAGGCCTAAGATATATTTTATATTATGAACTAAAAAATGATGTCTATTTTACCAAATTTAAAACATATCAGTTGCATTAACTAATTTAAAAATTAATTCTCATCGTCAAAACAAATAGCGTGTTTTTAAGAGATAATAACTATCAAAAGATTGACCCTAGTTTATAACTGGTTTAAATGTGAAATTAAATCCAATTACCAACATTGTATTAAATTGTAAAAATATATTCTAAATATACTTTAAAACCACTCAAATTAATAATTTATCACTATTAATTATTTCTATTAAAAAAGTTGTTTTTAAATAAAATTTAGTAATTTTCACTATTCATCAGAATATGAAAGTTATCCGAAAAGTACCAAAATTTCATCCTAAGCTAATTTCGATATTCCGAATCCAAAAATGAAGTCCATTTTGAAAATAGAATTTACAAAATTTCAAAAAGTGATTATTACTATTCATAACAGCAAGTTTTAATAATATTTTAATAGCATATCGTTGTTTAGTAAAACTCGGTATTGCGTACTACACACGCTATCAAGGAAGGTCGTGATTGCGTGTAATGAAAGGCAAGTCAAGGATGCGTGTTGTGCAAGCTCCTTTTGGTGTAGCGTACAACACAAGACATTAATGAAATTAAAAAGAATATTTTTCATAAAATCTCGGGGTGTTACAAATTATCTATTATATATAAGAAAATATCCAATCAACTTATAAGAAACTCGAAAACCATAAGACCACTTCATGAATATATAAAAAATATATTAAACAATAATAATTTAAAGAAATTAGGGATTCTATGAACAAAATTAATCACTTTAAAAAGAAATGGGTCCATTTAGAGACAATATTTTCTATTGAATTTTTACTATATAAAATGCCTATGAAGAATTAAAAATATGGTGATTTCCATGATATTATAATTAATGTGTGACACATTTCTTGATGTTTGGATCCATGAGTATTTTAATGATATGATAAATGTTTTTAACAAGATTTTTCTGAATTATAGAAAAATAAAAGTTTCCCCCAATGATTGTATGATTTATTGGGGAGAGGATTCAAGTAGGTAGGATTGAAAAAAAATTCAACTTTTAGATGGAAGTTAAGGGGTAATGTTATAAGTCTAAATCAATATACTAATATTAATAAGTATAAAAAGAACACACCTATAAATATTTTTCATTACTTCCATTTCAAACATGGATTAAAAGATTATTCATGTTATCCAAAACCACATGGCACATGAAGTGGAATTATACAGATAATAAAAATGATGGGTTAATGAGACATCCTAGAAATTTAAAATGATATAACACATTTGATTCATTACATCCAAGTTTCTTATCGAAGTGTTGGGATGTTTTATTGGGATTGGATATCGATGGATTCAACCCATTTGGGACTTTGAGCACCAGTTATAACATTTGGATTATTTTTTTGATCCCTTATAATATACCTCTGTGGATGTATATATAAAATATATACCTTAGCATTTTTATGATTATTACTAGAAAAAAAATGTATGTAAATATTATTTATCTATAATTGAATCCATTAATTGATGAATTTATTGTGTTATGGTGAAAAAATGTTGAGAAGTAGGATGTAGCTTCTAGAATTTTTTTTAAATGCATGATTCTCTAATGTTGACCATTACTGACTTTCATGGACTTGGGAACTTATCTGGTTTGAACACATACACAGGTTTGGATTATCCTCTTTATAACATTGATTTTTGAGCCTAAATGACTAACTTACAGTAAATAATGGAGCTTCTTATTTCATCACATATTTCTTGATTTATATAATATATTTCAATTGAACGGGTCAAAATTCAATGGTTCCATTGATTTTTGACCACCTATGATATTTTTTACAATTAATGAAATATTGAAATAACAAGTAAATATTGAAGGAGAATTTGGGAAGGTTAATCATTTGAGTGACAGTGGGAAACAAGTTCAATGTGCATCATTAGTTAAAATCAGAATGCAACAATGGAAGAAAAAATATTTTTTTTTTCAAACTTTTGTATTGGGATTTTAAATTTCCACATCATAATATTTATTTTATGCATATTAAGAAAAAATTTTGTGATAATTTTATCTTTACAAAACTTAATGAGCATGGAAAATAAAAATACTATCTCAATGATCATAAGGACTTATAAAAAATTAATAGAAAGCATGATATATGGCTATATGATAATGGAATGTTAGTTCCAAAAATTTTTGTAATGAAAATTTTGGAGAAAGATATATTCCATCAAAATATTGAACATATAAAATTAATTGATTGGTATTAAAATAATATCTCAAGGAGTGTCAACATAAATCATTATAGTTTACATGGATTGAAATTCACGATTCACATGTTCTATTATAATAGTTACTACCATTAGCATTCTGTACATTATTACCTAAAAAGGCTACTATAGTTGTACTCAAATTTTGTACATTCTTAAAATAATATATGAGAGAACTCTAAAACTAGATGAGATTGAAAATAATTGGGATATATTTATACAAAAACTCTATTCAATGGAGATAATATTTCGTCCAACATTTTTTCCTTTCATGATGTATTTAACTATAAATTTTGTTGAGGAAACTAAATTAGGAGGTCCTGTACATTTTCAATGGATGTATATAATTGATAGGTACTTTATTTATATTTTTTTATCTTAATTAAACCCCTCTTGGAACATAATTAAATATGTAACTATGTTTTATTAATTTTATTTTACAGATAACTTGGTCATTTGAAATCATACATGAAAAATAAAGATCAAATTAAAGGCACTCTTTTGGAAGGATACTTAGTATAAAGTGACTTAAATTTGATCTAGATACTTGGATAATATTGAGAAAATATTAAATCAAGATAGAAATATTTACGATATATCAACTTAGTTTCAACTAAATGAGAAATTAAAAATATTTCATATTATTGGATGACCATTTGGGAGGATCTAAAATATTACACTGAATGAAATGGAGTTATTACAAGCACATAGATATGCGCTACTAAATATTTATACTGAATATTAATTTATTGAAGATCATAATATACAAATAAAGAGACCCATGATAATTTTATAATGAAATGATATTGATATAACAAAAGTATTTGATAAACACTGTGTAGAATGGTTTTCATAACGTGTATGTTCATAAATAATATAAGAAACAAATTTATTAGGTTGACATATATATTTTTTAAATATAATAATGTACATTACTTTTTTTGGATCCTGAATACTGATACTCAGGAAGATTTGTTAGAAGATTTGATGTTTCTAGCTTGGGATCATATAAAACATACTAGAAAGGTTGACACTTACAATGTGAATGGCTTCAAATTTCATACATATGATCAAAAAGAGAGTTCTAAAAACACAGAATATTGGTATATTTATAGTTTTAAAATTGGGATACTATGGGAAGTTGAATGATTTTATTGAATTAAACTACCATGTTAATTTTTTAGTTGTTTTTTTCAAATATAAGTGGGTCAATATTACTAGGGGTATTAAAAGTTTTTCCTTGAAATTTACTTTTTTGAAATTCTCTCTCTTGATGGATATCAGTGACCATGAAGTATATGAATTGTATATCTTATCATTGAAAGTGAAAATAATATATTATATAAAATATGACCTCAAAGAAGTGTGTAGTGTTGTTTTTCACATAAAACCAAGAGACTTGTATGATATGGTTGATGAAGTGGAATATTTGACCTCTGAAATTTAATCCCATCAATAGAAAGAAATTGAGTTATTTTTTTCATCATGATATGAAAAATATTAGTATTGAAAGGGTAGATGAATTCAAATAAGTTATGATCAACAATTATAACGACATGATTGAAGGAAAAATGATTTTATATATAGTGTTCCAAAATTATCAACTAGCTATGTTTTATGTTTTTAATTTGCAGTATTATGGATCAGTTATCATATTTAAATTGTTTCTTTTTCATGAGTTGTTTAATTTTTAAAAATTAAATTTTATATTTGTTTGTATTTTTAGTAATTAATTAACATACCTCTATATATTATGTTTTTTAGTACTAAGCATCTATTATTGTTTATGAATTTATTTTTCTACCGTAATATTTCAAAATATAAGTTTTTATGTTGTTTTTACTTGATTAAATAATAATAATGACAAATAAGGTATTCAATGATCATAGTCTACTTCTAGTTGACGTTCCCCAAAATATATATACATTATCTATGTTTCCTAATGACCCCTCAGGCTCCCTCCCTTTAGAATATCGGACACCCTCAGTCTCTCTCCCATCATGACCTTCCACACCCTCTATATCATCCCCATCAGTATTTTCCACTCCCTCTATCGCCCTCCAATTTTTCAAAAAATATAGAAGTAATGTTAGTACCTACAAAAACATTAATCTTTAATATGTGTGGAATATGAATCTATTAAAGGTAGTTTCACCCTTTTATTTTTATGTTGACCACATTGATAATGCTATAAAAATATTTGGCTAGATTCTAGACTAGTTGGATGCTAAGCCGGTGACTCTTCAGATTACATATTCAAATTGGAGGTATATGTCTCAATTGTTGAAGAATGAGGTGTTTTATTCCTATATAAAATTAATTTTAATACATTATGGAACAATTGAATTTCATTATTTTATTAAATTTTTATATTTTAAAAATGAATCTCTTTATATAAATGTTATCCCACTTTACCATCAATAATATTTTCACACAAAAGTGGATGTTGAAAAATTTGGGTAAGATATAGAAATTTTTAAAATAGAGATTGTAGAATGAATTAAATAATACATCTTTGATAACTCACCAACTATATGATAAGGTACACAAAGGGGTACCTAGAGAGAAATGGAAAGTGTTTGTTGATTGTCATCGCCGTGAGAATGACATGGTATTGAATAAAATATTATATTAAACTCATTTTAATTATATAAATTCATATAACAAGGAGAATAAATTGTATAGATTAATATTAAATTACTTTATATTAATTTCATAAAGGTTCAAGAAAAAATGAATCAATCCATGTTAAACAAATCATCCCCACACTGCCGACTCAAAGGGGTTTTTCAAGAAACATTTCTACTATGGTAATATTTTCATTAGTTGAAATATTTATATGATAATATTATCTACAATAAATATTAAAATTTCAATTTATATCTATTTAATATAGAAAAATAATTTAAGGAACCAAGTCTCCCCGATAAAACATTGGTTGGATATTCATACGAAATATGACGACAGATATATGAATGATCCCATCAAATAAGTTAAGGTATGAATTTTTTTTCATTATATTGGTTCACACAAACATATTTAATATTTTAATAACTTATAAAATCAAATATATCAATGTGAGTTTACATTTATGATCATAAAAATCTACTGAATAAAAAACATGTGTTAAATTATATAAGAAAACTTAAATTTCTATAAATTTAGATATCAATGATAGACATAAAATTAGTTTGATAACTAGTGTTTTTATTAATATATTACCTCATTCTTATACTCACACTTTATTGTTAGTTTTATCTTTGTTAATACGTATTACTTTATAATAGATTTATATTTTATTTTTAGGTAAAATTAAAAGAACTATGGGATTCCAATCCTTTATTTTCCTTCTCAATCTCCCAGGATAATCTAGTTGGCCAGGTCCTTAGAAAGGAGCATCCAGGTTGTGTGCACAAGATGGGTTTGGGACCATTACCATCTAAGGTCTTTGGAAATTCACTAGGGATTTCAATAGAACCTACTCTAGGTTGTAGTTACTCCCTACCTCTAGATTCTCAGAGTTAGTTTCTTGTAATGAAAAGAAAAATTCAAAAATAAGGGAACACAATCCAGAAATAGGGTACTCATATACAATTATAGGATATGAAGATTGTTGATCGGCATAAAGAATTAGTTTAATTATATTAGAATATTACTAGATGTATCCATGATGACATTACATCGATGGATTGTTTGAGTCTGTAGGAAAATCACACAATTTCATAATCATTTAATACACAATTTTTTTATTTTAGGTTTTAATTTAATATAAATCATTGTTTAATTTTTAATAAAATTGATATATAGGTGTCAAGATAAGGGGGTGGATACAGAGATGGAGATGGAGATGGAGACAATCTTAGTTTGTCAGGTAATGATGGAGCTTAAATTTGGATTCATTGGTGTTGTTGTGAAACCAAACTCATTATGTATAACATATTGTATTTAATTGAACATACAAGTCTGTAACTTAAAATTAATATTTATGTGATCATTTATATCTATTTCTATTTTTTTCATCTTTTTGCTTATTTTTTTCAATTGTTTAATTTTGTCTTGGGATTGCAGATTATGAAATTTTATTTTTTTGATCATCCTCCATAATATATTATCAATTATACTTGCATTTTAAACTAAAATAAAATTTTTGAAATTTTTGATATCCAAAAACCACCACTAAAAACTGAAATGACCTCTGTTAAATAAAGATTCATGACAGTGCACATAAACTGTTTCTAAATGGGTGAAAATTACACGAGATGATTCCCAATGCAAACATTAGCAGTAGTTTAGAAAAAACATATCAAAAAAACGTATTAGTGGTTTAAACCACCCCTAGAATCATGATTTTTCATAGATAGAGATTCTTATTAATAGAAGGTGCGAGACATATACTGAATCACCCCTTCTGGTTCACCTTGGCATATGAGTTAGGTGGTGGGATTTTAAGAATTTAGTGAAGAGTATTTCAACTCAAGGTATTTGAGGAAACCAAGAGGACTATCTCAAATTATTGTGCAATGAATAAAATAAAAGTAATATCTTGATTAAAGTTATTTCAGGGTTCTAGGGGGAGTATCTTAAGACATGGTATCTTCAGGGATGGAGGGTTGGGCTGTAAATATCGCAACCCAAAATGTAGTTGACCTGGTCCCAAAAGATCATGGTGTGGCCATTGATTTTCTAAGAGGGTCAATGATGTGAATGAGGGGATCATGATGGAGTCCAATGACCATATCATGGCACTACTATCAAGGGGGTATTGTGTGGAAAAACCACCACAATATGGAATAATAAGCACAAATCCATAAAACACTATTCTGCACAACCATTCACTGTACCACACAACTAAGAATTATGTCATGTAATTGGGTACTATTTCAAAAAACTATTATCTAAGACATAAAATTGTGCATTGGGTCACATAAATCATTGATTTGTTGGGCAAATTTGTGCTTTTTCATGTAAGTTTTTTTATTACATTAAAATATTTTTCATGAGGCATAGAATACGATTATGATTTTGCAAAACACTCTGTCAGGAAAATTTTTTAGTTTCATAGAAATATATTTTCATAAAATATTCAAATTTATGTGAAATTTGGTACCCCATGGATAAAGTTGTGTGAAAATGTCTTAAGTAGAAGCCTGTGGATTGAATAAATTCATCAAGAAATTTCATTCATGTTTTGGATTTTGGGGTTGAGTGAAGCATGCAAACCCATGTTGCATGAGAGAGAGCTTAAGAACTCAAATCCTAAACCCCCACATACAAAAATGAGGGGTTCATTCCAAATTTATAGGCATTTTTTTATTTTGTGCATCTTAGCCTATGTCATGCAACTTTTGGATTAGTCACACAACTTTATGAAGTTGCATGAACTTTCCTTTTTTTGGAGGATGGATCACATATGCATGGATATTCTACATTTTAAATTAAATTTCTCTGAAAAATGAGTTACGATGCCATAAATAAGGTTGCATACACTTCTGTAATGTTTCATGAAATTATAGACTTTTTTCTAGAATCACCATAGATGTCCATTTTAGGATGTCTAACTTCGAGCAGCCATAAATTTTTATTTGTAAGTATGTTTAGGATCCATGACAAGTCAAATTGAATCCTATGAAATTAAAAATTCTAATAGATTAGGGTTTTAATAATTCTATCCCTTCATGGACTAGATTTGTATAACAAACAATAATTGAGAGGGGTTGGTTATTTAAAGTGTCCACAACCATTTATATAACATTTTCACATATAAATGTATGTTGGTACTATACTTTAAAAACTCCTATGGTTTATTCTGGTTAATAGGCATGTATAAATGAATTATAAAGCTATGGTTTTGGTTACATAATGTTCCAATATGAAATTTATAAGGTTTTTTTCCTTTATAACTTGTGAATAAGATTTTATCTGGAAAAGCCATGGAATGTGAAACCTGATAAGGTTTGGGAATTTTTAAAATGAAGGTTAATGAGAAGATTTAAAATTTTAATCATTTGACTTTAAATTCTGTATCTTTTTAATAAAGTAAATTAAAAAAATAGGACATTTTAGGGATAGTGGTGATGAGTAACCCTTATATTTATAGTCAGAACATGTGTATGGGTATTTGGTTTTGAGCAAAGAGAGAGCATGAGTGATGAGAACCTTGTATATGGTTTGTGAGACCTTATTGATTTTGGGGGAACTATACCTTGATGATTTTGGGATGTGGCCTTGAAATCATGAGATGTCTCCTTGAATTGTGCTTTCTTATTCCCTTTATAGATTGGTGAATCTTGCGAGATGTGTAGGACCCTAGAATAGGTGTCATGGATTATATTTCCATTGATAATGGTTGTGTATATATGGTCATGTTGGACTCAGAGTAAGTGGTTTACCACATCACATTGAATGTCGATGACATGAGTGTTTTAGATATATGGGGAATAAAAATCATGGGTAGATGCTTTGTCTTGAGGAATCGATACATGGAAGGTTCTTTGAAATTCTGGTAAAGGCACGGTTTAACCTTGGATCTTTTCTAAGGTATACACCTGAGTGCTTCCATTTTTGGGTTTAAGGATTATTTTTGGGGGGAAATATTGTTTGGATTCTTGACCACAATGTTCTGAAACTTTTTTATGTGGCGATCAATGTTATTCAATGATAGATTTATCATGGGTTGATAGGGAATTGGTAGATTCCTATGATCTTGAAAAAACACCTTGGGTGGTGGGTGGTAATGTGGTTAGGATTGACTGTTCAGAAATGTCAAGATAGTTGTATGGAATCATTGAGGTTTCCTCAAGTCTGATCATACTGATGGGACAAGAGGCATGGCCATATGCTTAAGTGGGTGCTCGATCCTAGAATCGATAATTCATGACTCATGGGATCTTGAGTCTGTTTCAATGAATAGTCATGGGGGCATGAAATGATAGGGTTTTTATTTGATTAATGTGATAAGCATGTGATCAAGGTGCATGATATAATTTGGGTTCAGTGATTGGTTAGCTCGGAAGTAAGAAACCATTGTTTTTTAGTGTGATGAAGGTGGTTTTAAATAACAATGTGCCTGGCCTATTTTTTTTGGATCGGTAAAATTGACCATATATGTTTTCCCTGATAATTTTTTGGGGCTTAGGGAAACTCAAGAAATATATTCACAGTATTTCTATGATGAATTCTAGTTCCTGGTTGTTTGGTAGAGAGTCGGGAGGTGGTAGTGGGTTTTGGTAGATATGTCCCTCTCAATGTGAGGTGAACAAGGGTTGATGATAATGATTGTGGGTAGAGTCTTAGGGATGTTGAATGGAAGTTGAGATATCCTTGTAGAGAGAGGTGAAATAATGGAGTTATTGGAGTGTGGGGGAAAATATGATAGGGCTTGAACTAGATAGAGTCATTAGGGGTCAATTGATGTGTTGATCATAGCTCGGGATGAAGGGAAAATGTTTTTTCATATTGATCCATGGAGTCTATACTTGTGTAAAATTATAAGTAGAGACATATTTTGGGGAGTACACCATCAAACATCATAGGTTGATGTCCTCATTATGGATCATATATTTGTGAATTTCGTGAGTCCCATTATCAGAAGTCGATAATGGGAGGTAGTTGATGTTTTGTGTTGTCGCTTTGGTGAGAGTGAGACAACCATTTCTAGTCATTGAGTTCTGTTGGTCGAAGTGGATACTCAAGAGGGTGGGGGGTGAATTGAGTTCCAATTAAAATTTCTGTTAAAATATTTTCTACTAAAATCCCCTAATTTATAAAACAAGTTAAACTGTAGTGAATTTATACAGATAATAAATGTTCACTTAGCTTCTCAAAGATTGATTAGGTCTTAGTTAATTTAACAAGTAGATTAAACTAACTTTTGAAACTAACCTACTGATTTACAATAAGTGTAAACACTTTCTAATTTAACTATCAAAGTAACTTTAAAATGGTTTTGTATTTCAAAGTAACAGAAGAAGAATATAAAATATATATGTAGTATACTTTAAACTTAAACTAAAAATGCACAGAATATATAACAAGAGGTTTAGTCTCAAGCTGAGACTTAGTCCTCTCAAATATATATAAATTTGATCCACACCCAGGATTGGGGTTAACAACAGTTTACAAAACTGTCCAGGCCATGCAGGGACCTCTACCACAGTTCTTCATTGGAAACAAAACAAAGAGCAGACCACATAAGGACCTCTTCCACAGTTTTTGTGGGTAAACAAGAGTTAAGATTTTTGGAGTGAGGATTTTGATATCCTCCAGTTCAGTGCAGGAGACAGTGTGTGTGTTAGATATACAGAGTACACCACACTTCTCTAAAGTAAATAAAAAAAATCACTTAGAGTGAATAGATAAGAGTTTAGAAAGCTCTAGTGATTAGAAATGCACCTCTGGACTCATTGGATTCAGCAGAAATGCTTCTGAGTCCTTCTCTGGTTTTTCTGTTGAAAAAAAGAGTGTCGTAGTTTAGCTTTTGTTCTACAAGAGAGAATATGTTCTCTTGACTTCAGTTCCTCCAGTAGTGTAGGATTGCATGTGTTGGAACTTATTTGAGGATCATTCAATGTCTTCTTCACAGTAGTGCTCAGGATTGTTCTTCGGTTTAGTACAGAGCACTTCGCGTGTGTTGTAGAATGTATGTCAAGGCGACTTCATCTTTTTACTATAGCTGAGACTTCTTTTTATTCCATGAGCACCGGAAACAGGAATGAATCCATTTCCATACGTACGAGGTACGGTTTCCTGACATGCCAACAACTATCATTAAATAACATTAATTGCATTAAAAACATCAAATATGACTGTTAGCAACATTTAAATAATATTGACAAAAAGGTTAAGAAACGGTGTCACAATTTGTTGTGTAAACAGTGTCTTCCTCACGGTATGTACTTCACGGTTTTTGATTCACAGTGTGTCCTTCACAGTGTCTGAGTCATGATTTGTCCTTCACGGTGTCTGAGTCACGGTGTGTCCTTCACGGTGTCTGAGTCACGGTGTGTTCTTCACGGTGTCTGAGTCACGGTTTGTCCTTCACGGTGTCTGAGTCACAGTTTTTCCTTCACGGTGTCTGAGTCACAGTTTTTCCTTCACGGTGTCTGAGTCACGGTTTGTCCTTCACAGTGTCTGTGTCTTGTACACTGTCTGTCTTACTGTGTCAAACATCACGGTGTCTTGATACTTAGCCAAATAACTGTATTTACACTTAAACAGTAATATGAATAGTAGGAATTAAGCTTAACCATTATAAGATAATATAACATGACTCATAAATATAGAGGATTGATAAGATATGTAAATAATAATGAGATTAATTATCAGTAATAATATTTGTGAATTTTAATGAGGGTAATGAATAGTAATAAGATTTGTGATCATTAAAACATGAATAATACATGAGGAGTCCAACAATCTCCCCCTTTTTGATGGTCACAAATCATATATAGATAAGAGATAAATGAGATGCAACTATAGATAATATCAAAAGATAAAATAAGTTCTACACTTCTTACTTTTTCTCCCCCTTTTGGGATTATCAAAAAGTACAGAGAATGGAGAGAAACAATGTAGTTGTCATTAAAACACGTTCAGAATACATGACTCCAAATAAGTAGAAAAAAACATCCCCATCAAAAAGAAAGTAGTCACTTGACTCTTCAGGGATCAACACTTGACTTGCCATTATCAGTAGAAGGAACTGATGTGGATGTATAAGAAGGCATATATGTGGTAGACAAAGATGGTAAGGCCAGACCTTCAAAAATGGAGGGAGCCAAAGATGGTGCAGTATAAGATCTAGTCGGTGGTTGGTCAAGAATGACTGGCCGGATCTGAGATAGAGCTTGACTGACTAACATGGCAGTTGAGGCTAAGGCAGGTAGACCAGGTCTGAGGGGTGCAACAGTTGGAGCAACGATAACTGTACTCTGCACATGAAGATATGGCTTTAAAAGATTTATGAAATCAGTAATGATTTCTCCATCATATTGCATAGCCTTCTCGAAACCATCCTTATTCTCCAAGAATTTGTCCAACAATCAGGTGAACTCTGTTAGGTTTTGAACTTGATCTTTAAAAGCTTGAGTTACTGGAGGGATTCTTAAATTCTCCACAATATATCTAAAGTGATATGTCATATCACTTTTAGAGAAAATTAGGTTGAGATAGACATAAATATTTTTGGTGATATCTTTTTGAGCATCATTGGAAATATTTGAATGAATTATAACCAAGTCCAATGCTCGATCACTATTCTTAACCACTTCTAACAAAGAAGATAGATCCAAGACACTGAAGGCATTCTGAAGTTCTTCCTTGATTATGGATCTCAGTAGAGAATAATCCAAAGGAGGAATAGAAGGTTAACCAAAAGTAGGAGAAACTTTTACAACTATGAATAGAACTTTGAGCTGTTTCAAAAAAATTTTTAGGCATCCAGTGTACTCATCTTTGAGCTTATTCAGATTTTTCACAAGCTCTCTCATGGTTTGCAGCATCTTGGTGTGTCTTGTTCCAATATTCTCATCAAAAGATAGCAGATAAGGATGCACTTGAGACACAATATCTCTAGAAATGGTGGAATCAGTTGGATCAGGAGAAGCAACAACAGGTGCAGGGGCAGAAACAGGAGCAGGCTCTGATCTCAAAGACAACTCATTCTGCAAGTCTGCTACCATACTTTTCAGGTTTACAATATCAGCACTCGGAAGCTTATTTTCAACTCTGACTTCTTGAATTTCTCGAATCATCCTTGGTTGAATATGTAGAATAATATTTTACAAGATAATCGATGCATCTTCTTGACTCAGTTGAGTCACTGGACGAGATTGAGAGGATATAATCTTCTCAAATCTATCTAAAAGAGTATCTCCAAATACTTTCAGATCATCTTTAGTTAAAAAAGCTTGTTGATCAGGTAAGGGAGAAGGAAGAGGTACAGGTTCTAGTTGTGATCTTGGTTGAGGTTCAGGTTGGGGCTCTAGTTCTGGTTCAGGTTCTGGGTGAGCTACTGACTTCAGTTGAAACACATAAGAGAGATCAATTCCAGTTGTAGTCACTTGCTGTTACTCATTAACATCATAAAATCTTGGGAAAACATATCGAGTGTACACAGAGTATGAATCATCACCAGGTTCAGATTCAGATTCAGATTCATCTGGTCTAGTCCCAAGATTTTGAGGTTCCTCCCCCTCAAATTGTGATTCCATTTCAGAGACTATAGGCTCAGCAACATGATCTAGATCCACAGGATCAGTTCTTATCTATTTAACCATTTCTTGCCTTGCTAACTGGAAGGCAAGTTCCATCCTCTCTTCAGCGGAGGGAATTATCTCAGGAACCAACTGTTCCACAAGCTATGCTTCCAGATATGCTTTCTTTTCAACAGGGAGTTCTTCTACACCAGTAGACTCTTCCATGGCCTTTTTCTCTGATTTTGTTACTATAGAATCTCTTACATCCTCAGATTGGATATCAAGATTAACAACTTCTCTAGAAGCAGGAGCTTCTTCCTCACTAAGAAAAACTGAAAGATCTACAATACTTTCCTTTTCAACAATAACTTCCTCTCTATGAGGTATTTCAACTTCTTCTCTAAGTGGTACATCGCCTGCCACATCCCCTTCTTCTTCAACATCTGAGTATTCAACCACTTCATTTGGTTCCAATCCAGGATCAGTAACATTCTTTGGCCTTCTTGGATAATCAATAGGATTATACTTCTTATACAATTGATCATTATCCTCAACCCATTGCTTCATCTAGGGGTTCCAGTTAATTTTCATCCTTCTAATGATAGGCTTGGATAGGCAGAACTCAAAATCCTATAGCTTCTCTTCATTTGGTCCAACAACTCCTTTTTCAACTAGCATGGCTGAAATCATCCTTGAGTAAAACAAGGAGGTGGATTTGGAAGTGACTTTAATCAGATCACATATATGGTTAATGATATACTTGCAAAGATTGATCTTATGGCCATTCTTCAATAGGTGAATCAGAACCACATCCTGATACTTCATCACATCAAAATCTCCTTTTCTTGGACTAATCAAATTCTGAACAAATTTGAATAGTATTCTAGTTTCTCTATCTAGCTCTGCAGCTATAGCCCTTCGCTTGGTGCCATTACCAGTTAAGGTTTCCAAGGCATTTTCCAGATCAAAGATGTCAGATGATGGAGGAGGGTCTCTCTGGTAGTCATAAAAAATTCCTTCATGAGAAATCCTTAGGCATGTAGCCCACAACCTTGAAGTGAAAGAACATTTCTGACCATTGATCCAGCTGGTCACCATGAAACTTTCTCCAACATTAAAAGAAAACATTAAAAATTGGTAAAACTGAGATTCCAACCACGGATAAATCGTTCTATCTTGTCTAGAGAACCAATCGATCCATCATTGTTCTCTTAAGACCTTCAAGACTAATGACTTGCAAGACAACAACCACTCATGGCAAATCTCTTTTTCAGGTACAACAGTACGATTGAAAATGTTCAGATTTAGAGGTCCTTCAGGAGCTATCCTTGGATCTATCTTCTTCTTCTTGGAACTGCACTTCTCAGGGGTGGATGAAGACGAATGCTTCATCCTTGGAATCCACTAAAGGTTTGGGCGAGAGAGAAGAAGAGGTTCGCAAGGTAAAGAGGGTTCGAGAGAGAGAGCAGGAGAGAGTTCGGGTGATAGATCGAGTGAAACCTTTATGTTTTATCATTTGGGAATTTCAAACGTCATAAAAACAAAAACACAAGAAATCAAATAGCGGTGAAATAAAATTACCGTGATACGGGTTAAAAAGAAATGCATAAATAATCTTCACGGTGAGACCATGAGTAAGCGTTACGGTGCGATGAAAAACAGTCGTCACGGTGAGACAGTGACCATTCAATGCAGTCACAGTGAGACAGTGAGTGAACTATTCCGTCATGGTCAGACAGTTAAGTGAAAGACCGTGAACACAAGGTGTTATCGGTGATACCATAAGCATGAAACAGTAACTGTAAAACAGTGACCATGAAACCGTAAAGTAAAATACAGTAAAGTATTAAAAATTAAGATTAGTAAGATATCTATTTATGATTAATCATACCAAGATCATGTATAATGTAGTCTAATATTTCATAATTTAATGGTTTAGTGAATATATCATCAAGTTGATATTCAGTACCAATGAATTCTAAAGTGATATCACATTTTTGATAATGATCCCTCAAAAACTCATGTCTTACATCAATATGTTTTGTCCTAGAATGTGAAACGGGATTCTTTGAAATGTTAATATCACTTGTGTTATCATAATTTATTCGGACATGTCTAAATTGATATCCATAGTATAGTAATTTGTGTTTCATCCACAAAATTTGTGCACAACAACTTCCAGCAGCTACATATTCAGCTTTTGCAGTAGATAATGTAAAAGAATTTTGTTTCTTACTACACCATGATACTAGTGACTTGCCTAAAAGGTGAAATTTTCTAGAGGTTCTTTTTTCTATCTAACTTACATCCAGCAAAATCATCATCAGAATAACTAACTAATTCAAATGATTGTCCTTTGGGATAGAACAGTCCTAAATTGGTAGTATGCTTGAGGTATTTGAAAATTATCTTTACAGAATTTAAATGTGACTCTTTAGGGTTTTCTTGAAAATGAGAACACATACACACACTAAACATAATATCAGGATGACTAGCATTCAAGTAGAGTAGAATTCCAATCATTCCTCTATAAGTGGTTTGATCAACAGATTTACCATCCTCATCAAGATCCAACTTACAGGTGGTACTCATAGGAGTGTCACTACTTTTAGTGCTATCCAATCCAAAAACGTTTTTAAAGATCTATAGTATATTTACTTTGAGTTAAAATAATTCCATTTTCATTTTGAAAGATTTGAAATCCAAGAAGGAATTTAAGATCACCCATTAAACTCATTTCAAATTTGTTTTTCATCTTTTTAGAAAAATCAGTACATAATGTAGTTTTTGAAGATCCAAAAATAATATCATCTACATAAATTTTTACAACTAAAGCATCATTAGAAATACGTTTTATAATAAGAGTAGGATTAGCTATACCTTTTGTAAAACCTTTGGAAATTATAAAAGTACTTAATCTATCATACCAAGCTCTTGGAGCTTGTTTTAAACCATATAATGCTTTTGATAATTTGAAAATAAGGTTTAGAAAATGAGGGTTTGAAAATCCAGGTGGTTGTTCAACAAAAACATCCTCAACAATATATTCATTTAAGAATGCACTCTTGACATCCATTTGATATAGTTTGAAATTTAGATGTGCAACATAATCAAGTAAAATCCAAATGGCTTCTAATCTGGCTACTGGAGCAAAAGTCTCCTCATAGTCAATTCCTTCTTCTTGACTATAGCCTTGTGCAACTAATCTAGCCTTGTTTCTAACTATATTTTCAGATTCATCTACTTTATTTATGAACACCCATTTAGTGCCTATGGTGAAAGTGTCCTCAGGTCTTTCTACTAATTTCCAAACTTTATTTCATTCAAACTGATTGAGTTCTTCTTGCATAGCAATTAGCCAAACTTCATCATTAATAGTAGCATCAATGTTTTTAGGTTCAAGCTATGACAAGAAGGCTTGATGTTCAACCTGATTTCTAAGAGATTCTCTAGTCTGTGTCCCTCTATCAAGATTACCAACAACAACATCTAAAGGATGATTCTTTAGAATTATAGTTGATCTAGTAATGGTAGGACTAGAAATTTCAGGTTCATCTATAGGTTCCGGTTCATTAGGAGAAGATTATGAAATATTTCCAGAACTAGTTGTCTTTATAGCAGGTTCATTGATTTTATCATTAAGCTTTAGAACAAATAAATCTTCTTCAAGATTTTCAAGAGATAACTTGGGCACATGTGGATCAGTTTCATCAAATTTGATGTGAATAGATTCTTCCATACATTTGGTTCTTTTATTAAAGACTATATAGGCTTCTCTAGTTAATGAATATATGAGAAAAATTATTTCATCACTCTTAGAAGCAAACTTGTCAAGATTATCCATTGTATTAAGAATAAAAACATTGCATCCAAAGACTCTAAAGTAACTAACTTTGTGTTTTCTATTGTTCCATAACTCATATGGGGTCTTCTTGAGAACAGGTCTTATCAAGACTCTATTAATAATATAACAATCTGTATTCACAGCCTCAGCCCAAAAATAAATAGGCAGGTCATATTCATTAAGCATGGTTCTAGCAATTTCTTGAAGGGTTCTATTTCTTCTTTCTACTACACCATTCTGTTGAGGTGTCCTAGGGGCAGAAAAGTTCTGACTATAGCCATTGTGTGAGCAATAAGATTCAAACTCTTGATTTTCAAACTCACAGACATGATCACTTCTCAGGGTCTTAATCTTGAGTCCACTAAGGTTTTCTACAGACTTAGAGTATTTAATAAAGTCAGAACAAGCTTCACTTTTGTGAGCTAAGAAGTATACCCAAGTATATCTAGAAAAGTCATCTACTATAACATATACATAGTGATTCCCATTTAAACTAGAAAATCTATAAGGTCCAAACTAGTCCATGTAAACCAACTCGAGAGGTTGAGAAGTTGAAACTTCTTTCTTTGATTTGAAAGAGATTTTGTGTTGTTTTCCCTTTTGACAGGGATTACACACTTTGTCATTTGGAAACTCTAGTTTGGGTAAGTCTCTAACTAAGTTCTTCCTAGTAAGTTTTATAAGTGAGTGTATATTGTAGTGTCCTAATCTCTTATGCCATAACCAAGACACTTTATGAAAAGCATTTAAACAAGTAATATTTTGTTTAGCTAAAGAATTCAGATCAACAACATAAATATTCTCATTTCTCAAAGCAGAAAATACTAAAACATTTTTAGAGTTAAAAACATTACAAGAATCATTTTCAAACTTGAAATTAAAACCATCATCACAAAATTGGTAAATACTTAACAGATTATATTTAAGTCCATCAAAAAACAAAACATTAGAAATTAAAACTGAGTTAGTGTTACCAATTTGGCCAAGGCCGATGATCTTTACTTTAGAATTATCACCAAAGGTGACATAGCCTCCATCAAACATTATTAGACTTTTAAAGCATGAGTAATCTCTAGAAATATGCATCCACTGTCCAAGAACCATATCTTCTTATGGGAACTCTTCAAGTAGGTTTCCTATAAAATAGATTTAGATAGGAAATGATTTTGGTACCCAGATCTTCTTGGGTCCAGACATGTTTGAAATAAATGATTTTGGTACCCAAATTTCTCTTATGGGTCTCGTATAATTTGAGTCAAAATATTTGTAAAGATAAACTCTACTTGATCTATAACTATGTGAGTAAATAGTTGAAGCAAATGAATTTCCAGAACTTGAACTAGCAGAATTTTGTCTAGATTTGGGAGTAAATTTAGTTTTAGTAAACTGTCTTTTTCCAGGTTGATAACATATTCCAGTAGAATATTTTGGTGCCACTTTCTTTCCTAGAATTTGAGTTAGAGTTTATTTTCCATTTTTTAATTTCTCTAAGTCCTTTATAAGTTGCTCATTTTACATTTTTAGTTCAGTGTTTTCCTTTAACAGTTGGGAATTTTTCTCTTTTTCAATAGTAAGCTCAGTTTTAACAGTTGTAGTGAGAGCATGTTGTTTCTTCAATGATTTGTATTTATCCTTAAGTTCATTGCATGTCTCTTCCAGCATATTAAATTATTCAAATAATTCCTCACTAGTCATGTTTTCAGAATCGGAATCTGATTCAGTTCCAGAATAATAGGAATTTAAAGTAGGAGTATTTAAGGTTACCTCAGATGTGTTTTTCATGAAACACATGTTGCCACGATTATTTTTAGAATCAAACATTTCAGATTCACTCGTGCTATCTTCAGAAGCACTCTAGGTATCCTTCATAGATTTCTTGTACTTACTGTCCTTGTAATCATATTTCTTCTTGAATTTTAGCTTTGGGCAGTCTTATTTAATGTGTCCTTTTCTTTTTCACTCATAGAAAACAACTTCATCACTTTTATCTGGCTTTTTCTAGTCCTTCTTCCAATGTCCCTTATTGTCATACTTTCCCTTGTAATTTTATTTTCTGAAAATTTCTTCTTCCTATAAAATTTCTTAAACCTTATGGCTATCTGAGCCATTTCAGCATCACTATCAGAGTCTGAACTTTCACTTGTTGAACTATCAGTTTGTATTTGATATTTTTCTTTGTCCTTTCTCTTTGAAGCAGTAATCTTGAAAGCCACTAATTTACTTTTTGGTTCATCATCTTCCTCTTTATTTACCTTGAGTTCTTCCTCATACATCATAAGCTTACCACTGAGTTCTTTTACAGGTAGAGCATCAATGTCACATGACTCTCTTATTGAAACATATGTGCCTCTCCATCGATCTAGAAAGCATCTCAGTATCCTCATAATTTTTTCTGTTGCTGGAACAGCCTTTCCAAGTGAATTCATTGTATTGACTATCTCATTGAACCTGAGATACATATCAGAAAAAGGTTCATCAGTCTTCATTTTAAAATTGTTATATTTAATAGTATATGTATTCAATCTCATTTCTTTTACATTGGTTGTTCCCTCATGAGAAACACCTAAAGTATCCCAAATTTCATAAGTAGTTTTGCAAGCAGATATTCTATTAAATTCCTCATCTCCTAATGCATAAAACAAAGCATTCATAGCTTTACAGTTATTATTGTAAGCTACTTAGTAGGTTCATCCCAAGTTTTTCTTCCAGTTTCTGGAATTTTATATTGAGATTATATAGCAGTCCAGATATCAAAACCCATGCTTTCCAAATGAATTTTCATTTTGAGTTTCCACTGGGCATAGTTTGTACCATTAAAGAAAGGTGGTCGGTTAGTAGTAGCACCCTCTAGTCTATTGTCCATAGCTAGATTTTAGAAAGTAAAATCAAAGAGATAAAATTTAGAACTAACAGAAATTTATGATCTTTAATTATGAAACTAAAATCACAGTTGAAGAACAGAGTGTTTTGAAAACTTGTATAAATAAAAACAAACCTATGATACCAAATGTTGGTCGGAGTGGATACTCAAGAGGGGGGGTGAATTGAGTTCCAATTAAAATTTCTGTTAAAATATTTTCTACTAAAATCACCCAATTTATAAAACAAGTTAAACTATAGTGAATTTATACAGATTGTAAATGTTCACTTAGCTTCTCAAAGATAGATTAGGTCTCAATTAATTTAACCACAAGATTAAACTAACTTTTGAAACTAACCTACTGATTTACAATAAGTGTAAACACTTGATAATTTAACCATCAAAGTAACTTTAAAATGGTTTAGTATTTCAAAGTAACAGCAGCATAATATAAAATATATATGTAGTATACTTTAAACATAATCTAAAAATTCACAGCAGATATAACAAGAGGTTCATTCTCAAGACGAGACTTAGTCCTCTCAAATTTATTTAAATTTGAACCACACCCAAGATCGGGGTTAACAACAGTTTACAAAACTGTCCAGGTCACGCAGGGACCTCTACCACAGTTCTTCGTGGGAAACAAAACAAAGACCATTCCACAAAAGAACCTTTTCCACAGTTGTCGTGGGTAAACAGGAGTTAAGAGTTTTGGAGTGAGGATTTTGATATCCTCCAGTTCAGTGTAGGAGACAGTGTGTGTGTTAGATATATAGAGTACACCACACTGCTCAAAAGTAAATAAACAAATCACTTAGAGAGAACATATAAGAGTTTAGAAATCTCTAGTGATTAGCAATGCAACTCTGGACTACTTGGATTCAGCAGAAATGCTTCTGAGTCCTTCTCTGGTTTTTCTGCTGAAAAAAAGTGTGTCGTAGTTCAGATTTTTTTCTACAGGAGTGAAGATGTTCTCCTAACTTCAGTTCCTCTAGTAGTGTAGGATTGAATGTTTTGGAACTTATTTGAGGATCATTCAATGTCTTCATCATATTAGTGCCCTGGATTGTTCTTCGGTTCAGTATAGAGCACTTCACGTGTGTTGTAGTATGTATGTTGAGGCGACTTCTTCTTTTTACTGTAGCTGAGACTTATTTTTATTCCATGAGCACCAGAAATAGGAATGAATCCCTTTTCATAAGTATGAGGTACAGTTTCCTGACATGCCAACAGCTATCATTAAACAACATTAATTGCATTAAAAACATCAAATATGACCATTAGCAATATTTAAATAATATTGACAAAAATGTTAAGAAACGATGTGACAGTTTGTTGTATAAACGATGTCTTCTTCACGGTATGTACTTCACGGTGTCTGAGTCACAGTGTGTCCTTCATAGTGTCTGAGTGACGATTTTTTCCTTCACGGTGTCTAAGTCATGGTGTGTCCTTCACGATGGTTGAGTCACGGTGTGTTCTTCACGGTGTCTGAGTCACGGTGTGTTCTTCACGGTGTCTGAGTCACGGTTTGTCCTTCATGGTGTCTGAGTCACAGTTTTTCCTTCACGGTGTCTGAGTCACAGTCTGTCCTTCACGGTGTCTGAGTCACGGTTTTTCCTTCACAGTGTCTGAGTCACGGTTTGTCCTTCACGGTGTCTGTGTCTTGTACACAGCCTGTCTTACTGTTTTAAACATCATGGTGTCTTGATACTTAGCCAAATAACTGTATTAAAACTTAAACAGTAATATGCAAAGTAAGAATTAAGCTTAACCATTATAAGATAATATAACATGACTCGTAAATACATAGGATTGATAAAATATGTAAATAATATTGAGATTAATTAATAGTAATAAGATTTGTGAATGTTAATGAGAGTAATGAATAGTAATAAGATTTGTGATCATTAAAACATGATTAATACATGAGGAGTCCAACAAGTTCAATTTTGAATGGAGTTTTGGATGTGGTGGTTGGGAGTTACTTTATAAAGGAGATGAGAATGACACTCCTATGGTGGGTAGAGTTATATCATTCATGGACATACGACCCTTGTGTTGGAAGGGTTGTGGGAATGTGGAGTTGACTACAGAGTGGTTTTTTGGAATCAACATACCAGTGAGAAAAAAGTGAGATGCATACATATATTCCTATAGTAATTCCAAATAGGAATTCAAATACATTGGTGGATCAAGATTTATTATTGACATTGGATCTATGAGGAATTAATATAATTTTAGGGTATTTGGATTGGAGCTGTGTCAGTGTGTGCGGTAGGATATAATGACAGTTTTTGGAAGTTAAGGATATAAACATATAGCCTCACTAGGAGTTAGTTATGGACTCTAGTGATCATGTTTGGATGTTAAAAGTATTACATCAATCATGAAGGTGTCGTGATTGGGTAAGTTGGTGAGGCGCCAAAAGTTGGACTTGAGCATTCTTGAAACGAGTCATTTGGGGAAGGTTAGACTTGAATTCATATAAAAAATTAGACATGGTGAGTTTTACACTACATCCTACACATATTTTGACGATTAGAAATAAAGTTTCAGAATAAAACTTGTATTTTCATGGAAAATCCATTATATTCATGGTTCACTCATGGATGATGATTTTGCATCCATCACAATTTGGAATACGATGATAAGAAAATGAAATGATGTTTAATTTTTTTCTCATGTATGTTCTAGTATAGTATGTTTGTAACAAAATCGGGTATACCATTAGAATGTGGGTATGGATTTAAATAAATAACTCCAATAGAAGAAGGTCCATAGTGTTAAAATTTACCGTTATGAGCTAATCCTTATGGTGGGTACCACAATAAGCCATGTGTTGAATTAGAAAACAACACCTTTCTTGTCTTAGGATGGTAGGATTGTGTAAGAACCATATAAATGTTTAAGTAATTATTATGAACATTGACTCAGGTTATCACAATTTATGTGCCTTAGTTTTGGAATTGATCTATTGAGCATATTAAATGATCAATGATAGAACATTTTAATATGTCCATGAATTGGAAACCTTGTCATGTCGGGATGAATGATTGGATGAACGCCTATAATTATCTTGGATGAGAAGTGTTATTGTGGGGTGTTTTTAATACCATGTGTTTATGGATATGTTTGAATTTTTATGGGAAATATGAAATTTCATTTGGTGGAAAGTCTAGAGTTTGAATCAGGATTTGGAATGGAATTTCAAATGTTTTTATGACACAAAGGATGTTTTGGGACATGGTTTGGGACTTGAGAGGTAACTCAGATGCTCGGGTGATTCTTAGGAATCTTCAAGATATATTTTTGGAGTTTTGGATGTTTCAGGATTGGTGTCATAATTTGGTTTGCCTAGTTTAAGAGAAACCATGCAACACCATGTGTGTGAGAAGGTTTTTAGTTCCTTTCACAAAGTGCATGGCTGAGTTGCATGGTCAACAGACAGTTGAAGTTTAACCAAGAAAGATCTAAGAACAAATCATGTGATATTTCTCAGACTTGGGGATTGGTGTATGACTTGTTCATGGTTGTATAAAAACTATGTGAAATATTGAAAACTGAGGTAATGTCAATTACAATAGTTGGTACATTGATTTTCAAACTATGCATCTCAACCAAGCAAGAGTAGTGTACTTAGACAGTTCAAACCACACAGTAAGAACATGGTTTGAAAAAACATGTGGGGAAACTATAAATATCATTTAAAGTGAATTTTTATTGTTTTCCTATATTTTATTTTAAGTCCCAGCCCCACCTTTTCCTTACTCTCCCTTGAACTCATGCTCAGCTGACTGAGCCCTCCCTTTTCCTTCAATCCTCCCTTCATTTTGGGTGATTCTTGATTCCTTATTTGGTGTTTTTATGTAAGGATTCATCTATATCATCCTCAATTACTCTCCTCATTACTCCTCTCTAAGTATTGAGTTCTTTGATTAGGGTTTTTGGTGCCGATTTCGCCAAGTAATAGTGGAATCAACCATGTTTCATGGTGATTTTATGTGTCTTGTGTAGGGGATATTCTGAGGTGACATCTTCACATAATCTCACTTCATTTAGTTGAAGGTATTCCTTTTCAGAAAAATTAATATGGATTATCCTTTAAATAAAATAAAATGGGTGTATGTAATGGTGATGCATGTTAGGTTTTTACTCAGGAACAGTGTGGGGAGTCCGCTAGGGACCTACCACAGGTGGCCGCTTGAGCAATCATTGAACGAAGTGTGCCCAATGAGTTAATCATAAATTATTCAAAAAAATAGTTTTTTTAATAAATTATAATTGTTAATTTATTAAAAATTGATTATAGTTGAGTAACATGGGTGCTTAGGTCTGGGTTAGTGGCCTGAGTGTTGATGTGATATTGGTTTGTTCTTAGTCGAGGCTTATAGAGCCTAGGAGGCAACTACTAGCTCTAGGAGTTAAATGTGTAAATAATCCTAAAATATAGCTGATCCTTAATTTTTTACATAGACATGTTTTTCTTCTAAGTTATTTTGATGGCCATCTTACTATTTTTATTAGTGAAGAATTAATAAATTAATTAAGTGTTTTAATTGGGGTTTCCTTTGTTAAAAACTTTTGAAATTTCATGATTCTTATCTGGAGGTGGTTTATGGTGGAACACCTTAGTAATAATGTGAACTAGGTAATTGGATAATTAAATAGAATTTTAAATGTAAATAATATTTTTTGGGAAGTGGATTCTGAAATGGAAATTATAAATGGTATTTGAAATGGTATTTCAAAATTGGTAAATTGGTTTGGTTTTTGAAATGGAAAAAGGTAAAATAATGTTAATTACAAGTGTTGTGTATTTTATAATTAGTGTTTGAAACATATATTATAGATTTTATTCGGATTAGTATTTTGTAAATGGTAATTATTTTTGAAATGGTTTTCAAAATAGGAATTTAAATTGATTTCATAAAAATGTTAAATAAACCCTTATTCCTCATAATTGGTTATTATGTGTTATGAAAAATGATGATATGTGTGTATATTCTATTTTTATGTAAATTGAGTTTATATTTTTTTTGAATTTTAAACCCAGGGTGAATATGACCCCGTGATTGGAAGCTTGATAATTATGGTTAAACTAGGTGTGAACATGAACCTTGGGCAGACACTGGGATTGATGGTTAAAATGGAAGAGAACATATCCCCTTGGTGGATACTAGAATTTTTAGTTAAACCTAGGGTGAACACAACCCCCATGTGGACATTTAACAGGCTCTAGGGATGAGTATATTACCACCACAATTTTTTTTAGTAACCATGAATGGGTATATGACCCCCAAAGTGAGATGGGTAGGGACAATAATTATGACGTGCCTAGAGACACCCTGATACTAATTGAAGAAGGTATACACCATTACTAGGTTAAATTCAACCCTCGGGTTTAAGGTTTATTTAATGATTTTAATTTGAAATGTTTTAAAATATGAAATAGTATTTTTTAGCTTGATCACTACTGCATACAATTTGTAAATAATGTCTATATTTAAGGATGGGGTTTGTGGTGGCCGACTGATTTATACTCACACCCTACTCAAGCCTTCATAGATCATTATTACCCAAAAAGACAACATTCTTATTCACTTGTATAGTTTTTGAGAAAGGCATAATTTTGATGATGATTGGATTCTTAGGATAGAATCAGATGATGTGACTTGGTAGGACTTGGTACCAGATTATCATTGGCTATTTTCCTTAGTTTTATTATTATTCTTTTAGTGTTGCTTGTGTATGATCTTCCCCTGAGTGATCGAGTTGATATGTATGAAATTCATTTTAATATTTCTTATGATGTTTTCTTATTATATCGAAACTTTCCTTGTATGAAATATATATCTAGATGTTTATCTAATTTATATTATTTACATTGTGTTTTACACTATGATAATAATATCATATTCTCCCCATAGTAACCACATACGCCTTGCCGCTAGTCAGCAGCCTCTGGTGTACGAGGAGGTGCACCTGAGGTCATGTGGCGAATCGAACTGGTTACTTTTCATAGAGTGACCTAGGATGGGATGTTACAGTTATCTTCTTACCAAGTTAATTCTCTACCTCATTCTTTAAATATTTGATTTTATTAATGGATTTGAACTTATACCTCATTAAGTAGACATATCCATATCCACTTAAATCATTAGTAAAAGTAATTAAGTAAGAATACCCACAATTTTCTTTTACTGGAAATGGTATGCCCACATCAATATGTACCAATTCTAGAAGCTCTATAGCCATTTCACATTGTCCCCCAAAAGGCGAGTTTTCCTTTTTTCCTTATAAACAAAATTGACATCTATCAAGTGGTTCTTGATCAAAAAATTCAAAGTAACCATATTAATATACCTTTTTCAACTGGTTCATGTTTAAATGATCAAGATAGCGATTCCAAAAATGGGTTTGAAATAAGTCATGTGAACATGATTCTTTATCAATTTCAAATATTTGGTTTTCATAATTTAATATATAAAGATTATTATTTAAATGTGCCATACCATTATATATAATATCTTTATAAAAGAAACACGATTTATTCCCAAACATAAAAAAAACCATTAGTATCTATTTAGGATATAGAAATTATGTTCTTGGTAATGGTTGGACCATAATAATAACATTTTAAAACCTATTCCATTCCTGTTGGAAACAGAATGTGGTAGTCTCCAATGGGAGAGTAGGTATCATCACACCATTAGTAGCCCATAAATCAACCTCTCCTATGGAAATCTTTTGATATATACTTGGTTACTTCATTTGAATATAGATGTGAGAAACACAAGATGTATCTAATATACAATGTGTAGATATAGAAATATTTCACATGATAATGAATTCACCTGAAGATTCCCCTTTCGTTTTTAACTGGGTGTAGTTATTCTTCCAGTAACCTATCTTTTTATATGAAAAATATATTTCATATTTTTTATTTTTTTATATCTGAATCTTCCTATTCTTAGAACGATGGTTCTCGAGACCCTTAGACATGGAATGAGTCTTTGGCCCCTTTCCCATGTTCTTCCTCTTATTCATCACGAGGACTATAGGGTTTCACACCTCACGACCTTGACAACTTAGAGAATAAATGTTCGGATTTACAATAGATACTTATCACTATTTCTCCTATTATAATTTACAATGTAACTAGAGAAACTCTAAAGTAGTGAGAAAATATTTTTATTTGTGCAAAACTCATCAGGGATTTTCAATCCCGTGATGTCCAAGTTCTCAATGTATCCAATCTTCATGAATACATGATATCCTTAGACATGGAATCAGTCTTGGGATCATTTTCCTTGTTATTCCACTTATTCACCATAAGGACTACAGATTTTTCACACCTCATGTTATTATCAACTCATAGAATCAATGTAAGGATTCCCAAGAGATACTTCTCACTATTTACCACATTATAATTAATAATGAAACTATAGAAACTCTTTGGTAGTGAGAAGAAAATTTTTATTGGAGCACTCCTCATCAGGGATTCTATATGCCAAGATGTCCAAGTGATAAATTTATCCAATTATCATGATGAAATGAGATCCATATTGCATTGACCCTCTTAGATTTTACATGAACAATGCATTAGAGATTTCAGATATCTCTTATCTTGCCTTCTCTTGATAATGATTATGATGGAAATATCTGATTCTATACAAATCCATGTCCTTTTATTATTGTAAAAGATCATTGGAAATGGATAATAACATGAAACCTTGGATATTTTTGGCATTATAAAATTTTTTATATAGAGATACAATTCTTTTTCACTATCCCCTTTACCAAGAACCTGGAGAATGGGGTTTTCCAACACATATAATTTCCATTCATGGTGTAGTATAATGTGTACGAATCTATTCCATTACTAGAAATTTGAACTGGTGATAAGGTTATCCATCTCTAATATGGATCAGTTTGGTATATTCAAAGTCACGTGGGTTGAGATTTATAAAATAAATAAGATAATACTTTTAGTACTTTATATGTATTACTAAATTTAGATAAAAAATATTAAATTTATCAATCTCCAATTATTTTAATGAAACCCAATATCCCCCACCATTGGCTTCAAAATATTCTGTGGCACGAAAATTATAGTGGCAAGGATCTTTATGCCCCTTCTCATATCCCAAGTTAGGGATTGGACAGTTACTTAAATGTATTTAGGTAGGTGTAACTTTACAACTTTATTGATTCAAAACTCATTGATCTATTGTTTGTAATCTATATTTTCCACCATATCTACACCAAGTATAGTGATGGATACTTCTCATGATGTAAAATTTGTTAAGTCAACACAAAAACTTATTTATAACTCCTTATTAAATGGAAGTATCCTTGTGAGGGATGGAACAAACACTACGATCAAGTGGTTGTTATTCGAAATTAGATAATTAAAGGCTATAACAACTTAAAATATTATTTTGAGGGATTTATCACTTTATATATAAATTTACCACTTTATCCTGTTGTGTAAGATCCCAGATATTCTTTTTCGGTATGGATCTTGATTTTGGGTGTTTTTGAGAAAAATGGGTGTTTTGGAAATTTTAGATGTACACACAGTGTACTTGGGAGTACATGACATGTACCAGGTTGCCACGGGTAGCTGTGTACATGCCATGTAATGGTTGAAAAATGTTCGTGTGAGGAGACCTGGAGACCACCCAAAGCACAGGGCCGATTGAGGCATGTACACAACATGTACATTAAATGAACACGCCATGTACTTTTTCTTTTATTTCATTAAACGGACTAGGGTCATGTCTAATCACCTGAAATGTCTTCTTTTAACCCTGTTTGATCCAGGAGTGACCAAGAGTGACAATTATGCTTTGATCCACTGATCCATCATTCGTTATCTTAATAAAACACCTTCAGTTGGGTTGGAATCAGCTCACTGAGATATTCCTTCTTCCAGAGCCTCTCCTCCTAATTTCTCTTCTTTCGTGAGATATTCGAGGTTGAGGATTTTTGACATTTTTGTAGATAAAATAAGTTCTATGTTGATTTAAAGGATGAGGTCCAACTATATATATTATACTACATTTAGGTAGGTGTTTTTTTGCCTTTCAGAGTTTTTCTTTGAGTTATATATGACCATGTTCCGATTATACATGATTTGGGTATTTCGGGTTAAGGAATTTGAACCCTGTTATTATCTTCCTTAGATTTACTGTTAGATTAAGGGTTGTTGTTCTAGTGTTATGTGAAATTTCTTGTTTAAGGAACTCTCTATGGGTGTGTTTCCTTGTTTGAATGTTTAGGGACGTTTGGTCCAGGTTTCCTGTGAGGTAGACCTTGTTTCCTTTCCTTGCCTGACATGATGGAACTGATTGTCTCTTGCTACTTGTAAAACACTTGTGATATGCATAGGATCTATTTAGCCACATTGTAGTTAAGGTTACATTGTGCTACTTTATATCGTTTATGGATGATTGAATTGAAAAGGGTTGTGAGAACCTAGTGTAGTTATACCACAAGGGGGAATTGACGTTGATTGATTCCTTAGGGTGTCTGTTATGTTTCATGCTACGAGACCACATGGGGGATTAATAGTGAGTTCTCCCTCAGAGTGTATATAGTTTACGTTACGAGACCAAAGGGGGAATTAACATTGAGTGTATCCCCAAATAGTTTGTAGTTATCTCAAAAAAATATAGGGGGAATGTAGTGTGAGTGCTTACTCAGAGTGTCTTTTCCTTTTTATTGCATTATTTTGGAAAGAGGGGTTAGAATGCGTGAGCTACCCAGAGGGTTAAATGTAAATATTGATTTTTTGTGATGCGTCTTCCAAGACAAAGAAAAATCTTGGATTCAGTCTTGTTAGGTAGTATTCTGAGATACCTGTTTGTGATACTTACCTGATTAAATGATACACATTAAATGCTAATGAATGTAAATGGAAACTGTAGGATTTGGTTACTTTTTTATACTCCAATATTCTTTTCTACATTTCCGTTATTACCTTCTATATATACTCATTGATATTTATGCATATATCTTGTGGTGTATTCCTACTAGTATTCATCTCGCACCCTATTTGGGTCATGTTTTTAGACCCAAACAAATTATATGGTTAAAGGTTTAGATAAGGGAAAACACCCTTCATCATCAGTTACTTGATTGCTGTGGAGTTGGAGAGCATGCGACCAAGCTGAGGCTTTCTATTCTGCTAGAGTTTATTTGTTTCTTTTTTACTTTGGTTTAGTATTGTATTTCCATCATTGTGACTTTTTTGGATGCTTACCTAGACATATGTGACATGAACCATTTTTATATGTGCTCTAGATGTTTATTTAATTTTAGTCATTAACTATTTACTCATTCTGTGGAATAGTTTATTCTGGTACTATTTATTTTTTGTTATTCCACTATGCATACCCTGTCAATGGGGGAATAGTTTCCCCACTATCACAACCAAGGCCCTTGCTGCTAGTCAGTAGCCTCTGTCGTTCGGGGAAATGAGGTTGATGCCATGTGACCAACCAAGTACGGGGAACCATTGGATGACACCCGGAACTGGGACGTTACAAAGTTGTATAAAAGGAATTCCTTTCTTCATTGATTTACTATTTGAAGCTTATAGATAGGGATATGAAGGAATAGTTAGTTGGTAATATGATTTTATCAGGAGTAGCTAACCTGTGTATAGGGAAAAGCCAATTTACCCTTATTATTGACATTTTTTGGGTTTTTCAATTGTTACAGTTGATTTGATTTCACCATTGGTTGATGTTTATGATTTTTGATGTTATGATTTATATCATTGAGGTTCTATTTCTATTTCAACCTGACGAGATGTGGGTATTCCATCTCATGCATCATATAAGCCCTTTCTAGAGATCACATGTCATGCATTTTTTCATTCCATTTAGGATGCATTGCAGATTTCATGGGAGGTTGACATCTGCATCGATACTAGTTTTTCTAGAGTGTGGAAAGATTTATACTGTTTACTGTGATGCATCAAGCATCAGACTAGGAGTAGTGCTTATGTAGGGGGAAGGAGTCGTTGTGTACGAGTCTCGGCAGTTGAGGCCACATGAGAGTCATTACCCGACACATGATCTTGAGTTGGATGCAGTTGTTCATGATATACACTGTTGGAGACATTATCATTGGGGAGAGCATTTTGTGGTGTTCACTGACCTCAAAATTCTCAAGTACATATTTACTCAGCGTGACCTAAATTTGAGACAGTGAAGGTGGGTTGAGTACCTTCAGTCCTTTGAATTTCATCTTGCCTATACGCTTGAGAAAGGCAACACTGTGGCTAATGCGTTGAGCATGATGACTCAGATACAGGCAGTACAAGAGGCCAGTAGTGAGTGACAGCTTATGGCTCTGTTCTCTGAGATTCATTTAGAGGTCCATGACCGATAAGTGTAGACGTTTATTTCTTCTATTGATGTTACCTCTGCTCAACTTGATCGAGTGAGAATGAGGAAAGTATCAGATTTTGAAGGCCTAGTCATATGAGAGAGTGCGACAAGAGAGGACCCTACTCCTGGATGGACTATAGTGAAGGATGAGATCTTATTTTTTTCATGGGCATGTATGGGTATCAGTAGAAATACGTGGGGAGATTTTGTGGGATTTTTTATCCTTATTTTGGGAAGTTCATCCTGGTGTCACCAAGATGTATCGAGATCTACACCATCAGTATTGGTGGCCTGGTATGAATAAAGATGTTTTCGGTTTAGTGATGATGTGTTCCACCTGTCAGTAGGTGAAGGTGGAGCATCAGCAACCTGTAGGGAATTTTCAATGGTTACACATTCCCAATTGGAAGTGGAATGATGCTGTGATGGACTTCATGACAGGTTTACTGAGATCACCTTAAGGGAATGATGCAATTTGGGTTGTCATTAACAGACTCATGAAGGTTACATAGTTTTTACCAATTAAATAAACATTTAGTGTTGATGATCATGGAAGGTTGTACATCTGAGAGATTGTACATTTGTATGGGAATTCATGTTCTATAGTTTCAGAGAGAGATTACCATTTTACTTCCCATGTCTGGAAGGGACTACAAAGGGATTTGGGTATATAGGTACTTTAGAATACATCTTACCATCCCTAGACAAATGGCCAGTCCGAGAGCACGATTCAGGTGATAGAGGACATTCTTCGAGCATGTGTCTTTAATTTTATAGGTTCCTGGGAGAAGCAATAACCTCTGGTAGAGTTTGGCTACAATAATAGTTTTCAATAAACTATTCAGATGGAATCTTATCAGGATTTGTATGGTAGGCCATTCCTATCCACTCTATGTGGGCTAGAGGAAGGAGAGGCAGCTATGTTGGGACCTCGTCTTGTCTAGGAGACCACATAGCAGGTGGAGTTGATTCGGTAGAGGATGGCTACTGCACAGTCACATCAGAAGTTTTATGTTGATCGATGGAGATGGCCTCTGGAGTTTGAGGTCAGAGATCAGGTTTTCCTATGATTCACACCAAGGTTGGGACATAGGAGGATTAATAGACAAGGAAAGCTTTCACTGAGATACATCAGTCCATTTGTGATTTTGGAGAGAGATTGACAGGTTCCATATCTATTGCGGATACTTCAGAGGTACATGGCTATGCACAAAAACTTCCATGTCTCTTAGCTATGACATTACTTCTCAAACCCTCTCATGTTTTTCAAACCGAGGAGGTTGAGTTAGAGGTGGACACATCATTCGAGGATCATCCTATCTAGATTGTTGATCACAACATGAAAGTTCTATGTGGCCTGTCTATTCCTCTGGTATGAGTGTAGGGGCTTCATGAGAGAGTATAGGATGTGACTTGGGAGGGGGAGGCCGAGGATTCTTCTTCACCACCTTGTTAGGGAAATTCAGCGAAAAATTTCTTTATGGGGGGAAGTTTGTAAGAAACTGGATCTTTTTTCAGGTATGGATATTGATTCTGGTGTTTCTGAGAAAAAGGGGAGTTTTTTGATATTTTAGAAGTACACAAAGTCTGTTTGGGAGTACACACTGTGTACTGGGTTACTGCAGGTTTCCGTGTATAGGTTGTGTAATGACCAAGGCATGGATGTGTGAGGTGACCTAGTGACCGCCTAAAGCAGGGGGTCTGTTGAGGCATATACACTACGTGTACATTAAATAAAAACGCCATGTACTTTTTATTTTCTTTGATTAAACGTATTGGGGTCATGTCTAATAACTAGAAACATCTTCTTCTAACCCCATTTCATCCATGAGCAACCGGGAGTGATGATTCTTCTCTGAGAAACCAATCCATCATCCATTCTCTTAATGAAACACTATTGGTTGCATTGGAATTTCCTCGGTGAGCTCTTCCTTCTTCTAGAGCCTCTCCTCCTGATTTCTCTTCTTTTGTGAGAAATTTGAGGTTGAGAATTTTTGATGTTTTTGTAGAGCAACGACATTCTAGGTCAATTCAATGGTTGAGGTCCAACTATATCGATCTTATTATGTTGAGGTAGGTGGTTTTTTTCTTTTCAGAGTTTTTCATTGAGTTATATATTCATAACTACAGATCACCCTTGATTTGGGTATTTTGGGTTAATGAATTTGAACCCTATTTTTATCTTCCTTAGATTGATTGTTAGATTAAGGGTTTTTGTAGTATTATGTGATATTTCATGTTTAAGGAACACCCCATGGGTGTGTTTCTTTGTTTGAATGTTTAGGACCATTTGGTCCAGGTTTTCTCTAAGGCCGACCTTGTTTCTTTGCCTCTCCTGTAGGATAGAACTTATTTTCTCTTACTTCTTGTTAAAAACTTGTCATATGCTTAAGCTCAGTTTATCCATGTAGTATTTGAGATTACTTTGGGATGCTTGATATCGTTTATACATGATTTAATAGAATAGGGTTATGAGAACAAGGTGTAGTTAGACCATAGGGTGAATTAATGTTGAGTGCTTCCTCAGAGTGTTTGTTATATTTCACGCTACAAGACTACATGAGGGATTGACAGTGAGTGATACCTCAGAGTGTCTATAGTTTATGTTATAAGACCACTTGGGGAATTGAAATTGAGTGCTTCCCCAGAGATTTTATATTTATCCGGAAAGACCATAGGGGGAATTGACACTCAGTAATTCCTCAGAGAGTCTTTGATTTTTTATTTCATTATTTTGGCTAGAGTGGTTAGAATGTGTGAGGTACCCAGAGGGTTAAATGTAAATATTGAATGTTTGTGATGCGTCTACCAAGCCAAAGCACAAGCTTGGATTTAGTCCTGTTAGGTAGTCTTTTGAGATACCGTTTTGTGATTCTTACTTGATTAAATGATAAGTATTAAATGAAAATTAATGTAAATGGAAAATGTAGGATTTGGTTAATTTTTTGTACTCCTAGTTTCTTTGTTTCATTTCCATTATTACCTGCTATATATACTCATTGATAGTTAGGCATAGATCTTGTGGTGGTTTCCTATTGGGATTCGCCTCACACCCTGTTTGGGTCATACTTTTACACCCAAACAGATTATATGGTTGTATGATTAGATAAGGGGAAGCGTCCTTCATCATTAGATACCTTATTGTTATATAGTTAAAGAGCATGGGATGAAGCTAAGTCTTGCGATGCTGCTGGAGTATATTTGTTTATTTTGTACTTTGGTTTAGTACTGTATTTCGCACATTGTGACTTGTTTGGCTGTTTAGCTAGACATATGTGACATGCATCATTTATATATGTAGTACAATAATTTATTTACTATCAGTCTTCCACTGTTTACTTGTTGTGTGGTGTAATTTATTCTACTACTATTTATTATTTGTTATTCCACTATGCGTACTCTGTTAATGAGGGCATAGTTTCCCCACTATCACACCCAAGGCCCTCACTGCTAGTTGGAAACCTCTATCATTCAGGGAAATGTGCTTGAGGCCATGTGACCAACTAGGTATGGGGCACCTTTGGGTGGAACCCAGAACTGGGATGTTAAATGTTGCATGATTGTTAATGTAATGACCCAAACTTTTCAAATGATAATTTTTTCCTTAAAATGAGTGTAATATTATTTTGTACTCGACAAAACTATATCCCTTTAATAATGAAGTGAGTATAATTGAAATGTGACTATTTGGTTTTGACCATTATATGAATGTTTGTCAATTATGACCATTTTTCAATTATTATCATTGGTTATTTATGAAAGTTGGTCAATTATGACCATCGGTCAATATGACCATCGAAAATGATACTCTTAATAATAATTTTAAGGCTATAATTAGTGTTATAAATAGAAATGATAATGGTGAATTAATGTAGAAAGAAGAATCGATGAAATCATCCAATAGAATCGTGTCGTACGAAGCCCATTTGTTGAAGATTGAAAAGGAGGTAGAATCACTAGGATTTTCTCATGACCTAGCACAAGATGAGAATCAACACAATAATCTCGAATTAAATCTCCTATAGTAGAAGTTCAAGTTATTGGAAATTACAACTCAGGCGATGTTATCTGAGCCGCCCCAAAATTCTGTCACCATCACACACCTTACCCTTAGGTCATATGCGGGTGTTATAAGGGGTGATGTGTTGAGGCCCTAGTTACTTAAAATTTAATCCCTCTGTTTAAATAAAATTTTTATTTCATCATTTTCATTTTAAGAATATTTTTTCTTAAAAATAGAGATAAAATTTGATAAATTTATTTTTCGGATAAAAATTGTACTTTTTAGAGAGATATAAATTATTATATTTAACTAAGGATTTGTTAATGTTTATTACAACTGAACAGTATTATAAAAACACTCTTATTTAATTAAAAATGATAAAATAATTTTTTTTATGTGTCGAAACTTTTACTATGCATTTTCTATCTGCTATTTTTTTAATGATTAAGTATTTTTACTGTTGAAAGATAAATTTATCTTATCTAGAGAATAATTATTATAAAATAAATTTCAGTTTTGAAATCATAATTCTTATATTAGGTTAAGTTGGATTTATGAGAATTTTATAAAATACTTTATTTTTTAATGAATAGTAAAAATACAGTTTGAGTTTTTTGGTATTTTTAATGACATCATAACTATATCATAATGATGTAATGGGTAATATAAAATTATGGTAGACACTTGTGGATTAATGTAACAAAATAGGTGTCCCAAGTGGCCAATACCATGGGAAAATACCATAGGAAATCCCATGGTTTTTCAAATTCAACTGCTGAGGTGTCTAAGGAAATTAATAAAAAACTCCTTCACTTTTTTTATAAATACCTACCTATTTATTCATTTAGTTTCATTAAAAATTCATCCCTCACAATGTTCTGATATTGTTACCTCCCAAAGGGTCCTTCCAAGGTTTCCTCAATCCCCGAAGGTCCTGATCTTCATGTTTTTGGAGTCACATTTCAAGGTATGCTAAATCTCAACTACTCTTTTTTCCTTTAATTTCCCTTTTTTGTGGTATTTATTTCAAATTTGCATAACATTTTCTTATGTACATTTTATTATAATCCTTTACTGTATTTATAGTCTTTTATAATTGGGATTCCCTTTTCCCCTATCTTTTTAATGTTTACTAAAACCACGTTTTATACCTGTTATGGTGTTGATTTTACTTCTCAAAATTCTTCACTTTCTCTAGAAATTATTTCATTTTATTTTCTGAATACCCAAAAATCTTTATTCTCTAGGGGTATTCACATAGATGTAAAATTAATATATTTAATTATAATTTTAACATACATGGAACATGCCTTCCCTTTTCATGGGATTAAAATTATAAAAGGATATTGTTTTTAAGAACTTTCTAACACCCCATGATTTTGATATAAAATCTATTTATTTTATTCTCCATAGGTTATTTGTGAAATATTTTATGATGATATTTATTGATCAAATTAATTAAGACATATAAATGATTCTCCTATATAGTGATCCAAATCTTTGGGTAAAGAATTTAATCTCTAGAGATGATATGTTTTACAATACCTTGGTGAATAACCTTGGTAATTTTTATGACACCTCTGTGACAAACCATGGTGATATTATTATGAATGTCTAATGAAAATTTTGTATCCACATTTCCATGTTATGATTCATGTTCTTATTATTATTATTATTATATTCCTCTTCTTATTTCCTTTATAACATTTCTCAGGTTTTTATTGGTAATTATCATGATCACTTGTAAACTATTTCCCATTCTTTCCATTAGTAGGCCATAAACTCACCCTTTACTTTGATTTATGTCCCGAGGTTATGAAATGTGGTATGTGAACATAGGATGAACCTATGATGAATCCTTTCAATTGGATTATAATAATGTTTCCATGTATTATGTACCTTATTTCCAAGATGCTAAACATTAAAAGATCCTCTGTTCGTAAAATCCTATGTAAAGTTATGTAATAAAAAGACGAGATGCCATAGATGGTATCAAAGGATGGTTTAGTTATTTCTAGAAATTAGGATTTGAAAACTTTTGGAAGAACCCTATTGAAAAGTTTTCCATATAGGAAAAATTCTTTGTATTTTGGTGAAATATTAAGAGGTTTCTGAATAAATAAATCACTTTCTAGATATGAACATGTAGATGTGGCTCTAGAACAGATGTACCTAGGGGTAACAACTCTAGCAAGGTGCGTCGGTCCTGACTCAATGTAACCTGGTACACGAGAATGACCCTTGTTTTCAATCTTTTTTGACACTCTTGGGGGTTATTTTTGGTTAATCAAAAGATTTTTATGAACCATTATGAAGGATTTATATAAAATTAAATGTTTTTAGTGAATATCATGTTTAAACATGGTATTATAAGACATAAAAGTTCCACTAGAACTATAATATTTTTAAATGAAACAAATTTATCACTAAGGTTTTCTTTATTTAGAAAATGATAGGAAATATGAGAAACCATGTAAATGGTTATCTCAATAGACTGAGAACTAATGACCTTCTGATGGAATCCAGAATGGAAAAAATCTTGAGAATGATGAATCAATTGGCTCGAGTTATGGGAAATAACTTGAATCAAGTCAAGATAGTAGATTCACCATGATAGAAACAACATTCCATTGAGCCATTTAGGCATCAACAACCACCATATTTCAGTGGATCTATTGACTTAGTGATTGCTGAACAGTGGATAATCTCTATCAAAAAGATCTTTTCTCTATGTTGTTGTACAAAATAAGAGAATGTCACCCTAGCTGTTAACTGATTAGAGGGAGAAGCTGATCAGTGGTGGGTGTTGATAAAAAAATATGAATTCAAGAGGGGATATTGAAGCTATGGAGTGGGATGAGATCATGGAAAACTTTTTCAAAAAATATTTTCCCCTTCAATGTGAACGAAAATAGAGAAGGAATTCCTAGATCCGAAACAAAAGGGAAATGAATTTGTGGGAAGCTATGGGATGACCATGAAAAAACATTCCTATTATAACAAAATATTTGTCGTGGATCCTATTGGGAAGGTTGGTAGATTCTTCGGTGCACTAAGACCTTATCTATGGAAGAATATTTCCAACTGATATTGTGAAAACTATGAAGATATCGTGAGGAGTGCTATGAAATTTGAACTGGATTTTGGTGAGACATAGTGGTCTCACAAATCAAATGAAAAGAAGAGATATTTGTATCCAAAATTGGGGAGGGTCTTTGAATATGGAAGTGGAGGAAAGAAAGTCTAAATTTCCACATGAAAAAAATATGGGAAGAGGCATTCAAGGAATTTCCTATTTGGGAGAAAATAGTGTTACAAATGTGGAGGTGATGGACATATCTATTGGAACTATCATAGTAAAGTGAAACCTCAACTTATCAAAAAAAATAATAAAGAGAAGATGGTGCATTCTTTTCTTGAAGTCCAATGCTTCATGTGTGGACAACTTGGCCATATTCCGATTCAATGTCCAAATCTGAGGGCAGTAGAGTGGAATCACCAATAGCCTCCACATAGGCAAAGGGATAAAGGGCATGATTTTTCTATGACAATGGATAAATTTGAATCTCAAAATGATGTGGTGGTAGGTACTCTCATTGTTCTCTGAAAGATATCAAGTACTTTTTTTGATTCTGTTTCTACTCATTCCTTTATTTACTCCAAGTCTAAAAATAATATATAATCATTCCTTGAACATATAGACGTAGATTTACCGGTCAAGACTCCTGGATGGATTATCCAAGAATCAATAGTGTTTAAAAACTCTAGTATTTACTTTGGAGAGCATAATATCATCACATATCTAGTAGTCATTCCCATGATGTAATTCGAAATTATATAAGGGATGGACTGGATATCAAAGTATAATACTAATATCAACTAAAAAAAGGAAATACCAGTATTCTTGAATAGAACAATTACAGTCGTTTTAAAATGAGAGATATCTCAACCTGAGCTATTTCTAGAAGCACCACCCATTGCTTTCTTTATTGAAATTATTGGTGAAGATGGAGAAGGAAATGAATTTATTCAAATAGATAATGATCCCATCATTCAAGAAAACCTCTATGTATTTCTTGATGAGTTACCAAGTCCTCCCCTAGAAAGATAATTATAGTAATCCATTGAACTTATGTCTCGATCCAATACAATATCAAAAACCCCATATAGAATAGATAATGTGGAGATGGAGGAATTAAAGAAACAACTCCAAGATATTTTGGAGAAGGGGTTTATCTGACCAAGTGTGCATCCTTGGGGAGCATCTGTTCTCTTTGTGAAGAAGAAGGATGGATTAATTTGGCTATTCATTGATTATATAGAACTTAACAGGGTCACAATAAAGAAAAATTACCCTCTTCTAAGAATTGAAGATTTATTTAACCAGCTCTGTGGGGATCAATTCTTCTACAAGATTGATCTTAGATCTAGATATCATTAATTATGGGAGAAAAAAAGATATTACATTAAATAACATCTATTTGAGATATGGGCATTATGATTTTGTTGTTATTCCCTTCAGATCGACTATTGCTCCTTCTATTTTTATGGATTTGATGAATATAGTCATTAAGGACCACCGTGATAACTTTATGGTAGTTTTTATTGATGATATTCTAATATATTCCAAAATGCACGAGGATCATGAGGGTCATATAAGTGTTATATTAAAATATCATAGGATGGAGAGGTTATTTGGAAAGTCTATAAAATATGAATTTTGGTTATAACAAGTTTATTTGTTAGGGAACTTTGTAACCAATGAAGGAATCTTAGTTGTCCCAACAATGACAAAGGTTGTGTAAGAGTGGGATCATCCTAAAATATTAACTGAGATTCATTATTTCCTTTGAATATCAAGATATTATAGGTGAAAAAATTTCATGACATTCTAATCCACTAACCCAGTTAACTCGAAAAGGGGTCGTGTTCATCTCGACAAAGGAGTGTTAAAAAGTTTCCTAGAGCTGAAGAAGAGACCGATTACTGCACCCATGTTAACTCTAATCTCTTTCGAAGAAGGATTAATTATTTTTTGTGATTCATATCTTAATGGGATTGGGTGTGTCCTCATGTAAAATGAAAAGTTGATTGCATATGCTTCATGACAGTTGAAGCCTCACGAGCTGAACTATTCTACGCATGACCTGGAGATAGCTGTAGTTGTTTTTTCTCTGATGATATGGAGGCACTACATTATGGGGATAAATGTTAAATATATACATAAAATTAAAGTTTTATGTATATTTCTATGCCAAAGGAATTGAACATGAGATAGGGGAGATGGTTGGAACTTATTAAATACTATGATTGTTCAATTCATTTTCACCAATTGTAGAGAAAACAAAGTCTATGAAGCATTATGTAGGAAATGACCAATTGTTTTGGAAATAATGAGGATACAAGGTGATCCTTTTATCAAAGACCTAGTAAAATTGTACCTGGGAATAATAATGGAGGGTACATCATCAACCCAATCCCAAATAAATTTTCAACCATCATTACTAGAGAAGATCAAGAAATATCAACAGGAAGATCCATTGTTAAAGAAGAATATGTTGTTTCTTGAGTTCAATATTGATCAGGATGGTGTACTGGAATTTCATACAAGGATATATGTCCCATATATTCTAGAAATAAAAATGGATATGATGGATGAAGCTGATGGATCTACTTCTCTATACATCCTGGAATTAGGAAAATATATAGGTACCTTTGTGATCCTTATTGGAGGGATAACCTGAAAAGGGAGATTATCGACTACACTAGAAGGTGACTTTTGTGTCAGAAAGTGAAGGAAACATGACAACTTACTAAAGGGGTATTACAACCACTACCCATAGCATCATGGAAGTGGGAAAATATCACTATAGAATTTTTCATCAGTCTCCTACGATCTTCTAAAGGAAAAAAAATGATATGGGTTATAGTGGACCTTCTCACCAAGACTACCCATTTAATATCTATTTGGGAAGATATCTCTTTTGACCAACTCACCAAGATATATGTGAAGGAAGTGGTAAGGCAGTATGGAGTTCCATTTTCTATTGTATCTGATCATTATCAAAGGTTCACATCAAAATTCTGGAGAATTATTTGACATTCTCTTAGTACTGAATTGAATTTCATTATGTCCTATCCTCACCAAAGTTATACACAATCTGAAAGGATTATTCATACACTCAAGGAAATTATGAGAATATGATCGATGGAATTTAACGGTTAATGGGATCAATATATCCCAGTAGTTGAGTTATCATACAAAAAAATCTTCCATTTGAGTATTCAAATTGAACCCTATGAAGCTCTATATGGGAAGCGATGTAGAACTCCTACTTGTTGGGATTAAACGAGTGAGAGAAATCTTCTGGGGCTTGATCTTGTGCATTGATGACATTAAATGTTCATGCCATCCAACAATACATAAAGGATGATTAGAGTTTGAAGAAGAGTTATGCTGAAAACCATTAAAGGTATTTGGAGCTTGATATTGGTGAAAAATTATTACTTCTAATTTCCCCTTGGAAGAGAGTCATGAGGTTTGGGAAGAAAGGGAAGCTTAGGCCTAGGTAATTGGCCCCAAGGAAATACATGATTGCATAGAAGCAATGTCCTATTAGTTTTCACTTCATAGAATTCTAGCATAAGTTCAGTATGTTTTCCATGTATCTCTACTGAGGAAGTACATACCTGACCCTTCACATGTACCAAATCTAAAGGTGGTACAACTGGAACATGACCTTCCTCAAGAGGAGAAAATTGTGAGAATTTTGGACTACAAAGACAAGGTTCTACACAACAATACTACCCACCAAATTAAAGTGTTCTGGATGAACCAAAAATATGAAGAAGCGATGAGGGAACTAGAGGAAACAATGAGGTAAAAGTACCCACACATTTTTTATTCCGAGTTAAAAAATTTTAGGGACAAAATTACATAAAGGGGAAGAATCTAATGAACCAAACTTTTTGATTAATAATTGTTTCCTGAAAATGTGTGTTATTTTATTTGGTACTCAATAAAATTATATCCCTTTAATAATGATTTGAGTATAATTGAAATGTGACCACTGGGTTTTAACCATTATAAGACTATTTTTCAATTATGGCCACTAGTCAATATGACTATCGGAAACAATACTCTTAATGACAATTTTAATGTTATAATTAGTTCTATAAATAGAAATGATAATTGTTAATTAATGCATAAAGAAGAGTTGATGGACTCATCTAGAAGAATCATACCATATGAAGACAATTTGTTAATGCTTGGGAAGGAGGTAGCATCATTGGGCTTCACTCTTGACCAAGACCTAACCTATCTTCAAGATGTCAATCATGAATGAAATTTCCTACATGAAAAGTTCATGTTAGTGGAAATTACCACTCGGGAGATGTTATATGAGCCGTCCCAGAAGTCTACCACCATTGCACACATTATGCTTAAGTGATATGTGGGTGTTATAAGGGTTTATGTGTTGAGACCCTAGTTAATTAAAATTTAATCCCTTTGTTTAAATAAAAATTTTTATTTCATCATTTTCATTTTACGAATTTTATTGCTTAAAAATTGAGATGGAATACAATAAATTTAATTTTTAGGTAGAAATTGTACTTTTCATAGAGATATAAATTATTTTATTTAAATTAGGATTTATTAATGTTTTTTATAATGAAATAGTATTATCAAAACACTTTTATTTAATTAAAATTTATAAAATAATTTATTTCCATGGGTCAAAAATTTACTATGCATTTTACTATGCATAATCTCTTTGAAATTATTTTTAATAAATGAGAATTATAATATTTAATGGCTATATTTAAAATATTTAATGAAATATTAAGATAAAATAAATATCATTTTTGAAATCATAATTTTGGTATTTGGTTACAGTGAATTTATGATAATTTTATAAAATATTATAGTTTTTCAGGAATTGTAAATATACAGTTTGAGTTTTTTAGTATGTTTAATGACATCCTAAAAATATCATAATGACGTAATACATAATATAAAATTATGTTAGACTCTTTTGGATTAAATTAACACTATAGTTGTCCTAAGTGGCCAATACCATGGGAAAATACCATGAGAAATCCCATGGTTTTTCAAGTACCACTACAGAGGTGTCTAAGGAAATTAATAAAAAAAACTCCATCACTGATTCTATAAATAACCAAGTATTTATTCATTGAATTTCAATAAAAGTTCATACTGCATGAAGCTCTACTATTTTTACTTCCCAAAGAGTCCTCCCAAGGTGTCCTCAATCCCCCAAGGTCCCAATCTTCATGTTTTTGGAGTCACTCTTGAAGGAAAGGGAAATATCAACTTCTCTTTTCCTTTCAAAATATCATTTTCTGTGGAATGTCTTTCAAATTTCCCTACCATTTTCTTGTATATATTTTATTATATCCCTACACTATATTAAGATTCTTTTATTACTAGAATAACCTTTCCTAATCTCTTATTAATTTATTTTAAAACCACTTTTTATACCCATTATGCTGCCGATTTTACTTCTCAAAATTTCTCTATTTTCTAGAAATTATTTTATTTTATTTTGTGAATGCGCAAACCTATTTATTCTCTAGGTATGTTCCCATAAATATAAAAATTATATATTTAATTCTGGGATTAACATTCTCGAATCCTGGATTCCATTTCTCTGGGTTTAAAATGATAAAAGGATCATGTTTTTATTCACCTTCTAAAACACCATGATTTTTGATATGAAACCCATTTATTTTATTCTCCATAGGTTATTTATGAAATTTTTTATTTTGATATTTTAGGCACACATTAATTAATACATATGAAGGGTATACCCTAAGAGTGCTCCAATGCATTGTGTAAATATTTTAATCACTAGGGATGGCATGTTTTATAATACCTTGGTGAATAAACTTGGTAAATTTATGACACACTATAGCAGAAATTGTGTTTAGTGGCGGTTTTGGAAACTGCTGCTAAACCTTTTTTAAAATGGTTTTGCGGCCGTTTATAATAAACCGCTGCGAAACATATTATTTTTTTAACAACACCGACCCTTCCCCCCACCCCGACACTCTTATCACCATGCTTCCCATGCTTCCCCTGGCCCCCGGCTTCCTCCGCGACCCCGACACCCCACGACCACGGCGACCCCGTGACCCCGACTACCCCGCGACCCCGCGACCCCGCTTCCCCCGGCCCCCTGTGACTCCAGTGACCTAGGTATATTGATCATTCACCTATTTTTATCCTATTTTTCTTCTCATTATTCATTTATAGAATTCTCCAGTAGTCTTAATGGCCTATATGTTTATGAGTTTGTGATTATGTGTTTCCTTATTTCATTTGGAGTCCTTGGTTAAGTAATGTGATTTGTGGACATAAATTGGGGTTTTAATTTTTAAACCCTTCAAAAACATTTTTCTGTTTGTTGATGATATAAGACCAAACCTAGTGATACCCATGGGATATGAAAAAACCTTGAGAATGGTGAAATACATTGGGGAACAGTAAAATGGGGTAAATGTTAGAGCGAATGTGTTCTAAATTTTAATTGGGAATGTGGGTGTGGTTAAAGGGTAAAATGAAAAGATTATATGTAATTATTTTTGAAATTCCCATGGGTCTCTTGAAATGGTTTGAAATATGTGTTGGGGATTTTAATTTGGTTATGAATTTTATATGATGAAAATGATGCTTTGAAGGTGGGGTTTATTATGAGATTTCGAATGATTATTTGAATTTGGGGTTTAAAAAATATCTTATGAACACTCTAAATGGTTGGTTTTATAGGTTGATTTAGAAATGAAATCCTTGAGGAATTTTTTAGTTTTAAAAGTTGAATACCCATGTTTTAAGTGGTGGATTCGAAATGATTTCAAATGAGTACATGAATTGTGTTTATAACATTATTTGGTTTTAAAGGTTTTTTGGGACCATAATAATTAATTGGATATATTGTTTAGTGAGATATAACCCATGGGGATTTTTTTTCATGTGAAAATATTTATGAAATTAACTAAATGATTAATGTTACTAGTTAACAAACCATGATAAGGTGGTGTATGGAATAATGGTATATTTGTAATGGGTTATGTATGTGAAAGATAATTGTGTTAAATTTTTATGGTTATAAATGGTAAATATGTTCAATCGTTGTGTTTTTTAGTTGATAGATTAGTTAGTGATAAAGAATCATGTTCACATGGATTAATAGTGGGTGGGGTATTGGATTGAGGGTCCTCCAATGGGTTGATCAGTCTGATACTCCAGGACCACCAAAGTATTGCATGGGTTAGGGAGTAATACTAAGGCTATACGTCCCTAATTAATGAAAGTGTAAATTCACATAGATTGAGGCTATAGGGTGAGGTAATTCACCTAGACATAGGCTCCAAGAGGAGGTAATGTAACTGTAATAACTAGTACTCGCCCGTGTTATTGCACGGCGCATTCGATTACTGTTTTTTCTTAAAATAAGAGATTAATATTTATAAAATTTGAAAAGAAAATGTATTTATTAAATAAATTATAATTAGAATGTAATGGTGTATGATAATGGAATCCTACCTCTGATAAACAAATCACCAGATCCAAAATCAGCAGGACTGACCCAACCTGACCTGCTGATAAACAAATCACTGGATCCAAGATGAGGGTAGGCTTCTAGCCATCCTTTTGTGGATATTTTCAAAGATAATGATTTTTCCTGTTGCATTTACACAGTGGTAAACGAATGGGATATTTCAATGTCAACTCCTTATTAACACAAAACAATTAAAACTGAACAAAAAAGTCACAAAATCCAAACCTTAAAACCATCTTACCCCGTCATATTGAATGGATCTTCAACAAACACTAGCTGTGACTGAAGTGAAAAGAAGATATATTATTAAAATAGAATAAAATTATCAACATATACATGAAAAAGAATATGATAACTAAAATAAAATAGAATAAAATGATCTAGATATACACGAAGATGCAAATTAATTTTTTCTAAATTTCATCAATATTCTTTCAAAATCACTGGCCAACTGGTACTTGAAAATGCAAAATCATTTATGCTCAGAACAACTACAACATGCATATAGAAATGGACTAAAAAACAGAGGAAAATCATGAATGTGACGTGTTTTGACCTATAAAATGTGATGTTTTTATTCAACCGAACATCAAATGTACCAAAAATCTTCAGGGGTATACGTCTGTATGAACATAAAACAATATATAAAAATATAATCAGATTATTAGAATCAGATCAGTAAAATATATAAAAACCCGTTACCAATCGGGGGCGACATACGGTGAGTTACTTTCAAATAAGGTATGTGTACTCTGCATGATTTAATATATATTTTTATACATATAGGAATTCATAAAATAGATATAAAAAAAAAGTAAACACAGTTATCATGTATTAATACCATACATGTATTAATAGGTGAGTGTGAATTCCACCCTTGTCAAGTGCAATGGGTCGCACAGGTCCCAGAAGAGGTAATCTGTAGAGATAGTTATGTAATGTAAGTTGGAATGCTTGTTTGAAAGTAATAAGAATGTTACCAGTATGGTAAGCTGAACTGGCACCAATATCTACTAGAAATGAGATGCAAATGCTGGGAGGAAACTCGCGTAATTTTTAGCACTGATTTAGCATGGGAAATCCCGAGTGGTGGAGGCTGTGAAGGAAATGGAAAGTTGGCATGGATATAATGTAGTTTCCCAGGTGTCTTTGGGAAAGATGATATGGCTAGTTACACACAAGGTGCATGGTATGATGTAGTTTACTTGGTGTCTTTAAGTTGGATTATATTTAAGGGATTTAAGCACTTAGACATATGAAATTTGAGTTTAGTTCAAATAGGGTTGGCCGATAAAAAATTTTCCGTCCATATGTGTGTTCTAATATCCTTCATGTTATAACCCAGTGAGTTACACATAATTATTGGTTCCCATTGATTATTACTTAGTGGATACCATTTCCTACCTATATTGAACCCATAGACCTTACTTTTTTAATTCGGAACCATTTCATAGTGGATGTTTATATTTTTATTTAGTAATATCTTGGTGCTTATTTATGTTCATTTCTTGTTTTAGTTATTTTTTGGTTTAATGTTTAATATATAATGTGTTAAATCTCCCCATGTTTTATATAGTAATTGTAGTTTTATTTACTAAAATGGCTAAATCATGTGATTTATGCCTTTTAAAACTTCTATATGTGAATAATAAACTCTACAACTATATTTAAAATAAGTATTTTTGAATCCTTTTTATAAAATTAATTACAAAATATTTCTAGGACTATTTAGATCACACTTTTCATACACATTCATGTGTGTGTGTAACCTCTATCTTTTCATTCTAATTCCAAGATTTTGATTTCTAGTTATTTGTTTCCTCTTGTTCCATTAATGGAAATTGGAATGTTGTGACTTTTTGGGGATCACATGGTGTTGTTTTGAGTTTTGAATATGGTTGCAAATTTTTTGGGAAATTTTATTGTGAGATAGTTCAACTAAGTTTATTTTGTATTTAAATTTTATTTTTATTTTATTTATCTATATTTTATCCAAACAAGATAATTTTTCATTAATATGTATAGTCTTGTATGAAAGTAATCACTTTTATTGAATATTTTGTTTCTGTAATCTTACACTATCGTATATATGAATCTATTTCTCTATTTAGTAGTAACTATGTATTTTAATTTTTTTTATTGTGTAGGCACATTGTGATATACATGGATAAAAGCTAGATCAAATTACCAAGGAACACACCTCAATATGTTAAGGGTTTGAATGAGTTTTTAGATTTTTCAATTTTTAATCGATCCGTTGAAGGGAGAATAAGATGTCCATGTCCTAAATGTAAATTGAGAACATTGTTGAAGAGAGATGAAGTTTATGAACATTTAATAATGAAGCAATTCCCTGGTCAATATTTGTGTTGGGTTTGGAATGGAGAATCAGACGTTATATAAATATTGAGTACTTATGTTAATCTATAGAATGAGGTCCCAAGTTTATCGACAATGGAAAATGAAATGAAAAACCTCAAAAATGATGCATTCGGCACTGCAAGACACCACTATCAGCATCAAAACATATTAGAACAACCAGAAGAGGGCGATACAAATTTCAACATGAAAAGTGATGTTTTTGAGACTGTAACCCAAAAAATCAAGATTTTAACATATCATTGGATCCTCCTCTTGATTATGTGGAGACAAATGTAAGATAAAACCTCACTGAGAAAAATGTGTTTCGTGATTTAGTTGGTGTTGGAAATCAAGAGTTGTATAGTGGGTGTTTGAAATATTCAAAGCTTTCATTTATTCTGAAGTTGTACCATATCAAATGTCTATGTGGAATTACAAATAAGGAAATTTCCATGATATTGGAATTGATTAGTGATGCATTTCCTGAAGAAAAAATCCCAGAATATTTTTATGATATGAAAAATGTTGTTAACAAGCTTGGTCTGAATTATACAAAAATACATGCATGTCCCAATGATTGTATGCTTTATTGGGGAGGGGTTTCAAGTAGACAGAATTGTAAGAAATGTTCTTCTTCTAGATTTAAGACAAAGGGAGACGTTGGAAGTCTAAATGGACATAATTTAATGGAGAAGAAGAAAAGGAACACACCAGCAATGATTTTTCATTACTTTCCCTTAAAGCCTCGATTGCAAATATTATTCATGTCATCGAAAACCGCTTAACACATAAATGGAAATTCTGTAGATAAAAACAATGATGGGTTAATGAGACATCCACGAGATTCCCAATCATGGAGGACATTTGATTTATTACATCTATATTTCTTAGCTGATCCTAGGAATGTTCGATTGGGATTGGTTGCCGACGGATTCAACCCATTTGGGACTTTGAGTACCAGTTATAGAATTTGGCCAGTTGTTTTGATCCCTTATAATCTGCCTCCGTGGATGTGTATGCAACAAACATATTTTGTCATTTCGATTATTATTCATGGAAAAAAATGCCTGGAAATGATATTGATGTATACTTTCAGCCTTTGATAGATGAATTGTAGGAGTTATAGAGCAACGGTGTTGAGACATTTGATGCTTCTTCAAAAACAATGTTCAAAATGCATGCTGCATTAATGTGGACCATTAGTGACTTCCCTGGGATTGGGAATTTATCTGGTTGGAACACTTACACGGGTTTGGATTTTCCTATTTGTATCTTTGATTTTGAGCCCAAACGGCTACCTCACAGTAGAAAATGGTGCGTTTTGTTCCATCAAATATTTCTCGAAGTATCTCATAGATTTCGGCTGAACAGATCAAAATTTAATGGTTCCATTGATCTTAGACCACCTCCAATGTGGTTAACTGGTTCTGAAATATTGGCATAGCTTGAAAATGTTGAAACAGAATTTGTGAAGGATCATCATTTGAATGATAACGGAAAACGGGTCTGCAGTGCATTGTCAGGTGAAATCAGAACGCATCGATGGAATAAAAAAGTATATTCTTCAAACTCTCATATTGAAAATTTAATTTGTTGTGGAACAATCTTGATGTGATGCATATTATGAAGAATGTCTGTGAAATTTTTATTTTCACATTACTTAATGATCATGGAAATTCGAAGGATCATCTCAATGCTCGCAAAGACTTACAAGTAATAAACATAAAACGTGATCTCCGACCAGATGAGAATGAAAAGTATGCTTTGGCCATTTTTGAAATGAAAAATAGGGATAATGATATATTCCTTTGAATTTTAATGAATGTGAAGGTATCTGATGGGTATTCAAGTAACATATTGAGGTGTGTTGACTTGAAGAATCATAAGTTACGTGGATTTAAAAGTCACGATTCATATATTTTGTTACAACAGTTACTACTATTGACATTGCGTACATTATTACCTGAAAAAGTTACTACTTTTGTACTCCAATTATGCACATTTTTAAGGAAATTATGTGAGAAAGCTCTACATCCATTTCATCTTGAAAACCTCCAAGAAAGGTTTGTATTGACCCTTTGTGCAATGGATATGATCTTTCTTCAATCGTTTTTTACTGTCATGATGCATTTAACTGTGTATTTGGTTGAGGAAGCTAAATTAGGAGGCCCCGTTCATTATCGATGGATGTATCCAATTGATAGGTATTTTATTTATATGTTTTTCATTTATGTAAACAATTTTTGGCATTTAAATAAATGCATAATATTATTATTTTATTTCATAGATATCATGGGAATTTGAAAGCATACGTGAGAAATAAAGCTCAACCAGAAGGATCTATTGCTGGAGGCGATTTGGATGAGGAGTGTATTACCTTTTGTTCTCGATATTTGGATGATATTGAGACATGATTTAATCGAGTTGGACGTGTTGAAGACACATCAACTCAATCTCAAATGCATCAGAAATCAAAAATATTACCTGCTATTGGCCGATCAGTTGGGAGGACCTCAAATGTGACACTGACAGTATTGGAATTATTACAGGCACATTGATATGTGCTGCTGAATAGTGAAATTTCAGATCCATTTATTGAAGATTTTAGGATACAAACAAAGAGATTAATGAGAGGCTGAACACGAAATGGGAAAGATATAACGAAATCTGTGAATAAAGATCTTGTAGAATGGTTTGCACGACGTGTAAGTTCATAAATATTTCAATAAATACGAATATTATTTTGACACATACACTTTGTAAATATATTAAATTATATTTCTTTTTTCAGATCATGAATACTAATACTCGAGTAGACTTGTCATAAGATTTGAAGTTTCTTGCTAGAGGTCCTATAAACAAGTTAGAAAGTTTGACGCTTATAATGTGAATGGATTTAGATTTCGTATAGTTGATCGAGAAGTGGGTTTGAAAACACATAATAGTGGTATATTTAAATTTTCTGAAGTGGGATACTATGGAAAGCTGCATGATATCATTGAATTAAACTACCACATACATTTTTCTGTTGTTTTATTCAAATACAAATGGGTCAATTTTATCAGAGGTGTTAAAAGAGATTCCTTGTAATTTACTTCTGTGAACTTCTCTCGCTTGATGGATGTTGGTGATCGTGAACTGCATGATCCATATATCTTAGCATCGCAAGGAAAAATGGTATATTATGTGAATGATGTTGTGGATGAAGGGTGGAGTGTAGTTGTTCACATAATAAAAAGAGATTTGTATGATATGGGTGATTAAGTGGAAGATTTGACCTCTGAAATTGAATTTCATCAACAACAGGAAACAAAATTATTTTTCCATCATGATATTGAAAATATTAGTCTAGAAACGATGAATGAAGTGGATGAAGCAATGGAGTATGAAAACGACATGATTGAAGGGGAAAATGATTGCATGTACAATTATTTATTCATTTAGAAACCACTTGTTTCATTTCTATAGTCATTCATTATCATTGTTATATATATTTTGTCTGTTAGTAGTGAGCATCTATTATCATTTTTAATTTTTTTTCTGCCTGATTTTTTTGAAATATATATTCTGAACTAAATTTTATTTGATTAAACGACAGGAATGCCAAGGAAAAAGCTGTATATTATTTCATCTAGTTCTACGACAGATGACGATCCATCTGGCTCCCTCCCCATGACATCTGAGGCACCAGCTGCCTACACCCCTACACCATCTCCCCCTGCACCATCTCTCACACCATCTGTGGGTGTCCCATTAGAGGTTGAGTCGTCGAATCCCCCTTTGGAAGTCTCAGCAGTGGGGCGGCAACACACCCCTTCCAGTTCATCACAGACATAATGTAGTGTCACTGTCATAGGTACAAATTTTAAATAAATAAATTTATTTCATTTTGTTTACACTAATTTTTTCCTCGTTGAAGATGAAAAAATGCAACCGTGGAGAAAAACATAAAAATTTCAGATGTTTGGAATATGAATGGCGAGAAGATAGTCGTGCCATTTGATTCTTATGGGGTCCCTAAGGATGACGCCGCGGGGTTACTTGGCCAGATTCTAGGCAATCTGGCAGTGAAGCCCATTTCCCTACCTATTTTTTATGATGATTGGATACATACGCCTCCTAGCTAGAAAAAATGTAGTTTTTGATTCCAAAATAAAGGTAATTTTATTACATTATGGTTTAATTCAATGTCATGATACTAATATGTTCAAAACGAATTTCTGTATACAGATGTTCTTCCACATTAAAGTTGCTGATGTGATAGAACGGAAGTTGACGTTAAAAATCTTGGTAAGAAATGGAAATATATCAAATAGAGATTGTGGTGTGATGTCAACGATACTTCGTTGACCGTGCAACTAATGTATGACAAGCTACCCAGTGGGGTACCGAATGAACTGTGGAACGTTTATGTTGATAGACATCGTGATGAGAAGCGGATGGTATTGAAATATTTATTATTATATGATCCTCATTTTACATTTATAAATGTATATGAATAGGAGATGACATTGAATACATTACTGTTAAATTGAATTTTATTTATTTCAGGATCTCTCATGAAAAAATGCATCAAACCGGGCTAAGCAAGTCATCCATCACACTGCGGGCTCCAAAAGCTTTTATAGAAGCCGAACGAAATTCGTAATCTTTTAATTATTTTAAATATTTGTAAGAAAATATTATCTATTTAATATATTGAATTGTTTATTTATCTTTTCTTAATGCCGTCACAGAGTTTAGGCCATGAAGAATCCTGAACTAAACTGTGGTTGGATGTTCACAAAAAATCAAATGAAAGTTTTGTTAATGAGCCTGCCAAAGAAGTTGGGGTACGAAGTCAATTTTTTATTATAATAACTTATTATCAGTTTTTACTGTGTTAATATATATTGATATTTGATTTATAGGTAAAAATTATAGAACTATGGGATGCCAATCCTGGGCAGTCCTACTCAGTCTCCCAGGATGACTTAGTTACTAAAGTCCTTGGGAAGGAGCATCTTGGTAGAGTGCACGGGATGGGTTTCGGACCCATACCATCTGAGGTCTTTGGCATTCCACCAGGGATTCTAGCTGCATCTACTCCTGGTTATAGTCAGTCCATACCCGAAAATGCTCAGAGGGAGATTTCTTCTCTACGAACCACAGTTCATGATCAGGGGGCTCAGATATCCGCTTTGTAGAAAGTGATGAAAGATATACATCAGCAGATGAGCATATATTCCCCTGGTGGTAGTGCATCGACTGGTGGTCATCAGGTAAATCACAAAAAATCAAAAATCATTTAGTTTTCAAACTTTTATTGGTTTTAAGTTTTATTAGAAATTTGCAACGGTATTTAATTTTCAATATAATGTTCTTACAGGTGACGTTAGAAAGTGGAGATGCAGGTGGAGAGGGTGAAAATGGTAGAGATGGTGACAATGCATCATTAGATAGTGAGTAGTTTTATTGTTGATGTGTTGAACAAATATGAGAATATTTGGTTTGTATATGTACCATGTGTGGCACATAGTTTCCACCAAACATTTTCATGTCCTAACATTTTCTTGATTTCTCAGGTTTCCTTTTATGCGTTTTATTGATTTCTGATGTTTCCTTTTATGTCTTTATTTCTTGAGTGTGGTATAAATCATTCCAGTTGGGCTTGTGTTTGAATTGGTAGTCGATATTTTTGATGACTTGGAGTTAAACCCATTGTTGATGTGTTAAATAAATTCTTGATGCCTAATATTATAATATGTAATTATTCAATATCATCATCCAAGAAGGTAAACCCTTCTAGAATTGGTATCCTATGACACTGTGAATCACAAAAACATGTGGATTGATAACTCTTTATTAGGCACTAGTTTCTATGAAACCAATAGAAAATGATTTTCATTTTCCATAACATAAACATAACCTTCTTTTCTATTTGAGCCTAATATGATTAATGTTATATTAATCATGATTTCCTAAAATTATTCATGAATATATAACAAATTACATGTCATTCCATGAATAAAACCTTATAAAACAATAATATCTCACAGCTATCGTATCACCCAAGGTGAAATAACATACAACTATAAAATCAAAAAACAAGAACAACAATCCCACACCGAGAACCTGGGTTTTCTCCCATATATGGGAAAGATAATCCCACAAAAAAACAAATTAAAAGGATGGAAACACCTTAATATCATATAAAACTTTCAAAAAAATTATTCAATAGAAAATAAAATGGATTTGATACAACATTGTGATTCCATTACCTAGGTTCCACTAAACTGGTTCCCCAAACCAATGTGCCACATGACCATAGGAATGCCTCCTTCTATACAAGTGGCTTCCTACTAGTATTGAAGGTCCAATGAGGTATGTGGGGATAATATACCATCTTTACCAGTGTAAAAAATTGTATAAATGGGTTTTACATTTTTATTAACAACAATGGTAATTCATTAATCATTTAAAATTCATATATTGTGGTGCACTAATCAGTCCACTCATATCATACACGTATGCTTTAGTGCCTGGAAATCCATGTCAATACACTATCCAAGCATAGGATACTCCATATACATCATATCAAGTCCATTATGTAAAATTTCATGTCTATTCATCCCACATCAAAGATAAGGAATTACTTGTAAAAAAATTCATACCCATGGGTGGGATCTATTGTGTCCCTCATCATTTACCAATCCATCAATACACATTCCACAAGGTCAAACACACCTGACCTTTTTATCAAATTCAAATATCAAGGGTGAACCTATTTCATTTCACTAATATTCACATAGTTTATCATTTTCACTGCACTAAACGTAATTCTATAACTATTCAATTTTACTATTCATTCATAACAAAAACCATTGTACATATTTTCAATTCCATATTATAACATGGATATTCCCACATTTTCCATTCATTATTTGTCCCCTTATTTATCTCACAACCCTTTTAACCATAAAAGTTATGATAAACCACTTATTCTATGTTGACATGATAAAAATATCTATAATGTGATTAATCTCATAAACCCTTCAATTTATCATTTAATAACTAAATTCACATGTTCAAGGGATTGGAACACCCCATGGGTGGCCATAAACCCAGTCCACTCTTCATCAATATATCCAAAAACATCCTTGAAAGGTCCAACACATCATTGAGTTGATGTTAATTTATGAGATTGTGTCTTGTTTGATTTGTTTTTCAGGGCAGTAGTGTAGTGGAAGCAGAAATTTTTTATTTTTTTCTGGTCAGCTTTTTGTGGCGATTTTAACCACCGCTAATAGTATACAGGTAAGGCAGTAGCGGTAGTTTTAACGATCTCTAAATGTAAGTATTTTTACGTTTCACAGTGGTTTTAACCGCCGCTATAGAGTCGCATCACTCGCGTGCATTCCACGGCGGTTCTCGTGACTTTAGCGGTGGTTTTAAGGCCGCTGGATTTGATTTTATTATCAGCGGTTATAACTGCTGCTAATAAAAAAAATCAAGAGATCATAAAAACCGCTGCTAAAGTGACGAGAACCACCACAAAATGAGGCAGCTACGATGCATTTCTTAATCCACCACTAAATGGAAAAAACCTCCACTAATAGTTTGCTGATGCCAAATTTAGTGGCGGTTTCTGTAAACCGCCGCCAGCTAATGTAGCGGTGGTTTAAACCGCCGCTATAGGGTGGTTTTCTTGTAGTGACACCTCATTGACAAACCATGGTGATCTACTTCTGAATGTTTAAAGTAAATATTGTAGCCACATTTACATGTTATTATTCATGTTATTATTATTATTATTATTATATTCCTCTTTCTCATTACTTTATGATATTCCTCAAGTTGTTATTGACAATTTGCATGATCACAAGTAAATGTTTTCTCTTGATTTCCCTTACTCTACTTTATGATCACCCTTTCCTTTGATGTATATAACCTGGTTATGAGATGAAGTAATTGAACTTAGTATGAACCTATTATGAAGCCTTTCAAGTATATTAGAATAATTTTTTCATGTTTTCAAGTGTTATGTGCCGTATTTCAATGACACTAAACATTAAAAGATCCTTTTTTTAAATGATACATAAAGTTATGTAATAAAAAGGCAGGATGGAATAGTTAATATTAATGGATTTTACATTAGCGATTCAAAATATAGAGATAAATATTAAGCACACTTTAATATATAGTTTAATTCCATCATTCATGATTTTTCAATAATTAACTTATAGATTTAAATATCCATAAATTATTAACCTCGAAAATGATAGAAATGAAATAAATAAAGTGAAATAACAACGAGGTTCTCAAACAGTTGTTTTATCTATAAGATGATAAACCAACCCTTAACCCGAGGGAATGAAATTCTAGAACCAATCCTGGTTTTGTTTTTCTCATTCCACTTGTGCTTGTGTGCACCTCCTATATTGGTTTCATCTTAGCTCTGAACTTGAACTGACTCCAATTTCCTAGGAGGTCCATCAGTTATATAATTTTACTTACACATAGGTTAGGGGAAGAAAAGTATTTGTTAGTGGGGTGGGGTGAGTTTATATAAAACAATGTTTGGGAATATAGTCCCTTACATAATGAGAGGATATGAATGACTCACAAGACATTATTTAATTAATAAATTATTATAAAAACCATGAAATAATAATAAATTAAATAAAAAATTCACTTAAATAAGCTAGTCTAAGATCATGTCCAAACACATAAAAGAAATTAATATTCAAGATTACACTATATATTATTCACTTCAATTCATTCTTTTTTATTAAGATAAACATTCTTGAATTAATTAATTAATTCCTTTGTCTTAATGACCCTCCTGAGTCTCTTGAAAAACACAAAATAAATGAAACATGGAAAATAATTAACCTGACCAATATTTATAGATAATTACATGGAAATAATTGGTCATTTATTAAATATGAAAAACTTTTTACATAGTGAACACATTAGATTCCAATAGTGTAATTATGGTTTTAGTGTTCCAATTAGTAATTCTCTATGATATTTAATTATATAATTTATTTATTGACTATAAAAAATAATCTAACTAGATACACTCCATTTATATAACTTCCCATGTATCCAAGATAGACATCCGGGGACTCATAGTGTATCTCATCCAGGATACACGACTCATGTAAACATGCTACATGTCGTGTTTTCCGATGGTCCCATGTCTGCAAAACTCACATGAGGACTCAATATATTCTTCAAACACCATAATTAATGAGTCACATGGTATTTAAGCTAGATATAATTTTTGTATCTTGTTAATGATACAATATATGTGTGTCACCTAATGTATTCAATGCATTTGACCACTCTGTTAGTGTGAATTTCACTACTAATCCATGTAGAACACACGTCGTGTATGCCATATACATTCCATGTGTTCTAACAGACTGTGTTCTTGGTTGTCCTGGTCAACATGATATTTTCATTAAATTCACCATGTTGCATTATTTCTCAGTGAATCATGTAACCCATGACATAATCAGGTGTTGTAAACTTGGGAAAACAATGTGTACTTTTTCTCACATGTCATGCAAATAAATAAATCGACCATAATCCTTAACACGTATCGATTGAAAGTTCCCAGTAAGAGTATTGTATCATTAAGAGGGGGAGGGGTGAATCAGTGATACTCTTTTTCTTTTATGTTTATTTTTAATTGAAACAACTGTCACCTCCTATTAGAGATTTCAACTCCCTGGTGAGAAAAAAACTTAACACACATAAAAAGGCACACAAATATATACAAGGTTCACAATTTAATAAGAATAGATACATCCTTGTTATTGTTTGTAAATGAACCAAAACCATACAATACACTAGAAATAAATCCTTGGATTAAAATGAATAGGATGTACCCTTTCACTCGTGTAGCTCTATGAAACAATCCCACTAGTACGTGTGCACCCTCTTAGCACAACAGGGTAATACAATTGTTTTGTAACAACTCATGTTACCTATGCTTCTTTTCAATTAAACAAATGTATTAAAATTGTAATAAAATTCATCTATTCCTTACCTAGAAGAAAGGTAATAACTATTTGGACTCTGTTATTAAACGCTGAGTCTGATTCCTCTAAGTCCGATTCTTTCAAAACAAAGTTCCCAGTCTGATTCTTTCAAAACAAAGCTCCTAGTATAATTTTCATAAAAAAGCTCTAAGTCGTATTTTCTAAAAAAACATTAGAGTATAATCAGCACCACTTCAATTCCCAAATACAAATTTCAAGCTAAAATAATACGAATGAATCGGTACCACCCGAGACAATTGTCAATCCGAACGGAATTGATCTCTTCTTCTCTCTAGAAACCTGGATCCTATCTCTCCTATGCAGTGAACATTGAAAGCATACACCAAGTACAATGTACTTTTTTTACTTCAGATAAACCGAAACATGTTTAGGCCGGAATCCCCAAACACTTTCCCACTCACTCAAATTAACCCAAATCTGAATTTCACCTAAAATCTCGAAGCAATTTTGTCTTTTTAAATGCTTCTTGATTCTTCTTGAATCTTCTACAATCTTCATCTCTTCTTTCCTAGACACCCATTTCAAATGTCAATAAGATTAAAAATGAAGAGCAATACATGGGTCTGAATCCGATTTTCTCATGATGATTTCTTCAAAACAATAATTAATACCATACCAATTGAATGTGTTTGAATAAATACACTTATCCACTTGAGATAAAACCACTCTTTTAAATTAACTTCATCCCCTTGACAATTTAATCATTTATCTCCACTTTCCTTTCTTTTCTATTGATCCTCTTGAGAAAACACATCATCACATTCAAAAACCAGTGCTTGAATCATGACTACCTTCCTGACTTTGAATTCATTGAGGACCAGATTTTGCATCATGGGACTTTAATTGTGAAGTATTATAACATTCCATTAATTCATGATAATTTATTTTCATCTCAGCCTTAAGAATAATATTTTTTGAAAACAAATGGTTTGGATACTATTATCCTGAATACAATATATCTACTTATGATCATTCTAGATATGATCATTATGGTTACGATCATTTTGGAAATGATCATTCTGGTTATGATCTTCATAGATATGATCATTCTAGTTACGATCATCCTGGATACGATCATTCTGGTTACGACCATTCTGGTTATGATCATACTGGTTACGATCATTCTGGTTACGATCATTCTAGATACAATTATTCTGGTTATGATCATCCTGGATACGATCATCTTGGTTATGATCATTCTGGTTACGATCATTCTGGTTACGGTCATCCTGGATATGATCATTCTTACTATGATCATTCTGGATATGATACAATACAATATGAAAATGATGATCCACCCTAGTACGATTCAATACAATCTTATATGATTCATTCTCATTCAACACCATCTCTTTCCTTTTCATCAACCTGAAAAAAAAAATTTGAAAAGCAATCAGTGTCTCACATTCCATCAACATCACATCCTCCATTGGCACCATTTTCATTTGCACCACCTTTCCATCAGAACCACTTTCATCGGCACCACCTTTCCATCGATACCAGTTTGATTGTTTTGAAACGCAATCGGTACTGTCTCTTTATCTGGATACAGTTGTTTTGAAAAAAATCGGCACTGCCACTTCAATCGTGATATGATTGTTTTAAAAAACATTCTATACCACTTATTTGATCATTGTTCTATAAAAAATCTGAATACAATTATTTTCTATTTGGAATCTTCTCTTTCAATCCCCTTTTATTATATCAGGCTTGCATCATAAGTTCCCAATACAAATATTGATTTATAAGAAATAGAAATCACCAAAGCATCATCACAATTGAATCAAAAATTTCACATCGGTTCTAGTGTGAAACTAAGGACAATTAACTTCCAACATGATACATTCTCTTGTGAAACCCATTATTCTTAAAACTAATTAATTCATTCATAAAACAAAATCTCAAAACAATTGTTTCCAAAACATAGTGATGTGATTTATTTTTTTAAAAACCAACCTTGAAAACAAAATACTACACTTGAAACCTCCATCACCTTCATTATAAGCTTGGTACCAACAATCTCCCCCTTTGGGTCTTGTTGTCAAACAAGTTTCATAAATCACCGAACATTGTAACCTTAACAAATGGATTAAATATCAACAATTCTATGCCTACATGAGATAAATAATTGTCATAAATAAGAATCATTAATAGAAATACCATGATATCCCAAAAAAATTGATCATGATAACCACTTTATTTTCTCTTTATTTTCTTCATTATCCTTAAAAAAAATTAATTTCTATTCCTACAACCACTCCAATAAACAATTAGAATAGTTCTCACACTAAACAATACTGAATTCACAGCATACCCACAACTCTCCCTTTTGTGAAATAGACTTATAAAACAAAACAATTCACCCCTTGACAATACAATAAAAAGGTAATATGAGAGAGGGTATAGATACACATACCTCAACCTTGAGGATAAAGATGTTGGACACCCATGTTCAACCTCATTTTTGAGAATGAATCCTTTGAAAAAGTGTAACACCCCAAGATTTTATGAAAAATATTATTTTTAATTTCATTAATGTCTTTTGTTGTACGCTACACCAAAAGGAGCTTACACAACATGCATCCTTGAATTTCCTTGCATTACACGCAATCGCGACCTTCCTCGATAGCGTGTGTAGTACGCAATACCGAGTTTCACTAAACAACGATATGCTATTAAAATATTATTAAAACTAGCCATTATGAATAGTAATAACCACTTTTTGAAATTTTGTAAATTTAATTTTTCAAAATGGACTTCATTTTTGGATTTGGAATATCGAAATTAGATTAGGGTGAAATTTTGGTACTTTTCGGATAACTTTCATTTTCTGATGAATAATGAAAATTACTAAATTTTAATTAAAAACAACATTTTTAATCAAAATAATTAATAGGGATAAATTATTAATTTGAGTGGTTTTAAAGTATATTTATAATATATTTTTACAATTTAATACATTGTTGGTCATTGGATATAATTTCACATTTAAACCAGACATAAACAAGTGTCAATCTTTTGATAGTTATTATCTCTTAAGAACACGCTATTTGTTTTGACGACGGGAATTAATTTTTAAATTAATTAATGCAACTGATATGTTTTGAATTTGGTAAAATAGAAATCATTTTTGAGTTCATAATATCAAATATATCTTAGGCCTAATTTTTGGTCTATTTCTGGAAACTTTCATTTTTTTGATGAATAGTGAAACCACAAACTGGTAGTTAAAAAATTGAATTTTTCATTAAACTTAATTTTACCGCTTCTGTGAGTTGAATTTAGAAAATCTGAAAGAAATGGTTCATATCAAGGACTAAAATTTGGTTCAATGAGATGAAAATAGTTTTTGGTGAATAGTAACTTTTTACTTTTTTTACCACGGTTAAAAGTAAATAGGGTAGTTAAGGGTAAAAATGATATTATTATTACCCTAACACAAGTCCTAATTCTATTTGATAAGTTTAATTCGACCAAGAACAACCATAGGAATAAAATATGACCATTTAGGACCACTTGGATTAGATTAGGACATTTATTATCAATTTATTTAAAGAAGGGTTAAAATAGTTAAAATCAATGTTTAATAAATAAAGTATTTTTAATATAGGGTTATACATAAGATAAATTTGACTATAAATATTCATTAGAAAGATAAAAAGATTTCCTACATAATGATATTTTATTTGTAACTTTTAGACTTTAAATAAGTTAATTTGTTAATGACACAAAGATGATGCAGTAATTATCTTATTAATGAAATATTGACATAATTGATGTTATAAAAACCCAAATAAATGTAATTTGAAAATTTTTATGAATTACACTAATTATATAGGTTAATATGACATGTTAGTATTGATTTAATTAATTGTTTTCTAATTAATCATTCTGTTATGATTTTCACAAAAATCAATTACTAAATAGTGTCAAAATTGACATAATTTTTTTTTTAAAACAAATATTATATTATTAATTGTTATTTTATTCCTAAAAATCTAAGGCTCGGCCAAATGACTTAGATAAGGTTATATATATTAATAATAAACAACTTGGGGTTCTTTTGGCTTTTTATATTAAGTTTATTAACCTTATAGTGTAAGAACACAAAAAGACACGGTAAAAGTAAAATTATCTAACTTAATGTTAAATCTAAATGATAAGGTTAAAATAGGAACCTAAACTTGTCTAAATTCTATTGGATTAGAGGATTTAGACCCATACCCACCTTATCTTAGAAATAAATCAATTTGGGGCTATTTAAAACCGAATTTGGCTTTATAATAAAATAATATTTTTAGTTATTCCAAAGGTGCCCCTCTCCTCCCTTATAAAAGGGCACCTACTCCCTCTCTTCCTCACACCATTTTGAGCTTTCAAGCTCTCCCAAACCCTGCAAAATTCTATTCTCCACTTCTCTAGTAACATCCTAGAGGTCCTGGTCTTCTTCAAAGACCAATTTTAGTTCCCTAAGAGGAGGACTCAAAGAGGCGCTTCAAAGAAAAGGTAATGTCCGTTACTGATTCATTCAACTTTATTTCTTCATCCACTTCTTCTTATTTGGTTGTTTAATTATGAAGTAATAACATCAGTATCACTCATATACTGACATGTTATTATAAGTATGAAACAACCCTATTTCACCATCTATCCATCCTATGGAAAATGAAATCACCACGCGTGCGTACGTACGGAATACCGTCTCCACGCCGTGGTGTAATCTATTTTCCATCACCACCTTACTTGGATGGGTATAATGGTTCAAATAAATAACTATATATGATTATTTTAAAGTGATATTGATTCTGAAATAGTATACATACACTCCAATACAAATCCACGATCTTGGGAATGATATCATCACTCGTGCGTACGTACGGACTACCGTCTCCACGACGCGATGAGATTCACTCTCCATGTTAACCATTCATGAATGATTATAAAGTATATATAATGAATAATAATGAAATATATTACATAATAATGATACTTGATTTATGTATATATATATATGTATGTCATTTACTTAATTCCATTCAATTCAAAAGGGAAACAAAAATAGCGTTCATGCGTACATATGGCCTACCGTCTCCATGAACGGTGTATTTCATTACTTTTATCGATCTATAATATATATGTATATGATGAATATATATTATATATAAATCATATTTTACATTCTGGAATTATGTAAATCAGGATATAAGTAATAATATCAAGAATGACAAGTTGAAACACATACGATAAATAAAATGATTTTACCCAAAACGCTGCTTTAACATGGAATTTACAAAAGAACGGGTAATATAAAGTCATAAGTAAAACATATATGATATCATAACAATGAATATGATTATGTAATAAGTCAATGAAATTATTTAAATCATTATACAGGAGGTTCGGATACGTATGAAGCATATCGGACCTATGGTAAGGGATAATTTTGCAAATCTCATTTTTATCCGAGATTTATTATTCGTAAGTAATTACTGGGGTTATTTCTATCATCCATGTCCATGTTTTATAAAAGTGTTTTCATGTATGTTTAATGTCATTTTTACCAGTTTCTGACTTTTATTACATGGTATGTATGAAATCTTTCTTTTACGAAGTACTTTTTGACTTTTCCGACAAAAGTACGAGAAGAATGTTTTTTTAACTTATACGGCACAAACAGATTTTTTACGGTTTTATAAAGCCTTATTTTCCTCAAGCTTCCTCCAAAATATTTCATGACTATTTTCAAAAAAATAATTTTCTTTTAAAATTGGATGACATTTTGTGAAAAGAAAATGATTTTGAAGAATAAAGGATATTTTCCTCAAGAATTCATTTCAAGTGTTTTATCAAAACCATTTTTCATCTAAGATGACATTATTTCATATGTGTATGTTTCAAGTATCATGTCTTTATGGTTTACATGGTTTCACTTTTATTATTATGAAACAATATCCATTACTTTTATATGGATTATGTGATAATAGGATGATGTTTATGAAACCCATTTTATTCGTTGGGTTATTATGAATGATGTATGTTTATTTTGTGGCACAAGTAAGAATGATTTCATTATGAGATGGGTGGGACCTATATCTCCCTCCAATGCATTGGGTAAAGATTTATATCTCATGAGATAGACATGGCTGGAATGGTAAGTTAATCCGGTTTAGTATTACAGGATTGGAACGAGGAGTGAACTCGATTCAGAAAGGGACTTTGTCCACTAAGATGGTCTTGGAAGAAATGCCTTGGCCACTATGGAAATAATTACATGTGCTTAATGGATGCCACAATTACATGTTTTATTCCCATGCTATTTTATCATGGTTTATGTTCCATTATGATCTATGCCTTATGTACTTCCATGTTTTATGTCGTTGCTCAAGATTTTTATGTTTAAATATTATGTTAATGCTTTTAAGTTCAAATGTATATAGTATGTTTTATTTTATCCATGTTTACCCTTACTGAGCATTTGAGCTCACCCTTTTTATGTTTTATTTTCCCCCAGGATCAAAAGAAAGGTTTTAGGTAAGGAAACAAAAAGTGTAAGATATTTAGGGGAGATGTTGAAGATCTTTCACCATGATTAGAAGATTACGTCCCAAGTTTCCAAAGACACTAAACTATTACGGTCCTTGTGTGTCTGTTTTTGTTATATATTAATTATTCCGAAAAAGTAATGTAATGTCCACGTACATTAAGCTTCGGGTCTCTACAAAAAGGTTTTGTGAAAATATCATCAACTTGTTCCAAGGATGGATCATACTGCAACTTCAATTAATTCTTCTGCACATGCTCTTTGATGAAATGATATTTGATAACAATATGTTTTGAATGAGAATGTTGCACTAGATTCATGGTGAGATTGATTTTACTTTGATTATCACAATCTAAGAGCAAGGGTAACTTTACTTATACATGTAAATATTCCAATTGTGTTTTCATCCACCTATGTTTAGTAGTGTCTTGAGTAGGAGCAACATAATCAAAATTGGACATACTGAGATTTACTAAAAAAAATTTCTTTGAATTCTAACTAACACAATTCTGTCCTAAATAGAATAAACCACTAGATGTGGATCTTATATCATCAACATTTTCCGCCCAATCTGCATTAGAATACCCAAATAAATAAATAATATTTGAGCTGTAATACCTGATTCTGAATTCAGTTGTGCTTCTGATGTATCTAAGAATACTTTTTCCAGAAATAAGATGTTATTCTCTTAGAGCACTCTGAAATCTTACACATATTGTAACAACATAAACAATGTCAGGTCTTGAGGCAATAAAATACAATAAACTTCCAATCGGCTTTTGACACTCTTTATGATCCACTTATTTTCCATCCCTGTCATTACTCATATTTGTTCCTACTGAAATGGGCGTGGAAACAAGTTTTGAATTTTCCATGAAAAACCTCCCAATAAGTTCTTTTTCATACTTTACTTAAGAGTGGAAAATTTATTCTTTCTTTTGATGGATTTGTAACCCAAGAAAGTATTTCATTTCTCCCAGCATGGAAATTTCAAACAAATTATTCATTTATTCAGGAAACCTTTCACATCTTCCTGCATTAGTTCCAACAAAGGTAATATCATCAATATAAACAATTACAGCGAGGGAATAATCTTGACTTTCTATGATGTAAAAATTGTTATCCACTCTTCCTTTTTTAAAATTAATATTTCTTAAGAATGTATCCAATTTGGAATACCATTCCCTAGGAGCTTATTTTAGGCCATACAATTCCGTTTTCAAACTGCACACCTAACCTTCATATTTCCCAATAACAAATCCACAAGGTTGTTCAATATAAACCTCTTCTTCAAGATCATCATTTAGGAATGCACATTTAACATCCATTTAAAAGATAATGTAGCATAGTTGTACGGAAATAATAAGAAAGATATTGATTGTTTAGTGTTTTCCACCAGAGAAAAGGTTTCATTAAAATAATACCCTCAATATGTGAATACCCTTTGCAAACCAATCTTTCTTGTTTCTTATAACTTCACCTTCTTCATTCATCTTGTTCCGAAAAACCCATTTTGTGCCGATGGTGTTATTGTTTTTTAGGCTTGGGTATGGGTTCCCATGCATTGTTATTTTCAATATGATTCAATTCTCTATTCATAGATTGAACCTATTCCAGATGCTCAAAAGCTTCTTTCACATCATTTGGTTACACTTTTGAATATAAGGAAGTGTGTGTAATGGAATTGGTTGTTCTTCTTGTTTGAACCTTCTAATGTTGATCACTAATTATATTACAAGCTTCCACATGTTTACCAATACTTGGATAAGATTTTTTATTGTCTTCCTCTTCACTGGAAATAGCTAAGTCAGATTCTTCATCTTTATTAGGATTACAATCATTTGTATCATTTTTAGAACTAGCTTCATCAACTTGCTCAACTAGTTTATCTGTCTGGACATGTTGATCATTATGAGAGATTTTAATAACTTTTACATCTACAATATCAACAATTATTCTTATTTATTTGTTGAAACATATTTATCCCATTCCTTCTAGAGTGTATCTTAGAAAGATTCCATCCTCACCTTTCTTCTCAATATTACCATAGTTTCCACCATTCTTCTTTATAATACAAGGACTCCCAACAACTCTAAAGTTCTTAAAACATAGAGTTTTTCCATAAAACAATTAAAATGGAGTCATACCTAATTGAGTCCTATAGAAACAAAGGTTATGAATATAAATAGTAGTACTCATGGCTTGCCTCCAAATGTAATGAGAATGGCCATGCTCAAGTAACATGGTTCTTCCTATTTCCATTAGGCTTCTATTCTTTCATTTAGAGACCACATTTTTTTTGGGAGTGTATGTAAAGCTATACTCATGCCGAATTCCATGCTTGTCCAGATAGTATTAAAACTATTCACTTTTTTATTCACCACCATTATCAGTTCTCAACATCTTCAGAGAGTACTCACATTCTTTCTCAGATTTTCTTTTGGAACTTTTAAACATTTTCATAGCATCTGATTTTTGTTTCATATACATGACACAAGTAATATGATTAAAGTCATTAATGAAAGTAATGAAGTACTTATATCCATGTGTTTATTGCTTTCTCATTGGACCGCATATATCAGAATGGTTCATCTCCAGGTGTTGTTTTGAACAAATATCAACTTTCTTATGTAGAACATTTGTAATTTATCCTTTCTGGCAGATAAGGAAACACCAATCTCTTCTAAAACACTGTCACTTTTAGATAACTTTCTCACGTTTCTATGACACATATGCCTAATCCGTTTATTCCTTAACTGATTCACTTCCACCATACTCATGTAACAAGATTTTTTGGATTCACCAACCTGAAACAAATTTATTTTTGTATGTTGGCCTCTTGTAACAATCTTTCTACATTCTTCACTCTTTACAACCAATCCATATTTCTTGAAGATAACATTGTTACCTTCATCACACAATTGTGAGACCCTTAGATGGGCGGGTTTTATCCTATCAACATATAATGTTTTTTTAGATTTCATATTTTCTATTCTAATAATGCCTATCCCAACACCTTTGATTTTCAATGATTTGTCATTTCCAAATGTTAATGTGCCTTCTTTATAATATTTCACACCCTTCAACAATTTCATGTCTACTTTCATGTGATATGAACACCCACTATCAAGTATCTAGGGTCGTTCTCCTTTCATGGATTTTAATGAAGTTTCAACAACCAGTGCCTTTTATCCATTCTTTTCATTCATCACCTTCAGCTTTTCAGAATTCATAATCATTTTCTAAGCTGGTAACAAAACTAGACATCCTTTTGCAATGTTTCTAGGTTTGTCACATCTTTCGCATGTAGTTTCCATTGGTTGGAACCTATTTTCAAACTTCACTTCTTTATTTTCATATTTTTTCAAGACAACCTTCCCAATTTTCTTTCTTTTAGGATATTGAATCCCTATAAATCTCTTCATTTCATAACCTATGGGATAATAGTAATGTTGTCGATTTAACCAACACATACTTTATGTGTGCACGAATCCCCCACAATACTAGAAAAACCCATAGAAAGAGTATTTTCCTCTAAAACCTCCATACTAATCAGAATTCTGAAAACATTTCCCAACCATCTTCTTTTCACTTTCAATCAGATTATTCTTCCTCTTTTCAGCCTTGATAGAATCAGAATTATTTGAAACTTTTCCAGATCCAGATAAAACCTTTTCAGACTCAGTATGTTTTGTAACATCTGAATTCTTCACTTTGACAACATCCATAACCTTCCCAACAACCTTCTTTTCAGACACAATTTCATTATTATTCTCACCCTTTGATGGTATCTTTTATTGAACATTATCAGGCTTCTCATTATGAGAACATTCACCAACTTCAGTGATAGAGTTTTGGAAATATAGACTTTTCTTTTTAGCTGCAGAGAGTTTTTGTTGGACAAATTCCAACTCTTCTTCTTTTGCCTTCATCTTCACTTCCAAAAACACATTATGATTCTTTTCATCTTAAAAAGACTTATTCAAATAATCATCTATTTAACCATAATTTCTTTATCACCATAAAAAAAATTCTTGGTTTCTTGAGCATTTATCTTCCAACTTCTTGTTTTGATTTTAAAGCCTTATGATCTTTCTCAAACATTCTTTCAACTTTTTTTTCAATTTCATTTCAGGCTGAGTTTATTCTTCCTCAGAACTACTTCTTCTGAATTCTTCACCATTCATTGTTGTAATGAATGTATTTTATTTACCACACTCAATTAATTTTTTAGATTCATCATCATTCTCTTCTTCTTCTTCATGTTTGGAAAAGAAAATTCTTCTTCTTGATTTGATGAATTTTATTTCTTTTCCTTTGTCTCCATTTTTCATCCACAATATTCTCATCTTTATTTCTCAAATATCACTATCCTATTCTTTCTTTCCTTGAGGAAAATTATCCACAGAGTGACCAATACGTCCACATTCAAAAAATTTCAAGGGAAGTTTCCATTTGTATTTCTATGTACCTCTTTTCACATTGTTAGAAAACAAGTTTAGGATTCCATTGAGATTTTTACATACCTCTCTTTCAGAGTCAGAATCACCAGCTTCAGCTTTAGTAACAATATTCTTTGACTTTTCTTTCTTTATAGCCTTGAATGGTATTTCTCTATAAATATTTTTTTTATCTTCATAGATTTCTCTCTTCTCATTTCATAAGTGATAAGAGTTCTATGTAAATCATCAATATATAATGTTTCAGGATTTGTATCATCCAATGACGAAACATTTGAATCAAATTTATCAGGTATGATTCTCAAGATATTTTCAACAACTATAGAGTATTTCCGAGTTTCACCAAGACATTTTATAGTACTCACAATATCATTCACCCTGGTATATAATTCCCCAATAGATTCATGCTCACCCATCTTCAAATCTTCAAAATTCAATCTCTATATTTATAATTTTGCATTCTTTAGTTTTGTATTACCTTCGTATATGTTTTTCAATTTATCCCATATACCTTTATGTGTGGAAACAAAATTCACTCTCAAGAATTTTCCTTTAGAAAATGAAGATAATATAACATTCTTGGCCCTTTAATCATTCTCATGAAACTCTTTTTCAAGAGGTGTAAGTGGAGCACTATCATAAATGGGAGGAAACCCAATTATTGTAGTTTTAAGAACATCATAACTGATAGACATAAGATATGGAAGAATTCTACCTTTCTAGATATGATATTTCTTTCTATAAAAGTCCCTAATACCTTTATTATTAACACAGTTCACATTCTCCATCAGCAATTAATAATGAAGGGAACCTAGCTCTGATACCACTTGAAAGTGCCCAGTTGGAGTATTGTATCCCTGAGAGGGGGAGGGGGTGAATCAGTGATACTATTTTTCTTTTATGTTTCTTTTTAATTGAAACAAGCATTGCCTCCTGTTAGAGATTTCAACTCCCTACGGAGAAAAAAACTCAACACACATCCAAAGGACCAGAAATATTTACAAGGATCACTATTAAATAAGAATAGCTATGTCCTTGTTATGGTTTGGTAATGATCCAAGACCATACAATCCACTAGAAATAAATTCTTGGATTGTAAAGAGTAAGATGTACCCTTTCACTCATGTAGCACTATGAATCAATACCGGTAGTGTGTGTGAACCATCTTAGCTCAATAGGGTAATAAATTTTTTTGTAACAACTCATGTTACCTGTGCTTCTTTTCAATTCAACAAATGCATTCAAATTGTAATACATTTCATCAATTCCTTACCCAGAAGAATGGTAAGACCTACCTGGCCTTTTTTTATAAAACACTGAGTCTGATTCCTCCATGTCTGATTCTTTTAAAACAATGCTCCTAGTCCTATAATTTCAAAAAAAAAAATCCCCCAGTCCAATTTTTTGATAGAAAACAGTAGAGTTGAATAGAAAAAACTTCAATTCTCAAATACAATTGTCATGCCAAAAGAATATGAATGAAAGAGAACTACCCAAGATAATTGTCTATTCGAATAGAATTGATCTCTTCTTATCTCTAGAAACCCAAAGCCTCTCTGTCTTCAATGGTGAATAGTTCAAGAAAACACCATGTACAATGTACTTGTTTCACTTTTATAGGTGACCCAAAACATGTTTAGGTGGGAATCCCGAAACACATTCCTGCTCTCTTAAATTCATCCAAATCCGATTTTCAACCAAAATCTCAGAGCAATTATTACTTTGTCAACGCTTCTCGATTATTCTCAAATCTTCTACAATCATCATATCTTCTTTTCGAGACAACCATTTAAAATGTCAACAAGATTACAAATGATGATCAATACATGGGTTTGAATCATATTTTCTCATACTGATTTCTTCAAAATAATCATTGATACCATACCGATTGAATGTGTTTGAAGAAATACATTTCTCCACTTGAGATACAATCACTCTTTTAAATGAATGTCTCCACCTTGATAATTCTTTCATATATTTCATTTCTCTTGACACTATTGAGAAAACACATCATCACATTAAAAACCAGTGCTAGAATCATGACTACATTCATGACTTTGAATTCATTTAGGATCAACTTTAGCATCGTCTGACTTCAATTGTAAAGTATTATAACTTTCTATTTATTACTGCTAATTTCTTTTCATATCAACCCAAGAATGATATTTTCTGGATACAAATGGTCTAGATACCAATATCCTGAATACAATAATATCTGGTTACGATCATTTTGGATACGATCCTTCCAGTTATGATCATTCTGGATATGGTTATTCTGGTTATGATCATCCTGGTTAGGATCATTCCAGTTATGATCATTCTGTTTATGATCACCGTGGATACGATCATTCTAGTATGATCATTGTGGTTATGATCATCCTGGACATGATCATTCTGGCTATGATCATTCTGGTTATGATCATTTTGGATTCAATCATTCTGGTTACGATCATCCTGGATATGATCATCTTGGTTATGACCATTCTGGTTACGATCATCTAGGATACAATCACTCAGGTTATGATCATTCTGGATACGATACAATAAAATCTGAAAACGAAGATCCACTTGAGTATGATGAAATACAATATGATATGATTCATTCTCAATCAACACCATCTCTTTCCTTTTCTTCTACCCAAATATGAATGTTTTGAAAAACAATCGGTGTCTCACCATCCATCAGCATCACCTCCTCCATCGACACCACTTTCATGGAAACCACCTTTCCATCGGTACATCTTTCATTGGCACCACCTTTCCGTCGGTACCACTTTGATTATTTTAAAATACAATTGGTAATACCTCTTAATCTAGATATAGTTGTTTTGATAAAAAAAATCATCACCGCCTCTTCAGTATGGATACGATTGTTTTGGAAAATAATCTATACAACATTTTTTCTGATTGTATTTAAAAAAAACTAAATATGATTCTTTTCTGAATAGAATCATTTCATTCAATACCCATTCCTTCTATCAGGTTTTCAAAAAAAGTTCCCAATACAACTCATGATTTATAATAAATACAAATCAACAAATCATCTTCAAAATTGAAACAAAAGTTTCACATCGGTTCTAGTGTGAAACCGATGAAAATTCACTTCCAGTATGATAAATACTCCTGTGAGAACAATTCTTCTTGTAACTGATCAATTATTTCATAAAACAAAATCTCAAAATAATTTTTTCCAAAACAAAGTGATGTGATTTATTTTCTTCAAAAACAACCTTGACAACAAAAGACAACTCGGGAAACCTTTACCACCTTCATCATTATCTTGGTCCCAACATCGATTACATCTCATTATTTATTCTTAATTTAAGTTATGGATTTAATGAATGAATAAAAAAGAAGTGAAAAAAATGTGTACAATCTATCAATGAATAATAAATAATTATAAATTATCATGTGATCGCTCTGATACCACATGAAGGATTCAAATACAGAAGAGGCACCCATTGGGCATAACAAATTTGATTTTTGTCATAATACATAAATAATTAATGATTTACATGAAGAATAATCATTATGACCAACAAAATTAATATAAAGATTAATTTACAAGTTCCAAAAACAAAAAAGTGGGGATATTTTCATATATAATTTCTAATTAATTTATTTAGTAAAAAATCACTTTTTGTTGAATTATTTCTTAATTTTAGATGATCAGATGAAGACCTTTTTTATACCATAATTTTTTCAAAGGAATCAAGGATATATCCCCTAAAGAGGGGATCCACATGTTCTTTTTTAACCTCTGATCATTGTCATATAATCCTATGGGTTCTAGCATGGATGAATCTAATGATTATGTTGATTACTAATGATCATAACTAAATCCTTTAAGGTGAGAAATATTTTCTATAGTGGTGTATAAATGACTTACATTCTTTATAGTGTTCTAGGAGAGAGCTCTATAGGGATTGAGATGATCCTCTCTAAAATTCATTATGCATAATAAATGAATGTTGCTAGAGCTTAGGAAAAAAGGTCAAAATTAAGTTTAAATAATTCTAGAGTTTAAAAATTATTACTACACAGAGGTCCATATCATTTTCATAATCCTCAGTGAACCCCATGTATAATTAATAATAATATTTTTATTATTTTCTTGACATGCATTAAACTCACCAATAAAATAAATATTTTTTCTGAATAAATAATCTAATATTTATTTAAATAATATTTAATATGAAATTTATCTCCAGACAATCAAACTCAGTCCACTAATCCTTCTCAATATTTATCTAGAATTGAATAATGACTATTTAATTAACTAATTAAATATCACTACATTATTCACCAATAAATATATAAATATTATATTCAAAAATTTATTGAATAAATATTTATTAAATATTTATGTAACTAAATAAATAAATATATTTTTTTCATTGTGTATAAACCAAAATAAATAATTATTATATGTTCATGTAATTAAATAAATAAATACCTACTGAATAAATATTTATATAAGTATTTAATGCGTATATATATTCTATCAAATAACTGTTGATTAAATATTTTGATCAAACTAATATGAATAATTATTAAAACATATATGAAAATAATATTTATCCAATAAGTTAATTTCATATGGAATTTAACTTAGGTTTTGAATATGCTTAATGTGTGACCCTCTCGGACCCTTTCTTAGTGGCATTAGAAAACACTACCTAACGTCTATATTTAGCATCTAGAAACATGCCAAGGATCCCATTGAGAAAGAAGTTAATGTCATAATGATATTTAACCTCCTAAAAATGTATACTATATAATATTTTCCATTTATTTAGATATCTCTAATTAATAAGGTTGTATACGTGCATCATTAATCTATATGCTTGATGTCTCTTTCTTTGACTTTTCAAAAATGAACTCGCCAACAAAATTCCATGTCCATGGACTTAATTAGGTAGTTCTATTTCCATAAAAGGGTCAGAGATGTCAACTTCCATTTAAGAACATAAGGGATAAATCCTTTCTTTCATTATTTTTAATATAATATCACGCATGTTGCACCCAATATACCATACTTTCCATGAAAATATTACATCATGGTTTGGTCAGTACATCAAATTGCATGACTCAAGACATGCATTAACAATAATATTTAAGTATAAAGATCATTATAAATGTCCACAGATAGAAAAATCCAATTACACACATAAATGTGGATTTCTTACAGTTTGATCTTGTTCTCATAATCACCCATGCTAATGATTACCAAGGGCATGCACCAAGAGAAAGTGTCTCAATGTCCTATTTGTCTCCACTCCTGAGGAACTGTGTCATTTGTGCCCCATCATATGATATCATCTGATAATAGAACTTATATTTATGAATATTTTCATGACACTTCTGGGTTATCATAATAGCGAGGAATTGTTATGACCTTTCACTACGACATACACACTTATGAAATTATCATATGCCATGAAACATATAAGAAAAATCATGATGTGATGAACTTTATATTAATATTCAAAACAATGAGTATAGGTAATCATGAATTATGTAGAAGTTTTTAATAGGGAACCAAATCCATCATAGAAGGATTTTTTTAAAAAATAGACATGTGACAGGATTAGAAAAATTGAATAATTCAAAGATTCTGATATCGATGAAAGGTTTCTTAATCCATCAGAAGAAGTAAATGAATCATGGATACATATGATCATTATCACTTTTTGAGACAATAATAAGTTAGCTCAGTGAGTAGAGAAATAAATATTTTGTGCAAAGATTAGCAGAATTAAGTTACTAAATAAGTATTAGAATGATTTTCCATCAAGGAATGAAGATTTCTTACAAACAGAACTCTATTTGGTGATGTGGTATAAAGTTAAGATATTGGGGAACACAACGGATGTAGATGGGCTAAGGGTTTAGAATTTATCCTCACCGATTTATGTAAATATTTCAGCTCTAGTGATGTGAATCTCTATAAAAAAATTAGAATATCTTACATGGTTATTTGAATAATAAAAAATAAAAAATTACCTCAATTGATTTGAAGGTGTGTTCATCAACTGCTCTTCATCGATGACTGTTTCTCAAAGGAACTGAATACAGATCCCTCTAGATCATCTACATGTCATTAGAAAGTCCACATGAGCATCGATCATTGAAATCCAAGTACTATCATATATATCTGATGATGAATTCAACATCCTGATGATCACTGTTACATCAATCCTTTGATCCATAGAGGAGAACTCAGATCAATTACTAGGACTGAGAGATTCCCTCTCTAGGATGCAGTTGATAGGAAAGATATGCTCTCAAATTCATTTGCTGAATAGCACCACAAATGAGAATCATCTTCCACTTATATAGTGAGGTTCAAAATAATTGTAAATGGAACCTAGAACATTGAATATTTATTACCCCCTCAGAGAGACATAAATGACATGTTATGGACAACTAACTATCATAAAAATAATTTATGTTTTTACACATTTTTGTAATATAATAAATATATTATCTGATAAAATATATCAATTAACTCAAATTATTATTCCAAAAAAAATTAAATTAACCTTGAATTTTAAAATAACATTCTTTTGTTAAAAAATTTCCCATGTATTCACTTAATATTATATGAATAATATAAATAAATAAATTCAATACCAATTAATCTAAACTCAAGTAATATGATTTTTTATTCTTGGAGATCGTATATTCTCGGACATTCCCGAACCCCGGTGGTGGGGTCCCCCATGTCTTAAACTCCTATGAATTTGAACAAGAGAGACTTTAGAATACACTTAGTGTGTGACCCTTTAGACCCTTATCTCGATAACAGTGAATACCATTCATATACCAGAGGAAAATTTTAGCAACGCATCAAGGAACCTATTGAGATAAGGACAAGTCATATCAATTTATAACCTTTCCTAGAAACACATGACATGAAATATAATCTCTTTGTCTCGTGATATCTATTAAATATGGATTCATACATTGTGTCATAATCCTTTCTTGATTTATTTTTTACTGACATTACTAGAGAAACATACCATCTTCTACCATAAACATGGATTTAATGAAGGCACTGTCATCCTGATCAACTAGTCCCAAGATATCACTTCCTTCCAGAAGTGACAAATTTTATCTTGATTATTCAATCTATGCCATACCACCAATGGTTCACCCAATTCAAGCTACCTCACTATAACAGAAATGCCACAATTTTTCTTCCATAATACTGTTTAATAAAATAGTGTACACTTATATTAATCTTATGTTATGAGACCATTATAGGTGTTCATAGATAGAAATAACCAATGTCACATAAAACATGTGGTGTTTATATTGGTGGGCCAGTTCCCATGATCTCATGTTCTTGAGATCACCAATTGAAAACTTTATTAGAAAAAGTATCAAGGATTATGATCCCACAACACCTAATAGTCATACATAATATGTGTCTAATCATAATTATGTGTCTAGACCACATATAATATGCTTAAGATTACTTTCATGGTATCTCAAGCTTATTGGTATAACCTATGAACTAATATAACCATTTGATATGACAAATAATCTATAGAAATATCCATCTAAATAGGGGAAAAATATATATCAATTCTATTATGGTAAGAATAAATCATGATTAAATCACTGTATACAAGATATAGTAATGAAAAATTACTATTAAAGTTGGGTCCAGAGAACCCACTTTTACAACATAAAGAGCTTATCCTTGGGAAAAGGACTTGGAAGAAGCTTCTATGATGAATAAAAAGAACCTGTATATATATTATACATGATTATTGTTATTTTTGAATATTGATTCATTTGTGAATAAAACACCATGATAAACATATTGTAAGATAGTCTTTGAGATGTGGTAAAATATATTTTAAAATATGTTAGATGACTTAAGACAAGGGGACCATCCATGGGAAAAGAATAATTAGTAGAGAGAAGAAACCATACAAAACAAATAAATTGTATATAGAGTATATATATATAAACTCTAATTGAATGTATATGGAGTATATATTTATAAAAGGTTGATCAATAGAGAAATTCAACTGGATCAATGAAGTAATACATGAAAATTGACAATATGCATCTTCATTTCATTAAATATGGTTAATGGAATTTAACGATGAGCAAAAAAGTATATTGAATTTTTTTATCATTTATGATCAATAAACATAATAATGAGAATGAAGTTTTTTTCCTATTTATATGAAATTATTCATTGTTATGTTAGGATGAAAACAAAATTTAAGAATTTAAATCATATCAAAATGGATTTCCAGATGAACAAACTTTTGAGTGTTTATTTTTGATGTGATGATAAAATAAATTATTTATTGTCTATTAATTTATATTTTTTGTTTTAAGGAGGTTTGGAATTAATTTATAGAAGTTGGTGAAATTTTTAATGAATCTATATTATCTTAAATGATTGTTGGAGAAATCCATAAATTTGGAAAAGTAAGGGTTTTGTGAAACATCATTGGAGTCTACTTGACACAATTTAAATTTAAGCCTACTAATGTATCAATAGGGATATGAATTTTGGAAACTATCTCTATTTGAAAATGGGACTATGATCATGGTTCGATAGACAAAATCAACATAACCATGGTCACAGGTGGCCTAAGACCACAATCCACATGAACCATGGCCACATGTATGCATAAAGTTACCTATGGACGATGTCCATATATATCATGGCCAAAATCCATACATAAGGATATGGTCCACATGGACCATTTCCATATGCCAAAATTATGTCCATACTCTACATGGACCTTGTACATAGGATAAACGTATAGCCATAGTCAATGTGCTCTATGGCTATAAGTCTATGCAGACCCAAAATGCGTACATTTTTTTGAAAAGAATAATAAAAATAATTATAAATATATAATAACTATTATATATATATGTGTGTAAATATTTATATTTTTTTTATATATTCATATTTATATGTATATATAAATATGTATAATTTGTTTTAGGTTAGTGGTAGAGGGTTATAAAAGAATATGAGGTTGTAGGATTAAACCCCATTATTTTTATTTTTAAAAGAATATTATAACAAATACAACCATGGGTAGTTCCCATGGACATACACATCTTAACACTCTATTCCCACATGGAAATAATCTTATGAATATAAAAACACATAAAAAATTGTAGATTAATTTAGAATATTATAAAATATATATATATGAAGTTGTAGGATTAAACCTCCTTGGTTTGAATTTTTTAAAAAAATTACAAGGGCTATAACCATGGTTGTATCCACCCCTAGGCCAGTTACAGTCAAGATGAATAAGTTAATATATTTCACAATAAATTTTTAGAAGTTACATTATTTTTTATCAATGTTTTAGTTTTGGATGTTTTGAGTTTCAAGTGAGGATGAATTTGCTCCATTTTTCTAATTCTGGTTATGAAACAGTAAGAATTTGAATTATTATGATGTTTTTATTCTTCTAAGAACAAAGTTTTTGTTAGTTTGTAAAAAATGAATTTTTTTCAGAGCATATAACACTATGTGTGACAATAAAATTGGATCACCTCTGTTAATGAACCCAACGACTTTGGTTTTTCCGCTTATAGGAGCAGAGTGCATGTTAAGTTAGAGAGTATCCAATTAAAAAATATGATGCATGATTTAAAACATTAGAAAATATTCAAAATTTGAAAAATATATATGCACACATGATTTATCTTTAGTTACCCATCATCTTCAACCACACACCACATCTGTAAAAACATGATGCAACTAGTAGGATCTTAACTCGGGTAAATCACAACAAGAAATTCCCAATTCAGCGATGCTTTAAAATATTTCTAATTTATTTAATGATTTTTATGAAAAACATAACGAAATAATGTAACTCAAATTTAAAAAATTTATAAACATTACTAATAGGTGATTTCTATAACCATCACCAATTAGAGATACCTTTTTTCTCGATGTTTTTCAGAAACATCGGTAAATTATTAAGTAATTATCCAAGTTTTAAATTAATGCAACTATATTTTTGGAAATTCATGATAAAAAATATTTGTTTTAATAAAAAAATTCATAATTTTTTATATAGGGCCCATTCCACCTAATCAGCTCATGCTACCCATTCACACTACATCACCCCCCACACACACAACGCCATATGCTTAACCACCCCAACCAAAACTAGGATCAACTAATATAAACTAATTTTATCATAAAAATGTAATATCTTATATTTATACATATATTAATATATTTCAGTGTTTAAATAATTAAATATAGATATATATATGTATATTTTTTATTACTAGTAGAGGGTATTGAAAAACCGAAGAATCCATTGGGATTGGGTGATACCAGGCCCACATCAGTCTTCTGATATGAACATCCTGCACGTCATGTTAATAAGTAATTAATATATATATATATATATGTTTATATAATATATATATATATATCTATGTGTGTGTGTGTGTCTGTTTACAAATACATGTATATATATATATATATATGTCTGTTTATATATACATGTGTGTGTGTGTTTATATATATATGTGTTCATGTGTGTATTTAGAAACACACACACATGTTTATATATGTTTGTATTTATATATGTGTATGTATATATATATATGTCTTATATATATTATGATATTTAAAAACATGTTAATGTATTTGTATGTCAATATAAATTTTTATATATGTATATATATATATATAATTTTTTATTTTTATATACATATAAATTAATAGAATTATAATTATACAGATTATTAGAAAAGTTTTAAAACATTGGTAAAAACGTCACAAAAATATCAATGTTTTCCTAAAATCATGGATAAATTTAAAATTTATGTGTGTTATATATAAAAATATATGTATATATATTTATATGTGTGTGTTTTTTTTATATTTATATATATCTAAATATATATTTACATGAATGAAAAGAAATGGGGTACATTTTCAATAAAATCATGTAACAGAAAAATGTTGGGAAGAACTCGGTGAGACTCAATCTCGAGGCTTCATCGAGACACACAGGTGAAGCTACCACAAAGCTCTACCCTAGAACCTATTTAAATATATATATATGTGTGTGTGTGTGTGTTTATATATATATATTATATTTAAATATTTGTTAATGTATATATATATATAATATTATATATATATATATATAAATTAATATAATTATACTTATATATAATTATCCATGTTTTGAAATAATTGTAAAAAATGTTGCTAAAATAACCACTTTTTCTTTAAAACATTGCTAAATTAGCCACATTTTTTTTTGAAAAAATCCTTATATTAGCCATGGTTTTTATAGAAACATCAATAATAAGTACATTTTTTGGATAACATGGCTATTTTTAAATGTAACACTATTTTCCAAAAACCTAGAAAAATTAGGAATGTTTTCATAACAAAATTGAAAAAATGAATGATGTTTTTAACATGGATAAATTTTAAATTAGCCACATATTCAAACTTGTCGATAAATTAGTAAACTTTTCAAAAACAATGTCACTAAATTTAACATTATCAATGTTTTTAAAAATGGATAAAAATACACATTAAATTGGCCATGTTTTTAAAAAATGTGGCTAAATTAGAAATATTTTCTTCAAAATGTGTCTATGTTTAAAATGAACCATGCTTTTAAACATCACTAAATATTTTTTCTAAAATAGAAACATTTTTTTCTTAAAAATGTGGCTAAAAAACTATGATAAATTATTGCTTTTATAGTGAATCATGATATGATCTTCAGCTACATTTGAATATCGTTCCCCATAATGATGTCCTTACCGAAAACTCAATCTCTAGAAGATAAATGTAGTGGACACTATGAAGTTAGGTGTAGTTCATCAAAAGAACGATTATGGGTATTACCGAATAATGCAACCAAGCACTAGAGGATGGTGGTTGGAGGTATAAAGTTTCTATGAACTGTTTTTAAGATGAAAGCATCAATTTTTAATAGAAATTATAATTGGAGATGATATTTCTAGATCATACTATTGGATATGCACTAAAATAATTAGATGAAATATTTATTTTTGGTTAATTTATATTACATTTAGTTTCATTAAATTATAATCTATTATGAATGGATTAAATGACTTGAATATTAGTTGAATATAGATCAATTAAATAATGATTATAGGAATAAATTAATATAAATACATAAATATGGTCAACACATTTAATTTAATTAAATACATCATGGATGGCTATATAAATGGTTACAATACCTCCTATTGAGAATAACTAATTGTCTGTAAGCCTCTAAATTCTCTCTTCCTATCATACCATTTTTTATAATCCAATATAAAGGTTATATTACCGTTTCATAATTTGGGTATTCTTGTGATACAATCATGAATCCATTGGTCAGTGTACCTCATAGAGGTTGGGTTCATTTGTTCACTAATTCATGATCTTTATCAAGCATTCTCCTTCACTGAGGAATTAGAATTCTTCTATGGTTGGCATTTTATAGGTACTCTATTTTTAAGGTTTTATTTACGCATTGATTCTTGAAGATAAGTTTTCCTATTTTTGGGTTCTATTCTACTGCATGCGATTATACGATGATCGTTCAAAACCCATTAGTGGTATAATAGGGAAGTTTCTTTAAAGAATTAAGTTGTTTATAATTTTAAGAAGAAAAATGTTTTGATAGTAAAATGATATTTTTAAATCATTTAAATAAATAAGAAAAAAATAAAATTTATCAATTAAATAATTATTTAATTTAATTTTTTATGTTATTTGTATTTATAAAATGGTTTATAAAATGGAAATAATATTAATAAGCCTTAATAAAATTTGTTTTTAACCTACTTCAAATATGAAAATTTCATAATTATTACTATTGTTTATGAAAAATAAATAAAGTATTTATTTTTATCAAGATAATTCAGATATTAATTGAATTATATTTTTACACATTTTCTATAAATACCGAAAAGATATTTTGAAATATTTACAAAAAATTATAAATATGTTTTATAAATTAATTGGCTATAAAATTCTTATGGTTAATTGTTAAATATTTTTCAAACATGAATGGTTTATAAAAGTTTATAAATCATTAAAAATAGTATTTTGGGAATATTTAAATTTATAAATGGTTTTTAAATTAATTAATTATAATTTTTTTATAATTTATCAAATATATGTTTAATAGTCATTTATTGAAAACATATTTCCCATATTAAATGTTCACATTTATGATTACTATTGAAAAATTAAATGGTGTGCTTTATGATATAAGAATAATTGGTTTATTTAGAAATCATAAAAGGTGGTTTATAAAGAGTTTAAAAATTACTACATATATGATATTTAGATCATATAAAAATGATCATATAATAGATATTGAATTATAAAATGTTTATAATTAATGAAATATCATATAAATGAATTTAATATTAAATATGAATGGGTATTTATTAAATTATATATAAAATGTTTATATTCTTGCTCATTTTTAAAATGTTTATAATTACAATTTATTTATGAATTGTTCATAAATGTCTCGATTTTTGGAAAATAATTTTTTTTTGTTTCTTAAATTTAATTGATATTGATGTTTAGTTTATATTTATTTCATTGAAAATATTCAAATTAAATTGTATTTATTTGGATATTATTTAATCCTTATAAAAAATGTTTTGATGATTTATATTATCAAGGTTTTGATAATAATTAAATATGTGACATTTAGATTATGTAAAAGTTTTACATAATCAAAATTGAATTATGAGTAATTTATAATTCTTAAAATATCATATATTTAAAAAGGAAATTCCATATAATAATAAATATGAAAGGGTTCATATTAATTACAATATAAATAATTTATATTCAAAATTGTGGAATGTCTATAATGTTAAAGATGAAATTATAAAAGTGTTTATAATTTGATTTTATTTATGAAATTATGCATAATTTTTTATCCCATGTTTAAATACGTTAATTATTAATTTAATTAAAGAATATTCCCTATTTTTTAAATATTTATCAATTATTTATACTATGAAAAACTCTATGACAATTTTTATACAAAAAAATGTTTATGCGAAGGAGCCTTGCATTACATTCTTGGTATGATAATGAATTTAGTCATTCATCCATATTGAACTCAGTTTTTATTTTAGTTAGATTATTGAGATCAGTTATTAGGAATGATTTGTGTATATTAGGTGTTAGAGATATCAGGAATTGAATTCTCTCTTGATTAAAGTATCCTTGGGTAGAGGAAAATGGTGTTAGACTACATAACTTCCTAGAGGTGTGTCGTGGCTAGGAATGTGAATGAGGTTGGATATTTGTCGATCTGGGCTTACACATATGTAGTTTTTTAGTCTCATATAACTCGATTCCTTTACATGAAGCATTCATATACATAATGCATATGATGTATTTGGATATGTATGAATATAAATAAATTTTATTTTATTGTAATTAAAAAAACATATGGGTTGTGTAAGTGTTTCACATTAATGTGGTGTAAACACATTAATGTTTTGGTTTGAATGGGGATTTCCAAAAATAAATTGTTAGAAGAATGTATAAAAAGTAAGGGAATAAAACATGAGAAGATTATTATTAAATAGGATTTAATAATTTTGAATTTAATATGCATATGATGCATATTAAATTGGTGAGAATTTAAAAATGAAAAACCATCAAATACTAAGTGTGAGATTTTTTCCAATGAAATGATTTTCAAGGCCTCAATAATTCAATTGGGTTATTTCATTTATATATTGGGTGCTCCTAGATTATGTTGTGTAAGTAAACAAAGTAATGAGTGACTCTGGATCATCTTGTTGGGTAGTTTCATGCCTACAATTGGTGTGCCTAGATTTTACTTGGTTAGATTGTTTTTGGCATTTTATTTGGGTTACACTAGATGTGAATCCCAAATGGTTGGGATACTATAGGAATATATTTGAGTGAGTCCATATGATTTATTTGGATAAAGGTTTATCCACTCAACAATCCAAGATACACAACTGTTGTGATTATGATGAATCCCTACATAAATAAGTAAGTTGTGAGATAAAATCCAAGGTGGATTCATTTCTTAGAGATATATGGATTTTTTGATCACTGAATAGATATGATGTACGAGGTTATGAATTTTAGTGGGTGCACTTTCATTAAAACCCTTGATGAAAAGATATAACACATGGTATTCATCTAATAAAAAGTTATGTTCTAGATAAATCCATAATCATCATAAAACCAAACCAAATATTAATCCTTAAAAGATGAAGCTTAGAATTAGGAACTCATAAGACTGGTACCGTAATAAAAGTTCGTGAGAAATTGATATATTATTTTTGTTAGAATAGTTCCTTCCTATGTAACATATATTTGAAACTATTCAACAAGTGAATATAGTAGCTTATGGAAGCATGTTAGGATTAGTTTAAGGTTTCAAAGGAATTTAATGAATAATTCACCTATGTAATTATAGTTTAATATACTCAATTTTATTGGGTATGTCTATGATATTCAATATGATTTAATAGGATTATAAAGACTGAAGAATTCGTATAAGGATTGTTTTGGTTATGGAATTTATCCTACTATCATATATAGAAATTTTCCAGCAAGGTGGATTAATTCAAGATAATTCTACCCAATACTCTCAATGTTTTAAGAATATATCAACTAGGTATAAGATGACTGGATTCTGGTAATGTGAGTACACTATAAGTAGGTAAAAGATCAAACTATAAGAAAAAAAAGTTATTGAAAAGGTTTGAAAATATTTCTTTAAAAATATGATAAAGGTCATTGAAACAATAGGTTATCATGAATGAATAGTGATAATTCAATATGATTGGATTATTCAAGAAATACCTGAAGTGGTTAGGGAACTCCATGGAATTCCCAAGCCAGGTATTAATGTTATATTAATTAATTATTCAATTTTAAATGGTATTAGATATCGAGTGTATGTTTTACAGGTGTTATAAATATATAGGTTTTTAAAATCAAAGGAATAATTTATTTTTCTTGTAATTTATATTCATGAGAAGAAGTAAATTGTTACTGTATTTAAAATTTGATTGTAAAGGAATTTTTCAAGCTCATATGAATCTATTTAAAATATGAGTATCTTTATCTCACTTCTATTATATGATCAGGGTGGATGTTCAATAAAAATGTGTTTTTATTACATGAATAAATTTATACACATGGTTTATGATTCGTCAATTTTTATAACATGTTTTTGAGAAGAATATTTGGATAAATTTATTTATAGCAATATTTATTAAAATATGTGTAAGGTATTCCTACCACTCATCAATGGTATATTTTTATAATGTCTTATTTTCAAATAGAGAAAATTTCAAACACATAAAATACCATATGTGATATGGAAACAATAAATTATTTGTTAAATATTGATATTAAAATGACATAAAAGTTATTTCCTAAAATTGAAATTAGTTTTTTTTGTATCTTAGAAAGATATTTCAAAGATAATATAGTATCTAAGAATCTAGAGGGAGTATGTTTGAAACTATAGAAGCTAAAAGTTTATAAACAAAAGATTATATCAGATTTAGATTATGTGATTATTTACATTATATCCTAAAAAATTTAGGATATGTGATTGTAAAGAAAGATGAAAATAGCTAAATTTATCTACTGTGAGAAAGTGAATATCACTATTAAATAAAGTATTATACCAGTATAATATTTTAGTGATTCTTCATTCAATATCCTGATGATGTTTAGGATATGTAATGGTAAATAGAAATATAAATAATTACATTTAGTTACCATAACAAGTGAATATCACTATTCTATTATGGTTTATAATAGCTATTACACAAATTGTATAACTTGATATACTAAAAGGGTTTATTGTATGGTGGTAAGTAGAAAATGTAAAGAGTTACATTAGTAACCGTAACAAAGTGGATATCATTTTATCCTTAATAGAATTTAGGATGTGTTGGTAAAGTGATAATGTAAATAGTTACATTATTTAGAAATTATTTCAGTGGAAAGTTTTAATGGAAAATTTTAGAAGGATGATTATATTATACTTAAAAATATTTCTAAGAAGAAAAAAATATAACATTATAACATTTAATATTATGAATTTAAAGATTTTGTATATATGTTCCAAGAGTTTAACTTAAAGAATATAATTCCAATGACTCCCTTTTATTAAAACCATATTTCTTCATAAATGTTACTCACTAAGAGGTTAGTGGGTGTATTTTATTAAATGGTCACAAAAGTATGTGGCATGAATTACATTTAAATGTAATATTTAGAAAACAATTTATTTAATAGAAACTCGAAATCCATGTAGAATCTCTTAAGAGATTAGTTGTAATCATTGTAAATGTATCATGTTATTTATAATAAAGGAAATATCCATTTATCATTCATTCATGTGTGTTGTAACATTACATTACATGAATGGTCAAATGATAAATATGCCCTCAATGTACAAACCATTAGTTATGCCTAACAAATGATCTTCATGGTGTATAATTGTTTTTGATTATATGTAAAGGTTAGGATGAGTATATTCTTATATCCATTTCAAAGGGTTGTGCATAAGATATTGGAGAACGTATTCTTGAGTTAATAAGTAGAGACTTATTACTTAGCCAGATCCTATAAAGTATATCTCATGGAATTTCATACATTCATGGATATATGTAGGAGTGTATGCTTATTATCGGTCCTTATTACATGAGGTTGGAAAGATACCTAGAATGGGAACCTTCATACTTTGATAACCTACTTATTCAAGTCACCATATGAGCTTATATAATTAGTGGGTGGTTGGGTATGTTTCATATCATTTTGTTGGTTGGAGTGCAACCATTATGGGATTTTTCAACTTGTATGACAAGAAAATACACTTGTCCTTTGATACAATTTAAATGATGAAATTTATGTCCATGCTTAGTTGTTTCACATGTGATGTGTTCAACTACTTGAATAAGTGACATGTGATTTTTTTATTAGATAGATGAATGAAATATGATGTATTCATACACTTGGTTAGTCCTTTTCAAAGAATCATGAAAATGATAAGAAACCTATTCTAGATAGACATGTTCCATGTCTAGTGGTTTTTCGATGTCATGGAAAAAGGGATTATATAAGATACATATGATGTTATGATACATCTATTGGTGGACATGTTTCAATTTATATATGAGTATATTTGATGAATATCACACCTAAACCCTTAGTAGATTATGTATCATTGATGCTTTACTAGAGGATTCTCTTTTATTACATATATTAAATATATATTTTATAGTTGTTTTCAATATTTCTAAGGATTGCAGGCTCATAGAGTAATTCCCTTAGGTAACGATCAAATTTTATTCAATGTTTTTGTTCAAAATGAGGAGTGTTTGATGAAAACACATATCCAAAATAGTTTTAATGGATTCAAAAAGAGTTATGAAGCTATGCATATTGTCCTTATGGAATTTTACTGGAAGTGGGAGATTGTTTTAGAAGCAATAAAATAATTAAAAGGAATATTTAATTTAGGTACATTTATCGCCCATGTGATTTCATAAAATGATAATCCATTATGAATGGATTAAATGGCTTGAATATTCATTGAATAAGATTAAATGAACTAATAAAAATGTGAATAAATGTATATATACATAAATATGACCAACATGTTTCATTTAATGAAATACATCAAGGATAGATATATAAAGGAATGTGATCCCTCCTATTGAGTAAAACTGATTTTCTAAAAGGCTCTCAATTCTCTTTACCAGTCATACCATTGTTTATCATTGGAGACGAAGGTGCTAGCACACATTCCAAATTTGGGTATCTTCATGATATGATCATGGATCTATTGTCCAGTATACCCCCATAGTGGAAGGGTGATTTTGTTCACTGGTTCATGATCTTTATCAAGCATTATCATTCACCATGGAATATGAATATTATAGTTTTTTGGCATTTTATAGGTACTATATTTATATAGTTTTATTTATATGTTAATTCTTGAACATATTTCTTTCTATGTTTTGGTTTTCTTACTCTTCTTGTGATCATATAATGATCTTATGATAACAATTAAGTATAATCTCAGGAAGATGAAAAATATTCAAGAAAAAATGGTGATGTGAGAAATATTTTATTAATGTGAAAAATATCACAATGATTACTTTGATTCTAACCTAAATCATGCTGATATCTTAGTGAGGGGATGAAGAGAATATTTTCATTGAGATGAGTATATATGTAGAGTTGACATGAGAAATAAGTTATACCTATTATGTTTTATGTACAAAGAGTGTAAAAAATTTTCCCAATGAAGAAGATATGGTTGTATTACAGCAATATCTGATATGAAATTTATGACTGGAAGTTACTTGTATACAAGTTCTCAGGGCTGGTGAACATATTTTTTCGAATGTAAGTGATGAACCGAAATATAATGATGAATTCAATATAAATAACTCTTTCATAAGTATACCAGAAACTTGTATGAAAGAAATATTTCTCATTAATAGTCATGTTGGAGTATAATATTTAAGTTTCATGGAAGCTTGAGATCAAAGGATATCATGAGTCTTAAAGAAACATATTAACCACACAGGATGTTATGATTCTATATGTGTGAGTATGTTTGAAGTCTTCAAATAATTTGTATTAGTTTGAATGGTATGTGAGGTGAGTGACAAGTTGAGATAGATGGAAGATAAATCCAATGATCTAATGAAGAAGAATTCTAGAATGATCAAAAAACGAGGTTTGGAAGAAATTATTGAATGAAAATATAAGTGGAATAGATTTAAACAACTAAAAGCACATGATATATGTTATGGGTTGTTTGAAGATTCAAATCACTAGATTGTTTGAGTAGTATGTATTTGAAAAGTTAAGTGACCATAATTTCAAGTGGGAGGTGAAGTTGAGGCACAAATGCATGAATACTTATTATGATTGGAAGGAAGAATGCAACCTATATTTTGGGTTAAATCCAATCTGAATAAGGAATAATTTCATGAATAATTAAATTGATTATATTTCACTATTGTTATAGAAATAAAAAATTCATGCTCTGGTGAGGTCATGTCGTATTTCCATGGACACATTCATTAAGTAAAATACATGATAATTGTTGAGATTCTAGAGATAATTGAAGACCTTTAAGGACCATTGAAGCATATTTTAATGGAATTTATAATGAGGAATGGTTACTTTGACAAAGAAGGAGGTTTTGAAAGTCATTCTATCTAAAATAAATAGGATTGAAGTTTATGGAGTTCAAATTACATGAATATCTAATCATTTCATGAAATGAAGAAGTACATAAGAAGAAAATTCATTCGAGACATTATACCTTGATTTTGAAAATTTGGAGAGGAAATATTATGGATGAGTCTTTGACTAACCTTGTTTGGAAAGATGTGGAAGGGTTAAATATGTGGTAAAGTTCAGGAGGTTTTCATATATAAAGAAGAAATTCCAAATTATATAGAACTGCAGAGTTGAGAGATCAGGAGTATATAATACAATAAATCATGTTTTAGATAATTTATTCTGAATTTACTACATAGTGATAATAAATTAATGGTTAACTATTATTTTTTTTCTTGGAAGAAGAATAAAATATTATAACTAGTGGAAATTTTTAATATTTCTTATTTGAAGATTTAAGGAGGTTTACATGAGTTATATCATTTTCATTCAGTTATGTTATTTAGTGGATATATGTGACTTTGGATAATAATTGTACACCTAAAGGATTAATTACCCACATTAAGACTGAGCCTTTCAAAGACATGTGGGCCTTTCATTAATTTCCTTTATCATCACATGTGAGTGTGGTTTATTTATAAATATGAGAGGATAGAAAGTTTAACAAGTTAAAGAGGTTAATTTTAGGATAAATTTAATTATAAAATATATCTACTAATTCACCCCCTCTCAGTGGTTCATGTATTCATAAGAACTTCAATTGGTATCAAAGCATCCTAGGTTCCCATTGTAAGATCTTTATATTTTTATTACAGATAATATCAACATATTTAACATCATAGGTATTCACTCTTTCATCAAAAAAAAAGCATGGATGGAAAAATATAATGACACCCTATATTATGTAACTTGGTATAGATGTGATTGATGAAACTACAATAGGATTTACACTAATATAAAAATATACTCTTGTGACCTTTGATGGAAAAAGTAATCTCAGGGTAGACAAAAACACTCTTCAATTATAATTTCCTTGTTCGATAAGGTGCATATGAAGGTGATGGTCCTCCAAACCTTGAAGGATACCTGAGAAAAACATTAAATAATCTTTAAGGGAAATTTAAAAGTAAATGAAGCAAGGATTTAGATCCATAGATAAAAGTTCATAGATATTAGGATGAGTGAGGAAGAAATCATTGATGAATATTTCAATATAGTGAATTAACTATTAAACAATATCAAATTATTCAAAAATATTTTGTAATATTCAATAATTATTAAAATTTTGACGGGAAACTTTCAAACAAGTTTAATCCTACATCATTTTTTATAATATAGAGAAGATTAATATTTTTTGAACTAAATAACATACATGTTGTGTATAAAATGTGGAAAACTACAACATTAAAAAATAATATTAAGTAGTAAATGTATTTTGAATATATTTTTAATCTTAGAATCCCAAAAATGTAAGATGATGATATTTTCTCCAATGAATCAGAAAATGAAGAAGATGATGATGAAGAGTTTAAGAGGGTTTAATCCCTTATATCTTTAAATTTATGGAAAGGTATTTTTAAGTAAAAAAATGAAAACTCCCACTGAAATGTTTTAGGTATTGTGGGTATCAAAAACTTCATAGTAAAATATCTAAAAGAATAAATTTGGAGAATATGATAATTATGATCCTAAAGAAAAACCTTAGAGGAATTAGTGGGGTAAAAATTCAAAGGAATTTAACTAGAAGCAAGAACAAGTTCACCAAAAAGGCCTGAATAAGTATGTTAAGTAAATAAGAATAATATTAATCTATTGAAAATTGACCATCAAAAGACGAATTTACTGAAAAACATAGCACTTCATGGATCACATTGAAATAAAGGATGATATTTTAATCAATGAAGAAGGAGGGGGAAGATAAACTTACCTGGAAGACATGTTAACACCAGAAATTGAGTCTTTATCTTGAAAAAAATACCAAAGTAAAGAAAATAGTTAGTGAATTGAAAAATAAAGTTCAATATAAAATTAAAATAAGGGAATAATTTCTTAAAATAAAAGATGTGTACATTGAGGAAATTAAAAAACTGATGTTGAATGTTTCATAATAAGGAAAAATGGTGAAATACCTCGATGAAAAGATTTTTTCTATGTAAGAAGAGATTTGTAAAAAATAATAAATGTGACTTAAGATTGAATATGATTTTAAGAATATGAATGAGCATTTATGTAAAGCTTCATAGGTAAAGGTATAAATATCTAAGGCTTCTGTGAAAACATCCCCAAATATTTAGGTGAAATCTACTTCCAATAAAATTAAAATTTCATCTTTTTTTAGCCATGTAGATTCAAGAACTAATAACAAGATATCTTGAGTTATGAACATATGAGAGAAATAATTCTAATTAATAGATGTTAAAAGTATCTTTTTTAAAAATTATTCCTTACACAAAGGGAAGAACTTTGTAACGTCCAATGAATCTCAACAAAACTTATCCCAAGAAAATGTTATACTTCTATGAAAGATCGAGATTCAAAAAATATTATTTGTGTTAAGAGATCTTCAGACCCAATTAATATGAATTCAATTACAAAAGTCACTCCCTATTAGTAGGAATTATTGGAGGTGGTTAAATAATATAAGTAAAAAAATAACATTATGAGGTTAAAGGAAGTTACAAAATTGATGTTACTATAATTTTAATAACCCTCAATGAAAATTATTTTTATTTCAAAGAGGATATTTTTAGACGACGTGTCCTACAAGGTAACTAGGATAAAAAATAAATTATAACACTTTTGGGATAGAATACTTGTGTCAGAAAAGAAATGGAATATGAGAAAATAATGATACAAAAAAATATCTTATTGTTGTGGTCATAGTGAAAACTTGTCAAAATGGTACACCATAGATTATTGATAGTGATTGTTCCTCACAAATGATTATTTTTTTGAAAATCTTGGAATACATTTATAAACATTTTGGTGGATTAGTTACCATTTTAAATTATAGTTCCTAACAAATAAGAGAAATTAGTATGGCGAAAATTGATGATCAAAAGTTAAATTCCAAGGAATTTTGATTTTTTGACGTACTTAAACGAAAACATACATAGTGTTTGAAAACTCTATGATAATATGAATAAATTTATCTTTATAAGAGATTCATATATCCTTTGATGCTTGAAATATTAAAAAATTATTACTAAGGGAGGTAGAATCAATGTCAATTTATTCAAAATTAGTGAACCTAGTAACTATTTCTATCTTAGTACAGAGGGACAAAATAAGTTATGGCACTATATAATTGGTCATATTAGCTAGAAGAGTATGAAAAACATTTCAATGTATGATGTTGTGATATATTTACCACAACAAAATCAGAAAGCTGATATTATTTTCATCACTTTTTCAGAAAGGATGGATGGTTAATGGAAGTTAGAATTTCTGTGTAAATTTATTCTACCAAACCCCTTAAGATCACACATTCTGAACCATATGGGCTAATTAAATTTCAATAAAAAAAGGATGTTTTATACTTTATTACGTTCATATATCATTTTAATCATATGACCAACATAATTTCCAGGAAACATAAATCATATGCTATGAAGTTATTCAACATTTTCATAAGGGATGTTGAGAATGAGTTGGGTGTATATATTTCAAATTTGATAAAAAAAATAAAGGAGTAAAGAAGTAACTATTTTGATTCCTATCTAAAAAATGCGTAATTACACACTAGTATAATGCTCCCTACACTCCTCAACAAAATAGAGTTTTAAAACTAAAAAAAAATTAGTTTAGTTAATATGAGAAGAACCATGATCATTGAATATTAGCATTCAATGTTCTTCTAGAGAGAACCTATAGGTACAGCTGTATATGTTCATCATTAATTTTTTCTATAACTAGAATGAAAAGTTTCTCCCTATGAGATGTAGTATAAGAAGAATCTGATATTAAAATATTGTAATGTTTTTTTGGGATTCATTTCAAAAGTATGATTAAAAATATGAATTTGGGGAATTTTGATGAAAAGGAATAATAAGGTGTTTTCATGGGATATTCATCCAATAGAAAAATCTACATGTTTTAGAATTAAAAACTAAATAAGTTAATTGATTCCATTGATGTAAGTCATTGAAAATAATTCCACCTTAATAGAAGTTGTGGAGGAATATGTTGATGGGTTAATAGAATATTGAATGATAATTTCTAGATATGTTAATGAAAAGAAAGATGATTGTGTGCCCAACCTTGTAAAAGAATATTTTAATCAGTCCATTAATGATGGTAGTAAGACCAAAATAAAAACATAGGAATTCTTGACTTTACAAAAACAAGTTGAACTAGATAATATTATTAGAATTATGAAATCTCTAATTCAGAAAAAATAAAAATCATGGTTTGAAAATGAAATTACTGTTATCTCACTGGGGGAACTACAATACATTTCAGAATTAGTTAAGCTTAAGTAGTGGTTAAATAATATAAATGAAGAGTTGGATAAAATTGAGAAAAATGATAGCTGAGATCTTCTTTATTTATTGGAAGTAATGAATGTTATAAGGACTAAATTTGTTCCCAAAAATAGACTCCAAGAAAATGGATAAATATCATCAAATAATTCTTGTTTAGTTTACAAGGCTCACTCACAAATATAAGGTGTTTATTTTGATAAAAACAAATCTCTTGTTGTTAGACTTGAAACCAACAAACATTTTTAGCAATTACAAGTTGATAAAATTCAAATTTATATCAGATTGGTGTTAAGTCAGCCTTATGTAATAGATAAAATAAATAAATGTTTACATTGAGAAACATGATGGGTTCATACTTGATAATAATGAAATAATGGTGTGAAAATTTAAAAGAATATTTTCATGGATCAAATAAGAGCCTTTATTCCAAGTATAAAAAACCTGAATGCTTCCTAAAGCAGTTGAAATTTTATAAAGGAAAATTTGGCAGCATATTATATGTGAAATATATGTGTATGGTTACCTTGGTTTTCATTGTTTACATAAATGTCACATTTATTCCAAGTTACAGGTATAATTATTTTGAAGAATTTATTAATCAAATGAAGTGGAACTTTGAGATGTTAATGGTCATAGAGTTAAATTTATTTTTTGGACTTCATGTTTAACATAAAGGAAGATACATATTCATTTCACAAGAAAATTATTCCAATTAATTATTAAATAAAGTTGGAATATAAGAATTTAATGAATTTATAACACCCATTACCATTGGTGGGAAAATGATAAATAATGAAACTGGTCAAATTGTGAATAATAATGACTTTAAAAAGTTAATCAAAAGATTTTTTATCGTACTACACATATTCTATAAATTGTATATGTAGTAACATTTTTGGCAAGATATCGGAGTGATTAAAAGGATTCACACATGAAGATAGAAAAAACAATACCTAGGTATATTAAAGTAACATCAACTTATTTACCAAAGTATAGAATGAGTAATTAGTTGAACATAAATGGTTTTACTAATGCTGATTAGTATAGAGATTAAAATGTTTTAAAATCAACATATAGAGATACTTTATTTTTGTGAGAAAGTTGTGTGAGATGGAATAGAGAAAACAAATGTTTCCTGACTTTATGTATAATGGAAGTAGAATATATTTATTCCACCTATGCATGTACTCAAATGTTGTGAACCAAAGTTAATCTAGAGTATTTGAGGGTGAATGTTAAAAATCCACTAAAATTTATGTGTGATAATCAAAGTGTAATTTATTTATCTAATAATATGTTATAACACTCTAGATCCAATCATATTGATATTAAGTATAATTACATCTAGGGAAAAGGTTTTAATAGATATGTTAAGATGAATAATATTTCCATAAAAGATAAGATTGATTATTTATTAACTAAAGCTCCACTACATGAAAAATTTTAGGAATTGAGGATGAGAATATATGTTCAACATCCACCCCTCACTTAAGGAAATTTTTTAGTCACCAAAAATATTCATTGGATTATGTTTTTAAATGGGGAGAATGAGTACATAAATTTATTGTTTAATTATCTTTTATGAATAATAAGGTGGGGTTTTCATTGAATGTAGGAGTATAAGTTCTTAAAGTTAATCCTACATAAGGATATTTGTGGAAATTACATCAATATCATGATAAAAAAATTTACTTATCACTGAGGGAATAAATTCCATTAAAAACATTTCATAATATGGAAGTGTGGTGTTGGGACACCTCTTTATGAGAATTTTTGTGGTTTGATGGAAAGTTAAGAATAGATAAAGTGAGAGTTGTTGAGAATGATATTGATAAAAATTAAAAAGTGGAAGATCAAAATGCCTAGGATTTGGAATTAATGAATTTATTATATTTTTATCAGTACTTTATTTGTGAATTTTTTGAGTTTCAGGTATTGATGATGTTATTAGTTCCATTTTTCTATGTCTGGAAGATGCATTGATGATTATTCGGTCAAGTAACTTAATGATATAATTTAAGTTAATTTTGTAATATTTGAAAGAATTTTTTTTGGGAGTTTTTCAAAAATGCATCACCAACATGAGTCATCCATCTAAGGATAATATTAAAGACAACCTTATCTAGGTTAACTATGGAGAATTATTGGTATGAAAAAGGACCAATATAAAGAAATTGTATGGGTGATAGTGCATAGATGATGTAGGGTTGTGCCACTATGTGAGTCAGCATACATATACCAATGGATTCATTGGCCCTAACATATTTTTTTTGGAGGCTATGAGAAGAATGGTCTATGTTTCGGCAGACAATATCCCATTTAAAAATATGATGTGGGGATTCTTCTATCGGAAACTATTGAAACTTTTAATAATATAAATATGGGTGTGATATTTATCTTCATTATCTTGTCATCTTCAACCACACGCCTCATCTAAAAAAATATAAACAACTTCCATGAGATTAAATTTTGTAAAAATAATGATTTGATATAAGGAAATGTCTAGCGAACATTCATCACAATGATCACCTTACCATAAAATGCATTCTATAGAAGATAAATGCAATGAATTTTGTGAATTTATCTGTAGTTCATTACATTACCAATTATAAGTATTATCGGATGATGTAGCCATGAACCGGAGTAAAGTGACTAGTGGTAGAATGTATCTACGAAGTGTTTGTAAGGTGAAAGAATGAAATGGTTTATAAATGACAATTGGAGTTGATATTTCCTGATGATACATTCCCTTTTAGATAAGAAATATCAATGTAAAATTGGTGATTCAAGAATCATTCTATAAATGAAAAAATATTACAATGCTAACTATGTTTCTATCTTGAAGTATGATAGAATATTATTGAGTGGATACAAAGAATATTTTCTAGGAAGTGAGTATATATATAGTGTTTACATGAGAAATAATGGATACTTTTCTATGGTTTCTATGTGGAGAGTATACAAAATTTTCAATATAAAGGAGAGTAAGTTGCATTATAATGAATGAAAATATGATATTCATGATTGGAAGTTACCCATATCTTTGTTCTCATGATTAGTGAACTCGGTTTTTCAAAATTATGTGATGAGGTGATATTATATGATGAATATGATGAAAATATCTCCATCTAAAGGTTACCAAAAACAAATATGATAACAAGTTGTCTTATTCATAGTCATGTTGGAGTATAATATTTTATTTTCATAAAATAAGGAGATCCAAGGTTATCATGAGTCATGATGAAATTAATGAAGCATACCAAAGTTCAAATTCTATATGTGTGAGTGTGTTTTAAGTCTTGTAAAATTACATATCCATTTGAGTAGTATGTAGAGTGAGTGATAGGTTGAGATATACAGATGATGAATCCAATTCTATATGGGAGATGAAGTCTGAGAGAATTAGAAGATTATCTCCAGGAGAAAACAATCAAATGAAAATTTAATATCAACAGATGCATGCCACCATAAGTATGTGACAAAATATATAGTTTATTCAATGGTTTGAAACTCTATAATGTTTGAGTGTTCTACCGGGGAAAAGTCATGTGGCCAAAAGTTAAAGTAGATAGTGAATTTAGGGTACACATTAATGTAGAATTGTTATGATCATAAATAAGAATACAATTGGTATTTTTGGGTTTAATCCAAACATAAGAAGGATTAATTGCATGTGAGAAATAAAATGAGTATAACTCATTGGGGCCAAAGCATTAGAAAATTTATCGTGTGGTGATCTCATATAGGGAGTATAAGCATCTCTCTATATTGTAAAATGTGTGATTATTTCTAATATCCTAGGAATAATTGAAGACCATTGAAGTCAATTTTTATGGAAGGTTTGATGGGGGATTTTGACTCTGATAAAGTAACTTGTTTTTATTGTGTTCAATCTAAAATGAAGAAGTGAAAACGTTTTGTATTACAAAAAAAATGAATATGTTTTTATTTCAAGAAATGGGGGAGTATATAAGAAGCTAGTTCATTTGATAATTTATATCATGGTTTTGATAATTAAGAGAGAAGAGATTATAGAGGAGTGTTGAACAAACCTTTTTTGAAAATTATAAGAAGCGTCAAAGAAGTGTTTATGTTTTAAATATTTTCATATCTAAAGAAGAAGTTCCAAATTCTAGAGAATTACATATTTGAGAGACAAGGATTATATAATCTTGTAACTTATGTTCTTGAGAATTTATTCCAGACAGATTATATAGTGAACATAAATCAATGTTCCACTATTACGTTGGCTTTAAAGAATAATCAATTCTTGTAAATGGAGGGAACCAATAATATTTCCTATCGAGATACAAAATGATATTTATAAGAGTTATCTCGTTTATATTCACTTGTTTTATTTATTGAATATATATGTATTGGGATAGTAAACGTGCATAATAAGGATTAAGTCCCCACAATCGAACTAGAATTTGTAAGAAATTTATCTTCCTAACATTATACTTATAATTATATGTAGGTGAGGATGAGATATAAATTTGAGAGGATTGAACTTTAACAAGTCATATAAGTTAATTTTTAGAGAAATAAAATTATAAAATATCATCATTAATTCAACCACCCCTTTTACGTGGTTCATATATTCTTGGGAAATTCAATTCTAATAGAAATAGTGGCTATGAGCCACTGGACCTTGGTCACAGGATATAACCATGGTCCATGGTCCCATTTCAATGTTTTTGGACCATGGAAATAAAATCATTTTATAGTAGTGTATACATATAAAAGATTTGAATTCAATTATATGAAACACTATATGAGTATGTCTACCAAATACATAAATAGTGAATTATTCAAGATGTAACATGTGAGAATTTATACTGAAAACAATTTAATGGAATAAATTTTTTTTAACTATCATATATATAGGACAAAATTAAAAGTTTCATAGATAACATTTGAATTATACTTGATATATTACGAAATGTAACTCTACAGAACATTATAATTTTCTATAAAACATTACATAAAAAATTATTTGATACAAGGATTACATGTTTTATCAAGTGAGACATATTAAATTTTCCTCAACACATAACAGGATAATTATACTCAATATAATAGTAACACAACTATACTCTAGAAAACATGTAATAGTACAAGTTATCTTATGAGAATTAATTTTCTCATACATGGAATTAATTTCTAGTTTCAATGACATTGACTTTATTAGAGATCTTTTAATTAAAATAAGTCCTTTTTTGTGGACTAATTGATTGACAATAATCATTTCATGAAAAACATTAATTTTTAATAAAAAATGGTAAAATGGTAAATTCATACTAAATAGAATATTGTTTGGGAAAATAAATTTTTCTATTGAGTCAGGGATAATGTGCTTCCTTTGTGATTTTCTTTATATTTTTTGGTTGACATCTTATATTTTCATAGTTAGAGGTGATAATTATTAAAGAATAAATAATAATTATTCTAATATTATTTGACTTAAAACAATTTATATATTCAAAAATTAGAGGAATTTTTAGGGGGGATAGTGTTATAATACTCTTTCGGAGATGGAGGCTACCATTAAAGGGAGGAAAATCTCTATAAAATAAGAACTTAAAAAAACAAATATATGGTACTTTGATTCCAACATGTCCCATTAGATCTTTTAAGACTTTGAACCTCTTTCTTTATGATCTATATCTAAAACAATGATTCATACCATGGAAATTTAGCATGTTAATTTGGAAATCTATTCGAGAATAATTGAATTCAGTTGATCAAAATTTGATGAACAAATTTAGAGAAAACCTATTGAGAAATTTGATATGTTAAAACTTATCTCTTAATTTTTAAGGTATAATTAATTTATTTCAAAATCATGGATCACATATTTTAAACCATTTCTATTTAATATTCAAGATACATAAATTCTTAAGAATTCATATTCAAATTTCTTGTGATAATTTAAAGATAGGTTTACATGATTTTTTTTGATAATTTTATTTTTTTTAAATGGTGAATAAAAATGTTACAAATGATATACCATATTAAAAATTATGAAATAAAAAATCTAATGGTAATAAGAACATGAAAATCTAAAAAATAGATTAAACGTTATTTTAGCGAGAATTTTAAGCATATCCTTAAATTTTGGTGGCCTTAATAATTTATTTTACATTTTCAAATTATACTTTTGTTATCCTCATATTTATTTAAATAAAAAATGTATAGTTTTAATCTATTGAACAGATAGATTTTCATAAAACCATATCCAAAGTTATGAATTACATATTTTTGACTCAAAATATCACTAAAAACACAGGGATTATAATTTTTTTGTATAAGGTAATTTTTTAGATCAAACATTGTAGAATATATTTTTAAAATTTTAAAAAAATGGGTAAGTTTACTTTTAGAGTGTTTATTATATTATAGAAAATTATAAAAACAAAAATATTATAATTATTATTTGGAATTGGTGGTGGGGGTAACACCTTATTTATGGGGATTAAAGAATACAATAAATATGGGTGTTTCCTTATTGATGGTGTTTAATGAAAATAATAAGTAATAAAGGTTTACTATATTACAATGTCTATTAAAAAAATAAAATACATGTTGAGATCCACCCTCCCCTATTCCTTCTGTAAAATTAAAGTATTTTTAATATTTATGATAGATTTTATAATAATAATAAAATTAAAAATGAATTATTATTATTATTATTATTATTATTATTAATTTCCCTTTTATCTTCCCTTACTAGTAACTTTTGGTTACTATATCATACTCATGAACTATCTATGGCACAGAGATCATAACATCAGGATGGAAACATCAAGTTTAATAAGTTATAGGTAATTTTGAGCCATTGTATGGATCCCAAGACTCCTATGTCAAATTTATGTTCAGGTTCTAATTAAATACGAAATTATTTCTAGGTTCCCATTATGGGTAAATGAATAGTCCATTTTATTTGTTTCTCCCCATAGATTGTAATAGAACTGTGTTTGGATCAATTTAGGTTAACTAATTTAGATATTAAGTTGAAATTTTTGGAAATTAGTACTATTAAAACAATCATAATTTTTTTACCTAATAAAGTGTTTGAAATATTATTTTTGACCAAACATGTAAAGTTAAATGGTTAATAATTACATAAAAAATTTATTATGAAGATCAAAAATGTTAAATAATGACATGAAACTTATGAAATTTATGAGTCATTGTGGATTTTAATGAAATATCTTGATAAAATTTTGATGATTAGGAATTAATATGTCAATGAATTAATTAATGGGGATAACAAGTGATTACGTTAAATAAATTTTATGATGGAGGAAAAATATTAATAATACATAATGGAAAAATCTTTAAAACTTCTAATATTTTTGGAGTTTATCTTGATGTATTAGATTTTTTTTAAAATTTTAAAAGATAATTTATTACTAAAGGATCAGTAGAATAAATTATATTGATGGTTTAAAAATAATTATGAAGATATGATAAAACTTAAAATATAATAAAATAAAATAAACCATTAAAAAATAATGATTTACTAGGTGATACTTTGAAAAAATTAAAGGTGGTTACAAAATTTAGGATGATAAAATGAATTTCATATGCTGGATTTATTAATGAATTGAAATTAAAGACATTATTTTTTATAATTAGTGAACCAAATGGTGTTTTATCATACTATTTATGACAATGACCAATAATAAATTAATTATGTGAGTTAATTACTTAAGTGGAAAGTAATTATTTTGAAAAATCACATTGATTAATAGTTTTATTAATTATTTTATGAACTAGTGTTTTTAGTTTTAATGACATACATTTATTTATGTCCTTTACTAAATTTAGAAAATGTATTTTAAGATGGTGGGTTATAAAAAAGATATAATTAAATGATATTAATGGTAATTATGAAGAAATATGAGCTCAATAGTGATTATAGATGTATCTTGGAAAGGATAGAATATTTCCTTAGTGAATAAATGAATTCTAAATAGTTGATTTGAGTTTTTTTAAGAAGGAAATTAGTATTTATGAAAAAAAATATTAATTCAAGTAGTCAAATATTTTTGAAAAATATTCAAATAAACTATGAGAAGGATTGAAAACATATTAATGATAATTAGAAATGATATAAATAATGATATTGATTAAGTTATGATGTAGCTAGATGGATAATTTAATAACTAATATTTAGATATTACTGAATTATTTATATTAGATATCAATGATCTAGGAATATAGGGGTATGTTTATGATTATGTAATATCTTTGGACTATTATATGGGAACTCTCATGTGACCAATAGGAGGATCCTTGATTTGGAAGAATCAATATTTTTGTATTCTTGTCTATATTGTGGTGTGATACAAACTAATAGTGGATTAATATATATGGAGATAAGATGCCATAGTGATTATCCTCACCCATTGGTCTGAGTTAATGTTAGACAACTACAGTCTAGTAACTCTCTATTAATCACCCTTTTATTGTGGTTGAGGTTGATGATAACATTTGAGAAATTAATCTCTCACCCATCTCACTCATTATCATGAATACAGAAGGGTGAAGTATTTAGAGCTGACATGTGGTTTGGTATAGTCTTGATAAACTTATGCTTGACAATGTGTAGTCCCCCCTATGATTAATGGTGGTAGGTGTTCCCCAGTGGTTGGGGTTTTGGTCCCCCTCCTCAAGCATGGGGTTCGATTACTCTATTTATTTTTACATATTATAAAATTGTGTGATTTTTTCATCAGATTAATAGAGTATGGAACTTTAACAAGATATGGTGTGTGAGTCATCCATATATGTGGTTGATACTCCCCCGAATAACATATATCCCCTTGACAAGGTGTTTGTCCTCCATTTATGGGGTTATCACTCCCTCGACAAATTCATATTTCCATGATGAGGTGTGGGTCTCCCACTACTGTTAGAATATGAATGTTAGTATTTTACAATGATTTTATTTTATTTCTTTCATATAGACAATTCCGCAAGTGTAAATGTGGAAAACTATATGGGTTGAATCACTGAATGGGACGGAAATATTGAGTTTCATTTCCATCCTTGAACACACACTTTCATGTTTCTCTCTTTTGTTCTCATAGATTAGTAGGTGTAGCCAGAAATAATATTAGATATTAGAGATGGATTGGATACATGATGGTGGAAGACAAGGAGTAATTATATAGGTTATCACATCATATTTTCACCCTTTTCAATTCTCATTTCACCTCATGTGTTTTATAGGAATTGTTATATCAATTTGTGGTATTTTATATTATATATGTTGTATTTTTTGTGGCATTATGATATAAATGCATGTTATCTTTTTCATTATTAATATATTTTATATATTATATTATGGATAAAGATTAATGTTAGAATATGATAGGTAACATATAACTCCTCCCATTTCATTGGATGGATACCTCAATGTTAGTTTTTATCCCCTATCTTACTAGAGGTTGGATTTGTGGGGGGGGGGGTTCACATACATGTGATGTTGGTCCATTTAGGTGTAGCCCTAGGGACTCTTTGATGTGACATAACTTATGAAATCATAGTTCTTATGAAAATACCTTAAGGTCAGTATTTTCTTCTTCAATACTAAAATAATAAAGAACAATACATTTTTTTAGTAATATTGTCATAGTTTAAAAGAAAATAAAAGGAAGGTTTAGTTATTTTAATTTTAGGATTTTTTTATTTTAATATATGATTTCATGAGGATCAAGGTAATTTAAAAAGGATTATTCCATGTTCAGGGAAAAGTTATAATATAACTGAAGTTCATTAATTTAATGGGGGGACAATAAAAATAAATTATAAAATTCAAGAGTTAAATTTTTAATTTATAGATCTAAGTTACTTTTTTTATTTGGGAGTTGGTGAATATTTTATTTATAAATTAACATATGTTTTGAACTTTTTTAGTCAAAGTTAAATGGTGATTAGATCAAAAATCAAAACGAGGGGGGTGAATCAATATTTCTAACATTTTACTTCATCTCTATGAAATAAATCATGATTATTGGTTAAATCCAAGATCCTATCCTCAATTAAAACTCTCACTTAACTATAACCATAAAATAAACATAAACATAAGGTACATAATATTTTTACAATGTTTTTCCCCAATATGTGTGAATAGATCTTTATTATTCTTTATTCATGTTTGATAAATAGGTATATCACTAATATCATAAAGTGATTACAGTAGGGAAGGTATAATCCTTGATCCTTTAGTGTTCCCAACACATCTATCTCCTGATACTTCATTATATTGGTTCCCTCCATTTTAAAAAGGGATATTAAACTATAAATGAAAAAACCTTCAATGCACTGAAAAGTTTCTAAGAGAGGATTAATGATTAATCAAAAGAGAAGAAATTTTTTGAAAAAATGAAACCCAAGAATACAATTCCATAGAAATTGAAATTATATGAATAATGTAAATGAAGAATGTGTACTTGAAACCATATAATGGTACACTTATTTCGTTTTAAGTGCTTTATGGTGAACACCAAAGCAATGACCAAAAGGTTATTCCCTACACGGTGTATTTATGGGTTTCACTGAATCACCCAAACTCTTTAGACAATATCTTTTCTACCTCTATGATATGAAATTATCTGAAAATAAAATATCGAAGAAGGATGAGATCTTCTGTAATAGATCACATTATGAGATCACACATAGAACCAAGACTCATAGAATTTCCTTATTTTATATAGGTTATGGGGATGATCATGTTCTCACAAATTTACTTTTAAAATTCACAAACAAATGAGTAATTCCTTTGATGAAAACATTTATAACTCTATATTGTAAAAGTGGGTTTTAAAGAGTAAAATATATAAATACGTTTTGATTACCATATCATGTATATAAATATTTATTCATGTATTTATCTCATTATAATATTAATATTACTTCTACATTCACTAATTTCATGATAATTTTTCTAGATTATTTGTCATATGAAAAGGCTGTAATAGTTCATATCTACAATGAGTATATTGAGATACTATAACAAAAATCTTAAAAATATTTATTATGGTCTGGATATATCATTCTAACAAGACATGAATGATTCATAACTATCAGGTGATGCAGTCTCATAATCATTGAGACTTCTTCTCATGACAGTCCCACTTAGTGATATCAATTAGAGGATATCATGTGGACTGACCCACCTATTAGAACTCCATATGTTTCAAGTTCCATTTGATGTTCCTAACTATGAGAACTAGTATTGGTCTCCCAACTAGAGATTATTATCAATTAATATCATTTTTTTTACTTTTATGAAAAACAAAAACCATGAAAATTATATTATGGTAAGATAACTTTCATTCAGTAAGTCATTGGTGGTATTACATTGATTGATTGGTCAAGACATGATTTTTCATTTTCAAATGGAAGAATATATCCTTTTTCACTTCACTAGGATGATAGTTCCCTATATAAATCAATTTCCATGGTAAATAAAGGAAATTACTTCCAATAATAGTCAATAAACATAAAAAAAAGAATTAAAGGATTACTACACAATGTATCCATTCTTCTTTAACTACTAGAAAATATTTCTTTCACCAAATACCTATAAACAGAGTCAATCAAACCATGTTCACAGGTCTGCCTATGAAAAAAATTCAATGTTTAATATTCCTACATGTAACACCATGACCCGAATCACCAGGTCTAAGCTAGGGAGGCAAAAGAACTCATGGGTGCCTTCCCATATAAAAGAGATTGCCGACTAGTAGCGAGGGTCTAAATGACATTAGTGGGAAGACTATACCATCAATAACATATTCATACACCAAAAATATAAATAATATAAATAACTATTTTATAATAAAAGTGAGAAAGAAAAATAATATCATATGAAACACATGTCATACAATAAATCAACAGGCTACCTGTGTGGAAAGACAAGCCAGAGTAATAGTGAATGCTAATAAATAAATTAAACTATGTTGAAATCCTTCAGGGTATGTTCCTATCCTTCTATCAGATCCATGCTCCCTAATCAGTTTTTTTCCATAGACCCCCTTCCATTTCTTGGATTGCTATATATGAAGTATGCACACTCATTGAGATTATATTCTCATTCATTGTTTGGGTAATAAAACCCAGTAGGACACCACCAATCTGCCCTTAACAAGTGAGAAAAAGTATAACAAGTGTATGCGATTATAATACTAAATTCATAGGAATGTATATGAAATCACATACTGAGGAACCATGTGCTAACCAAGCCACCAAGAGCCTCTTCTATACCTGCTTTAACACCATATCATAAGGAATATAAAGATATCAGAAATTATAAAGATATATCCATAAGGATAGTAAAAATATTTCTTCAAATCCTCAAGGAGTCATGTGAACTTGCTAGTAGATAGCTACTATAAATCAAGTGAATCATCCTACTCATCATCCACTAGGAATCGAGTGCTCATGGTACCCGATATCCACTAGTCATCGAATAAACATGATACTTGGCTTCCACTAGGCATTGAGTTAATGACACAATAAACAAGAGGAATCATTGTATCCATACCCCAGATTAGGACCATCATCTCCATCATCAGAAGTTATTCACACTCCCCCTCTAAGGGAAAACCATGTCATGATTGTCCTCCTATTCCGAACATCAAGAAAAATACCTCCATAGGCATGGAAGAACACATAACAAGGTAAAGAATATGAAGAAAATAATAACATATCATCATGAGAAAATAGTATAAAAAACATTATATATGATTAACATAAAAAATGACCAAACAAGCCTCAAGCATACTCACAGAAAAAATTATCATAAACTAGACTCACAACTACGCATGCACCAAGATGTAGTCACAATTAGGCATGGTCATCAACATATTCCAAAAAAAGAAATATACTAAAGAAAAATGTAAATAAAAGAGCCCCAAATGGTAATAAACTTCTGATATAAATGTTATTGATAATGAACTATATTGGTATTCAAGGATTAATGCATGAACCACACCACACACCCATAGAGAACAAGCTCACACATCAAATATTTCTATATTAGGTTCTTGTATATAAATAAGGGGTCTAGAAAAGAGACTCAAGAAGATTACATGTTAAGAAAGTTGGTTCTTGAATCACATAACTCAAAAATTCCATTAATGGAACCAATTCCAAGTTCTGTCAACGGATAGTCTGCCAATTCAATGGATCTGTTGTCAATTGAAGAAAAAATCAAGAATTAATCATCAATTCGAGAATATAACCTTTGGTATAGACAAAAAACATATATCTATCATCAATACTTCAAAAGAAATGATATTCAAGATGAGAATTAAGAAGAATAGTGTCTCAAGATGATCGATCTATGGAAACATACCGAGAAATATCCACAATTCACAAGGAATTTAACTGTGGCCAAAAGGGAAGTTGTTGACATGCAAAAATCTTCATTGATGTAGAAATTTTTTTGGAATACATAATTTTTTAGAATTATAATTCATTTACCATGAAATGAAATGCCATGTCTATGAATTATCTCAAGATAAAAGAGGTAGATTAAAGAGAAATGTGATGAACATATGGTTTCACATTATATTACTCAATCCTATATCATTAACCTACTTGAATTGACTATAATATATATTTAGAGGAGAGAAATTTACTAGAGAAGTCTATAGGAGTCTCATTAATCTAGAGATATTCCAATAAAAAGAATAAAAACTTCAAACAACCAATAAATGGACATTAAGGAGGAATTCAGATCATTTTTTACGTGTGCATGGTTTGGTTAATGGTTTGATAAGTTGTGTGCCAAATGTGTTCCCTTTCTAGAATTTACAAAAATTCACATAGTTTGGATGCATGTTTTGATAGAACATGTACCAACAATTCTATTATCCACAAATTCTTATCACATGATTTTCTAGGTGAGGCCCCATAGTTGTTTAAACCATGTGCCTTAACTGTGTTCTACCCCTATGTATAGTTTCATGGTCTCCTAGATAATCCACATGGATTTAGAAAACCATTATTAAACAATATACCCTTTAAATGGACACTAAAACATTTTAAAACCATACAACCCCCCAAACAGAGATAAATAAATTCATATCTAAAAAACATATGGTTTAGGGATTAAATTAACTCATAACACACCTAAAAAATATGAGGTTGACACATTATCTTACTTTAAAGTCATATCATCCTTGATAAGCATCTCTTGGAATCCTTCTTGGAATAGTTGTTCCACTAAACCTGGACATATTCTTACCTCTCCCACATATCCTCCTAGATTCATCCATTCTTATATAGAATCTATAAAATTGGAAATGTCTTCCATATAGGTCTTTCTTACTTTGGTATATAATCTATATTGGTCATTCTATGTAAAATACCTTAGGCTCCATCTCAACATCCTTATAGTTAATGACTTGCACTGGATCGAGCATGTACCTTTGAAGCAGAGACACGTGAAACACATTGTTAATAACTTTGAAAACATGAAGGAAGATCACAACGGTATTCTATTTTCCCAACTCATTAGGAGATATAAATAGGTCCAAAAAACACATGTCTAGATTCCCTTACTTCCTCAAACATCAATGGTCTAATGGAGGAATCACTCTTATAAAAACTCCATTGCCTATAAGAAACTCTAGAGGTATCCTCATATGGTCGAAATAAGATTTTCATATGCTCTAAACTATGATCAACATATTATAAATCATATGCATCCTCTCAGAGGTCACCTATATCATATTGGTCCCCACAACCACTACCTCAACGGCCTCATTCCAAAAATGTAATGAATGAAATGGCCTATCATAGAGATCCTCATAAGGTGAGATCTGAATTGAAGACTTGGAACTGTTATTTTATATAAAATCAATCAATTCCAATTTATCGTCCCATGATCCAATGACGTCTAGGGTATGAACTCTAATAATTTCCCCCATTTTATAAATAGTACTCTCTAACTCTTCGTCTGTCTGGGGATAGTGAACTATTATCAATCTTAGCAAAGTCCCTAAGGCCTTCTACTAGCCATTCCAAAACCATGAAAAAAATGTGCAAATTTTTCAGATACAATTATCAAGTGAACTCCATGTATGCATACAATATCATGGACATAAAACATGCTAATCTCGTATACTGAGTTAGTCTCATAGATTAGTAATAAATGAGAAAAAAATTCATCAATCAACAACCATTCAAATAGAGTCATGAATCATTAGGGTCATGGGTAACATTATCAAAAATTATATAATGAGATCCTCTAAATTCCACATGGTAACAGGAAGTTTCTTTAGTAGTCCACCAATATGATGGTTTTAAGACTTTATCCTAGTATACCAAAAATGATGTGACCAAAAATGTGGCACATGTCATCAATCCCTAGTCTTTAGAAGCATCCATCCTCCTGTTAGGCAACAATTTCATCCGGTGCCACTATTCCTCTGAATTCCATTCACCAAGCTCATAATATATCTTCATCTTATAGCTAAGAGTATCTATAATGACATTACCATTACCTAAGGAATATGCCATCTCAAAGTCAAACATTTGTAAATACTCTCCAAATTCACCCACTTCATGTTGAGGCCCTATTGTGTGGATATATATTAGAGTATATTATGGTCTATGTAGAAAAAAATTTCTAAATGAAGTGATAGTGTCTCCCAAAAAACAAATAGTATACCATGGATTCTAGATCCATGTTTTGGGAAGGATAATTTCACTCATGGGGTTGAAACTAACGTTTACCATATGATACTACTTAGTCCTTTTACATTAGTACTTATCCAAAAACAACTCCCGATGCATCATAATACACATTATAATAAACCTTTAGTTTAGAAATAATCAATACTAAAGATTTAGCCAACTTATTCTTCATCTCAAGAACATTCCTTCACACTGGTCCAACCATAGGAACTTCACTCACTTATTCATCAGCATTGTCATAGGGGTTAATAAATGGAAGAAGTCCTAGATAAAATGTCAATAGTATTCTGCTAAAATAGAAATATATTTATATCAAATGCATTCTGGGTATGTTTCTAGGGCATCACCACCTCCACTTTCTCTAGGTCCATGGAAATATCATTATCAAAAACCACATGTCCCAAGAACTTCACCTCCTAAATAAAAAAATAACACTTCGATAGCATGGAATAAATATTATTCACTCAAATTAGACTCAATGATATCTTGAGATGTATGGTATGATGCTCTTGGGTCAGTTAGTAGATGATGATGTTTTCAATGAATACCTTGATGAACGACTTAATATATGGTGCGAATATCTTATTCATGAGAGACATCAACACTATTTATGTATTCATCAGACCAAACGACATCACCAACTACATGTATAGCCTATGACTTCTTCAAAAGGCCATCTTCAGGATTTCCTCATCCGTAACTCACAACTAATGATATCTGGAGCAGAGATTCATCTTGGAGAACCACTGTTCTCTCTACAACTAATCAAAAATATAATCAATTTTTTGAAAAGGATACATATTCTTAAAAATAACCTGATTTAGCATCTAGTAATCAATGTAGATATAAAGACAACTATTGGAACCAAAATTCGGGACAAAGAGAAGGCCCCATGGACTGCCCTACGAAGCCACTTCACGAAGTCCCTCACACACCGTGTCCTTCGCAAAGAAAAGAATGTGGGAGGCTCAGAAAATGCATTTGACATTCGCGAGCCCACTGTGAAGAAAAGAAGGCGGAAAGATCTTTGAACGCATTTGACATTCATGAGCCCACCGCGAAGCAAAAAGGGCGGGACGCTCTGCGACCCCATTTGACGTTCATGACCCGCCACAAAGCCACCAATCCTATATTCGTGTCGTGTGAGCTCTGCTCCACTATGCATATTTCCTATAAATACCGAGCTCCCCCTGATCTCTCGAGATGGACAATCTGACCTTTCGGCTTACCAGCTCCCGAATCAAGAAGCAGTCTTCTGCTCGGTGAACCATGAGTTGGGTGAGGTACTTCTTCTTTGCGAAGTGCCTCCCCATTGTCTTGTTTTGATCCCCTATTTCGAGAGGGGTGCCCTTCGCGAATCCTAAGGTCTTTTTCAATGTAAGGGAATCCCCAAGGGGAGTCGGGTTGTCGCAGAGCATTTATGCTTCGTGAAGCACCCTTCATGTACACATGATCCACATGCTAAGGCAGGGTCACTGTACCTCGCGAAGCACATTACTTGCCGACACCTTGCTTCGCAAGGAACCTTTGCTCTGTGAGGCTATGCTCTGTGAATGCCCTTCCACTTCGTGAAGAAACTCCCATTTTCACCTCCACCCCATGATAAGGCTTCGGTACCCCACTTTGCGAAGTACACCCCTTCGCAATTGCCCTCCGCCACACAGAGCGACAGAGTTCCACAAGGCCCCTGCCAATGGACCGCTTTTCTTGGAAAATCCTTTTCCCGTGCAACCCTCCTAGTTTGCACGATATGACTTCAAAGTCCCCTGGATGATACCACTCATTGTGTTGCTTCTCCTAATGCTTCTTCACATATGCATGCTAATGGATATTGCTTCTTCGCATAGCCATGCTAACGTGGACCCCTCGATGGTTAGTTCCATGACACCCCCTCAATACGGCATTGCTGGTGCCTTCCATCCCACAAAGAGCAGAGTGTACCGGTTATGTAAGCCCTAGGGGTGTGAAGAAAACCCCCCTCGTCCGAGCTGTAGGACATTAAACTGTCAAGCACCTCCCTCCTCAACACATGATGTTAAACTATGACCTGACCCCATGCCTCACACACTGGGTCCCCCTACCTTGGGAATTCTCCATGCCCCCTAGTCTCCACAAGGGATGATATCCCCAGTCTTGGAGTGGAGTTTTTCTGCGGGGAAGGGCAGCCATCTTGGTGTAAGCCCCTAGCTTTTTCTTTTAGGAGGAAGCACCTCTCCTCCTCCTCACTTCCTCAGTGCCAAGGCCAGTGGAGGGCGTGACAGGGAATGGGGCTCCTCCTTTCTTTAGTCCAAAATCCCTCCCCCACTACGTTTTTTCTCCCTTGGGCCTCCATCCTAGAGTAAACCCCGACACTTCTTGGGGCCGCTCAACGTGTAAGCCCCTCTTCACTTCTCACGGACTCACCTTTTGAGAAATGGTCGTCAGGCCTTTGCCGCCTCTTGTTTCTCACACCGAGCATGACTCATGTGGGCTTAGAGTAAGCATCAAACATGACATCACCCCCATCCCACATGACGTTAAACTGCATTCCCCTAACCCATCCCGAACTATGGGGACTTTGATCCATGTCACAGCATGCTACATAGGAATCCTCCCTGAGGTTCAAGCCCACCACCCGGTCATTCCGACCCCATTCACATCGGTTCACCAACACCTTGGTAAGCCTAGAGTGTAAGCCCCATGCCCCATCCCAAACTATGGGGAATTTGATCCATGTCAAGGCATGGTACGTAGGAATCCTCCCTGAGGTTCAAGCCACACCACCCGATCAATCCGACCCCATTCAGGTCGGTTCACCAACACCTTGGGCAGCCTAGAGTGTAAGCCCCATGCCCCATCCTGAACTATGAGGACTTTGTTCCATGTCAAGGAATGGTATGTAGGAAGAATCACGAGGTTCAATCCCACCACCACCTGGTCGTTCCGCCCCCCTTCACGTCGGTTCACCCCTGTCCCGTATGATGTTAAACTGTATGCCACCAGAACTATGAGGACATTGATCCATGTCAAGTAATGGTATGTAGCAAGCCTCACGAGGTTCAAGACCATCACCCATCAGACCCCCAGTCCATCTTCACATCGGTTTGGAAAAACACCACACATACCCGATGTACGGGGACATTGATCCATGTCAAGGCTTGGTACGTAGGAAGCCTTTCTGAGGTTCAAGCCCACCATCCATTCGGACCCCATTTCCTTCACGTCGGTTCACCTGCACCCATCCTTAACTACAAGGATTTTGATCCCTGTCAAGTCATGGTATGTAGGAAGCCTCACGAGGTTCAAGCACATCACCCATCAGACCACTGGTCCATCTTCACATCGGTTCGCCGACACAACCCACCCTGAACTACGGGGACTTTGATCCATGTCAAGGCATGGTATGTTGGAAGCTTCGACGAGATTCAAGCCCACCACCCGGTAAGCCGTTGCAACCTTCTTCAGTGGTAAGCCATTGTCAAACTCATTCGATGGTAAGCCGTTTCCAGATGAACTATGTGGACTTTGATTCCCTGCCATAAGGATACGTAGGAGGTCTCTTCGAGGCTCAAGCCCAAAACCATCGTCCATCTTGATTCTTACCCAGGCCGCCACATCCCAGTGAGATCATGCCACCTAATTCCCTCCCACAACATTTGGGAAGCCTCCCACATGCTGGACCCAATATCGGTGTCCCCCCTGGGTGTTCCTCAATCTGATCCACTCTAATCAATTTTCTGATCAGTCCGATCCATCTCCGGTAGACGTTAAACTTGCAGCATACCCTGTGTTAAAAATGGGAAGCTGAGGAAAACCTTAGATACATGCCTACATAATATGATTCCCCTAGTTGGATGTGGGATACCTCGGGCTTCCGCGCCCTAGAGAATCCCTATAATTAGGGACAGAAGAGAGACACATCAATCCCTAGCATCTAGACACGCCAGTGATGCCCAGCATGACTACTCCCCTAACCGAAGGTTGCTGCCCTGATCGAACCCCTCGGAATGTCCTGACATGAGCAGCGTAATTAACTAGTGTCCATGAAGATATGGCACCGGTAAGAGTTTCACGAACAACGTATTAAATCTATGAGGGTGACCCAGACTAGGTGACGAGTTCCGAGGAGGAATCCACATAAGGAAGAACCGACATCCCATCATCCCATTTCAATCTTGGATCAAACGTCCTTGAATAAGGAATGGATGTCGCCCACCTTTGTAAAGTGGGAATGCGGGGTAACAAAAGCCGCGCCTATCACACTCAAGAAGACGGATGCGCGCACCCCACAGAAAGCATCGGAAATAGAAATGGTGAACCTGACGTGAAGTTCTTCTCCTCAAAATGGAGCTTAGTAACTCTCGAGGCATCCATGGATTGACGTGTCACCAGATTCAGCTATCCAGTGTTGGGTCCCACCAATCAAATAGCGGACCTTGCGTGAAACTCACTAGAAGTTGGGGATGTAGAGTGTTTGACATCTCGTTCTACGACGTTGTCAGCGTGGATCCCTCTTACCGGTCACGGAAGATGGGATGGCACTGGGGAATTGGTCATCGGTTCCTTTTTCTTTTAGCAATAACGAGTCCATCTCCTTGCTTCTCAGAAATTAGGTTTCTGCCACAAGAACATGATCACCACACGCCCGCCTACGCAGGGGTAGGGGAAATGCAGGCACAGCTGCTCCACGTGGCTTCACCACTTCCATAACGGCTTCTGCATCCTCGACCATGGGGAACCCACGCCCCATTTCCCAATCCAAAGTTATCCAACGAATGGTAATTAATGACCTCATACATAATTACGAGGAGGAAGGAATAATCCCAACCTAGGATATTTCCCACCTGGACTTGGAGACATCTAGGCCCCACCGTCAACGCCGCCCCCAAGGGCCGCGCAGGGAGCTGCTGCTCCCCACCCCAACATTCAATCATTTCAGGAGCCTGTCCCCGGATCACTTTGACAACTACCTTCCATATGATGATGGGGTGGGTGAGGTCTGGAACAGCCCGGTCTGAGTCCCAATTTAGGGGATCCCAACAAGGGCCCCCACCCAACCACGCCAGCACCGCCGCCCAGCCTTTCCGGAGGAGCAGGTAAGCTATGCACCTGCACCACCAACATCGGTTTGCCCGATCCAACGCCAGCATCGGGCACGAGTGGAGGGCGCCTGCCAAGGGGCGTCAACGCCGATGGATACTGTGGCCTAAGACACCACCAACGCATATCATCAAGTCCTTGCGCACACTGAGTAGGTGCGCTCCTACGCCCAGCTGGGATCGAGGCCCCAACCGCCCCATAGGCAAGGTGGGCCAACTTTCCTGGTCACAGGCATGAGCGGGGGTCATCATGAACCAACCCGCAATGATTTCACCCCATACGGAGGTCCTCCCTATACCACCACCATAGAGAGCGTGGGTCTTCCCCGCTTCGAGGCTCGGCGTGGAGTCCTGCCCCATGGTACCCCCAATCCGAATGAAGGTCTGCCCCGCGACGGTGATGTTCAGGATCCTCCCTACGTCATCTTGAAACTTGGTGAAGGTCCTCTTCGCCTCAGAAACCATAGGGGTGAAGGCTATCCTTGCTCCACCTGCACCAAGAATGGAGGTCCTTCCCATGCTCCCCCCAGTTCTGACGGAGGTTTTTCCCACTCATGTGTTTTTCATAGAGGTCCTCCCCATGTCCCCTTCCACATTTGTCCCGGTGCTCCTCACACCCCAACCGTCTCAAGTGGAAACCCTCTCTGCCCTGGAACCAGTGTGTCCGAAGGACCACATGTCAGAAATCGGCCCTATTCCGAAGAGCTGCCTAGACGTAGGAAGGCGGGTCATCACCACTACAAGAAAAATCCTAGGAAGGCCCGGTTGGAGATCAAACCAGTTTGCTTCTCAGACTCTGAAGCAGAGTGCGACTCAGATCAGGAACCGTCCCCTCGCTCATCAGAGTCTAGAGTCATGGCAGGGATGAGGCACATCATCCTGGTACTTCCAGAAGGCAAGGTCCACAGGATTCCCTCCTGCCTCTGTAGGTTTATCTAGGAGGATGAAAATTTGGTGACCCCACAGGTTACTGTCGTGCAGTCACCACCATCATCACCGGAAGCGCTTTCTACCTCCACAAGAGATCACAGAGATCTATTCTAGGGAGAAATGGCAGAAGAGAAGCATCGCGACCCACCACCAGTATCCATGGCCCCTGAGCTAGGAACGGTGGCCGTCATCCCATCCTATCATGACGTAGTGGCTAGGTCACTACACTCCTCAGAGGACAGCCCAAGAATCGGTGGTCAGTCAGCCCGTTTTCCATATTCTCCGCTGGCTAACCTGCCGTCCTAGCGATCTTCCTTAGTACCGCTTCCAGTTCCTCATCCACCCCCAGTTGGCGAGTGGGGAAATAAAGGTCTAGACCTTGAATTTGAGCCAAGGTGCTTCTGGAACATCCTTGCAGTGGACCACTTCCCCGAGAAGTTCTGGCCTGTAGCAGCGCAGGATTTCTGCATACCTGAGTCCCTCACCCGAGAAGAAGTTGAGTGTTTCTGGTACACCATCTGGGTGATGAATTTCAGTCTCCATCATCAGCGCATGGTTTATCCAAGGAGCTGAGTGCATTATGAAGACCTCAGTGAGCAGTGTGGTCTAGTCCATCTGGTCGCACTCCCGGTGGCCCAGCGCCCTGAGTCACCATGACGTTGTGAGGCCCTCCAGCAGCAATGCATTCAGAGTATCAAGGTACTCCGTAAAATCATCAGGGAGGCTACCCCCAAGGTGCAATTCCATGGTTGGGGGCAGTATGCTACCCTCCTCTTCATCCCTATCCGACGACAGCCTGAATCGCTATGCAATATTAAGGACATGCCCCTGGGAAGGGTCACGGTCTACATGGATGACACAGTGAACAAGGAGGACGAGCTCGAGTTTCTTGATGGAGACTTACCCCCTGAGGGTGTTCCACCATTGTTGGACCCATTAGGGAGGATTACCCATTAGCAAAGGAACCTCCTAGGTCTCCCTACACCCACCAAGGAATTGGTACTCAACCGGAATGTCAGTAAGGGAAAAGAGCATGTCAGAGATGTCCACCACTCTGACTCATCCGCCTCAGTGCAGAAGACGGAGGAAGAATCTGAGAAGTCCATGTTGTGCCAACGACTTGCTGAGCAGAAGAGGTTGGTCACAGAACTCTTGGTTGAATGCGTTGTAGAGAGATTAAATGACTATGGAGATCCTTAGTCGGGGCAGCAAGGGCAGGAACAACTTCACCTCGGTGAGATGCCTTTGGGTAACCCTGATCATGCCACTCCCACTGACTGGGATGATGTCGGAGCTCATGGCAAGAGGGCGTGGAATGTCTCACCAAACCCTCGAGAACGGCATGACAATCCGAGGAATCCAACCCGGGTTATCCCAGCTGCCCCGTAAGTCACTCCACCAGTCGCTCCACAAGCCGCTGAACCCGTCTATCGTGTTGAAGAGCCCATCAACACACTCATGGTTAGGGATCCCCGTCAAGATAGGGACCCCCGCCCGGATGACCCTATGGCATCACTGATAGCCCGCATTAAGGGATTGGAAACACGGTAGGTGGCAATACCACTGGATGGCAAGCCGTACCTGACATGGGTGGATGATATTTCAGCTCCTCTGGGTTTTGGAAATACTAGCTTCTCCCCCTTTAATGGGATGTGGGACCCGTCGCAACATCTGGCCTACTTTAACTCAAGGATCAGGCCCATGTTGCGGGCTCCAGCGCAGCAGGAGGCCGCCAAGATCTGTTGTTTCGTTCAGACACTAGAGGGGCAGGCATTCATCTGGTACAGCCAGCTCCCCGTCAGATCTGTGACCAGCTAGGAGGACCTTATTTGGAAGTTCCTTTACTAGTTTAGCTCTACCACCCATAAGACCATCATTACAGACCTCTTCAAGTGAAAACAAAGGCCTGATGAGCGAGTCGTGGACTTTATCACCCGGTGGAAGAGGCTCACATACTCCCTTGACATGCCACTAACTCAGGAGAAATTACTAACGATGTGTGTAGGGAATGTCAAGACAGAGCTGATTCCCTCCCTGATCACTCAGAACTATCCTGGAGGGTTTCGAGACGTCTCTTATAAGGCCCAGTTCCTCGAAGAATCCCTACAACAGGCCAGACAGGCATGTCCGTTGCCCCCTGTAATCCCAGCAAGAAGAGATTCCAGAACCAAGCCCACCGTGGTGGCCCAAATAGAAGACCCCAGGAAGCTATAATTGATACTAATAGCACTGGCCCCGCAGCCTCTCTGAGGTCCTCCACCTCAGGAATAGCCTCTGGCTCCGCAGCGTCCTCATAATCGGTAGGCGCCCCCGCGGAATGCGCCACCACCGCCTAGGTGGGACATTTAGGGTCCACCTCCTCGATAGGCCCCTCCGGATCCTTGTCAAGGCCAGGATCCAAGGGCTCCCTATCCGGAAAGAAGAGACCATACTTACTCGTTCTGTGAGAATCAGGTACCTAGTTACTTCTGTTGTTCCCTAGAGTAGGGGATTGTACGCTTGCCTGAGTGCAAAAGGCCGGCAGAGCCGAATCTCACCGATCGCCCCAACTACTGGCCATATCATCGGATTCTGGGGAACACCCTCAAGAAATGCTATGTGTTTAAGGAATGGATCTAAGACCAGGTCGATAACAACATAGTCAGGCTGGGCCCGACCCCCACACAAGTGTTGGGTTTCATTGTAAGGTCAGATAGCAGTAGCGACGGCGAAGGTGAGTGGCAGCAGGTTCCCAGCCACAGATCCGAAAAGTTCATTGACTGGATGGCTCGTAGAATGATTTCTCATGCCCATGGAATCATTCAGGCACACCTAAATCAGCCAGAGTCTTCAAAATCGATGACTTCCACCTCTGCATCATCATTTTAACCAACCTCTTCCTAGAAGAGAAAGCATCGGCGGTGCAAGAAGAAGCAACACGCCCCGCTGATGTCGTCATTGTCCCACACTCTCGGCGACTTCGTGCCCCCTTAGATGGGGATCCCTGCTAGAATCCGAGCACTGGTGGATGATTCTTTGAGTGGTAGTCAAGGGCATGATTCAGTTAACACCATAGAGTTGGTAAACCCATATATGAATCCTGACGAGGGGGAACACCAGGTGAACCTCCCCAAACTCTCCAGCAGACGCCAACGTCGGTGGAGCCGCGACCATTTGGGTCATCGAGGTTCATAATTAGGCACCTCCAGCCAGGTTGTGCATGCCACTGAGACCAGACAGCAGGCCTAGTGCAGTGTTCAGTATGTGCAACCTTTTCATCTGATGTCGTTAGGACCGCCTCCACCACCATTTGTGCTACTGGATTAGGCAGATCCACTTCTGTCATACCTCGACCAGCTTCGCCCCGCTACAAGTCCACCTTAATCATCCGAACCTCATCTGGTAGCTACTCTTTAGGCTTCGACTAGTGATCAATGGGATATTCCCAGCACCAACCATTCATCGGTCCAACCAACAGGGCACGCCATGCCTCTGATCACAGAGTGGCCTCCTGTAAGTAGAAGTTCGCGCATGGAACAGAAGTATGATGTTCTCAAGCACCTTTCCGGCATCCTAGCAAGGCTTTCCATCCTATAAGACCTCCTCTTGTTATCAGATATGCGTGAGGCCCTCACTGAGGTTTTAAGGAGCCACCTCCAGTTTGAGATGGAGGTAGCAGCTGCATAAGCCTTTCATGTTGAAGCAGTTGAGACTGCCAAATGCCAGGCCATCATTTCGTTCTCTAGAGAGGATGAAGGTTCTCCCATACAAGGGCACATCTGCCTGGTGTACGTCACTGGCCAATTCAACGGTGTGGAGGTTCGTTGTTGTCTTTTTGAAACCGGCTTCAGGATCCACCTTATCCCGACACAAACACTGCGGAAATTGGGGTTATCCAAGGATGACCTAACTCCCTCCAATTTAAGGATCTAGGGATATGACATGATAGAGCAGACCCCGGTCAACAAGATCCATCTGAAGACCCAGTTCGGTGGCCTAGTTTCCAGTACAAAATTTATGGTCATCCCCAGGACACCACGTACAATGCATTGATGGGAAGACCATGGCTCCATCTGCACGCATCGATTCCCTCATCATATCACCAGTGCCTCAAGTACTCCATTAATGGTCGAGTAGGCGTACTTCAAGGTTATGCTTCTCTTTTCGCCTCTTGTGAATCCCGTTATCTGGACGCTGAATATTACAAAAGCAAGGATAAGCAGATTCTGGCATGTGAGGTTGAGCCCGCCCCGGTCACAAGTGACCCCTGGGAAGGTCGGGATGATGCCTATGTCTTCCCAATCCATCGATTGGAGGCCACAAACCCCGACATGGGGAAATGCTTTGTTTTCTCTGGTACAAGACGAAGCCATATTCCCAAGTCCAAGTGACGGTGGAAAATCACCTCGTACTCTTACAAAAACTAGGATCAGGTGATCCCGGAACCTCCTACCCCCCTACAGTATCAGGACGTCTGCCCCATGGCAATGACAGTACGTCATACACATCTGTTTCACCGGGCTAGGATTAACCAGATCAAGACAACGTGCCACTCTTGCATTGATATCATCAAGCGTGGTCCTATGGGCCTAAGGCCAGATGGGATTGGATCGACTGCCTTCATCGCCATGGTCTCAGCGGCGTGTGAGTCTCCTAATGCGCTATCCACTACTGTCCAGGCTGGTACCAGCCTCCTGTTAGGTTACTCCGATCATGGGGAAGCCTCACCTGCTGGGAATCCCTCCTCCGCAAGCAAAGAAGAGGATTTGGAGGATGATCCTCCCACCTTTGAAGAATGCGTCTCTGCCACGGTGGATGAACTGGTATAGATGAACCTTGGTAGTAAGGCAGATCCAAGACCCACATTGAATAGTGTCGCTGTGTCTCTCGAAGAGCAGCATCGGTACTTGGACTTCCTTAAACAGCACTGTGATGTATTTTCCTGGAGTCATGACGAGATGCGAGGACTAGATCCGCAGGTAGTCATCCACCGTCTCGGTCTCCCGAAAAACCATCGCGGGTTCAAGCAGCCTCCCAGAAAGATGCACCCTTCTCACAGTGCCATGGTCGAGGCCGAAGTTGACAAGATCATCAGGGATAACTTCTTCAAGGAGGTCCAGTACCCCTAGTGGAAAGCTAACATTGTGCCAGTAAGAAATAAGAACATACAGATTAGAGTATGTATCGACTTTCGAGATCTCAACTGTCACTGTCCGAAGGATGATTTTCCCCTTCCGATGACAGAATTGTTGATCGACGCTACAGCTTGGTTCCAAGACCTCTCCTTCATGGATGGTTACTCTGGATATAATCAGATCCGTATGTCCCCCGAGGATGAGGATTCCACTACCAGGCTAACCCTTTTGGCCTAAAGAATGCATGTTCCACCTATCAGCGGGCCATGCATCGCATATTAAAGCCAATCCTCGGGAAATTGGTGGAGTACTATGTGGATGATCTGGTGGTCAAATCTTCCCAGTGCTAGGACCATCTCAAGGACCTTGAGAAAGTGTTCATTTTCCTCTGTTCCCTCCCCTTGAAGATGAAATCTTTGAAGTGTGATTTCGGGGTGACTTCCAGGAAGTTTCATGGCTTTGTTGTCAGGTACCGAGGCATCGAGATCGACCCAGATAAGATCAAGGAAATCTTCCATATGCCTCCTCCAAGATATATCCGAGAGCTTAGAGTTTTTCAAGGCCACTTAGCCTACAAACGCCGATTCATTGCGAATCTGGCTAGAAAGTGTAAGCACTTTTCTCGGCTAATGAAGAAAGGCTCTACCTACAAATGGGATGAAGAGTGCCAGGCCGTCTTCGAGGAAATAAAGTAGTATCTGCTCCAGCCTCCAGTCTTGATGCCACCCATCTCCGGAAAGCCGCGGATGTAACGCCCCGACCCCAGCTACCCAGAGTCAGTGCATTACTTCGTAACATTGGCATGATCACAAAAGATCAAGTCTCGAAAGACAGATTAGTTTAGTAGCCTTGGAAACCCTAGATACATTCTTAAACGTTACATTACATCATAAAGTGAAAAACTACAATAACAAACTCTCCATAGTCCACACTCATATCCTCTTATCACAATCCCTGCAGGTCATTCATAAAATACTTCTTCACATCCTGGAAAATATTAAAACATTGAAAGGGGTGAGCTCAAATGCTCAGTAAGGATAACAATATTGCGGATGCTTTCATAAATAAACATAAAAATTTAAGGCAATGTATAACTAAAACAAAAGCCTTTTAAACTTGAACATCAACATAATATGGCAAAAGTAAAATGAGATAATGCCATTCACTTCTTCACATGGATATTCTACTGGTCGAATAATCACATGCAATATCAATAACCACTTTCATAATGAGGGGATGTATAATGCCGGACATTCTGAAAAAAAAATTCAAGGCCTCGGCCAAGATGTCTAAAATGATTAAGGCCTCGGCCAAAACCATAAATCAAATTGGGAAAGGGCCTCGGCCAATTCCACGTCTAGTTGTCTCATGAGACCTACCGATGCATCGAGGAGCTATAGCGGGCTCCACCCGTCACTTATTAAGTCAAATACATTCCTCATATGAATAGGTTTAAACATATCATAAACCATAACATAATCATATGACATAAAATATACATAAAGGAAACATAACATTTTCACATTTCAATCACAAGATATAAATACAACACATTGATATAATAAAAATACTTTCAAAACCATTTTCAATACCAAAATAAAGGAAAATTAAAATATGGTATTTATTTTTCTTTTAAAAAAAGGTATGGCTTGTAGAGGAAGCCGAAACTAAAATAATGGTCACGGCGGCGGAGAAGTCGTTGTCGCCGCATACGTACGACAAAAACATTCCCTTTTGTCATTTAGTAAACACTTGGTATAAAAAATATTCCTTTTTAATAAACGTAAAAGTCAAAGGGGTTTATACACCGTATAAAATAAATTTGTGTATAAAACAAAATATGTCTCAATGGATGGTGATTGAGACGAAGTCCTTAAAAAGATCGTTTTTAGAATAAAATAGATCTATTATGTGTATTCACTATAGGTACACATAAAGAAAGTAAAAATACAAAATAATACATAATAATATCATGACATAATCGGAAAGTAGGAGATTAACCCAAAGAATGGAAGTTGGGTTAAGAAATTCCCTTACCTTGTGTCTGACTTGACTCAACCGTTCTTTAACCCCCTGAATAATAAACTAGAGTTAATATATACCTTATTAAGAACCATTTTCAATTTAATTATCCTTTTTATATCACTTATTACAATGATATGAACATTATGTAATTATTTAAGTTAATAACGGTCGTTTTGTCGATCTTTGGTACTTGAGTCAACAATAAACTTCTTATAATTACAAGTTGTTTATGTGGTAGAATATCCATTATCTCCAGAATTATATTCATGATTTAGATGTCATATATGTCATATATATCCAGTATATACATTCATTTATAATATTATGTAACATTTAGAGGTAAGAAATGAAATGCACCGTTCATGGAGACGGTAAGCCGTACGTACGCATGAACGCTACTTTCATTTCTATTTCGTATTTAATGGAATGAAATCATAATTATATAAAGGTATAATATAGTTCCAGTATAATATCATATATAATATCATTTACTCCATCCTTTATACATCCCACATATGGCATTAACGATTCACATCACTTTGAGGGGGCGGTAGTCCGCACTTCCTAAAATGAAATTATCGCGTTTTACCCATAATGGAAATCATAAAGTATGCCATAAATGAGAAATACATAAGCATAAGTAAAACATAAACATATTATATATCATATATAAAAATAGTGACATCTTAATGGCCACCTTTTAAGGTGTTATATGAGTGTTGAACAATCATCATTTCGTGAGGCAGAAATTCGCCATCCACAGAAACCGTATGTTCATTAACCATTAGATGTAGGTGTGTGTAATTTTAGCTAGAATAATTCTTATAACAACATCCTAGTATATTGAGGATACTGGTGTTGTTACAAAAGAAATGAATAAAAAGAGTTTAGGGGGTTGGAGAAGAAAAATAAACCAAAACAACATTAGAGAAGACATTACCTCAAAATCGGGTAACTCTTTTTGATTTGAGCCAAAGGCTTCCTTGGGAAGAGTTCTTCCCAAAGTGAGGCTTATAGGAGTAATAGAGGGATGTTGGGAGAGTATTTGGGCAGAGGGTGGCCGAGCCAAATGGCTTGAAAGTGTAAATGAGGTGGGAGAGGTGGGGGCCTTTTATAAGAGGAGAGGAGGGGCTCTTTTGGAAAGATTGAAATGTTACATTATTTTACAATGCTTTTCGGATTCTAAAGGTCCCACACTTATATAATTCGTGTCTAAGGTGATAAGGTTTCTAAATCTCCTCATCCAATAGGCTTTGGACAAGTGTAAGCCTTGGATTTTTCATTATCTTCTCATTTTATTTAAATCGTTAAATAATGAGGTCATCACTGCATCATAAGGATGTCATAAATAATTTAATTTATCTAATGTCTAAAAATTATAAAAAAAATACTATGATGTAGGAAATCTTTTTAGCTTTCTAATGAATATTTATAGTCAAAATTGGGACTTGTTTAACCCCACTTAAAAACTATTTTAGTAAAATAACTCATGTTTGTGTCAAATTAATTTTAACATTAAAAATATATATTAATGTCATTTTCCAACTAAAGTGGCTCCATGGGGTCCCCAAGTTGACCCATGGGTTGTCTTGGTCTGCCATGACTCATCCAATAGGAGTATGACAAGTGTCATGCTCATCTCATATTATTAAAACATTATTTGTACCTTAAACTACACTAATTACCTCTAATCGCGATTAAGAACTTAAAAGTTACTATTCACCAAAAAATTATTTTAATCTCATTGAACCACATTTTAATTCTTAATGAAAATCATGTATGTCGGATTTTTGAAAATCAAACCACAGAAGTGGTAATATTTCATTTAAACGAAAAATCAGTTATTTAACTACCACTTAGTGGTTTCACTATTCATCAAAAATTGAAGTTTTTCAGAACAATGCCAAAATTTCACCGTAAGCTATAATTGATATTCCGAATTCAAAAATGATGTCTATTTTAAAAAATTCTAAACATATAAGTTGCATTAATTAATTTTATAATTAATTCTCGCTGTTACAACAAATAGCGTGTTTTTTAGAAACAATTTATATCAAAAGATTGGCAATTGTTTATGTCCAATTTCAATGTTAAATTAATTCTAATGACCACCATTGGAAAAAATGGTAAAAATATATTCTAATTATACTTTAAAACCACTAAATAGTATAATTTATCACTATAAATTATTTTGATTAAAAAAGTTGTTTTTAAGTATTTTTCACTATTCATAAAAAATAGAAGTTCTTAGAAAAATACCAAAAATTCAACATAGGCTAATTTCGATATTACGAATACAAAAACGAAGTCCATTTTGAAATATAAAATTTCTATAATTTTAAAAAGTGGTTATTACTATTCATAACGGCTACTTTGATTAGTCGCGGTGTTTTAGAACTCGAAGTTGCGTACAATGCAAGCTATTGCATTATTGAATGAGAAGCGTATCGTGGAAGCTCGGGGTGTTACATTCTCCCCTCCTTCAATAAATTGCGTCCTCGCAATTTGAAATTTTTCTTTAAAAGTAAAAGGTTGAAAAGAGAAAATACCTTTGAGGAAAACCCACATCGGAAATAAGATTAATAAAATTTAGCCTTAATAAGAGGGAAAGGGAAATGAAAAAGTCACCACCCAATTATGATCTTGATTAGGAGAACATTGGTGGAAATTAGAGACATATAATTGGAGGAAAAACGTAAATATTCGTAGGGAGTGATTGAGGTCATCAATCACAATCAACTGTCAAATTGAGGGCCTCAAAGCCTTCAATCTATGTTGATTTAAAATATCATCAGTTCAACAAGACATAAGGTATTAGGATAACGCATTTTTTTGTTTTAATATCTCTTTACTAAAGTTTAAGAATTAATTTATTCATTGAATAACAGATAGGTATATATATATTTATGCTTGACAATTAGAGTTTCAACCTTCAACTCACCTTTCACTCAAAAAGATAATAGAACCCAAAAATATTATACTTTTACTAATTGTATATGGTTCCAAATGTTAACACATAAAATTTAGATTAGTAAAATTATTTTCTAATAACCAGGGACTTCCTGTAGGCTAGTGGTAGGAAATAAAGGCCTGTCGCACTATGGTTGTGGGTTCGATTCCTGCAGCTTTGTCCGACGCGACGGGTTATGCCCCACCCTGCAGGTTGTCCTTTTCCTAAAAATATAGTACTATACTATTCCAAAAATAATCTTCAGAAATGCTTTAACCTTAAACAATACTATCCAAAGATCAAGTTAATCCACTCCAACCTTTATAGTTATCCAAAATACCTCTGTCCAGACTTTCTCTAAAAGGTCTCTTAATTCCAAAATCAATTGTAACATCAGATTCCCCAAACAAAGAAAAGTTCCTCTTATTGTCACATACTAAAAATATGATTACCTTAATCATATTAAAACCTTACTGAAATCAAAAAGTAATGCAGTACAATCCACATATATATATATCACATTATTCTTATAACCAGAATATAATCCTTGAGTCCAAAATCACCAATAAATTAATTATTCCGCTTCAACTGTAGTTACAGCATAAGATTGGCCTTGATCCCTTGGCCTTTTCTGAGGTAAGTTTCCTTGAATCTTAGGACATTCATTTTCATAATGCCCCATTTCCCTACAATTGTAGCATTCAACTTTGGCAACCTCTTTCTTTCCCTTGCAATCACGAGCCTGGTGACCCTTTTCTCCACATTTATAACAAACTCCCATTCCTTTTAGGCACGTACCAGGGTGATTCTTCACACAATTATCACATAATGGAAAATCCTTCTTTCCCTTTTTCCCTTTATCTGTCTCTTGTTCCCCTGTTCTCTTCTTCTCTTGCTTTACTTTGTTGTCATAAGACTTAAATAATTCCTTTTCTGTCTTGATAGCACACGAGACAATATCTTCATATGTTGAGAAAGATTTTGATACTAAAGCTCGATGGAGAAATGGTTTTAACCCATCAAAGAAACGATCAATCTTACTCCTTGGGTTGCGTATATAATCGGCAGCATGCCTCGCTAACCTTGTAAAGTTAGCCTCATACTTTGAGACATTCTCATCCTCCTTCTGCCTCAGACTCAGAAATTTCCTTTCCATATCTGCTCGATGGTCACGAGGAAAGTATTTTTCTAATAAAAGCTCTTTGAACTCCCTCCATTCCATATTTTATACATCATCATCTTCCTTTGTGTTTTGAATCAGCGACCACCACTGATCGGCATCTCCAGTGAGGCAGTAAACTGCCATGACAACCTTCTCCCTTTCACTACTCCCCAAGGCATGGAATATTTTCTCTAAGGAATTTATCCATTTCTCAGCTACTATAGGATTTGTACTCCCATTGAAGGTTGGCGGTTGTTGCCTCATGAAACGGTCTAGCATTGATCCTCCACGTTGCGGATCAGGGTGCTCCATACGAGTAAGGTTGTTATTCATAACCTGCGTGAGTTGTCCCAGTACGGTGAGAAGCTGATCGGCACCAGTTGTATCACTAGCTCCACCATAATTATCCTGAGCAGGAGGGAAATTCCTACACGGAGTGCGTTCATTGATACGGTTTCCATTCCTTCCACTAGGCGCCATTTCTAAATAATGGCATAAACAAGATTAGTTCATGAATCAAAATACATAATTCCATACTTGTAAAACACTTAACATAAATTGAACTAATTATGGATATAATCCATAATTATAAAAATGTTTTCTTTGAGGAAGTATATACTCATAACCCTTCATAGTGGTTTGTAAAGAAAATGGGAATTATCCAAAGCATATCCCCCGGGAGTGTCGTAACCAAGAGTGCAGCAAGGCCCGTTGTCGTGCACCAGTTCCCGTTCGAGTCTAGCTCAAAGCGGTGTTTTCGGGTTTTACCCCTAGGTACATCTGTGCCAGAGCTGCCTCTACCTGCTCGTATCCAGACAGGGATGTATTGCTCGGAAAACTCACAACATCTTTACAATACCAAAATTCTAGGAAGTTCTTCTATACTAATCCTCAAAGTCTATCTTCGGGATATTTGCTCTAATCAGAGTTTATCTAAATCTAGCTTCCAAGGTTAGTACTAAACTGCCTCTGATACCAACTGTAATGCCCCGACCCCAGCTACCCAGAGTCGGTGCATTACTCCGTAACATTGGCATGATCACAAAATATCAAGTCTCGAAAGACCGATTAGTTTAGTAGCCTTGGAAACACTAGATACATTCTTAAACGTTACATTACATAATAAAGTGAAAAACTACAATAACAAAGTCTCCATAGTCCACAATCATATCCTCTTCTCACAATCCCTGCAGGTCATTCATAAAATACTTCTTCACATCCTGGAAAATATTAAAACATTGAAAGGGGTGAGCTCAGATGCTCAGTAAGGATAACAATATTGCGGAAGCTTTCATAAATAAACATAAAAATTTAAGGCAATGTATAACTAAAACAAAAGCCTTTTAAACTTGAACATCAAAATAATATGGCAAAAGTAAAATGAGATAATTCCATTCACTTCTTCACATGGATATTCTACTGGTCGAATAATCACATGCAATATCAATAACCACTTTCATAATGAGGGGATGTATAATGCCGGACATTCTGAAACATTTTGTCAAGGCCTCGACCAAGACGTCTAAAATGATTAAGGCCTCGGCCAAAACCATAAATCAAATTGGGAAAGGGCCTCGGCCAATTCCATGTCTAGTTGTCTCATGAGACCTACCGATGCATCGAGGAGCTATAGCGGGCTCCACCCGTCACTTATTAAGTCCAATACATTCCTCATATGAATAGGTTTAAACATATCATAAACCATAACATAATCATATGACATAAAATATACATAAAGGAAACATAAAATTTTCACATTTCAATCACAAGATATAAATACAACACATTGATATAATAAAAATACTTTCAAAACCATTTTCAATACCAAAATAAAGGAAAAGTAAAACATGGTATTTATTTTTCTTTTAAAAAAAGGTATGGCTTGTAGAGGAAGCCGAAACTCAAATAATGGTCACGGCGGCGGAGAAGTCATTATCGCCGCATACGTACGACAAAAACATTCCCTTTTTTCATTTAGTAAACACTTGGTATAAAAAAGTTTCCTTTTGAATAAACGTAAAAGTCAAAGGGGTTTATACACCGTATAAAAGAAATTTGTGTATAAAACAAAATATGTCTCAATGGATGGTGATTGAGACGAAGTCCTTAAAAAGATCATTTTTAGAATAAAATAGATCTATTATGTGTATTCACTATAGGTACACATAAAGAAAGTAAAAATACAAAATAATACATAATAATATCATGACATAATCGGAAAGTAGGAGATTAACCCAAAGAATGGAAGTTGGGTTAAGAAATTCCCTTACCTTGTGTCTGACTTGACTCAACCGTTCTTTAACCCCCTGAATAATAAACTAGAGTTAATATATACCTTATTAAGAACCATTTCCAATTTCATTATCCTTTTTATATCACTTATTACAATGATATGAACATTATGTAATTATTTAAGTTAATAACGGTCGTTTTGTCGATCTTTGGTACTTGAGTCAACAATAAACTTCTTATAATTACAAGTTGTTTATGTGGTAGAATATCCATTATCTCCAGAATTATATTCATTATTTAGATGTCATATATGTCATATATATCCAGTATATACATTCATTTATAATATTATGTAACATTTAGAGGTAAGAAATGAAATGCACCGTTCATGGAGACGGTAAGCCGTACGTACGCATGAACGCTACTTTCATTTCTATTTCGTATTTAATGGAATGAAATCATAATTATATAAAGGTATAATATAGTTCCAGTATAATATCATATATAATATCATTTACTCCATCCTTTATACATCCCACATATGGCATTAACGATTCACATCACTTTGAGGGGGCGGTAGTCCGCACTTCCTAAAATGAAATTATCGCGTTTTACCCATAATGGAAATCATAAAGTATGCCATAAATGAGAAATACAGAAGCATAAGTAAAACATAAACATATTATATATCATATATAAAAATAGTGACATCTTAATGTCCACCTTTTAAGGTGTTATATGAGTGTTGAACAATCATCGTTTCGTGAGGCAGAAATTCGCCATCCACAGAAACTGTATGTTCATTAACCATTAGATGTAGGTGTGTGTAAGTTTAGCTCGAATACTTCTTATAACAACATCCTAGTATATTGAGGATACTGGTGTTGTTACAAAAGAAATGAATAAAAAGAGTTTAGGGGGTTGGAGAAGAAAAATAAACCAAAACAACATTAGAGAAGACATTACCTCAAAATCGGGTAACTCTTTTTAATTTGAGCCAAAGGCTTCCTTGGGAAGAGTTCTTCCCAAAGTGAGGCTTCTAGGAGTAATAGAGGGATGTTGGGAGAGTATTTGGGCAGATTTTGGCCGAGGCAAATGGCTTGAAAGTGTAAATGAGGTGGGAGAGGTGGGGGCCTTTTATAAGAGGAGAGGAGGGGCTCTTTTGGAAAGATTGAAATGTTACATTATTTTACAATGCTTTTCGGATTCTAAAGGTCCCACACTTATATAATTCGTGGATACGGTGATAAGGTTTCTAAATATCCTCATCCAATAGGCTTTGGACAAGTGTAAGCCTTGGATTTTGCATTATCTTCTCATTTTATTTAAATCGTTAAATAATGAGGTCATCGCTGCATCATAATGATGTCATAAATAATTTAATTTATCTAATGTCTAAAAATTATAAAAAAAATACTATGATGTAGGAAATATTTTTATCTTTCTAATGAATATTTATAGTCAAAATATGGACTTGTGTAACCCCACTTAAAAACTGTTTTATTAAAATAACTCATGTTTGTGTCAATTTAATTTTAACATTAAAAATATATATTAATGTCATTTTCCAACTAAAGTGGCTCCATGGGGTCCCCAAGTTGACCCATGGGTTGTCTTGGTCGGCCATGACTCATCCAATAGGAGTAGGACAAGTGTCATGATCATCTCATATTATTAAAACATTATTTGTACCTTAAACTACACTAATTACCTCTAATCGCGATTAAGAACTTAAAAGTTACTATTCACCAAAAAATTATTTTAATCTCATTGAACCACATTTTACTTCTTAATGACAATCATGTATGTCGGATTTTTGAAAATCAAGCCACAGAAGTGGTAATATTTCATTTAAACGAAAAATCAGTTATTTAACTACCACTTAGTGGTTTCACTATTCATCAAAAATTGAAGTTTTTCAGAACAATGCCAAAATTTCACCCTAAGCTATAATTGATATTCCGAATTCAAAAAATGATGTCTATTTTAAAAAATTCCAAACATATAAGTTGCATTAATTAATTTTATAATTAATTCCCGCTGTTGCAACAAATAGCGTGTTTTTTAGAAACAATTTATATCAAAAGATTGGCAATTGTTTATGTCCAATTTCAATGTTAAATTAATTCTAATGACCACCATTGGACAAAATGGTAAAAATATATTCTAATTATAATTTAAAACCACTAAATAGTATAATTTATCACTATAAATTATTTTGATTAAAAAAGTTGTTTTTAAGTATTTTTCACTATTCATAAAAAATAGAAGTTCTCAGAAAAATACCAAAAATTCAACATAGGATAATTTCGATATTACGAATACAAAAATGAAGTCCATTTTGAAATATAAAATTTTTATAATTTTAAAAAGTGGTTATTACTATTCATAACGGCTACTTTGATTAGTCGCGGTGTTTTAGAACTCGAAGTTGCATACAATGCAAGCTATTGCATTATTGAATGAGAGGCGTATCGTGGAAGCTCGGGGTGTTACAGCGGATTCCTTATGGCACCACCCTAGAGTGATCTCTCAGTGCCCTTCTCAACCAGAAGAACAATTAGGGGACAGAGAGTATTCTCTACTACCTCAACCACATGCTTCTTGATATAGAGACTAGATTCTGCCCCATCTTGATGAGCTGCCATGTGCTCGTACTCACCATGCAGAAGTTGTGACATTACCTATAGCACCATGAGCTACAGCTGGTCTCTCGGGTAGACCCGCTGAAGTACATTCTAAATCTCCCCATGTTGACCGGCCATCTAGAGTGGTGGGAGGTAATCCTCCATCAGTTCGACATCAGGTTCGTGCCTCAGAAGGCTATCAAGGGGTAGGCATTGGTAGACTTTCTAGCTGCCCATCCAACCTCCGTGGACCTATCCCTGGACTTGGATTTTCTCGAAGAGGCAATCCTTTCAGTAGATCATACCCTCCCATGTTGGAAAATGCATTTTGATGGTGCCTCCTGGAGCCCCACCGGTAGGAGGCTTAATGATCCAAGGCTCAATAGAGTGGGCCTGGGTACTTTCTTCATTACCCCGGAACAAGCCATTATACCATACTCATTCCTGTTATCAGAATGCTGCACCAACAAAGAGGTAGAGTATCAGGCTCTTATCACTAGCCTCGAGATGGACCTCGATATCGATGTTCCCCATTTTCATGTAAAAGGGGTTTCCGAGCTAGTCATAAAGAAAGTCAACAATGGCTATGTTGTCAGAAATCCAAAGCTCGTGCCTTTTTTGGAGTGCACCCTCCATATAATGGCCTAGTTCCCTTATCAACCAGAGGTTACCCATGTCCCTCAGTCACAACATGGTCGAGCGGACACTTTGGCTAGCTTAGCTGTATCAATTGCAGAGCCCGAGCAGGATGATCTGATTATAAATGTGGCACACTGGAGAGTCATTTCCCCTGTCATCCCAGAGGTTGACGATGACCTATGAGTAAGCTATCTTACCTCCAGATCCTCCACACCAGGACCTCTAGACTCGTCAGATCTAGTGGTTGAATTGACTCCCGACTAGAGAGCTCCTTTTGTCGAGTATCTCCAAAATGGTAACCTCCCGGCTGATCGGGCTGAGCGCGTCCAAATCCGACGCCGCGCGCTATAGTTTACCCTCCATAGTGGTCTCAGTCTTGAGTAGATCCTCTATAAGCGTGGTTTCGATGGTGTTCTTCTCCATTGAATCCAATGAAACGAGATTCCGCAGGTCATGCAAGAGGTTCATGTCGGTTCCTGGGTTGCCCACCAGGCTAGGCCAAAGCTGTCCCATCAGATCTGGAGACTGGGGTACTTCTGGCCCTCTATGATCCATGATTGTATCGACTTCTCCAAGAGATGTCACGCGTGCCAAGTTTTTTCTAACTTCCTACATTGGCTGCCATAACCTCTCCACTCCACCAAGTACTCTTGGCCATTTTTGGTGTGGGGACTCGATGTCATGTGACCATATCCCCCGACGACAGTTCGCTAGTGCATGTTCATCCTAAGCATCACATATTTCTTTTCCAAGTGGGCAAAGAAAATTATGCTCAAGGAAGTGAAGGCTCGTTCCATCGTTGACTTCATGAGCTCCAATACCATCCACCGGTTTGGAGTACCTCACACCATCCTCACCGATAACGACATCAACTTCCATGTAGCCGAGCTGAAGAAACTGTACGCCAAGTACAATATCCGTTCGAACCATACCTCCCACTATCACGCACAGAAAAATCGACAGATCGAGGCGTTCAATAAAACCCTCTCTAGAATTTGGCAGAAAATAGTTGTCCAGAACAAGAAGAGTTGGTCGGACAAGCTCCCCAACGCCCTCTAGGCTTATCGAACGATGAATCGTAACTCCACCCAGGTGACCCCATATTCCCTAGTGTATGGGGCTGAGGCCGTCCTGCCCATCGAGACCCAGCTGCCTTCGTTACGCACCGTGGTATATGACTAGAAGGATCCAGATAGAGTGGCTGAAATCCGTATAGCTGAATTGGATGAACTTGAAGAGAATAGGATTTGTGCCCTGCACAATCTGGAAATACATCAGAATAATATGGCTAAAGCCTTCAATAAGATGGTTCACCTCTGCTCTTTTCTAAAAGGCGACCTGGTATTGTCCCTTCGAGTGCCAATGATCCCTGGAAGGATACCACCCAAGATGGAGCCCAAATGGGAAGGACCATACATAGTCCATAGAGTTTACCCAAATGGAGCATACTCCCTGGTAACCATGGATGGTGAGCGTATAACTCCTCCCACCAATGTCAAGTTCCTCAAGCAATACTTTTCCTGATCCGAATGGACCCGCATGACTTTAAATTGTCTAGTACTTCATTACTTTAAACTGTGAATCGTCCATCATTACGTTAAAGTGCATTTCGATAACTATGTATGGCTTGATTCCCATCCACATGGGATATGTAGGAATGATCAGATGCCTTGTCTTGAGCCCAAACCCAAACTCTTCTTCTCGACTATCCCCCTGGGTATAGTTATCTCAGAGGATACTCGCATGATATGATGTATGCTTCCTCAGAACCACTCATACTAGGATTTTAATGGTCACATCTTTTGCCCACTCCCATTCTTCTATCCTCCCACGTCTTCACCGCATGACGTTAAACTGCATGGCCTTCAAGAACTACATATGTCTTCATTCCCATCCATATGGGATACGTAGGAACGCTCGGACATTTCATCTATTAGCCCATTCCAAATGCCAGAATCTTCCCCCCGGGTCAAGATGTATGGAAGGGGTGAAAACTTTTTCCCCAATTCACGTCGAGCTAACCTCAATCCAATCATACGTCTTGCTACCTGGAGACATTCACTACTTTTAGAGATGGGTACAACTATGCTTCACCCACTCCTCGAATGGGATTCCATCACCTTCCCCGTCCAGAAGGGCCCCTGAATGGTATGGATACTAGGCCTAAGGGCTCTCTCTTACCACTTCGGGCCAACTCCCTTGAGGATGTCGAGCAACAAGACGATACAAGTCCCACGTTTTGAATACGGTCAGCAGTCAATGCTCATTTGTTTCTCCCATTTCAGGTCACTATAGGGATGTTGTGTTTTGAACATGGTCAATGGTCATCCTGGATCATTAGGGCCACCCCAAGAGGTCCCAAACGTCAAGTGTAGTGGTTCATTCTGCCCTGTTGTATCTCCAAGTGACAAACTCCCTCTGGATGATGCCAACTGTTAGCCCCGTTGGCCTTTTCGGGCCCCCAACCTAGGATGTCTCTTATGGGATTATGTGGTGTGGTATGGGATAATGTCCTCATTCATGTTGAGTTATTCGTCATGCTGTAAACCTTCCTAGTTTAGGGTATCCTACTCCCCTCCTCATCCTAAATGTAAGACGTTAAACTGCAAGTTGGATAGGCCTTCCTAACCGAGGCCCAACCTCAGGCCCCTCGGCATTTTTTGGGCCCCCGGCCCAAGTTCTTACCCATAGCGTTCGATGTGAGGTGGGATTATGTCTTTATTCACGTCGGGTTATTCGTTGGGCCACACACTCTCCTCTTTAGGGTATTCTCCCCCCCCCAAAGATCTCGTTTAGAACTATGTGTGGCTTTATTCTCATCCTTATGGGATACGTAGGACCACCCGAATGTCTAGACTTCGGGTCCATCCCCATCTCCCAGAAATCTCCATTTCACCTTGGCCCCTTTTCTTATTATCTCCCTCTGTAACACCTTCATCAACCCTCTTTGGCGGTTTACCAATGTGCCTAAGCGTACTCTGGTTAAGTACCCGAAATGTTGGACTCTGCTCGGACATGATTTCACCCACTTTTCAGGCATTGTGTTCCCCTTCCTTAGGGTTTCCATCACCTTTCACACTCGAAGGGACCCCTGAGTGGCATGGATTTTAGGCCTAAGTGCTCTCCTACCATTACGGGCCAACACCCCCGAGGGTCGTGGACAAAAAACTGATACAAATCCCATGTTGTGAATATGGTCAGCAGTCGATGCTCATTTGTTATTCCCATTTCAGGCTAACGGGATATGGATACTGCATTTCCGCCACAGTCAACAGTTATCCTCCATCTCCATGCCAACCCCATTAAGCCCAAAATGTCGGTTACATGATTCACATCCTTCTCCACCTCATCATGTCCATGTATAACTCCGAAACTCTTAGTACTATTCCTCAGTGTGCATCCGCACATTAGGAATACCAAATCCATGATAGGGGCATCATTCAGGGCTCTACACTGATTTCCCTTTGGCGTGTGTTCCAGGCATTGCAAAAGACATCTTCCTCCCTTGTTTCCCACACTGAGTTTAAATCACATGGGCTTAGGGATCGAGTCGAGGTCTGCACTTACTTGGAGGCTTTCTCTCTATCCATCGTCCGATCTCTAAGGCCTTAAACTAAGATCTCGTTTAGAACTATCTGTGGCTTGATTCCCATCCTTATGGGATACGTAAGACCTCCCGGACGCCTCGTTTTCGGGTCCAGCTCAGTTGGGAGCTAGTTTCTCCTACCCCTTTCCCTCTTACCCCTATTTGGGCCCCTTGGTCCAAGGTTCCCCTCTCGTAATTGCATATGGTGTGATATGGGATCATTTTCCCCATTCTCGTCAGGTATGTTTTATTACACCGTAAACATTCCCCACCTAGCATCGTCTTTACTACATCTGCTCTACATGATGTTAAAATGCATGCTTGGTCCTATCACATGACCCTAAACTATGACATCATCATCCTGGCCGCACGACGAAAAAACGACACTACATCATGAGGTTCTCACTCAAGGGGACACAATGTTTTGTATTGGGAACATGCCATACCATTTGTCAATGCCTGCTACAGCTTCATTCTTGTGGCGATACCAGGTCCTGCTACCATAGGCCTATCGCTTCACCAAAGAAAAACCACTCACCTTAAAGTACAAACAAGATTTATCAAATTCCGCTTCTCTTGGTGCGAGGGCCATGCCCGCACACCCCTTTTTCCCTGGCACGGGTACCTTACCGTGCCACCTCAAGAACTACGTGCAGCTTGACCCCTATCCTCATGGGGTATGTAGGAACTCCTGTTCACTTTTCCTAATTCCCATATCAACTATCGTTTTCAGTCCCTCGACCTAAAACCTATCCATGGAACATGTGGTGGTTGGAACCCCCAGTTCCCATTCACCTCAGGTTTTTTATAGTTACCCCACCACGTGCCTCCTGTGTTTCCTACCATCCATGGGCCGCGTTCTACGACCCTAAACTAAGATATCCCTATGGGAAGGGACTCGACTCCCTCTATCTATTTTGTCTCGTTGCTGTATTTAGATGTGTTTTGACAAAGATCCCGAAATGTGGAATTTTCATGGGGACATTCCCCCTGTTCCATGTCCAAGATTCATGAGCTCACTATTTGGATCTTCATCCACTTCCATATCCGAAGGGACCCCCTAATGGCCTAGTCCCATGCCTCATTGGCTCACCTACCATCCTGGGCAAACACCACTATGGAACTTTGATGACATTTGCAACAGGTCCAGTTTTTTCAAACATGGTCAATGATCGACCCTCATCTGTTTGTCCCCATTCCAGGCTAACATGATGTGGATGCTGCATTTCCGCCATAGTCAACAGTAATCCTCCATCGTTACGCCACCTTCATTGTGGTCTAGATTTCGAGCGTCATGATTCAAACATTTCCACTTCCTCATGTTCAAGTGGAATTCTGACATACTCATCTTTGTCTCTTCACGCGTCTAGGTGCGCTTCATGGACAAGTTTGCATCATTGGACCGATATTCGCCGAGTGTCCCTTCACCCTAAAATTCCCCTTCATGTGTTGGGAGAGTCCCACCACTAATTCTTGTTTCCCACACCGAGCACGACTCACATGGGCTTAGTAGTTTTGGTAGGATGTGTACCGGCGCGGCCAAGCTTCTCATTGTCCCGCATGACGTTGATCTACACCCTCATAACTATGTATGGAATTATTCCCACCCTCATGGGGTATGTAGGAATGCCCAAACACTCTAATTCAGGCCCAACCTAATTCTTACTCTTGGTCCCTTGACCTGAAGAGTTTCCTCTAGGGATATGTGGTGTGATTTGGACTCCAAGTCCTCATTCACGTCAGTTTTATAGCTACCACACCACATAATCCCTGGGATCTTCCCTTTCACTCCATGTCTTGTCGTATGACGTTAGACTGCAGGAGTCTATATGTCCTCAATGCATGACACTAAACTGTGTTTTTTCCCTGAACATGTTCGGGATACCCCAAGATGAAATTGGGAAGTGACGGCTCCCTCGCCAGAGAGGCTCTGTCTGAATAAAGGAATGATCCATGATCAAATAGATCCGACCATCTAGTGTGCTCCCACCATAGTGGTGTAAATTTGAGAGTGGTGGATTCTATTCGAACAAACCCTCACTCCACATTCCACGCTTTTCTTTCCCCTTATTCGAACCCTCATCCTATTTCATGTCTGAAGGAACCCATTAACTGTATGGATGCTCGACCTATGGATAACCTATTATCCTAGGCCAACATTCCAGAAGACTAATGGATAACATTTTGAGTCTGGTCCTGTGTTTGGAACATGGTCAACGGTCGAACCTCATTTTCTATCCCCACTCTAGGATAATGGAATAAGAATGTTGTGTTTCGAATACTGTCAACAACCATTCTTTATTATCATGCCACCCCACAATTTTCTAAATCCTAGGTATCATGATTCACACCTCCCATTCCCATCTGTTCGGATCGACATCAGCACCCCCGGCGTTACCCCATTCGTGCATGAGAGCATGCTAGGAAAATGTTAATCCAGCTGTTCTAAGAGCTTCATTCTCCCATCTTGTCTCTCCCATTTCCTCCCGAAGATCTGGATCGGTTGTTCAAACTCTAGATTCCCAAAGCTTGGTTTTCACTCCTACATTTGGATGGGGTGATATGGTGGTCATCCCTTATTTTTCACATCGGGCTCAACCCACATGATCTTAGGGAATGATCGTTGGATGCTTTGCGAATGTCATAAGGATGCAGTAAACCAATGTGAACAACGGAAGTCATGCATGCTACGACATTCAAAAAATAAAAGAATGAAAGTACATTTTAGGGTTTGTAATCATTACAGTACCCGGGGGTCGACTCCCGCATGGATGGATTGACCTCATCAAAAGAGTGTAGAAGCTCTACCACCCTCTGGGTGGTGGCGTCCAGGAGTTGATGCTGCTTGTTCAGCTCCTGCTCCTCCTCGGCGGTGAGAGGGCACAATTTGTTGGCCATAACCTGGGCCCACTCCACATCGGCCTGAATGGCGATCATCTCCTCAGAATCTCGCTTCAGGCCCTCTTCATCTTCTGCCATCCGGGCCTTTAATCGTAATATTAGCTCAGATTGCGCATTAAGGGATGTCAAGTGAACGTCTGCTCGATGCTGAAACCGCTAGACCTATTCTTCAACCTTCTAGAGCCTCTTGATGTTTATCACCTTCCTCTGGTACCAGCCCACACCAAGGTCACAGTCATACTCCCGAATCTTTTCCGCCATGAGATCTCAAATGGTTATGTGAGGGCGTTGGGCATCCACTCCCCCAGCACATAGTTCACGCAGTCGCGAGCAAAGTCTGTCCATCTCATCCAACCATAGTTCTTGGGGGTGTTATTGATGAAGTGAATGATCAGATTCCATGATCGGCAACAGGCTATTTTTCTATCCTCCTCGTCAGAGGCCGTCTCGTCCCAGTCAGCACGATTGGTCGGCTCGTATGCAGGGAATGCCCCCAGGAACTCCTCAGCCGGGTCCACGTCTGGTGTCGGATCGGGCGTGGCGGGGCCTGAATCGTCTGGTTGATTCTCATCATTGGATCCCACCTTGAAAACCTCTGGTGTAGTCCAACTGGTGCCCCCGCCAGTGATCAGGATCATTGCAGTTCGGTCAGGCTGGATGTCCACCTCCATGACCATTGGTATACCCATAGGAAGTGCACTACCAGAATCCCCGACCAACTTCGTCGTAGCAGCCCAGACCAATTTAAGGGATGTACATTCTAAAAAGGAGATGTTAATGTCAGTCCACATGGTCAGGGGATGGCAGTTGTGAATTCGATATAGAATACTTACAGATTTCAAATCCATGGTCTCGCTTTTGGGCTGATGTTGTCGGAACCCCGAGACGCAGCCCCCTGTATATGGTTTGTAGGTATGGAGACTCCAGGGGATATGCCTCTACTTTCCAGCCCCACTAGACATGGAGGATGATGCAGCCATAGGCACAGATCTAGAAGGTCCCGCGTTGGCGCCCACTGAGGGGTGAGAATGAGGTCAATGCACAAGGTCCTCATGCACAATGTAGATGCTGATGAGGAATCCAGAGTAACCAAAGGGTACACTCTGACGAAGGAACGTGGGATTTTACCTCAAGGGACTCCGAAAAATTTTCAAGATCCGAGGATTGATCGCAGACTTCACCCTCCTCTGGTGGACTCTCTCTACTATCCTCATCTCCCCAGGAGGACTCGTCAGATTTGTCCTGTAGGGGGAAGCGCTCCCTTAGGTCAGCGGCCGACAGCTGTGGAGGGACCGTATGACCCAACAACACCCTGAATCGGTTTGTAATTAGGTGCAGGGTGCCTTGAGAGTGGATAAAGTCTTCTATCTAGGCTATGTATTTCTCCTCCTCTACCTGGGATACCGCAAAACCGACCCTAATAGGGCCAATTCCCGGCAAGTCCATCCCGAGGCGGTTAAGGTTCTTCCATAACTCGGATGGGCCAAGGAATTTTCAGTTGACTTCCCAGATGTCACAGGCCTTTGGGAAGACAACATTCGCTGGAATTTCAATGTGGCGCAGTTGTTTCCCTGGGGCCAGTGTAGAAATCATGCGGAATCCCCTCGGTGGCCGCCCCTCTGGATGACTCTGTTCTTTTGGGGCCACCATCTCTACTGCCACTACCATACCCGCTACCGCTGCTCTCCCCTCAACTAGTGAGGGCATCGCCACTACAGCAGCCCCGCCCTTATGGGATTCCCTTGTCACCTTCTGGACTCGGCCCTGAGGTCGGGGAAGCTCACCTTCGCAGACCAGGACAGTTGTACACTTCAGCATCTCCCCTGGATAGGCCGCCTCCTAGCTCTGGGCATATTCTTTTATCCGCCCAAGGATGGAAATCGGTGGAGGTAATACAGTCCACACCTTCTCATCTTCTCGTGTGAACGTGATCCACATCTGCCTCATCACACATGGGTGCTCCTCATAGCGCACCCCCAGGTAGACCTGTGGGGTTAGCCATTGTAGGCACCAGAATTTCCTGGCAAACCAGTGTGGGGTGTTTGGCTCGCAGAGATTCTCTCGGTCCACCCTATCCACCAAGGCCCCACCTCGAAAGGCCAGGAGGCAGGCTTGGTGCACCTGAGTTCCCTGGACATCATCCGTGGAGGCCCCCGTCGGTAGCGAGAACGGATGGAAATTGAATTCCTCTACCCTCCACACCCGGTTTAGAACCGATGGTGTGGTCATCTTGGTCACAAATCTCCCCGCGTCATTCAAGAATGAGGGATGGATGTTCGACCCTGGAGGTGAGATGGGGTTCAGATACTTGTAGATCCCACTGATGTGCGCCACCATCCACCCGTACAGGAGGAGGAACAGTCCACATACCCTCTGTGGCCTCTTCCCCTCACTGATGCGACACAACATTTTGTAAAACATGGCGAGCATCGGGATCCACATGTTGACCCGCCCTCCTATCGCCAAAGTGGATTCCATGACGAAAGTGCTTGGTCGCACTCCCATGTTTGTATCCCTCACCGGTAGGATCCAACCACAGATGAGAGCTGCGATGAATGCGGCCAGCCTGACTATTGGCCATTGTTCAGTGCTGACACTGAACCCCCAGGTCTTCCACTGGCTATAATCCAATAACTTCCAGTATGAGTTTTCCTTACTCTGGACACCCTACGGGAAAGTTCGGGGCCTCTCCAGGAACTAACTGTTTTTTGGGAAGTTCAAAAACTTCATGAACCAATTCTTGAAGTGGATATACCTCACTTACTCTTTATCCTCCCCGGGAATGAGCTCCATCAATGCCATCACCAGACACGACATCTGCTCTGGATCCTCCCACACACCCATAGATAGGAGGAATTTTCTATACATCGCCCCTAGTATCGGGACCCCCGAGATCTGATGCACGTCCCATAGGCTGATACCGACCTCCCCGTGATGCAGGTGGAAGGTATTGGTCCCCGATGACCACCGACTCAATAGCTCCGGCATCAACTGCTTCGGCTGGTAGATATGGAACTGGGAAGCCCAAGCTACCTCATATAGTCCCACCCTTCTCAGCTCCACCCCGAACTCCTCGCACGAGGTTCCTACCCAATAGGCCCAAGCCCAATCGTCTATAAAGTTGTTGTCCTGGTGCAGGTCCCATTCCTCAGACCACCCCTTCCTCGGGTTCCCCAGCGCCGCCTTAATGATGGTTCGGTATAGGGGAGGGGAGATATCTGGCTACAATTCCCTCCCATCGACATTGTTTAGGTGATTGTATAGGCAATCAGTGATGACAGGTGTGAAATACTCCTGGGCATGACCATCGGGTGCCCTGAACCATCGGTGCTGACACGACATGCTCTAGAACCAGTAAGTTGGCACATCCCTGCCTGATTCAGGGATGAAGACGTCATCCCTTAGCCCGAATCCATACAAGGGAAACCTTCTACATAGTGGATAGTTCTTCAGGCTCTCCGACAGCAGATCCACCAAATAATAATGGTCTGAGTGGCTCTCGACTAGCTCTCCTAGCCCTAGACTGTTCTCCATTTCGTCCCTCTGGGTGGCAACCGCAAGGACCCCCTGGGAAGCTTCTTGGTGGGACATTAGTTCTAGAGCTGTGATGTTTCTTTGGCTGGTTCGCGAATGTCGTTCTCAAAGAGCGTTCGCGAAGGCCACTCGTGAAGACTATTCGCGGGGCGCTGCCTTAGTGTTCAAATCTGGATCGCGGAGTGCAAACGTGGAGTCGAGGAATCGCTGTGCGCCGCGAAGACCCGATTCGACGAGATCACTCATGGAGTATGCAGAGCTTCATGAATTGAGAGCGCAAGAAGACAAGATCGCAAAGAAGGGAAAGGAGAAAAGAGATGGCAGGCCCCCTATTTTTAGGTGACGACCTTCGGAGCTTCGCGGCGCGTCCAGTCTGTACAGAGCTTCGTGGCGCACACGGCCCGGGTGTCCCTTGTCTGCCTCGCGAGCCCTCTTCGCGAGTCAACACTGCGAATGACTGAGGATTTTTTTCAATTTTCCTCAGACTTCGACTCTTGACATCTCTGTGGCTCCAAGTCTGAGGGGGGGGGGGGGCATTTTTTGTCGCCAAAATTTGGGGCAAAGCGAAGGCCCCAAGACGACCTCATGGACTGCCCCGCGTAGCCACTTCACGGAGTCCCTCGTGCATCGCGGCCATCGCAAGGAAAACAATGCGGGATGCTCCATGAATGCATTTGACATTCTCGAGCCCACCTCGTAGAAAAGAAGGCGGGATGCTCCACGAACGCAATTGACATTCGCAATCCCGCCACGAAGCAAAGAAGGGGGGACGCTCTCTAACCCAATTTAACATTCGCGACCCTCCACGAAGCCACCAATCCCCTCTTAACGCTGCGTGAGCTCCTCTCCATGGTGACTCTTGCCTATAAATACCAGGCTCCCCTGAGCTCTTGAGACAGACAATCCGACCTTTTGGCTTCCTAGCTCCTGAATCGCGAAGCAGTCTTCCGCTCGGTGAACCATGAGCTGTGCGAGGTACTTTTGCTTCGCGAAGTGCCTCCCCATTGTCTTGTTTTGACCCCCTCTTTCTAGAGGGATGGCTTTTGCGAAGCATACGTGCTTTCATGAAGGAAGGGGATCCCCAAGGGGACCCGGGTCATCGCGGATCATTTATGCTTCGCAAAGCACCCTTCATGTACACATGAACCACATGCTAAGGCAGGGTCACTGTACCTCGCGAAGCACATTGCTTCCTGACACCTTTCTTCATGAGACACCTTTTCTCCATGAGGCTATGCTCCGTGAATGCCCTTCCACTTTGTGAAACACCTCCCTTTTTCACCTCCGCCCCGTGATAAGGCTAAGGAACCCCACTTCTCAATGTACACCCCTTCGAAAGTGCCCTCCGCCACGCAGAGAGACAGAGTTCCACAAGGCCCCTTCCTATGGAACCCTCTGCAGGGAAAATCTTTTTCCCGTGCGACCCTACAAGTTTGCATGATGTGACATCAAAGTCCCCTGGACGATACCGCCCATTTCATTGCTTCACCTAATACTTTTTCACATAGGCATGCTAATGGATATTCTTTCTTCGCATATCAACGCTAACGTGGACCCCTCGATGGTTCGTTCCATGACACCCCCTTAGTACAGTGTTTCCGGTGCCTTCCCTCCCACAATTAGTAGAGCGTACCAGTTTTGTAAGCCCTAGGGGTGCGGATCAAACCATCCTCGTCCGAGCTGTGGGATGTTAAACTACCAAGCACCTCCATCATCAACACATGATGTTAATATGTGACCTGAACCCATGCCTGACACGCAGGGTCCCCCCACCTTGGGAATTCTCCATGCCCCTAGTCTCCACAGGGGATGATATCCACTTTTTTGGAGTAGAGTTTGTCTGCAGGGAAGGGCATCCATCTTGGGTTAAGCCCCTATCTTTTCTTGCATGAGGCGGCACCTCTTCTCCTCCTCACTTCCTTGGTGCCAAGGCCAGCGGAGGGCGTGATAGGGAACATGGCTCCTCCTTTATTCATTCCCAAATCCCTCTCCCGCTGCGCTTTGTCTCCCTCAGGCCTCCATTCGGGAGTAAGCCCTAACACTTCTTGGGGCCGCTCAACGCGTAAGCCCTTCTTCACTTCCCGCGGACGCAGCTTTCGCGACGTGGTCGTCAGGACTTTGTTGCCTCTTGTTTCTCACACCGAGCATGACTCATGTGGGCTTAGAGTAAGCATTGACCATGACATCACCCCTGTCATGTATGATGTTAAACTGCATTCCCATGATCGATCCCGAACTACGGGGACTTTGATCCATGGTAAGGCATAGTATGTAGGAAGCCTCCCAGAGGTTCAAGCCCACCACCCAGTCGTTCTGACCCCATTCACGTCGGTTCACCAACACCTTGGGCAGCCTAGAGTGTAAGCCCCATGTCCCATCCCAAACTACGGGGACTTTTATCCATGTCAAGGAATGGTACGTTGGAAGCCTCCCTGAGTTTCAAGCCCACCAACGGGTCATTCCGACCCCATTCACATCGGTTCACCAACACCTTGGGTAGCCTAGAGTGTAAGCCGCATGCCCCATTTTGAACTATGAGGACTTTGATCCATGTCAAGGCATGGTACGTAGGAAGCCTCACGAGGTTCAAGCACACCACCACCGAGTCGTTCCAACCCCCTTCACGTCAGTTCATGCCTGTCCCGCATGACATTACATTGTATGCCACCCGAACTATGGGGAAATTGATCCATGTCAAGGAATGGTACGTAAGAATCCTCACGTGGTTCAAGCCCATCACCCATTGGACCCCCGGTCCATCTTCACGTCGATTCGCCGACACACCACACCTAACCGAACTACGAGGAATTTGATCCATGTCATGGCATGGTACGTAGGAAGCCTCACTGAGGTTCAATCCCACCATCCATTCGGACCCTAGGTCCTTCACGTCGTTTCACCGGCACCCATCTCGAACTACGAGGACTTTGATCCATTTCAAGGCATGGTACGTAGGAAGCCTCACGTGGTTTAAGCCCATCACCCATCAAACCGCCGGTCCATCTTCATGTCGGTTCGCCGAAACAACCCATCCTGAACTATGGGGACTTTGATCCATGTCAAGGCATGGTACGTAGGAATCCTCCATGAGGTTCAAGCCCAACACCCGGTAAGCCATTGAAACCTCCTTCAGCGGTAATCCATTGTCATCCTCATTCGATGGTAAGCCGTCGCCAGATAAACTATGCGGACTTTGATTCCCTGCCACGGGGATATGTAGGAGTTCTCTTTGAGGCTCAAGCCCAAAACAATCGTCCATCCTGATTCTTACCTGGGCCACCACATCATGGTGAGATCATGCCACCTCATTCCCTCCCACAGAATTCAAGAATCTGCCCACGTGCTGGCCCCAATATCGGTGCCCCCCATGGGGTTCCTCAATCTGATCCACTCTAATCAGTGTTCTAATCAATTTGGTCCATCTCCATTGGACATTAAACTTGTGTCATACCCTGTGTTAAACATGGGAAGCTGAGGAAAACCTCATATACATTCCTACGACATATGATTCCCCGTTTTCGATGTGGGATTCATCGGGCTTCCACGCCCTTGAGAAGCCCTATAATAAGGGACAGAAGAGAGACACATCAATCCCGAGGGTCCAGACATGCCAGTGATGCCCAACATGACTACTCCCCTAACCGAAGGTTGCTGCCCTGACCGGACCCCTTGTAATGTCCTAACAGAAGCAACATAATTAAGTGGTGTCCATGAAGATATGGTGTTGGGAAGAGTTTCATGAACAACGTATTAATTCTATGAGTGAGACCCGAAATAGGTGAAGAGTTACGAGGAGGAATCCACGAAAGGAAGAACTGACACCCCGTCAACCAATTTCGATCAAAGAGCAACCTTCCCTGAATAAGGAACGGATGTCGTCCACCTTTGGAATGCGGGAATGTGGGGAAACAAAAGCCGTGAATGTCACACTCAATCATATGGATGCACGCGCCCCAATGAAAGTGTCGGAAACAAAAACCATCTTCCTTCTTGGAGAACAAAATAGGTTCACCCTACGGTGATGTACTCAGCCTGATAAAACCATTCTATTCCAAGTTCCCAATTTGTACCTTGAGCACTATCAACTCTAATGACTTCATATGATAAAGGGATATCAATATGGGTTGTGTACCTAGAAAAAATTGTATATCAAAATCAACTCCCCTATCAGGTGGAAGTCTTGTAAAGACATCAGAAAATATTTTCTTATAGATATCCACAACTGAAGGAAAATATGAGGCGGATAATACTAATCCTACAAAAGGGCCAATCTTACAATCTAATCCATGACCATCCAAATCTAAATCATGTATGGAAGAACTCTACCTACTCCCTGTTATCATTCTCTCGCCATTATAAACTTTTATCCATAGGGTGATGTGAATGATACCTGTCCCTGATAGAAGTCAATGTGCACAAAAAAACTAGTCAGTCAATCCACATCTAAATAACATTTAATATTATCGTCTCTAAAATTACCATAGATTTATTTAACCTAATATGACTATAGGACACTCTAAGAATCCCTGAAGATGGTGCACTTTTAGGCCCAATGGTATATCAAGGGAAATTTACTCGAAAGATAGATTGATCAGTAAGTCAAGTCCAACACCAACTTGTGATGATATAAAGCAATGGGAAGCACCATTATAGAACAGAATGATAAACAATGTAAAAGTGATCAAGGCCATTTCATTAAGATTAGATGTTCCCTCTACACTATATATTAGGGTCTGATCCACTATATATACTCGAACTACCTTAACTCTGTGAACCTATCACTAAGATACATGAACCATCTAAGACACCATTGTCCAAGCTTGAGGCTATGGGCCCTAACTGGATCCATGATTCATTAAAAATGTATTCCTAGATCCTCTAAAAAATCTGATCATCAAATACCTAGTAAAAAATTACTGATCATGTATCATCTTTCTACATTTCTAACACTAGATTTTAGGTGGTATATGGAACTTGTGGTAACGAGTGACCTTTTCATAGTGAAAGAATTATTGTACTCCTCATGATGGAATTCAAGAAGCCAAACTCTGATCCACCTTTTTACCACTAACCTACTATGAATCCCCAACGTTCCTCTTATTTATAATATAAGAGACACTTATAGTAATAGTAATAGGTCCAATATCTTGATTACTATAAGGTGGAAGAAGACCAACATATCGATCTTCCTCCAGAACCTTATCGATAGTCAATGTCATGTATATAACCTATGGGTATATCACTTGGAAGATACTCTGAACCTACCATCAAATTTATGGATGATGTCTGATCTCAAACATCATGTCTTTCAATGACTTGTTTCTATATAACAGAGAAGAAAGTACAAGTAGTTCAGTGAAATGAATAGAGTATGTAGACACCTTCATGAACCCATACTATAGCTCTATAAAATCTTGTTCTTGGTCTAGCTTTAGCATTTTGGGGAATAATTACTTGAAGAATAGGTTTTTGAAATTCTAAAATTTGAGACCCTCTTGCCTACTAACCCATCTCATCATGCCACACCACCTCTGGATGGGTCCCTATAGTATTAATTATTCTAGATTCACCATCTTGTCCTCAAGTATCTTAACGAGTTCAATGATACCCTTGACAATGTCTATCCATTCCTATGTATCCTATGGCCCTCCAGTGCCCTGAAATGCTGGTGGATTCTAGAGTTGGAAGTCTATAGAATAATCAACCATGGATCTTGATGACCCTACTCCCTAGACTAGGACATGTGTAAAGACTCCCGAATGAGGTGGGTGCACTTACTGCACCACCGAAAGAGCTACAATAACATGATATGGTGCACCCTTCTACACAACAAGTGGTGGAAAAAGAGAATCCTACCTAGTAGGAGTTTCCAGGCCCATGATTGTTGGTGGTCCCATTATTCCAATTCATGTTGGAATCCTCTATAACCTGAAAGAAACATTATAACATCTAAACCATTATTTTAAGTCATAGTCATTCTATGGGATCACACATGGTTCTCCTAGAAGTCTACCCATAACTTAAGATATATCTCTCCTAACACTATCCAAGGTCTCCAACCCTAAAATTTAGTCACTATGATATGTAAATTAAAAAAATAACTTCATTCTTAGGTTATAATAACTAATTCCATAACAGATATATCATAATAGTTTAGAAAACATATTTATCACTCCATCAAAGAACACAAGTCTACCATGAAAAAATATCACACATCGAGGAATATAATTAAAGAACATGTATTAAACACACAACATGTATATATATGACATGTGATCCTATATTCCAATACATGGTGTTTGAACACACCCAAATTCCATAAAATAATGATAGAAATACCGTAAATGGCAACCGAAGGTTTAATACACATGAGTTATCCAGGAACACGAAAAATCCCCTACCCGAGTCTCATAGAGCCTATATTATAACGACCCACACTTTACATACATTGTTAATACTTCAAAATTGAAGCACACTTATTACAACATATGACAAAACCACAAAGGACCGTATAGGTATAGTGTCATTAGAAACTGGGAAACATAAACAACTGGTTCATAAATCTTCTACAGTGTCTCCCATTTATTTCATCATATCTAGGGTCCCTTTTAGCATATTCTACTTAATATCCATCTTCCTGACCTGGGGAAAAGAAAGCATAAAAGGGTGAGCTCAAATGCTCAGCAAGGGCAAATAAAGGAAATAAAAAATCATATCATATCTTTATGAAAATCAAAACCTGCAAAAGAGATCATAATATCTTAACATGAAATAAATCATAGAAGTGAAAATGAGATCCCCATAATCATAACATAAAACTTGAAACTTTGTGGCATGCACACATAATCATGGAAAATCATTTCTTGTTAGTCATGACTCATTGCCAAGACTATCTTAGTGGACAAAGTCCCTTTCTGAACCGAGTTCACTCCTCGTTTCAGTCCTGTATCACTGAACCGAAATAACCTTCCGTTCCATCCATGTCTATCTCATGAGATATAAAATCATTACCCAATGCATTGGAGGGAGATATAGGTCCCACCCATCTTCTAATGAATCCTTTCTTATGTGTGCCACATAATCATAAAACATACATCATCGCATAACACATATAACAAAAATGGGATTCTTGAAACATCATGACATCATAAATCAATTCATATATGATAAAGGAATTCATAAACATAATTCCATCACAACATAGTCAAACCAATGTAAAAATATGGATAGAAACAGAACCCTATATTATCTTAGATGGAAAATAATTTTGATAAAACACTTGAATTGAATTCTTGAGGAAAATATCCTTTCTTCTTCAAAAACATTTTTCCTTTCATAACATGTCATACAACTTTAAAATAAAAGAAGTTGATTAAAAATAAACTTGAAAACTTGTAAAGGAAGCTTCTTTGAAGTAATGTTTTAAAAATCCATTCATGCCGTATAAGTTAAAAAAAAACATTCTTCGTACTTTTGTCGGAAAAGTCAAAAAGTACCTCGTACGGAAAAACGACAAAAGATTCCTTTCATATTCTTTACTAAAAACTCACCTAAGGGTAAAATTGGATTTAAACTATTTCAAGTGGATGGAAACAATATTACATATTGAGGGAACATGGATGTGGATGATAAAATACACCCCAGTAAATACTTACGAATAAACAATCTCGGATAAAAATGAGATTGTGATATTTCCCTTACCTTAGGTCCAATTTGCTTTGTTCGTGTCCGAAGCTCCTGTATAATGGTTTAAATAATGTTATTGACTTATTCCAGAATCATACATATTGATATGAGATCATATATGGTCATATTATTAACTTCTTGTTAGTAATATTTCATTGTTACTTGTTACTCGGGTCTTTATAACTTTTTGTTCTTATGCGTGTTTTGTTGAATAAATTCTTATTCTTATCTTTAGGTTATAGATAATTCATTTCCAGAATGTTATTAGTGTAGTATATACCATATTCATTCATTCAATTCATTTATATAATCATTATGAAATGAAGATCATGTAGAACGAATCACATCACATCGTGGAGACGGTATTCCGTACGTACGCACGAGTGATGATATCGTTCCTATGATCGTGGAATTGTATTGGAGTATATATATATATATTATTTCAGTATCAATATTACTTAATAATAATCATATATAGTTACTTATTACACCATTATACCCATCCTTGTAAGGTGATGGTGGAAAATAGATTACACCACGACGTGGAGACGGTATTCCGTACGTACGCACGCGCGGTGATTTCATTTTTCCGTAGGATGGATAGAAGGTGAATTAGGGTTGTTTCATATTTATAATAACATATCAGTATGTAAGTAATACTGATGTTATTACTTTATCATGAAACATCTAAAGAAGAAGAAGTTGAAGAAGAAAGAAATTGAAAAGATCGGTAATGGATATTACCTCTTCTTTGGAACACCTCTTTGAATCCTCCACTTAAGGAACTAAGATTGGTCTTTTGAGAAGACCAGGACCTCTAGGATTATTCTAGGGAAGTGGAGAGGAGAAAAGGGAAGGGGTTGGCCGATCTTGAGTGCTCAAATTGGTGTGAGGAGGAGGGGGAGGAGGTGCCCTTTTATAAGGGAGGAGAGGGGCACCTTAGGAATATCTCAAAATATTATTTTATATTAAAGTCAAAATCGGTTTATAATGGTTCCAAAGGGTCTTATTTCGAAGATAAAGTGGGGAAGGGTCGAAATCCTATCAACCAATAAGATTTAGACAAGTTTAGGGTATTATTTTAACCTTATCAATTAGATTTAACTCTAAGTTAATTAATTTAACTTTTACCGTGTCTTTTTGTTTTCTTTCACTATATGGTTAATACACTTACTATAACATGCCAAAAGAACCCCAAATTGTTTATTATTAATATATATATCCTTATCTAAGTCATTTGGCCGAACCTTAGATTTTTAAAAATAAAATAACAATTAATAATATAATATTTGATTTAAAAACTATTTTGTGTCAATTTTGACACTATTTGATATATGATTTTTTGTGAAAGTCATAACAGAATTATATGTTCGAACCAAGTTGATTAAATCAACATTAATATATCATAGTAACCTAGAAAATTAGTGGAATTGATAAAAAGTCTCAAATTACATTTATTTTGGTATTTATATTATTAATTTTGTCAATATTTCATTAATAAGATAATTACTGCATCATCTTTGTGTCAAAATAAATTAAATTATTTGATGTCTAAAAATTACAAATAAAATACCATCATGTAGGAAATCTTTTTAGCTTTCTAATGAATATTTACAATCGAATTTATCTTATGTATAACCCCATATTAAAAATGATTTACTTATTAAACTTTGATTTTAACTATTTTAACCCTTCTTTAAATAAATTAATAATAAATGTCCTAATCTAATCCAAGTGGGCCTAAATGGTCATATTTTATTCCTAAGTTTGTTTTTGGTCGAATTACACTTGTCCAATAGAATTAGGACATGCGTTAGGGTAATATTGATATCATATTTACCCTTAGTTACCCTATTTACTATTAACCGCGGTAAAAATAGTAAAAAGTTACTATTCACCAAAAATTATTTTCATCTCATTGAACCACATTTTACTTACTGACATCAACCGTGTCTGTCGGATTTTTGAAATTCCATTCACAGAAGCGGTAAAATTAAGTTTTATGCAAAATTCAGTTTTTAACCTACCACTTAGTGGTTTCACTATTCATCAAAAATTGAAAGTTTTCAGAAAAATACCAAAATTTCACCCTAGGCTAATTTAGATATTCTGAGTCCAAAAATGAAGTCCATTTTGAAAAATAAAATTTATAAATTTTCAAAAAGTGGTTATTACTATTCATAACGGCTAGTTTTAATAGCATGTTGTTGTTTAGTGAAACTCGGTATTGCGTACGACGCAAGCTATCGAGGAAGGTCGCGATTGCGTGTAAAGCAAGCCAAGCAAGTGTTGTGTAGAAAAAGATTCCTTTGATGATTTATATAACATAAAAGTCTCGGGTGTTACATTCTACCCCCCTTAAAAAGAATTTCTCCCTCGAAATTCATCACTTAACAAACAGATGAGGATACTTCTCCCTCATCATATCCTCAAGCTCCCATGTAGCTTCTTCAAGTTGGTGGTTTCTCCATAAAACTTTCACCAAGCGAGTGGTCTTGTTTCGTAGGACTTTTTTGCTACGATCTAGAATCTCTATCGGCTGTTCTTCATAAGAAAGATCTTGCTCCAGCGGTACAACTTCTGAGCTGAGTACATGTGAAGGATCTGGTATGTACTTTCTCAGGAGAGATACATGGAACACATCGTGAACTTGAGAGAGATTCGGTGGAAGCGCCAATCGGTAAGCTACCTTCCCAACACGATCCAGTATTTCGAAAGGACCGATATATCTAGGGCTCAACTTCCCCTTCTTTCCAAATCTCATAACCCTCTTCCAGGGAGATATTCGTAAGAACACTTTATCGCCCACTTCAAACTCTAGGTCTTTTCTTTGGTTGTCGGCATAACTTTTCTGTCGACTCTGAGCTGCTCTTATGTGTTGTTGAATAGATCTAACCTTTTCTGCCATTTCATCAACGAGATCAGGTCCTAATAGCTTTCTTTCCCCAACTTCATCCCAGCAAGTTGGAGTCCTGCATTTCTTTCCATAGAGAGCTTCATAAGGAGCCATCTGAATACTGGAGTGAAAGCTATTATTATAAGAAAATTCCACCAAAGGTAGGTGTTGATCCCAACCTCCTTTGAAATCCATAGAGCAAGCTCTCAACATATCTTCTAGGGTTTGATTTGTTCTCTCAGACTGACCGTCTGTCTGGGGATGATAAGCAGTGCTGAAACTCAACTCTGTATCCAGAGTATGCTGAAGACTTCGCCAGAACTTCGAGGTAAATCTCGGATCTCGATCAGATATAATAGAAAGTGGTACTCCATGCAATCTTACCACTTCCTTTACATATATCCTGGCAAGCTGATCTAGAGAGAAATCCTCTCTAATAGCAATGAAGTGTGCAGACTTTGTAAGACGATCAACTATGACCCAGATAGCATTATTGCCTTTGGATGTTTTAGGAAGTCCTGTGACAAAGTCCATAGTGATGTTTTCCCATTTCCATTCGGGTATGGGTAATGGTTGTAACATCCCCTTAGACTTCTGTCTCTCAGCTTTAACTTGTTGACAAACCAAGCATCGAGAGACATATTCAGCAACATCTCTTTTCATGCCATCCCACCAGAAGTACTCTTTCAGGTCCCTATACATCTTCGTGCTTCCAGGATGAATAGAGAATGAAGAACTATGAGCCTCATCCAGCAGCTCTTTCTTTAATTCGGGGATGGGAGGAACGCAAACCCGATTCCTAAACTTTATTATCCCATCACAATCAAGGTTGAATTCAGGAACATTTCTCACCTTCTTTTGTAACTCGACATCTTCTTTCTGTGCCTCTTTAATCTTCACATGTATAGATGGTTGAACATTCATTTGAGAAAGATAAGATTTTTCCCCTTCCATTATAATTCCAAGATCCATCCTTTGTAAATCCATAAATATTGGATCTTTTGTGATCCTCATCATGGATAAACTAGCATGGTCTTGTCGACTTAATGCATCTGCCACCTTGTTTGCTTTCCCAGGGTGGTAATGGATTGAGCAGTCATAATCCTTAATCAGCTCCAACCATCTTCTTTGACGCATATTCAACTCCTTTTGTGTGAAAATATACTTTAAACTTTTATGATCAGTATAAATATCACACCTTTCACCATAAAGGTAATGCCTCCAAATCTTTAATGCAAAGATTACCGCAGCCAACTCCAAATCATGTGTTGGGTAATTTTGCTCATGGATTTTCAACTGTCGTGAGGCATAAGCTATCACCATATCATTTTGCATAAGAACACACCCCAATCCCTTCTTGGATGCATCACTGTAGATCACAAACCTTTCTCCACTACAAGGCAGTGTGAGCACAGGTGCACTGGATAACCTTCTTTTCAACTCCTTGAAATTCTCTTCACATTCCTCTGTCCAGACAAACTTAACTCCTTTCCGAGTCAACTTGGTGAGTGGATTAGATAATCGTGAAAAATATTTTACAAAACGTCGATAATAACCAGCCAAACCAAGAAAACTTCGGATCTCAGTTACTTTTGTTGGTCTTGACCATCTTTCGATAACCTCTGTTTTTGCTGGATCCACAGATATCCCCTCTTTTGAGATTATATGACCAAAAAATGCAACTTTTTGAAGCCAAAATTCACACTTGGTAAATTTGGCATAAAGCTTCTCCTTTCTCAGGGTCTTCAATATAATTCTCAAGTGATCTTCATGCTCTTCCTTGCTCTTTGAATAGACAAGAATATCGTCTATAAAGACTACCACAAATTGATCAAGATAGTCTCTAAAGACTCTATTCATTAGATCCATGAAGATAGCAGGGGCATTAGTAAGACCAAATGGCATCACTATAAATTCATAGTGTCCATACCTTGTACGGAAAGTCGTCTTTGGTATATCCTCCCTTTTGACCCTTAATTGATGATACCCTGAACGAAGATCAATCTTGGAAAAGTATTGAGCTCCGCGTAGTTGGTCAAATAAGTCATCAATGCGTGGGAGAAGATATTTGTTCTTGATAGTGATCTTGTTAAGTTCTCGATAATCAATGCAGAGTCTCATTGATCCATCTTTCTTCTTAACAAATAGAACAGGTGCTCCCCAAGGTGACGCACTAGGGCGTATGAATCCCTTATCAAGATTCTCTTGGAGTTGCTTCTTCAATTCCTGCAACTCAATTGGGGCCATTCTATAAGGTGTCTTTGAAATAGGCAAAGCACCCGGTACGAGTTCTATTGAAAACTCAACTTCACGATTTGGTGGAAGACCCGGCAATTCCTCCGGAAATACATCATCAAACTCCCGTACAATGGGCATATTCTTAATCGTGAGTTTCTCACCAACCATTTGAGATAAATAACCTTCATTTAGTGGAATCAATACCCATAAGATGGAAGAAATTTCCACTGGAAGGTTATGTTCATCCTTGCATTGGTATACGATCGTAGATTGATCTGGAATATGAAATGTGACTTCCCTTCTTTGGCAATCGATATGAGCTCCATGTAGAGAAAGCCAATCCATGCCAAGAATCACATCAAATTCCACTAAGGGAAGGATTACAAGATTTGCAGGAAGCACATTCCCACAAACTTCGATCGGAGAAGAATTATAAACTTTTGATGTGATTGATGTGCCATTAGGTGTTGTCACAGCTAACTCAACATCTAATTGTTGAGGTAATACAGTGATACCCTTAGAAAATTTTTCAGAAATAAAAGAGTGGGTGGATCCAGAATCAAATAAAACATTTGCTACTTTAGAGTGGATGGTAAGTGTACCTTTCACCACATCGTTATCGTACTCCGCATCGCTGATAGAAATTGCATGTGACTTTCTTTTTTCTTTAGCCTTAAGAGTTTGTTGACGTCGACCATCATCATCAACCCTTGGATTTGGGCATTGATTGGCATAATGCCCCATCTCCTTGCACTTGAAACATTGAAGTGTAGTAGGTTCATTCTGTGTATCCCTTCCTTTGTTTGCGTCATTAGACATCTTCTTCCCATTATCACGGCATTCAAATGCCCGATGACCTTCTTTTCCACATTTAAAACATTTACTTGTCCCTTTAAGACAACTCCCTCCATGTTTCTTTCCACACTTTGAGCATAAGGGAAAGTTCATCTTCTTTTCCGTGTGCTCTTTAGATTTTTCTTTGAATTCCATCTTCCTCTTCTTATCAAACCCATGTGACTGATGGGTTACTCCAATCTCCATCTCGACTTTGAGAGCACATCGAACGATTTCTTCGTAGCTATTGAAGTCCCTTATGGCTAACGCCCTTCGAAGACTTGGTTTTAAGCCACTAAAGAATCGATCGATCTTACTCTCAGGTTGGATAATAATACCAGAAGCGTACCTTGCAAGTCTTGTAAAATTTGCTTCATAGGTACTAACAGATTCATCATCCCTTTGCTTCAGTTCAAGGAACTCTTTCTCCATCTTTGTTCGGAGAATACGAGGGAAGTACTTATTGAAAAATAAGTTCTTGAACTCGTCCCATTCCATAGACTCAATTTCATCCCTTTGCCTCGTATTCTTAACAAGATTCCACCATTGATCCGCATCTCCTTCCAAACGATACACTGCTAGGATGACTTTATCATGCTCAGAACATTGAAGAACTGAAAATATCTTTTCAGTAGTACTAATCCATTGTTCAGCAACTAATGGATCAGTAGACCCGCTGAAAGATGGTGGACGCTGCCTCATGAAGGATTCAACAGAATGTTGCTCCCTCCTTTGTTCGTTTGGAAATCCTGCATGATTCATAGCTTGAGAAAGTTGTGTGAGCATGGCTACAAGATTTTGCATTCCAGCTCCCATATCGTTTGGTTGCTCAGGGGGACAATCATTGCATTGCCCATCGCATTCCGCATTAACACGGTTCCTTCGGGTTCCAGCCATTGACTAAACCAAGAAGAATAGTGTGAGCAACACTAATTATAATAGGAAACCACATAATTCAAGAATAAAATTTTCATGCTTAAGGTCTTATCCTAGGTTATTCAAGGCCATTTCTAAAACACTAAGATTGTGTTCTATGCTTAGACTTATCCTTAGGGTTCTTACTAAGGCTTTCACATCCTAGTTTCCAAAGGTTGACTATACCTTTCCTCTGATACCAACTATAACGACCCACACTTTACATACATTGTTAATACTTCAAAATTGAAGCACACTTATTACAACATATGACAAAACCACAAAGGACCGTATAGGTATAGTGTCATTAGAAACTGGGAAACATAAACAACTGGTTCATAAATCTTCTACAGTGTCTCCCATTTATTTCATCATATCTAGGGTCCCTTTTAGCATATTCTACTTAATATCCATCTTCCTGACCTGGGGAAAAGAAAGCATAAAAGGGTGAGCTCAAATGCTCAGCAAGGGCAAATAAAGGAAATAAAAAATCATATCATATCTTTATGAAAATCAAAACCTGCAAAAGAGATCATAATATCTTAACATGAAATAAATCATAGAAGTGAAAATGAGATCCCCATAATCATAACATAAAACTTGAAACTTTGTGGCATGCACACATAATCATGGAAAATCATTTCTTGTTAGTCATGACTCATTGCCAAGACTATCTTAGTGGACAAAGTCCCTTTCTGAACCGAGTTCACTCCTCGTTTCAGTCCTGTATCACTGAACCGAAATAACCTTCCATTCCAGCCATGTCTATCTCATGATATATAAAATCATTACCCAATGCATTGGAGGGAGATATAGGTCCCACCCATCTTATAATGAATCCTTTCTTATGTGTGCCACATAATCATAAAACATACATCATCGCATAACACATATAACAAAAATGGGATTCTTGAAACATCATGACATCATAAATCAATTCATATATGATAAAGGAATTCATAAACATAATTCCATCACAACATAGTCAAACCAATGTAAAAATATGGATTGAAACAGAACCCTATATTATCTTAGATGGAAAATAATTTTGATAAAACACTTGAATTGAATTCTTGAGGAAAATATCCTTTCTTCTTCAAAAACATTTTTCCATTCATAACATGTCATACAACTTTAAAATAAAAGAAGTTGATTAAAAATAAACTTGAAAACTTGTAAAGGAAGCTTCTTTGAAGTAATGTTTTAAAAATCCATTCATGCCGTATAAGTTAAAAAAAAACATTCTTCGTACTTTTGTCGGAAAAGTCAAAAAGTACCTCGTACGGAAAAACGACAAAAGATTCCTTTCATATTCTTTACTAAAAACTCACCTAAGGGTAAAATTGGATTTAAACTATTTCAAGTGGATGGAAACAATATTACATATTGAGGGAACATGGATGTGGATGATAAAATACACCCCAGTAAATACTTACGAATAAACAATCTCGGATAAAAATGAGATTGTGATATTTCCCTTACCTTAGGTCCAATTTGCTTTGTTCATGTCCGAAGCTCCTGTATAATGGTTTAAATAATGTTATTGACTTATTCCAGAATCATACATATTGATATGAGATCATATATGGTCATATTATTAACTTCTTGTTAGTAATATTTCATTGTTACTTGTTACTCGGGTCTTTATAACTTTTTGTTCTTATGCGTGTTTTGTTGAATAAATTCTTATTCTTATCTTTAGGTTATAGATAATTCATTTCCAGAATGTTATTAGTGTATTATATACCATATTCATTCATTCAATTCATTTATATAATCATTATGAAATGAAGATCATGTAGAACGAATCACATCACATCGTGGAGACGGTATTCCGTACGTACGCACGAGTGATGATATCGTTCCTATGATCGTGGAATTGTATTGGAGTATATATATATATTATTTCAGTATCAATATTACTTAATAATAATCATATATAGTTACTTATTACACCATTATACCCATCCTTGTAAGGTGATGGTGGAAAATAGATTACACCACGGCGTGGAGACGGTATTCCGTACGTACGCACGCGCGGTGATTTCATTTTTCCGTAGGATGGATAGAAGGTGAATTAGGGTTGTTTCATATTTATAATAACATATCAGTATGTAAGTAATACTGATGTTATTACTTTATCATGAAACAACTAAAGAAGAAGAAGTTGAAGAAGAAAGAAATTGAAAAGATCGGTAATGGATATTACCTCTTCTTTGGAACGCCTCTTTGAATCCTCCACTTAAGGAACTAAGATTGGTCTTTTGAGAAGACCAGGACCTCTAGGATTATTCTAGGGAAGTGGAGAGGAGAAAAGTGCAGGGGTTGGCCGAGCTTGAGTGCTCAAATTGGTGTGAGGAGGAGGGGGAGGAGGTGCCCTTTTATAAGGGAGGAGAGGGGCACCTTAGGAATATCTCAAAATATTATTTTATATTAAAGTCAAAATCGGTTTATAATGGTTCCAAAGGGTCTTATTTCGAAGATAAAGTGGGGAAGGGTCGAAATCCTATCAACCAATAAGATTTAGACAAGTTTAGGGTATTATTTTAACCTTATCAATTAGATTTAACTCTAAGTTAATTAATTTAACTTTTACCGTGTCTTTTTGTTTTCTTTCACTATATGGTTAATACACTTACTATAACATGCCAAACGAACCCCAAATTGTTTATTATTAATATATATATCCTTATCTAAGTCATTTGGCCAAACCTTAGATTTTTAGGAATAAAATAACAATTAATAATATAATATTTGATTTAAAAACTATTTTGTGTCAATTTTGACACTATTTGATATATGATTTTTTGTGAAAGTCATAACAGAATTATATGTTCGAACCAAGTTGATTAAATCAACATTAATATATCATAGTAACCTAGAAAATTAGTGGAATTCATAAAAAGTCTCAAATTACATTTATTTTGGTATTTATATTATTAATTTTGTCAATATTTCATTAATAAGATAATTACTGCATCATCTTTGTGTCAAAATAAATTAAATTATTTGATGTCTAAAAATTACAAATAAAATACCATCATGTAGGAAATCTTTTGAGATTTCTAATGAATATTTACAATCGAATTTATCTTATGTATAACCCCATATTAAAAATTATTTACTTATTAAACTTTGATTTTAACTATTTTAACCCTTCTTTAAATAAATTAATAATAAATGTCCTAATCTAATCCAAGTGGGCCTAAATGGTCATATTTTATTCCTAAGTTTGTTTTTGGTCGAATTACACTTGTCCAATAGAATTAGGACATGTTTTAGGGTAATATTGATATCATATTTACCCTTAGTTACCCTATTTACTATTAACCGCGGTAAAAATAGTAAAAAGTTACTATTCACCAAAAAATTATTTTTATCTCATTGAACCACATTTTACTTACTGACATCAACCGTGTCTGTCGGATTTTTGAAATTCCATTCACAGAAGCGGTAAAATTAAGTTTTATGCAAAATTCAGTTTTTAACCTACCACTTAGTGGTTTCACTATTCATCAAAAATTGAAAGTTTTCAGAAAAATACCAAAATTTCACCCTAGGCTAATTTCGATATTCTGAGTCCAAAAATGAAGTCCATTTTGAAAAATAAAATTTATAAATTTTCAAAAAGTGGTTATTACTATTCATAACGGCTAGTTTTAATAGCATGTTGTTGTTTAGTGAAACTCGGTATTGCGTACGACGCAAGCTATCGAGGAAGGTCGCGATTGCGTGTAAAGCAAGCCAAGCAAGTGTTGTGTAGAAAAAGATTCCTTTGATGATTTATATAACATAAAAGTCTCGGGTGTTACATATATTCATCCTACCATTGACCATACTAGTCAAAATAAAAGAATAAAATTGGGCTATGATGCCATTTTGTAATCCCTCGACCCAAAACGTTGAGTCTATTCTGGGGATCCAGAAGACCTTATATGCGCCAACCTATATACAAGAGGCTTCCGACTAGTAGTGAGGGTCTGGATGGTATCAATGGGGAGAATGTACCATTAATACCATATACCTATACCAATAATATAAATAAAAATATACCAAATAGAAGTATACAAGGATGAATGAAAAAAATATCATACGACACACATGTCATACAATAAATAAATGGGCACCAGGTATAGAAATACCAATTAGAGTAATAATTGAAGATGATAAATAAATAAAACTCTATGGAAATCTCCGGAATTCCATCATGATCCTACCATCTGCTCCATGCTCTATGAGTCAACTATCTTACCAAAACCCATTTTCCATACTTGGATCTATATATATAAATTTTACATACCCAATAAGATACTTCACTACCACAAAACTGGGCAAGGCATGCGCCTGCCTTTATCAGCACGAACGGTAAAGCGCTGATAAAGGGTCGGGCCTTTATCAGTGCTAACAAAAGCGTTGCTAAAGGTCCACTTTATCAGCGCTTTTTTTAGCGCTGATAAAGGGCTTATTTATCAGCGCTAAAAAAGCGCTGATAAAGGTTGTATTTATCAGTGCTTTTCATTTTAGCGCTGATAAATACACCCTTTATCAGCGCTTTTTACTAGCGCTGATAAAGGCTCACGTGGATTTGTTAAAAACCCACAGGTCCTCTTCCTCCTCCCTCCACCCGGTCAAGCTCTCACGGAAGCCCTCCTCTGCGTCGCTTCCACCACCTCCTCCTCCTCTTCCACGGCCGCCGCCTCCTCCTTATCCTCCTCCTCTGGCCGCCTCCTCCTCCTCCTCCTTTGCTCCTCCTCCTCCTCCTCCTCCTCCACCATAGCCTCGTCCTCCTCCTCCTCCACCGGCGCTTCCTCCTCCTCATCCTCCTCCTCCTCCACCAGCACCTCCTCCTCCTCCTCCTCTACCTACTCCACTGCCTCCTCCTCCACCGCGGCCTCCTCCTCCTCCTCCTCCTCCTCCTCCGCTGCCTCCGCTGCCTCCGCCCTGCCTCCACGCTTCCTTGCTTGCCTCTGGTGCCTCCGCTATCAAGACCTTCTTCTCCTCCTCCACTGGGTCCTCCTCCTTAAAGTGATTCAAATTGAATTTTCATGAATTAATTATGTTTGGAATGGGTAAGTGTTTGGACAACTATTCTTCGTGTTGAATCTTCAGTTTCCATGGGTGGTTTGGGATTGTGGTTATGTTTTGATCATGACTATGGGTTGTTTTTATGATTTCCCACTACTTCATTAGATTTATTTAGTAGATCTTAGGGTTTTTGAAAACCCCTAAGACATCTAAAGTGTTATTTTTTGGTTCCTTTTTAAAAGAATTTATTTGAATGTGGTGCGATTGTTTCCGATGCTTTCGTCGGGGCACGCGCATCCGTCCGTCCGCGAAGGAGGACGCGCTGCGTTTGTTGCCCTGCGTTCCCACTTTCCAAAGGTGGGCGGCATCAGCTACTTATTCAGGGATGTTTGCTCCTTGATCGAAACAGGATGATGAGATGTCAGTTCTTCCTTCTGTGGATTCCTCCTTAGAACTCTTCACCTAGTCCGGGTCTCCCTCATAGATTTAATACGTTGTTCGTGAAACTCTTCCCAGTGCCATGTTTCCATGGACACCGGTTAATTACACTGCTTCTGTCGGGACATTCCAAAGGGTCTGGTCAGGGCAGCAACCTTCAGTCGGGGGAGTAGTCACGTTGAGGCATCAGTAGCGTGTCTGGATGCTGGGGAACCTGGCATGTCTATCTATTATCCCTGGTCACAAGGCTTCTCGAGGGCGTGGAAGCCCAAGGCATCCCACATCGAGCGCGGGGAATTATATGTCGTAGGCACATATCTGAGGTTTTACTCAGCTTCCCGTGTTTAACACAGGGTACGCCACGAGTTTAACGTCCAACGGAGATGGATCAGCCCGACCGGAGCATTAGCTAGAATAGATCGGATTGAGGGATTTCCCTTGAAGGGGTGCCGATACCGGGACCAGCCCATGGGCGGATGTGAAGAGGAGCGTACCGGCATGGTCTCACCAGGATACAACGATCCGGGCGAGAATCAAGGTTGATGATGGATGGATGACTGAAGTGGAGGGGGGAATGGCAAGGAACCATCGCAAGGGAAACGGTGAAGTTGGGCTTGAGCCTTGAAGGGGCTTCCTACATATCCCCGTGGCAAGGAATCAAAGTCTGCGTAGTTTGGGATAGTGTCGGTGAACCGGCATGAGGGTGGACCTTGGTCCGATGGGCATCATCCGCGAATTGACATGAATGGGGAGGACCAGGAGGGACCTAGTGGTGATGGGATTGGACCTCGTGGAGGCTTCCTACATACCATGTCGTGACATGGATCAAAGACCATGTAGTTCACAGGGGCTTCATTGGCAAACCGACGTAAAAGTGGACCTTGGTCCGACGGGTTGTGGGCTTGAACCTCTGGAAGGCTTCCTACGTACCATGCCTTGGCATGGATCAAAGTCCTCGTAGTTCGGATGATGGAATTCGTCAGCGAACCGACGTGAAAGTAGACCTGTGGGTCCACTAGTGGTGGGCTTGAACCTTGGGAAGGTTTCCTACGTACCATGCCTTGACATGGATCAAAGTCCTCGTAGTTCGAAGTATTGATGGAATACAGTTTAACGTCATGCGGGACGGTAGTGAACCCTGACGTGAATAAACGACGGGCAGTGGGTGTTGGTGAACCGACGTAAATGAGTGACCTTGGTGCGATGGGAGATGGGCTTGAACCTCTGGGAGGCTTCCTACGTACCATGCCTTGACATGGATCAAAGTCCTCGTAGTTCGGGTGAAAATGGGGGCTTGGCACACCGACAAGGAGACGGTTTGGGCCAATTATTGTTGGGCCTGAACCTTGGGGAGGCTTCCTACATACCATACCTTGAGATGGATCAAATTCCTCGTAGTTCGGGTTGGTCACAACGGCTTGCCGTCGAAATGGAATGTGGTTTAAAGTCATGCTGGACGAGGGTGGAACTCGACGTGAATTGGATGATGGGTGGGCTTGAACCTCTGGGAGGATTCCTACGTACCATGCCTTGACATGGATCAAAGGCCTCGTAGTTCAAATGGGTGTGCAGTTTAATGTCATGCAGGACAAGGGGCATACAGTTTAACGTCATGCTGGACGAGGGCATGCAGTTTAACGTCATGCTGGACGAGGGTGAAACTCGACGTGAATGAACGACCGAGTAATGTGGCTTGAAACTCATGGAGGCTTCCTATGTACCATGCCTTGACATGGATCAAAGTCCTCGTAGTTCTCTGAGGGTGGGGTTCAGGGTCGGTGCTCACTCTAAGCCCACGTGAGTCATTCTTGGTGTGAGAAACAAGAGGTTGCAAGGACCCGACAATCACATCGCGAAGGATGCGTCCGTGAGAAGTGAAGAGGGGCTTATGCATTAGGCGGCCCATGGTGCTGGGACTTACTCCAGGACGGAGGCCCGGAGTGTGACAAAGCGCAGCGAAAGAGGGATTTGGGACCAATGATGGGAGGTGCCTCATTCCCTATCACACCCTCCACTGACCTTGGTAGTGGAGAAGTATAGAGATGCAGGGGTGCAGCCATCCGTTGGGGAACTAGGGTCGCGCTTCTCCTAAGAACATACGCCACTCCAATAAGGAGGATATCATCCCTTGTGGATGGGTGATTCCACTCCTGTGGAGACGAGTGGCGTAAAAAATGTTCGAGCTGGGGGGACCCTTCGTGAGAGGCACGAGGTCGGGTCACAATTTAACATCGTGTGTTGAGGATGTGGTGCTTGGCAGTTTAACGTCTTGCAGCTCGGATGAGGTGGGTTCACTCCGCACCCCTAGGACTTACATAACTGGTACCCTCTGGTCCTTGGGGGAGGGAAGGTACTGGCAAGGCCATGGTCAAGGGGGGTTGTGGAGCGAACCATCAAGGGGTCCACGTTAGCGTGGCTATGTGAAGAAGTAATAGCCGTTAGCGTGCCTATGCGAAGAAGCATTAGGCGAAGCAACACTATGAGTCGTATTGTTCGTGGGACTTTGAAATCACATCGTGCAAACCTGGAGGGTCGCATGAGAAGAGGAATTGCCAAGCAAAGGTGTGTACTTTGCGAAGTGGAGTGCCTTGGCCTTAGCATGGGGCATAGGTATGAGTGGATGGTGCTTCGCGAAGTGGAACAGTGTTCGCGGAGCACTACTTCGCGAAGAAGAGGTGCCTCGCGAAGCGTCCTCTGAAGAAGTGTGCTTCGCGATGTGTAGCGATCCTGCCTTAGCATAGGGATCACTAGTACAGGTTGGGTGTTTCGCGAAGCATAAACGCTCCGCGGCTGCCCGGGTTCCCTTGGGAATCCCCTTCCTTCGCGAATGCCCTTGAGCTTCGTGAAGGGAATCCCCCTTGGAAGAGGGGCTCAAAACGATACAAAGCGAAGGCGTCACGCGAAGTAGAAGTACCTAACGAAGCTCATGATTCCTGAGGGCAACGGGGGATTCGCGATTTGGGAGAGGAGAAGCCGAAAGGTCGGATTGTCTGTCCCCGGGACTCAGGGGCAGTCCAGTATTTATAGGGAAGGGGCGCCGCGAAGCAGAACTCATGCGCTGCCTCAGGTGCTTTGTGGAGTGCTCACGAACGTCAACGTCGTCCGTGAATAGTTACCGCCTTTGGAGCTTCGCGGTGGGCTCGCGAACGTGAAATGCGTTCATGGAGAGTTACCGCCTCTGAAGTTTCGTGTCGGGCTCGCGAACGTCAAATGCGTTCGCAGAGAGTTACCGCCTCTGGAGCTTCGCGGTTGGCTCGTGAATGTCAAATGCGTTCACGGAGAGTTGCTGCCTCTGGAGCTTTGCGAGACCGCGATGCTCGGGGTGCTTCGCGTCGGTTCTTCGCGAGGTAGCGTGCCAGCCTTCTTTTTTGTCCCTTCCTTTCGTGCAATATTTTGGCACCAACAAATTCCCCCCCCCCCCTCAGACTTGGAGCCGCGGAGGGTGAAGGGTCGAAGTCTGAGGGAAAATCGCCAAAATTGTCGGTGGTTCGCGATGCAGCTTCGTGAAGGGGGCCCGCGGTGCTGACCGGGAACCCAGATCCGGACGCTCCGTGATGCTCCGCGTGTGTGAGGCGCACCGCGATGCTCCAGAGTCACTGCCTATAAATGTGGGGGTCGACCTCTTTTGTCTTCACATGACTTCCTTGTCTTTTTGTGCTCTTGACTTTGCGAAGCTCCACATACTCTGCGACAGCCCTCCGCGAATCGAGCTTCGCGGAGAACCGCGGGTCTCCGACTCTGCATCCGCGCCAAGAGAACTTCTGCTTGTCAGCCTAGGCCAGACTTCGTGGCTTGGTTTCACGACCGACCTTCGCGATCCGACTTCGTGATCCCGCTTCGCGATCCGTTCTGAAAAAAATCTTTTCTGAGGGCCGGAATCAAAATGGCCCATCAAGACGCTGTATTGGGGGTGTTTGCAGATGCCGCTCGTCGGGATGAGATGGCTAACTGTCCAGGCCTTGGGGAGATGGTCCGAAGCCATTCGGACCACGCTTCTTTGACAGATCTTCTATCGGAGGGTCAGAAGGATTATCTGCAGTGCAAGAAACTACCATTGTACGGCTTCAGGTTGAGGGATGACGTCTTCATCCCTGAGGAGAGTAGGGACGAACCAGCTTGCTGGTTCAGGAGCACACCATGCCAGCACCAATAGTTTAGGGTGGCCGATGGTCATGCGCAGGAGGACTTCACACCCATCACCGCTGACTGTCTCTACAACCATTTGAACGATATTGGCAGGAAGCCACTGCAACTGGAGACGTCCCCTCCTCTCTACCGCACCATGTTGAAGGCGAATTTGCAGGATTCGAATAAGGGATGGTCCAATGAGTGGGGCCTGTGCTAGGGCATCAACTTTACTGATGACTGGGCCTGGGACTACTGGGTAGGCGCCTCATGCGAGGAGTTTGGGGCCGATCTAAGGAGAGTGGGGTTGTATGAGGTGGCATGGGCCTCCCAATTCCATATTTACCAACCAAAGAAACTGATGCCGTAATTTCTGAGCAGATGGTCGTCTAGGACCAATACCTTTCACCTGCATCACGGGGAGGTGGGCATCAGCTTGTGGGATGTCCACCAGATTTTTGGGGTTCCGATCTTGGGGGCCATGTATGATGAGTTCCTCCATGTCATGAGCGCGTGGGAGGATACATAACAAATGCCGCGACTGGCGTCAGCATTGATAGCGCTTGTCCCTGGAGAGGACAAGGAGGCAGTGAGGGATGTCCACTTTAGGAGATGGTTCATGTGCTTCCTGAATTTCCCAGAGAATCGAGAGTTCCCTTTGAGGCCTCGAACTTGTCTGAGGGAAGCCCAATGGGGAAAGGGGCACTCATATTGGCGGGTCTTGGAGGACAACCAATGGAAGACTAGGGGTTTCAGTGTCATCACTGAACAACAACCGATAGTCAGGCTGTCGGCATTCATCGCGGCTCTCATCTGCAGTAGGATCCTACCATTGAGGGATACAAGCATGGGGGTGCAGCCCACCTCGTTTATTATGGCATCCATGTTGGCCATGGGGCAGCGGATCAATCTGGGGATTCTGATGCTCGCCAAACTGTACAGAATGCTGCGGCACATTAGCGAGGGCAAGAAGCCCCCAAGGATATGTGGGCCCTTCCACCTTCTATATGGGTGGATCGCAGCGCACATCAGGGGGATTTATGAGTATCCAAACCCCATTTCGCCGCCGGGATCAAACTTCCGCCCCTCCATCCTGAACGCGGTCGGGAGCTTCCTGTTCAAACTAGCCGTGCCGATGATGCTGAATCAGGTGTGGAGGGCGGATGAGTTTAATTTCCACCCCTTCCAATTGCCGACGGGGATACTTACTGATGATGGGCGGGGAACGGAAGAACATCGGGCTTTCCTCCTGGCCTTTCGAGGTGGAGTTTTGGTGGCACGAGTGGATCGTGAGCCACTCTGTGAACCGTACACCACACATCGGTTTGCGAGGCAGTTCCGGTGCCTCCAGCGGCTGACCCCGCAGGTCTACTGGGAGGTGCGTCACGAGGAGCACCTGTGTGTGATGAGGTAGATGTGGCTCATGTTCACATGGGAAGATGGGAAGATGAGAATTGCATTGCCTCCATCCACTGCCGCTTTTGGATTGGTGAGGGAGTATGCCATTAGTTGGGAGGCCACTTACCCAGGGGAGATGCTGAAGCAACCAACTATTCGGGTCGGTGACGGTGGGCCTCCTTTATCTCGAGGTCGGGGTCGGAGGGCAGCTAGGGCCTCTCGCGGTAGCGGGCCTTCCATGGCGGCGAGACCCGCACCGGCCGAGGGTGTGGCAGCAGCGGCGGATCCGGTGATTCTGGAAGAGAAGGGCCATCCGGAGGGGCAGCCACCGAGGGGATTCCATAGGATATCCACTCAGGCTCCGGGGAAGCGCCTGCGTCATATCGACATGGCTGAGGATGCCATCTTCCTGGAAGCCTGGGACATTTGGGATGTCAACCGGAAATTCCTCGGCCCACCCGAGATATGGGCCCACCTGAATCGCCTCGGGATGGAATTACTGGTCATAGGCCCAGTCTGGGCTAGATTCACGGCGTCTCCGGCGGAGGCAGAGCAATACCTGGACGAGCTAGAGGATTACGTCCACTCCAGTGGTGTCCCTCGCCCAATGACAGATCGGGTGAGGGTACTGTTGAATCAAATGGTCCCCCCATAGTTATCGGCTGCCGATCTGAGGGAGCACTTCCCCCTTCCGGAAGAATCAGAGGACTCCTCTCGGGAGGATGAGGATGGAGGAGGGAGTCCGTTGGAGGTGGGTGAGGTCGGAGATCAAGGCTCAGATTCTGCCGATTTTGCGGAGGCTCTCAAGGTAGCATTCCTAACTTCTTTCCTTACGATCTGTTCTTGGGTCACTATGGACTTCTCACCGATGTTTGATCCATGCAGGAGGAACTTGTTCGCAGGCCTCGTTCTCACCCCTCGGCGGGTGATGATGTGGGACCTTCAGAACCCACGCCTATGGCTGCGTCCAGTTCCGCGTCTGGTGGGACCAAAGCACCAGAGGTGGCTCCTCCGGAGTTTCCAGACCTTCCAACAGTATACGGAGGGCCTCGCCTCGGGGTGCCGTCAGTACCGGCTCAAGAGCAGCACCAGGAGGTCAATCTTCGTAAGTTTCCACTACCGGTTTCCTCGTCGTCACATGTAGACTATGCCAACAAATGTTTATGTCCCTCTCTGTCATACGGTTCTCCGACTGGCATGGGATGCTGCGGTAAGACTAGTCGGGATGTCCGGTGGCGTCCCTCCTAGGGGCATGCCGGTGATGGTGGCGATAGTCCCCCCATCTCCTCACGCTGCGACACACATCATCACTGGCGGGACCACCAGCAGGGTCGTGCCTGAGGTCATCAAGGTGGAATCCGATGAAGAGGATCAACCGGTCGGTCCCAGTCCTGTCACGCCTTCTTTGGGGCCAGGTGCCGTACTGGATTCAACACCAGATGTAGATCCTGCCGAGGATTTCTTGCGGGCGTATCCTGCGTACGAGCCTGCCAATCACACAGACTGGGACGAAACGACCTCTGATAAGGAAGACAGCAGCATAGTCTACCGCCGGTCATGGAAGCTAATCACGCGCTTTATCAAGGACACCCCCTAAGCGCAATGGCTGGCCGAAATGGATAGACTCCGCTCGCAGTTGCGCGAAATCTGCGCTAGGGGAGTAGATGCCCAATTTCCTCACGCACTCATCCGAGATCTTATGGATGAGAAGATCCAGGAGCATGATCATGGGCTCAGCGTGGGCTGGCAGCGGAGGAAGGTGACCAACATCAAGAAGCTCCAGGAGGCTGAAGGCGAGGTCCAACAGATGTAGACCCAGGCAGATGAGCTTTCAGCCTCTCTTAATGCACAATCTGAGCTAGTCTCACGGTTGAAGGCCCAGCTGGAAGAGGCATAAGAGCATATGAGGCAGGCCTCCGGAAAGATGGTTGTCGGTCAAGCTATCGTAGAGAGGGCCAATGCCATGGCCGACGAACTGCGCCCCACCGCTGCTGAGGAGGAGCGGGACCTAAGTTAGCGGCAGTAAGCCTTGGACGCCACAAGCTAATGGGTAGCGGAGCTGCAACGCTCTTTTGATGGGGTCAACCCGTCCATGGGGGGAGTCGACCCCCGGGTATTGTAACAAACCAAAAACCTTTTATTGGTACTTTTGTACTTCAATTTTTTTTCTTTCTTTGTATTGAATACCGTAGCGCGCACGATTTCCACTGTTTGAATCGCCTCGTTACATCCCTACAATGTTTGCGGGACGTTCAGCGACAATTCCCCAAGCCCACGTGGGTCGAGCCCGTTGTGAGAAATAGGAGATAGTTGCCTTCTCGTCCCATCTAACATAGGAGTGGAGAACATGCTCCGGGAATCCGGGATTTGGATTACCAGTTCGGATTTACGAAAGATGGGAGAGGCTTGACTGGAGAAGGAACTTTCCAGAACAGCCGAATTACCGTTTCTTCAGTGCGCTCTTATGCATGAACGGCGCAACGCCAGGGGCTCTGAAATCGGTCCAAACAGATGAAAATGGGAAGTGTGAATCACGATACCCAAGATTCGGAGCACTATGGGGATGGCGTGACAATAAAGGACAACCGTTAACCATGGTGGAGAAGCGGTATCCTTACTGCGTTATCCTGTAATGGGGACAAAAATGAGGGCCAACCATTGAACATTTTCGAAACACGGGACCATGTGACAAATATTGTCGGTCAACTTTTCGGGACATTGACCCAGGATAGTTGGCGGACCATAGGTCAAACATCCATACTGTTAGGGGGTCCTTCCAAACATGACCAGTCTTCCGGAACGTTGGCCCAGGACGGTAGGTGAGCCGATGCGGCATGAGACCAGGCCGTTAGGGGATCCCATGAGACATGAAAGGGGACGAGGGTCTGAATAAGGGGCACAAAAAGCGTGGAATATGGAGTGATGGTTTGTCCGAACAGAATCCAACACTTAGGTAGTTACACCACCGTGGTGGGAGTAAACCATAGGGCCGCATTGGCTTGATCATGGATCATTCCTTCTTTCAGACAGGGCCTCTCTGGTGAGGGGGTCTGTCACTTCCCAATGGGATCTTGGGGCATCCTGAACCTGTTCAGGGAAAAATTGCAGCTACATAGTTCCCCCTGAGGGGTCAGGCCAGAGAGCCGGAAATGGGGAGGAACAGGATTTTGCGATTCCTGGGGCTGGACCCTAGGTGAAATGCCTGGGTGTCCTTACGTATCCCATAAGGATGGGAATCAAGCCATACATAGTTCTGGAAGCACAATGCAGTCAAAGACCAACACTATCAGGTGAAATCCTCTTTGATAGAGGCTCTGGTGCATACCATGATTAACATGGGGCATCCTGAGCTTGCTCAGGGTAGAACCACAGCTTAGTGTCATGCGCTGAGGACACATGAACTCTTGTAGTTTAACGTCATATGATAAGACATGGAATAAAACGGAAGATCCCAGGGAGCGTGTGGTGCGGTAGATATGAAACCGACGTGAATGAGGTCTTAGAGTCCAAATCACACCACGTACCCCCGGAGGAAACTCTTCAGGTCGAGGGACCAAGAGTGAGGATTAGGCTGGGCCCGAAGCAGAGTGGTCGGGCGTTCCTACGTATCCCATGAGGATGGGAATCAAGCCATACGTAGTTCTGAAAGTGCAGTTTAACATCTTGCAGGACTATGAGAAGCCTAGCCGTGTTGGTACACATCCCGCCAAAACTACTAAGCCCACGTGAGTCGTGCTCAGTGTGGGAAACAAGCAGTGGTGGTGGGAATTTCCCGACAAAAAGGGGCAGGTTAGGGAAAAGGGACGATCGGTGAATACTAGCCCAATGACACTAACACGATCATTTAGCGCACCTAGATGCGCGAAGAGAAAGAGCCGAGTATGATGGAATTCCACTTGAACATGAGGAAGTGGAAATGTGTGAATCATGGCGCTCAAGATTTAGATCACGATGATGGCGGCATGATGATGGAGGATAATTGTTGACCGTGGAGGAAACCCAGTATCCATATCGAGTTTTCCTAGAATGGGGACAAACAAATGAGTGTTGACCGTTGACCATGTTCGAAACACGGACCATGTCACAAATGTTGTCAGATATCCGTAGGGACATTGGCCCGAAACGATTAGAGGACCCTTAGGTCCAGCATTCATGGAGAACCCTTAAGCCCAGTATCCATGTCGTCCGAGGGTCCTTTTGGATGTGGAAGAGTATGAGGATCCAAATAGCGAGCTCACAAAGCATGGTCATGGGATGAGGAGGATGTCCCTGTGAAAATCCCACACTTCGGGCTCTTTGTCAAAACACATCTGAATACGACAACGAGACATATTAGATATAGGGAGTAGATTCCTTTCCCATAGGGAGATCATAGTTTAGGGTCGTAGAATCCGGACCATGGATGGGAAGAGACATAAGAGGCACATGGTGGAGTAACTCAAACACCTGGTGTAAATGGGAATAGGGGGTGTGTACGGTGCGGTGAACAACCTGACATGAATGAGGATATAATCCCATATCACACTGCACGACTCCCTTAGGAGAGGTTTTGGGTCAAGGGACCGAAAGCGAAAGTTAGGCCGGGCTTGGGGGGAAGTGCCCGGGTGCTCCTAAGTATCTCATAAGGATGAGAATCAAGCCTCACGTAGTTCTTGATGGAACTTAGACCATAAATGGGTAAAGGGAGCAGGGGAAGCATGGCATCAAGACCCGACATGAAGGAGGACCTAAGCCCTACTTAACATGCGTTCTCTTGAGAAATGCTCGAGTCGACGGACCGAACACAAAGGTTAGGCTGGGCTCGCGGGGAAGTGCCCGGGCACTCCTACGTATCTCATAAGGATGAGAATCAAGCCATACGTAGTTCTGAAAGGCGGCATGGTAAGGTACCAGTGCCAGGGGAAAAGGGGAGTGCGGTCATGGCCCTTGCACTAAAAGAAGCGAAATTTGATAAATCTTGTTTGTTCTTTAAGGTGAGTGGTTTTTTTGTGAAGTGACAGGCCTAGAGTAGTAGGTTGTGGTGTCGCCACAAGGATCAAGCCGTGATGGGCACTGACAAATGGCATGGCACGTGACCAATACCCAACGTGATGTCCTCTACAACGAGGTCACCACAATGCAGTGCCGTTTTTAATCGTGCTTCCAGGACGATAATGTCAAAATTTAGGGTTGTATGATAGGACCAAGCATGCATTTTATCATCATGCAGTGCAGACGTAGCAGAGACGATGCTAGGCGGGGAACGTGCTTAGTGTTATAAAAAAAATTGATGGAGACATGATCCCACATCACATTGTACGCCACTCGGAGAGGGAGACCTTAGGCCGAGGGGCCCATATAGAGGTAAAAGGTGAAACATGGGGGAGAGACTGGCTCCCCAAATGGGTTGTACCTGAAGATAGGGCATCCGAGCAGTCCTACGTATCCCATGAGGATGGGAATCAAGCTGAACGTAGTTCCGGATGGATCTTAGTTTGTGGTCTTAGAGCTCGGACCATGAATGGTAACAACCTCCCAAGTTAGCGCAGTCATCAACCTGATCCCTAAGCCCACGCGAGTTAAACTCAGTGTGGGAAACAAGGGTGGAGATCCTTATCGCATACTTGGGGCGTCCATCATAGGGAAGTCGGAAGAGATCCCTGAAGGACACCTTTGACGCGGCTTGTTTCCCCAACACGCAGACGTGCACAGAGGAAAAGTACCAAGAGTTCTGAGACTCTACTTGGACACGGTGAAGTGATGAAGGGTGTGAATTGTGCACCCAAAATTTTGGCATTAATGGATTGGCGTGGCTATAGAGGAAAACTATTAACCATGGTGGAAGTGCAGCGTCCATATCGCGTTATCCTGAGGTGGGAACAACAAACGAGCATCGACCGCTGACCATATTCGCAACGCGGGATTTTATCGATTTGTTGTCCAAAACTCTCGGGGGCGTTGGCCCGTAACGGTAGGAGAGCCCTTGGGCGTAGTATCCAGGCCGTTCTTGGGGGTCCCTCTAGGTGTGAAAGATGATGGAAGCCCTGATGTAGGGATACACAAAGCCTGGAAAGCGGGTGCAGACGTGTCTGAGTAAAGCTTGGCATTCCGGGTAATAAACCAGAGTACTCTTAGGCACATCGGTGAACTGCTGAAAAGGGATCGACGAAACAGCTCAGGAGGGAGAGGTACATGGTGTGGTCATTACGAGACCGACGTGAATGAGAGAATAACCTCACACCACACCATACGCTCCCAGAAGAGAGGACCTGGGCCAGGGCCCGGAAAGGCCAAGGGGCCTGATGGTTAGGCATTGGTCAGGAAAGCCTGACCTGCTTGCAGGTTAACATCTTGCAATGAGGACGAGGGTCAGGGACCCGAGGAGGCCAAGGGGCCTGCGGCTGGGCCTCGTAAGGGAAGGCGTACGGCATGGTACATGATCCCGACGTGAATGAGGACGTAGTCCTACACCACACTGTACACCCCAGGTAAGAGGTTGGGCGGAGGGGCCCGATATGGCCAAGGGGCCTAAGGTCAGGCATCAGGTAGGAAGGCCTGACGGGTCTGCAGTTTAACGTCTTACATGAGGACGGGGGTCGGGGACCCGAGAAGGCCAAGGGGCCTAAGGCTGGGCCTTGTAAGGGAAGGTGTACAACATGGTACATGATCCCGACGTGAATGAGGACGTAGGCCTACACCACACCGTACACCCCTATGGGGAATCGGGGCCGTGGGCCAGATCGCTAGCACCACCTGGGGGGAAGTTTGTCAGTTCAGGATGGGGCAGAACGAATCGCTGCACTCGATGTTTGGGACATCTCGGGGTGGACCCGAAGATCCAGGACCTTGTTGACCATGTTCGAAACACATCGTTCCTATGGTGACCCGATATGGGAGCAACAAATGAGCATCGAAGGTTGACCAAATTCGCAACGCGAGACTTGTATTGGCTTTTTGCTTGAAAACCCTCAGGGGCGTTGGCCCGTATCGGTAGGAGAGCCCTTGGGGATAGTATCCAGGCCGTTCTTGGGGGTCCCTCTGGGTGTGAAAAATGAAGGAATCCCAGTCAAGGAGTGGGTGAAGCATAGCTGTATCCATACACGAAAGAGGAAAACATCTCCAGGGGGGTATGCAGCCGGGTCGAGGCTTGCTCGATGTGAGTTGGGGAAAAAGTGTGCACCCTGCCATATGTCTTGACCCGAGGGGAAGATTTTGGCTTTTGGGCTAGGCCAATGGAAGAAATGCCCGGGCTTTCCTACGTATCCCATTAGGATGGGAATCAAGCCATATGTAGTTCTTGAAGGCCATGCAGTTTAGCGTCATGCGGTGAGGACGTGGGGGGATAGAAGATCGGGAGTGGGCACATGGTGCGACCCTTAAAATCCTTGTGTGAGCGGGGTTGTATGAGCGGGGCTACGAAAGCCTACCCCCCGCTACACAAAGATCCTCCAAGGAAAATATTCCTAGGGGGGGATAGTGGAAGAGAAAAGCATGGGGCTGGGCTCAAGACGAGGCGTCTGAGCGTTCCTACGTATCCCATCAAGATGGGAATCAATCCACACGTAGTTCTTGAGATGTAGTTTAACGTCATACAGGACGAGGAGAATCTCATTTGGGGATATGTAATGTACGACAAGCAATCCGACGTGAATGAGGACGTAGTCCCACACCATACCATACAATCCCGCAAAAGGGTAAGTCGGGGAAAACCAAGGGCCTGAGGCTGGACCGCGGTCCGGGAGACCTGACCAGCTTGCAGTTTAATGTCTCATGGTGAAGACGGGGTCGTGGGTCCGAGGAGGCCAAGGGGCCTGAGGCTGAGCCTCGGTCAGGAAGGCCTGACTGGCTTGCGGTTTAACGTCTTGCAATGAAGACGGGGGTCGTGGGCCCGAGGAGGCCAAGGGGCCTGAGGCTGAGCCTCGGTCAGGAAGGCCTGACTGGCTTGCGGTTTAACGTCTCGCAGTGAAGACGGGGGCGGTGGGCCCGAGGAGGCCAAGGGGCCTGAGGCTGAGCCTCGGTCAGGAAGGCCTGACTGGCTTGCGGTTTAATGTCTCACAGTAAAGATGGGGGTCATGGGCCTGAGGAGGGCAAGGGGCCTGAGGCTGAGCCTCGGTCAGGAAGGCCTGACTAGCTTGTGGTTTAACGTCTCGCAGTGAAGACGGGAGGAGATCTTAGTTTAAGGTCATAGAGCTCGGACCATTTTGTAGTGTATCGTCTTGCAGGACGAAGATGCAGTTTAAGGTCATGTAGTACCTTACAGTTTAAGGTCGTGTTGGACCATAACATGCAGTTTAAGGTCATGCGGGACCATTTCACCGTTTATCGTCTTGCAGGATATAGATGCAGTTTAAGGTCGTGCAGGACCCTACAGTTTAAGGTCGTGTTGGACAATAACGTGCAGTTTAATGTCATGCAGGACCATTTCACAGTTTATCGTCTTGCAAGACGTAGATGCAGTTTAAGGTCGTGCAGGACCCTTTTTCCCTAGGGAAAGTATCGCTTGAGGAACTTGGAATTGGTGGGAGGGGTTATGCGCTCTCCATCCATGGTCACCAATGAGTATTCTCCATTGGGGTAAACCTTATGGATGATATAAGGCCCTTCCCATTTGGGTTCTAACTTGGGCGGCTTCCTACCGGGAATCATTGGCGCTCGAAGGGCTAGTACTAGGTCGCCCTGTAGAAAAGAACGGAGATGAACCTTCTTGTTGAAGGACCTCGCTATCTTATCCTGATGCCTTTCCAGATTGTGCAGGGCATGAAGCCGGTTCTCGTCCAGTGCTTCTAATTCAGCTAGACAGATTTCGGCTACCTCATCTGATGTCTGGTGATCATAGACTGCAGTGCATAACGATGGAATCTGGATCTCAATGAGTTGGACGGCCTCAGCTCCATACACCAGGTAATATGGGGTCACCTGGGTAGAGTTGTGAGTCGTCGTCTGGTAAGCCCAGAGGGAGTTGGGGAGCTTGTCCAGCCAACTTTTCTTGTTCTGACCAACCATCTTCTGTAGAATGTTGGAGAGGGTTTTGTTGAAATACTCTATCTTTCCATTTGCCTGTGCGTGGTAGCGGGAGGTATGGTTCGACCAGATGTCGTACTTGGAGCACAATTTCTTTAGTTTAGCCGCTCAGAAGTTGATGCCGTTGTCGGTGAGGACAGCGTGAGGGACCCCAAACCGGTGGATAACATTGGAGCTCACAAAGTCAACGATGGAACTGGCCTTGACCTATTTGAGTGGAAATGCCTCTGCCCACTTGGAGAAGAAATATGTAGCAGTCAGGATGAACCTACACTAGCAGGCTGTTGCCGGTGGATATGGTCCCACTACATCAAGTCCCCATACCACAAATGGCCATGACAACTTGGTGGGGTGGAGGGGCTCTGGTGGCTGATGCAGGAAGTTGGCGTGAACTTGGCACGCGTGGCATCTCTTGGCATACCCAATACAATCGTGGATCATAGAGGGCCAGAAGTACCCCAACCTTCGGATTTGATGGGACAACTTCGGCCCATCTTGATGGGCGCCACAGGAACTGGCGTGAACCTCTTGCATAACTTGAGGAATCTCTACTCCTTGAATGCAACGGAGGAGGATGCCATCGAAACTCCGCTTATAAAGGATCTTTTCATGACTGAGGCCGTTCTGGAGGGTAAATTGCAGCGCGCGACATCGGATTCGCTCGCGCTTGGCCCGGTCGTCCAGGAGGCAACCATTTTAGAGATACTTGACAAAAGGTTCCCTCCAGTCGGGAGTGGCTTCAACCGCTGTGTCTAACAATCCCGGGACCCCTGACGTGGAGGGTCCGGCGGTGAGATGACTTACCCATAGGCCATCATTGTCCTCTTGGGTGACGGGGGAAATGACTCTCCGATGTGCCACATGTATGATCAAATCGTCTTGCATGGGTTCTGCGAGCGACACGGCCAAGCCAGCCAAGGCGTCTGCTTGACTATTCTGTGACCGTGGGAAATGGGTAACCTCTGGTCGAGAAGAGAACTGGGCCATTAGGTGGAGGGTGTACTCCAGCAACAGTGAAAGCTCCGGCTTCCTGACAACGTAGTCTCCATTAACTTGTTTGATTACCAGCTCGGAATCTCCCTTCACATGTAGATGGGGAACATGGATCTCAAGGGCCAACTCGAGGCCGGTGATGAGAGCCTGGTACTCTGCCTCGTTGTTCGTACATCCTTCTGACAACAGGAATGAGTATGATAGGATGGCTTTCACCGGGGTAATGAAGACAATACCCAGGCCCACTCTGTTGAGCTTAGGATCGTTGAGTCACCTACCGGGGGGGCTCGGGGAGGCGCCGTCGAAATGAATTTTCCAACACGGGATGACATGATCGACTGAGAGGATCATCTCATCAGGAAAATCCAGGTCCAGGGATTGATCCGCAGAGGTTGGATGGGCAGCTAAAAAGTCTGCCAACGCCTATACCTTAATGGACTTATGAGGTATGAACCTGATATCAAACTGCTGGAGAATCACCGCCCACCGTGCTAGTCGGCTAGTCAGCATGGGGCGGTTCAGGATGTAATTAAGTGGGTCTACTCGGGAGACCAATTGCACCTCATGGTGCTGTAGGTAATGTCACAACTTCTGCACGGCAAAGACGAGCGCAAGGAAACTCTTTTTGACAGGGGAGTATCTAGCCTCTGTATCGAGAAGCATGCGGCTGAGATAGTAGAGACTGTTCTCAGTACCCTTGTTATTCTTCTGGGTAAGCAATGCACCGAGGGATCTTTCCAAGGCGGTCACGTAAAGGATCAACGGATTTCTGGAGACGGGTGGCATCAAAACTGGAGGTTGGAGAAGATACTTATTGATTTCCTCAAAGGCGGTCTGGCACTCCTCATCCCATTCGTAGGCGGCACCCTTCTTCATGATCCGGGAAAAGGACTTACACTTACTGGCCAGATTCGCGATGAATCGGCGTATATAGGCTAAGTGGACTTGGAGGCCTCAAAGCTCCCGAATGTTGCTCGGGGGAGGCATTTGGCTGATGGCCTTAATCTTCTCCGAGTCAATCTCGATACCTCGGTATCTCACAAAAAAGCCCAGAAACATCACAGAGGTGACCCCGAAGTCACACTTCAACGGGTTCATATTCAGGTGACGGGAACGGAGGAAACCGAACACCTTCTCAAGGTCTTTTAAATGGTCCTGGCGCTGACATGATTTGACTACGAGGTCATCTACGTAGCATTCCACCAATGTTATGAGAATTGGCTTGCATATGCGGTGCATGGACCTCTGATAAGTGGCACCTGCTTTTTTCAAACCGAATGGCATAACCTGGTAGCAAAAGGTACCTTGGGGAGCCCTGAAGGCAGCGGACTCCCCGTCTTCGGGGGCCATCCGGATCTGTTTGTACCTGGAATACCCGTCCATGAAAGAGAGAGCTTGGAACCCAGCCATGGTATCAATCAATAACTCCGTCACCGGGAGTGGGAAGTCATCCTTTGGGAAGTGGTGATTAAGATCGCGGAAGTCGATGTGGACTCTGATCTGACCATTCTTCTTCCTGACTGGCACTATATTGGCAAGACACTTGGGGTACTGGACTTCCTTAATGAAGTTGGCTTTGATAAGCTTGTCAACTTCGGCCTCAACCATAGGACCATGACAAGGGTGCATCTTCCTGGGAGGATGCTTAAACCCACGATGTCTTGCCGGGAGGCCCAGACAGTGAACGACTACCTGGGGATCTAGTCCTGGCATCTCATTGTAACTCCAAGCAAACACGTCACGGTGTTGTTTGAGAAAGTCTACGTACTGCTGATGCTCCTCGGGGGACATGGCTGTACTGATCAATGTGGGTTTCAGATCTGCCTCGCCACCAAGGTTCACCTGCATCAGCTCATCAACCCTGGTAGATACGCCTTCCTCAAAGGCGGGGGGAGCATCCTCCAGGTCTTCCTCCCCACCCGTGGGGGGGTTTCCCGTGACGGGAGATACTCCTGGGCTATCAAAACCTGAGGGGTAGCTGGTGCCGGCTTGGGCAGCAGTGGTCATCATGTTAGGAGACTCACTCGCCATTGAGACCATAGCAATGAAGGCAGTTGACCCTATCCCATCTGGCCTTCGGCCTAAGGGGCCACGTTTGATGATATCAAAGTAGTGGTGACGTGTTGTCCTGAGTTGGTGGATTCCAGCCCAGTGGAAGAGACACGTATAGCATACCGTCGTTGTCATAAGCTTGACATTCTGGTACCGTACAGGGGTAGGAGGTTCCGGGATCACATGATCCTGGTTGATGTAGGAGTACGAGGTGATTTTCCGCCGTTGCTTGGACACGGGAACACACCTTCCTTGTGTACACGAAACAATAAAACATTGCCCCATGTCGGGGGTTGTGGCCTCCAACCGGTGGATCGGGAGGATGTAGGCGTTATCCATTCTTGCCCAGGGATCACTTATGACCGGGGCGGGTTCATCCTCACTTACTAGGATTTGCTTATCCTTACTTTTGTAATAACCCGCATCCAGATAGCGGGCCTCACAAGAAGCGAAGGGAGACGCATCTCCTTGGAGCATTCCTACTCGACCATTGAGTGAGTATTTGAGGCACTGGTGATACGACGAAGGGACCGCTGAATGCATATGGATCCATGGCCTACCCATCAACGCGTTGTAGGCGGTGTCCTAAGAGACGACCATGAACTCGGTGCGGGAAATTAAGCCACCGAACTGAGTCTTCAGGTAGATCTTGCCGACTGGGGTTTGCTTGGTCCTGTCATACCCCTGGATTCTGAGGTCAGAGGGAGTTAAATCACCTTCAGATAGACCCAGATTTCGCAACGTCCGAGTCGGAATTAGGTTGATTCTGGAACCCGTGTCAACGAGGCAGCGACGGACTTCCACGCCATTGAAGTGCCTAGTGATGTACAGTGGGCGAATGTGCCCCTGTAGAGGAGGGTCCTCATCTTCACTGGAGAATGAGATAACCTCCTGAAATTCGGCGTTCTCAATCGTCTCGGTATGGAAGGCTTCTGCAGCTGATACCTCCGTCTCAAACTGGAGGGGGCTCCTTAGGCCCTCGGCAAGTGCCTCATGCATTTCAGATGATAGGGTAAGGGCCTCGAGGATAGAAAGCCTTGCCGAAATGCCGGCCAGGTGCTTCAGTACATCATAATTTTGTGCCAAACGCGAACCTCTGCCTACAGGAGGTCGTTCGACATTTAGAGGCATAGCGGGTCCTGCCTGTTGAACCGGCGATCAGCTGGTACTGGGTACATCCTGGTGCCTACTAGTTGAAGCCTAGAGAGTAGTCTCCGGACTAGGGTGGGACAGCGGAGGCTGGCCTGTAGCCAGGCAAGACTGACTGTGATACGAATGAGGCAGCTCTCCCTGATCTAGTAGCACAAACGGTGGTGGAGGTAGAGCTGAGGGCATTAGATGGGGTTGCGCGTGCTGAGCTCTGCACTGAGTCTGTTGTCTGGTCTCATTAGCGTGCACGGCTTGGCTGAAAGTGCCCGCTGACGTACCTCGATGACCGGCACGGTTTCAACTCCGCTGACGTTGATGTCGGCTGGCAATGTTGGGGAGGTTCGCCTGGTGTTCCCCCTCGTCGGGAGTCATATAGGGCTTTACCATCTCCATGGTGTTAACCGAAGCGTACCCCTGGCTGTCGCTCGAGGAGTCATCCACCACTGGGCAGATTCTGGGAGGAATCCCCATTTCAGGGGGCATAAACTCACCGAGAGTGCGGGATGACGATGGCACCGGCGGTGCGCGTTGCTTCTTCTTGCATCGCCGCTGCTTGCCCTTTTGGGAAGAGGTCGACTGTGAAGATGATGCGGAGGTACTAGCTACTTCTTCTGAAGGTTCTGACTGCTTCAGGCATGCCCGGATGATACCATGGGCATAGACGACAGTTTTTCGAGCCATCCAGTCGTCGTATTTCTGGGATCCGCGGCTGGGAACCTGCTACCACTCACCTTCGCTATCGCTGCAGATCTCTTATCCTGCAAAGACACCCACCACTTGTGCTGGTGTCGGGCCCAACTTGACTATGTTGTTGTTGACCTAGTCTTGAATCTAGTCTTTAAACACATAGAAATTCTTGAGGGTGTGCCACAAAATCTGATGATAATGGCAGTAGTTGGGGTGATAGATGAGATTCGCCTCTACCGACCTTCTGCACTTGGGCAGGCGCACAATCCGTTGCTCTAGAGCACTTCGGAAGTAGCCAGGGACCTGATTTTCGTTGAACGAATAAGTCTGGTGCCTTCTTTCTGGATAGGGGGCCCTGGGGCCTGGCCTTTATGAGGGTACGGAGGGGCCTGCCGAGGAGGCAGTGCCTATTTGTCTCGCCTGGGTGGCGGTGGCGCATTGTGCGGGGGAACCTGTCGCTTCTGAGGCGGTCGCTGCTGGGCAGGAGCCTGTGCTTGAGGTGGGGGACCTCTGCGGGGTTGTGGGGATGGTGCCGCTGGCAGTAATTCCAGCTGCCTAGGGGCCTCTATTTGGGCCTCCGCGGTGGGTTCAGCCCTGGCAGTCCTCCTGGCTGGGATCATAGGAGGAAACGAACGTGCTTGACTAGCCTGCTGCCGAGCTTCCTCAAGACGCTGAGCCTTATCTGAGAAATCTCTGAACCCTCCAGAGTAGTTATGGGTAATTAGGGAGGGAACCAGGTCCATTTTGACGTTCCCCACACACATCGTCAGTAATTGCTCCTGAGTCAGTGGCATATCGAGAAAATACGTAAGTCCCTTCCACCGGGTGATGAAATTCGCGACTCGCTCATCAGGTCTTTGCTTGCACTTAAAGAGGTCTGCAATGCTGGTCTTCCGCGTGGTGGAGCTGAACTGGTATAGGAACTGCCGGTGGAGGTCCTCCCAACCGGTCACCGATCCGATAGGGAGCTGGCTGTACCAAACGAATGTTGGACCTTCCAATGTCTGTACGAAACACTGGAGTTTGGCAGCTTCTTACTGAGCTGGGGTCCCCAGTATGGGGCCACACCTAGAAGAAAAATGTTCCAAGTGCTGTGGCGGGTCCCCTGTCCCGTTGAAGGGCGAGAAAGTGGGGTTCCCAAAACCCGGAGGTGCGGGCATATCATCCACCCATGTGGGATACGGCTTGCCATCCAGTGGGACCGCCACCTGCCGCATTTCCAACGCCTCGAGACGGGCTGTGAGTGCCGCTATAAGATCATCCAGGTCGGGGTCCATATCTTGATGGGGATCCCTTACCACAAGTGTGTTTCCAGGTTCTTCAACATGGTAGATGGCTTCGGCAGCTCATGGATCAGCTGGCGGAACGACCTGTGGGGAGACTGGGGGAACCCGGACTGGATTCTTCAGATTTCCCCGTCGTTCGGGGGGGTTTGGCGAGACGTACCGCACCCTCTTGCCGTAAGTTCCGGCTTCTGCCCTGTCTGCAGCAGTAGCATGATCAGGGTTGCCCGGAGGCATCTCACCGGGGGGAAATTTTTCCTGCCCCTACTGCCCCGGCCTGGGATTACCATAGTCGGGTCGCCGCTCTGTAGTGCGCTCAGCCAAGAGTTCATCTACCAGCCTCTTCTTCTCAGAAAGCTGCTAGCGTAACGTGGCCTTCTCAGGATCTTCGTCTGTTTTCTGTACAGAGGCAGACGTGTCGGAGTGCTTGACAGTTCTGACATGCTCCTTACCCTTGCTGGTATTTCGACCAAGTACCAGCGACTCGGTGGGTACGGGGAGGCCTAGCAGGTTCCTCTGCTGACAGGTAACCCTCCCTGATGGGTCTAGTAGTGGCAGTACGCCCTTGGGGGGTAAGTCTCCATCAAGGAATTCAATCTCTTATTCCTTGTCCACTACATCAGCCATGTGGACCGCGACCCCTCTTGAGGGAATGTCCTCGATGTCGCATAACGAATCGGGCTGCCGTCAGACAGGGTCGAAGAGGAGAGTGGCATAGCGTCCCCAACCACGGACTAACACATGGGGGGTAGCTTCTCTGACAATTCTGCAGAGTACTTTGAAACTCTGAACACATTTCCATTGAAGGGCGCTCTGACGGCCTGGCGACTCGGGGTGCTGGGCCACAAGGAGTGCGGCCGAATCGATCAGGTGGCATTGCTCAGTGATTTCTTCGAAGTGCTCTCGAATTCTGGGGTGCACCACCCATTCGTAACGAAGGCGGAAGTGCGTCTCCCATAGGGTTCGACAAAATCACCCCACTTATTCAGGGGTAAGTGACTCTGGTGCGCGAAAGTTCAGCGCCGCCGTCGACCAGAATTTCTCCGGGAAGTGATCCGCTGCAAGAATACTCCAGAAGCTCCTGGGTTCGGAATCGGGGTCTGGCCCTGTATTTCCCCACTCGTCAACCGGGGGTGGATGAGGGACTGGTAGCGGTACTGAGGCAGACTTCTGGGATAGTAAAATCAGCGGTGGAGAATACGGCGAATGAGCTAACTGGCCGCCGAATTCCGGGCCATCCTCTGAAGAGTGAGGTGACCTGGCCACGATGTCACGATACGATGGGATGATAGCCACAGCTTCCGGCACATGAGTCACGGCTACCGGTGACAGGTCATATCGTCGCTCTACCGCCGTTGGCCCCCAAAATAGCTCTCCGTGATCTCTGGTAGAGGTAGAGGGCGCTTCTGGTGACAATGGTAGTGATTGCGTGGTCGAGACCTGCGGAGTTCCCAAGATTTCTTCCTCCTGGATGTACCTGCGGAGAGAGATGGGAATCTGGTGGACCTCATATTCGGGAGAATGAGGCTAACACATCTGGTTCCTGCCCCAGTCCTTGATATGGAGGAGCGGGGAGAAGGTTCCATCGCTGAGTCGCATTCCGCTTCATAGTCGGAGAAGCGGGCAGGTTTGATCTCCACCCGGGCCTTCCCAGGACTCTTCTTGTGGCGGCGACGACCCGCTCTCCAGCCCCGGGGTGGCTCTTTGAGATAGGGTTGATCCCTATAATGTAATCTCTGGGCGGCGCTGGCGCCGTGGCGGAGAGGGCCCCCGCTCGAGATATCTGAGGTGCGAGGGGCACCAGGGAAAATGTCGAAGGGTACATGGGGAGGACCTCCATGGTCTATGCGGGCGGAGCGAGGCTGACCTTCACTCCTCGAGTTGCTGGGGTGAGGAGGACCTTCACCGGTTACAGAGAGGATGTAGGGAGGGCCCCCACATTGGTGAAGAAACAGATGGATGGTGCCTTCAGATCGGCGGTCGGGGGCAGGAGGATGGAATACATACCCTGAATAGTGGGGGCGAGAAAGGTTTCCACACCGAGCGTCACTGCCGCGGGGTAGGACTTCCTTCAGGATGGGGGTAGCATGAGGCATACCTCCATGACGAGCTTCGGAGCGGGGAAGGCCCACGCTCTGTGGAGTAGTGTTATAGGGAGGTCCTCCGTACGGGGTGACATCACCGCAGGTTAGTTCGCAGCGATCACCACTCGGGCCTGCAACCCGGAGAGTCAACCCAGCCTGCCCGTGGGGCGGTTGGGGTCTCGATCCTGGTTGGGTGAAGGAGTGACCCTTCTCAGTGTATGCAGGGACTTCATGATGCACGTCGGCAGTGGCGCGGGCCACTGTAGCTGTTGACGTTGACGCACCTGGGCGAACGTCCTCGGTCTGGGCCCGGCGCTGACGTCGGGTCAGACGAGCTGGTGCAGGTGGTGCAGGGGCATAGCCTGCCTGCTCTTCCTGTGGAGTAGGACGACGGCGCTGACGTGGCCAGGCGGGAGCTCTTTCCTAGAGCCCTTGGGTCGGGACCCTGAGCGGGCTGAGCCGGACGACGCCCGCCTCCTGAGCATAAGGCGAGGAGTCGTCAAGGCGTTCCGGGGACAGGCTCCCGAAACGGTTGAACGTTGGGGTGGGGAGTAGGGGCTCCCTGCGCGGCCTGTTAGGGCGACGTTGACGGCGGGGCTTAGAGGCCTCCAGGTCCAAGAGGTCCATATCCCGAATTGGGATGACCCCTTCCTCCTCGTACCTGCGTACGAGGTTGTTGATCACCCTTCGCCGGATGACCTCTGATGGGGAAAGGGGACGTGGGCGCCCCGTATTTCGCGATGTGGCGGCCGTCGTGGCGGTAGCGGCGCCATGCGGGGTGGCTTTGGTGATGTTTCACCTACCCCTGCATAGGCTGATGGGGAAAGGGGACGTGGGTTAAATTGGTATCCATGATAAGACATGAACTATGGACCACAGTCAAGAATTTTCAAAGAATAATTCAGAGTTTCTCCTTACTGAAAAGAAAAAAATTAATTTAAGGAGTAGTTGGACTGTATCAAGTAGATCTTAGGGTTTTTGAAAACCCCTAAGACATCTAAAGTGTTATTTTTTGGTTCCTTTTTAAAAGAATTTATTTGAATGTGGTGCGATTGTTTCCGATGCTTTCATCGGGGCACGCGCATCCGTCCGTCCGCGAAGGAGGACGCGCTGCCCTTGTTGCCCCGCGTTCCCACTTTCCAAAGGTGGGCGGCATCAGCTCCTTATTCAGGGATGTTTTCTCCTTGATCGAAACAGGATGATGGGATGTCAGTTCTTCCTTCTGTGGATTCTTCCTTAGTACTCGTCACCTAGTCCGGGTCTCCCTCATAGATTTAATACGTTGTTCGTGAAACTCTTCCTAGTTCCATGTTTCCATGGACGCCGGTTAATTACACTGCTTCTGTCAGGACATTCCAAAGGGTTCGGTCAGGGCAGCAACCTTCAGTCGGGGGAGTAGTCACGTTGAGGCATCAGTAGCGTGTCTGGATGTTGGGGAAGCTGGCATGTCTATCTATTATCCCTGGTCACAGGGCTTCTCGAGGGCGTGGAAGCCCGAGGCATCCCACATCAACTGTGGGGAATTATATGCCGTAGGCACATATCTGAGGTTTTCCTCAGCTTCCCGTGTTTAACACAGGGTACGCCGTGAGATTAACGTCCAACAAAGATGGATCAGCCTGACCAGAGCATTAGCTAGAATAGATTGGATTGAGGGATTTCCCTTGAAGGGGTGCCGATACCGGGACCAGCCCATGGGCGGCTGTGAAGAGGAGCGTACCAACATGGTCTCGCCGGGATACAACAATCCGGGCGAGAATCAGGGTGGATGTTGGATGGATGAATGAAGTGGAGGGGGGAATGGCAAGGAACCATCGCAAGGGCAACAGTGAAGTTGGGATTGATCCTTAAAGGGGCTTCCTATGTATCCCCATGGCAGGGAATCAAAGTCCGCGTAGTTCGGGATGGTGCCGGTGAACCGGCATGAGGGTGGAACTTGGTCCGATGGGAAACATCAGTGAACTGACATGAATGGGGAGGACCAGGAGGGCTCTAGTGGTGATGGGCTTGGACCTCGTGGAGGCTTCCTACGTACCATGTCGTGACATGGATCAAAGACCACGTAGTTCACAGGGGCTTCATCGTCTAACCGACGTAAAAGTGGACCTTGGTCCGACGGGTGGTGGGCTTGAACCTCTGGAAGGCTTCCTACGTACCATGCCTTGGCATGGATCAAAGTCCTCGTAGTTAGGATGATGGAATTCGTCAGCGAACCGATGCGAAAGTAGACCCATGGGTCCACTAGTGGTGGGCTTGAACCTTGGGAAGGTTTCCTACGTACCAGGCCTTGACATGGATCAAAGTCCTCATAGTTCGAAGGATTGATGGAATACAGTTTAACATCATGTGGGACAGTAGTGAACCCTGACGTGAATAAACGACAGGCGGTGGGTGTCGGTGAACCGATGTAAATGAGGGACCTTGGTCCGATGGGAGATGGGCTTGAACCTCTGGGAGGCTTCCTACGTACCATGCCTTGACATGGATCAAAGTCCTCATAGTTCAGGTGAAAATGGGGGCTTGGCACACCGACAAGGAGACGGTTTGGGCCAATGATTGTTGGGCCTGAACCTTGGGGAGGCTTCCTACGTACCATGCCTTAACACGGATTAAAGTCCTCGTAGTTCGTGTTGGTCAAAACGGCTTGCCGTCAAAATGGAATGCAGTTTAAAGTCATGCTGGATGAGGGTGGAACTCGACATGAATTGGATGATGGGTGTGCTTGAACCTCTGGGAGGATTCCTACGTACCATACCTTGACATGGATCAAAGACCTCGTAGTTCAAATGGGTGTGCAGTTTAATGTCATGCAGGACAAGGGGCATACAGTTTAACGTCATGCTGGATGAGGGCATGCAGTTTAACGTCATGCTGGACGAGGGCGAAACTCGATGTGAATTAACGACCGAGTAATGTGTCTTGAACCTCATGGAGGCTTCCTACGTACCATGCCTTGACATGGATCAAAGTCCTCGTAGTTCATTGAGGGTGGGGGTCAGGGTCGGTGCTCACTCTAAGCCGACGTGAGTCATGCTCAGTGTGAGAAACAAGTGGTCGTAAGGACCCGACGATCATGTCGCGAAGGATGAGTCCGTGAGAAGCGAAGAGGGGGTTATGCGTTAGGTGGCCCATGGTGCTGGGACTTACTCTAGGATGGAGGCCTGGAGTGTGACAAACCACATCGAAAGAGGGATTTGGGACCAATGATGGGAGGTGCCTCGTTACCTATCACGCCCTCCACTGACCTTGGTAGTGGGGAAGTATGGAGATATAGGGGTGAATCCATCCGTTGGGGAACTAGGGTCTCCCTTCTCCTGAGAACATACGCCACTCCAATAAGGAGGATATCATCCCTTGTGGATGGGTGATTCCACTCCTGTGGAGACGAGTGGCGTAAAAAATGTTCAAGCTGTGGGGACCCTTCGTGAGAGGCACGAGGTCGGGTCACAGTTTAACGTCATGTGTTGAGGACGTGGTGCTTGGCAGTTTAACATCCTGCAGCTCGGACGAGGTGGGTTCACTCCGCACCCCTAGGACTTACATAACCGGTACCCTCTGGTCCTTGGGGGAGGTAAGGTACTGGCAAGACCATGGTCAAGGGGGGGTTGTGGAGCGAACCATCAAGGGGTCTACGTTAGCGTGGCTATGCGAAGAATCAATAGCCGTTAGTGTGCCTATGCGAAGAATCATTAGGCGAAGCAACGCTATGAGTGGTATTGTCCATGGGACTTTGAAATCGCATCGTGCAAAACTGGATGGTCGCGCGGGAAGAGGAATTGCCAAGCAAAGGAGTGTGCTTCGCGAAGTGGAGTGCCTTGGCCTTAGCATGGGGCATAGGTATGAGTGGAGGGTGCTTCGTGAAGTGGAACAGTGTTCACGGAGCACTACCTCGCGAAGAAGAGGTGCCTCGCGAAGCAGGGTCCTGCGAAGCAGTGTGCTTCGCGATGTGTAGCGATCCTGCCTTAGCATAGGGATCACTAGTATAGGTTGGGTGTTTCGTGAAGCATAAACGCTCCGTGGCTGCCCGGGTTCCCTTGGGAATCCCCTTCCATCGCGAATTCCCTTGAGCTTCGCGAAGGGTATCCCTCTCGGAAGAGGGGCTCAAAACGATTCAAAGAGAAGGTGTCACGTGAAGTAGAAGTACCTCACGGAGCTCATGATTCCTGAGGGAAAAGTGTGCTTCGCGATTTGGGAGAGGAGAAGCCGAAAGGTCGGATTGTCCATCCCCGAGACTCAGGGGGAGTCCAGTATTTATAGGGAAGGGGAGCCGTGAAGTAGAACTCGCGCGCCGCCTCAGGTGCTTCGCGGCGCGCTCGTGAACGTCAACGTTGTCCGCGAAGAGTTACCGCCTCTGGAGCTTCGCGGCAGGCTTGCGAACGTCAAATGCGTTCGCAGAGAGTTACCGCCTCTGGAGCTTTGCGGCGGGCTCGTGAACGTCAAATGCGTTCGTGGAGAGTTACCGCCTCTGGAGCTTCACGAGACCGCGATGCTCGGGGTGCTTCGCGGCGGTGCTTCGCATCGGTTCATTGCGAGGCAGCGTGCCAGCCAACTTTTTCGTCCCTTCCTTTCGTGCAATATTTTGGCGCCAACAACGATTCAATGATTCTTTCGAGGAATAGAGAGGATCTCACTTTTACCACTTTCTAAGTGGTATTTCTTCAGAGGTTCTACCCAGATACCTTGAGATTTTTGAATGACTATGTGTTTTTAAAGCTAGAGTATGGTGGTCATTTAGTCATGGATTATACCACTAGATTCCGTAATTTGGTTCATGTATCTCTTTATCTCCCCACGAATGATTATCTTATGGCTATTAATTTTGAGATGGGTTTGAGGAAATATATCAGATTTATTATTATTGTTCTAAGTCTACCAACCTATATTTAGGTGTTTCCCAAGGTATTGATGTGAGAGGCATATTTTAATTGAAATATTAGTCTCAATGGTGTTCCATTAATGGGTGGTATCCATAGTTATTTTTGAGGATAAAATCTAAATCACGATGAGTCTTAGAGAAGTAGTGGAAAGGGATTTGAGTAGTCTTTATGAACAGATTATGTGGATTCTATGGACAATGGATCTATTTTTTTTATCATATTAGAAATGTGGGAAACATCTGGACGATTTTACCAGAGACTCTGAGGGCGTTCCACCTATTTGGGTAGCCAGGGAATATCTTGTGATTTTTTCAATTGGCTCCTAATGGGAGTGGTGTATGATCCACTTTTTTAAGGGCTCTTAGTTAAAATAAGAGGCTTCAAATGGTGGAGGATCACATCCTAAAAGAAAGGGGGATTCTTAATAGGGAAATAATACATAGGTGAGTCTAATCCAGAAAAAATAAATGCAGTAGAGGTCATTCACGAGGACTGATAATCTTGGCCAACCACAATTCGAGGTGAATTTTTTTTAATTCTTCTATAGAATTGGTTTCATTTCAAAATGGTGAATCCTAGTCATTAATTTCACATATTTTTTATTACTTGGGTATGAAGGTAGAGTTTATGAATTATTTCATGTATTACCTAACCCTTTGGGGTAGGAAAAATGGTCATGGTTTCATGTTCTTTGAGAGTTGTGTTGTGGTACTTGGCATGGAGGACATTTCAGAATTCCATGTTTTGGACCTGGTCTTTTCCAACCTCATTATCTATTCGCTGCTGCATTTATGTGATCTAAATTAAATTTTAAACCAGTTTTGCAGATAATGACTTCTTCACCTGCTGATGCACCCAATCCCGAGACACAACACATCTCTCAACCTGTTGCAGCTCGTCCCACTACTGAGAGACAACATGTCTCTCAACCTGTTGCAGCTGCTCCCACTAATGACGTACAACAGGTCTCTCAACCTATTGCAGCTGGTGTCAGTGCCGATGCTAGCACTTTGGAGAAACATAATGATGATGCAGAAACTGAGGAAATGGTAGGTGATGAAACCCCAGCGACACAAAAAAAATAGCTGCGCCGTAGTTTGACAGTTTTAGCAAAAATCCTTAAGGAAAAAGAAAAAGGCATCAAATATGATGTGGGATGGAATAAGCTAGGCCAGCATGTAAATCCCAACAAAGCCATGTTTAGTAGATACGTTGGAATAGTCACTAGACAACGCGTGCCGATTGACGTAGAGTCGTGACACCATGTTGTCAGCAGGTTGAAAACATTAATGTGGGAATAGATTACGGTAACATTACGATATCATCTATTTAATTTATTAAAATAAAATAAAATATTGAAATATTGACTAACCCTTCATCATCTCTTGCAGAGTGCATTTATAGTAGATGTTTCGCACAAAGAATATGTTTTCAGACTGGCAGAAAGGATTCATAGAGGCTTTCGCACAATTTTAACGAAACATCATCTGAAAGATGCCGAAGGGAAAATCAAGACGCACCCACCTCCTATTTATGCACACTTGATATCCCATGGAACGTGGGATGCATTTTGCAACCATCGTGCGGAACAGAATTTTCAAGTACATTGTGTTTGGTTACACGTTGTGTAACGTTGCTTGTATTCATCACGTTGATTGATAGGTTTTTATTTATGAAACAGCAACTGAGTGCTGAAAATAAAGAATGGGAAGCAAAACCAGCGTACCCCTACTATAAAGCAAGGTTGGGGTACGCTTCAATTGAAATACAATTGGTATGTATTTTAAAATTAATGTAATAATTTTATGTGACATAAAACAACACTGTAACCATGTTTCTCTGTTTATATGCATATTGATGAAGCAAAATCTCAAGTCACTTCCATTCCACGCCATATGATATGGAAGGAGGCTCATGTTAATAAAGAGGGGAAACTGATAGATGAAAACACACAAAAAGTGTGGGAAACATGTGTAAGTATGACATAATATAAACTTGTTTTGCTTTAAATCACTATTACATAACGATGCTTACTTATTTTTTCATATTTTCTATTTGACATAGTCACAGGAATCAACAACACCCGCACCGGATGCAGACATACTTTCAACGGCCTTGAAACAGCCAGAACAGTATGGCCACGTCAGAGGTGTGGGTTTTGGGGTGTCACCCCAGACATATTTTCAGAAAAAAAACAAGAGGATGAACAAACTAAAGAAGTGCATGTACTGAGAGATAGAGTAGCTAACCTTGAAGAACTAATCCAAACTCAGGGAGAGATGCTAAAGAGTTTGATGGAGGAGAGGTGAAGAGAACAAACAACTCAAGAACAACCCCTGCGAGAAGATCCACCCTCACCAGCTTTGAGACGAGCCATTCCCCACAACGAACTGACTTAAATGAGGTAATCAATGTTATAATATTCGTTTTTGTGAGATTTGAATCACATAGACACTGATACCTTTCATGTAATGATATTCTTCAGGGTGAAAATGACCGTGATTTATATCTGTCAACTCCCACCCATCGCCTTGTAGTGAGGGCTACAGTGTTCAATATGCAGAATGACACGTTACATTCCATACCACTTCCAACCGGTCATGTCAAAGTGTCGATTAACGTAGCTCATGAGCCGAGCACCAAGCTACCTGTGCCAAATGACGATGACGACATTCAAACGGTGGAAAAAGCTGTTGGAACATTCGTTTCATGGCCATCAAATCTTGTAAAACAATATGTCAAGCAGGAGGTATTCATTTCCAGTTCATTTTTCAAGCAGAACCTTTAACATTAAATTAGAAAATGGCTGAACTGATGAATGTTATTACAGAAGTTTAAAATGGAGAAGCTAAAACGAAGGAGCGGCTCCAACATTGGATCAACCAACCGATCAAAATAATCTATTGAGAGAGCGTTCACCCCGCCCGTTCTATATCCACATTTAATATCATTGAAAGCTCATGTGGATACGAAAATGAAAGATGGCAAGAGTCATACAATTGTTTGTGAAAAAAAATATGTACGGAGAGGAAACAATAGATTTCGTTAGTGCAGACGCCGTTTCTGAGATCATCACATACGACTGGCTAGGCGCCTCAGTTATAAATGTATACATGAGGTATGTTTTCATGATTTGATTTTACAGAAGCTGATATAATTTGATAATTATGGATAAATACATCTCATATTTTTCACAGGCGTATATATGAAAAACAATTGAAGGGTTTTTCCCATGAATACAAATTTGGACTCGTTAGTCCTCACACCATTTCTACACAACGAACAGAAATAGATTATAATTTTCAGGCTGAATTGATGACAAATCTGCTCAGAACTTTTCAAAGAAGAATTACGGCTGACATGCTCTTTTTAATACCAATGATGCAAGGGTAAAACTCTACATTTTAATCATATCAATTATATTTTCATTTTTATCAGTACTTATTTCTTTTTGTGTTTTTAGGGAACATTGGATGCTCATTGTAGTCAATTTGGATACTCCAAAGATTTATTTTCTGGATTCACTACATGGATATCCAAATAACTGACCACACATGATGGCGATTGTCAATTTTTAATACACTAGATCCAACGTTTTATAACTAAATATCTAGTTATATAATTTATATTATCTTTTAATGAGGATTTTGTTATGATAGGGCGGTGTATGAATATCGTCTAAAGGCTGGAATGAATCCAGGGCATAAGGATGACAATGCCCACAAGATCTACAAATGGAGAAGTATCTGGGTATATATAATTATATTTCACTATCCAAATACATATAAAAAAAAATTAATTATTTTTCTCAATGTTTCTGCAGTGTCCGAAACAAACAAATGACAAGGACTGCGGTTATTATGTTTGTAAATTTATAAAAGAGATCATATTTCATGAACAAACTAGCATCCCTGAAGAGGTATTTTTGAAAATAATTACTAATTTATTTAAAATAATTATTAATCCTTTGTGTATTTATATTTTTTCAGTACTATTATGACTGTCGCAAAAACTCCTATTCAGAAGGTGATATAAATGTCTTTAGAAACGAATGGGCATCGTACTTGATGGAAGAATGTAAACAAATAGGACAATGAAGGTGAATTCCTAATACTTATGTTATCTTTATATGGTCATTGATATCTCCCTTTACACTTATTGAGAATCTATGATCTCCCTTTCTTATGTTTCATATCCTTAGATTAGTGAATTCATACTACTTAGTTTGAAAATGACATAAATTTTAGAAAACAACACCAATGACATATGGAAAACTGAGAAAACACATTCGGATTATTTTTATTCTTTATTAAAACGATCCACGAGTCATTTGTGACGTGTACAAAACGACCGCACCTCAATCCGACGCACAGTGTGACCGGTATGGCTAAAAGTGTCTGATATCAGTTTCAAATTGAGATAAACTTTGGAAAACAACACCAATGACATACGCCAAACTGAGAAAACGCATTTTGATGGTTTTGATACTTTAGGACAATGATCCACGAGTCTTTTGTGATGTGTACGAATCGACCGTACCTCAATCCAACGCACGGTGTGATCGATAAGGCTAAAAGTGTCCGATATCAGTTTCAAATTGAGATAAACTTTGGAAAACAACACCAATGACATACGCCAAACTGAGCAAATGCATTCAGATTGTTTTGATACTTTAGTAAAACGATCCACGAGTCATTTTTGATGTGTAAAAATCGACCTCACCTCAATCCGACTCACGGTGTGACCGGTATGGCAAAAAGTGTCTGATAACAGTTTCAAATTGAGATAAACTTTGGAAAACAACACCAATGACATACGGCAAACCATGCAAACGCATTACGATTGTTTTGATACTTTAGGACAACGATCCAAGAGTCATTTGTGACGTGTATGAACTGACCGTACCTCAATCTGATGCACCGTGTGACCGGTATGGCTAAAAGTGTCTGATATCGGTTTCAAATTGAGATAAACTTTGGAAAACAACACCAATGACATACGCCAAACTGAGAAAACGCGTTCGGATTGTTTTGATACTTTAGGACAATGATCGACGAGTCATTTTTGACGTGAACGAATTGACCAAACCTCAATCCGACGCACGGTGCGACCGTTATGGCTAAAAGTGTCTGATATCAGTTTCATATTGAGATAAACTTTGGAAAACAACACCAATGACATACGCCAAACTGAGGAAACACGTTCGGATTGTTTTGATACTTTAGGACAACGATCCAAGATTCATTTGTGACGTGTACGAATCGACTGCACCTCAATCCGACGCACGGTGTGACCGGTATGGCTAAAAGTGTCTGATATCAGTTTCAAATTGAGATAAACATTGGAAAACAACACCAATGACATACGCCAAACCAAGGAAACGCATTCGGATTGTTTTGATACTTTAGGACAAAAATCCACGAATCATTTGTGATGTGTACAAATCAATCGAACCTCAATCTGACGCACGGTGTGACCGGTATGGCTAAAAGTGTCTGATATCAATTTTAAAATTGAGATAAACTTTGGAAAACAACACCAATGACATACGGAAAACCAAGAAAATGTGTTCGGATTGTTTTGATACTTTAGGAAAACAATCCATGAGTCATTTGTGACGTGTATGAGTCGAACGCACCTCAATCCGACACACGGTGTGACCAGTATGGCTAAAAGTGTCTGATATCAATTTCAAATTGAGATAAACTTTGGAAAACACCACCAATGACATCCGCCAAACCGAGAAAACAAGTTCGGATTGTTTTGATACTTTAGGAAAATGATCCATGAGTCATTTTTGATGTGTACGAATCGACCACACCTCAATCGACCGCACAGTGTGACCGGTATGGCTAAAAGTGTCTGATATCAGTTCCAAATTGAGATAAACTTTGGAAAACAACACCAATGACATATTCCAAACCAAGTAAACGTGTTATTATTGTTTTGATACTTTAGGACAATGATCCATGAGTCATTTGTGACGTGTACGAATCGAATGCACCTCAATCCGATGCACAGTGTGACCGGTATGGCTAAAAGTGTCTGATATCAGTTTCAAATTGAGATAAACTTTGGAAAACAACACCAATGACATACGACAAACTGAGCAAATGTGTTCGGATTGTTTTGATACTTTAGTACAACGATCCAAGAGTCATTTGTGACGTGTACGAATCAATCGCACCTCAATCCGATGCACGATGTGACCGGTATGGCTAAAAGTGTCTGATATCAGTTTCAAATTGAGATAAACTTTGGAAAACAACACCAATGACATACGCCAAACCGAGCAAACACGTTCGGATTGTTTTGATACTTTAGGAAAACGATCCATGAGTCATTTGTGACGTGTACGAATCGACAGCACCTCAATTTGATGCACGGTGTGACCGGTATGCCTAAAAGGGTCTGATATCAGTTTCAAATTGAGATAAACTTTAGAAAACAACACCAATGACATATGCCAAACCGAGAAAACACATTCGGATTGTTTTGATACTTTAGGACAATGATCCACGAGTCATTTGTGACGTGTACGAATCGACCGCACCTCAATCAGACCGACGCATGGTGTGACCGGTAAAGCTTTTCATTAGATAAAGAATTAGTATTTATTAAATGAGATAAATCAATCAAAAACATATTGATTTTACATTATTCCCTTTCATTGTTATGAAAATGAAAAATTTTGAGTTTAAAATTTCATATTTTAGTTTCACGTTTCCAAATTAATGTATTCTTTTAGATTACTGTTTTAATTTCTTTCATTATTGCATTTCTAACATAATATTTGTTTTCTTATATAGGTGATTTTTTCCTTGATTTCAGATGCTTTGTTCGGCAACAAATACCATCGAGAGCGGATCACGGATATCAAAGGATGAAACATGAATGTTTATAACTGTTGTTGAATAATTGTAAATGTAACCATGTAAAACAATGTTTGAAATGTATATAGCAATGCGTTTTTTTGTATTCATGATGTTAAGTAAATGTATATACCGTTGTCGGTCAAAATATTGGGTGCAGGTGCTATGGTGTGCAGGTGTGCATGTGCTACTTTGTGCAGGTATTCTGGTGTGCAGGTACTGTTTTTTAGGTGCAGGCGATGGGGCCTTTATCACCGCTTTTTTAGCACTGCTAAAGGACACCTTTAACAGCGCTAGAGGAGCGCTAATAAAGGAAACCTTTATCAGCACTCCGTCAAGCGCCGATATAGGAGACCTTTATCAGCGCTAAAAGAAGTGCTGATAAAGGGGTCCTTTATCAGCGCTCCGAGAAGCGCTGATATAGGAGACCTTTATCAGCGCTAAGAGAAGCGCTGATATAGGAGACCTTTATCAGCACTAAGAGAAGCGCTGATAAAGGCGGTCCTATATCAGCGCTTCTCGAAGCGCTGATAAAGGGGACCCCCCCTTTATCTACGCCAGCATTAACAGCGCTTTTATAGAGTTGTTAATGCCGGTTTTTAGCGCTGATAAAGGGCCAGGTTGTAGTAGTGCTTGTGTATGGTGTGAGTAATAAAACCTATTTGGCCACCACCAACGCATCATTAACAAGTGTGCACATGTATAACATGTGTATTCAATTATAACAATAAATGCATAGGAATGTATAAAAAATAACAAACCAAAGAACAAGTGTTATAACCAAGACACCATGATCTCTGACCATACCTACATCAAATCCATACTGAGAGGAATATCAATATTTCAAAAGTAATCAAGAACTAAACACAATGTTAGTAAACATACATCTCAACATCCCTAAGGAATCATGTCAACATGCTTCTAGATATACATTTGGAATCAAGTAATCCATGCTACTTAGTATCCACTAAGCATCGAGTGATCATACATCCCTACATACACTAAGTGTCAATAAAACATTCTATTTTAAATCCACTAGGAATTGAATGAATTAAACAAAATTCCTGAGGCATCTTAGTATCTGTAACTTGTGCTCATGTCCATCATATCAATCATCACAAGTCATGTTTACTCCCCCTCCAAGGGATAACCATGTCATGATAGTTTAACTATTCTGAGTATCAAGAACCATGCCTACAAAGTCATGGTAATTCACATACAATGGTAATGAATACAAAGAAAAACATGACATATCATCAAGAGAAAATAGTAGAAAGATAAAATACATATGATCAACTTAATACATGATCAAGAAAGTTTTAAGCATACTCATTGAAACAATGATCATAAACAGGTCTCACAGTTATACACAGACACACCCACATGTGTTCATAATCAAGTACATTCATCAAATTATACCGAAAATAGAAATTTAATAAAGAAACATGAATATACAAGATCCCCAAAAGGAAATTAAATTCCCACATAAAGGATATTGATGAAGAAATCTAAGGATTTTCAAGTATTAACACCCAATCCATGTCACAAACCCATTAAGAACTAGATAAAAATTTAAGGATACCCATCATGGGTTTAAATTCATCAAGCAGTGGTTTATAAATGATAATCAATGAGATTCCCTATCAAGAAGGGTGGTTCTAGAATAACATACCTCATTGAGTCTCTCAACAGAACCAATTATGAGGTATGTTAAAGGAGTGGACACCAATTCACCAAATTTGTTGTCGATTGGGGAAAGATTCATGAATTCCTCATAAAATCTAGAATAGAACCTTGTTTCTCGAAAAAAATATAGACACACCTTCAATACATAAAAAACCGAGATTCAATATGACAATTGAGAATAAGAGAGTCTCAAGATGATTGATCTATGGAAACTTATCTAGATACATCCACCGTTTATGAGGAAGTTAACTTCAAAGAAATGGATTTTATTGACATATTGAAACCTCCATTTATCTAGAAATTATTAATGAATTTATCCTTAGTAGGAATTAGAATTTGTAGATAAAGGATTCATATGTTGTGTCTATGATTCATATCATGATATAATATGTAGTTAATGGAAAAACCTGAAAAACTGATGGTTTAGCATTGAAAAACTTAATTTTATATCTTTAACCCACATGGACTCAATGAAATCTAGATTTGGTCGAGGAAAATTCATCAAGGAGTTCCATATAAGTCTAAAAAATCAACAAAGATTCATATATGAATATGAATAGGTAAAGAGACACAAAAAATGGTCATTAAGGAAGAATTCATACCATTAAGTTCACATGTACAAGGTTTAGCCACGATTTGAAAAACCATGCACAAACCACACACCCTTGCTAGGATTATGGAAAGGCTGCATGGTTTAACTGCAAAATTTTTTAAAATGTGAACCAGTAGTAAAATTGGAAACTGTATATTACCACATAGTTTTTCAGGCAATTTTTTACAATTTTTCAAACTATACACCACCCCATGAGCCTCTTCTTTAGTTTCATAGTTTCTTAAATAAGCTTCATGGTTTGGAAAAAATGTGATTATATTGTTCATGATTTAAGAGGATAGAAAAAACATTCCAAATCCTTCTAAAAAACTAGGTAACTCACCCAAACAATTAATAGCTAAAATTTATATGATTAAGGGACACAATTAACTCATAAATAACCTAGAAAATTTGATGTTGTTACACTGTAGGGATTTCCTATGACACTTGTAGCTATAGTCAATGCAAACCATGGAGGATATGTGGAAAAGAGAGTTTACCAACAAAGTGGTAAAGGACTATAACCATGGTTTACATAGACAATGTCTATAGGCCTTTCCTACGAAACCTATGACCACTTTTTTTGTGGACCATGGTCGTACATTCAAGAATCCATCAATATTTTTATTCATTAAAAGTACAATAATTATATTTATATATATGTTTATATCGATATATATATATATAAATCATCATAGTGTATTGGTAATGTATTAGATGAATTATAGAAGAGGTTTGGGGATCCAGCCTTATTTCTATGTTTATGTTTTCAAAGGATATAACCACAGTCATGAAACGTGGTTATAGGTACTCTATAGACATGGTCCATGCATGGGGGTTGAGCCCTATGGACACAATTACAAAATGTGACCAAATACAAAACCTTGTTCCAATGAATATAGGGCCCATAGTCTATGTGGACTATGACTATAGCCCAGGACCATGGTCTTGGGGCCTACTGCCATGGTTTTGGCCCATTACAGTATAAAAATTTTCTAGTAGAGTTTATGATATATCACAAGGTAAAGCGATTATATTAAATTGAAAATATTTTTATGAGGTTGTTATAGATATGAATTATCTTTATCTCTTTGGAGTCCATGATGTTTTTCTAGATACAACTCTTAGTATACTCGTATAACTAACTTCTATCAAGATAAGGGCCTAGAGGGTTTTACACAATGTTTATAAATAAGTTCTAGAAATTTTTATGAATTGGAGTATATGATAAAGTGAGCCTCATGTGAGGGGATGGTGTAAAACTAAGTATGAATTATCATAAGGTAATTTATTTAATTAAATTATAAATTTTTATAATAATTAAAATTGTATTTATTTCTCTAGGTATTTAAAATCCATTTAATTATAAAAGTGAATACGAGTAACTATTATTTTTCAAATAAATAATACACATTCAAGTTTCATTGAATTACTTTGGGAAGAATGAGTTAGATAAATGAATCATGTTTTAGAACATGACACATGAGAGTGTAATAAGTGAGTGGTGAAATATTCGTGACACTACTAACATGTTAACTAAGTCATTAGGGGTGTCACATGTCTGTTTTTTGGTCAACTCTTTTTAAGGGGATAAAATAAAATTTTAAAAGAGTTAAAACCTAATTTGAGAAACCATTTTAACATAAAAATAGGTTATGTGAGAGATAATATAGAATATTAACACCTCTCTATCATCTCAAGATAACTCTCATTATTTAGAGACACAAACCAAATGAATAATACGCTTCGATCAATTACTTCTCACGAGTCAATCGCTTGTTATTCATGCAATCAGATGGATGCCATGAAGCACTTTCATTTCTCATGATAGTGCCTATGAATATAATAAAGAAATTATAAGTTCTATTTTGAAAATGTAAACTATATATATGGAATCACATTTTTTCAATTGTTCTATGACATGTTGAAAATGAGTAGATTACATTTCCATCTGACAAACAAACGAGGTACAGTTTTGTTTTTATTATTCATAATTAAATTTAATTTCATGTGATCTATGGGAGGATTTGGGCATCAATATAATGGATTATATGATATGAAACTAATCTGATTTATTTTGTTTTAAAATAATAACAATTCACACTTTCACTGTGCCTAAGTTCCTTCATTGGGTATCAGATCTATCATCCATAACTTTCAGTTTAAATTTCAATTAGATATGACATGATTTAGATATAGGGATTTGATATGGTCCCAAATCCACAGATTGATTGTAAATAAGAGTTTAAATGACCAATTTATGAATGTTAAATGATTGAATAATTATCTAATTATTATTATTAATTTTTTTTTCAATTTTTAAGAAAACAAACAAATAATAATTAATTAGATGAATAGTAACCCACAGATGAATAATATCTATAGGAGAAAATGGGTTGGGAGGATTCCATATAAACATGGAAGAGGATGGGTTGTGGAGGGTTTTTCATTCCTAAAATAAAGGAATAATAAATGGAATTAAAAATTCAATCCATCGCTCACTGATTGTGGATAGTTTATAGTCACCCCTCAAGTCATTGGGGAATGATATTTGAACATTACCCATGAATGATAGGTTCCAGTGTTAAATTTAATTTTTTATATAAAATTTCTCCTTGTTGATATTAGTAGTTCCATTTATTATTTGTTTAGTTCCACTTTTTTATAGGTGTTCACTCCCCCCCCCTTAATGAAAAATTCCCCATTAACGCATGATCTGAACAACTACCCAGTTGACCAAACCTAGGGTGGGGTAGGGGGTATTCCAGACCCAACCTTCATAGACCACAAGACATGCATGAGGTCCCAAAACACCTTTGAGGGCCTATTTTAGGTCCAAATAGACCTGAAAAAATATAAAAAAATTCATAAATTAAATAAGGATGACTATATTTTTGAACAAAAACCCGAAACTGTAGGATACATCAATAATTGTTTAAATTTTTTTAATGAAACTTAAATGAATTAAAAATTCCCTTGAGGTGATTTTTAGATCATTTAATTTTAATTATGAAATATTATAGCATGTCGACTAATCATGAGCTGATAATAGTCTATGCATGATTGGATATTTTTTAATTAAATTCAATTATTATGATATGTGATTATTTATAATAATTAATTATTAAATTTCATTTTATGATTATCTATCTATCAATAATTTGTATTTAAATGTACAAGGGATTACATGTCCACATTTTGAGGGATAAGAATATAACCCTTCACCTCATGTACTGGCTCACTAAAGCACAAGTAGACATTTTAAAATGGAGAAGTATGTGATGATGTGGTTTGTGTTAAGAGACAATGTGGGGAAAATTGAGAAAAATGCATGATAGTTGATGAGCATAGAAATTTGAGTAAAGAAACAATTCAAGTAATTCCATTAAGGTATCAGTTGATTAATTTTATGCTTGATGGATCAACTAGTGAAAAATAACTCATGATCATGTCTTTGTTTATTTATTTTGTTATAGATGGTTAATTATTTTTGGATGTTTGTATTGTATGCAATCACATAACATATTTAAAAAGAATTCAAAGATAAAATAAATTCAAAAGTCGGATGAATATATTCTACTTTTCATGCATAAGTTGTGATCATGATAAAATAGTAACAAACATGATAAATAGAATTAGATTTCAGTCTAAAAGAGACATAAAAACATTGAAAATATCTCAAAGAAAATATTAAGTTAGAAACACCTCCACCACTCAAGTTTGAACAAAACCATAGTACGCGGTGCTTGTCAGCAATAGTTGAGGGTGTATCCTCTTATTAAGGAGTTATAATAATAGTGGTGGGTAGACTTAACATATATAAATATCAATGAAAAAAAATATATATCTACTTTAGCATAATTTTAGTGGAAATGTTATGAGTAAATCAATGATTCAATGGATATGGGACTCCACTCAACATATCAAGGGTTTGTGAGTTAATGCATTTGGCCAGCCAAAATCTTACAATTAATCTCTCTGAGAAGTGGTGTAGCTATGTAATGTACTATGAGGTGAGGTTTTAAGGACATATTCCACTAAAATACTCAAGAAACTAATAATTTTGAATATAATAAATTAGGGTTACTTGGATTTGATAAAATAGTGGGTGATATTTAAGATTAATATATTACTAATGTGTAAACATTTGTAATCAATATAAAATTTCTAATATTCTAAGTTTTATGTTACAAAAAATGGAATGTAATTCAATAGATTCACTAGGATTTGATATTGGAAAAAGAACATGTCCTAAATAATATGAATTTATAAAATTAATATAGGATCCTCCACATAGTGATATAATATGAAAGGAAATTTGATGTGCCCAAGTCCCTACTACCTGATGAGTCACATTGGGAAGTAATTGAGGTTAAGAAAATGAAGCTTATAGGAGACTCGTTGATGGTTATACCACACTGTATCATCCTTAATAATTTTACAAGGTGAAATTGAATCAAGAGATGAAGGAGATTATGATTACACTAACATATGTATATTGAAAGTTGGAATTCATAATTTTCATTAGATAATCAAAATAAATGAGTACATTGATTTATTAGTAGAATTTGATTTTATGATGGTCCTAAGATACTAAGATTGAATCACAATTACTCTAGTTTCATTATGGATTATAAAATGAATATAATGGAGACACCACTTTTATATCTTTTGGGTAAGTTTTTTCAAGAAGATAAGAACTTATATAAATATAAATATTTAGGTCCTATGGTGAAAATGTACAAGAAGTATACAATTTCATTTCGAATTGTAACACCAAGGGTAACTTCACAAAATCATTCTGAGAAACTAAAGGTGGATAGGGAGAGAATCAAATATGAGGATACTTGATTAACATGGTTCAATAAAGGTCACTGTATGTGAATTTGAAAAAAATTGAAGATGAATCCAAAATTAACTTATACTTCAGGAATATTTATCTTTGTTTAAAAAATATATATTTCTAAATTTTGGGTATTTAATATGATATTTTTATTCAAATACAAGAACTAATGAAGTTAAAACACATTACAAGAAGTAAGGTGAATTGTCCCAGTAGCTGGGAAAGTGTGATTACAATGTATCCAGGGAGAAGAATATGACTTTTTTTTAAGAGTTGATTGATTCCAGTGGAACTATTATTTTTTATTGAGTGTTACCAAAACATTTATCTCATGTGTACATTAGACACAATGAGACATTATTTCGTGTTGGAGTGATTTTTTTGTGGTTTTTCATACTCAACTAATAGTTTATTAATACTTGAGTCTTCAGTAATAAATTATGAATATAAAATATAAGACTCATACTCAGTTGTGGAAAGATAATTATTTGTTCAGGTAAAGAAAAATTTAGAAATAAATAAGATCAAAAAGCTTCTAGAGTTATTCCATCTTAACAATGTGAACTATTCTAAGGACAATTTAGAGGTAAAATTTATATTCCTAATGAGAATATTTTAATTTTTTAAGGAATTATAAATGAAGAATAGAATACACTTGGTAAAGGATATTAGATCCTCTAAGTGAGATTTTGGGAGTATATCTTAACCAATCATATATTGATAATTAAAATATATATTTGTTTTATTCCTAAAATAACATTTCTTTATAGACATAAGATCCACGATGTTTGTAAAAGGAGGATAAATAATGAGTCTTATATGTTTTACAAGTCTTCCATCATACTTTTGAGTTATGATTTAAAAAATAACAATATTTACCTTTAACCATTTTCAAAATATAATGACAAATGGATATCATATTAATTATAATATTTAATAAATCCATTATTCCCTAATTAATGTGTTCAAATTAAAAAAGTTTATTAAGGATAATTAAATTAACGAACTTGCATTAAGGAAAATATATGCATTTCAAGTAACTATTTTAAAGTATTTAAGGAAATTAAATAGATCCTTAAAAAAGGGACATAGTTAAGTGAAAAAACTATATTTTTATAATAGGTAGAACACATCTATTTGAGATAGTGGGATCAAGAGAGGATTTGATAATGTTAGGGCTCTAACAACACAAATAGTTAGCATAAGAACAATTTCCCCGTGAGATAATTGAAATGGAATTATCCAAGACACATTCTATGTAGGAAAGATAAAAACATAGTGGTGGTTTTATAATCACCATGATATGTGATATATTATTAAATAATAATAATGAATCATACTATGAGTACTATGTTGAAACTAGCTATGATTGAAAAGTTCATATAAATTCAAATATGGATTCTTATGGGTTTTAGGAGTACAAAATAAGAACTTTTAAGTAGAATAAAACCCATATATATGGGGCCTACCCTAAATATAATCAACATGTATAATTTAAATAAATAACATCATGTGAATACCTCAACTGATGAATCCATATTTTATTATTCGACACACATTTGATAGAGATAAAAAATATATAAATAAATGATTAATACATTTTAAGGATCATTGTATAACCACAACATTTAATTATATATATATATGTCAAATAAATTTAATTTCTTCGATAGATTGAGATACATGCAACATTGTGTTTAAGAAAACCACGATATACTATTGAAATACTATTATAATGTGACTATTACCACCTAGTTATTGGATTGGTGGGTATTAATACGACTAATAAAAAATAAAAAATGAATGATTAAAACATGTATAAAATTAATTCAATTGTTATCAAAAGATTATAAATGAAAACAAAAATCATTTCAAATAAAATGTGATGTTTTTATAAAAATCCTTTTTTATGTGTGCATTATGTTTTTATCTTAATAAATTAAATTAATCACTATTAGAGAATTTTATTAAATAAATTTTTATATTATATATTCAATAATTTCATTTTTACTTACATCTAATTATTTTATTGAGATGAGATAAGAATAAATCATTTTTTATGCTTAAAAATTTATTTTTCTAAAAAATTATTTTCATCACTTTTTGCGCACTTATTTTAAAATAAATTTATACCACTTATAGATATTGATAGTGAAAAATAGATCCAATATTGGTAATCATGATATTTAATTTTTTTAAATAAGTAACTTATATGTTTTTTGTCAATATACACTGTAACCATATTAATTTTATTTCACCCTTATAAGGTTATAACTGGTAAAATATGGTTAAAAAATTTGGATAAGGATTTAAAATTTATATTGTACTTTAATTTATCCTATTTGATGAGTGTATTTTGGAAATTTGCATCCAACCCTAGAATCATGGTCACTTGTGTCATATTTTTTTGATTATCATCTTTATTTTAATTTAAGAGAGTAATAAGTACAAAATGTCGAACTCTTGAATTTAATATCTCTAATTTTTTTACATAAGGATAAAATAAGGATATGTTTGGTTCTAAATGTTAATTAGAATGATAAATTTTTTTATAATTTTAATTTCTTACAAGTTTTTATAAATTTAATAATTTCCTTGAATTCTTATGCAACATTGAAACAATATTTATTCAATTAATTGAAACATAAAATAAATGATTTTAAAAATATTAAAAGTAATATAATTTGGGTGAATGATTTTGTTCCAAAAAATTTCTAGAATAAAATAACATATTAGAGTTGTGTCAAAGGTTTATATTCAAATTACATTTATTTATTATTTTCTTTCAAGTCAAATTTAATGGATAGTGTCAAAAATGTCATTAATGATATTTTAGGAAAATAATATTTTATTAAGTCATTTAAAAATCATAAAAATATTTAAATAATAAAATATGGATAAAATATGGTTTAAAATTTTGTAAATTTTACATTACTGATCCTAATTTTACCTTATTAGTAAAATTATAACCCTTTAATTTTGAAAAATTTTGTTTCCATGGTTAAGGTTTAAATTTGATAAATAGAGGGATAAAAAAATATGGTTTAAAATGATAGAGAGACCTATCTAAATTTCATAGGTTGATGAAATTTAGACCTTATAAGCCTTTTTAGGAATTATTTTTCTTTATAATGACCCAATTATATTTTAATATTTTTTTTAAATTTCAAGAGTGCCCCTCCTCTCACTTATAAAAGGGAACCTCTTCTCTAGTCTTTCCTCACACACATTTAGCCTTATATCTCATCCAATCCCTAAAAAATATCTTTATAAATTCTTTAAGCATGTCCTAGATATTATAAAATTTCCAAAATACCACCCCTTTATGAATTAAGGTGTAATCTAAAAGTGGGTTCTCAATGAAGATGTATAACTCTTAACCGAGTGTTTTTTATTTTATTTCTTCTTCAACTTCACCTAATTCCTTGGTATCTATTCTAAAATAATTAATTATGTATACTAAATTTACTTAATTGTCATTATGATCATGGATAAACCATTATCCACATTCTTTACATCCAACAGAAAGTGGAAACATCGCTCATGCTTAAATACAACTTACCATATCCATGCAACGATGCAATTCGTTTTTCATAACCACTTTAATTGGATGGTTATAATTATTTATTTAATAAATATATATGATATATATGATATTATTATGATTTTTAAAATGTGAATTATTATTTAAATTTCTTTTTTTCCATCCATTAAAAAATGGAAATAGTGCTCATGCATCCGTATGACCTACCATCTCCATGATCGGTGTAATTCATTTTTCTATTCCTACCTTTTATGGATAAATATAAATAAAATATAGATATATATATATAATTAATATATATTATATTAATATAATGGTTAAAATTAAATATATTTTGGAACCTTGATCGGTATATAAATACTGAGAATTCTAAACAGAAACATGCATGAAAAACAATGCAGTGGTCACCCAAAACAATAAATTTTAATAAATAATTGTTAATAAATGGGAAATAAGATGTTATAAGAAAATAATATATGGTATGGTATATATGATTATGATTCTGTAATACATCTATAATAAATCTATATTTTTTAAAATGTATTTTTTAATGCGTATAAACAAAGATGAGACTTGAGGTAAGGGTTTATTGTCTAAAATTGTCTTCTTTGAGACATGTTATATTAGGAACCTATCTTATTTTAGGATGAGTACACATTTAAAATTTGAAATTTTATATAATGAATCTAATTATTTTCATGTTATTGAATGTTTCATTTAAATTTATTCTTTCATGGGGCTTAAAATTCAAAATTTACCATAGTGGTAATGGTTTTATGATGCAATCTCATTTTTTATACGAATTTTTTTTGATTAAGTAATGATGATGAAATATTATGGTATAACTCTAAAAATATCATGAATTTTATTATAATTTCTTTCTTTTTGTAAATAAAATGTTTTCATTTGATTTTTATCTTTTTAGTACTTATGATACCAAAAGAATATTCTTAAGGAAAACCCACCTTATTTCCCTCTTCGGTCAAAAATCATTTTTCTTCTATATGCATGTTTTCTAAAAATGTTTTCATGAATATTTTTAATATAATTTTATGATTTTTAAATTAGTTTTAACCCTGATTTAATTTTTTTAGAATGTTTTAAATGAATCTTCTTTTCATTTCCCGAATGAGGAACTTTTTTGACTTTTTTTACAAAATTATAAAAGGAATGTTTTCTTTTAAATTACACTACACGAATAGAATTTCCCACCATTAAGACCAATAAATATACTGAATATTCTTTAAAAAATTTCAAATTTTATTTAAAAACATTTCTATAATATTTTGGAAATTTGTAGCTTTTAAATCAGTTATTTTTAAGTGAAAAAGGTATTTTCCTCAGGAAATGTTCCAAGTGATTATTTAAAGGTATTTTTTATCTAAGATGACATAATTTGATGTTACCTAATATTTATAGGGGATATAATTCATATATTTCACTCTTATTATTTATCTGGATGGTTTAAGATTAAGATGACAAGTTTTTTTTGAAACTAGTTCATTTTCTGTGGGTCATGCTATGATTAAATTTTGAAATTTTTATGAAAACCATTTATTTTCCAAGGGTTTTCCATAATTAAATGATTATAAAATCCAATTAATTTTTATACATTATGATATAATTAATTTTTTGTGATCTTGTGACAAACACATGTATTATTTTGGTTATATGATTGGTGGGCCTAAAATTTTATATCCATCCAATGAATTGGGTAAATATGGATATATCTTGAGATAAAAAGTACTGGAATGGGTTGTGAACTCAGTTCAATAAAGGATTTTTTCCATTGTGATAGTCTTAGGAGTGAACCTTAAATAATATATAAAATGAGGAGTGAACCATGAATAATACGATGGAATGAGTAGTTAACCCACTCCACAATGAAAGTCATGGTAGTGATACTTCACTACTAAGGAAATTATTTTCTATGATTTTGTGTATGCCAAAAATCTATGTCATATGTCAATGTTATTCTCACTTGGATCATGTTTTTTGATTCTTTTATGATTTATTTCTAACTAAGTACCATGATTTATTCCATGGCTCAAGATTTTGATCTATGATATGTAGGTATGGTTTTCAAATGTTAATCTCATTTTCTCATACCCATATGCTCATGTTATGCATATGTTATCATTGATATCTTACATATTTACCCTTACTGAGTAAATGATCTCACCCATTCTTATGTTTTCCTTTCATAATATATGAAGGATGTTTTTAAGTATTTTATTTATAATAAGGGTGAATGTTGTGAATAATTAAGTGACATGTGATATAAATCCTATATGAATAAGATTTTTATATATCAATGTTTTAAAAGGCATTAGACCTATACAATTCTGGCATGGATCGTTATTTTATGTAATAAATATTTATCTAATAAGATGTAATATCTATGTATCAAAATTTTGGGTCATTGTAGTTGGAATCAGAGTAAGGTTTAGTTACCTTTTGAAACTAGGATAAGAATACATTAGTGAGAAACCATATGATAATCTTATGTATAGAATAATGCCTTATGTTGAGATAAATAAAGTAGTGTAATTTTCCTTGAAAAACATCCCTTTATAGATACTACATGTGGACATGGTTTGGGGTACATTCATCTAGGGGTAACAACCCGTAAAAGAGTTTGTTGATCATATCTCATCCATCATTCTGGTGAAAGGTGTATGTGACCTTAATGGACACCAAATTTGGAACTCTTGGTAGATATTAATGGGTTAATTCACATTTTGTTTAAAAAACATTATGATTGATTTGAATAGATGATTACCATGTATGACCAAGGTTAAACCAAAGGTGTCATAGGTGAAAAAAATGTTTCATGTATTAGTTCTAGTATGAGTTTATAAATAATTAAACTTGGTACATATTAATAATGTGTATGTCATATTTCATAATCCACATAACAAATCATCTTCCCTCTTCAAGATATGATAAATGGATTGTTTTATACCCATTCACTGGTATATATCAAGAGAGACAATTTGACAAAAGTAAAATGTAATGAATCTTTATTTGTAGCCCTATCAATGTTTTTCCACTTACATTTGGATAAGGCAACTAAAAATTGACCTTGAGAGTTTAACTATATTATATCAATCATATTTCCATAGTATCCAACCATTATAAGTGTAAATACAACACTATTTTGAGTTTTCAAGCATTTTTCATGATAAATTATATGAAACATGAAGCCATGAATATTTTAGGCATCAAATCACTTAACATTCTTTAGAGGAAATCGAGCCAAAAAAATTAAATCATTTGACATTTCAACTTAATTATCAATACTCAGTATCTATAAATGAATATATGAGGTGTTACTTTTAATAGTGAAAAAATAATTACACATCAATAATATAAATATGAGTATATACTTACACAACACATGAATCATCTGATAATTTTCTTTAATAACAACTTTTATTAATTACATATCATTTCAAGCATGACCCCTTAGCCATATATTTGAGTGAAATATCAATTATTAAAAAAATAGATCTGTAATAAGACTATTCTGTAGCACATATTTATTCCCTTATAGTAACTCTAATTCAGTCAGTGTAAAATTTGACCCATTTCCAACTAGTCGTCCAATAATTGGAAATAATGATGACTGGTTTTCCAAATGGAAATTATCAAAGATGTCATTAACACATCCAATGTGATTGAATATAGTCTCAGTCCCATCCAAATACCTAGAATAGAAGATCAATCATACTTTGGTTATGTAACCTTCAATAATAGAGTCATTTGGTCTATCTTTATTCCTCACATATGATTTCAAAATGACATAAATACCTGATGACAAAAATAAGAAACATATTAATTTTTTATACAATGATTTAATAAAATTTAACTCATTAATGAAAAATAAAAATAATAATTACATACCTCTCAATTAGATACATCCATCGACTGGGTAATGGTCCTCCAAGTTTATATTCTTCAACTGAATGGATAGTCAAGTGAATCAGGACTATTCAAATGATGTGGAAATAACATCTCCAATTGATAAGGTCAAAATAATTATTTCTTACTGTTTATCTTTTTTAGTTAGATTTAATGTTTTTCCACAAATATATTTAAATATGGTACACAACTAAACTAGAATTGTAAGTAATTTTTCAGTTAATGTATTATGTAATACCAATGGAAGCAACTTCTCAATAATAATATGTGAGTGATGACTTTTGAATACTTGTATACTTTCAATGTTTCAAGTCAACACACTGTGAAATGTTACTTGAATATCAATATATAACTTTTACATTCTTTAAATTTCAAAGTAATGTGTCTTTCTCATGATTTTTATTATAAAATTAGTTTAACAATACTTTCCATTTTCATTTTTTAAAAAACCACACTTTAAATTCATTGATACCAAACATTTACAAGCATTAAGGCGATCCTTTGATTTACCCAGATCATTTAGCAATTAAAAATATACATTGTAATATATGTTATTCTCAATATGAATTATTTCATGATTATGACATATTAAATTAAACTATCAATAATGATGTTTTACAAATAAACCCATTTTATTTCATAGTTGTATTCTACCTACTTTGCATATTATACCTTATACCCTTCCCCCCTTTTTAAAGAAATTCAATTTTCTAGATTCTATAGTGACACTCATTAATTGGCCAAATTCTTTTGAACCAGATAACACCTTTAGTGAAAATATGAATTCAATATATTCATTTAAATGTGTCTTGTTAAACATGAGTTTATGAGAAACATTAAGAAATCAATGATGAAATATAAAACACCATTTTCTAGTATGAGTCAATCATTGAGGTTCAAAATAAAAATTACAAACTGGAAAAGAAAAACTAGTATGAGTGTTCCAACTAGGTATGCTCCCTAGTCCATGAATTTCAATAACTACCTATATTAAAGTAGCATGCATTTTGAATAGTTTTCTCATTGAAGCATCATATGTTTCCATGCCATCAACCCATAATTCTTTCAATTATTTAATTTGAGGTTGATGGTATACATCAATGTCATTTACAAGAATTTTATTTGTAGGAATAATCATAAAAATATTGAAAGATGTATTCTTCATACACATTCATGGTGGTAGATTATAGGGGATCAAAACAACTGGACATATTCTATAATTAGTACTGAATGTACCGAAAGGGTTAAAACCATCATAAGAAAATCCCAAATATATATTCCTAGGATCTGAAGAAAAATACAGATACAATGAATCAAATAACTTAAATGATGTTGAATATTTTGGATGTCACATCAATCCATCATTGTTACAATCCGGAGCATGTCACTTCATATTGTATACAGTCTTAGATGAAATGAATAATCATTTCAAGAATGGTTCTAGAGAAAAGTAACAGAATACCATTGTGGGGGTTTTATTTTTATTATTCTTCCTAGTGTTTCATTGATTTGTACTCTTATTATTTATCCTTAACTTCCATCAACATGAATGAAATATTATTCAATATTTTTTATTGGACTCTTCCTCCCAAATAAATCATGCAACCATTAGGGCATGCATGTTTCATTATATTATCAATTCCACATTTTCAAATGATTTTCTTCATCTCGTAGAATGAGGGAGGGATCTTTGATTCACTAAATGCATCATGAAGGAACTATAAAATCATAGAAACAAATTATTTAGTAATTCCATATAGAAACTTCATATGATAAAACTTATGCATAAAATACAACTTCAAATACTTTGTGCCCCATTCATACAGTTCTTGTTTTTTTGACTTCAATTAATTCATAATACTCTTTTTTTACCACTAATGTTCTGAGAAAGATTAACGTACTTAGGGTTAATTGATGGTTCTATTGATCCATTAAAACGATGAACATTGTATCCTATAAATCTAAATTCATCATTTATCATGTTTTGAACTGAATTCAATTATGGTGGCTCAATTTGTGTTTCATTGATAGGATGGTCATTTTTTTTCTTTTCATAACATTTGATCTTTCATGAAAAACCAGCATATATATTGAACATGAGAATTTTTCAACACAAAGTGCTCATATAATTTGTTTTTATTAAACTATTACTTGAATTTACAATCATTAAATGATCATTTTATTCTACCATCCACTTATTGGTTTGTTGTTGGATAATTTTAGAATCCTTCCAATTCTATAACATACTGAGGTGTATTTCAAGGTAAATTAATAAAACTTTTATCCATAGGTATTTAATTACCACAATTCTCCATATACATTAAAAAATAATTATATAAATTTTTAATCCTCAAGTACAATCAATTCATAACATAATTTTGTAAGAAAATAATTTTTCAAACAAAATTATACCGATAAAAAAACTATATTTAAACTATAAGATGGAAAATAAATTAAACGGATTAGTTTCATACTATAAAACTATTAGAATATTGATAACCACTTAAATTAATTTAATGTAATAATATTAAATAAAGAAAATATTCATAATGATCCATGAAACTATCTATAAGTTATAAATATATTGAAATTCTGTATCAGTACATATTTAATATTAAAAAATGAATATGAATACATAAAAGTGTAAATATAATTGGAATAGATATAAAACCTAATAAAATTATTAAATATATATAAATATTATTTAATTAATATTAATTAATCATTATAATAAATATTGATTGAATATTTATTAACATTATAATGTATGATTACAAATTGATATTAATTTATAATATAGTTTCAGGTTATTATCAAAGGATAAGACATTACATAAGTGTGATTTTTTGGAAATTTTTTTGGGTTGGTGTAAGATCTCATCTTTTTCCCCAGTTATGTCCCTCTTTGAGTTTTTCACGAAACATATTTATTGGGTTTCCCTTTATCATTTGACCTTGGAGGCTGAGTCTTATTCAGAGAAGAAGAGTCTTTAATGTGGAAAATGACCTAATGTTCAAGGATATATGTCTATTTTGAATTAATTGAGTCTATGTATAAATGTGTTTAATGGGTTTACAATGGGTTTTCGATGCTTTGGAAATATTTAGTGGTTGTATGGGCCCTTTTATAGAATTTTGGCTTAAAACTACGTACTTGTATATTACACACCATGTACCTATTTTTCGATTTGTAACTCCCCCAATACATGTGGTGAACCAGTAAAGGGTGTGAAATGGTTACACTTTGTGTAAACTGTTCACATCGTGTAAAAGTTGAACATGGTTAAATATTAATATGAGGTGATGGGTTTTTTGTAGTATCCCTCTGAAAAGATTCACATGACGTGTAAATGAGCTAAATTTCATGTAATATCCCATGTAGTTTTTTAAAAGGTGTTGATTGGATGATTTTTCATTCAACATCCTTCAACCTTTCTGTTATCAACCCTGCAGAATTTCCCAGACGATTTTGGAGCACCACCATCCCTTCCGGACAACCCATCCGAGTAATTAATCCCTGGTAAGTCATTCTGTTATGTTTTTCACTTATTTCCATTTTTCTATGGTCATTATGGTGTAACCCTTTGACAATGTTCATTATTGGTTTTGATCTTGATCAGTTTTGATTTATGATCCTTTTTTGCGATCATGAGCACCTTTATCATTTTTGGAATTTTTCATTAGAAGTTTTTCCTTAATAATTTATAAAGGCATGGGGGTCTAAATATTAACCCTATGGTCTGATTTCAATTTCTAAGTATATGAAATACAATGATTTTGTTGATTCTTATGCACAATAATTAACAAATTTAATAGAATGATGATAATCCTACGTTGGATTCTTCATTGGATTGCATTGGATTCAATTGATGACGGGACCTAGCTTATAGCTACCTATTGGGTGAGTGAACCATTAGAAATAATTAATTACAAATGGCCTACATATTATTTTATTATGACATGTGATTCAGGTGATTACTTGTTATAGATTCACCTTCGAAAATGGATTATTTGGTTAATTCAATAAATGGGAAACTGAAAAAAATGGTAAATATCAAAATTAACCATTTGGTATTATGTGGTCATGTTATGAAATATTTACTATTTGGATATTGTCAGGTCTAAAAGGGGCCTAGATACTCTGATGGGGGGAAGGTGAATCAGGTTATGGATATTTTTTCCAACTTATTCTCCCTACCCCACTAGATCTTGACCTCTTTATTATAAGGGTGACTTTGTTTGCACTTATGTTTTGACAGTGATCTTATTATTTAATTATTTATTTGATGATGATTCTTTGAATGATATATAGGAATGAAAGTAGGCAGACATAGAGATTTTTACTTGGTTCACCCTAACTGGGCTACATCCAAGGAGCATACAACGACGATGTGCCAATGAACCAAATACACTAAATCTAAATTCCAATTTAAAATGCTAGAGATAAATCAATTCAATGCATAGGATCACTTCCTTCACAAAGTTTAGGGTTAGAACACTTCTTTCCCAAAGGACAGTCCCGGTTTCTCTCACTCTAGCTCACTGAAAATAGAAAGGATCACCTTATTCCTCTTCCTTTGGTCACTGCTATGGAAAGGATCCACTCAAATATTATGGACATGTAGATTGTTTTATTATCACTAATGAATGAATCCTCCACTATATGTAGATACTCTATTGAATTCCAAATTTCATCCACTTATGAATACCCCTTTTCTACTAAACACTGGGCAATAACCTTGGAACTACCTTTGCAAATCTCACTACTTCGCAAGTCTCCCCATTTTCCAAATCCCAAACCAGCCTTTGAAAAGATCCATTGTGAAGCTCAGTTTTGAATCCCTATTATGAAGCCATGTTGCGAAACCCCATTGCAATTATGTGTTGTTAATCTACATTTCGAATATCCCTCACAAAGCTCCCAATTTTAAAAATCTCAAACAAGATAATGTGAAGATCCCTCACGAAGCTCCTAATTTGGCAGAGCTCAAACAAGCCGCTGCAATGCTCTTTTGCAAAGATCCTAAGTGAAGATCCTTTTCGAGTCTCCTTAGAAAAGCTTCTTTTCAAAGCTCCTTAGCAAAGCTTTTTTGAGAATCTCCTTAGTGAACCTTATTTGTGAAGAACCTTAGTGAATCTCCTTCACAAACTTCCTTCATAATTTGAGAGACTTAAGATTTTTTATGGAAAACTCTATACTCTTCTCAATGGGGTCGAAGCCTATTTATATGTGATTCAACCAACCCTTGAACCATCCATGAAAATTCAACACCACATCATCCATTTGGAAAAGATCCAAAATTTCAGCAGAAATTATCTCTACATCAATAAGAACCATTGCAATTTTTGGATCACGAAGCTCCATTGTGAAGATCTTTAGAAATGCTCTTTAGCCAAGCTCCTTAGCGAAGCTCCTTCATGAAGCTCCTTCATGAAGCTTTTTGTAATCATAGAGCTCACTGTTAACACTCCTCATGTCTTTTCTGAATCCACTTCATGAATCCCATCTTCACAAAATTTAGGCCTTTACTATATTTTGTTGAGATCTTTATGGAAATCCACTTTTTGTAAATCTAACATCTTCCATTCACAAAGCTCGTCGTTATCACATAACTCTCCATCAAAATTATTCATGTCTTTTAAGAAACCACTTCATGAAGCCCATCATCTTGTAATTCATCCCTTTCTATATTTTGATAAGTTCATCAAGAAAATATAATTTTCACAGACCTCACCAGTCTTCATATATTGGAACAAAAAAATAAGGTAAACACTGGAAAACAGTGCCACCATGTATATAATATTTTTTGTGTTGCCTCCAAATCTTCCATATATTTGGAACTCGACCATTCATCATGGATACCAGCATTGCCAACAAACACAACCAACCTAAAAATACTTCAATTTTTCCTTGAGGGATTTTTTCCCAAAAGATATGCCCTTGTGATACCTGGTGAGAAGCTTATATATTAGGATATTCCTTGACACATGCTGAGATGCTTATATATCAGGCCATGACCTAACCCAAGTTGAGATTCTTATATACTGGGAAATATCCTAACACATGCCGAGATGATTATATATTGGGATATCCCTAGCACGTGCTGAGAAGCTTATATATCGTGTTATTCCCTCACACATACTAAGATGCTTATATACTAGTCTAGGCCCTGACACAAGTAGGGATTCTTATATACCAGGAAAGGCCCTAACACATGCTGAGATGCTTATATAACAGGCTTGGCCTAGTGATTTGGTATACAATGGGTATATGGTTATGGATTCCATGGTTTTGCTACATAATCAAAGACATTCCCATAGGATTTTTAAGTAGGTTATTACTGTATTATATTAATTTTTATATTAATTAATACACCTGTTCATCGCGTTATTTCATGAACTTCTTATAACCAACCCTTTTCGGCCAAATGAGAGAGTGTCGAATCAGGATATTTTATAAAGTGGTATTATAGGAGCATGTTCTCTTTTCTATTGCTTTAATATTTTTGAAAGGTAGAAAGGAGATGATGATGTGTCAATACATGGTAATGAGATTTTTCATGGGAGTAGTTAACCCATTTACGAGAGAAAATTTTAGTACCCTGGGATGAGATTGTTGTTCCTTATGTTCACTTGTTATGGTTTGATTCCATTTCACCTTGGGTGATTCACATGTTGTGTCATGTTACTGATTCTTGATATTTATACTCATGGACTGGTATGTCATGAGATGAATATACATGTATCATGATAGGAATATAGGGATATATACTAACATGCTTTGTTCACGATAGGGACCTATTTATATGCATGTGATATATTACATGTGTAAACTATTATATGATATATTTGTTATGCCTGGTAAATTAAATGAAAGAACTATTATGTATTTCTAAAACACATGTTATTCCATGTATAGAGAGACCACGAGTTAGTGGTTATATGTTGTAGTCATGTGTTGTGGTTAACCTTGTTGTTACTGAGTGCTCTAAGGTGATTGTTTATCTTGTGGAGAAAATCTATCCTCCTTATCTTCGAATTGAGAGTTAGGAGAGTGGTAATAAATGTTCTCCTAACAAAGTTGATTTAGATATTCCTATAGTTCATGAGGATCAGATGAATGTTAAACTTTGTGACAGCTTCCAAAAGGTCATGAGATCTATGAATGGGGAAACTATTTGTACCATGGGATTGATTTTTGATCTGATGAGAGAGTTTCAGCTGCAACATCTCCCCACATTCCCTATGGAGGGATTCCACCAAGCAACAAAACAATGAATTGGGTCAGTCCAAATAATCTTCATAAACCATGAGACGCCTATGGATATGCGGGTGAATCTTTCTACATACATGATTCATGGACCAACCAAGCATTGGTTTGACATTCTAGACAAAGTTAGACAATAAGATTAGTTATCTTTGGAAGGACATGTAGATGAAGTTCATGAGACACTTTTATCCTAATATGTTGAGGGATGAAATTTATCGTGAGTTCATGTATCTAATATGGGAAATAATTTTATTTTTGAACTATATCGGATGATTCACTGACCAGTAGCATTTTTCTCTCTCAGTAGAAGCTGATGATATCTATAGGGAGAATTATTTTCTGGGTTTTTTTCTCTATGAGATCATGTCATAGGTGAATATTTTTCTTTTGAGCAGTTTCAAGGATGCGATGAATCAAGAACTAATCATGTAGGGAAATGTGAGTGAGGATATGAGTAGCATCCAGTCTTTTTTAGCATTGCGAACTGGGATATCTTCTTTGGGAAGCAAGAAGTGACACTATAATATTTTTCACTATGGAATTAGTGGGAAGAGCATTCAAGGAAGTGGACAACCATATTAGGACTAGGATTATTTACAATGTTATTATTGTGGAAGGATTGGATGCAAGTTATTTTAGCATCCATCCACCACAGTTGTGTGTCATGTATACAACAGACAAGGTCATCTACAGAAGTTTTGTGTAAATTTTATATAGAAGAAAAATGGAAAGGGATCATGAAAGGAACTTGAGTCTAGAAGGGGCTCAGCTACCCCTCAGTTGCCTGTTAGATGGAGTTCCACTGGCAGTTTAGGATGTGGAAGGGGAAGTGGTACCCCAGTGCAGAATCAGTAGTATCAGGAAGAGGAAAAAGCTTAGGGGAGTTAGACTGGATCCTACAGAAGAGGTGAAAGTCAGGTACATGCTATGCAGACTAATCCAAAAATTATGGATTAAGGACCTTCTACTGTTAGAAATACAATTCTTATATCATATACCTTAGCATGTGTCTTACTTGAAAAATGTTAATCACATTCCTTTTTATCTTCTATTTTTTCAAATGGTCTGGAATTAGTTATGGAAATTTTAGCGACCTGAGAATTTTACATATAACATTTCATGATTTTAGGCATAATTAATCATCAGAGTACAAGCCAAGGATCATTAAGTATAGTGTCTTGGAAGACTAGGTACATAAAACATAAAACATGGGGCTAAAAAAACTTCATTATTTAATCACCATAATGAGATCCTAACATCCCTTGAGCCCTTACATCTGCTTAGGGTACCATGGGGAACACTTGGACAAAGGGATGAGCTAAAAATCCCAGTAAGGGAATAAACATAAGGATACATATTATGAACATGAGTTCGAAGGCATGAAATATTGATATCCAAAACATGGAATATATGAAATAATATCATATAATCATGGGATCATATAAACATGGAATCATATAAATGTGGCGGAATCATAAAACATTTCTTTAGTACGAGTCAAGGCTAACCACCAATCCCGTTTCACATCGCATCTCAAGAGACTTAACCTTACCCAATGAATTGGAGCTCTATCTGGGCACACCCATATCAAATTTTCATGGATATTCTTTCCACATAAATATTCTTACCACATATACAATCATACATAATAAGCCATTCATAAACATAAGGGTACCCATTGAAAGAATTGGGTACCACAATCATGACATAAATCATAACCAATGTGTGTATCATGAAAGTGTCCATGTAAGTAAAGAATTAGAAAATACATGGACGTTCATAGGGTAAAACATGAATATAAAATGGTAATTGGTGTCAAACAGAAGTGACGACATATGATAAATGTATTTTAGAAACATTAGCATTAAAACATTTTTGTGTGGTTTTATGGAAAATACTATAGAGCTTTTCAAATAGAAAAGATGAAATTATTTTATATAAAACCAAAATTTAACCAAGAAGGTTTTAATAATAAAAATAATGATTTTACAAAGAAAATGGTTTCTTAAAACAGAGGATATAGTGCACTTAAAATTTGGGTAAAAGTACGGGAAGTTCCCTTAAAACATGATTGCTTATCAGGGGGTATCGAGGTGGGAATCACTGAAAAACATATATATTCCCAAAAGAGAATGAGGGAAGGATATTGGAAAATGAGTTTGGGGAATATAAAAAGTATGTATAAGTCTTACATAAAAATAAAATACAACTTCATTTGGGTAAAATGAAAGAGAGAGAAACCTGAAGGAGTAAAGGAGGTTCAGGTAGAATTCTTTACGAATTATTGGCATAGTATTAGGAGTACATAAAAGGGATTGATGAGAGATATAAGGGGTTTCTAATAACATATTAAACATTAGGGATGTATGGGGGAGGTGAGAAAATATATCCCATCACATGGTATTACCCAAAAAAAGGCATCGTATAGAGAACATTCTTGATTAAGAGTGAAAAGGGGAGGATCCCTTACCTTAATTTGGTGGTGTTCTCCACTTTTTACTTGAGACCTGAATAAATAATTTTAGGCTTATTAATTAATAATTAGAGAAACTATTATATATTTAATTTATTTATTATAACCCTTTTTAGTTCATTCAAAGCCTTTTTGATTATTTATAAGGTTCAATTTCATTGTTCGGAGTCGTTTGTTTACTTGGCTTTAAAAGATCAGTTCACTTATATCTGAGTTTGGATTATATGTAAGATGAATGTGGTTGCCCAAAATTTAAGTTATATTATTTATTTCACATCCATGAGATTACATAGTTTTAATTTTAATTAGGTTACTTATAGTGAAGTCGAATTGTTATATATATAACCTTAGTGATAACCGTTTTTGTTAATTGATGAGTTTGATTACAAAGAACATGTTTTGTTTTTATAGCTTAATACCACTTGTAAAAAACTAATAAAGAAATAAAAATTGGGTATATTACATATATAATAATCTGGTTTAACCATAAATCAAATAGTTTCATGACCAGAATTAATGATAATAGAAATTAATAAACTGTTGTTCTTGAATGTACTAAATTAGCACATCTGAAATGATGCTTTCATTTCTTTCAAATAAAAGGGTGGGGAAAGGAGAGAAGGTAATGAAATATACCATTATCATGAAAAAATTATAGCACATGTATGTTACTGGATTTATCATACTATTATGGTGAAGGTAGGTGAAGAAAGAAATAACAAGAAAAGAACTTAAAAGAAAAGAAGAAATTGGGAAGAGAAATTTTACCTCTTGATAATTTCTCCTTTGAGAACCTCTTAAGGGAAGAGGTCATGGTATTTTGAAGATTCAAGGAGATTTTGGACATGGGGGAGGATCTTGGAGGAAGATTTTTGTAGAATAATGGAAAGGCACAAGGCTTGCGAGGAGTGAAGAGAAGAGGGAGTGAAGGGGGGTTTTATAGTGGAGGAGATGAGGGAGTTCATAATATTATAATCATTAATTTATTATTTATTCATAGGACAAGGAATAGTAAGTATTCCCTATCCAATAATAGTAATTTTATCATGTGATCCTAAACCAAGTGGGCTTACATCAGCAGAACATCATAAATGACTCAATAAATCCCTTATTTAGCATTTATTATAAATTATCGTATTTTACTATTCTTCAAAAATTCAAGTATTTTAGAAAAATCCCAAAATTCAGGCTAACCATTTTTTTGACATGTAGAATCCAATAATGATGTCCATTTTTCAAAAATAATTTTATAAATATGATTATTTTAATATTTAAATAAAAAATAATTTATTATCAAAACCAGTTTTAAAAAAATCATTAACATATTCTAAAATATAGGTATATCATACTTCCAACTTGAATATTATTTTTATACTGTCATAGGTGAGGTTACTATTCATTAGGGTATATCACTATTCATTAGGGTAGGTTAGTATTCACCAAAAATAAAGTTTTTCTTATAGAACTCCAAATAAATTACTGATTACAACCGTGTATACTAGATTTTCAAAATTCCAAACACAAAAGTGTCAAAATTATGTTTAAAGGTCACTTAGCACTTAGTAGTTTATTATTTTGTGTTTTCATGTGATTTTTTGACATACTTATGTGAAGGTAATTTCCATTTAAAAACATTGGGTCATTACATTCTTTCCCCCTTATGAAATTTTTCCTTCAAAATTTCGTTTTACATTCTATGCTGAAAAAAGGTGTGGGTACTTTTCCTTCATTTCTTCCTCCAGTTCCCATGTTTCCTCTTCGTACTTATGGTTTCTCCATAGTACCTTGACCAGATGAGTAGTCTTGTTGTGTAGAAATTTGTCTCTATGATCCAAGATCTTCACTGGCTTCTTATCATAAGAGAGGTTATCCTCCAACTGTACCACCTCTGAAGAGAGTACATGTGAAGGGTCTGGTATGTACTTACTTAAGAGGGATACATGAAAGACATCATGTAATTTCGACATGGTAGGTGGAAGTGCCAATCAATAGGCTACAACTCCGACTTGATCAAGGATCATGAAGGGTCTGATGTACCTGGGACTTAACTTCCCTTTCTTCCCAAACATCATGACCTTCTTTCATGGGGATATTCATAGAAATATCATGTCTACAACTTTGGACTCAAGGACTCATCTTTGGTTATCTGCATAACTATTCTATCGACTTTGGGCTGCCTTGATATGATACTGAATTGTTTCCACCTTCTCCACCATTTCTTCGACCATTTCAGGTCCTAGCAGCTTATTCTCACTGACTTCATCCCAACACGCCGGTGTTCTGTACCTTTTCCCATAAAGGGATTCATATGGTGCCATTAAGATGCTAGAGTGGAAACTATTATTATTGAAGATTTCAACCAGTGGAAGATGTTGGTCCCATCCTCCTTTGAATTACATAGAACACGCTCTCAACATGTCTACAATTGTTGGAATAGTTTGCTCAGATTGGCCATCAGTATGAGGATGACAGGTCGTACTCAAGTTCAATTCAGTTCTTAGAGAAAGTTGGAGACTTTTCCAGAACTTCGAGGTGAACCTCAGATCACGATCAGATACAATAGAGAGTGGTACTCCATGTATCCTTACCACTTATTTGATGCAAATCCATGCAATTCGATCCAATGAGAAGTCCTCTTGAACCGTGATAAAGTGAGTTATCTTTGTAAGATGATCCACAACGACCCATATAGCATTTTTTGGTCTAGATATCTTTAGAAGTCCAGTTACAAAGTCCATGGTAATTTTCTCCAACTTCTATACTGGTATGGGTACTGGTTGCATCATCCCCTTAGATGTTTGTCTCTCAGAGTTCACTTGCAGACATAAGAGGAACATTGATGTATATTTGGAAATCTCCCTTTTCATATTGTCCCACAAAAAGTTTTCTCGGAGATCTCGATACATCTTTGTGATCCTTGGGTGGATAGAGAAGGTCGATCTATGTGCATCAATCAATAGCTCATTCTTTATCTCTAGATCAGATGGTACACATAATCGTGTCCCAAATCTTACAACTCCTTCCTCATCAAATTTGAAATTGGAGGATTTCCCATTTTTAACAGCTTCCACCCTTTTCTGAATTTCCACATCCTTTCTTTGAGCGCCCTTTATTTTCTCCTGGAGGGATGGTTGAGCAATCATTTGAGAAAGGATTGTTTATGTTCCTCCCCTAATGATTCCCATGTTCATCCTTTGAAAATCTAAGAAGATTGGATCGTTTTCAATTCTCATCATTGATAAGGATGTATGATCCTTTCTACTTATAGAATCTGCCACCTTGTTTGCCTTACCGAGATGGTAGTAGATTGAGTAGTCATAATCCTTGATGAGCTCTATCCATCTTCACTGGCGCATATTAATCTCTTTGTGTGTGAATATATATTTGAGACTCTTGTGGTCAGTATATATCTCACATTTTCTCGTAGAGATAGTTCGACCAGATTTTAAATGCAAAGATCACAGCCGCCAACTCCAGATCATGCGTATGATAGTTTTTCTCATGGATTTTCAGCCTCCTTAATCCATAGGATATCACTTTATCATTTTTCATTAGCACACAGCCTAAGACTTTCTTATAAGTATCACTATACACCATAAATATTTCTCCACTTTAAGGGAGTGCGAGTACTGGCATAGTGATAAGCCTCTTTTTCAAATCCATGAAATAGTCTTCACATTCCTATGTCTAGAAAAACTTTACTCCCTTCCGTGTCAGCATGGTCAATGGGTTTGACAATCATGAAAAGTTATTCATGAATCATCGATAATACCCAGCTAGACCTTAAAAGTTGCAGATCTCTGTTACAAAAGTTGGCCTCGACCACTCTTCAATTTCCTTTTTCTTAGAAGGGTCCAAAAAATCCCTTTCCTGGTGATAACATTCCCCAAGAATGATACTTCCTCCATCCAGAACTCTCATTTACTGTACTTTGCATACAACTTCTCCCTTTGGAAAGTCTTTACCACATTTTTCAAATTCTCCTCATGTTCCTCCTTGCTCTTGGAGTATATCAGAATATCTTCAATAAAGACCACCATAAATTTGTCGAGGTAATCTCTAAAGACTCTATTTATTAAATCCATGAAAATTTCTAGAGAATTAGTGAGTCCGAAGGGCATCACTATGTACCCATAGTGTCCATACCTCGTTCGAAAGGTAGTATTGGGAATATCTTCTTTCCTGACCTTTAGTTGGTGATATCCTGACCAAAGGTCCACCTTAGAGAAATAACTGGCCCCACGAAGTCGATCAAACAAGTCATCTATCCGTGGAAGGGGATACTTGTACTTTATCGTGATTTTTTTTAGCTCACGAAAATCAATGCAAATGCGCATTGATCCATCCTTCTTCTTAACGAAGAGGGCTGGAGCACCCCACGGTGAAGCACTCAGGTGTATAAAACCCATATCCATATTCTCCTATAACTGCTTTTTCAGCTCTTCCAGCTCTACAGTGGACATTCTGTAAGGTATATTTGAGATTGGAATATATCTAGGGATAAGATCAATTGAGAACTCAACCTCTCGGTTAGGAGGAAGACCAAGAAACTCTTCATGGAATACATCAGTGTAATCCTTCACGATGGGCATTTCTTCAAGCATGATTCTATCCTTTGTCCGAATCATTTGAGATAGATATGCTTGCTCACAAGGAAGAACAATCCAAACTTGAGATGAAGATTCTAAAGGAGACTCGTCTACCTCTTGCTTGAGTCATAGGAACTCTCTTTCCATCTTGATATGGAGGGTTCGAGGAAAATATTTGTTGAAAAACATCTTCTTGAATTCCTCCAAATCTATAGAATCAATTTCCTCTTGGGACATTGTATTCTTGATCAGTTTCCACCACTTATTAGCTTCTACATCCAAACAATAGACCACCAGTACAAATTTCTCTTCTTCCGAGCACTGGGGGATAGAGAATACCTTTTCAATGGAGTTAATCCATTGTTCTGTGAGGAGGGGATTAGAGGATCCGCTAAACATGGGAGGCATTTACTGCATGAAGGATTCTATGGAAACTTTCTCTTTCCTTGTAGGAGGAGGACATTCCACCATATTCAAGTTATTATTCATAACTTGAGCCAGCTGTGCAAGTACTGCCATGAGGTTTTGAGCACCCACTTCTGTCACATCAGGCATATCATTAAGGAAATCATCACATTGACTATCAGATCATTGTTGGAATGTGTTCTTCTATTTCCCGCCATTAAATACAAAAAAGAATGTATAATTATAGGTCTTGAATACTTAGCTATTGAGCATAAAAAATAAAATTTGAACATAAAAGTATTAACTTATAATGAAGAAGTATATACTGACATGTGATTCCTAAGGATTATATCCAGGTTATCCTCAATCTATTTCACAACATATATTCTTATGGGATTTTTTTCCCTTAATAACGGTTTGTACTAAGCTCGTGAATTTACCAAAGAATATCCCTCAGGTGTGTCGTAACCAAGAGTGCAGTAAGGCCCATTGTCATGCACCAGTTCTCATTTGTGTCTAGCCCAAAGCGATGTTTTTGGGTTTTACCCCTAGATACATCTATGCCAAATCCGCCTCTACCTTTTCGTATCCAGACACTGATGTATTTTCTTGATAAACCACTTACTCAATACTCACCAAAATTATGGAATTTTTCTTATACATAGTCTCATCCTTAAGGTTCTCACTAAGGCGCTTTATTCCTAATCTCCAAAAACAAACTAGACCATCCTCTGATACCAACTATGGTGACCCGAGCCTTTTACATATAACATTTCATGATTTTGAGCATAATTAATCATCATAGTACAATCCAAGGATCATTAAGTCTAGTGTCGTGGAAGACTAGGTACATAAAAAATAAAACATGGGGCTAAAAAACACTTCATTATTTAATATCCATAATGAGCTCATATCTTCCTTTGAGCCCTTACATCTGTATAGGGTACCCTGGGGAACATATGAATAAAGGGATGAGCTAAAAATCCCAGTAAGGGAATGAACATAAGGATATATCTAAAGCACATGAGTTCAGAGGCTTGACATATTGATATCCAAAACACGGAACATATGAGATAATATCATATAATCATGGGATCATATAATCATGGAATCATATTAATGTGTAAGAATCATAAAAAAAATTCTTTAGTACGGGTCAGGGCTAACCACCAATCCTGTTTCCCATTTCAGCACGGGTCAACGCTAATCGCCAATACCATTTCACATCCCTTCTCAAGAGACTTAACCTTACCCAATGCATTGAAGCACTCTCTGGGCACACCCATATCAACATTTTCTTGAATATTCTCGCCACATAAATATTATTACCACATATACAATCATACATAATCAACTATACATAAACATAAGGGTACCCATGGAAAGAATTGGGTACCACAATCATGACATAAATCATAACCAATGGGTGTATAATGAAAGTGTCCATGTAAGGAGAGAATTATAAAATACATGGACGTTCATAGGGTAAAATAGTCCTATTACATGGTAAGTGGTGTCAAATAGAAGTGACAACATATGAGAAATGTATTTTAGAAACATTTCTATTAAAACATTTTTGTGCGGTTTTAAGGAAAATACTATAGAGCTTTTCCAATAGAAAGGATGAAAATATTTTATATAAAACCTGAATTGAAACAAGAATGTTTGAATAATAAAAATACTGATTTTACAAAGACAATGGTGGATTAAAATATAGGATATAATGAACATGAAATTTGGGTAAAAATTTGGGAAGTTCACTTAAAACATGATTCCTTATCAGGGGGTATCGAGGTGGGAATCAATGAAAAACATGTATATCCCCAAAAGAGAATGAGGGATGGATCTTGGAACATGAGTTTGAAGTTTATAAAAAGTATGTAGAAGTTGTACATAAAAAAATACAACTTCCTTTGGGTAAAAAAAAGATAGAGAAACCCGAAGGAGTAAAAGAGGTTCAGGTAGACTTCATTACAGAGTATTGGCATAGTATCAGGTGTACATAAAAAGGATTTATGAGAGAGATAAGGGGTTTATTATCACTTATAAAACATTATGGAAGTATGGGGGAGGTGAGAAAATATACCCCATCACTTTGTATTACACAAAAAAGGCATAAAATAGAGAATAATCTTGATTAAGAGTGAAAAGGGGAGGATCCCTTACCTTAAATCTGTTGGTGTTCTCCAATTGTTATTAGAGACCTGAATAAACAAATTTAGGCTTATTAATTAATAATAAAAGAACCTATTCTAGTTCTAATTTATTTATTATAACCCTTTTTAGTTCATTCAAAGCCTTTTTGATTAGTTATAAGGTTCAATTTCATTGTTAGAGCTCGTTAGTTTACTTGGCCTTAAAAGATCTGTTCAATTATATATGATTTTGGATTCTATGTAAGATGAAAGTGGTTATACAGAATTGAAGATATTTTCTTTAGTGAAAATCCATGAGATTACATGGTTTTAATTTTAATTCAGTTACTTAGATTGAAGTCTAATTATTATATATATAACCTTAGTGATAACCGTTTTTGTTAATCGGTGGGTTTGATTACAAAGAACTTGTTTTGTTTTTATAAGTTAATTCCATTTGTACAAAAATAATAAAGAACTAAAAATAGGGTATATTAACTATATAATATTCTGGTTCAACCCTAACTCAAATTGTTTCATGATCATAATTAATGATAATAGAAATTGATAAACGGTTGTCCTTGAATGTGCTAAATTAGCACATCTCAAACGGTGCTTTCATTTCTTTCAAATAAAAGGGTGGGGAAAGGAGAGAAGATAATGAAATATACCATTATCATGAAAACATTATAGAACATGTATGTTACTAGATTTATCATACTATTATGGTGAAGGGAGTTGAGGAAAGAAATAAAAAGAAAAGGACCTAAAAGAAAAGAAGAAATTGGGAAGAGGTATTTTACCTCTTGAGACTTCCTCCATTGAGAACCTCTTAAGGGGAGAGGTCTTGGTATTTTGAAGAGTCTAGGAGCTTTTGGACGTGGGGGAGGATCTTGGGGAGAGATTTTGGCAGAATAATGGCCAGGTACAAGGCTTGAGAGGAGTGAAGAGAAGAGGGGGTGAAGAGGGGGTTTATAGTGGAGGAGAGGAGGGATTTCATAATATTATAATCATTAATTTATTATTTTTTCACAAGACAATGAATAGTAGTTAATCCATGACCAAGAATAGTAATTGTATCATGTGATCCCAAAAAAAGTGGGCTTACATCAGCAGAACATCATCAATGACTCAATAAAACCCTTATTTAGCATTTATTGTAAATTATAGAATTTTACTATTCATCAAAAATTCAAGTATTTCAGAAAAATTCCAAAAATTCACCCTAACCATTTTTCAACGTGTAGAATTCGAAAATGAAGTCCATTTTTCGAAAATTATTTTCCAAATATGATTATTTTAATATTTAATTAAAATAATAATTTGTTATCAAAACCAGTTTTAAAACATTCATTAACGTATTCTAAAATATAGTTATATCGTACTTCCAAATTGAATATTATTTTCATACGATCATAAGTGAGGTTACTATTCATTAGGGTATATCACTATTCATAAGGGCATGTTACTATTCATTATGGTAGGTTACTATTCACCAAAAATTATGTTTTTCTTATCGGAATAATAACTTACTGATTAAAAGCGTGTATACCGGATTTTCAAAATTCCAAACACAGAAGTGCCAAACTTATGTTTAACGAAAACTTAGCACTTAGTAGTTCATTATGTTGCGTTTTTATGTGATTTTATGACATAATTATGAGAAGGTAATTTCCATTGAAAAAAATTGGGTCATTACAAAAATCTTGGAGGGTTCTTCTAACATCAATAAACTATTGAGAGTGTATTTAAATAATATGAAATGTTCTAAGGTGTGTTATTTAGAGAATAGTGGTATCAATTTTTTTGGGAAACATTTATGCTATATGTATCATGCTTAGATTTTATTATTGGTTTGGATTTTCTTGTTCTATATCATGCCCATATCAACAATTACCAGAGGTGATTAACCTTTCTATCTCCAAAAGGATGTAGTTATTCTCACCACAGTGAGTGGGGTCTTTAGGTAGGTCATGCATGACCAATTTAGTGTAGATTGGGTTTTCTCATGGCTCAAATAACCAATACTTCTTTAGATAATGGTGAAATGTAACATGATTAGTATACTGAAATGGTAAATTATTTCAGGATGTTTTTTCTAATGAGTTTTATGGCTTACCACCCGAATGATATATGGAGTTCATAATCAAGTTGGTGTCAGGAGTATATCTACTTTCTATCCCACCTTACAAAATAGAACCAGTAGAGCTTCGAGAGATGAAATTCTAGTTGAATGATCGAGATGATAAATGTTTTTTAGGGATGCGTACATATCCTTGGGGTTATATAGTTATCTTCACTAAAATGGATGACGGTACCTTGCACTTATTTGTGGGTTATCAGATATTGAACTTGAAGATGACCAAGAATCGGTATCCCCTTACGCACATCGATGGTCTATTCAATCATCTGAGAGTTGAAAAAATCTTCTCCAATATCAAATATGAGATTAGGATTCCTTCAATTAAGGGTGACACCATTATACATACCTCAGATAGGTTTTAGGAGCATGTATGGCTTGTATGAGTTCGTTGGGATGTTGTTTGGGTTAAACAATGCCTCAACTGTATTCATGGCCTTGATGAATCAGATCATTCATCCTTTTATAGATCAGTTTTTGATTGTTTTCACTGATGAAATCTTAGTGTACTCCTAGCCATCATTATATAATGCCCACATCTTGAAATTTTATGGATTAAATTGAGAGATAATATGATTTATGCCAAGCTATTTAAATGTATTTTTTTGTATTGATAAAGTACACTTCTTGGGTAATGTCATCTCTGAGGAAAGAGTGTTAGTTTACCCATAGAAGGTTGTAGTCATAGTATCTTGGGAGTATCCCAAAGATGTCTTTGAGATTTGAATCTTTCTAGATTTAGCAGGTTGTTATAAAAACTTTATCCAAGATTTCTCTCATATGATAGAACCGATGTTTGGACTGAACAAGAAGGGAGGGAAGTTTATTTGGTATGATGATTGTGAGACATCTTTTCAGAAGCATAAAGGTAGGCTGGCCTTATCACCTATCCTCACTTTACCTGTATTGGGAAAATAATATACTGTGTACTGTGACACTTCTAGAGTTGGACTCAGAGCAGTTATTTTAACACCCCAACCCCAGAAGCCTAGAGCCATTGAATTATTTTAATACATTGGCATGATTATGAGGAATCTTGTCCCAAAGGACCGATTAGTTTAGAAATCCTGAAAAATAGATTACATACATGAACGTTATATTAAACATTACCACAAACCATTTTATTTTTATTTTCAAATAGCCACATTTTGGGTAATTTGAAACCATACAAAAAGGAGAAAGCTGTTAACAAAAACCCAACATCCACAAAAACCACACCACAACATTCAAAATTCAAAAGTTAAACATTAAAATTTCAAAAACCAAAATTTTGGAAACCGCTATATCCATATCGAGCCATGAGCTTACCCACTGAAATCCAAAAAGTGTCATTTCCTACCACCATCGTTAGTACCATCACCCATCACCAAGAGACCTTGAACCAAGAGGCCGGTCATGTCATTACATTCATCCATCATCAGAACCTTCATCGTCTCCATCCTCACTGGTGGAGATTGTAACCAAAAAAATTCAATGAAATCCACTTCATCGAGATCCATCACCACAACCATGGATTCTCTAAGCTTCAACTTCATAACTGTTTCCAACCGATGGTCACTCACACGATCAATATCCATCATAATAAAGAACGAATAAAACCAAAAACTAGAGACAAACAACATAGTGTTGATAACATTGAGAAATTAAAACTGATCAAAATCCATAGAACAAGAACAAATCTTTGTTTCCATAACCATAGACACCACCGAGTAAAGACATCCGAAAATATAGAGTGAACCAAAGCCATCACCTTATGAGAAAACTAGAAGGGCGAAGAAAATAGAGAAATCCACAACCATTCTCCCTGCCCAGAATCGCATACCACTCCCCAAACACATCCCAAAACCTCAATAGAATCTTTCACACCCAACTGACCTGGAAGGGAGCAAAGGGCCGGGAGGCCAGGGCATTAAGGAGAATCAGATACGAGGAAAGGGAGAAGCAAAGCCGACAGGAGAAATGAAGGAGGAGCACTGGGATTGAAACCCTAAGGGAAATAGGAATAGAGGGATTGAGGAAGAACCAAAGAAATAATTGCCAAGAAATGGGAAAAAGGGGATGGGGGTTGAATCCCTAAGATAAAGAATCGAAGAAGGGGGAACCAAGAAGACCGAAAAATCACCATTTCGAGCATCTACCAACACCTCCCAATCGATCTTCCTTACCATCGTTCAAGACCAGGTGGAGTCAAGTGTGAGGGGGAAGATCAAAAGAGTAGAGGAAGAAGGTCGCAACCGCAAGGCCAAAGAAAAAAAGCAAATAGGAAGAAACAAAAATGAAAATAATTGTAGAAGAAACCTCAATTGATGACGGAAACTCCGAAGCAAGGAGGAAGAAGCCCTAGGAGGATAGGATCTCCAAAGAGAGCATATCGAGAGAGAGCGGAGGCATCACATCTTCCTATGTTACATTACACATTAAAACATCAAACAAAACATACATAATCTATTGAGAAAGCTGGTATTCCCATATCTTATCCCTGTATATCAATCATAATACACTTTTTTGGAATCCTGGGAAAACAAAACATAAGAAAGGGGTGAGCTCAGATGCTCATTAAGGGTAAATATTTTAGCAGTAGCTATAAAATTTTAAGGCAACATGTGTAAAAAAACCACAACCTTTTAAACATAATCATGAACATAAAATGGAAAAAATAAATCAAACATTACCATATAAACATGAACATGGATATTCTACTAGTCTAATAATCACATGTAATAACTAATTACATAATGAAGGGATGCATAATGTCAGACATCATAACCACATAGTCAGGGCCTCTTTCCAAGACTACAAATAAAAATTTTGTCAAGACCTTGTGCCAAGGCACTAATTTGTGTCATGATACCTACCAATGCATCAAGGAGCTATAGAGGGATCCACTCACACTTACTATGTCCAATGCATTCCTCATGTGAAAATGTTGAAACATAACATAAACATTCGTATTAAAATTAGCATATGAAATGTCAATACTTTAACCATAAACCATGAATGGTTTAAAAATAGGAAATCCACAATAAAAAATAGAATAACTCATTCAATATAATGTGGAATATTGTATTATAACAAATCATCCTCAATCAAGAATAAAATTCAGTAATGGATGTTGACATAGTTGAAAATAATCAATAAAACTCTTTGAGAGAAATATCTTTTTCTATGAAATAATTTAAAAGTCACAGATTTATAAAGCAGGACATTTAAAATATATTTTTGAATCAAAGTGTCCCATACCACTTTGAAAATTATGAAATGGATTAACATTATAAAACATTCACGTCCATATAAATAAATCCTAAAAACCATTTTGAAAACATGGACATTAATGAGAAAGGTTTAAAAGAATAAATATTTAAAAATTTAAAAATGATGATTTAGTTAAAGAGTCCCGTAAAAAAATATTTTTAAAAACAATTTTTTGAAACATGGACATGGATGATAAATATTTCCCAGTAAATATTTACACATAAACAGTCTCAGATAACAATGAGATTGAGAAATTAACCCTTACCTTGTACTTTCCTTTAGTCGAGGGTACGTTTAACCTCCTTTATAATGACCATAATATGTTATTAAATGATACCAGAACCATATTAATAGTTATGATATCATATATTATACATTTATTTCTTTATACTACCCATTTAATAATAATTTCCATGTTAAAGTAACATTTCAGGTAATAATCGCTTGCTCTAACGTATGTGTTTTAACTTGTTATTCTTGATTATATCACTTAGATCATGACTCAAATAATTCCCAAATATAAAAAAATTATATTTCATATATATTGAGAATATAAATATGAATAATATATAGATATATGAAATTGATAACACCATTTATGGAGACGATAGGCCATATGTACACAAAAATGTTGTTTCCATTTTAATATTGTATTGAATAGAAGTAAGTGAATGAGATAAATATATATATATATATATATATATATTTCTAGTAGAATTATTATGTCATATATTACATAATTATTAATAATATATATTTTTATAATCATCATTGAATGGTGAACTTGGAAATGAATCTCATCGCGTCGTGGAGATGGTAAGTCGTACGAACGCACGAGCGACGATATCATTCTATTAAAGGTTAAATCATATGTAATTGGATGGAATATTATATATAAATAATCATTAACATGTTATATTTATTATTTACCTCAATTATACTCATTATTATACACATCCAAATAATGAAGCGTTTAATAACAAACTACACCACAACATGGAGATGGTAAGCCATACGTACACACATGTGGTGACTTTTCATTTATAGGATGGATAAAATAGTGAATACGGTTGTACCAAATTAATAATAACATCATAGTATGTATAATTTACTTGAGTTATTATTTTTTCATGGAAAAAACAAAGAAATAGGAATTGGAAGAAGCAAATAACATTGAAAGAGGTGATGAAATAATTACCTCTTCTTCAGGTTTTTTCCTATTGATTTGAACAGAAGGGATCCTTAGCTTGAATTCATGATCAAAGTAATGATTCTATTTCAATGTGAGTATATTTGGGAGAATATTTGTGCAGGTTTTGGCCTATCCAAATGGATTTGGAGGTGTGAAATTAAGTGAAAGTGAAGTACCCTTTTATAAGGGAGGTGATGGTCACTTTAAGAAAAGTTTGAAATATTAATTTATTATAAACTCATTCTCGGTTTCTAATACCTAAAAATAGATTTATTTAGAGGCTAAGGTTGGGATGGATCTAAATATTCTCAACAAATAGGATTTAGACAATTTTAGGTCACCATATTAACCTTATCTTTTAGATTTAACTCTCAATTAAATAGTTTAACTTTTACCATGTCTTCTTGTATTCTTTCTCTATATGGTAAGTAAAATTATTATAAAATTACAAGAGAACCTAGAGTGATTAATTAATGAAATATATAACCTTATCTAAGTACTTTATACGAATCGTAGATTTTTAGGAATATTATATCATTTAATAAAATAGTATTTGTTTAAGAAACTCATTTATGTCAAATTTGACACCATTTAGTATTTGGTTTTTGTGAAAGTCATAAAAATTCGATGAATACAAAAAAAAAATTGAATCTTACCTAACATGTCATATTCACCTATAAAATTCATGGATGGCATCAAAAGGTTCATTTTAAATTTATTTTAATATTTATAATATAAAATATTTTAATATTTCATTAAGAAGGTAATTACTTCCTCATCATTGTGTCATGAATAAATATAATTATTTGATTTCTAAAAATTATAAAAAAAATTCCATGATGTATAAAAACTTTCTATACTTCTAATTAATATTTATAGTAGAATTTATATTATGTGTAACCCTATATTAAAAATGGTTTATTTATTGAACATTGAATTTAACACTTTTAACAGTTTTTTAAATAAAAAATAAAAAATGTCCTAATCTAAATCAAATGGATAAAAAGGATATTTTTTGTCCTATGGTTTATTTTTATCAAAATATACTTATCCAATATAATTATTACATGTTTTGAGGTAATTTTAATATTATTTTCACATTTAATTACCTTATTTACTTTTAACCGTGGTAAATAAAATTCAAAAGTTACTATTAACCAAAAATTATTTTCATCCTATTGAACCAAATTTTAATTACTGATGTCAATCATGTCTCTTCTATTTTTGAAATTCAATTCACAGAAGTGGTAGAATTAAATTTTATGAAAATTTGCAAATGTGCCTAGAAGGTGGGTAAAAGACGTTAAAAAAGTTCAATAAAACTTTACATGTCTAATCTTGTTATAAAATAACTCTAATGAATTTAATTGGACTAATATATGTATTAAGTATCTATTTTTTACTTTAAGATAAATTTTTAATTTAAAATAATTATTTAAATGAAAATGTATGTTTTTATCTATAACGCAGTGTTTTTTACTATTAAGCAAAAATTGAATTTTTTTAGATTAATAAAAAAAATTCACCCACATATAATTTTGATATTCCAAATTCAAAAATTATGTCTATTTAACCAAATTAAAAACATATAAGTTTCATTAATTAATTTAAAATTAATTCATGTTGTCCAAACCAGAGAGCGAGTTTTTAAGAAATAAAGACTATCAAAAGATTGAAATGTGTTTAAGTCCAATTTTAATGTGAAATTACATACAAGTACCTAAATTATATTAAATGATAAAAATATTATCTTATTATACTTTAAAACAACCCAAATGAATAATTTAACACACTAATTTTTTTTATTAAAACAGTTGTTTTCAATTAAAATGTAGTATTTTTGTTATTATACATCAAAATATAGAAGTTATCAAAAAAGTACCAAAAATTTATCAAAATGAAATTTTTATGTCGTTAATTTAAAGAATAATTTAATTTCCTTAAATTGAATATATAAAAGTGTCAAATATTGGATATAGAAAGGGTTCTCTATTAAAAGGCGGTAAAATTTCATTTTTTTGAAAAATACTTCTTTTATCTAAAAAGTTGAATTTGTTCTTATATTATGTCTATGAAACACATAAAATGGATGTTAAAATTATATGGTGTATATAAAATTCAAAATGAAGTCTATACTATTCATAACTGCTTTTGAAAAGCTAGTTTCGTAAGTTGTGGTGCGTTCGAACTTGGTGTTATGTGTTGTGCATGCTATTGAATTACTTTAAAGAGATAACATACTATGAAATCCTGGGGTGTTACAGTTTTGATGCAGTAGGATAGAGTGGTTACTGATAGCTCAATACAGTTGAGACTGCAGGAGATGAATTACCCTACTCACGATCTGGAGATAGTGGTGGTGGTACATTCCCTGAGATGATAGAGACACTATCTTATGGGTTAGAGGTTTGTTGTATACACAGACCACAAGTGTCTCATGTATAGATTTTCATAGAAAGTCTCAAACCTTCAACAGATGTGGTAGTTCAAATATATATAGTATTTAGAATTTGATTTGGCTTATTCACTAGGAAAGTTCAATGTTGTTTTTAATGATTTGAGCATGAAAACATAGATAGAGGAAGTATGAGTGTCTTGAGACAAGTGGTGGATAATGAAATTATTTTCAAACATGCATCTAGATGTTCAATAATATCCATGGTGTGTAGATCCGACTTCAAAATCACTTATACCTATACTTTTTGTAATGGATCAAGATAAAGAATTTATCTAATCTGGAGGTGCTAGTTCTAAGAGACATCTTATATGGTTGGAAGAACCCATCAGGATGGTCTCTTGGAAGTGACAATTCTCTTATTTTCAATGGAAGAGTATGGGTTCTTATGGGCATGAGTGAGGAGCTAATAATGGAGTTTCATGGTTCTACATGGGTGGTGCATCCTTTTTTGAAAAAGATATATCATGATCTCTATAGACAACACTAGTGTTCTTGAATGAAGAAGGAGGTAGCAGGATTTGTAGCAAAATCTTTCACATGTCAACAGGTGAAAGCCAAGCATCAGAGGTCTGTTGGGCTATTACAACCTCTTTCCATTCATGAATAGAAATGTTATGATGTCACTATGAATTTTGTGATAGGATTACCCAAGAAAACCCATTAGAATGATTTTGTATGGGTGATCATGGATCGACTGACGAATTTATCCCACTTCGTACCTATTAGGGAGACCTTCATAGTTTATGATTAGGGAAGTATTTATGTGCAAGATATAATTTAGTTTCATGGTGTTCTAAGGAGTATCGTCTCTAATAGAGATCCTTATTTCACATCCTAGTTTTCGATGGGTCTTCAGACAGATCTAGGATCACAGGTTCTTTTAAGCACAACCTATCATCCTCAGACTGACGATCAATTAGAGTAGACTATTCAGGTTATATAGGATATGTTATGAGTACGTGTTTTCGATTTTGGTGGTTCGGGGGATCTTCATATGACACTCGTGGAGTTTTCATATAATAATATATTCTAGGAATCAATCCAAATGGATCCTTTTGAGGCTTTGTAAGGCATTTCATGTTGTTCACCTCTTTATTAGTTGCATTAAGGTGAGTCAGCTCTTGTTGGACCTAGTCTTGTGTAAGACACATCTGAGTAGGTTCATTTTATCATGGGGAAGTTGGTGACCATGCCTAGCTAGAAGAAATCATATGTTGACCATCAGATATGACCTCTATAGTTTTAGGTTGATCATTGTGTTTTCTTACAAGTGCCACCTTGTTTGGGGAAACACTGTTTCAAGAAACTGTGAAAGCTAACACCTAGGGTTTTTAGGCCGTTTGAGGTAGTGATAAGGGTCACTCTAGTGGCATACCAATGAGCCCTTCCATAGTTCTACAGTTCCATGCATGACATGTTTCACATGTCACAGCTTCAGAGATATTATCATATCCCTTCTCATTTGATAGACATAAACGATATTGAGATTAGTGCTAAGTCATCCTTTGAGTAGAATTATATACAGATTGTGGATAATAGCGAGTGGTATATTTGGGGTAGGACTATACCTCTAGTTTAAGTGCATTGGAAACGTGGGTGAGTTTCGGGGGAGACATGGGAGATAGAGTCTGATATGAGAGCAAAGTGGCTAGACTTGTTTTCTTATATCCCATATTGATGATTAGATTAGCTCAAGAATGAGTTGTAATATTGTGGGGGAGGTCATAAGATATTGTATATTTTTAGGTATTTCCCTCTTTGGTTTTTTTTAAACCTCTTTTGTTGGGTTTCCCTTTGTCATTATACTATGGTAGGCAAGTCATATTCGAAGATGAAGAGAATTTGTTAGGGAAAATAACCTAATGTTTAGGGATGTATGTTTATTTGAATTGATAGAGTTTGGGTATTAGTCTGTTAAATGAGTTTACAAGGGGTTTTTCATGCTATAGAAAGATTTATAGGTGTTTTGAGTCCTTTTATTGAATTTGTGGTTAAAACTTCTTGTTGGATGATTACACATTGTGTACCCATTACATGATGTGTAACTATCACTATAAATGTCATGAACCAGTGCAGGGCATGAAATGGTTACACATTGTGTAAATTGTTCATGTCATTAAAAAGTCAATATGGTTTACATATTAATCTAAGGTGATAGGGTTTTCTATGTATCCCTGTAAAAATAAATACCCGATATGTAAATGGGTTGCAGGCCATGTAATATCCTGAGTTGTTTTTTAAAGGTGCCCAATGGTAGATTTTTCATTTAAAACATTGCAACCTTTCTCCTCTCAGACCTATGGAATTTCCCCTAAAATTTTTGAGCACCATCCTCCCTTCCAGTCATCCCATTTATTAATCAATCTCTGGTAAGTCGTCCAGGATTGGTTTTCCCTTCTCTCCCTTTGTTCTTTGGGCATTGTGCTGTAACCCTTTGATTGTGGTCATTGTTGGTTTTAATCTAAATCAGTTATGATCAAAGATCCTTCCTGTGATTATATGTGACTTCATCCATTTTTTTGTTTACTGTTGTAAGCATTGTATTAATCAACAGTTAAAGGTAGGGGGTCTAAATCATAACCCTATGGCCTGATTTCAATTATTATGTATATGAAATATTATGATTGTGTTTATACTTGTTTTCAATAATTAACTAATTGAATATAATGATGATAATTCTCTATTGGATTCATTGTTTAACCCCTTTGGATTCAATTGATGATGTGACATGGGTTATATCTTCCCATTGGTTGAGAAAACATTGGAAATTAATTAATTTGTAATGGTTTACATTTTATTTTAGCATGACATGTGATTTAGGTGATTTCTTATTTTATATTCACTATGGAAAATGAATTATTTGATTAATTGAATAAATGGTAATTTGAAAGTCAAATGGTAATTAGCATAATTAACCATTTTCCCTTATGGGGTCATGTTGGGATATACTTGATGTTGTGATATTCGGTTATGGAAAATGCTATGATGATTATATACCTAGGTATGCCCAGACACATGTTGAGATGCTTATATAATTGTCTATGTCTGGATAAATTTTGAGATTAATATATACTGGGCTATTCCCTAACACATTTTCAAATGCTTATATATCGGCCTATGCCCTGACACATGCTAAGATTCTTGTATATCAGGCCATGATCTGACACATGTTGATATTCTTTTTTACCAGGTTAGGCCCTTTCACATACTGAGATGCTTATATACAGGGCTAGGCCATGAATCATGATGAGATGCTTATATAGAGGGCTCGGTCTAGTGACTTTTTATACCATGGGTACATGGTTTTGGTTGGAATGGTTTTGTTACAAGCTCAGAGACATTCCAAAAAGATACTGAAGCAGGTTGTTGTTGTATTTTATAAATTTTAGAATTAACTAATACAAATTTTTATTTCATAATTTTATGCTCTTCATATAAATCTAGTTTGATTGGAAATTGAAGTTTTGACCTACTGAGTTTTAATCACACCCTACTCAAACTGCCGTTTGGTACCAGAATTTTTTTTGTAGATGCAAGTATGGATAAGGGAAAGGGACCTTGTATCTGATTGTTGATTGATAGATGGGATGGAATATGTTGATGAGACCCGCATGGGGTTCGATACTGGGGTATTCTTGAGTTTATTTGTATCATTAAGTCTTTATTCTATCTTTTTTCAGTTTGACATTAGATGCATATTAGTCTAGCATTACATGATTTTTTATTAGTGGTATATTGGTTTTTTTATTTCATAGTTGTGTTATATGGGTTTTTCTAGGTCTATTACATTGATTAGTTTTTTTATATAGATAATTTTGGTATCTATGAAACTTCATACCATGGGGTATAGTCTCTTCACTATACATATCACACCGCCACTACTATTCGGCCATGTGAGAGAGTGCTAGATTGGTGGAAGCTGTAGTAGGAATCACCCAACTTATTCATTGAATAGAGTAGGACCTGGAATTGAAAAAATACATATCCTAAATGAAAAAATTATAATCTAATCTAATATTAAACATACAAATTGAAAACAGAAACAATATAAAATAAAATTTTTTATCACTCAATCAAAGAGGTTGGATGTCATTGTATATGGACGATGATATGATAACAATGAGGATAAGGAAATGGATAGCATCAAGATTGAGGAGGTGATGTCAGCAACATATTTCTCACATAAAAATGGGGGATTGAAAGATACAAGTCTATAAAAAGAGTAATGGAGGATGGGGGTCCTGGTCAGGGGAGATGGGGGCTAGGGTGATGTTAGTGTAATGCCCTGACCCCAAAAGCCTGAAGTCAGTGCACTATTTTATTATATTGGCATGATGACAAGGAATCAAATCCCAATGGACCAATAAGTTTAGTAGTTTGGGAATCCATATTTTATAGATGATACCTACAATACATTGGGAAATCTAAATTACAATCACGATACATAATAAAATTAAGTAAACAGCATCCTTGAAACTCAATCAAAGGGTTTGTCTTCATAACCTGATAAAATGAAACAAAATAAAGGTGATCTCAAATGATCAGTAAGGGTAAGAAAAATGGAATAAATAATTAATCTATGAGAATAAATCAAAATGAAATGGTAAATAGTTGATAAAACATTCCATTCAAATAACTAGATGATGAAAATTCAATATAGGAAGGTAAGAAACTGAAACAAATTCCATTTAATCAATGAACTGAAAATGAAATGTTGCAATAGATATGTCAACGCAAAATCTCAGGGTTGAATAATTACAAAATATAAATTAGTGAAATGATTTATTTTTGGAGTACATGTTTCCTAGGTACATGGAACCAATACCATCAAGACCTTTTACAAGATAGTTTAGCTGTCGGGTAAGAACCCATATATTTTGGCCAACTATTTTTCCCCATGATACTACCGATGCTTTGAGAGGATATCTATAACTGGGACCCACCCATGTCATACTTTTCTAAATAATTTCTCATATCTAATAAAAAATATCAATAGTGAACAATATACTTTATCATATATCAATAATTAATGAAGGATATAGATTTATCAATTATTCTCCAGTTAATCAAATAACTGTCAAAGTAAACATCATATGTAAAATGATATAAAGTTTAGGAAATAATAATATCCATATTATAAAAACATAGATATGAAATGAAATTTATAGGGAAACATTATTATCATAAATTTTTATTTCAAGAGAAACCTGACAATCACAAAATGCAGTGTGATTTCAAAGATAATCATTAAGAATATTCTTGAGGAAAATAATCATTAAACATTACAATGTGTCTCATACCACTTTAAAAAATTTAGATAATAATCACCATGAAGGAATAAAATAAGACTTATAGTATAATTAAATTAATTAGATTAAAGATATAAAATTTTAAATGGAAATATAAACACCATTTAAAAGTGAATTTGATCTTAACAACAAATAAGTGTCAATAGAATGTAAATTGAGACAAAATCTATTACCTTAACCTTACATTATGTTGTGTGGTCGTTATATTCCTTTATAGTGGTTTAAAATATGTTACTAACATCTACCAAAACTATACTGAGGTTTATAATATCATATATTAACATCTTATAATATTTTATTCCAGGTTTTTTAACAACCGTTTTGTTATTTTCACTATGTTGGGAGTTAATTGTCTAGTTTTATCGAGTATATTTGGACTTGTAATTTGTTATTAATATTAACAAGATCATGATTTCATAAACTACAGAATTTAAAAAATGAATTTATTATCATATATATTCAGTACATATGTATTTATACTAATATATAATGTTTGGAGATATGAAATGAAATGCACCGTTCCTGGAGATGGTAAGTCATACGTATGCATGAACACTACTTTCATTTATTTTCAATATTAAATGAAGGAAAATTAAATGATGAATATGTATATTATTCTTCTAGTATCACACTTATGTTATATATGTTACACATTATTTTTAAAACCATCCTTAATAAATTTCATGTATAGTGTGAATGAGTCACATCACTTTGAGGAGGTAGTAGTCCACATTTTCATAAATGATGTTATCGTATTTATAAAAAATGGAAACTATAAGGGTTTGTGTTTAAAATAATTAAATAATAATAAAGATATAATAATTATCATATATAACATATATAAATAGTTCGCCCATCATAATTTCCAGCATAAGTGGTGGTAAAGTAAAAACGAACAATCATTGTTTTGTGGGGCAGCAGTTCATTATACACAGAAAAAATAAGTTATTCACCAATTAGATGGAAGTGTATGTAAATGTAGGTCAAATCAATAGAATAAATAAATAATATTATATTTATTATATGGTTTTTTTAATACATTAATGTAATAAAAATATTTATTGTGTTTGTGAATAGAAACAAAATTAAAGGGGTTGAGAGAAGACGTTACCTCTTAATCGAGTAACATCTTTTGGTTTGTACCAAAAGGCTTCCTTGGATGATATTATATCCTATGGGAGGATTATTGGATGAGGTTAGGGATGTTTAAAAAGATATTTTGTTTGATATTTATTAAGGAAAATTGGCCTGGTAGGTTTGAAAAAGTGGGAGGAGAGGAGGCCTTTTATAGTGGTGGAGGAGTGGGACTCTTGTAATATTTTGATAAAGTAATTACGTACACGTTTTTCACATTGAAAACGCAACTAATAATATAAAAAAATATATAAAATGGATTATAGGGTCTAAATATGGACATACAATGGTTTTTTGATAATTTTATAGGTCATTTGGGTGCTTAAGATTATGGTTTAGTCCATTATTAAGTGCAATTTTACCATAATCATTGTAATTAATTTTCATTACATTCAATAATATGTTTGGTCAAAAACTAAGTTCAAATTATTAAAAATTATAAATTAGTCTCATTCTGACTATGAAATCCATTTTTCCAAATTATAATTTCATAATGGGATGAAAATAATTTATATTCAATCCCATAGAAGAGACGACAATGCATGTTTTTGAAGTAAAAACATCAGAAAGTTTACTATGATTTTACAGTAATATTCAATGTAAAATTGATTCAAAGGACATAAATTGTATTAATTTATAACAATATTAAATAATTAAACTTTAAAAGTAGTATAAATCATAATTTAATGATATTAAAAAATAATATGAAAAATCTATTTTGAACTAAAATTCAGTATGTGTCACCATTCCTTAAAAATTTAATCTTAAAAGAAAACTACCAAAAATTAATTAAAATCTATTTTTTTTTCAAAAATTAATTTCATTTTGATATATTATATTTATAAAAGGGTCAAAAGATAGATTTAAAATGGGTTCTCCAATAAAAGTCGGTAAAAATGTCATAATAGAAATATAGTATTTTATACATAAAATTGGGTTTGTTTTTATATTAAGCCAATAAAATCTATAGGAAGAATATCAAAAATATTTTCTTGTTTATATAAAATATATTTCCCATTAATATAACTCACTAAATATAAATAATTTAATATATTAGGGTAAAAAATATTTCTAAGAATAAAAATAGTTTTCTATAAAAATATTCCATTTATATTCAATCGGTTCTTATACTCATTTATAATTAAATTGTTACCAATTAATTACTTGTGTAAACTATATATTTTCATTATTTTGTTAATACTATTCATAATAGATAGTTTATATCCTACTATATTAAATAATAATATTTTAATAATACATAATTTTTCGGTAAAACTCAGCCTTGTGAGTAACGCAAGCCATCACATGCTAACTCAGTGTTGTAGGAATTGAAATATATAGTATATATCAAATCGATTTAAAATACTAAATATATTAGAAAATATCATAGTATTATATTCCCTTACACGCATGGTGTCATGTGTCATGCACGCTATCAAATATAAGGTTATTACTTCAGAATATTAGGGTGTTATAGTTCGAGTCGGGGATCTGGGTCGTAAGGGACAAGGGTTGCCATGAGAAGGGGAATGAGGAGCCACCATCAGGGGTGGTAGTTTTTGATAACCACCACTAGAGGTTGGGGAGGGGGGTAAAAGTCTAAGGGAGAGGGTGTATGTGGGTTGGGGAGGGGTTGACGACATGGAGGTTGTGGAGAAGAGTCGTTGTTGAGGTCACTATTTTCAGGGGTTGGGTGGTGATCAGTAACAAGGGGAGAGGGAAAACATGGGTCAGGAGGGGTCTTCAGGGGTGTGGGTGAGGAGATAATGTTTGTTAAAGATTTAATGATGTTTTTAATTAAAGAGTCTCTAAATCTAAATGTATTTATTATTATTTAAAAAATAGAAGTGATTATAATAATCTCTACTAATAAACCACCATTGTGCCCTATGTTTTATATTGTAACCCCCAAGACAACCCACCATTTTAACATCTCCAATATCTCCTTAATTTCTTGAGTATTTAACCAAGCCTTAGAGAAGATCATTAGATGAACATCAGGCGAGGTAATGGTGGATGATCTGGTGGTGCAATATGACAATGTTGGGGCCAATAATGTGGGCTTGAAGCGCTGGTTGATCAGGTTTTATGTGTATGGATAAGGTGAGTGGATTTTCAAGAATATAAAGAATATGGGTGGATTTCTGGATGATTATTTTAGAGACATCACCCCATACTAGGTCCTAAGTATCACATACACCTAATACTACTTCAGTGGGCTCTATTAAGCCATCGACATCTACCTCTAGGAGACTCCTCAAAACCATAATATTCTAATCCATTTTGTGTTTATTTTTGTTATTTAGAAGTCTGATTGGGTAATGTGCATGCCCATCCCCAACTTCCATGGGAGGAGACGTCTTAACTTTGTGGACGCCTCAACTATGACAAATCCACCCTCCCCTCCAGCAAAGAATTCACCATGAACCTCATCACCCATTTGACTATTAGCATGCAGTCTTTGATAGATCATTAGGCTTTTCTATTATCATCCTCAACCAAATATGTTGGGGCCCATTGTCTGCTCTTCCTCTGACCCCTATACCGCGGATGCTTGGGGTTTATCGTTTAAAAAAACAAAAATAAAAGTAAGAAAGTAAAATGTAAAATAAACAAACATGTAGGGTTTAAAATGAGTATTAATGTTATTATTCAGATTGATATTCAGATTAGATTATTGATTTTTATTAGTTATCATTTTATTAATCAGGTCCAAGTTCATTTACATTTAATATAGGATGGTTTGACAGCTCTAATTATTATTAATAAAAACTATTTTTTGAATTTTTCAAAATGGGAATAAATACTGTTTTTTATAATTTATATTTCTTGTTGTGAGAATTTGATATCTTCTATAATTTCACTTTAACATGTTCCCACACTTGGCATAGGAGCACATGGAGAGGAAAATTGTGTGAATGAAATTTATGTGTAATCTGGTACTTCAGGGTTTTCTATATCTCATTAATTCTCTTTATGATTCACATAAATTGTTTCTTTAAGACATCATAAATTATGTGTTTCTTCTTGAACACACACCTCTATAATGGTGTTTTCAATCACACACATTCATTTTATTTTTAAGGATTTCTATCCATATATCCAATTGGTCTTTCATGCTTCCTGCGTGTTTTTGAGAATTCTATAACATCATTATGTAATTTTGTCTCTGAGACATCAATTATAGCTGGGTCATTTAAAACTGGAACATGAGGATTAGTCACACCCTTTGAATCAGTAAATGCATCGAGCAATTGATTTTCAAATTCTCAAAAATGTAAATTCTTTTCCAATTTTATCTGAAACTACTTGGTGGGAGGATCAAGAAAAAATAATGTTTTCATGTTCTAGGAAATATCCTCCCTTTGTTTCTTTCCTCCTGCTAATGTTGGGAATATTTCTTTATTGAAGTTACAATCAACAAAACATGTTGTAAATACATCACTAGTTTTTGGTTCAAGATATCCGATGGTGGATGAAGAGTTATATCTTATATATATTCTCAACCTTCATTGAGGTCCCATATTTTTATGTTTTAGAGGAGAAATTGGTACACATACAACACAACAAAAGATTCTTAAGTGGGAGATATTAGACTCTTAGCCAAATTCTAATTTGACCAGAGAGTGCTTATGATATGATATTTGTATGATGTAAATTAATGTTGAGGCATGAAATATTTCTAGACCCCATATATAGATCGGTAGCTTTTCTCTCATTATTAATAGTCTAGAAATATGTTGGATGTGTTTTATTTGCGATTTAGCTAAACCATTTTTTTGTATGAATATGGGTGACTAGATGGTCAATAGTAAACCTCATTACCATATAATAATCATTAAAATCTTGATAGGTAAATTTTGTAGCATTACTTAGGTTTTATTTCTTAATGAAATAATTATAGAATTATTCTCTATATTTAATTATTTGATAAGAAATAGTGAAAACCCATTATAAGAACCTATTTTTGGGCCGAGTGGTTTTTACGTGGGTTTTTTAATTTTTGGAAATTTCTGTATAAGATAAATTTAATACCAAGACTGGGAATGAAGTTCCATGAGTTGGAACCTTTAAAAGTGATGCTATCGGGTTTGGGTAAAGGCACTATGAGTATCTAGGGTGGTTCGATGGGTTTTGGGTGCATCCGAATGAGAAAGGTGGTATTTTAAGGACCTTCAGAGGGCACACAGTTTGTCTAAAACCGTGCGGCCAATAGTAGGTAACCGTGCAGTCTATTTTAGGATGACATAGGTTGTCACAATTTCTATGAATTGTTATTCTAACTATGAGGGAAAGAAAATGTGAGGGGGTTACTTAAACAGGGGGTGCCGCATAGTTTTCCAAACTGTGCAGGTCAAACCATGTAGACGGTTCTATTTATAGAATTATATTAAATTAAAATTAAATGAAGAAAATATTAAAACAAAAACTCTCACCTCCTCCCCTCTCATACAAGGTCCACCCAGGCAGGACGCTTCCCCCCATTTGATGCACAATACCCCTTTACCCCGGCTCCATCCGATCTTCATTTTTTTGGCCGATATTCATATGGATTCTCCTCTTAATCATCAAGGTAGATCATTTACCCTCTCCTCCTTTCATTTAATGCTATTTTTTCATCACGTTGCCATTTGGGATTGGGGTGTCCAAACCTAGGGTTTGGTGATAATTCAGATTATTGATTTCCTCTTGATTGTAGGTTGTGTGGAGGGGGTCTTGAGACCACTTGCTCCGTGTTCTGAAAATCTCCACATAAGGAGAGGCGGTTTAGGACTATTCAGTCCACCACCATCCATTTGAGGTATGGTTTTATACCAATATTTTGTTTCTCACCCTCTAGTTAGGGTTCAATGGTATTCATGAGACCCGTGGAAATTGATGTAGGGAGTTGTTATCAATTCCAGGGGAACACACACATTTTTCCCAAGTATATATATATCTTCCATGCCCTCGTTTCATCATGGTTTGGTGAACACATACATCAGTCTAATGATATATATATATATATATATATATATATATATTGGTAGCGCATGCAGACGAGCGTGCATCTGCTTGAGTTAGAAACCATTGGCTTGGCCATCATTTGATGTAGGGTCCTTAACCTTGCCTTTAATTTCAAAGGTGCAGTAGTTTCTTGTTTACTACTTTTTTTAATTTTGACAATGATCCTGGAATAAACTGCCTATTTTGTGATAAACCATTTGTTAGAATACAAAATCATGTTTTTGTAATAAAACCCCTCAATCGAGGTGTGCTGCCTTCAAGTTAATAATGTAGTGAATAGACTATTATGTTTCCTTGGATTGATGAATTGTGTTTTTTAATGCTTTCCTAGTTAGAGGAAGCTACTAAATTAAAGGAATATATTTTTCTTAGCTAGCATAGGTATGGACTTCTTTTCACATTGACTCCCTTGAGTTAAACACTTCTAAAAAACTAGGAAAGTATATATGGGTGGGTGAGCCCATGTGGTATGCTTGAGGGTAATTTTTTGATTGAGTGGGAATAATGAATAGGTTTTCTAGGGTTGTTTAAATGGTTAATTAAAAACTGTGGATAATGAGTGGGTATAATCATTATATGCCTTGAATGGGAATATGGATTAATAGGTAGGTAAAATCATAGGATGTGTTTAAAGAGGAAATGTCGACATGACAGGGTGTGATCATTGGTTGACATGTGATGTATTTAATTGAAAATGGTGATATGGGTGGGTATACCCATATGGATTAATTAAAAGGAAATAGAACACCTGAGTGGTATACTCATGTTGTGTGTGACATAGGTGAGTGGGTGTACTCACTAAGTGCGTTGTTATGGTTATAAGGGTGTGTATACCCTTATTTTTATGTATCAAGCCTCATTTTGAATTGTGATAAATGACTGGGTAAACCCATGGGAAATGGTTAAACAGATGATATGGAATGGAATTGTAAGGTGGTTTATATGAGTGGGTATACTCATATGGTAAATGATGGAATGGTTTATATGAGTGGGTATGCTCATATGATTTGATTTGTTAAATGGTTTGAATGAATGAATTATATATGCCATGGAATACTTTCCATGGATATAGAATGTTTTATTGGTTTCCTTGGGTTGATTATTCCCCTTGGGTATGGATTCGATGGGATTCCTCATGCCTCGCTACCTTGTGTATCTAGCTTGCTGGTGTTGAGTCAAAAGTTCTCTTTCGACTTCTATATTTTGTTTTTGGAAATCAAAAATGTTTTTTTAATCGTACCGTACCGACTCTATAAATTGTACCATACTGACTCTATCAATCGTACCGTACTGACTCTGTCAATCATATCGTACTGACTCTGTAAATTGTACCGTACTGACTCTGTCAATTGTACTATACTGACTCTGTCAATCGTATCGTACTGACTCTGGAAAATGTATCGTACTAACTCTGCTACTCATACTTTCATTACTTGTTTTGGTACTTAGTCAAAAACAATTGTTTCATATGAATCGTACCATTTCTTATCATCGACATATATCCTGTTTTGACCAATACGATGTCGTTGAGTTAGTTACAAACTAATCAAAACGATGTCGTGCTTTCTGTTTCAATATGACCGTTATGATGCCAGGTGTCCAATTCCCTCCGAGTTTTTCGGAGAAATATGACCGTTGGAGGTAACATGACCGTTGGCACCTGAGGCCTATAAATAGGAGGTCATTTGAAGATGAGAAAAACATTGAATGAGACTTTTTGGAACAACTGTGATACTTTGCTTCAATCAAGATTCTAGAGAGAGATGCTGTGACTTCTCTCATCTACTTTGTGCGTCCGATCATCATATCGAGGGATTTCAAGTAATTGAAAGACAGAGGTGCCGACTACCTACAAAATCGAGAGCTGCCAGGGATAGGTAGACGGACGTTCCGATCATCGTATCGAGGGCTTCCGGGGATAGGCAAACGGACGTTCCGATCATTGTATCGAGGGCTGCCGGGGATAGGCAGACAGACAGTCCGATCATCGTATCGAGGGCTCACCATGGTGTTGGTGAGACAGACCTTTTATCCTAGTTGAAAGGATAACCCTTCTCTTTGGATTAAAATAATTGTTATTCTTTTACATTTCCGCTGCAATCTATATTAGAAAGGAAATTGTTTTTGTTTCCTTTTCTATCTCTTATACATTTGTAATTGTTTTAATTACATCCATTCTATTACATATTGTATTGATTGATTCTATACGCTTTAAGATAGAATCATTCATCTTTATATTACTCTGATTTTTGTGTTCATCTTGAATACAATTGTTTTACATTTCATTAGTATTACATTACATCATATCTTTTATATTCAATACAATTGTGGGTGTTTGTATTTGTATTAGTTTAAGATCATTTAAACTAATCTCTTCAGTGTTAAAACTCAAAAGGTTTTTAAACCTACAATTCACCCCTCCTCTTATATTGTTCCATCTAATAGACATACATATCTATATATTCGATCCAACAATTGGTATCAGAGGTGGTTTTCCACTGATTTGTATTAAAATTTTTATTTCTTTTATATTACTATTTTTTAACTACTTACTACACTAACGTGTGGAGTGGAAATGTTTTTTGTTTTTAGATGGCAGGAATGAATATTGGGTCAATAGACAATCTGAATCCTTCTAGACCACCTATTTTTGATGGAAATGACTATGAGTATTGGAGAGATCGTATGAAGACTTATGTGATCAATACTAGTGTAGACAATTTTATTATGCTTACTGGAGGATACAAAATTCATGACAAAGAAGTCAGTACTTTCACTAACCAAGAGAAGCAAGAATATCAACTGAATTACAAGGTATGCAATACTTTATTATGCTCTATGACCAGGAATATATACAGTCAGATATCTTCATGTGAAGCAACCAACTGTATTTGGATGAAATTGGAAGTCACTCATTTTGGTACATCCAAGGTTATAGAAACAAGGAGAGCAATGCTTCGATCAGAGTATCATGGATTTGTTTTTCCTTATAGAGAGCCATTATGTAAAGTGCAACAACGGTTTATGACAATTGTCAACAGTTTACAATCTATGGGAGAAAAAGGTATTGATGATGAAGCTCTAGTTGATAAAATTACAGATATAATGCCAAATGAATGGGAGTCAAAAAGGACTGCTATTGATGAAAATAGAAAAGTTTCCCAGATTTCTCTAGATGAAATTTTTGGAACTCTTCTACAGCATGAAACGAGAATGAAGAGAGATGCTGATTTAAACAAGAAGAAGAATGGGAATGGAGGTGTAGCCTTTGCATCTAAATCCAAAACACCTGAAAGACTAACAAGATCAAAATCCAAGAAAGTTATATCTGATTCAAGTGATTGTGATCTTTCGGACAATGAGTTAGCCAATCTTGCTCTAAGGATGAACAAGATTGTGGGAAAGAAAGATTTACAATATAGATTCAAAAAGAAAGATAGGAAGGATAAGAAAGATTCAAAGGTAACTTGTTATGAATGTAAGAAAGCAGGATATATAAGGCATGATTGTCCTTTACTAAAAAGGAAAGATAGAAATGAGAAACACTCTCAAAGAAACAAGAAAAAGTTTTATAATACAAATAAAGTATTGAAGGAAAATGATACCTGGAGTGCAAGTGGTAGTGATTCTTCAGATGATTCTTCAGAATATGAGTCCTTAGGACAGAGGAATATCGGACTCTTAGCCAGATTACCTATTGTAGATCATTGTCTCATGGCTAAGGTACATAATGCTGAAGCTATTACAAATGTATCTTTGAATGCAAATTGTACTGATAATAGATATTATGAATCTTCAAATGATGAATCCTCATCATCAGAAGATGATACTTTACCTTCTTTTGAATAAGTGTCTAGATTTTCTAAATAACATGAAAATGAAAATTCTAAACTCAAGAAAAGGCTTGGGAAAGAAAATTCTTGAATTTCAATCTTGACTAAAGAAGTATCAGATCTTTCTAAAGATCTTGATGTGAAAACTTCTGATTTTGAAAATATTTTAAAAACCCTTGAGGAAGTTAAATATGATAAGGATAAACTTTCTAAGGACCTTGAAACTGTAATTTCAATGAAAAATATTTTAGAGCCTAACTCTAGTTCAAATTCAAATGTTTTGGAAAATAAGAATTTGGTTTTAAAACTAAAGTCAGAGATTTTATCCTTGACGAAATGTTTGTCAAATTTTACTCATGGAAAGGAAAACTTTGATAGGATGTATTCTCAAATTAGACCTTTGAGAAATCGTTCTGGTCTTGGTTATACTTATTCCAAACCTGTTTTTCGCAATAACTATTTTGTCCCTCAAAAAACCACTTTCTGTTCTAAGTGTCAATGTGGTGGACACTGGAGAAGAGATTGTTCTCTTAACAAAACTCAATCTTTAGTGTTTCATAAAGCTCATTTTTTCAAAACAAATATGGATTCATAAAATTCTTTTATCTAACCCTTCTGGATCCAAACAAGTTTGGATTCCGAAAATCTAATTGTTTCTTTTTCAGGAGAATGAGAAGTGTACCAATAAGTATGTTTGGTACATGGATAGTGGTTGTTCTCGACACATGACTGGAAACAAAGATCTCTTTGAAAAAGTTATCAAAACAAAAGGCGGAAAAGTCACCTCTGGAGATAATGCTCAAGGAAAGATTGTTTGTATAGGTAATATTGTTTTTCTTGGAAAAGTTCGTATCTCAAATGTATTGTTTGTTAAAGGTCTTATGCACAATCTCATCAGCATTAGTCAATTATGTGATGAAGGTTACCTTGTGAATTTTAGAAATGATAAGTGTCTTGTTCACAATTCCAAGGATGAGTTCATTCTATCTTCCCATAGGCAAGAGAATGTTTACACTATTAACATAGAAGACCTTAGGAGCCAAAACTTACCCTGCTTAAGTGCAATAGAAGACCAATCATGGCTATGGCATAGAAGACTAGGACACTGTAATCTAATAAACCTTAGTAAACTCTCAAAGAAAAGACTTGTGAAGGGGATACCAGACCTTAGATATGATTCATCAAAAGTCTGTGATCCTTGTCAATTTGGAAAGAAACATAAAACTTACTTTAAATCAATTAATGAAGTTTCAACTTCTAATGCATTACAGCTAGTACGTATGGATCTTTTTGGTCCTTCACAATCTGGAAGCATTGGAGGAAAATACTATGTATTTGTTTTAGTTGATGACTTTACTAGATTTACATGGGTCTACTTTCTCACAAAGAAATCTGAATCCTTTTCCTATTTCAAAACTTTTAGAGCCCAAGTTAAAAATGAGAAAAACCTACCGTTGATAACTATTCATAGTGATCATGGTGGTGAATTTCAAAATTCCGATTTTGAAACTTTTTGTAGTAAGAAAGGTAGTACTCACAATTTCTCAGCTCCAAGGACTCCTCAACAAAATGGTTTTGTTGAAAGAAGAAATCGTATTCTTCAGGAAATGACTCGAACCATGTTGAGTGAATACTCAATTGCTAAGCACTTTTGGGCTGAAGCTGTTAGTACTACCTTTTATAATATAAATCGTGTTTTAACTAGACCATTTCTTAATAAAACCCCTTATGAGTTATGGACTGGCCGAAAACCTAAAGTTTCATACTTCAAAGTTTTTGGATGCAAAGTATTCATTCTGAATACAAAAGAAGATCTACACAAATTTGCACCAAAATCTGATGAAGGAATCTTTCTAGGCTATTCTAAAACCTCTAAGGCTTATAGAGTTTTCAATAAAAACACCTGTACTATTGAGGAAACAGTACATGTAAAGTTCGATGAAACCGATCCTTTTGTTTTCAACCAAACCAATCCTACATCCTCGGATGTGTTTTCTAAAAATGTTTATCAACCATTATTAGAATATCACTCTGATGAGGAAAATGTTCAAGATAGTATTCCTGAAACATTTACCACAGAAGATTTTCAACCATACATTGATGAACAGGCTTTACAAAACCCAAATCAATTGTTTCTTAGGAATCATCCCAGTGATAACATCATTGGTGATGTAAATCAACCTATAAGGACCAAAAATTCCTTAAGAAATGAAAAGAACATCTTGCTTTTCCTTCCCAATTCGAACCAAAAAGCCCAAGTGAGGCCTTAGGTGATGATGATTTGATCAAAGCAATGCAAGATGAACTAAATAAATTTGAGAGGAATCAAGTATGGACTTTAGTTGATAGACCTAATGAAACAACTATGATTGGTGTAAAATGGGTTTTCAGAAACAAATGTGATGAAAATGGAATCATTGTAAGAAATAAATCAAGACTTGTTGCTAAAGGATATAATCAACAAGAGGGAATAGACTATGAAGAAACATATGCTCCTGTAGCTAGACATGAATCAATTCGTATTCTATTAGCCTTTGCAGCATATTTCAATTTCAAACTATTTCAAATGGGTGTCAAATGTTATTTTCTAAGTGGTTTTGTTCAAGAAGAAGTTTTTGTCGAACAACATCCTGGTTTTCAAGACCCAAAACATCCTGATCATGTTTTAAACATACCAAGGCTCTATATGGTCTTAAACAAGCCCCTAGAGCATGGTATGATAGACTTACAGGATTTCATTTACAAAACAATTATACAAAAGGTACAACAGATCCAACACTTTTTATAAAAATGGAAAACAAAAATGTTTTGATTGTTCAAATCTATGTTGATGACATCATATTTGGATCAACTCAGAAATCCATAACTGATTCTTTTTCAAATTTAATGAAATCTGAGTTTGAAAATAGTATGATGGGTGAGTTAACATTCTTTTTAGGTTTTCAAATTTCTCAAAAACCAGAAGGAACATATATATCTCAACATAAGTATATAAAATATTTACTCAAAAAGTATGGATATGACAAAACTAAAAGTATTAGCACTCCAATTGGTACCTCAAATACACTTGATCTTGATGAAACTAGGAAACTAGTAGATCAAACAATCTTTAGAGTTATGATAGGAAGTTTGCTATACTTGATAGCTAGTCGACTTGACTTAATGTTTTCTGTATTCTTATGTGCAAGATACCAATCTAATCCAAAAGAGTCTCATTTAAAAGCCGTAAAGAGAATCTTTCAGTATTTAAAAGGCACTATGGATTTAGGTCTTTTTTACTCTTCTGGGAATGATTTTGTTTTAAAAAGTTTTTCAGATGCTGACTTTGGTGGTTGTAGAATGGATAGAAAAAGTACATCTGGAACATGTCATTTCTTAGGAGATTCCTTGGTTTCTTGTTCCTGCAAGAAACAACACTCAGTAGCACTATCCACTACTGAAGCTGAATATGTAGCAGCTGGAAGTTGTTGTGCTCAAGTACTATCGATGCAACACACACTCACTGACTATGGATTGAGTTTCTCCAAAACTCAAATTCTTTGTGATAATACAAGTTCCATAGCTCTTAGTAAGAACCCAGCACACCACTCTCGTGAAAAACACATAGATGTTAGGCATCACTTTCTTAGGGATCACACACAAAAAGGAGATATTATTCTACAATTTATCGGAACACAAGAACAACTTGCTGACATTTTTACAGAGCCATTACCATCCGATAGATTTGAGTTTATAAAACAGAAGCTAGAAATGATTACATTAAAATAATCATTCATATATACTTCATGTTTTACAATTCTCCTAACATTAAAAAACTCCCTTTGAAAGGGGGAGGACATTTTTTCTATGTTTTTTATGTTTCTTTTTATCTTATGTTCTTTAACTATTTACTCTCCGGGTATGTGTTTTTACTTTTCTGTTTATTGTATTGACAGTTTTATCATATCATTCATTTTTCTATTTATCGTATTGACAGTTTTATCGTGTCATTCATTTTTTTGTTTATTGTATTGACAATCTTATTATTTACATTATCGACCGATGATGGTAACGAATTTCTTTTCCATCGTATTGACCAATGATGGTAACAAATTTCTTTTCCATCGTATCGACCGATGATGGTAATAAATTTCTTTTCCATCGTATCGACCGATGATGGTAATGAATTTCTTTTCCATTGTATCAACCGATGATGGTAATAAATTTCTTTTCTATCGTATCGACCGACGATGGTAATGAATTTCTTTTCCATCGTACTAACCGATGATGGTAAAGAATTTCTTTTCCATCGTATCGACCGATGATGGTAATCAATTTCTTTTCCATCATACTGTCCGATGATGGTAATGAATTTCTTTTCCATCGTATCGACCGATGATGGTAATAAATTTATTTTCCATCGTACTATCTGATGATGTTAATGAATTTGTTTTCCATCGTACTAACCGATGATGGTAACGAGATTGTTTTCCATCGTCTTGTCAGTTCATGGTAACGAGATTGTTTCCCATCGGCTTGTCAGTTCATGGTAACAAGATTGTTTCCCATCAGCTTGTTAGTTCATGATAACGACTTTGTTTTCCATCGGCTTGTCGATTGATAGTTTTATTTTATTTTATTTCGTACGGTTGTGTATTCTTTAATCCTAAAAACCAACAACAACCTTACATTCTCCGGCAGGTATTTTCCATTTTTTTCTTTTTCCATTTTTCATTTTTAATCCTAACCATTGATCTGTTTTCCTCTAATCCTTACCGTAGAAGATCAATGGTCACCCCTTTTTCGCCTATAAATAGACCCCCCCCTCCCCAAACCCACATTGGTTTTTCAGGTTTTGAGGCGAAGCTCTGCTCCACCGGTTTTAAATCATCGTACGATAGTTCATCTGCATCACCTTTATGTCTCAATCCTCTGCTAACACTCCCGCCGAAATGTCTTCAAAGACTTTTACAGTGAAAGTCTTTAACAGAGAAAGGTTAGTTTCTCGGGACTTTTTTGATTCGTATGATTCCCCAATCAGAAGAATCATTCTATTTCAAGGATGGGAACATTTGTGTGTTGAAAGACCTGTTTCTCAAGATCCGGTTCTCTTTGATGAAGTCTGTTAGTTTTACAAAACTGTATCTTTCGACAAAGACATGACTATCAATTTTGCTGTGTACGATAGAAAGTTGTCTATCTGTAAAACAAGCGGCTCATTTTCTGAATGTCCCAATAGAAGGGGATTCTTTCTGTCCATCTCATAAACTACCAGAGGAAGTTGGTACGTTTAATAGAGAAAGTGCTGAAAAGTCTTTGTTTGTAATTAATGATGAAAAGAGAAAAGTGTCTCATCTTTCTCCGGACAATCGGTTTGTGACTTTATGGATGAAAGGTTTTCTTATCCCAAGGAAAGGGGATAGAGAAACTATGAAAGTTTCTGATATATTTATGCTTGACTATCTTGTAAATATGAGAAAAGTAAATCTCATGGGGTATGTTTTTGAAACCATTAAGAATGTCAAGACAAGAGGGATTAAGTCCCAAATGATTATGTATCCAGCCATCCATACAAAGTTTATTCTCGAAAGTATGAAGTTTTGTAACATTCCTTTGAAAGGAAACCCCATATATCTGAAGCCATCCTGGATTAGAAAAAGTACTTTGAAGAAGTTGAATGTTTGTTTTGATCAGAATTGAAAACTTTTTGTCAGAGATGTAGAAGCTGAATTGGCTCAGAATCAATCGGCACCTATGCCAGCCAAAGACATTCAATCTACTGGTGTTACTCAAAAGTCTGATCCACAAACAAGTTCAAAGCCTAAGAAGAAGCCAAGGTACAGTAAGGAGGTTGTATCCAAATGGAGAAAGGATAAGGAACAAAGAAAGGAAGGTGATCCAAAGTTCGATCTTGACCTGACTGAGGCTTTTGCAGAAAGAATAAGGGTAGAAGAAACCCTTCAGGATGAAAAGAAAAACAAAACAGTTTTGAAAAGAAAGGCTCAAGACTTTGATATCTCTAAAGTCTTGAAAGCAGTTGAGGAAGCTAGTGCTCAACTTAACACAGAAGTGCATCAAGAGCCCATCATACAGAGCCTTCCTGAGAAAGAAAAAGGAAAACAAATGATGGAAGAGATAGAAGAAGTGGAAGAGGAGGAAAGTGATTTTCTTTTAGAATTTCTTCAAAGTTCGAAGAAGAGTAGGGAGGAATCAGTTCAAAAGCTGAGTGAAGGTGTTCAACAAACCCCTCATGCCGATCAAGCATGAACACCAGATAGATTTTCTCCTTAAGAAAAGCAAGGTGATCAATCCCCTCACACTGATAAAGTTGTTGTCATTAGTGACAAAGTGGAAGAAGAAAGAAAGCAGAAAGAAAAAGAAGAAGGAAAACAGCCAGTTGTAGATTCAAGCTGATCAAATGAACTGGCTTCGTACGATGAAGATACTGATTGAGAACATACAATCTCTCTCAAGAAGAGTGATTACATTGTTCATGTTTTGAGAAGGATTGAGAAGACCATTCCATATTTCCCGAGGCTGGAATGGAATATTGATTTTATTACTGAAAATAAAAAGAAGAATTTTGGCTCTGTAAAAGAATTAAGAAAGAAAGTTATGTCAGTTGAAGCCGATTTAAAAGTTCTTTCATAATGTTCGGTTGCTCATAAGAAGGCATGCAATAAGATGACCAAGTGGTCCTACAAAACACAGAGCTCAATCAATGACCATGAGATAGAAATTAAAGATATAAGGAGGTTGTCAAATGAGCTTACAATTGCTTTCAATAAACTTGACAGAGAAATGGTAGAAAGGTTGAATCTTTTGTCTTCTCAACGAGCCGATGTTCCTTCAGTAAAAGACTTGCAAGAGAGAATGAATGCTTTTCAATCTGAATTCTCGAAGGTTTCATCTTTCAAGGATGAAATGGTTTTATTGAAGAAACAAAATTATGTGCTATCTAAAGATAACAAGAATCTGCAAGAAAGAATTGATACTCTTGAAGAAGTAATCAGGGTTTAGGAAGAGACAATCAAAAATCAGGATCAACTCTTTGTAGACCAACGAGACCTTCTCAGGTCTCAAGGTGATGCTATTTCTGAAGACAAGAAGGAGATAAAAAATATGAAGGCGGTTATTCATGAGTTGATCAAAAAGGAGAAAGAAAGAGGAAACAAGTGACTTGTATTTTGTTCTCATGTTTAGTATTGTTTTTTATCGTAATGAAATTTCTTTTATCCATTGTCTTGTGTTTATTTTATAACTCCTTCAGACAATTCAAGATTACCCCTTTCTTTTTGAAAATCACAAAGGGGGAGAATTCTTACAAAGGGGGAGAATGTTTTATAAAGGGGGAGAATGCTTTACAACACTCTTAAGGAAAATCTACGAATACAATCCTTAGGAAAGTCCATACCTAAGGGGGAGTTAGTTGTATTCAAATTCATATTCAGAAGAGTTTCCAATAACTCAGGAGGAGATAAGTATTTCTTGTTATATTTTCTTTATGTGTTGTGCTTTCCAAAAAGGGGGAGATTGTTGAGTCAAAAGTTCTCTTTCGACTTCTATATTTTGTTTTGGAAATTACAAATGTTTTTTTAATCATACCGTACTGACTCTGTAAATTGTACCGTACTGACTCTTCCAATCATACCGTACTAACTCTGTCAATCGTATCGTACTGACTCTGTAAATCATACCATACTGACTCTGTCAATCGTACTATACTGACTCTGTCAATCGTATCGTACTGACTCTGGCAAATGTATCGTACTGACTCTACTATTCATACTTTCATTACTTGGTTTGGCACTTAGTCCAAAACACTTGATTCATATGAATAATACCATTTCTTATCATCGACATATATCTTGTTTTAACCAATATGATGTCGTTGCGTTAGTTACAAACTAATCAAAACGATGTCGTGCTTTCTGTTTCAATATGACCGTTATGATGCGAGGTGTCCAAGTCCCTCAGAGTTTTTCAGAGAAATATGACCATTGGAGGCAACATGACTATTGGAACATGAGGCCTATAAATAGGAGGTCATTTGAAGCTAAGAAAAAACAACGAATGAGACTTTGTGGAACAACTGTGATACTTTGCTTCAATCAATATTCTAGAGAGAGATGCTGTGACTTCTCTCATCTGCTTTGTGCGTCCGATCATCGTATCGAGGGCTTTCAAGTAATTGAAAGACAGAGGTGCCGATTACCTACAAAATTGAGGGCTACCGGGGATAGGCAGACGGACGTTCCAATCATCGTATCGAGGGCTGTCGGGGATAGGCAGACGGACGTTCCGATCATCGTATCGAGGGCTGCCGTGGATAGGCAGATAGACAGTCTGATCATTATATCGGGGGCACACCAAGGTGTTGGTGAGACATACCTTTTATCCTAGGTGAAAGGATAACCCTTCTCTTTGGGTTAAAAGAATTGTAATTCTTTTACATTTCCACTACTATCTGTATTAGAAAGGAAATTGTTTTTGTTTCCTTTTCTATCTCTTATACATTTTTAATTGTTTTAATTACTTCCATTCTATTACATATTGTATTGATTGATTCTATACGCTTTAAGATAGAATCATTCATCTTTATATTACTCTTATTTTTGTGTTCATCTTGAATACAACTGTTTTACATTTCATTAGTATTACATTACATCATATCTTTTATATTCAATACAATTGTGGGTGTTTGTATTTGTATTAGTTTAAGATCATTTAAACTAATCTCTTCAGTGTTAAAACTCAAAAGGTTTTTAAACCTACAATTCACCCCCCTCTTGTATTGTTCCATCTAATAGACATACATATCTATATATTTGATCCAACAGCTGGGAATCACATAGGAAATGTCAATACACATGCTCCATGGACTCCAACTAGTGCCTAGACCGAGTTTCCACTGGGATAACCATATAACTCGATGTGGATGCCTTGGACGTGTTCCTTGTATCCAACCCTTAGTGGTCTAGATTTCTTATGTGGATGCCTTAGTACATGACACATTGGATCCGACCCTTTTTAGTCAATAATTATCATTAAGGAATGACCATGAGGTATTTGATACACTTAAATATATTTCTTGGCCTCGGTAAATAGTGAAATGTGGTCATACGGGATGGTCATGTAGGTATGACATGTTGGATGTATGAAAAGGCCATGTTCATTATTTATTTGTGCATTATTTGTAGCTTCCATGCTAAGGGAGCTTGACTGTTTGTGCAGGGAGCCTTGAGGGAAATTTGGTATCACTATTAGTAGTTTCCATGCTATGGGAATTTCATACTTGTAATTACAGCTTATGTATTTACCTACACAATGCATGTTTAAATATTTCACATATCAGTTAGGGCTTGACACCATGGGTTCCGACCTACTGTGATGTTATCCCACACCCTGCTCAGGTACCATTGGTGGCTAAGTATACTCAGCTTATTTTCATGGATTTGGATCTATGATTGTGCTAATTTATCTTATAACTTGGAGTTAAGAGAAAAGGACTCAGCTGGAGCTCGGGATGCTAACGGTGATTGCCTTTAAGATTTTCTATCTTTTTTCAGTCTTGTAAAGATTTTTAAAGCATGTTGTATTGTTTAATAATTTGAAATTATGTATCATCATCGACCTGCATGAATTGTATAAATTGGCATTGGCCATATTTCTATATTCAGTTGATATTACAATTGTCTTCCTCTGCTTTAATTATTTCTTTATACTGCTTCTTCTACTGTTTGAGTTTTTCTATCTATTACAAATGTGCACTCCGAATATGAGGGTATAGTCTCCCCACTAACTACATTACGACTTCATTACTAGTCAGTAGCCTCTGGAATATGGGGAGATTTGCTTGAGGTCATGTGGTGACCGGTCTGACTACTAGTTTAGTGAAAAGTCGGGTTGGGATGTTTTAAAGTTTTATAAGAGCCTATTTTTTCCTTTTTCTTGCTATTTTGAACGTGTAGATAGGAGACTAGTAATGTATTTTCACATGGTAGATAGTTGTACTTGGGACTGATCAACCCATGTATTAAAAATGACCAAGTGATCAGGGCTAGGAATTGATGTTATACTATTAATGTTATAATTGATGTGATTTCACCTTGGGTGAATGTTATATTTTCCTTGTCTTACTGATTTTTGGAATTTTGGTACATTTTATTTGGCAGGAATGGTAAGGATTTGACATGACATACATCATATTAGGCACTTATAAATTCACATGCCATGCATATAACATGCCATGTAGTTTCATTAGTAGGATGACTGCTAATTTTGGTTTTTATCCTTGGGTGAGGGCCATGCCTTTTATTTTCTTTAGCATTCCTAATTTTATAACATGATTAGATGATTATATGCCATGTTGTCTCTATTTTTAACATGTTTTTATATTCTTACATGTTTCTGTGTTATATAATGTTTATGAGTTACTACATTTGATAACATGGAAGAGGTGTTTAGATATGTAAATGGTTACATGGGATGAATTTGTTGGCTATATATAGAATGAGACCCAGTTTCATTTATAAGGTGTATGGGAACCTTGTTAATGGGAAAAGAACAACCCATGTATTTGAAATATTTAAAAAAGTTATTCTAAAATTAAAATGTTAGTGGAATTGGATCTGATTAATGAGATCCAATTTTCATTTTATGATGTGTATGCACAATTTATGAATTATGAAATTTAATCCCATATTAAATATAGTGTCATGATGCATTTGAAATTATGTAATATGAAGGCTGATATGTTTTGAAATTAAATGATTTTATTTAATTAATTGGATCCAAATTCTAGAGGTAAGGTGTATGGGCATCTTACCGATTGATAGATGGCCACCCATGTGACTGAGAATTTATATAACTACAGTGTGTTTTGGAATGATTATAAATGTAGAACTATTGAGTTTTGAATTGACATGTTTTAGTTAATTTTCAAAATTCTCAACTGGACCCAAGTAGGTTAGTTGGGAGATAGTTTTTATGAGATGAACTGTCATGGGGTTGCTTTTTGAAGAACTTAGGTAAAATAAATGGGACCCTCATAGGCCACCTAATCAATTAAAAGAAATTTAGATGCCAAATTTCTTATTTACAATGAAATGTTACTAAATGTTAAATGTTTTAAAAGCAAGTAGATGAACCTTTCATGTTTTTCTTATAGGGACTTGATTAAAACAAAGTTCCTATATGAGAAAAGGTATGTGTGGGTTGTTAAAATTATTTAAAATTATTTATGGTAGAAATGAATTAATGATATGGTTTTAAATTGAAACCTGAAGTGGGTTCCTTTGTTTAAACCATTTTGGAAGAGTAGTTTTAGATTTTTTGATGATATGCCTGGAACGGTGACATGAGCGATCATATGTAATATATTTATTTTAACCATGGCTTAATTAAAGGGGAATTTTGAGCCTAGTGAAATATGTTTTACATGATTGAGGGATAGGGTTGATGCATATGCTTCATAAGGGGTTAGATCATGGTAGGTATCTCCCTTAGAGCTTGATATTCCTTACTCCTGCTGTGAGATTTTGGACATTGGTTCCATTTGGGTGTGTTTTTACCTAGTATAACTTTTGGGTTTTAAAGGACAACCATGTTCGGAGGGGTGGTCACCGTATCTTGATCCTTGGTATGGGAATTATCATAGAGTAATTATTCGTTTAGCAGGTTAGACATGCCTTGGAAATGATCAGCTATTTAGGAGGTCGTGTGAACCTCTCTTTTCATCAGTGATGAATGACTCGGTTAGTCATTATCCAAGTTACAATTGTATGAGATGATGTAACATACCAGTTGATTTTGTTCTGATTTTTGAGGTTTGTGATGATGAGGACATTATTTGGTTAACTCAAGGGTAGAGTAACTAGGGAATGAAGGTATGTTCGTCCCACTTATTGGGAAGAATTTTTTGGGACTCGAGTGTTTGGAGCCGGTTGGTTTGATTTGGATTTTATGCCAAATGTTTTGATGTGGTGATTGTGTCTTGTGGAACATCAGTTGTGCATTTAATGTGTTTCTGAGATAGAGCACTTGTGAGTGGAAGGAATTTTCTTTTGATGACAACTGCACTCCCAATATTTTTAGCGTCACATCAGTTTGAGGGTACATGTTGTTGCTTGCTTGGCAGCAAGAATTTGATGAGGATGGTGGTATGCACAACCCTTTAGACACTCTACTAGGTTTGGAGGAGTTTTAATGGTAAATCTTGAATGAATTATAATTCTTTAGGTGGTATAGGAATCGGGGTTCAATTGTGGATGCATCGACATGTGAATTTAGACTATTGTAAAGACTCTTCTAGAAGTATTTCGACCGATCCTCTTGGTGACTTTGGTTTACTCTTAGTGTGATCTTATGAATGAGATGATCATTCCCCCTATCATGGCCTCATCTTAGAGGCACTAATATGGCGTTGATCTTATGCCACACTAATATCTAAATATTCATTGGGATTGGTAAGTTGTTTTTTCTGGGTTGTACGCATGATGCATGGTTCTTTGGCTTACTCCCTCATTCATGCTGAGAAACGAATGTTTTAAAATAGATGAGTGATGTCTTGTTCTATGAATTTCACTAAAATTTAGGTAAGAACCTTTTTGTACATTCTTGTGTTAGTTGATGAATGCCTTGGGGAGGAAGGCTTTGTGGTTCTGTTCATGATACATCGACCGTCTGAGCTGGGAATCTTCATTGGTTGTTAGCTTGAAGTGGCTTGGTTTGTTCCCTTTTTTTCTTGAGGTATATGGTTGGTGATGAAAATGTGTTAAAGGAATTTCTATGGTTTAAGGGCGAGTGTGGTTTATGGATTGATGATGGCTTTCAAATAAAGCATGCATGACCAGTTGTTGTTGGCTGATTGATAATCGATATTTCGTTCGATGAGGTCACTATTATGGAATTGGAAGTAATCAGGTTCTCCAGTTAAATAAGTCATTTGAGACGCATCACTTGGATTCGTATAAACATTCCCCCTTAAGCAATTCCAAAGAAAGCACCAACTGGAATATGGTTAAAGAGATGTTGATGAGATCATTTCTCTAGTTGTGTGGTCTTCTTAAATAGCCACTTTGATGTTTTGGATTGGATTGTGAGCTTTGTCTTGGTTTTTATGGTCTTAAGCACCATGGGCTTGTGAAATGGTTAAAGGTACATTTCACGTTTGGAAACTAAATGAGGTATCTTGATCTAAACCTCATGAACTCTATGGGTTGGGTGATGTGTTCATATTTCCCAAAAGCTTCGTGGGGACGATAAGTTTTAAGGTGGGTAGATTGAAAGAACCTGTGTCTTGGACTAGGTGGTTTTTATGTGGGTTTGTTTTATTTTTTCTTCCAATTACTGGATAATATTAAATTAAAACCGAGCATTGGAATGAAGTTCCATGAGTTAAAACCCTTAAAAGTGATTTTATTGGGCTTGGGTAAAGGATTGATGAGTTTCTCGGGTGGTTTAATGGGTTTAGGGAGTATCAGACTGGGAAAGGCCAGTTTTTATAGACCTACCGAGGGTGCATTGTTTGTTGGAAACCATGTAGCTCATAGTTGGTAACCGTGCAGACTATTCCAGGTGGATAGAGGTTGTCACACGGTCAGTTCATGGTTAGTCTAATCATGCAGGACAGATCATATTAGGTGGGCTTCTTAAACATGATTTGTCGTTCGGTCAGTGAATGATTTTCCAAACTTTACAGGTCAAATTATGTGGATGGGTCTGTTTGAAGAAATAAATTAAATTAAAATTAAATTATAAAAATAATTAAACATAAAATCACCCCTTCTTTCATCTCATACATGACATACCTAGATAGGGGCTTTCCCCTTTGACACGTGACACCCCTCCACCCCGATTCCCTTTGATATTCAATTTTTTTTGGACGATTATCCTGTGGTTTCTCCTCCTAATCATCAAGGTAAGTCATCTTGCCTCTACTCTCTAATTTTTTTTCCATTTTTTGGTCTCTAAAACATCTAATAAGGGGGGGGGGGACTAGGGTTTGGTTATAATTTGGATTTTCAATTTCCTCTCGTTTTTAGGTTGTGCAGAGGATGTATCGGGATCCATTTGACTATGTTCCAGAAATCACTGCTGAAGGTGTGGTAGTTTAGGCCGATTCGGTCCATAGTTGTCCATTTGAGTTAAGGGTTTATACAATTTTTTTTCACACCATCTATTTAGGATCTATTAGTGTCTATGAGACCTAAAGAAATCGATGTAGGGACTTGCGATCAATTCGATGGGTGCACACACATTTTTCCCTGGTATAAATATATAAGGATATATATATCTTCCATGTGCATGTTCCCCCGGGGTGTGGGGAACACATAAATCCTTTTAAATATATATATATATATATGGAAGTATGTGAAGGCTAGTGGGAAGCTACTTGAGTTAGAAATATTTGGCTTGGCATTCCTTTGAGGTCGAGTCCTTAACCATTCCTTTTATTTAAAAATTACAGTAGTTGATTATTTACTGTTTTTGATAATTTGTGCACCTATCCTGGAATGAACATATTATTTTCTGTTCAATAATTTTTTAGAATAAAAAATCATGTTTTTTAATAAAATCCCTTAATCAAGGTGTGCTACCATCAATAAAAAAATTTAAGAATGAACTATTATGTTTGCTTGGATTGAGGAATTTTGGTTTTTCTTATGATTGTCTAGTTTAATGATGCTATTAAATTACAGGAATGTGGTTTTCTTAGATAGGATAGGTACTTCCTCCTTTTCATGTTGATGCTGTTAAGTTAAACTATTCTAATGAACTAGGAAATGATATATTGGTTGGTGAACCCATGTGGTAGGCTTGAGGGTAATTTGTTAATTGAGTGGTAATACTCAAAAATTTGGATTGGTATGATTAAATGGTTAGTTAAACAATGATGGATAATGATTGGGTATAATCATTATGTTTCTTGAATGGAAAAAATGGATAAACAGGTAGGTAAACTCACAGGATGTGTTTAAAGAAGAAATGTCAACATAAGAGGATTTGCTCATTGGTAAATGTGTTATATATTTAATGGTAAATGGTGATATGGGTGGGTATACCCATATAGATTGTTTAAAATGAAATGGAACACCTAAGTAGTATTCTCATGTTATGTGTGACATAGGTGAGTGGGTGTACTCAGTGTATTGCTATGGTTATAAGGATGGCTATGTAACGACCCAAAACTGGAGCCACTCAACTAGTGCCCCGTACCTGCTTCGCCACATGACCTCAAGTGCATTTCCTCAAATGTCAGAGGCTTCCGACTAGTAGCGAGGGCCTTGGTGAGTCATTGAAGAAACTATTCCCTCATTTGGTAAAGTATACAAGGGGGGGGGGGGATAACAGTTAATAGCGGAAGTAGTAAAAAACATACAATAACTGAAACAAAACAGCGGAGGTAATGAATATATAGTAATGATTATAATGATGCAGCATGTACAAGTATCTAGGAAAACAGAAAACACAACAACGTGCTGAAATACAATTGAGAAAAAAGTAATAAAAGTAAACAACAACTCCGGTAGCATCGCAAGCCTAAGCTCAGTCATATGCTCTCCAGCTCCAACCCGCAATCATGTACCTGAAGTAGAAGGGCCACAATCCTTATACACACCTACAACCATGTAACCTGTTTGGGCCAAAAAGTAGGACCCATACAGGGTGTGAGACTAATCCCAATAGGAAACCACCACAAGATCTGTGCCCTACTGTCAGTGAGCAATATAACAAAAGTAATGGAAATAAATGCAGCAGAGAAACAAGAGTACACTAAAGTAAACAATAATAAAAATATCCATTCCAATTTATTTATTAATTAAATTCAATCATTTAATTATCAACAAATAAATCAAGAAAATAGCTCTATATTCCCAAGGCATAGCAAGTAACACAACATGTATCTCAGCAGACTACCTAAACAACAAGCAGTACCGAACACAAGCTTGTTCTTTGGATTGGTGGGCTTGTCACAACCAACCAAAAAATACTCACTCTGACTCTCTGGATGGCTCATACTGGCAGACCCCTCTAGTCAAGTACTCATACAAAGGAACATACACTCTGGGAAGCTCTCACTGTCAATTCCCCTGCGGTCTGGTGACGATAGTTATAGACTCTCTGAGGAAGAAATTACATCTAATTCCCCATGTATTCTCGATATGTAACAGAGGACACTCGGAGGAAGCACAAATTCCAATTCTCGTAGGTCCTGTGAATGATAATAATTTATAACAGACTCTCTAGGGAAGCCCTTAATCGTCAATTCCCTCTTTAGTCTACTTCACCAAGTTCACACAGCCCTGAGTAGTCCAGTCATGCGTAATCGACTGTCAGCAGCCCTAAGTATGTTCAACAAACTACTTGGTTAATAGCTAAAATGCATCAGAAGCATATAAACAGTAGGAAATACATGCAATTAATTATATCAAGGTAGGCAATCAATGCAACGAGGTCTGCCTCACAGGAAACCTAATCCAAACGACGATAAACATCCAAGACAAGGGAAACACCCATGGGGTGACCCTCAAACATGCTAACAAGAAAACATTATTCATCTAAAGGCCTCAAGAATACACTCAATCTAAGTAGATAATAATTTAGAATCAAAACCCTAACCCAACACACCCGATACATGGGTATCTGACACTTTTTCACCAAAACTCAAAGAAATTAAACGTAAGGAAACAAACCATATACCTCGATCCTAGAATATCGATATACTTGAACCTCGACCCATGAATCAGCCTAGAATGGATTAGATCTCCAAAACGTATAAAACATTCAACCTACGATAACTCTCATAAGTGAAAGAATCAGGAAACGTGGCCAAAGAAGAACCAATAACTCACCGATGCGATTCTATTGCAACCGATGACATTCGATTCGGATAACCGGTGACAAATAAGTAGTTCAGAGAAGATCCATGGTTGTGTCATTGCTCTCGGTCGAAGAAGCTGGAGAAGAAGATTTTTTTGGGGTTAAGACACGACCACGTTCTATTTAATGAAAAAAAAGTACACGGCATGCACTTTTGGAGTACACGAAGCGTACTAAGCTTTTATATACTCCGCATTAAGCGGCCTCCACGTCACCCCTACAAGGCCATGTGTGTGGCCATGACATGGCCAGCACACGGCCTCGAGCGGCAAAAAAGTACACAACATGTACTTATAAAGTACAAAAATGGTACTTAGAAAATTTCCAGATTCTCCTCTTTTTCCAAAAAATGAAAAGAAAAGGAAAAACATACCTGAAAAGAAGGTCTGGGTTCTTACAAACTTCCCCCCTTAAAAAAATTTGTCCCCGAATTTCCCTAGAAAGGTGGTGAAGAAGAAACCTTGAACAAATCTAGCCACTGTGATCACATATCAGCCTCTCTCTCCCAAGTCTCATCCTGTACACGGCCGTGGTGCCATAGCACCCGTACCAGAGGAACAGACTGGCCATAGAGTACCTTTCCACTATGATCAACAATCCTGATAGGATTCTCCTCAAACAATGCATCCTGCTCCAGCTCAACCTCCTCGGGTTGAAAGAGATGCGACAGGTCTGGGAAATACAGTCGAAGATGAGAAACATGGAAGACGTCGTGCATAGCCTGGTACCTCTGGGGTAACTTCAACCTATAAGCAACCATCCCTACTTTCTCTAGAACCTAAAATGGCCCGAAGTATCTCGATGAACGCTTACCCTATCTCCTGATCCTCTTGTGTCCCAACCTTGGGGTAACACATAGGAAAACCTGATCTCTGACCTTGAACTCCAAAGGTCGTCTCCGCTGATCAGCATAAGATTTCTGTTGAGACTGTGTAGTAGCCATCCTTTTCTGAATCAACTTCACCTGTTCTGTGGTCTCATGAACAAGACGAGGTCCCAGCATAGCTGCCTCTCCTGCCTCCAGCCAACACAAGGGTGATCGGCATGACTTACCATACAAATCCTCTTAAAAATCCATCTGAATAGATTTTTGAAAACTATTATTGTAGGAAAACTACACTAGAGGTATATTTCTCTCCAAAGAACCTCCAAAATCATGGACACGTGATCAAAGAATGTCCTATAGCACAAGAATTGTTCGTTCTGACTGGCCATATGTCTGGGGATGGTAAGTTGTACTCATAAGTACCTGTGTACCCAAAGACCTCTATAGCCCTTTACAGAAATGCGACGTGAAGCGGGCATCCCTATTTGAAATGATAGTGCTTGTAACCCCATGAAAGCATAAAATATCACGGATGTATAACCTTCCAAGCTCATCAACACCGAAGGTCTCTTTAATAGTCAAGAAGTGAGCAACCTTCATGAGCCTGTCAATGACAACCCATACCGCGTCATTCCCTGGAGGTGATCTCGGTAACCCTGTCACGAAGTCCATTGCGACATCATTCCACTTCCATTCAGGAATGGGTAGCTACTGTAAAATCAATGTTGGTCGCTGGTGCTCCACCTTCACATGCTGACAGGTGGAACACTTCATTACAAAACCAGCAACATCTCTCTTCATACCTGACCACCAATACTGGTGGTGTAGATCACGATACATCTTGGTGACTCCATGATGAACTTTCCAAACTGAGGACTGAAATTCTCACATCATCTCCTCGCATATATATGTTGGCACCCATACACGTCCCTAGAAATGCAAGATCTCATCCTCGCCTACGGTCCATCCGGGAAGAGGGTCCTCTCCTGACATGCTTTCTTGTAGGAATAGGCCTTCATAATTTGATAGCTGCCTCATTCGAACTCGGTCAAGAAGGGTAGAGGTAACAGCTACAGAAGAAAGAAAAGTCTAACCCTGCCTGTCATGCACCTCCAAATGCATTTCGGAGAATATATCCATAAGCTTCCACTCGTTGTTGGCCTCCCGTACTGCATGTATCTATGTCCTCCTGCTCAGTGCATCTGCCACAACGTTGCCTTTTCCAGGAATATAAGCAAGCTCAAAATTGAAAGACTGTAGGTACTCAACCCACCTCTGATGTCTCAGATTAAAGTCACGTTGTGTGAAGATATACCTGAGGCTCTTGGGGTCAGTATATACCACAAAATACTCTCCCAGAAGATAATGTCTCCAACAAAGCAAAGCATGAACAACTCCAGCCAACTCTAGATCATGCGTAGGATAGTTCCTCTCATGTGGCCTCAACTTCCGAGATCTATATGCAACAACACGATCCTCCTGCATAAGCACTGCTCCAAGCCCGATGCCTGATGCATCATAGAAAACTGTATAACTCTATCCCGGCTCTGGAAAAACTAGAATCAGTGTTGAATTCAATCTCCCCTTAAGCTCTGAGAAGGCTGAATCGCAGGCTTCTAACCAAATATACTTCACCCCTTCTTAGTCAAGCCCATAAAGGGATCTGCTAATCCTGAAAATTCCTGTATTAACCTCCTGATTAACCATCCATCCCAAAGAAACTTCATACCTCGAAGACATTCTTCAGTAGCTCCCAGGTTACTACTACTCTCACCTTCTCTAGGTCTACCGATACTCCTGCCTCGGAGATGACATGACCCAAGAAGTGAATCTCGTCCAGCCAAAAGTGGAAATTTGAGAGCTTAGCATATAACTGATGCTCCCTCAGTGTACTCAAAACGATCTCAAGATGGGTAGCATGGTCGTGTCGATTATGAGAGTACACCAAGATATCATCCATGAAAACTACCCCGAAAGAATACAAGTAAGGATGGAAAACTCTGTTAATCAGTGCCATGAAAACTGCTGGTGCATTCGTGAGACCGAATGGCATAACCAAATACCCATTCAGACAATACCTGCTCCGGAAGGCTGTAAGAGGTATATTATATTGTCTGAGATGCAACTGATGATGGTCGGATCTCATGTAGATTTTTGAGAACACTTTGACTCCTCAAAGCTGATCAAAGAGATCATCTATCCATGGCAATGGATATCAGTTCTTGAACATCAACTGGTTCAGCTTCGGATAATCCACATAAATCCTATGGGTGTTGTCTTCCTTCTTCACAAACAGGAAAGGCGAACCCCAAGGAGAAGTACTGGGTTGGATGAAACCCTTTGCCTGCAACTCATCAAAATACTTCTTGAGCTCCTGTAACTCAGGTGTAGCCAACCTATAAAGCGGAATGGATACCAGTGTCGCTCCTGGCGCAAGCTCAATAGAAAAGTCGACCTCACGCTCCGGATGAAAATCTGAAAAGTCTTCTAGAAAGACATCTAGAAAGAGATCAACCACAAGAAGGAAATCCCTCTGAGATGTCCCTTGGTCATCCAGATATAAGCTAGAAATCTGGGCCGTAACACCGCCCAACCCATGATGCTCTGGTCCAACTATGCTTGCCTGGACATCCCATTCTCCCTTGTGAAGAAACGATCTGCCCTCTAGTGATTTTAAACTCACCCTACGACGATAGAAATCGACAAAGTCCTATAAGGGAACTAACCAGTCCATCCCGAGAATGAAATCATATCCTGTCATCTCTAAAACATAGAGACTCCATGAAAAATGACACCCACCAACCTCAAGGGGGCAGTCTAAGCACTGACGCATGCTATTAGTTATAATTCCCAAGGGAGTGTCTAGCATCATGATATCCTCAGAAGTACAAACAGTAAGTCTAAGGCTTTCCCCAGTATGCATAGAAATATAGCTATGAGAAGATCCTATATTAAAAAATGTAGAGGATAAAACTGAGGCTACTAAAATCGTACCTCGAACTGTAGAAGGTCTAGGATCCTACTCCTGATGATTCTTCTCTACCGAAAAAGTTTGGCCTGCACCGTGGCCCTGTGTAGCAGCCTGAGATCCCTGAGCTGAACCTCCCTGAGCCTGACCACTGCACCCATGACCTCTACCCTAGCCTGAATGACCAGAAGAAATCTAGCCCCCAGTCTGCTGTAGAACTGGTAATCCTGCTCCTGTACGCGGAGTCGAAACTGATCCTCCTTCACTAGCCACTGGAAGGAGAACCATGCAGAAACACTTTAGATGACCCATATTGCCGCATGATAGGCACTCCACTGGGTCTCTCGAAAACTGAGGCTTTGTATTCCCATTTTTCCCACACTGGTAGCACACCACTTGGTTTCCAGAAGGAAGATCTCGTCTACCAAAAGGAATACCTCGCTTCCTCGGGTTACCTCGTGTAGACTCTCGATGGCGCTTCCTGCTGTCTATCTGAAAGGAATCAGCCCTGGATGCTGAACCGTATGAGTACAAAACCCCATTTCCCTCAGGTTTCTCTCTGTGAAATGTTCCTGTTTGACTATCAGAGTAATAGAAGTCAACTGAAAGGCCTTCACCTGCGATCTGATGTCCTGTCTGAGGCCTTCCTCAAAATTCATCGCTAAAAACAGTTCATCATTCCACAGAACGGGATTGAAATGCCATAACTCTGTGAAGAGATAAGAATAATCAATAACTATGAGAGTACACTACTACAGGTTCTTGAACTCTCTAGCTCTGTCATTCCTCAGTGTCGCCGGGTAGAAGTAGTCATAGAACGTTCGCTGAAACCCGTCCCAAGCCATACCATATTGGCGCCCTACCTGCGAAACCACATGCCACCATCTCTTGGCAGAATATCGCATCATATAAATCACAAGCTTCACTATCCTCTCCGGAGGAGTCTCTAGGTGCTCGAAGATGGATAACATGGCTTCTATCCATGACTCCACAGCCTGTGGTCCTCCATCCCCAATGAATGTGGGAGGATGCTGCTGTTGAAAAACCCGAGTCAGCTCTGCCAGAGACGGGGCGGGATGCTGAGCTCCCTGGAAGGTCTACATGAATCTTATGAAACCCTCTCTGAACTGAGCATCGGCGCCAGTTTCTATAATAAATGTAGGTTCCATGTCTGGAATGATAGGCGGAACTACGGGTAGTCCCTGATCTGCCATATCAGGCGTACGGTCACTGCCTTGAAACTGACGGACAACCGAAGGACGTCTCGGTGGCATAGCTCTGAATGGTCAATAGAGCACCTTAGATTTATGGTAAACAAAGACTGAAAAAACTAACGGAACAAGAATGAACAAGGAAAAGAAGGAATTCAAGTTATGAAAAAAATGACTACACGGCGTGTATAAAGATTACTCGGTGTGTTCCCTTAAGCTATTTCCATGGGTGTGTGTTCCTACCTGAACTGGTTGTGTAACACCCCAAATACACGGTGTGTTGTCCCAACGCACAGTGTGTACCTAAATCCTCTTTCCCTTCCTGGGTTATTCAACACGATTAAGCCACATGGCTCTCCTAAGACAAAACCACACAGAGTGCTCGAGGGAGACACGACATGTACTAGACATGCCTTTCCTGGATTGTGTTGTTAGATACACGGCCTGACACACAACCGACAGTACACAGCGTCTTCCAGACAGACACAGCATGTACGAGGAAGGGTAACACTGACCTGTGTTGTTCATGACATGGTCGGGTACCTAGATCAGACTACACGTCATGTAAGATTCAGACATGGCGTGTATGTGAAAACATAACACGACCCGTGTTGTTCAGGACACAGGTGGGGTACCTATTACATACTACACGACATGAAAAACTAGTACATGGCATGTTCCTAAAAGATTTTTCAGAACCCCGTGTTTCTACTCACACATTTAGTGACACGGTTTAAAAACTACATGGTGTGTATTAATAAAATACACGCCGTTTATTCTGTAGTTTTCCGGGAATTAGCTCAGAAACTACTCTGAAGCCCAGAAAACACAGAAAACAAGAGTTAAGGTGCCAAATTCTGATCCCTGAGGGCCCATACTCCCTGCGAATCAATGTTTGACATCTATGATAAAGAAGCTCTACACAAATGATAACCCATCAACATAGCAGGTATTCTTTCATAGCAGCTATCACAACAACATGCATAGTCTATCCGAAATTATATCACAACAACATGTAATTTCTAATGCAATCTAGATGGCATGGAAAAATGCATGACATGTGATTTCCTAACAAGTCCCTATATGATGGATGAGATGGCATACCCTCATCTCATCAGGCTGCATCCAAATAGAACCACAATCATATAAATAGTAACTACACAACACTAGTGCACCACCCAATGGTGAAGTCAATTAAACTGTAACATTTTCAAAACTCGAAAATTGAAAAATTCAAGGTAATCTGGCTTTTTCCCTGTACATGGGTTCTAGAACTCCTGGGCACAACTATTTACCATTTAACTATTCCGTCCTATCCCTGTCTAATGTCTCTAAACAGTAAGTCAATAGAAAATAAAATAACTCATTTGATACCACTTTGTAACCACCTAAATCCGGAGCCACTCAAGTGGTGCCCCGTACCTGGTTCACCACATGACATCAAGTGCATTTCCCCAAATGCCAGAGGTTGCCGACTAGAAGTGAGGGCCATAGTGATTCAATTGGGAAACTATGCCCTCATTTGGTAAAGTATACGAGGGGGAGGAAATAACAGTTAATAGCAGGAGCAGTAAACAACATACAATAACTAAAATTAAACAGCGGACGTAATGAATATATAGTAATGATGATAATGATGTAGCAGGTACAAGTATCTAAGGAAAACAGCAAATGCAACAACGTGCTGAAATACAACTGAAAACAAAGTACTAAAAGTAAATAACAAATCCATCAGCATCGCAAGCCTAAGCTCGGACCTATGCTCTCTAGCTCCAACCAGCAATCATGTACATAAAGTAGAGGGGCCACAATCCCTATCCACACCTGCAACCATATAACCTGTTTGGGCCGAAAAGTAGGACCAAAACATGGTGTGAGACTAATCCCAGTAGGCAACCACCATAAGATCTGTGCCCTACTGCCAGTGAGAAATATAGCAAAAGTAAGAGAAATAAATGCAGCTAAGAAACTGGAGTTGTATCACCCCAATATTTCATAGTACATTATTTCTTCAATATAATTCAATAACTTTCACTACACGCAACACCGAGTTCTTGCGCACCATGACTTACCAAACAAGCTGTTCAAAAGCGGTTATGAATAGTAGTAACTGAATTTTGAACTTTATATAATCCTTAAAATTTTAGAATCCAAATTACTAGTTTCTTAGACATAATGTAAGAACAAATACATTTTTTTTCAGATAAAAGTAGTATTTTTCAAAAAATACAATTTTACCGCCTTTTAATGGAGAAGCCTTTTTAAATACAATATATGAAACTTTTATATATTAAATATGACAAACTAAACTTCTTCTTTAGAATCGGGACATAATAATTTAGTTTCGATAAAGTTTTGGTGTTTTTCTGATAACTTTCATATTTGGGTGAATAGTGAAAAATACTATATTTTAACTGAAAAAACTTTTTAAATCAAATTAATTTATATTGTTAAATTATAAATTTTAATGGTTTGGAATTATAAATATATTATAATTTTACCATTTAATCCAATGGTGGTCATTGTAAGTAATTTCACTTTGAAATTGGACATAAACAAGTGTCCAACTTTTGATAGTTATTATTTCTTAAAAATACGCCTTTTGGTTTTGACAGCGGGATTTAATTTTAAGTTAATAAATTCACCTTATATGTTTTTAATTTTTTAAAATAGGCTTCATTTTTGGATTCGTAATATCGAAATTATTTTATGGTGAAATTTTGGTATTTTTCGGAAAATTTTCAATTTTTGATGAATAGTGAAAAACACTGAGTTATTGTTTAAAACCGGATTTTTATTTAAATAATGATTTATTTTATTTAAATTTATTTTAGGTCAAAATAGATATATAATACCTATATAAATTCAATGTAATTCATTGGAGTCAGTTTATAATAATTTTAGATATATAAAAAATTTATTGAACTTTTTCACCGTCTTTTACCCACCTCCTAGGAGAATTTGTAAATTCATATAAAACATAATTTTACCACTTATGCGAGTTGAATTTAAAAAATCCAAGAGACACGGTTAATATCAATGAGAAAAATGTGGTTCATCAAGATAAAAACAATTTTTTTGAATAGTAACTTTTTACTTTTATTTACCACGGTGAAAAGTAAATAGGGTAATTAAGGGTAAAAATGGTATTAATATTACCCTAACACATGTCCTAATTCTATTGGAAAAGTGTATCCCAACAAAAAACAACATTAGGAATAAAATATTATCATTTAGGTCCACATGGATTAGATTAGGACATGTATTATTATTTAATTCAAAGAAGAGTTAAAAGAGTTAAAATCAAAGTTTAATAACTAAAAAAATTTTAATATTGGGTTATTTATAAGATAAATTAGATTATAAATATTCATAATAAATATAAAAATATTTCTTACATCATGGTATTTTATTTATAATTTTTAGACATTAAATAATTAAATTTAATTATGACACAATGATGATGCAGTAATTACCTTATTCATGAAAGAATCTAATAAATTGTATTATAAATATTAAAATAAATATAATTTCCAAGTTTTTATGAAATACACAAATTTTATAGGTGAATATACCATGATAGGGTTGATTCAATGTATCTTTTTTGAAGTTATCAAGTTGTGATGACTTTTACAAAAACAAAATACCAAATAGTGTCAAAATTGACATAAATTAATATTTAAAACAAATATTATATTATTAATTGATATTATATTCCTAAAAATCTAAGGTTCGGAAAAAGTACTTATATAATGATAGGTGTATCATTAATGGACCATTTGGGGGTATCCTAGATGTATATAGTATGTTTATTAACTATATAATATAAAAATATAAAGTGACATGGTAAATGTCAAACTAAATAACTAAGAGTTAAAACTAGAATATAAGGTTAATATAATGACCCAAACCTATCTAAAATATATTTTTTGAAAGGATTTATACCCATACCCACCTTAGAATTAAAATAATCCAGTTTGGATCCATTATAAACCAAATACGAATTTATTATAAAATAATATTTTAAGTTATTCCTAAAGAGCCTCTCCTCCCCCTTATAAAAGAACACCACTTCTAACCAATTAATCACACCTCTCAAGCCTTTTGTCTCGTCCAAAATCTACCCAATTAATCTCCCTATATCCCTATACTCATTCTAGAAGCCTTACCTTAGTCAGAATAAACTTAAAGTGCCCTTTTTGGTTCAAACTAAAGGGAGTTACCCAAATTAAAGGTAACGATTTCTCTTAGCTTCTTTTCTTTTATTTTACTTCTTCAACCCCTAAACTCTTCTTATTGTTTTCTTTTTTAACAAAACCAGTATCCTAAATTTACTAGGATATTGTTATGAGAATTATTTGAACTAAACTTACACACACCTCCATCTAATTGTTGAATAACATAATGTTTCTGTGGATGGAAACCAAGCGCCTCATGAAACAATGCTTGTTCAATTATCTCCTACCGCCTCTCATGATGGCCATTATGATGGAAATATAATTAAATATTTTATGAATGATATTTATTTTATATATAAGCTTCTTTAATTCCATTTCATATCATACCATTATTTATTTCATGATGTATATATATACGATAATTTCATTTGAGGAAGTGCGGACTACCGCCCCCTCAAAGTGATATGACTCATTCATACCATACATGGAACGTATAAAGGAAGGTGTTAATGAACTTAAGTAACACATATAAGATATTATATTATACTTGAATAATAATATAACTATTTATCATTTGGTTTTGATTCCTTTTAAATGAAAATTGAAATGGAAGTAGTGTTCGTGCATGCGTACAGACTACCTTCTCCACGAACACGATGAGATTCATTCCCCATCGTATCCATTCAAGTATAATTCTCATTTGATGATTAAAAATAATTTTTAAGGACATGATATCATTCTGTATATGAATAAGATACAACCTAACCATAAAAAACACGTCTTATGTAAGAAAACATATAAAAGAAAATGAGTAAGTTAACACTCGAAACGACGATAATACTAAAATATTATTAACAAGGAAATATTAAAAGATCATATATGATATCATATTTATGTATATTATTCTTGTATAATTTAATAAAAATGATTTAAATATTATACAGGAGGTTAACCTACCCACGACCATGGAAAAGTTCAAGGTAAGGGGTTTTCATCTCACTCTTTATTCACGTGAGATTCATTCCATATTGCCACTATTACCTTTTGTGTGGTGTATGTACTGCCAATAATAGTATTCTTTGTCTAATACACTTTAATTTATGTGTATTTAAATATTCATTGTATGATACCTCTTTCATGGTTTGTATGTTTCGTAAGTTACCAAATAGGTAAGGGTTAATTTCACAATCTCTTTATTATCCGAGGTTGTTTTTACGTAAGTATCTACTGGGAAAAATTTATTATCCATGTCCATGTTTTATGAAAGAGTTTTCAAAGGTATTCTTTTAAGCTATTTTTTTTACTAAAACATCATTTCAAATGTTTTAGATATTTATTCTTCTAAATATTTCTCATTAATGTCCATGTCTTCAAAATGGGTTTTAAGGATTTATTTATATGGACATGATTGTTTTTAAAATGTTAATTCCTTTCAAAAATTTCAAAGTGGTATGGGACACTTTGATTCAAAAATGAATTAAAATGACTTCTTTTCTAAATTGTGTGACTTTTAATTGTTTTCATGAAAAAGGGGTATTTCTCTCAAAGAGTTTTACAAATCATTTTCATCCATGTCAAATTTCTTTAATGGATTTTAAACTTGTTTTAAAGTTGATTTATCATGATACAAATATTCCATATTGTGTTGAAGCTTTTATGATATGGTTGACTGTGGATGTGTTATTTTTATACCATTCATGGTTTATGGGTAAAGTATTGACATTTTGTATGCTAGTTTTAATACGAATGTTTATGTTATGTTTAGACCTTTTCATATGAGGAATGAATTGGACTTAATAAGTGATGGGTGGAGGCCGCTATAGCTCCTTGATGCATCGGTAGGTCTCATGAGACAAACTAGTGTCTTGGCACGAGGCCTTGCCAAAATATTTTTTGTAGTCTTGGCATGAGGCCTTGGCTACGTGGTTATGATAGTCTGGAATTATGCATTCCATCATTATGAAAGTGGTTATTGATATTTCATGTGATTATTCGACTAGTATAATTTCTATGTGAATACGTAAATGGAATTATTTCATTTTATTTATTCCATATTAAGCTGATGTTCAAGTTTAAAAGGCTTTTGTTTTAGTTATACATTACCTTAAATGTTTATTCTTATTTATGAAAGTTTCCGCTATATTGTTATCCTTACTGAGCATCGGAGCTCACCCCTTTCTATGTTTTATTTTTTCCAGGATTCCAAGAAGTGTATTGTGATTTATATGAATGGTTAAGATAAGGGAATAATGGCATTCATAAAGGATTGTTTATGTTTTTTGTATGTTATAAAGTGTAATGTAACATTCATGTATGTAATCTATTTTCCAAGACTACTAAACTGATCGGTCCTTCAGGACTTGATTACTTCTAATCATGCCAATGTATTAAAATAATGCACTGACTCTGGGTAACTGGGGTTGGGGCATTACAGTTGGTATCAGAGGAAGTTTAGCAATAACCTTGGAAGCTAGATTTAGATAAACTCTGATTACATCACATAGACCTAAGATAGACTTTGAGGATTAGTATAGAAGAAATTTCTAGAATTTTGGTAATGTAGAGAATTTGTGAGTTTTCCAAGCAAATACATCCATGTCTGGATACGAGTAGGTAGAGGCGGCTCTAGCACATATGAACCTAGGGGTAAAACCCGAAAGCACCACTTTGAGCTAGACTCGAATGGGAACTGGTGCACGACAATGGACCTTGCTGTAGTCTTGGTTACGACACTCCCGGGGGATATGTTTAGGATAATTCTCATTTTTTTTATATATCGTTATGAAGGGTTTATGAGTATATACTTCCTCAATAAAAACATCATTATGATTGTTGATTATATCCATAAACCGTTCAATTTACGTTAGGTATTTTACAAGTTTGGAATTATTGTAATTAATAAACTGTCGTAGTTTATGATATTGTATAGAAATGGTGCCCAATAGAAGGAATGTGAACTCCAGTAATACGTATGATCCAAAGAGTAATAAGGATCATATCTTTCGCAGTATTAAGCCAACATTTAGAATGGAAATAGTCTCCCGTGTATTCTCAACATATGAAGAAATAGTATAATGTGTTAATATGATAAGTAATGAATTCTCCGAGTCTTATAGCTTTGAAGGGAAGCAAGAGAAGAAAAGGATGGAAGAGAGAAAGATGGATAAAGGGAAGAGGGAAAAGAAGAATTTTACCATATGTGATAACTGTGGGAAGAAACACCCTGGAACTTTCCTGAAAGGAATGGGAGTTTGTTATAAGTGTGGAGAAAAAGGACACCATGTACGTGACTGTAAGGGTAAGAAAAAAGTTTCAAATGTACAATGCTTCATCTGCAAGGAGTTGGGACACTATCCGAACCAATTTCCAAATCATCATAGTATTCCCCAAATGATGCTATTGGATAATAATCATGTTATGATACTGCCAAAAATGAGGAGGAATGATTAGAGTTCTTATATTGTTATTAAAGAATTATGTCTTTTGAGTGTTGTATCAACAATGTACTTATTATAATAATTATGGAGTATATAAGGATTGTACTGCAGTACTATTTCATTATGGACTTGAGATTGTGTAGAACAAATAAAAGTGACTCAATAGGAGGTTAAATTTTTGGAAAATATATGGTTGAGAGAATGATAAACCATAATATGGTTCTGATACCGAGGTAGTGATTTTGGAATAATACATGATTGATTTGGATAAATTATATTGGATATTCTTGACTAACATGAAAGTGATTAATGATATTCCATCATTGTTTGAGTTTACAACATTTTTGAATAGAAGGAGTATATCCAGTATTCTATAATGAATAAGGGATCATGAATGTAATCAATATGGTTTTATGGTAATTCAGGATATTGTAGTGTTTTAAAAGAATACTTGATGAAGGTGTTCACATGTTATTACGCGGAAAAAAGGATCTTCATTGTGTTTAAATTCCTTATAAATTTTGGAATGTGAGTTTGGAAAGAAGTATTTTGGATAATTATAGTTTGAGATTATTTTTGGATTGCCATAAAAGGACAACCCGGAGTTCGGGTGGCAACCTGTCCCGTCCGGCAAGGCCGCGAGACTTGAACCCAAAACCGAAGGGCGACAAGGGTGTATTACCTACCACTGACCCATGTGATGTCCTGGATTGAATAATGTATTCTTTAAAAAAAATCTGGTTGATGAATTATAAATTCATTTTTTTAAACCCTATACGTATAGGATAAATAGAATATTATTTTTAAGTTCTATTATCATTTAGAGTGAAAGATGAGTTTGTGGAAGAAATTATTTAAAGGATGAGACTCTACTTGTAAAGTATATATTTTTCTTCTTCTCTTATTCTATGAAGAAATTAATACTTATATTTTATTGAAGAGATCTTAAAACAAAAAATGTGTAATCATAATACCATATGTTTTGTTGAACCGATGGTATTTTAAATCTTCATAGATTGATTAATTTAAGGCCCTCAATTTTACACTTGATTGTGATTGATGACCTCAATCACTAAATATAAATATTTACATTTTTCCTCCAATTATATGTCTCTAATTTCCACCAATGTTGTCTTAATCGAGATCATAATTTGGTGGTGACCCTTTAATTTTCCTTTTCCTCTTATTAAGACTAAATTTTATTCACCCAATTTCCGATATGAGTTTTCCCAGAAAGGTATTTTCAATTTTCGACCTTTTTTTTCAAAGAAAAATTTCAAATTGCGAGGACTTAATTTATTAAATGAGGAAAGAATGTAACACCCCAAGATTTCATAGTACGTTATTTCATTAATGTAATTCAATAACTTTCACTACACGCAACACCGAGTTCTAGCGCACCATGACTTAGCAAAAAAGCCGTTCAAAAGCTGTTATGAATAGTATTAACTGAATTTTGAACTTTATATAATCCTTATAATTTTAGAATCCAGATTATGAGTTTCTTAGACATAATGTAAGAACAAATAGATTTTTTTCCAGATAAAAGAAGTATTTTTCAAAAAATACAATTTCACCGCATTTTAATGGAGAAGCCTTTCTAAATCCAATATTTGAAACTTTTATATATTAAATTTTACAAAATAAACTTCTTCTTTATATTCGGGACATAAGAATTTAGTTTAAAAAAGTTTTGTTGTTTTTCTGATAACTTTCATATTTGGATGAATAGTGAAAAATACTATATTTTAACTGAAAACAACTTTTTAATTCAAAATAATTTATATTGTTAAATTATACATTTTAATGGTTTGTAAATATAAATAGATTATTATTTTACCATTTAATCCAATGATGGTAATTGTAAGTAATTTCACTTTTAAATTGGACGTAAACAATTGTCAAACTTTTAATAGTTATTATTTCTTAAAAATACGTCTTTTGGTTTTGACAACGGGAATTAATTTTAAGTTAATAAATTAAACTTATATGTTTTGAATTCGTTAAAATAGACTTCATTTTTGGATTCGGAATATCGAATTTAGCGTAGGGTGAAATTTTGGTATTTTTCTGAAAACTTTCAATTTTTGATGAATAGTGAAAAATACTGAGTTATTATTTAGAACCGGTTTTTTTATTTAAATAATTATTTATTTTATTTAAATTTAGTTTAGGTCAAAATAGATACATAATACCAATATAAATTAAATGTAATTCATTGGAGTCAGTTTATAATAATTTTAGATATATAAAAATTTCATTGAACTTTTTGGCCGTCTTTTACCCACATCCTAGGAGAATTTGTAAATTCACATAAAACATAATTTTACCACTTCGGTGAGTTGAATTTCAAAACTCTGAGAGACAAGGTTAATATCAAGGAGTAAAATGTGGTTCAATAAGATAAAAATAATTTTTGGTGAATAGTAACATTTTACTTTTATTTACCACAGTGAAAAGAAAATAGTGTAATTAATGGTAAAAATGATATTAATATTACCTTACCACATGTCCTAATTCTATTGGATAGGTTTATCTCGACCAAAAACAACCTTAGGAATAAAATATTATCATTTAGGTCCACTTGTATTAGATTAGGACATGTATTATTATTTAATTCAAAGAAGAGTAAAAATAGTTAAAATCAATGTTAAATAAATTAAACATTTTTAATATTGGGTTATTCATAAGATAAATTCGATTATAAATATTCATAAGAAAGGTAAAATGATTTCATACATCATGGTATTTTATTTATAATTTTTAGAAATTAAATAAATAAATTTATTTATGACACAATGATGAAGCAGTAATTACCTTATTCATGAAAGAATCAAATAAATTGTATAATAAATATTAAAATAAATATAATTTCAAAGTTTTTATGAAATCCACGAATTTTATAGGAGAATATGACATGATAAGGATGATTCAATGTATCGTTTTCGGAGTTATCAAGTTGTGATGACTTTTACAAAAACAAAATACCAAATAGTGTCAAAATTGACATAAATTAATATTTAAAATAAATAATATATTATTAATTGATATTATATTCCTAAAAATCTAAGGTTCTGCCAAAAGACTTATATCATGATAGGTGTCTGATTAATGGACCATTTGGGGGTATCTTGGATGTATATAGTATGTTTATTAACTCTATAATATAAAAATACAAAGTGACATGGTAAATGTCAAACTAATTAACTAAGAGTTAAAACTAAAAGATAAGGTTAATATAATGACCCAAACCTGTCTAAAATCTATTGGTTGAAAGTATTTAGACCCATACCTACCTTAGAATTTAAATAATCCAGTTTGGAGCCATTATAAACTGAATAAAAATTTATTATAAAATAATATTTTAAGTTCTTCCTAAAGAGTCCCTCCTCCCCATTATAAAAGGACACCACTTCTAACCAATTACTCACACCTCTCAAGCCTTTTGTCTCATCCAACCTCTACCCGATTAATCTCCCTATATCCCTATCCCCCTCATAGAAGCCTTACCTTAGGAAGAAGGAAGTTCAAGAGTCATTTTTAATTCAAGCCAAAGGGAGTTACCCAAATTAAATGTAACGATTTCTCTTAGCTTCTTTTCTTTTATTTTACTTCTCCAACCCCTAAAATCTTCTTATTCTTTTCTTTTCTAACAAAACCAATATCCTAAATATACTAGGATATTTTTATGAGAATTATTCTAACTACACTTACACACACCTCATTCTAATGGGTGAATAACATAATGTTTCTTTGGATGGAAACCAAACGCATCACGAAACGATGATTGTTCAATTATCTCCTACCGCCTCTCATGATGGCCATTATGATGGAAATATAATTAAATATGTTATTAATGATATTTATTTTATATATAAGCTTCTATAATTCCATTTCATAGCATTCCATTATTCGTTTCATGTTGTATATATATATATATATGATAATTTCATTTGAGGAAGTACGGACTACCACCCCCTCAAAGTGATATGACTCATTCATACCATACATGGAACATATAAAGAAATGTGTTAAATAACTTAAGTAACACATATAGGATATTATATTATAATGGAACAATAATATACCTATTTATCATCTGGTTTTGATTCCTTTTAAATGAAAAATGAAATGGAAGTAGCGTTCGTGCGTACGTACAGACTACCGTCTCCACGAACGCGATGAGATTAATTCCCCATCATATCCATTCAAGTCTAATTCTCATTTTATGATTAAATATAATTTTTAAAGACTTGATATAATTCTGTATATGAATAATATAAAACCTAACCATAAAAAACACATCTTATGTAACAAAACATATAAAAGAAAACGAGTAAGTTAACACTCGAAACGACGATAATACTAAAATATTATTGACAAGGCAATATTAAAAGATCATATATGATATCATATTTATGTATATTATTCTTGTATAATTTAATAAAGATAATTTAACTATTTTACAGGAGGTTAACCTACCCTCGACCAAGGAAAAGTACAAGGTAAGGGGTTTTCATCTCACTCCTTATTCTTGTGAGATTCATGCCATATTGCCACTATTACCATTTGTGTGGTGTATGTACTACACATAATTGTATTCTTTGTGTAATAAAATTTAATTTATATGTATTTAAATATTCATTTTATGATACCTCTTTTATGTGTTGTATGTTTCGTAAGTTCCCAAATTGGTAAGGGTTAATTTCACAATCTCTTTATTATCTGAGGTTGTTTTTACGTAAGTATCTACTAGGACAAATTTATTATCCATGTCCATGTTTTATGGAAGAGTCTTCAAATGTATTATTTTAAGAGATGTTTTTTACTAAAACATCATTTCAAATGTTTTAAATATTTATTATTCTAAATATTTCTCATTAATGATCATGTATTCAAAATGGGTTTTAAGGATTTATTTATATGGACATGAATGTTTTTAAAATGTTAATTCCTTTCCAAAATTTCAAAGTGGTATGGGAAACTTTGATTCAAAAGTTTCTTTAAATGACTTATTTTCTAAATTTTGTGACTTTTAAAAGTTTTCATGGAAAATTGGTATTTCTCTCAAAGAGTTTTACAAATCATTTTCATCAATGTCAAAATATTTTAATGGATTTTAAACTTGTTTTAAAGTTGATTTATCATGATACAAATATTCCATATTGTGTTTAAGGTTTTGTGATTTGTTTGACTATGGATGTGTTATTTTTATACCATTCATGGTTTATGGGTAATGTATTGACAATTCGTATGATAGTTTTAATACAAATGTTTATGTTATGTTTAGACCTTTTCATATGAGGAATGCATTGGACTTAATAAGTGACGAGCGGAGCCTGCTATAGCTCCTCGATTTATCGGTAGGTCTCATGAGACAAACTAGTGTCTTGGCACGAGGCCTTGACAAAATATTATTTTTAGTCTTGGAACGAGGCCTTGGCTACGTGGTTATGATAGTCTGGTATTATGCATTCCATCATTATGAAAGTGGTTATTGATATTGCATGTGATGATTCAACTAGTAGAATATCCATGAGAATAAGTAAATGGCATTATTTCATTTTATTTCTGCCATATTAAGCTGAAGTTCAAGTTTAAAAGGATTTTGTTTTAGTTATACATTGCCTTAAATGTTTATGATTATTTATGAATGTTTACGCTATATTGTTATCATTACTGAGCATCTGATCTCACCCCTTTATATGTTTTATTTTTCCCAGGATTCCATGAAGTGTATTGTGATTGATATGTAGGGTTAAGCCAAGGGAATAATGGCGTTCATAAAGGATTTTTTATGTTGTTTTGTATGTTATAAAGTGTAATGTAACATTCATGTATGTAATCTATTTTCTAAGACGACTAAACTGATCGGTCCTTTGGGAGTTGATTACTTGTAATCATGCCAATGTATTAAAATAATGCACCGACTCTAGGTAAATGGGGTTAGGGCATTACAGGAGTACACTAAAGTAAACAATCCTACAAATCTCCATTCAAATTTATTTATTAATTTAATTCAATTATTTAATTATCAACCAAGAAATCAAGAAAACAACTCTATATTCCCAAGGCATAGCAAGTAACACAACATGTATCTCAGCAGCCTACCTAAAAAACAAGCAGTTCAAAACCCAAGCTTGTTCTTTGGCTTGGTGGACTCATCACAACCAACCAAACAATACTCGCGATGACCCTTTGGGTGGATTATACTAGCAGACCCCTCTAGTCAAGTAATCATACAAAGGCACAAACACTCTGGGAAGCTCTCACCATCAATTCCCATGCAGTCTGGTAACGATAGTTATAGACTCTTTGAGGAAGAACTTACGTCTAATTCCCCTTGTAGTCTCGATACATAACTGAGGACACTCTGAGGAAGCACAATGTTCAATTCCCGTAGGTCCTACGAATGATACTAATTTATAACAGACTCTATAGGGAAGCCCTTAATCGTCAATTCCCTCTTTAGTCTACCGCACTAGGTTCACACAGCCCTGAGCAGTCCAGTCATGCGTAATCGACTGTCAGCAGCCCTAAGTAAGTTCAATAGACTACATCGCTAATAGCTACAATGCATCAAAAGTAAAGAAATAGTAGGCAATACATGAAATTAATTATATCAAGGCAGGAAATCAATGCAACGAGGTCTGCCTCATAGGCAACCTATGCCAAACGAAGATAAACATCCAAGACAAGGGAAACAGCCATGGGGTGACCCTAAAACATGATAACAAGAAATCATTATTCATCTAAAGGCCTCAAGCATACAATCAATCTATGTAGATAATAATACAAGATTAAAACCCTAACCCGAGACACCCGATACATGGGTATCCGACACTTTTGTACAAAAACTCAAAGACATTCAACTTAAGGCAACAAACCACATACCATGATCCTAGGAGATCGATATACTTGAACCTCGGCCCATGAATCAGCCTACAATGGAGTAGATCTATAAAAATTCTAAAAATTTCAACCTACGATAACTCTCATAAGAGAAAGAATCAGGAAATGTGGCCAAAGAAGAACCAATAACTCCCCATTGCGATTCTATTTCAACCGACGACATTTGATTCAGATAACCAGTGATGGATCAGCAGCTCAGAGACGATATGTGGCCGTACCCTCGCTCTTGATCGAAGAAGATGGAGAAGAAGACATGTTTGGGGTTAAGACGCGACCCGAGTCTGTTTAATGAAAAAAAAAGAAAGTATACGATGTGTACTTTTTGAGTACACAGCGTGTACTAATCTTTTCTGTACTTTGCATTAAGTGGCCTCCAAATCACCCCTACGTGGTCGTGTGTGTGTCCATGGAACGACCATCACATGGCCTCGAGCAGCAACAAAGTACACAGTGTGTACTTATAAAGTACACGATGTGTACTTAGAAAATTTCCAGATTCTCTTCTTTTTCCCAAAATCGACCAGAAAAGGAAAAACATTCCTAAAAAGATGGTCTGGGTTCTTACAGGCTATACCCTTATTCTTATGTATAAAGCCTCATTTTGAATTGTTATGAATGGGTTGGTAAACCAATGGTAAATGGTTAAACATATGATATGGAATTTAATTTTTCGGTGGTTTATACAAGTGGGTATACTCATATGGTTTTATTTGTTGAATTGATTAAATGAATGAATGATAGATGCCATGGAATTCTGTCCACGGATTTGGAATGCAGTAGGGGACACCTTTGGTTGATTATGCCCCTTGGGTCTAGATTCTTTCGGATGCCTCAGGCCCTGCTACCCCATGGATATGGCTTTCTTGGGCTCATGGAGGCCATGTCAGTACATATGTTCCTAGGACTCCAACCAGTGCCTAGATTGAGTTTCCACGGGGACACCCGTGGGACTCGATGCGAATTACTTGGACGAGTTCCTTGGATATGACCCTCTGTGTTCTTGATTTACTATGTGGATGCCTTGGTACATGACCCCTTGGATCTATCCCTTCGTGTTCCACACTTCTTATTGTGACACAACTATGAGGTATGTGATATAGTAGAATATACAGCTTGTCCATGTAAAATTGTGATATGTGGTTATAGGGAAAGGACATGAATGTATACCATGTTGGATGTATGGTGAGGTATTTTTTGTTATTTATTTGTGCATTATTTGTAGTTTCCTTTCCAAAGGATCTCAAATGTTTCTCCAGAGAGCCCAGATGGCTATTTGGTATCACTGTAAGAAGTTTACATGCCATGGTAATTTCTTACTTGCAATTATGGATTACGTATTTACCTATGTACTGCTTGTTTACATAGTCAACATATCATTTAAGTATAAACACTATGGTTTCTAGACTAATGATATTTTATCTCACACCCCGCTCAGGTACCATTTTTTCCGGAAAGGACTCTTCTTATTTTCAAGGATATGGATCTATGCTTGTTCAATTTTCTCTTATACTTGGAAGTTACGAGAAAGGAACCGAGATAGAGCTCGGGATGCTCATGGTGATTTGTTTTTGGATATTTTTTCTTTTATTCATTCTTATACTGAAATGTAAAGTATGATGTATTGTTTAATTCGTTTGAATTATGTATCTTCATCGGAATGCATGCATTGTATAAACTGACGTTGGCCAAATTTCTATATTCAGTTGATATTACAATTGTCTGTTGCTAGTTTGATTATTTCTTTATACTACTTTGGATTATTTTTTAGTTTTCAATCTATTATTTCTATGCACTAGGAATATGAGTTTATTGTTTCCCCACAAACCACATTTACACCATCTCTTCTTGTTGGCAGCCTCTGGATTATTGGGAGATGTGCTTGAGTCATGTGGTGATCGGTCCAACTACCGGTTTAGTGGAATGTCGGGATGTGATGTTACAAAGGGGTATCAGAGCTTTTTTTTCCTTTGTCATACTGTTTTGGATTGGTAGATAGAATACTAGGAATGTGTCAACACTTGGTAGATATATGTGATTGGGTTCGATCACCCCACATATGGAAAATGACCAAGTGGAAAAGGAATGGAATTGTTATTACACTACTGATGTTACAGTTGATGTGATTTCACCTTAGGTAAATGTTGTATTTTCTGTGGATTAAAAATTTATGGAATTTTAGTAAATTATATTTAGTAGGAATGGTAAGGAGGTGACATGATATGCATAGTATTAGGCACTTATAAATTCACATGCCATGCATATAACATGAAATGTTGTTCCATTAAAAGGGTTCCTAATAATTTTTGTTGTGAGCCTTAGGTGAAGTTTCATGCCTTTGATTTTCTTTATCATGCCTACTTGTATAACATGTTTAAATGATTATATTCCATAATGCCTTGGTTTTTATCATGTTTTTTCTGATCATCCATGTTTCTATGTTATATCATATTTCTGTGTTACTTCTTATGATAACATGCTAGTGGTGTTATGATATTTAAATGGTTTCATTGTCAAAATATTTTTGGTTTCATTTATAATGGAATCTAGTTTTAGTTATAAGGTGTATGTGTTCTTTATTACTAGGAAAAGGGTAACCCGTGTATTTAAAAAATTAAAAAAGGGATGCTCAAATTAAAAGGTTAAATGGAATTGGTTTTGATTAATGGAAGTAATTTTTTTTATGAGGGGTATGGGCAGGCTGTTGGATGGACATGATGAAGGAACCATTCTCTTGAATGTTACTAATAGCTATGTGACAAGACCAAAATCATGCACCGATAATCAATGATCTTATCATGATTGCTGATGTTGTTGCTCCAGTGATCTTCTATTGATCCATTATGATTGTTTAGTGTTCATTATTATTGTGTGATCACTGCTATTATTATTCATATGTGTTGTAAATATGTCTCATTCTATGATATTAAATAAATCACTTTTTTATTTTATTTCATTTCATTAACCTATATGATATATTTTTTTACTGGGTCCATATTTATTTTTCATTCTATCGATAAATGTAAATGGTGTTGACTGTTAAATAAAACAAATAAAATGTATTAAATTCATAAAATTGAATAAAAAAATTAGTAATTCCAATAACATGGAAGATAAAAATACCGTTTTATGTTTCAGTTCTTTCGAAAATCCATAGTAAATCAAATCAATTGATTTAAATAAATTTTCATGTTTGATTTTTTGTAGAGCCCAAAGTTAATTTATGTTCACACTTTATAGATTGTATTTTTTGAAACCAAATTTTCCATTTTCAATTCTAATTGTGATAATGGTACATTATTTTCAACAACATTAATGTGTTCTTTTAATAAAAAATAAGTTATCCAAGTTGACAGTGGGTGTTTTAGTTAGTAATAGAGATTGATTTTCGTCGGTATTTTTTTCTTGATTGATTTTTTAATTATCCAATCATCTATCGATTAGTTAGCTTATCATTATATATTATGTCCACCATAAATGAGAAACTATGTCAATAATGAGTATGTACACAAATGAAAATAAAGTCTTTAAATATGATTTTTTCACAAAAGAATAGATAACTCAGTCAACAATTACGGAATGATATTGACAATGAGTAAAAATTACATCATATAAATTACTGGTGTATGAATAAAGATGGGGAATTGCACAATAAAAATAACAAAAAAATCTCTTATAAGAAGACCACTACGGCAAACTATTTGAGAAATGATGCTCCATTGATGAAGAATCCACATGAAAGTTATTTTTTCGCAATTTTTTTTTCAATGATCATGTAGGAATTCGAGTAAATTTTGGGCTTCTATTGATTTAAAAAATACATATAAAATTGTGAAATGGTTGGGGTCATACAAGAAGTGTCCCATGACTTTTCCCTCCCAAAATAGAAATCATATGAGGCCTGAAAGAGTTAGTGGAAAATATACAATAATTTCTAGACATAACTCATGTTATGTGAAGAATTGGACGAGAAAAGGTCACTATAAGAGTTTTCATTTCTTTTTTGCACTCACAAATTGTTTAATTGTATCTCAAATCAACAATGGATGAGAATAAAAGGAACATCTCAAAGTGGAGGCAACCTTGCAAGAAACAACAAACTATGTTGTGGAAGAACAATCCATTACATGGAATGGGACAGAATTATGGAAGATATGCTCATTAAAAACATATAGGTATTGATATGATTATATGTTATGAAATTCTTCATTTATTATCGTTGGAATAAAAAGAAACAAAAATGACATATGGAGGTGGTGATCATTTAAATCATGGAAACAAATTCATCATTGACCAACCACATGACAAATGGAGGATAAAAACCATTGAGAAACCTAAAAAACCTCAAAGATGTTGAGGTATTCTCCCCAAACCATTCTTTATTTATTTATATTTGTCTTATATTGTGAAATGGGGAGAGACATAGAAAAATCCAAATCTATGTTTAATGAATAAAGTGGAACTATCACACTATCATATCAAAGGTGATTAAATGGTGAGGGGGGGGGGGGGTAAGCCTTTGTAATGAGAATATTATTATAGTTTTTCATTATAGTTTAAAAATTAAAATGACATTTATAATGCTCACATGTGAAAAAAAATCCAACTAGGGATATAAAAGATCTCATGTCATTGTTGTTGTATTTTGTTTCAAAATAACATAAAGGAGAAGGTGATATTAACGGTTCTCGCTGCTATGGAAGAACTTAATTGTCACAAACAATGTAGTTTTTTTATCATAATTAACATATAATCTGTGATTTACATGATGAAGAATCATCATGGCCATCAGAATTAATATGTTGATAAATTGACAAGAACTCAAAGCAAAAAAGCTGAACCTTTTCACATATAATTAATAATTAAACTATTTAGATAAGAATTGTCTTTCATTAAATTCATTATTCATTTTCTAGGATCGGATGAAGACATTTTATTATGCCATATTTTTTAGAGGAATCAATGATATATTCTCTATAGAGGTGATCCACATGTGCTTCACAAACCTCTGATTGTCACTGTAGAATCCTTAGGGTGCTAGCGCAGACGAATCTAATGCTTGCAATGATAACTATTGATCACAACAGAATCCTTCAAGATGGGAATGATTCTCTCTGGAGGAGGAGAAGAAATGCTCTACACTCTTCATATCATTCTATGAGAAATCTTTCTAGGGATTTATAAGATTCTCTCTAGAATTCATTGTGTATAAAAAAATAAAATGATGAGAACATAAGAAAAACTTCATAATCAGGTTTAAATAATTCAAGGGTTTGAAAATTATTATTTCACAATGTTCTATATTATTTTATTAATCTTGATGAACCCCATGTATAAATAAAAATAAAAATATTATTTTTTACATGACATTCAGTAAACTCACAAATAAAATAAATATTATTGTCTTGAATAAGAAAATTAATATTCATTCAAAGACTAATTAATATGTCATTCCTTACTAGACCGTCAAAATAGATTTTCTAATCCTCATTATTTACTCAGTATTTAATAATTACTATTTATTTAATTAAATAAATATCACCTCATTATTCTATAATAAACATATAAATATTATATTTATATAATTAGTGATTAAATATTTCATAAATATTCACGTAAACTAAAAAATATATTCTTCTATTTTGTGAATAAACCATAATAAATAAATATTAGAATTAAAATAATTCAATAATTAATCAAATATTTGAGGCCAAATCCTTAGTTTATTCAGGGAAAGGGACTACATTACATAGAAAAGTAGACAATATACAATATAGATATGTACTTGGAAAGAATCTAACTTGAGACCTCATCGAGACCCATAAGGGTTGCTATCATTCATCTCCACCTTGAGTCCTTAAATAAATAATTTCTTGATGAATACATATTAATTTAAATTTTCAACAAACGTATATATTCTCTCAAATAACATGTGATTGAGTATTTACAATCAAACTGACATAAATAATTGTTAAACCATGTATGAGAATAATACTTATCTAACATGTTAAATTCATATGAAATTTAACCGAGGTTAATAATATACTTAATATTTGACCCTCTAGGCCATTTTCTTAGTGACAATAGGCTTTAGTACCAAAATTCCAAGGTTATCATCAATAAACACACCGAAGCTCTCATAGAGAAAGATTTTTATGTCATTATGACATGTGACCTCTTAAGAACGTAAACTATGTAATATACCCTCATTATCTCAAAATCTCCAATCAAATGAGTTGTATACTTACGTCATTAACCAATATGATCAATTACTCTTTCTTTTTACTTTTTGGAAATAAAATTTCTAATAGAATTACTTGGAAATATAATTAATTATGTAGTTTCATTCCCATCAAAGATCCTGAGATATCATCTTTAATTAAAAAATGAAAATGAAAAAACCTTTCTCACTTTATTTATTAATATAATATCACCTATGATGCACCCAATGTACCCTACCTCCTATGAACAAATTGAATCATTATTTGGGTCAGTACATCAATGTATATGACTCATGGAATACATTAATAATAATTTCAAATTTTAAAGATCATTACAGACATTCATATATATTAATGTCCAATGACACATATAAATATAGATTTCCTACTGTCGGGTCATGTTCTCATAATTTTGTGCACTGAAGATTACCAAGCACATACACCCAGTAAAAATGTCACAAAGTCATATGAGTATCCACCCTTGATAGCATTTATCATTTGTGTTATATCAAATAAATCATCCGAATATAAAACTTATACTTAATAATACTTTCATGACACTTATAAGTTCTCATTATACTAGAAAACTTATATATACTTTTAGTGAGACATGTATACTTGGAAATTATCATATAAATTTTCATACAAAAAACTATCCTGATGTGATAAAATTTATATTAATATTCCAAAAATGATTATAGGTAATCATAATTTATATAGAATTTGGTTTTAGGGAACCAAATCTAATAGACCCCCACTTTCACTAGAGACAACTACTAACAAATTTCATTCTTCTAGCTCTCATATAGTTTTAATTATTGTACTAATATAAAGACTTATTCAATGGGTTTCCACATTTTCATCCATGAAAACTCTACTCACAAAAACATCACACCTTTTAGAAAAATCCCTCAAAAGGTGATATTTCTAGAGTTTGTGCTTCGTCCATTGATGCAACCTTGGATCCCTTCAGGGATCCACCACTATATTATTATCACGATACAATGTGATATGATCTCTACATTTGGAAACCACATCATGCTATTGGATGAATTTGTGAATTCAAAATAATTCATTAGTAGCATCATAAGTGGTTATATACTCCAACTCCACTATAAAATCAGTGGTAACTGCATGCTTTGAACTATTCTATCTCATAGCTCCTCTATTGTGACTAAATACATATCATAATTGCGACAACATATTATTCTGATCTACTTGGAAATGAGAATGAGTATATCCTCAAAGAGTAGTTCCTTTTATCATTTATATACGAAGAATATATCATTAATATGACTTATATACATAAGGATTTCCTTAAAAACATACCAATTTCGTTCTCCTAGATCAAATTGACATCTACCTACCTTGATCAAATAATAGACAACATTAATACTAGTACATAACAAGAAATACATGACAAATACTATCATAGATGTGTTTCGGATCATACTCATTCTCTATCCCTCTCACTTGTTGTGTCATGGGGGACATTTTCTTAGAGAGATGTATACAATTTGAAAATGGAACCAATACCATCATAGATTATTCAATATTAAATATCTTTAGTATCTATTCAATGTATGTAATTTGACTTAGTACAAGCAGCATTTTGGATCTATAATTTATGATCTTGATTCCATTGATATATACTGCCTTGCCAAAATCCTTCACGGAGAAACACTTGTTTAACCAGTCCTTAAATGACATTAAAAATGGTATATCATATCTAATAAGTAATATATCATCAAAATATACTACTAAAAATATTTAAACACTCCCACTAAACTACTTGTAAACTCATGGTTTACATTCATTCATTATGAAACCAAAATCTCTTACATCTTCATCAAACCAAAAAATCTATAACCTACATGCTTGATTTAACCCATAAATGGATCTCTATAACTTATATATATTATTGGAATTTCTTGGAGTCAAAAACCATTCATGTTTTGTCATATAGATATCTTACAAAAGATTCATTTTACATAAATCTATTTTAACATCCATATTCAAAATCTCATAGTTAGGGAAAGCTACCATCAAAATTTTAATTATGATAGATTTAAACAAGGAAATAAGTGAAAAGGTTTCATCATATTTAATGACTTGACACTATTTAAAACCTTTATCCATGTGACCTAATTTATAGGTAATTACCTTACCTTTTATGTCCAGTTTTTTTCTTGAATATACATTTTCAACAAATGGGTTTTACTTCAACTAAAAGATCAACCAGAACCTAGACATGGTTCTTATACATATAATACACCTCATAATTAATTTCCACTTAACATATTATAGCTTCTGATCTGTCTACTACATAATTATATAAAACTTCCCCTAGTTTAATTAGGATGCCCTATAAAGAAACACTTTGTACACAAAGGTTCTACTTTGTTCCTAGTGGTGGCCTTAACAAATGCCTCACATCCCCATACATGTAAGTTTGAAGACATGAATTTCCTTCCATATATTAAATTGTATGGTATTTAATTTGACACTATAGTTGGAACCTTGTTTAGTGTGTATGCTATGGTTTATAACGCATATCCCCAAAAGTATAATGGAATAATTTCATGGCTCCTCATCAACCATACCATGTTAAGAAAGGTATGGTTCCTCCATTAACTAACAACATTCTTTAATATTTTATACGGAGGATTAAGTTGGAATAAAATTACACACTCCTATAGAAATTGGATGAATTATTAGTTAAGATACTCACTACCTCAATCAAATTGAAGCTTATTTATTATAATACCCCATTTGTACAGAATAGTCTTAATTTATACTGTAAAACTAATTTTTGTGTGTGGATGGGCTATATAGCATCCCACCTTTTTATAACATAAATTTTCATTACATTTTACAAAACTTAGGATCTTTAAGGTGTAGTGTCTTGGAAACCATGAACTTAAAACATGAAAACATAAAAAATCATTCTTAAACACTTGAAAGGATTATCCTTATGTTCATCCTATATTAATTAATACATCTCATAACCTGGGGACATACATCAAAAGAAAGGGTGTGGAGAAGGCCCAGTAAGGGAAACAAGGGAAACATTTAACATGTGAACTTGAGATACATCAACAATGTCATGAAAAAGAACATTAAGACATTAGAAAGAAATCATGAGGAATATCATAATAAAATAATGTATTTCATAACTTGAAGATGTGGCTACAACATTTAACATAGACAATCATTTCCATTTCACCAAGGTCCATCCCCAAGGTGTCATTAAAAATTACCAAGGTTATTCACCAAGGTATCAGTCTAAATGGTCATCTCAAGAGATTATGTCTTTACCCAATGCATTGGAGCACTATAAGGGCGCACCCTTAAATTTTTCTTTATTATAATGTGATCCAAATATATCATCATCAAACATTTCATAAACAACCAATATAGCATAAAAGAAATGGGTTTCCTTTCATAATCATAATGTTTTAAAAACTTCTTTAAAGACATGATCTTTATGTCACTTTAAACCCACGAAAAAGGAAAGCAGGTTTCATGTATGTTAATACCAGAATTAAAATAGAACATTTTGATATATATGTGAATACCCCTGTAGAAAAATATATTTGAGTATTCAATTAATAAATTAAAAGAATTTGAGAAAAAGAGAGAGACATTTTGGGATGAAAATTCTGTAGCATAACAGCTATGTTACAGGGTTTTAGAAAACATTGAAAAGAGAGGGTACATGGGTCACCCACTCATAAATGATCCATAAAACAGTAGGGGTACAGAATATAAAGGATTTAAGAACATGGTAATGAAATTATAAAGATATACCATATGAAATGAAGAACATGAAAGGAAGAAAAAAATAAGATTTCTCTTATGAAAATTCGGCAGCCTAACGGTGTCACTTAAACTTTAAAAAAAAGAATTGATGAGATCAAAAAGGGTCTCTCATCATATGAACATAAAATATCAGTATTATATATATAGAGATCATACCCCAACATAATAAAAAGTAACTTTAAAGACTTGACATGAAAGTATAACTTTGAAAAAATGAGAAAGGTGAAAGAATCCCTTAAAAATTTGGCAGCCTAACGACGTAGCTTAAACTTTAACAAAAATGAATTGAAGAGATCAAATAGGGTCTTTCATCATATGAACATAAAAGATCAGTATGATAGATATAGAGATAATACCCCAAAATAATAAAAATGAACTTGAAAGACTTTACATGAAAGTAGAACTTTGAAAAAATGAGAAAGGTGAACGAATCCCTTAAAAATTCGGAACCATAACGACGCCACTTAAAAATTCTTAAAACGAATTGATGAGAGAAATAGGTGGTCTCTAATCATATGAAAATTAAAAGGGCAGTAAGAGTAATATAAAATAACATCCTCCAACATAAGAGCATGGAACATAAAAGAAATGACATAAAAGAGATTACTTTAAAAGAAAGAGAGAGGTCGGATCCCTTACCTTATAACGTAACTCTTAAAACTCAAAGGTTGGGACCTTGAGGGCTTGGGGGCACCTTGGGAGGACTCCTTGGGAGGTAATGAGACCATAGAATCGTTGGGGAAGAGTTGGGAGTCGAATGGATGAGAGGATGGCTTGGTATTTATAGGGAAAGTGAGGGGACAAGGCATTAATGGCCAAGGGACACCTCACAAATGGTTTTCTCAAAACCATGGGCTCTCCCATGGTATTTCCCATGGAGTTAGGCCACATGGCCCCCCCATACAATAATTCATCACCTTTGGTTGGCCAACCCTTAAAATATCTCATGAAATCATCATGACACAGTTATGATGTCATTAAACATACCGAAACCCTAAAACTGTATTTTTACTATTTACTGAAAATTCAACTTTCTCAGAAATATCCCAAAATTTCACCTTAACCAAATATCAATACTCTGATTTCGAAAATGAACTCCATTTTATAAAAATAATTTTCTAAATATTTTTAATTTAATTTCTAAATAAATACACTATTCACCGAAAATTCATTTTTTTCAGAAAAATCACCAAAAATTACCTTAACATAATATCGATGCTCTGAGTTCAAAAATAAAATCCATTTTATAAAAATAATTTTCTAAATATTTTTAATTTAATTTTTAATTAAAAAGCACTATTCACCTAAAAAACTAATACTTGACTAATAATTAAGGAAACAGCTATTTACCTTTTTTATTGAATCACATTAGTTAATCAAGGTACCTAGATTATATTAATACTTTCTTTAAGTGAGATTACTAATCCATTTGGTCACATTACTAATCCGAAGCATAAAATCACTATTCATAATTTACTATTCATCAAAAATTAAGTTGATCTTATTATACTTTAAATTTCATACTTAACATAATTGTAGAAGACCATTTTTTTGAAAATCATTACACATTTTTAATTATTATTTTCCATGGCCGAGGACTATCTGAGCACCTGCCTTCATGATCTTGTTAACTCTGGGATCTATCAGAGAATGGTGTATGGGAGGAACTGCTTCACTCCCTCTCATCTATTCTATGCTGATGATATCCTACTCTTCTCTAAGGCTGATAGAAAAACCATAACTTCTATAAAGACTATCTTTAATCACTATGAGGAAGTCTCAGGTCAGGTCATAAGCTGGAGTAAATCCTTTGTTGTTTTTGGTGAAGGCGTTCGAACTGTTAAGCAGAATAAAGTGGCCAGAAGGCTTGGAGTTAAAAGGGGCTCCCTACCCTTTACCTATCTTGGACTGCCTATGTTTTGGGGAAGAGTGAAGAGGGTTTACTTGGAGGATATTTCTCTTAGAATCACTAATCAATTGGCCAGTTGGAAGGGGAAATCAATGTCACAGGCAGGTAGGATTTGTCTTGTGAACTCAGTCGTCACATCAATGTTTGTGTATGAATTCTCACTATATAAGTGGCCTGTCGCTTTGCTCAAGTATCTTGCTCGCTTGATCAGGAACTTTATTTGGACTGGCTCAATTCAGCAGAGGAAATTGGTTACCGTTAAATGGATGGACTGCATTAGGCCTCTTTCAAATGGTGGAATGGGAGTTAAAGACGTCAGGGTTTTTAATGATGCTTTGCTACAAAAATTCACTTGGAGACTCCTCGCTGGTTCTGATTTTTCCTTGGAGTTTCTTTACAACATATTTTTTGACCGGCTTTGTCGAAGGTCGAATGTGTACCTGAGGTCCTCTGTCTGGGCCGCAATTCGGAGTACCTATTCCGAGATCATGCTGCAGTCCAAGTGGCTTGTCTGCTCTGATTCTCATCTGAACTGTTGGACGACAAAATGGTTGTCATGCTCTATTGATAATGCTGCTACTATTCTTTTAAACCTGCGGGATCTATCTATTGGTGATTTGCAGGTCAATACACAGGCCCGAGATTTACTTCATGCTACTCTCCAAGTGGAATTCTCAGCTTATGATTTCATGGACATGGACACTCTGATCTGGGAGCCTGACACGGCTGGTGTCTTCTCCAGCAGGCTGGCTTATGCTATGCAGTGCGGCAACAATAATCCAACTCCTGCATGGGTGATGGTGGTGAGGACAGCTTACATCCCACCGGCTGATTACCTTCTCATATGGTGGATCTGGAAATGCAGACTTCCAATTCAATCTGCATTACAAAAGAGAGGTTTGAGTTTGGCCTCGGTTTTCCCACTCTGCCTTGCTGCGGATGAGTCTATTGAGCACATTTTTATCAACTGCAATTTTGCTGCTCGGTTCTAGCTTTATATCATAGGAATTTTTCACTGTAGCTTGGATCTAACATCGGTTGGTTCATTGCTGAATTCTGCTATACATCCGGAAAATAGTGAGCATGTTTATTCCTTGCTTATTACTGCTGTTGTGTCTGTTATTTCCTACGTCTGGAAGGCTCGGAATAATACTGTGTTCAACGGCGGCAGACCCTTCTTCAAAGAGGGATTGATGGCGGTTCACCGAAACATCAAGCCTGCTTCGGAGAAGCAAACTGGCTGCATGCACAACAACATGTCTGATTTCATCTTATTAAGATCTCTTGGTGTTTGTGGCAGGGAGAGGAAGCCGAAGGTGATGAAACACATTAGGTGGATCCCCCCAATTGCTGCTTTTTTGAAGGTGAATGTGGATGGGGCAGCTTCTGGCGTGCCAGGGCCTGCTGGTTGTGGTGGCGTCTTCAGGACCTGCCGAGGTTTCGTAAAGGGGTGCTTCTTTCATTAAATTGGAAACGGTTATACTCTTGAGGCGGAGTTATGGGCGATGATAAAGGCTATAAGGTATGCTGCTCGTTATGGCTGGAGGAAGATGTGGATTGAATCGGACTCTTCTACTGCTGTGAAGGTTCTTAAAGAGCGGTCCAGGATGGTTCCATGGAGGATGCTCCCAGCTTGGATCGGCGCTCTCAAAATTGCTGAATCGTTTTCTCTTGAGGTTTCTCATGTTTACAGAGAAGCAAACCAAGTGGCGGATGCATTGTCAAAAAGAGCAATCCTTGAGGTGAGTTCTAGCTAGTCCTTTGTTCTCCCTGAGTACAGCAATGATTTTGTTCACAATGATAGGATTGGTACTGTATTTACAAGGTTGTGTAAGGCTCCCCCTTTCTGAGTGGCTTGTACTGTTTTAACTTTTATTTAATTTTATGGGAGCAGGCCTCCTGGCTCTCGGGCTTTTTGGGTATGCATACTATATTTAACCGGACATTTTAAAATTCATAAACATCATCATAAGAATAAATAAATTTTTTTATTTAAAAAAAAGGATTACACAAGGCAGTTACGGTCTCATTACATAGCCCCTTATAACCCCAAAATAGGACCTAAGTGTAAGGTGCGCTAAGGTGAGAGAATCTGAGGGCGGCTCAGCCAACATTGCGTGAGTAGTAATTTCTATCAGTTTGAACTTCTCGCATAGGCAATTCTATTCTAGCTTCACACGATGATGTTCAGCTTGGGTTTGGTCCAGACCAAATCCTAGTGGCACGACCTCTTTCCCAAGTTCCGTTAGATGGGCTTCGATTGGCCCGAGACTACTGGATGAGGCCATCGAATCTTCTTTCTATATTAATTAACCAAGAACACTTGTATTTAGAGACAATAATCGAAACGTTTAGTTTCCAGCGGTCATGTTGGCCAATGGTCATATAACAGTCAAAACCCAACGGTCTCATTTTAATTATACTCATGTTATCAAATGAAATAGTTTTGTTGAGTATAAACATAAAATAACACACAAAATTAGGAAACAAGATTTATTCAAAATTTCGGGTCGTTACAATCTTCCCCCCTTAAGAAATTGTGTCCTCACAATTTTTTTAAAATTGGGTTTTGAAATTTCATTGAAAGTCCCACATCGAAAAAGGAGTCAGTAAGACTATTACTTTAAAAGGAAGAAAGGGAAGTACAAAGGTTACCTGAGATAACCCATACTAGGATTCCATGTAGGAAAACATGGATATGAAAGAAAAAACAAAGAGTCAAGTTCTGAGGGAGAGTGATAGAAAACATGATTAGGAGAAAGTTAGCCATAAGAAAATCACAAACAAATGATGTGTGTAAAAGGTCTTTGATTACCCAATAGGAAACGTAAACCAACAATGTTTTTGTTTTACGTTCTATTTCATAATTTTGAGGAATTCATTTACTACATAGAACAAAAACAGAAGGAAATATACCTACCTTCAAGTAGAGTTTCATCCTTTAATAAGTTTCTACCAAAACAAATCTTTTCTCCAAATGATGAGCATTCAAAACACTTGGTCTCATAAAAACACAAGAATCATCATCTAGAGAATCACATAATCCACCAAAGATTAACTATCTATTTCTTCTATTATCCCAAAAATAGAGAGGGTAAGATAAAACAACTCTTAAAAAAGAAAGAATCCCATAGGAAGGGAAACTTCTTTAAATCTTCAAAATTCCACGGTACTACCCAAAGTTCATCATAGACCATTCCATAAATAACTGTCCTTAAAATTCCTCAAAATAAACAAAACTAAGATTGAAACCCAAATACAAGAATGATTTGATAACATAGTCTTCCAAAATAAACTTCATCGCTCATATCCAAATAACATCAACCACTCCTAACATCTTATAACAAAAGTACCTAACCTAAACATATTTTCCCCAAGATAGGATAATCATTTCCATAAGTAACATAAATTACTGTAGGTTCACCTTAAATTCATCGATTCTTCAAAATATAAGTCAACCCTTACTCCTCAAATAAAATACCGTAGTAATCTATTTACCTCGATCAAATTGGGTTCCCAAAATAGTGAACGTCTTCCAAAATAATAATCATCTTATAATCCCCTAATCATATCTGTCATATTAATATGGCAATCGTCACATTTCCTATCACATTGTTTGTTGGGACATGTTCTTCCATTTCCCGCCATTAACTAAGAAAAGAAAGTACAATTAGGGGGTTAAATACTTAGACAATAATCATGAAAAGGAACTTAAATCATATAAGGATAACTTGTAAATGAAAATTATATCCTAAATTGTGATCCCCTAGGTTCCAATCTAGGTTATCCATGATCATATATTCTTATTTGAATCTTTATTTTATTTTATCTTTGTTCCTTTAACAATGGTTCATACTAAGCTTATGAATTTACCAAAGCATATCCCCCGGGAGTGTCATAACCAAGAGTGCAGAAAGGCCTGTTGTTGTGTACCAGTTCCCATTTGAGTCTAGCTCAAAGTGGTGTTTTCGGGTTTTACCCCTATGTACATCTGTGCCAGAGCCACCTCTACCTGCTTGTATCCAGACAGAGATGTATTTGCTTGGAAACCCCTTACTCAATACTCACCAAAATACCAGGAAGATTTACTATATTTAAAGTTTTCAATAGGATTCATCCTAAAGTTTTCATATCCTAATTTCCACAAATAACTAAACCATCATTTGATACCAACTATAGCATCCCGCCTTATTATAACATAACTTTTCATTACATTTTACAGAACCGAGGATCATTAAGGTTTAGTGTCTTGGAAACCAGGAACTTAAAACATGAAAACATAAAACATCCTTCTTAAACACTTGAAAGGATTCTCCTTATGTTTATCCTAGGTTCATTACTGCATCTCAAAACCTGGGGACATACATCAAAAGAAAGGGTGAGCAGAAGGCCCAATAAGTGAAACAAGGGAACATTTAACATGTGAACTTGAGGTACATCAACAATGTCATGAAAAAGAACTTTAAGGCATGAGAAAGAAATCATGAGGAATATCATAATAAAATAATGTATTTCATAACTTGAAGATGTGGATACAAAATTTAACATAGAAAATCATTTCTGTTTCACCAAGGTCCATCCCCAAGGTGTCATTAAAAATTACCAAGGTTATTCACCAAGGTATCAGTCTAAATGGTCATCTCTAGAGATTAAGTCTTTACCCAATGCATTGGAGAACTATCAGGGCACACCCTTAAATTTGTCTTTATTATCATGTGAGCCACATATATCATCATAAAACATTTCATAAACAACCCATATATCATAAAAGAAATGGGTTTCCTTTCATAATCATAACGTCTTAAAAACTTCTTTAAAGACATGATCTTTATGTCACTTTAAACCCACGAAAAAGGAAAGTGTGTTTCGTGTATGTAAATCCCAGAATTAAAATAGAACATTTTGATATATATTTGAATAACCCTGTAGAAAAATATCTTTGAGTTTTCAATTAATAAATTAAAAGAATTTGAGAAAAAGAGAGAGACATTTTGAGACAAAAAATCTGTAGCATAACGGCTATGTTACAGGGTTTTAGAAAACATTGAAAAGAGAGGGGACATGGGTCACCCACTCATAAATGATCCATAAAAAAATAGGGGAACATAATATAAAGGATTTAAGAGCATGATAATGAAATTTTAAAGATATACCATATGAAATTAAGAACATGAAAGGAAGACAAAAATAAGATTTCTCTTACGAAAATTCGGCAGCCTAACGACATCACTTGAACTTGAAAAAAAAAAGAATTGATGAGATCAAATAGGGTGTCTCATAATATGAACATAAAAGATAAATATGATAGATATTGAGATCATACCCCAACATAATAAAAAGAAACTTGAAATACTTGACATGAAAGTAGAACTTTAAAAAATGAGAAAGGTGAACGAATCCCTTAAAAATTCGGCAGCCTAACGGCGTCACCTAAACATCAACAAAAATGAATATAAAATAGGGTATATCATCATATGAACATAAAAGATCATTATTATTGATATAGAGATCATAACCCAACATAATAAAAAGGAACTTGAAAGTCTTTACATGAAAGTAGAACTTTGAAAAAATTAGAAAGGTGAACGAATCCCTTAAAAATTCGGCAGCCTAATGACACCACTTAAACATTCTCAAAACGAATTGATGAGAGCAAGAGGTGGTCTCTCATCATATAAAAATGAAAAGGGAAGTAATATTAATATAAAATAACATCATCCAACATAAGAGCATGGAGCATAAAAGAAATGACATAAAAGAGATTACTTTAAAAGAAAGAGAGAGGTCGGATCCATTACCTTAAAACGTAACTCTTAAAACTCAAAGGTTGGGACCTTGAGGGCTAGGGGGCACCTTGGAGGACTCCTTGGGAGGTAATGAGACCAGAGCTTCGTTTGGGGAGAGTTGGGAGTCGAATGGATGAGAGGATGACTTGGTATTTATAGGGAAAATGAGGGGACAAGGCATTAATGGCCAAGGGACACCTCACAGGTGGTTTTCTCAAAACTATGGTCTCTCCCATGGTATTTCCCATGGAGTTAGTCCACATGGGGCCCCCCATACAATAATTCATTACCTTTGGTCGGCCAAACCATAAAATATCTCTTGAAATCATCATGACACAGTTATGTTGTCATTAAACATACCGAAACCCTAAAACTGTATTTTTACTATTCACTGAAAATTCAACTTTCTCAGAAAAATCCCAAAATTTCACCTTAACCAAATATCAATGATACGATTTCAAAAATGAACTCCATTTTATAAAAATAATTTTCTACATATTTTTAATTTAATTTTTAAATAAATACGCTATTCACCGAGAATTCATTTTTTTCAGAAAAATCCCCAAAAATTACCTTAACATAATATCAATGCTCTGAGTTCAAAAATGAAATCCATTTTATAAAAACAATTTTCTAAATATTTTTAATTTAATTTTTAATTACAAAACACTATTTACCTGAAAAAAACTAATACTTTACTAATAATTAATGGAACAGTTATTTTCCAATTTTATTGAATCACATTACTTAATCAAGGTGCCTAGATTATATTAATAATTTCTTAAGTGAGATTACTAATCTATTTGGTCACATTACTAATCCTAAGCATAAAATCACTATTCATAATTTATTATTCACCAAAAATTAAGTTGATCTTATTAGACTTTAAATTTCATACTGAACATAATTGTAGAAGACCATTTTTTGAAAATCATTACACAATTTTAATTATTTAAGGTTTACATAAACATTTTTAAAATATCATTTCACTAAAATTGATCAAAAATATGCATACTATATTTATCCGGACATTTGAAAATTCATAAACTTCATCATAAGAATAAATCAATTTTTTTATTTAAAACAAAGGATTACACAAGGCAGTTACTGTCTCCTTACATAGCCCCTTATAACCCCAGCATAATACCTAAGTGTAAGGTGTGCTATGGTGAGAGAATCTGAGGGTTTCTCAGCCAACATTGCATGAGTAATAATTTCTATTAGTTTGAACTTCTCACAAAGGCGATTCCGTTCTAGCTTCACACGATGAAGTTCAGCTTGGGTTTGGTCCAGAGCAAAGCCCAATGGTGCTACCTTGTTCCCATGTTCCATTAGATGGGCTTTGATTGGCCCGAGACTACTGGATGAGGCCATTGAATCTTCTTTCTATATTAATTAACCAAGATTACTTGTATTTAGAGACAATAATCGAAACGTTTAGTTTCCAACAGTCATATTGACCAATGGTCATATAAAAGTCAAAACCCAACAGTCTCATTTTAATTATACTCATGTTATAAAATGAAATTGTTTTGTTGAGTATAAAAATAAAATAACACACAAAATTAGGAAACAAGATTTTTTCAAAATTTTGGGTCGTTACAGGATAGATTTTGAATCAGGGTTTAGAATAGAATTATGAACAATTGGATGTCTTAAAATGATGTTTTGGGATGTGGTTTAAGAATTGGGAGGTAGTTCGGGTTCTAGAGTGAGCTTTTTAGACTTCATGTTATGTTTCAAGTGTTTTAGAGTTTTTTGTCCAGGGCACATGGTTTGGGGTGCATGGTTTTGGATAAACCATGAAGCACCCCAAGCATGAGGAGATTTTTAATTCCATTTCTAAAGTGCATGGTTGAGTTTCCCAATTAGTGAATAGTTAAGGCTTAACCATGTTAGGTCTCACAAAAAAACCATGAATGTTAGATTAGACTTAGGGAATGACACAAGGTTTGTGCCAATTGCATACAAACTATGAAAAATGTTGCAGACCGAGATAGTGACAATTCACATGGTTAGAACATATTTTGTAAAACCGTGTGGCTCAACCATAAGAGAGGGATGTACTTATACAATTCCAACCTCATGTTTGGAATATAGTTTAGAGAAATCTACGGATAAACCATACAGATCATTAAATTTGGTTTCTTATGGGTTTTCTCATATTCGATTTTAAGTCCCAATCCCTCGTTTTACTTCCTATCCCTCACATGCATGACCAATTAGCTGATCCCTCCTCCCTCCTTTGATTCCCCATTCATTTGGCCAAGTTCTAGCTTCATTATTTGTAATTTTTATGTTAGGATTCACCTCTAACAACCTCTATTCCAATCCTTATTCCTCATCTATACATTTTGAGTTCATTTTTAGGGTTTTTGATGGTGATTCCACTCAGAAATAGTGGAATGAACCATGTTTAATTGTGATTTTGTATGGATTTCATATGGGACATCTTGAGATGACATCTACAGACTGTTGCACATCATTTCAATGAAGGTATGTCTCACCACCTAATTTATTGAGGTTTTTACTTTAAATTAAATAAAATAGGAATAATTAATGGGGATTAATGTTAGGTATTTACCCAGTAATGGTGTTGGGTGTCTATTAGGAACCTCCTACAGATGGTTTATTGAGGGTTCATTGAATGATGTGTTCATGTTCAGTTAATCAGAAATTATGCAAAGTAATTTTATGTTGTTTAATGAATTACAACTGTTAATTAATTATAAATTTATTATAGTTGAGTACCTTTGGTTCTTAGGTTTTGATTAGTGGATTGGGTGTCAATACAGGCATGGTTTGGTCTTGGGTGGGGATTAAAAATCCTAGGTGGAAACTTCTCCTATACAAAGTTAAATTTTGAAAGTGTCCATAATGGTAGGTTGTCCCTAATTTTTCCCATAATTGTTTTTCATCTAAGTTCTTATGGTGACCATCTAACCAATTTTTCTAGTGATGAATTTAGAAATTAATTAAGTGTTTTAATTGGGTTTTCTATAGCTGACACCCTTTGACATTCCTTAAGTCTTATGGGAAGGTAGTTCCTAGTGGAACACCTTAGTAATAATGTGACCATGGAAATTTGCTTATTAAATAGTGTTTTAAATGGAATGTTAATTTTTAGGAAATAGTCATTTGAAATGGAAATTCAAAATGGCACTACAAAAAATGGCATGTAGTGGTGGTTTTTTGAACTAGCGGTAGTTTAAAATTTCGCCTAATTGTTTAGAAGTGGTTATTAAGACCATTGTGTATTGCATGGTTGCTAGTTATATTACAATGGGTTTTATAATTTATTGGTAGTTTTGTTAAGTGTTTTTTCTGGAGAATTTCATAGAGGTTTTTTTATTTATTTAACGGTGTTATTTTAATTAAAAAAAATATCAAGGGGAAATATAAATAACATAAATGAAACTAATATGGAACATATTGGTGGAGGTTAATCATAACCAATGAAAACCATTTTTTATTCAATGTATTTAGTGGTGTTTACATAAAACCGCAGCTATATCATATTCCTTTTTTAAACAATTAATAAAAAACTATAAATATAAAAAAACAAACATATAATAAACTAAAACATAAAATATATGATAAACACATCATGCATATATCATAGATAAAAACATCCAGTCATCATAAGGTCAATCTAAGTCAACCCATTCATATATCAATATACATATACAATATTTCCAACAAAAACCAATGCCAAATATATATTCATGTTGTTGGACTCCTCCTTTTTTATTACTCACAACTCATGTTAATCATTTTTACCATATCACAAATTTTTTTGAATCTTGTAAACTACATTTGATATTGTACTATTATGTTTTATTATACTAATGCTTAAGTCTAATACATTATGAGATTATTATTTCTTAAGATGATTTATAGATATATAGTTAAGTCATGGAAATTGTAAGTTTGCCACCGGTTTTGGATTTTGGAAAAGTCCCTGACACCGTAACCTAGACACCATGACTTAGACAACATAACCCAGACACCATGACTTAGACACCGTAACCCAGACACTGTGACTTAGACACTGTAACCCAATCATCAAAACTATGACACCATAACCAGTCCTAGATTTCATAAAGTATGTGACACCAGATCCTTGGTACAGTTTCCAAGACATTGTAATAAGAAAACATTCCGAGTTTGGAAAAAGGACTAGACACCTTTACCTGAGACACTGTGATCCTGACACCGCATATGTGCCACCGTTTCTAGATCTGAATGCAACTATGGCACCGTAACTATCTCACCGCTCAAAGGAAAATGAGAAGTCACTATTTCTAGTGACACCATTTCAAGAAAAACTGTGGAACCATTCCATACATAACCTTTTTTTCTATTTTTCTATTAAATTTATATGTTATTTCTAACGGTCATATTTGAATCATTAAATGAAACTGATATAATAAACTCCCTTTTACAGTCTAGTTAGTAGACCGTACGAGGTATGAGGTGTGGAGATTGTGAATTTTTTCGGATCCAACATATGTACATAAAATTAAAAGGAAAGTGTGACTCTGAAGTATTAGAGTATGTGAAGTGAATTTAATGTAAGATAGAAGGACATCCATAAACTAAAGAACACCCGAAGAACTCTCTACTCCTGGTAGTTGAACTACTATGGATCAAAACCTCAAACATCCTCATAGCAGCTGGTCTAAGAAGAACACAAGCTACAATACACATCTCATCGAATGAGAAACCAAAACACAAGAACAACAATACTCGTTTATCATAAGAGGACTCAAAAATCACATCTTCTACATCATACAAGTCCAGAGCTATATAGAAGAACACTCAGATAATTTTTAATCCTTTCTCATTATCTTTTCTCTATGGTGAAATGTTTTATTGATTTTCGAGTTGTGTGTGTATATGTATTAAAACACACACTGTATACTATATTTAACTTGATGATACAAGATATATCCTCACTCAAATATCATTCTACAATTGGTTTCACCCACATATAACTGTGAAAGATATATTTTTTGACCTAGTTGTTTGTTTTCCCACTTAGAATAGTTGAAGAGTTCTTCTGACCTGGACAGTCCTGTATACTATTGTTAACCCCGATCTAGGGTTTGGATCATGTTTATTAATATAAACTACTTGGTGGTAGGTGATCACCAAGTGGAGTGGACTAGGTCTCCTCATGAGACCGAACCACTTGTTTTATCCGTTGTGTTTTTAAATTTAGTCTTTCTCTATTTTAATTCATTTTGTAGAAATATAAATTTTACATTGATAGTTAGTCTTGGATATTAGTTATACTATTTTTTCTTTATTAGAGTCATTTAAAAAGTTGTATCAATATCTCATATTTATACTACTAAGAATCAATCAATCTTATGAGAAGCTATTTGAACCGTCAAACTATTATAATCTTGTTACCTTGATTAACTATCCTGTTGTATTTTTAATTGGGGGAATCTATTAAATAAACCATTTTAATTGAAATTTATATAGGAACTCAATTAACACCCCTCTTGAGTGTCCTAATCCGTCCAACATTTGGTATCAGAGGTGTTTTTAAAATCCCTATTTTCAATATTTTCAATCTATTTAAAATAGTTTTCAACTGTGATTTTAGTTGTGTATTAAAAATCTCTAAATTTCTGTTAGTTCAAATTTTTTAGTTCATTTAAAAACTACAAATTATTCTTTAGTATTAATAATATATTGGAAGGTTCTACTACCAATAGATCTTTATTCTTTAATGGGTCAAATTATTCACAATGGAAAAATAAAGTGAAAATACAGTTACAAAGTGTGGGTTTTGAGAATTAGTCTTTAATTATAGATGAATATAAGATTCCTACTACTAATAGGAACACATTAGATGAACCAAATAAGACTTCTTATAAATATAACTACAAATCTAGGAATTCTTATAATTTTTTTAGGGGATGAAGAGTTTAATAGAATTTCTTCATGTAAAACAATGCATGAAATTTTGGGTACTTTGTCTTTTTCACATGAAGGAACCTCGAGTGTTAAGGAAATGATACTTAACACATATACTATAAAATATGATAACATTAAAATAAATCATGATGATCCTATTTCTGACATGTATCTCCAGTTTAATGAAATTTTGAGCATTTTTTTCTCTATGGGAAGAGATGTTACAACAAAAGAGAAAATTATTAGTATACTCATATGCTTACCATATAGATAGAGTGGGACTTCTGTCTCAATTAGAGAATCTTTTTATATTAGAAATATACTAGTCATGGACTTATAGGATTGTTTATAATGTATGAGGAATAATTAAAAGTCAACAAATAAGAGGACAATAAACCCAAAAGTAAATATTTGGCATTAGAGACTACTACCTCTAAACACAAGGAAAAGGAGAAATTGGAAGCCCTTATAGAAAGTTCCATAAGTGAGAAATCATCCCCAAATAGTGATGAGGTAATGGATTAATTTTCTAGAATATTTAATAAGTTTTATAGAAGGATTTTTTTTAGAAATCCCAACTTCAATGAAATATATGATCACAAGGGAAACTAGAAGAAGGATTAGAAAAGAAGTGAAAATTCGATGAAATAGACTATTATTAATGTAAAAGAAAAGGTCTTGTAATTTATGATTTTACTAAGTTAAAATGTATGAAAATGTATGGGGACCATGTTAGAAAGTATAAAGATTCCATGAAGGTAACATAGAGTGATTCTGAGGATAGTTCAAGTGACTAAGAGTAATCACATGGTGAAAAGGCTAAAAAATTCAATATCTGTTTTATGAAAAACACATCTGAGGTATCCCAAGAATCTCCTGTAAAAAATTCCTATTATTTTGAAGATTAATGAGATTCTGACTATATGACTAGTGAAGAATTATTTGAGAACTATAATATTCTATAAGGAAATTATAATGAACTAAAAGATAAATAAATATATTTAAATACACAACATTCCCAAATTACTACTGTTAAATCTGAAATTGTTGTAGAGAAAGAGAAAAATGTTTAATTACTCAAAGAGAATAATTAACATCAATCACATAATGATAAATTGAGAAAGGACCTAGAAAAATTTACCATTGGAAAAAATACTCTTACATATATTCTTGGTAAACAAATTTCCCCTAGATACACTACTGGTACATGATACCAACCTTGGAAAAGAAATATCACCAAAAAAATCTTGTAACTAAATCTAGAAAATCTATTTTTCTACGTAAAAGTGAAATTTTTTCTACAAGGTCTAGTTATGGAAAATATTTTACTACCTCTTGTTTTTCTAGACCAAAGAGAGTCTATTTTTAAAATATATTATATAATGCTTGAAGGAAACCCATGAAGACAATGTGGGTTCCTAAATCACTGATTTCTAATGTTACTAGACCCAAATAAATTTAGGTACCAAAATCTATTTTTGTTTGATTATTTTGGAGGAAATATATTTGAAGAGTTCTTGTAAAATCTTATGGAACTTGGATAGTTTATGTTCAAGACACATGACAGGAGATTACTCATTCTTCAAGATTTTAATAAATATTGATGCTGGGCATGCCACATTTTATGACAATTCCAATGGAAAAATAATTGGCTTATGCCATATTTTTCACTCTAATTTAGTTTTAATTTCTAATGTACTTTTTTTGATGGATTAAAATATAAGTTTCTTAGTATTTCACAACTATGTGATGATGGAATTCATGTTATATTTGAGAATGAATCCAGCAATGTATTTAACTCTGAAAATGGACTAATATGTTCTGCTTTTAGAAATGAAAATTTTTATGCTATTAATCTAGATTATTTAGTTTCTCAAAAAGTTTCATGCTTATGTTTATTTCAAAAAGAGTCTTGTATATGGAACATAAGACTAGGACACTGCAATATACACTCCCTTAGAAAGATTACTATAATTGGATTAGTCAAGGACCTACCCAAACATGGGTTTCCAAACGATAATGTCTATAATACATGCCAAAAGGGTAAACATCACAAAATATCATTCAATCCAAAGAAAGAAGTTTCAACTTTTCAACCTCTTGAGTTGGTTCCCATGGATTTTTTTGGACCATCTAGAGTTTCTAGTTTAAATGGTAAGCACTATGTTTATATTCTTGTAGATGACTGTTCTGGGTATAATTGGATCTTCTTCTTCACTCACAAAAGTAAATCCTTCTCTCATTTCACCAAGTATTCGAGGAAGGTAGAAAATCATTGTCGACTTAGGATAAAATCTCTAAGATGTGACCATGGTATTGAGTTTAAAAACCAAGAGTTTAAATCATTTTCCTCACTAAATGGATATAGTAATAACTTATCATTCCCTAGGACAACATTACAAAATGGAGAAACAAAAATAAGAAATATAACCTTACTTGAAATTTCTAGAGTAATTCTTAGTGAGTATGAATTAACTATTTATTTTTTTCTGAAGCTGTCAATACTACTTGCAATATTATTAACAGTGTGTTAATTAGACCTATCCTTAAAAGAACTCTCTATGAGTTGTGGAACATTATAAAACCCAAGGATAATTACTTAAAAGTATTTGGTAGATAGATATATATTCTTAATACTGAGGATAATCTTGATAAGTTTGCATCCAAGAGTGATGAATGAATTTTTCTTGGATATTCAATATATAGTAAATCCTATAGAGTCTTGAACAACAGAACCTAATGTGCGGATAAATCTTTCCATGTCAAATTTGATGAAACAGATCCACATGAACCTAATACCTCCCTATATAATCTTTAGGATGATATATCAAATATGGACATCAGTGAAAAATCTTCTGACCATCCTATAAAAGAATCTGATAAAACCTCCAGGTTCTGAAAATTCTACAGATTGAAGCATTAATAAACAGGAACCTATTGAAGAACCTGAAATTACTTTCCCTTATTTTTATAGAGCTGTTAAAACCCTTAAAAACCATCCTTAATATGATGTTGTTGGAGATTTAGATAATGGAACGGATACTAGAGCTTCTCTTAGAAATCCGGTTGAACATAAAGATTTATTTTCACAACTTGAACCTAAAAACATCAGTGATGCTATTAATGATGAATTTTGGGTGACATCTATTCAAAAAAAGATAAATTAGTTTTAAAGGAATAAAGTTTCTAAACATGTGGATAGGCCTAAGGACACCTTGACCAAAGAAACTAAATGGGTGTTCATGAACAAATTAGATGAAGTTAGTAACATAGTTAGAAATAAATCTAGATTGGTTACAAAAGGTTTTAGTCAAGAAGAAGGAATTGAATTTAAAGAAACCTTTGAACCAGTAGATAGAATTGAAGCCATTTGAATTATGCTATCATTTTCATCACATATATATTTAAAAATATTTCAAATGGATGTAAAAAGTGTGTTCTTAAAGGGTTATATATTTGAGGATGTTTTTGATGAACAACCCCCTGGTTTTACAAACCCTCATTTTACAAATAATGTTTTAAATTGAAAATAGCATTATATAATTTAAAAAAAGATCCAATATATTGGTATGATAGATTAAGTATTTTTCATATTTAAAAAGGTTTTACAAAAGGTATAGATCATCCTAATCTTTTAGTAAAATGAAATTACAAGGATTTTTTAGTTGTTCAAATCTATGTTGATGATATTAATTTTGTATCTTTAAGAAATTATTTATGTACTAATTTTTCAAAGATGATGAAAAATGAATTTGAAATGAGTTTAATGGGTGAACTAAAATTCATTATTATATTTAAAATCATTCAAAATAATGAAGATATTATTTTAAATCAAATAAAATATAATAAATATCTTCTAAAACGGTTTGGCTTGTATAACACTAAAAGTAGTGATACTCCAATGAGAACTACATGTAAATTGGATCTTGATGAAAATGGTAAATCTGTTGATCATACCACATATAGAGGAATGATTGGAAGTTTACTCTACTTAACTCATTGTCGGCCAGACATTATGTTTAGTGTTTTCACATGTGCATGTTTTCAAGCGAACCCCAAAGAGTCTCGTTTAAATGTTATTAAATGAATTCTCAAATACCTCAAAAATACAACCACTTTTGGACTGTTCTATTATAGAGGAAATTTATTTGACTTAGTTAGCTATTCAAATATTTATTTTATTAGTTGTAAGTTAGATAGAAAAAGCACTTACGGAACATGACACATTTTTGGGAAAGTCTCTAGTATCACGGTGTAGTAAGAAACAAATTTTTTGCATTATCTACCACCAAAGCTGAATACATAGGTGTTGGTAGTTGTTGTACACAAATTTTTTGGATGAAACACACATTTATAGACAAAATATATCAATTTAGAAATGTACCTATAAATTATGACAATACAAGTGCTATTATAATTTCAAAGAATTTTGTTTCACACTCCAGGAAAAAACATATTGATGAAAGGAATCAAATTTTGAGATATAATAATCAAAAAGGTGATATCACATTGGACTTATTTGGCACTAAACATCATCTTGCTGATATATTCACTAAACCATTAAATTATGAAAGGATAAATTACGTCATACATGAATTAGGGATCATAGGTCTTATTTTATTGGTTTATGATATCAATGTTACTATCACACACTTACTATTTAACAACTTATAGTTTCATGCTTCACCCATAAATAAGTTACTGTCTTGAAGTTACTATCTCACACTTATGGTCTCACGGTTACTGTCTCATACATGTTATCTAAATGAAACAGTCACACCATTTGGAGTCACATCGTAATGCTGACATCATGATGACCTGTTCTGGTCTCACTGTAATGAATTAGATTTCTAGTTCTAGAATTTTATTTCTTTTATCACTGTATCTATTCTTTATGTTGTATATTTGTGTTTGAGACGTTTGGAATCCCTAAATGAAAAAAACCTGCTATTTTCTACTCTTCTCTTTACTCGAACCATTTACCCTCAAAATCAAAATCTATTTCTCTCAAACCTTCAGCCCTCCCACAACTCATTCTCCTTCTCGAACCTACGTTGGATTCCATGAATGAAGCGACCGTATTTATTGACTCCTAAGATGTGAACGTCTCAGAAGAAAGTAAAAAGGGCTTTGAAAATAATTCCTGATGGACTGCTGAATTTAGGCCTTGATGATCGAACTGTAGTACCAGAGAAAGAAGTATGTCCGAAGTGGTTTCTTACAAGTTAGTCTCTTGTTTTGAAAGTGTTGGATGAACAAGGCATGTTGAAATGGTTCAATAAATAGAAGAGACCCATCTATCCAAATATTTTATACATGTTTTATCAGTGTTTTCATTTCTCCTGTGAGTTGAGAGATGATTTTGTTGTTATAAGTTGGATAAATGGACAAAGGTTAACCTTTTTATCAAGGCTATGGGATGTCTATCATGAAATACCAAATAAATGAACTTATGAGGATCATTATCGAGGGCCTCCTCCTCTTAGTGATTTTTTAAACTAAAATAGTCATTGGAAAGCCTAAATAGAAATAAGAAGAGAAGAAGGATGATTGCAGTAGAATTATATGGAGAAGCAAGGCTATTGTTCAAATTTATTCAACATTAGATTTTCCCAAGGAAGGGAGATTTAGAAACCCTTAAGTATAAAGATTTATTTCAGATTCATCTTAATAAAAATGTCCACAAGATGAAGTTATATAAGTACATCATTCTGCAGATCAGTGATATGATCAATACTACTTCAAAATCATCCTCCTTGTTTTATTTAACATTTATTTCTACAATATTGTCTGCCAAAGGAGTAGTTGGACCAAAGGAAGAAGTTAGTGACGATTATGAGTTGAGTATCTATAAGGATAAACTTATAAGGTTGAAAATTAACTGCAATCCTTGTAAAACTTATTGGGTGGAAGACAATGGAATATTGTATGAAAAGTGCAACCTGATTTAGAATCCTTCAAGACCTAAGAAAAAATCTGGCCCTGGTTTGGAACCAGAAGAATTAGTTGAATACTAATATGGGAAGATTGAGGATGCAGTTGTTTCACATGAGGAAGGAACTATCTTATAAGAAGAATATAATAGCCTTCCTGGCCCATAATTTGATGAAGTAGTAGTTTTTGAAGATATTGAAGAAGTTTTTGTTGAAGATGTACAAGATGCTGTATTGATAGAACATGGTGATCCTAAGGAACATTTATAAAAATTAGCGGAGCAAGAAGTTATTCTTTCTACTGAGGAAAGGATGGAGAATGCTTTTCAGTTAGCAAAAGAAGTTGTTGAACCTACTAGAATATATTAGATGGAATTAAGCCAAGAGACTGAGTCTCTTAGTCTCAATTGAGAAGCACCTATTGAGGGGGATAAAAATCCCATTTTGGAAAGTACTCAAGTGTCATTTCCTAGTGAGAGAAGTCATACATACACCTTGTATAAATTCCCTAGATACTTTGATGTCTCCAATTCTCAGTTGGCTTTAGTGAGAGGAATTGATCTCACAACCACATTTCAATTAAAACCTGTTTCTGTACCAGATGTCATACCTTCTAAGGAACTATAGCTTTTTTGATTTTCTACACCTATGGTTTTAAAAGGATCTCCTATATTTGTAATCCATGATTATTTTAAAGTATTTGGTGAAATTATGATGGCTATTTTGGAAAAGATTTTGAAATATCAACCTACTCATGTAACTTGTCTAAGTGAAAAGGATGCTAACATGCTCTGGGAGAAGATTATCTGGAAAACCCAATCAAGGATGCTGCATTAGATTCAAGAAGTGGGGATTGAAAATCAGTAATTAATTAAGGAAGTGAAATCTTTAAAATATTTGATTGAGGAAATGAATAAGGAATTTAAAACTGCTGAACCCCCTGTTGCTCATTTGAGCACTGATGATTCTAACAAAATTACTAAAAAGGTTGTGAATATGATCCAACCTAATTTGGTAATTATTGTTGAGAAGTTAGTTGAAAAATATTCTAATTTTTCAAATGATGTTCAAGGATTGGTATCCTCAGTTAATGAGTTGCCTGGTGATTTTAGGAACTCTTTATAGACTCCTCTCAAGAGCCTTCTTGCACTCTCTATAGTCATCTCATCTTCTTCTTCCAATGTTAAACCTGGTCAACCATCTCTGCTATTAGACAATTACGTACATAGAAAAGTGATTCATTGGGAGCTTTAGTCTTTAAAAGGTCAGTCTATTCAAGAGAGCCTCTCCAAGATTATACAGAACAGGGATCACATCCATGACATGGTTTGAAAGTATTAAAAAGGATCCTCTACGACCTATGATGAAATTTCCATAATGGTAGATTTTTACTTCAATAGGATCTATAAAAAGCACCAACTGACCAGCCATTTCAAGTATCTTATGGAAAATCATAGAATGCCTCCTGTGAATCAAGATTTTATGGACCAAGTGAAAAAAATGAAAGAGTTCACACCAACTTTGGAAATGTTTATTGAGAATAAAAATGATTTTGAAAAGGCTATGCAATATGGAGATGATGCCATCACAAAATTTATCAAATTCTTGAAGACTTTTATCCATGTCAAAATAACTCTAAAAGTGGCTCCTACAGCTGCCCCTTTGTGGACCAGTTCAACCCCTTCCTTCTCCACTACCTTTTCTCTTGCTTCCATGTTTGTATCTCAGGATTTGAGCTAGATTAGACATGTCATTATTGATAAATAATTACCTACATAATCCACCAGACCATCTCTCACCCATTCTATTTTTGAAGGCGTGCCTCTTCCTTCTCTCATAGTTGGACCTACCCCTTCCCCAACCTCTACATCTTCTCCTATAGTTCTCTCTACCAAGGGAAAAGAGAAGAATGATGGTGATGAAGATAAGTGAAGGATGTATTTTGATAGGGATTTTTTATATTGCCTCATGCTTGTACACACATTTATCTTTCCATCCTGTACAATGTGCACTCCTATTGTTTATATTCTTCCTTACCTTAATTCAGTCATTATTTTATTTTTCTTATTCTCTTTTTCAAAATACCAAAAGGGGGAGAAATCAGAAAAGGAATTATTATCATTTATGGATAATAACGTCCATGATTTGTGATTACAAAAAAGGTGGAGATTGATTGAATTCTCATGTTTTAATTCTCACAAATCATGTTAATCACGTTTACCATCTCACAAGTCATGTTTGAATCTTGTAAACTATGTTTCATCTTGTTCTATTATGTTCTATTATACTAATTATTATGTTTAACCCATTTTGTGAGTATTATTTCTTAAGATAGTTTATAGATATTTGGCTTAGTCTGAGAAATCGTAAGTTTGAAACTGGTTCCAGATTTTGGCAAAGTCCCGGAAACTGTAACCCAAACACCGTGAATTAGACAGCGTAACCTAGACACTGTGACTTAGACACCGTAATCCAGAAACTGTGTCTTAGACACTGTAACCCAGACACTATAACTCTGACACTGTAACCAGTCCCAAATTTCATAAATCCTTTCACATATGATCCTTTCTACCATTTCCAAGACATCGTAACAAGGCACCATTCAAAGTTTTGATAAAGGACTGGAAACCATTACCTAAGAATCCATGATCCTAACACCGCATGTTTGCTACCAGTTCCATATCTCAATGTAACTATGGCACCGTAACTGTATCACTGTGACTGTCTCACCACACAAAGCCAAATAAGAAGACACCATTTCAAGTGACACCATTTCCAGACAAATTTTGGCACTGTTCCATACTTAGACATTTTTTCTGTTATTTTCAATTAAATTTAAATATTTTTTCTAATTGTCAAATTTGAGTCATTAAATGACACTGATATAATAAATGATATTTTCTAGTCCTATTAGCAGACAATACATGGTACAAGGTGTAGAGATAGTGACTCCTGTCGGCTCCAATGCATGCACCTGAAATAAAATGGAAAGAATGGATCTGGAGTATTAGAGTTCATGAAGTGAACTATATGAAAGATAGAATGACATCCACACACTAAAGAACACACGAAGAACTCTCTATTCCTATTTTCTGAAATAGTGTGGATCAAAACCTAAAACATCCTCACAGAAGCTACTCTAATAAGAACACAAGCTACAATATACATCTAATTGATCTAATAACTAGAACATGAGACCCACAACACTCTATTTTCATTAGAGGACTCGAAAATAAGATCTGAAACATCCTACAATTCCAGAGTTGCATAGAACAATACTTAGATCATTTATAATCCTTTTTCATTATTTTTCTATGTTGTGTACTTTTTAATTAATTTTTGAGCAGTGTGTGTATCTATATTAAAACACACTCTATCTCCTAAATTAAATGAGAGGATACAATATATCCTCACTAAAATATCACTCTACACAATGTTTCACCCACATATAACTTTCGAAGAGGTCTTGTTTGGCCTGTTTGTTTGTTATCCCACATAGAATAGTGGAAGAGGTCTTGTTACATAGACAGTATTGTTTACTTTTGTTAACCACAATCCCAGGTGTGGATCAAATTTATTAATATAGAAAACTTGGTGGAAGGTGATCACCAAGTGGAGTGGACTAAGTCTCAGAATGAGACTGAACCACTTGTTTTATCCACTGTGTTTTTAAATTTTGTATTTCTCTGTTTTAATTCATTTTTTAGGAAACTAAATTTTACTTTGATGGTTAGTCATGGATAATAGTTACAACTATTTTTCATATTAGAGTAGATTCAGAATTTTTATAAATATCTCATATTGATACTACTGAGAATTAATCAATCTTCTGAGAATCCATTTGAACAGTCATACTATTATAACTTTATTACCTTTATTAACTGGCCTGCTGAATTTTAAATTGGGGGAATCTTTTAAATAATCATTTTGAATAGAAATTTTTATAGGAACTCAATTCATCCTCCACCCTTTTGAGTTTCCTACTCTAATCAACAAATGTAACAAAATTCACTTCATCTTTCTTCCTCCAAATAATGTCATCAACTGAAACTGACCATGTCATCTCACCAACTATAATGAAAAATTTAAACAATAATTAAGACTGCACATAATAAATCAGAATTTCAGTACAATAATTGATAAAATTTTAGCTTACCATAAAAACTAATAAAAACCCTCACAACTACCTTTTGAATAATTACATGGATTGTAATAGTCAACCTACCTCTAACTCTAGGAATTTGTTAGTTACAAAGAAAACCAGAACATTTATGAAATGAAACGTGGAAGAAAAATGATACAGAAAATATTCAGAATGCTACACATAAAATTTGTTATTTTGATAATTAAAAAAGAATAAATTTTAACATAAAAACAATTATATACGAGGAATAAAATATTCAACACATAAACATACCTATTAATGATAAGATTCAATAGTTGAAACTGAAAAAGGATGATTAAATATTCTAATTTACTTTTAAAGTTACAAACGATGTGCTTGAAATTTAAATAATAAAAAAATATAAAAATTTTGATATCAAAGAATGTCCTATATTTCAGAAACAAATAAATAGTGGTTTTCCCATGATTTCACATCGATATGATGTTGTTATCCATGGTTTTGACCATTCCATACACCTTTTTTCATTTTAAAACACTAAAAACACGTTTATAGACATAATAGGAAATCCGTAATTCAAGATGACATGTTTTTATTTACTACAATTAAAAATAAAAACTACATTTATTTTCCCATGATTTCAAGGTAATATGAAATCTTTTCCTAGTTTTTATCCCCCGACACTTGTTTTTAAATGCTTTTGTACCTTTTAGAAGTCTATATAGAGTCAATCCAACAACACTATAAGTTAGATTAATGTGTTTTCTTTGATTACACATTAGGAAGAAGTCATTGATGGGTTTACCATAATTTTAGATCAATTTGAGGTTTTTTATATGCTTTTGACCATTCCACGCATGTTTTAGTGTTTTAAAACACTGAAAATTCATTTATGTCCATAACGGAAAAACCATAATTCAGAATGATGTACAGTCAGTTCCTAAATTTCAAAATTAAACAGATAGTCTTTCTCCCATGATTTTAGGGTAATATGACATGTTTGCCTAATTTTGACCCCCCTAACACTTGTTTTTAATGTATTTTGTACCTTTGAAAAGTGAATAACAATTAATTTTGACCACACTACACATCAAATTGACATGTTTTATGCCCGTACATGTCCAAAAATATATCAGTAGTGGTTTCCCAATGATTTCATATCAGTATGAGGGTTTTTATATGGTTTTGACCGTTCTACTCATGTTTTAGTGTTTTAAAACACAGGCATTTACAGCCATAACAGGAACACTCTAATTAGGAATGATGGGCCATCAGTTCTTAAATTTTAATATTAAATATATGGTAGTTTTACTATAGTTTCAAGGAATTATGATGTTGTTTTCCTAGTTTTTACCCCCTGATACATGTTCTTAAGGGATTTTGTACATTTATAAAGTGTATACCAGGTAATAATGGCCACACGCAATTTAGATTGACATGTGGTATGCACGTACACATAAAAAACAACTCAGTGGTATTAATCTAGTGAATAAACATCAGTATGAGGCCATTTCTGATGTTTTTTACCTTTCTAGGAACGTTTTAGTGTATTAAAACAGTAAAAATGTGTTTAAATCTATAACGGGAAAACCAATATTCAGAATAATGTGTCGTTAGTTCTTACATTTGACAATTAAATCTATGGTCATTGTCCCATGATTTTATGGAAATCTAACATATTTTCCCTTGTTTTGACCCCCAACACTATTTTAAAGGCTTTTGTACCATTCAAATGTGTATTCTGAGTAATTCCGACCACACCACATGTCGTATTGAAGTTTTTTCCTCACATACACATCAGAAACATCATAACGGTGGGTTTAATAGAATTTCACATCTTTCTAAGGTTGTTTTCTATGGTTTTGACCATTCCATGGATGTTTTAGTGTTTTAAAACACTAAAATATTATTTACGGCTATAACAGGAAAACAATAATTCAAAAAGATGTGTTGTTAGTTATTACATGTAACACCCCAATAATTTTTTTAGTATTAAATATAATCGGTTAATTATGGATTTTAATTAACAACAAAAAAAATTATAAATAATTATACAGCCAATTTATAACATTCAAATAAATTAATGTTCTGAAAAGAAATACTATTTTTCCATATTATTTTTTTGTAAAATAATATTATAATATATATATATTTAATTTATTTATAAAAATGTTCATTTTTACCTAAATATTAGTAAATTTAATATTTTAAATGAATAGGAACAATATATATTGGCTATTATAATTATTTTGATAAATACTAAATCATGCTATGAATATATTCACTATTAATATGACACCCCAAGGATTTATAAATAAATTTAATATATAATGCGTGAAACACTGAGTCCCTATGAAACAACACTTTTTTTAACATAGCCAATAAATATAATTTTTCCACTTCTATGTTTTGAATTTTGAAAAACAGATATACATGGGTGTGTTATGTATGATATTTGGAGTTCGATAGAATCAACATAATTTTTGGTGAATCATAACTTACCATTATGAATAGTGACATACCATTATGAATAGTAACATGACCCATATGAATAGTAATGTACCGTTATGAATAGTAACCTCACCCATGTAAGTATAAATAAAATTTAGGCACTTTATAAATGAAATAAAATATTTTCTAAATTAATAATTAAGTGTTGGTATTTTTGTGAGTAATAAATATTTAATTATAAATTTAAATTAATATATTTATTTAAAATAATTTCTTTTTTATAGAATGTGTTCCTAAATAATTTTGTTTTGTTGTACTATGATTTTATGATATTTTAATAAGACCTTAGATAATTTTGTAGGGTATTATAAAATCTGTTATGGTTTTAAAAATATATTTTTCCAGTAAATAATGATTTTAATTAAAAAATTAAATTTATCATATTTATAATTTTTTTTTCATAAAATGGAGTTTATTTTTGGATTCAACACATCGAAAAATGGTTTGGGTGAATTTTTTGGAATTTGTTGAAATACTTGAATTTTTGGTGAATTGTGAAATTCAATAAATTATAAAATATGCTAAATAAAGGAATTTATGAATCATGATTGAATCAATACTGATGAAAATGGACATTGGTTCAAACTTACATGAACTTATTACTATTTTTGGTCATGTAATCATCACTATTTCTCGTCTTATGGAAAAATAATAAGCAGATGATTAAAATATTAAGAAAACCCTCCTCTCCTCAACTATAAAAACTACTCACACTCCCCTCTTCTATTTACTTCTATGTAGCCTTGTTCCTTTTCTAAATTCTAATAAAATATCCTCCCAAGATCCTGCCCCATGTCCAAAATACCTTGGTCTCATATAAATACCAAATCCTCTCCCCTAAAGAGGCTCTCAAGGAAGATTAATGTAAGAGGTAAATTCCATTTTTCAATTCTCTTACTTTTCAAGTTCCTTTGTTTTCTTTTCTGTCCTCACCTCTACTCGTCCAGATTTAATGATAACACTAGTAAATTACATTTACTATAATTTTTTTATGATTATGGATTAATTTATTATCATCTCTCCTTTACCCTTCTTTTATGCTACTAGTAAAAAACACTATCTGAGATGTGCTAATTTACCACATTCAAGGACAACGGGGTTTTAATTTTTATTACCAAATTCAATTCTCATCACGAAACCATTATTATGGATAAAATAGACTATAATATATGTATTATGTCTTATCTATGGTTTTTTAATCTTTTTTTACACATGGTTTTTATTTATAAAGAAAAATAAGTTTTGTGTGTTCAAAACCCGCCAATTAACATAAACAGTTACACTTAATTAATTTATATAATGATTCATCTTCAATCAAAGTAACCAAATGAAATTTACAAAAAATTAACCTTTTTATGGTATCTAAAAACATATAACTTCAATTCTGGATAAACATCCTCATTTTACATGATTCTCCATTCATGTATATATGTGTGCCGATCATTAAACAAACGGACCCAAACAACTAAAATGAACCTCTTAACCCATAAAAGGCCATTAATTAACATAATATGGTTATAATAAATCAATTACTTGGAGAGGAGGTTCTAGAATGATTAATTAATTAACCTAAATTTTATTATTCAGTTAATTATGATCAAGTGGAGAGCACCTTCAGACTTAAGGTAAGGGTTTCTTCATCTCACTTCCATTTTTGTCAGATATTTTGTATTCACTAATATTTCTTGTGTATGGTGTATGTATACGGCCCATTTATTTTTCATATCATTAATCTATTTATTTTATTTAAATTCAATGTATTACTGGATTATTACTAATTTTGGGGCATACGATTCAATTGATTATAAGCATGTATGTGTTCTCTACTCGAACCTCCATTTTCATTCAGGTTGCTCTTATTCTCTACTCACCTCAATGAAATTATTATTTTTTATTATATACTACTCATAAATTCGGTATTAATGTTTTATATATGTTTACTAATCAAAATCCTTCTTTATTTTATGTGGAGTAACATGTCTTAAAAGAATCCTTCAAAAATTCTTCGAAAATGAATGCCCGATTCAAGGAACATCTCGAATTCTTACCTATTTTGAAGTTCAATCTATAATATGTTTTATGTATGATTTATCTTTATAAAATCCCAAATTGTAACCTGGAAAATATTTTTTGGTTAATTTCTGGTTTTATGAAAGAAATCATGCCTTTGCGCTTTAAAATTTCATTAATGATTTCATTAAAGCGCATTAAAATGTTTTAATTCTAATGTTTCGTTAAAAATAATTTTCCAATGACATCACTTCAATGGAAAATAATTTATGCCTCAAATGTAATGTAAATTTATTTACCCTTTTTGTGATGGAATATACATGTTTAAAACTAGATTTATGACAAACAGAAATGATTTTCTAAAATAACTCTTCTTTCCAAAATAAAATATATTTTTCTCACCTCACTTTAACTTTTATGAGATATATGCCTTGTTCACTGCTTATTCCAAGAATGTGGTGTATGTAATGTCATTTGGTATATCATGTCAAGATTCTCCTTATTCTCATGATATTCTAAGGGATTATGATTTGAATGTTTCAAGGTGGTATGGTACACTTTAGAAAGTTTAAGGATTGCTTCTTCCAGAATTTCTCAGTGGTCTCATTTAAAAGTATCTTTATTTATGTCTACATACTTTGAATAATCTTTTATTTATTTGATATTTGTATCTTATGATATCATCTAAAATATGTTTTTGAAGGGATTTTTATTATTTTTAATGTGGATGTTTTATCTTGATACCACTAATGAATTTACTTCGAATGGTCTGAGTTTATGTATAATGTATGGGGAAAGTTATTTACATTTCAATTGTTAGTTTCAATATGAATTAATATGTTGACTAGGATTATCCCTATTCATAAGAATAATGCATTGGGATTTGTAAGTTTCGATTTGGGCCTTCTATAGCCCCTCTATGTATGGGTAGGTCTCCTGAGAATAACTATGGCCTTAATAGGAGGCTTCGAAAAAATGAATATTTATGGTATTGGAACGATGCCTTGGTGGTGTAGTTATGATATCTAACAATATTCATCCCCACATTATGAAACTAGTAATTAAAAGTTCATGTGTTTATTAGACTAGTATAATACCCCTTATAATTCATTATTATGTCATTATTTATTCATCTCTTATTCCAACCATAAAATGTTCATGTTTATTTTTAAGGGGATGTGTTTTTAGTTATTCACTATGCCTAATGTTTAGGTTTATGATATATTCCACTGTATTGTTTACCCTTACCGAGTATCTAAGCTCACACCTTTGTTATGTTTCATTTTCTTACAATATAAAGAAGTTTCTTATGAATGAACTGTAGGGGTAAACTTATAGTTGTGGTTGTTCCTGATAAAAATATATGTTTTATTTCATTTCAAGTTTTAATGTTGAACCAATGTATTAATCTTATTTTACAAAACTAATAAACTAATCTATCCTTCAGTATACGTCTTTCTTGTAAGCAAGATAATGTAATGAAATAATACACCATCTTCGAGAAACTGGGGCTGGGTCTTTACAGTTGGTATCAAAGAATGTTTAGTATAAAACATGGAAACTAGATTTAGAATATATATGTTAGGTAACAAAACCCTAAGAAATAATTGACAATACACATACAAGAAAATCCAATAATTTTGGAAAATAATTGATTATTTGGATATTCATAGAAAATAAATCCCGACCTAGATACTGTAAGTGGATGTAGTTCTAGAAAAGATGTACCTAGGAGTTAAAACTCCAAAAAAGTGTTTTAGGCTTGAACTAGGGTAACACGATACACGATAATGGGCCTTACTGTGCACCTAGTTTGACACATCCAAGGGATATTCATAGGATAATTCACATTTCTGTTACATGCCATTTTGAAGGATTTATGCTCCTAAAGTAACCAAATTATATAGTTCTAGGATTTGTGATGCATAAATTTATGTTATGTTCTATATCATATTTAGAGTTATATAGAGTTCATAATTTTATGTGAAAATATGTAATATGTAATTGATTAGAAATGGTGCCTAGAGGAAGGAATGAGAAGTTCACCAATGCACGTGATGGAAATAGTAAAAAGGATCATATCTCTAATGGTCTTAAGCCATCATGTCAAAGGAAGATAGTCTCCCAAGTTTCCTCATCATATGAGGAAATAATATCATGTGTTAACAAGATATGTAAATAATTGTCTGATTCATATGGATTTGAATGGAATCAAGAAAATAAGAGGATGAGAGAGAGAAATATGGATAAAGTGAATAAGGGAAAGAATGGTTTTCCCACATGTGATAATTGTGGAAAGAATCTTCTTGGTAAATGCTTGAAAGGAATGATAGTTTGTTATAAGTGTATAGTAAAAGAACACCAATTTTTGTGATTTCAAGGGTAAGATAATGGTTTTTGATATACAATTCTTCAACTTCAAAGAGATGGGGCACTATATGAATCAATTTACCAAGTGTTAAAGGAATGTTCCCAAAATGAGGTTACTATATAATTTTCAAGTAATGATACTATCATAGATAAAGTGCAAGGATTAATATGCCTTGTTGAGAATCATGCCATTTTAATATTTTATCAGCAATGTACAAGTCATAAGAATTATGTAATATATGGGGATTATATTGTAGTACTATTTCATTAAGTATTTGAGGTCGTATAATAAATTGAACATGGAAAAGTGAATTATTTGAATGTTAATATCTTGGGGAAGTATACAATTGATGGAAAGACAACCCTAAATATATCCCTGGTGATTAAGATAATGATGAAGAAATGATTGATTTCAGTTATTACTAACTACCTCAAAACTAACTATTATCTTGTCAAAAAGTGGTCTATTCTATCATTAATGTAGTCTACAACATTTTTTGATATAATTAATATATCCAATAGTATGTGTATGGATGAATGCATGTTTACAGTAAGAGTTTTTGGAAATTTGAGTTATTACAATATTTCAAGAGCACACATGACAAAGATATTCACATGTTTGGAATGTTAAAATTTTGGGCTACGTCATGTTGACTAAAGGAAAATAAGCTAGAAGAGGAATTGAGCAGGATAGATCATGGAGTTCTAAACAAAATGAGGATTTCCAAGGATAATGTGTATATGGATCTAGCAAGGATAGATATCGAAATTATTCTAAAGTATTGGATCATGATCTTTCGGAATATTAAACCATTTATTAAATGGTTTATGTTTATCATTGTACGAGGTTTTGAGTTTAATGTCACCACATGATGAATAATATGCAAAGAGATGATGTATAGATAGTTCAAGGAACAAAAAATGTATAAGATTGTGTTTATTAAATAGAAACATATTTTTATAATATTATAAGAGTGTTATAGTTCTTCAACTCTAGAAAAAGTGTCTTAAATAAAAATTTTGTCATATTATCATACTTTTTCATGATATCAATGAAATTTATCATAATTGTAGGTTATGGTTTTATGTTAATGATTTTTTATGTGAGCATGTTCTTAATCACTTTCCATCAGAACATGATAGATTGATTATTCTTCCATGACTATGTTGTCTAATTAAATTGTGTAGTTTTGTAGTAACTGATGCATTTCCCTTTCCCTTTTATTAAGATAATATTTTATTAACCCTATTTCTGAAGTGGGTTTCCCACAAGAGAATTTTCAAGTATCAACCTTTAAATTATGATGTGCAATTTCAAATTGCAAAGATGCAATTTGTTGAAGGAGGAGAGAATGTAACTCCTAAGTAATTTTTTTATAGTTCTAAATAAATTCAGAAAATTATGTGTTTTAATTAACAATAATAAAATATATAAATAATTATATTGAAAATTTATAGCTTTTAAATTAATTAATGTTCTAAAAGGAAATTCTATTTTTTAGAATTATTTTCTGTTAAAGAGTATTTTAATATATATATATCTAAATTATTTTATTACAAACTTCATTTTTACCAAAATATTAGTTAATTAAATATTTTAAATGAATAAGAACAATGTATATATATTGGAGATTATAATTATTTTGATAAATACTAAATCATGATATGAATATATTCACTATTAATATGACACTATATGGATTTACAAATAAATTTAATATAAAATGCATGAAACACTGAGTCCCTACAAAAAACACTTTCTTATAAACTATCCAATAAACATAATTTTTTCGCTTCTACATTTTGAATTTCGAAAAATGGACTTACATAGTTGTGTTCAGTATAATATTTGGAGTCTGGTAGAATCAACTTAGTTTTTCATGAATTGTTACTTACCCTTTTGAATAGTGACATACCCTTATGAATAGTAACATGACCCATATGAATATTAGTGTTCCCTTATGAATTGTAACCTCACTCATGTAAGTATAAATAAAATTTAGGCACTGTATAAATGAAATATAATATTTTCTAAATTAATAATTAAGTGTTGGTATTTTTGTGAGTAATAAATATTTAATTACAATTATAAATTAATTTTCTTTTTAAAATATGTTCCTAAATAATTTTCTTGTTGTACTATTATTTGAATATAATTTAATAAGACATTAGATAATTTTTCAGGGTATTATAAAATCAGTTTTGGTTTTAAAACTATTTTTCAAGTAAAAATGATTTTAATTAAAAAATCATTTTTTAATATTTGGAAAATTATTTTCAAAAAATGATGTTCATTTTTGAATTTTATATATAAAAAAATGTTTTTGGTGAATTTGTTGGATTTTTCTGATATACATGAATTTTTGGGGAATAGAGAAATTCGATAAATTATAAAATATGCTAAATAAATGAATTTATGCATCATTATTAATTCATGTTTGATGTAAATGACCATTGTTTCGAACTCACATGAACTTATTACTATTTGTGGTCATGGAATCATCACTATTTCTTGTCTTAAGGAAAAAATAATAATATAATGATTAAAACATTATGAAAACCCTCCTCCCCTCCACTATAAAATCAACCCACACTCCCCTCTTCTCTTCACTCCTCTCAAGCCTTGTGTCTTACCTAAATTCTGTTCAAATCTCCTCCCAATCTCGTCCCCCACATCCAAAAGTCCTTGGTCTCATAAAAATTCCAAATCCTCTCCCCTAAATAGGCTCTCAATGAAGAGTAATTCAAGAGGTAAGTTCATCTTTTCAATTATTTTACTTTTCAAGTTCATTTGTGTTCTTCTGTATACTCAACTATCTACATAAAAATGTTATGAAAAATCCAGTAACGTACATGTAATTTTTTTTATGATTACAGAATATTTTATTATCGTCTCTTTTTACCATTTTTTTTTCTAGTTGTAAACACCACCATCTAAGATTGCTAATTTACCACATTTAAGGACGATGAGTTTTCAATTTCTATTATTGTCTTCAATTCTTGTCATGAAACCATTATTAAGGTTGAATTAGACTATAATATATGTATTATATCTCATATATGGTTATGAAATCTTTTGGAACACATGATGTTGATTTATAAAGAAAAATGAGTTTGTTGTGTTCAAAAACCGCCAATTAACCCAAACGGTTATAATTAAATAACTTATATAATGTTTCATCTTCACACTAAGTAACCAAATGAAATTTACAACAATGAAAACTTATTTATGTTCACAAATAACATATAACATCATTTTTGTGAAGCCATCCTCACTTTACATGCTTCTTATTTCATGTATATAAGTATACAGATCATGAAACAAACGGAACAAAAAAATGAAATTGAACCTCTTAACCCATCAAAAAGGAAATGAATGAAAATAATAAGATTATAATAAATAAATTAAATGTAGAGGAAATTATGTAATTATTAATGAATGAACATAATTTTGATCATTCATGCCAATAAGATCAATTGGAGAACACCTTAGGACTTAAGGTAATTTTATATTCATCTCACTACCATTTTTGTAAGATATTCTGTATTAACTACTAGTACTTGTGTATGGTGTATGTATACTACCCATTTATATTTCATATCATGAATCTATTTTTTTCAGGGTATTAAATTTATTATTTGATGATTATTAATTTTGGGGCATATGATTCAATTTATTACCAAGTTTACCAAGTTGTAAATATTTTCTACCCGAACATCCATTTTCATTCGAGTTGCTATTATTCTCTACTCACCATAATGAAATTATTTTTTTTAATACTCAATAATTTTGTTTGAATTTTCCATATATTCTTCCAATCATAATAACTCTATATTTTATTTGGTGTTACGTGTTTTAAAATAATCTTTCAAAAATTCTTTTGAAATCTATGCTATATTCAAGGAACTACTCGAATTCTTACCTATTTAAAAGTTCACTCTATAATTTGTTTTCTGTCAGTTTTATCATTCTAAAATCACACATTTTAACATGAAATATATTTTTTGGTTCATTTATGGTTTTATGAAAGAAGACACAACTTTTCACCTTAAATTATCTTTAATTAATTCCTTAAACCGCACTAAAATGTTTTAGTTGTAATGTTTCTTTAAAAACACTTTTTACATGATTTCACTTCAGCGGGACATTGTTTTTTCCTCAAATGTAATCTCAATGTCCTTAAATTTTGTTTTCTATGATATACACGTTTAAAAAAAATATTTATGAAGAATAAAAATAATTTTCCAAAAGATCTATTCGTTCCAAAGTGAAATAGATGTTTCTCACCTCACATTAAATTTATCATATATATACCTTTTTCACCACATATTCCATGCATGTGGGGTATTTATTGACCCATAGTATATTCTATCAATAGTCTAATTATTATCATGATATTCAATGGGATTTTTATTTAAATGTTTTATGGTGGTATGAGACACTTTTGAATGTTTTAGGATTACTTCCTCAGGAATTTATCAATGGTCTGATTTAAAAGTTTCATTATTTATGTAAAAATAATTTGATGAATCTTGTATTTCATAGAGGTTTATATCTTATGATATCATATACAATATTTTTTTTGAATTGTTCATTATTTTTTAAATGTGTATGTTCTATCATGATACCATTCACCAATTTAGTTCGAATGGTTAGTGTTTTTGTTTAATGTACATGGAATGTTATTTACATTTCATATGTTAGATTCATTATGAATGTATATGTTGTTTATGTTTATCCAAATTCATAAAAGGAATGCATTGGACTTAGAAAGTGTTGGGTGGGGCCCTCTATAGCCCGTCGATGCATTGGTAGGTATCACGAGACAAACTATTTTCTTGGAACAAGGCCTTGAAAAATGGATATTTATGGTATGGGAACGAGGCCTTGACGGTATGGTTATGATGTCACACATTATGAATTTCCTCATTATAAAACTAGTAATTGAAAGTTAATGTGGTTACTCAACTAGTAGAACACCCATTATTATTCTTTATTATGGAATTATTTATTCAGATCTTATTCCTACCATAATGTGTAAAAGTTTATTTTTAATGGAACGTGTTTTTAGTTATTCATCATGCTTAATGTTTATGTTTATGATATCTTACACTATATTTCTTACTCTTACTGATGATCTAAGCTCAACCCTTTGTTATGTTTCATTTTATTGGAACATGATGATTTTTTTATGAATGAACATCAGGGACAAACTTAGAGTAGTGTTTGTTCCCAATAAAACATATTTTTTATATTTCATTTCAAGTTATAATGTGGAACCTATGTATGTATCTAGTTTTCCAAAAATACTAAACTACATGGAACATCAGGATACGACTTTTTTATAATCATGAAAATGTAATGAAATAATTCACCGGCTCTGGGAAATTGGGGTCGAGTCTTTACATTAAATTTCAAAATTAAATTTGAAATTATTTTCCTATGATTTCAGGATAATCCAGTATCATTTTTTTAGTATTAAACCAATGACACATGTTTTTAATGGATTTGGTGCATTTCAAAAGTGTATACTGAGTAATTCTGACAAAAATAAATGTTTTATTGTTGTTTTGTCTATGAGTAAAAATTAAAAACAACCAATTGGGGGTTTTCTATGATTTCACGTCAATATGAGGTTATTTTCTATGACATTGATTATTCCATGCATGTTTTAGTGTTTTAAAACACAAAAAAACACTTTTACAACCATAACGGAAAAATTATAACTGATAATTACATAACATAAGTTCATATATTTCAAAATTAAATATAAAGTATTTTTCCATGGTTTTAGGACAATTAGACACCATTTTCAAAATTTTGACCCCTGACACTTATTTTTCACGGAATTTATACCTTTTAAAAGAGTATACCAAGTTATTTCGACCCCGCTGCACATTATATTATAATTTTATCTACGTGTAGACATCAACAAAACTAAAAGGTGGTTTTACCATGATTTCACATCAATATGAGGTCATTTTATATGGTTTTTACTATTCCATGCATGTTTTAGTGTTTTAAAACACTAAAAATGCATTTACAGCCATATAGGGAAAACCGTAATTTGAAATGACGTGTCATCAGATCATAAATTTAAAATTTAAATATATGGTCATTTTACCATGATTTCAGGGAAATATGACATTATACCCCCCCAATACTTGTTTTTATGGCTTTTGTACCTTTCATAAGTGTATACTGAGAAATTCTAACTACACTGCACATCGGATTGATGTGTTATCTGTGTATTCATGTCACAAACAATTCAATAATAGTTTCCAATATTTTTACAAAAATATTATGTCATATTATTTGGTTTTAACCATTCTATAACGCCCCGACCTCAGTTACCCAGAGTCAGTGCATTATTGCGTAACATTGGCATGATCACAAAAGATCAAGTCTCGAAAGACCGATTAGTTTAGTAGCCTTGGAAGCACTAGATACATTAATAAATGTTACATTACATCATAAATTGAAAAACTACAATAACATAGTCTCAATTTTCCACACTCATATACCCTTCAGACTATCCCTGCAAGTCATTCCTAAAATACTTCTTCACATCCTAGAAAAATTAAAACATTGAAAGGGGTGAGCTCAGATGCTCAGTAAGGATAACAATACAGTGGAAGCTTTCATAAATAAACATTAACATTTAAGGGAATTTATAACTAAAACAAAAGCCTTTTTAAACTTGAACTTCAACATAGTATGGCAAAAATAAAATGAAATATTTCCATTTACTTATTCACATGGATATTATACTAGTCGAATAATCACATCCAATATCAATAACCACTTTCATATTGATGGAATGCATAATGCCATACTATCATAACCACGTAGCTAAGGCCTCGTACCAAGACCACTAATAAGATTTTTTCAAGGCCTCGTGCCAAGACACTAGTTTGTCTCATGAGACCTACCGATGCATCGAGGAGCTATAGCGGGCTCCACCCATCACTTATTAAGTCCAATGCATTCCTCATATGAATAGGTTTAAACATGTCATATAACATAATCGTATCACATAAAAAATGCATAAAGGAAACATAACATTTCCACATTTAAATCACAAGATATCAATACAACACATTGATATAATAAAAACACTTTCAAAACCATTTTCAATACCAAAATAAAAGAAAATTAAAACTTGTATTTATTTTTCATTTTAAAAAAAGTTATGGCTTGTAGAGGACGCCGAAACTCAAATAATGGTCACAGTGGCGGAGAAGTCGTTGTCGTCGCATACGTAAGAAAAACATTCCATTTTTTCGTTTAGTAAAAACTCTTCGTATAAAATATTCCTTTTGAATAAATGTAAAATTCAAAGGGGTTTATACACCGTATAAATGAAAGTTGTGTATAAAACCAAATATGCCTCAATGAAATGAGAATTGAGACGAAGTCCTTACAAAGATCATTTTTAAAATAAAATAGATCTATTATGTGTATTCATTATAAGTACACAAAAGGAAAGTACAAATACAATATATGACATAATAATATCATGACATAATTTGAAAGTTGGAGATTAACCCAAAGAATGGAAATTGGGTTAAGAAATTCCCTTACCTCGTGTCCGAATTGACTCGACCACTCTTTAACCTCCTGAATAATAAAATAGAGTTAATCTCTACCTTCTTAAGAACCTTTTTCAAGTTCATTATTCCTTTTATATCACTTATTACCATGTCATGAACATTATGTAATTATTTATATTTATAACAGTCGTTTTGTCGATCTTAGGTACTTGAGTCAAAAATAAACTTCTTATAATTACACTTTGTTCATGTGGTAATATATCCATTATATCCATAATTATATTCATGATGTATATATCATATAAATCATATATACCCATTATATACTTTCATTTATAATATTACATAACATTTAGAGGTAAGAAATGAAATGCACCGTTCATGGAGACGGTAAGCCGTACATACGCATGAACGCTACTTTCATTTCTATTTCATATTTAATGGAATGAAGTTATAATTATATAAAGGTATAATATAATTCCAGTATAATATAATGTATAATAACATTTACTCCATCCTTTATACATCCCACATATGGCATTAACGATTCAAATCACTTTGAGGGGGCGGTAGTCCGCACTTCCTAAAATGAAATTATCGTGTTTACACATAATGGAAATCATAAAGTATGCCATAAATTAGAAATAAAGAAGAATAAGGAAAACATAAACATAATATATATATCATATATGAAAATAGTGTCATCAAAATGGCCACCATTAGTGGTGTTAAAAGAATATTGAACAATCATCGTTTCGTGATGCAATATTTCGCCACCCAGAGAAACAGTATGTTCTTTAACCATTAGACGAAGGTGTGTGTAAGTGTAAACAAAATCCTTATCATAACAACATCCTAGTATATTGTAGATACTGGTTTTCTTACAAAATAAAGGAATAAAACGTGTTTAAGGGGTTGGAGAAGCAAAATAAAACAAAACAACATTAGAGAAGACATTACCTTAAAATCGGGTAACTCTTTTTGATTTGAGACAAAGGCTTCCTTGGGAAGACTTCTGCCAATAGTGAGGATTCTAGGAGTAAGGGAGGGAATATTAGAGATTATTGTGTTAGAGGTTGGCCGAGCCAAAAGGTTTTGAAGGTGTGAGTAAGGTGGTAGTGGTGGGGGCCTTTTATAAGAGGAGAGAAGGGGCACTCTTGGAAAGATTGAAATTTTACTTTATTATGAAATGATTTTTCGGACTATAAAGGTCCCACACTTATATATTTCGAGGTTAAGGTGATAAGGGTTCGAAGTCTACTCATCTAAAATGTTTTTGACAAGTTTAAGTATTTGATTTTACATTATCTTTTCATTTTATTTAAATCATTAATTAATGAGGTAATCGCTGCATCATCATGGTCTCATAAATAATGTAATTTATTTAATTTTTAAAAATTAAAAATAAACTGTCATGATGTAGGAAATCTTATTATCTTTCTAATGAATATTTATAGTCAAAAATATGACTTGTATAACCCCATTTAAAAATTGTTTTAGTAAAACAATTCATGTTTGTGACATTTTTATTTTAACATTAAATAAAAAGTTTTTAATGCCATTTTCCTACCAAAGTGGCTCCATGGGGTCCCCAAGTTGACCCATGGGTTTTCTTGGTCGGCCATGACTCGTACAATAGGGGTAGGACAAGTTTAATGGTATTTTCCTATTTTTATAATATCATTTTTACCTTAAATTTCACTAATTACCTTTAATCGCGTTTAATTAAACTTAAAAGTTACTATTCACCAAAAAATTATTTTAATCCCATTGAACAACATTTTACTTCCTAATGACAACCATGTATGTCAGATTTTTGAAAATCAAATCACAGAAGTGGTAATGTTTCATTTAAACGAAAAATCAGTTTTTTTAACTACCACTTAGTGGTTTCACTATTCATCAAAAATTGAAGTTTTTCAGAACAATGCCAAAATTTCTCCCTAAGCTATAATTGATATTCCGAATTCAAAAATGATTTCTATTTTAAAAAATTACAAACATATAAGTTTCATTAATTAATTTTATAATTAATTCCCGTTGTCACAACAAACAGCGTGTTTTTAAGAAACAATATATATCAAAAGATTGACAATTGTTTATGTTCAATTTCAAAGTTATATTATTTCTAATGAACACCATTGGATAAAATGGTAAAAATATATTCTAATTATAATTTAAAACCACTAAATAGTATAATTTATCACTATAAATTATTTTTATTAAAAAAATGTTTTAAGTATTTTTCACTATTCATAAAAAATTGTAAGTTCTCCGAAAATTACAAAAAATTCAACTTAGGATAATTTTGATATTCCGAATAGAAAAATGAAGTCCATTTTGAAATATAAAATTTATATAATTTCAAAAGGTGGGTATTAATATTCATAACCGCTACTTTTATTGGTCGCGGTGTGTTAGAACTCGAGGTTGTGTATAATAAACGCTGCTCTATTATTCAAAGAGAAGAGTACAATGGAAGCTTGGGGTGTTACATTCTCCCCTCCTTCAATAAATTGTGTCCTCGCAATTTGAAATTTTTCTTTGAAAATAAAAGGTTGAAAATATAAATTACCTTTGTGGAAAACCCACATCAGAAATAAGGTTAATAAAAGTATAACATTAAAAGAAAGAAAGATAAGTACAAAGGTCACCCAAGATAGCCCATACTAGGATTATATGAAAATATGGATATAGAAGAAAAAAACCATCAAGGTATGAAGGAGAGTTGTAGAAAACTGGATTAGGAGAAAGTTAACCATAAGAAAATCACAAACTTGTGATTGGTTAAATGGTCATTGAATCCCCAGTTGGAAAAGTTAACCGGCAATGTTTTGGTTTTAAGTTACCTTTTATAAAGTTGAGGAATTTATTTAGGAGATTTAATAAGAACGTAAGTGAATATACATAATTGTCTTGTAGACTTTCATTCTTTAAAAAAATTTTACCACAAACCCATCTTTCACTCTGAAAGGTAATAGAACTAAAAAATATTCTATTTATCATAATTGTATAAGGTTCCAAATATTAACACAGGCCATTTAGATTAGGAAAACTATTTTGTAATAACCAGGGACTTCCTGTAGGCTAGTGGTAGGTAATAAAGGCCTGTCGCACTATGGTTGTCAGTTCGATTCCTGCAGCTTTGTCCGACGCGACGGGTTATGCCCCACCTTGCAGGTTGTCCTTTTCCTAAAACTATAGTATTATAATATTCCAAAAATAATCTTCAGAAATTTTTTAACCTTAAACAATACTATCCAAAGATCAACTTAATCCATTCCAACCTTTATAGTTATCCAAAATACCTCCATCCAGAATTTCTCTAAAATGTCCTTAAATTCCAAAATCAATTGTAACATTAGATTCCCCAAACAAAGCAAGGTTTCTCTTATTGTCACATACTGAAAATATGATTACCTTCATCATATTAAAACCTTAATGAAAACAACAAGTACTACAGTATAATCCTTATATATATCACATTGTTCTTATAACCATAATATAGTTCTTGAGTCCAAAAACACAAAAAAAAAATTACTCAACTTCATCTGTAGTAACATCATAAGATTGGCCTTGATCCCTTGGCCTTTTCTGAGGTAAGTTTCCCTGACTCTTAGGACATTCATTTGCATAATGCCGCATTTCCCTACAATTGTAGCATTCAACATTGATAGCCTCTTTCTTTCCCATTCAATCACCAGCCTGGTGACCTTTTTCTCCACATTTAAAACAAACTCCCATTCCTTTTAGGCAAGTACCAGGGTGATTCTTCCCACAATTAACACATAATGGAAAATCCTTATTTCCCTTTTTCCCTTTATCTGTCTCTTGTTCCACCATTCTCTTCTTCTCTTGCTTTACTTTGTTGTCATAAGACTTAGAGAATTCCTTTTCTATCTTGATAGAACACGAGACTATATCTTCGCACAATGAGAAACATTGTCATACTAAAGCTCGATGGAGAAATGGTTTTAACCCATCAAAGAAACGATCAATCTTACTTCTAGGGTTATGTATATAATCTGCAGCATGCCTATCTAACCTTGTAAATTTAGCCTCATACTTTGAGACATTCTCATCCTCCTTCTACCTCAGACTCAGAAATTGCGTTTCCATATCTGCTCGATGGTCATGTGGAAAGTATTTTTCTAAGAAAAGATATTTGAACTCTCTCCATTCCATATTTGATACTTCATCATCTTCCTTTGTGTTTTGAATCAGCGACCACCATTGATCGGAATTTCTAGTGAGGCGGTAGACTGCCATGACAACCTTCTCCCTTTCGATACTCCCCAAGGAATGGAATATTTTTTCTAAGGAGTTTATCCATTGCTCAGCTACTAATGGATTTGTACCCCCATTAAATGTTGGTGGTTGTTGCCTCATGAAGTGGTCTAACATTGATCCTCCACGTTTCAGATCAGGGTGCTCCATATGAGTAAGGTTATTATTCATAACCTGAGTGAGTTGTCCCAGTATGGTAATAAGTTGATCAGTGCCAGTTGTATCTCTAGATCCACAATAATTATCTTGATCAGGAGGGAAATCCCTACACGGAGTGCGTGCATTGATATGGTTTCCATTCCTTCCACTAGGCACCATTTATAAACAATGGCATAAACTAGATTAGTTTATGAATCAAACTACATAATTCCATACTTGTAAAATACTTAACATAAATTGAACTATTTATGGATATAATCCATAATCATAAAAATGTTTTCTTTGAGGATGTATATACTCATAACCCTTAATAGTGGTTTGTAAAGAAAACGAGAATTATCCTAAGTATATCCCCCGGGAGTGTCGTAACCAAGAGTACAGCAAGGCCCGTTGTCGTGCACCAGTTCCCATTTGAGTCTATCTCAACGCGGTCTTTTCGGGTTTTACCCCTAGGTACATCTGTGCTAGAGCCGCCTCTACCCGCTCGTATCCAGAAAGGGATGTACTGCTCAGAAAACTCACAAAATCTATATAATACCAAAATTCTAGGAAGTTCTTATATACTAATCCTCATAGTCTATCTTCGGGCTATGTGCTCTAATTAGAGTTTATCTAAATCTAGCTTCCAAGGTTAGTACTAAACTGCCTCCGATACCAACTGTAACACCCTGACCCCAGTTACCCAGAGTCGGTGCATTATTGCGTAACATTGTCATGATCACAAAAGATCAAGTATCGAATGACCGATTAGTTTAGTAGCAATGGAAACACTAGATACATTGATTAATGTTACATTACATCATAAAGTGAAAAACTACAATAACATAGTCTCCATTTTCCACACTCATATACCCTTCAGACTATCCCTGCACGTCATTCCTAAAATACTTCTTCACATCCTGGAAAAATTAAAACATTGGAAGGGGTGAGCTTAGATGCTCAATAAGGATAACAATATAGCGGAAGCTTTCATAAATAAACATTAACATTTAAGGAAATGTATAACTAAAACAAAAGCCTTTTTAAACTTGAACTTCAACATAATATGGAAAAAATAAAATGAAATATGGCCATTTACTTATTCACATGGATATTCTACTGGTCGAATAATCACATGCAATATCAATAACCACTTTCATAATGATGGAATGCATATTTCCAGACTATCATAACCACGTAGCCAAGGCCTCATGCCAAGACCACAAATAAGATTTTGTCAAGACCTCGTGCCAAGACACTAGTTTGTCTCATGAGACCTACCGATGCATCGAGTAGCTATAACGGGCTCCACCCGTCACTTATTAATTCCAATGCATTCCTCATATGAATAGGTTTAAACATATCATATAACATAATCATATCATATAAAACATGCATAAAGGAAACAAAACATTTCCACATTTCAATCACAAGATATCAATACAACACATTGATATAATAAAAACACTTTCAAAACCATTTTTAATACCAAAATAAAAGAAAATTAAAACTTGTATTTATTTTTCATTTTAAAAAAAGTTATGGCTTGTAGAGGACGTCGAAACTCAAATAATGGTCACGGTGGTGGAGAAGTCGTTGTCGCCACATATGTAAGAAAAACATTCCTTTTTGTCATTTAGTAAAAACTCTTCGTATAAAATATTCCTTTTGAATAAATGTAAAATTCAAAGGGGTTTATACACTATATAAATGAAAGTTGTGTATAAAACCAAATATGCCTCAATGAAATGAGAATTGAGACGAAGTCCTTACAAATATCATTTTTAAAATAAAATAGATCTATTATGTGTATTAATTATAAGTACACATAAAGGAAGTACAAATACAATATATGGCATAATAATATCATGAAATAATTTGAAAGTAGGAGATTAACCCAAAGAATGGAAATTGGGTTAAGAAATTCCCTTACCTCGTGTCCGACTTGACTCGACTGCTCTTTAACCTCCTGAATAATAAACTAGAGTTAATCTCTACCTTCTTAAGAACCTTTTTCAAGTTCATTAGTCCTTTTATATCACTTATTTCCATGTCATGAACATTATGTAATTATTTAAGTTTGTAACAGTCGTTTTGTTGATCTTAGGTACTTGAGTCAAAAATAAACTTCTTATAATTACACTTTGTTCATGTGGTAATATATCAATTATATTAATTATGTATATATCACATAAATCATATATATCCAGTATATAAATTCATTTATAATATTACATAACATTTAGAGGTAAGAAATGAAATGCACCGTTCATGGAGACGGTAAGCCGTACGTACGCATGAACGCTACTTTCATTTCTATTTCTTATTTAATGGAATGAAGTTATAATTATATAAAGGTATAATATTATTCCAGTATAATATAATTTATAATACCATTTACTCCATCCTTTATAAATCCCACATATGGCATTAACGATTCAAATCACTTTGAGGGGGCAGTAGTCCGCACTTCCTAAAATGAAATTATCGCGATACCCATAATGGAAATCATAAAGTATGACATAAATGAGAAATACAGAAGAATAAGGAAAACATAAACATAATATATATATCATATATGAAAATAGTGTCATCAAAAAGGCCACCATTAGAGGTGTTAAAAGATTATTGAACAATCATCGTTTCGTGAGGTAGTATTTCGCCACCCACATAAATAGTATGTTATTTAACCATTAGACGAAGGTGTGTGTAAGTGTAAACCAAATACTTATCATAACAATATCCTAGTATATTTAAATACTGGTGTTGTACCAAAAGAACGGAATAAAAAGAGTTTAAGGGGTCGGAGAAGCAAAATAAAACAAAACAACATTAGAGAAGACATTACCTTAAAATCGGGTAACTCTTTTTGATTTGAGCCAAAGGCTTCCTTGGGAAGACTTTTTCCAAAAGTGAGGCTTCTAGGAGTAAGGGAGGGAAGTTGAGAGAGAATTTGGGCAGAGGTTGGCCGAGCCAAAAGGCTTTGAAGGTGTGAGTAAGAAGGTAGTGTTGGGGGCCTTTTATAAGAGGAGAGAAGGGGAACTCTTGGAAAGATTGTAATGTTACATTATTATGAAATGTTTTTTCGGATTCTAAAGGTCCCAAAATTATATATTTCAAGGGTAAGGTGATAAGGGCTCGAAATCTACTCATTCAATAGGTTTTTGACAATTGTAAGTCTTAGATTTTACATTATCTTTTCATTTTATTTAAATCGTTAATTAATGAGGTAATCGCTGCATCATCATGGTGTCATAAATAATATAATTTATTTAATGTTTAAAAATTATAAAAAAACTATCATGATGTAGGAAATGTTTTTATCTTTCTAATGAAAATTTATATTCAAAAATATGACTTGTATAACCCCATTTAAAAATTGTTTTAGTAAAACAACTCATGTTTGTGACATTTTTATTTTAACATTAAATAAAAAGTTTTTAATGTCATTTTCCTACCAAAGTGGCTCCATGGGGTCCCCAAGTTGACCCACGGATTTTCTTGGTCGGCCATGACTCTTCCAATAGGGTTAGGACAAGTGTAAAGGTATTTATATATTTTTATAATATCATTTTTACCTTAAATTTCACTAATTACCTTTAATCGCGTTTAATTAAACTTAAAAGTTACTATTCACCAAAAAATTATTTTAATCCCATTGAACCACATTTTACTTCCTAATGAAAACCATGTATGTCGGATTTTTGAAAATCAAATCACAGAAGAGGTAATGTTTCATTTAAACGAAAAATCAGTTTTTTTAACTACCACTTAGTGGTTTCACTATTCATCAAAAATTGATGTTTTTCAAAACAATGGAAAAATATCACCCTAAGCTATAATTGATATTCTGAATTCAAAAACGATGTCTATTTTACACAATTCAAAACATATAAGTTGCATTAATTAATTTTATAATTAATTCCCACCGTCACAACAAACAACATGTTTTTAAGAAACAATATATATCAAAAGATTGACAATTGTTCATGTCCAATTTCAAAGTGAAATTAATTATAATGAACACCATTGGATAAAATGGTAAAAAAAATATTCTAATTATAATTTAAAACCACTAAATAGTATAATTTATCACTATAAATTATTTTGATTAAAAAAGTTGTTTTAGGTATTTTTCACTTTTCAAAAAAAACTGTAAGTTCTCAGAAAATTACAAAAAATTCAACATAGAATAATTTCGATATTCCGAATACAAAAATGAAGTCCATTTTGAAATATAAAAAATTTATAATTTCAAAAAGTGGGTATTAATATTCATAATGGCTACTTTTATTGGTCGCAGTGTGTTAGAACTTGAGGTTGCGTACAACAAACGCCGCTCTATTATTCAAAGAGAAACATACCATGGAAGCTTGGGGTGTTACAATTCCATGCATGTTTTAGTGTAATAAAACACTAAAAATGTTTTCATGGGCATAATAGGAAAACTGTAATTCACAATGACGTACTGTCAATTCCTACATTTAACAATGAAAAATAAGGTCATTGTACCATTATATTAGGGAAATACAATGTCCTTTTCTTGGACTTTACCCCTTGATGCATGTTTATAAAACATTGATATCTTTTAAAATTCATTATTGAGTAATTCAGAGCACAACACACATTGAATGGTCATCTTGTTTTCTTGTACATGTCACAAATAATTCAATGGTGATTTTTACAAGATTTAACATCAATAAAAGATATATTTTTTTATTTTTTTTATCATTAAATATTCAATTTAGTGTTTTAAAACCCTAAAAATGTAATAATGGGCATCATAGGCAAATAATAACTGGAATTTATGTGACAGCGATTCAAAATTTTCAAAAATAAATATGTGGTTAATTTCTTATGATTTAAATTTTAATCATTAAATATTTTTTAAAAAATTATAGTTCTATAAATAATATAATATTAATAAAATTAATGATTTTGTACTATTTCAAATATTAGTTAAATTAAAATATAAAATGTAGATTGGTTATTTTATATCTTTTACTCCATTAATTTCATTGATGAAAAATAATTTACATTCTAAACTATCATGTATTTCATTGTAAATAATCATTTTGGAGTTATTTTTATAGTTGAGTGATAGTTTTTATATTTTTTATATTTTTGGTACTCAGAGAAATGTTTTTATTTAGTTGGAGACAATTTAATTAACAAAAAACAACAGAAAATAACATGGGAGAGGTTAATATAACCATTGATAAATTATTTATCGATGGTTATTAGGGTTCATCACTAAATAGATAAAATTATTGTTTTGTGGCAGTTATCAGAAATTACATCTAAAGAGATTATGGATGTTGTATGTGTTCTTTGAAAATGTGTGAATTATCAATGAAATTTATAATTTACCTCGGTGGGATGAGCTATATGACTTACAATTTCCTCATGGATCATACGAGTCATCCGCTGAAATATAGAAACTAGATCATTATCCATTTACTATGGCCACTGATCCTGTGTTTTCTTATAAAAACATTGTTCTTATAGTTTCTTTTCAATATTTCATTTTCTCTTTGAGATTTTTGATCAACAACACCGCTCAAACCCCCACCAGGTGTAATAGCAACAGATGATGCCACCCTACTAAAGATAACTGATGGAGTTGGCCTAGAACTATCCCCCATCCATGTCTATGATGCACCTTCCCTAAAACTATTCCGAAAACATCATTCTAGTAAACTGATGTAGATTGTGAAGGGTACACATCTTACACATATTGAATTTTAACATATTAATAAAAATATATTAACAATGATTTTTTTAAATATATGAAAATCATAATGTTATCTAATTGATGAATTTTTCATTAGTATTTATTTTCATTTCAAAACTATAAAATCATAATATTGAAAATTATATTATAACAACAAACAAGACATAGACCCAATTAATTGAGGCCAAATAGTTGTATCAAATGATGCCAAATTAGTATCTTTTGATCCATGTACCTGGAACCATTTAATTGGGTTTACGTTTTGTTAGTTTTTATAATAAATTTTTCATTAATACATATTTATGGTAATGAAATATTATGAAATGACAATGAAAAGTACCTACTCAAACATCTTTAGTAGGGTCATTTACAAATCTGTCATCGGGTTTCTTATGCACATTAACTCACATCTCTATTTGGCCAATAGAGTGACTTAATTCATTAGCCTTTATAAAAAAAATGTAACCAAGATATAAAAAACCTTGAGTTATAATAAATTGATATAATTATTAATGAATAAAATTCAAACCAAAACTGTACTTTTTCTTGAAAAAAACATAGACCCTGCAATGTAAGGAATCACTTTCTTCTCATGATTTACATATTTTTTTTGACAATTATAACATAAAATAGAAACATTAAAAAAAATTATAATTTTATTGTGTTTATGTTATTAAGATACTGTAAAATATAAAATTACCTCATGAGATACATCTCTATGGATATCGACAAAGAGCTTCCATTGCTCATGAGAAAGGACTTCATATATATTCTCATACTTTTTTCACGATCTGAGAGAAGTGTCACTGAATTCATTCTATAATCTCAGTTTCAGATTTCTCCATTTATTGGCCCAAATTTTCAAATTCCATGGGTGTGAAACAGATTTAGGTACATCAAAATGAAAAAACCTAGAAATAAAAAACATAATAATTTATCTGTATATTAAAAAATTCTACTCATGTCTTTTAAATTATTTTTCAAGGAATATTCAATTAATATTAAATTTACTTGAGTATCAAAGACCTCATTTTTCCACGATTTATGAATATTCCTCTAATAATTATTATTAATTGGAAATCTCACCATCTCACAAGAATGCTTCCCAAGAATCTACCTATAGATTTCGGCTCCGTCACCGGTAGGCACCATGAACTCATCAAATATAATAACAACCATTATGAACTTCAGGTCCCACACATATTCTGTGTTCATATTTTTATCACTTATATGTTTGTCTTTATATGTTTTACAAATGAATGAATTAATTAATAAAATATAATTCTTTTTTAAAAAATGGCATTTATACCAGTAGTGGAAAATCACCAATATCGCCTAGATAGAGGGATGATGAAATTATCCATCAAAGGAGGTGGATCATGCAGTGGGATACAAATGACATCTAGGGAAATGGTTGGCTCACTAGAAGTATTACGTAGAAAAAAATCAGTAGGATCCTCAGAAGATGAGGCTAGTGGTGGCAGTTTTTGAGATATTGATCTTCTAGGTTCCGAAATTTTTTGTTGTTCTTGGCATTCCTACATTTTAAAAAGTTAAGGACCGTATTTCTACAAAGTAGTGTTTTATATAATTGATTAAAATTGTTGTAAATGTTTTTGTTAAAAAAATGAATGTTTTTTAAAAACCATTTTTAATGGAGTTTTGAGGCATTCTAATAGAATTGGGAATTATAATAAAGAAACATTAAAGGACTTTATTGCTTGTATGAAAATGATAAATATTAAATAAAATTGGTGAATCATATAGAATGAATCACTATTATATATTAATAAATTATTTGAATATTATATATATTTAACACAACATTATAATCATAACTGAATCGTAGGGTATTTATCAGAGTCCTATATCATATCATACAGTAGATCTGTGATATCTTTTATGTAATATATTGTTGTAATTAATCTTCCCATATTGGTTATTATTCTGATACTAATCATTATAAAGATAAATATAATCATTTATATTAAATATATAATCATAATAATTTTCATAAATTATTATATAAAAACATCCATAAATTTCAGTAGCTATAAATTACATGTATCTCTCAAGAAATTTTATTTATTGAAGTAATGAAAAATAAATAATGTGATCCATATATGTTTGTGGTGGTGTTAAAGAAACAATACTACATTATTATTTCTTCATTCCTTATTATTATTCAATGATAGGGTGATAATTTATTTTGATCTATCAATTATGACAAAGTATATGTAGATTTGTGTGGCCAACATACAAACATTATAGGAAAGAGAAAGGGAACTATTTATTTTTGATTATCAGAAAGTATAATTTATTGATATATACCATACGTTACATGTGGTACACATAATTATTTTACTTTTTTTTGATGATAGATTCATATTTAAAAGGGTTCCATCCACTATTCATGAAAAAATGATCATCTTATCAAAACCATTTGAACTCATTATTGTTATGATCAATAATAAATATTTGAAACCATTTTAATATGGATTGTAAAATGATGTTTGTGTCCTGATTGACATTAAGAAATGAACATAGTCTATCAAAGTAATTTATGTATAAAATAATTTCTGTTATACAAATTTGTAAGCAAGAACCCAGAATCATCATACAGTGAATGAGTACCATTGATACTCTATATCCTTATATCTATATCCCTTTTGATATTAGAAATTATAATTTTTTATGAACGCAAAATCATCTATATTCACATATTGAATTCAAATATTTTGATTTCACAATACTAACATTATTATATATAAATTAAAAAAATAATACTTATTCATAATATTTGTATATATCTCGGAATAAAAAACTGTATTAGTAATGCCACTCTTAGGATGTTTTTCAATAAATATGAAATGACCATTAGATTGTTTGTTCTCTCTCAAAGGGTATGGGTGAATCTATGTGATTATTTTTACATATTTCAATTAAAATTTTAATTTCTATTTATGATATTTGAACGTCTATCAAAGTTACGATGTATGTATCTATTTATGAATTCTTAACATAGCTGACCACATTAAAAAAAATAAACCAGTGATAGCAGCTTGTATTATTTTATCATGGATGAAGCCTAATGTGGGAATATACAACCTAGTGTTTTTAGGAAGAGTTTTATATAAAAATTTATCTATAATAAATTACATTGTATACAAGTTCCAGGTATTGTATCATACATAGAACTGTAATTATAATGGGTAAGATTGTATCATACACAATAAAGAAATTACATAATAGATTTAGTTTAAGGATGAAGCAACCTTTAAGGGGGTCTGTGTTGCCGCCATGGAGGGGATATGGGCTAGGATGAGGGAGATAAGAGGGGTGGTGGGGTCCGTGTTACCATCAAAGAGGGGAACTGATCTAGGGTGAAGGATACTGATAGGGGAGGGGGTTCACATTGCTAGAAATCTAGCTAGAGTGGAGGTCAGAGGGGGGAGGGTTACGGGGGTCGAGGTCACGAGGTCATGGGGGTCACTAGTCACAGGCTCGGGGTCACAGGCTTGAGGTCACCATTTGGGAGAGGAGAGGAGGAGGGGTTTGGGGGAAATGGGGTTGCGGTCTTGGGGTCACCACTATCGAGAGAGAAGGATTGGTTCAGGGGAGGTGGGGGTATGGGAAGGGGTTAGGGTTTCATAGAGGGAGCGGGGGAGGGGACTGTATTAGGGTTTTTTAAATGTTTTGAGGTGGTTTAATAAAAAAAATATTCCAATAAAAAAAATAAAAAAATTATTACATCGTTTTTATAAAACAACCACCATATTTTATATTTTTTTATCGGATCTATTTCACTGAGGTCACTAGAAACCTCATGAATAAACCGTCACTAACCAACATTTTTTTTGTAGTTTGTTACATGGAATGTTATTTATGAATTGGAATATTGGGTTCATTTATGAAATAGAAAAAGGTGAAATGTTTTCAACAACATTTTTTGGGTATTTTGAAATTAGTGTTTGAAAAGAGTATTTGAAACATTATTTGGATCAATATTTTTGAAGAAATATTGTGAATAGTTTTGAAAATGGGAATTTGAATTGATTTTAGAATATAAATGTTAAATTATTTTTTATTCATTGTAATTATTTATTATGTGTTATGGAAAATGATGGAATTTGTGTACTTTTTACCTTGATGTTAAATGAATTTCTTTTTGATGATGGTTAAAAATAGGGTGAACATGGACCCTAAGAGGATGCTTGAGATTTATGGTTAAAATAATGGGGAATATGGCCCCTGGGTGGATTCCAGGATTGATGATTAAACATAGGGTGAATAGGACCTCTGAGTGGATGTTGAGTCTGTTTATTAAAACCATGGTGAATACAACACTTGGTTTATTATGTGTTATGGAAAATGATCTATGTAAATTCTTAATTTATGTAAGTAGAATTTATTTTTTTATGATGGTTAAAAATATGGTGAACAAGGACCCCACGATGATTATTTTGATTGATTTTCAAACACGTGGTTAACATGGCCCCAAGGGGGATGCCAAGATTAATGATTAAAACTAGGGTGAACAAGACCTCTGAGTTGATGATGATTTTGTTAGTTAAAACTGTGGTGAACACAGAACTCAGGTGGAATTATGTTGGGATCCGAGGATGGGTATGTTACCCATGTATTCCATTATATGACCAAGAATGGGTATATTACCCCCAATGAGTGGGGATTAGGTTCTTTCATCATGACGTGTTCAGAGACACCCCAACACTAGTTGGTATGTACCATTCTCAGGGTGAAGATGGCCCTTAGGTTTGGCATTTTATATGATTTCCATTTTAAAATATTTAAAATTTGTAATAGTATTTTTTTATCTTATGAACTACTACATACACTTTTCATAGTATGGATATATTTAGGGACACCATTTTTGGAAACCTTCTGAATTTTACTCACATGCTACTCATGATGCCATGTCGCATGGGTACCTAATTATAATATGTTCTTGTTCATAGGTAAATGTTTTGGGCAAGGCCAGGTGTTAATGCATGTTAATTGGTTTCCTTGATTGGAGTCAGATGATGGGACTAGGAAGGAATCAGGACATGTTCAAGATTTACTATTGGAATTAGTTTTATTCATGTTCTTTTAGTAATACTTGTGTAGGATCCTCCCACAAGGGATCCAGTTAGAATGAATGGAATTCTATATATTATTTCATCAAATGTTGTATTATTTTATCTTCACTTTCCTTAGCTACAATATATATCTAGAGGTGTATCTAATTTATGTTATTTACATTGTGTTTTTAACTATGATAATAAGGGAATAGTCTCCCCATGGTAACCTCACAGTCCCTCATCACTTGTCAATTGCCTCTGGTGTATGGGGAGAAGTGCTTAAGGTCATGTGGTAAACCAGTGTGATCACTGTTTATATAGGGAGTCAAGATGACATGTTATAGTGTGTAATTAGAGATTTTTTTTACTATTTGGGTATGGTAGATAGGATACAAGGCTGTTTCAGGGCTTAATAATGATTACATGTCGGGTTGTTACATCCCCACATATGGGGGAAAATCAAAGATGCTTGGGATGATAATTTTTTTCTTGACTTTCACTTTTATAGTCGATTTCTTTCCACCTCGAGTAGTTCACATGAGTGTAATGTTACAGATTTATGTGATTTCTATACTTGACCATAACGAAAGATTTTTTGTTCCTTCATATATCATACTAGGCACATAGGATTGGAATGATATCCTTATGTTTCCTATGATTGATAGATACCTAGGATTCACATGTGTTGGTGTTTATTTACTCTTTGTGGTTATGTATGTTGGTAATTTAAATATAAATATGGTTTTAGATAATTTTTATTTGACCCTTTACACAAGGGAGAACAATGGGGCGATGATTCACTTTCATTGGCTCTCCAGGAGTGGTTTGTGTACTTGGAATGATCATGGTCCATATTGGGTGGTTACCCCACATTCCTTGTCATGACCCGACCCAACAGGGCTCGAGCCGCGACTCCCCAAGCCCGCCTCCAATAGGCCAGGGACTGGCATCTAGCGCTGAGTAGGCTATCACACACATGGGAGGCATTAGCCTAAGGTACCTATACACCCGCACACAGATAAACCACCATGCAATAGTGTATAGATATATAAAATTGAAAAGAAAATGCATGCATACAACTATCCCATAACCAGAGTACAACAGAAGTACAAAAGGGAAAAACAGGGCCCACCAAAAGAAAACTACAAAGTGTCCAACCTGCTCAGAAGGAGGGAAAACACTGCCAAAACACATGCAGGTAAAATCCTCAACACATCACCGGTGAACACCTCGATCAAACCCGCTCACTATGCTCCACCTTCTCCGGGTCCTCCTGGGACTCCGTTGAAAGGCCTATGGTCTGGACAAGACACAAACATGTGGAGGAAAAACAAGTGCAGGGGTGAGTATAACAATACTCAGTAGGTACCCCAAAAACCCAAAACAAAAGAGAGCAACTGAATGGAAACAGTCCTCTCATCCCAGCCAAAGGGAACCCAAATGAGAGAGAAACTCCATCTTGTGACCATTCTCAGCTAAACACAACTAGTCATCTCAACTCAGGTGTATGCCTATGCATACACCTTGAACAAACCAGATATACTCAGCTCACGCACCAATCCACAAGAGGTATCTAACTCATCACCAGCACCAGTTCACAACCAGGAGACAACACTCCCCAAGCACTGCCATCTAGATGACACACATCCGAGAGATACACTCCATTAGGTTTTACACAAACATCTCAGACGCTCACCCGAGAGATCATGCTTGTCAGATAGCATCATTGAGGAAAACCACGCTGAAACAACAAGAACAACAAACTCCTCGGATAGGGGATCGCTCCAAGGGTCCACTAGGGAATACCAGAACCCACACCCATATAAAAAGATCTCAAAGATAAGGGATCACTCCTAGGGTCCGCTGGGGGATACCACGTCCCGATCTGGCATTCATAGATCTCATAGATAGGGGATTACTCCCAGGATCCGCTGGGGGATACCGCAACCCGATCTGGGGCTCGACGAAAACATGTCACTCAGATTGAGGATCATCACCCGTGTCATGAAGGTCACAAAGATACCGGGACCCTATATGGTACATATAATGCTATAGGGGATTGAACTGACGATACCACAACCCTACCGACACCACGCACTATGTAGGGGATCGTATAACCAACGATATCACAACCCTACAATAAACCTCATGCTATGTAGGGGATCGTATACTCAACGATGCCAAAACGCTACTGAAAACCCCATGCTGAGCAGGGGATTGTATACCCAACGATTCCACAACCCTAATGATCACTGATCACTGCGTAGGGGATCATATTCCTGAAGATTCCACAAACCCTAGGGGGTTAACCTGTTTGATAGGGGATTGCCGCCCGTGTATAAGTGGTCACAGTGATACCCAGAACCCGATCTAGGGTAACAATGCTAGAGGATCCCACTCTGGGCCCACCGGAGGGATGCCACAACTATAACATATTAAACATCCCATCGAGAGGATCATAAACCAATACGAAGGATGTGATGTCACGCAAACCCTCACAGGAACGAACCAAGGGAGTACCCTCAACCACTACTGGTCTAAACATCTCTAACATGAGAGACCCGCCTCAACGCAACCCCACGCACCTCCAAGGCCGACACCGAGGCCACCATCGCGATTCACGCAGAAAAACACACAGGATGGGCTGTTTACTCGCCCGAAACGGACAACCGGTGAAAAAAGTACAATTCACCGTAGCCAGCCCATGCGGGGCCCACACAATGATCCCGAAACTCATCAAGTGGATCATACCACGGTGATCCCCTTGGAAAAACACACAGGTTCCACTACTTGTTCGTCCCAAAAAAACAGCCGGTGAAAAAGGTACTATTCACCATATCTAGCCCGGGTGGGGCCCACACCACGATCCGAAAACTCATCGAACAGATTTCACCATTGCATTCCTCTCAGAAAAAAAACATAGGATCGACTATTAATCCGCCAAAATTAGACTCCTGGTGCAAAAGTTGTGTTTCTCCGCAAACGCCAAAACACGGCCTCGTGGGGCCAGCACCCTAAACTCAGTCCCAACACCCAGAAACCCTCAGGAAAATTCTGGCGTATCACCAGGGTCTCAATGCCACTAACGACAAGTCAATCGGACGCTCCAGGAAGAAGATAGAATGGCCCGAATCGAATAATATTAAAATATCATTATTTTATTCGACGTTTCAAGCTCCCAGGCCACGATCCCGAACCTTAAAACTCCCGAACCCACGCAGAAGGTGCGCCTCATCGCCAAGGTTGAGTCGCCGCAAACGGAACACGAAGCCGACTCCCGGATTGCAAGAAACGGGGATTTTAAAAACACCAGTGTATGAAAAAGGCGTCGGCCTGCCCTGGCCGGCAGCGCTCCGCCACGAACCGCCGCAGGCCGCCACGGTTCTGCTGGCGCCGGCGGAGCTTCCGGAGACAGCCAGGGGCACCCCGGGGGTCCGTTTTTTGATCCGAAGGCATATGTGGGACCCTCGGGACCCGGTCTTCAGTGCTACGATGAAAAATCAGAGAAAAATTCAGCATAAACGGGATCAGGGGATTAAAAGTCAAACCGCCTACCTCATGGGAGAAACGCCAACGATCCACACTCCAAAGCGTCCGCTGCATGATCCTGAAGCGTCCGCTGTTGAAATCCGATCTCAACGTCACCATGATCCCGCGATTTGGTCACCGATTCACCGTTGAAAGAGGAAGAGAAGGAGGAGGATGGAGGAAGAACTCCTCCTCTGCTGCACATGATACGTCCTAGGGCGGGGGGAGAGATACAAGATTTTTTTTTTTAAAATATCTCCGGCTCCTGACGCGCCTCCGACCGATGCCCAATACAGACAAAAGTAAGGTCACCCTTAGGGTAAATGCATCGTTCTGAACGCAACGACGGACTCAGATTTTTTATCCGAGACTCCGTTAATATGTTATTCGAGCCAACGCTCGACAATTATCTTTTTCACTTTTTTACGAAAACTCCCTTGGTGGCTCTTTCCACCGTAGGCCCGCAGCCGCAAAGTTTACACCTCAAATATGGTAAACGACTCGTTCCGGACACAACTGTGCCTTCAGTTTCCTATTCTGCGCTAATTTTTAGGAGATATCACACCCTTCCATGTGCATAGTATAAAAATACTTAATATATTTATAAAATTAATTCCGGGCACACCGGGTCTTGGAATCTCACACCGTCTTCATGCCTAGCTCTAGAATTATTCGTAGAAAAATTACGAAGTCTGACAAGGACAAAACCAAAGTCACTACATCCTCCCACCTTAGAACTTTTCATCCTTGAAAAGTCCTAAGCACAAGGGAAGCGACTAGACTCTCAGCTGGGTCTCCCACACCAGTGAGTTCTTCAACAAACACCAATGCCCGAACACATAAGTCGAAGGGACTCATCCAACACACCTCAACACTATCCTCTTTGGGTGGCACTGACTTGCCCACATGGTTTTAATCGCGTCACAAGAACGCATCTCGGTGTGGGAAGGATCCCTCTTCCTCATGCATTCGAAGCACGCCGAAAAACACCCACACAGGGTCTTACCATTGCCCTTAACAAAAAAACAAAGCAATGAAAATGAAAGAGTACTGATAAACCATGTCTATCAAACTACAACAGTAAGTAGAAAGGATAGAAGGCATACATATATCCAACCGTGGAGCCTCTGGGTCAACAGCATCTAGGGCATGCAGCTAACCTCGCCCTCGGCCACTAGCTCGCTGAGCTAGGCGTGGACTTCCTGGGAGTGGGGGTGGTGGTAACTGATATCGCCTACCACCTCCTCCTGCTGTACCAGCTCCGTCGCCACGTCTGCTGCCCTATGGACCTCCTTCCTCGAGACGCTACCTTGGCCAAGGCGGTCCATTGACCGGCTCCCTCTTAGCAACACGTCGGGTCGGACAATCTCTAGCAAGATGTCCCCAACCGTCGAAAGCGTAACACCGCCTCTCCTGCGGCTAACCAAAACTGGCCTGTGAGCCCTGTGAGCCCTGAGCCTCGGATCCTCCATCCTAGGGTCGCCTCCTGATATGTCGCCCACGCCCAGTCCCCTGTATCTGCCATCAACTACTAGATGCCGACGTCTCTGCTCTCACGTGCCCAACACAAACAGGGGGGATTTGCTCAACTAGAAATCTCTCCACCACCAATGCTCACTCTAGCACTCCAACATAGGTGGGAAGGAACAAGGAAACTACACCTACTTGGATGTACCTGCGTAGGCCCTGCTAAAAGGTCTATGCCATAATGAATGGGTCTCAAACCATATTCAGGGATTAGTGTGATAAGTCTGTAAACCTCATTGAGTACTTCGACACATTCATGCCCTCCTTCCGAAGCTGCAGAAGCTCCTGAATCCATATTAACCTCAGCGTCATCGGATAGAACTCTTCCCGGAAGATCCGCTCAAACTCTGCCCACATGAGAGTCTCTTCGTCATGGGACTGTGTCACCAAACTCCACCATCGCCCAGCTAAACCATGCTGAAGGATCGCCGCAAGGACCACCATCTGATCTGGAGGTGTCCTCACTAGGAGGAAAACACAGGTGATCACTTTGATCCAGTCATCAGCTGCCTAAAAGTCTGAATCACCTCAGAACCTCATAGGTCACTGCCTCTGGAATTCATGCAATGCACTCAGCCTACGCACAATCTCATCCTACACCGCTGGCATAACCAGCTACTCGACAGGTGGGGGCTCAACTGGCGGACCACCTAAGGGTCCATCCTCAGAACCTACGCCCTAGTCCACAGCCTCTAGAAGGGGCGTAACTTCAGCATAACCCTACTATAGAACCCTCACTGGTTTTCGTTGTGGAGGAATCCTAAAATACAGTCAAGATGCTCTATAGTCAAAGAGTATATCTGTAGATCTGACTTAAGAAGGACAAGGTATAACCCAAAACCCAGTTTTATATGATGCATGTACCATTATTTCCCTGCGACCAGTGTACAAACATCCCGAGTCGACGTCGGCCTCCGCACCAAAACTGGATTCCTCGACCTGAAATCCGAACTCAAAACATCATAACACTCCCTCTATGCAACCCAAACCAAACTCACAGCTAGACCATCTATGCTCTAAGATCCCAAATGTGGAACCTCATCTGATACCACTCTATCATGACCCGACCCAACGGGGCTCGAGCCGCGACTCCCCAAGCCCACCTCCAATAGGCCAGGGGATAGCATCTAGCGCCGAGTAGGCTATCACACACATGGGAGGCATTAACCTAAGGTACCTATACACACGCACCCACATACACCTCCATGAAACCGCGTAGAGATATATAAAACTGAAAAGAAAATGCATGCATACAACTATCCCATAACCAGAGTACAACAGAAGTACAAAAGGGAAAAACAAGGCCCACGAAAAGAAAACTGCAAAGTGTCCAACCTGCTCAGAAGGAGGGAAACACTGCCAAAACACATGCCGGTAAAATCCTTGGCACATCACCAGTGAACACCCCGGTCAAACCTGCTCACTAATCTCCTCCTGCTCTGGGTCCTCCTGGGACTCCATCGAAGGGCATGTGGTCTGCATAAGACACAAACATGTGCAGGGAAAAAATGTGCCAGGGTGAGTATAACAATACTCAGTAGGCACCCAAAAAACCCAAAACAAAAGAGACCAACTGAATGGAAATAGTCCGCTCATCCCAGCCAGAGGGAACCCAAATGAGATAGAAAATCCATCTTGTGACCATCCTCAGCTAAACACAACTAGTCAGCTCAACTCAGGTGTATGCCCATACATACACCTTGAACAAACCAGATATACTAAGCTCACACACCAATCCACAAGAGGTACCGAACTCATCACCAGCACTAGTTCACAACCGGGAGACCACACTCCCCAAGAACTGCCATCCAGATGACACACGTCCGAGAGATACACTCCATCGGGTTTCACACAAATATCTCAGATGTTCACCTGAGAGATCATGCTCGTCGGATAGCGTCACTAAGGAAAACCACGCTGAAACAGCAAGTGAAAAAAACTCCTCAGATAGGGGGTCACTCCAAGGGTCCACTAAGGGATACCAGTACCCACACCCATAGAAGAAGATATCATAGATAGGGGATCACTCCCAGGGTCTGCTGGGGATACCATGACCCGATCTTGCATTCATAGATCTCACAGATAGGGGATCACTCCCAGGATCTGTTGGGGGATACCACAACCCAATCTGGGGCTCAACAAAAACATTTCACTCAGATAGAGGATCATCACCCGTGTCACTAAGGTCACGACGATACTGGAACCCTATCTGGTACATCTCGCGCTATAGGGGATTGAACTGACGATGCCGCAACCCTACCGACACCACGCGCTGAGTAGGGGATCGTATAACCAGTGATAATGCAACCGTACTATAAACACTATGCTGAGTAGGGTACCATATACCCAATGATGCCACAACCCTACTAAAAACCCCATGGTGAGCAGGGGATCATATACCCAACGATGCCACAACCCTAATGAGCACGGCTCACTGCGTAGGGGATCATATTCTTGATGATGGCACAAACCCTAGGGGGTTAACCTCCTTGATAGGGGATCGCCGCCCATGTATAAGCGGTCACATCGATACCCAAAACCCAATCTAGGGTAACGATGCTAGAGGATCCCACTCCGGGCCCACCAGAGGGATGCCACAACTCTAACAGATTAAACATTCCATCGAGAGGATCACAAACCTATACGAAGGATGTGATGTCGCGCGAACCCTCGCATGAACGAACCAAGGGAGTACCCTCAACTACTACTGGTATAAAAGTCGCTAACCCGATCGACCCACCAAAACACAATCCCGAACACCTCCAAGGCCGACACAGAGGCCATCATCGCGATCCCCATGGAAAAACACACAGGATAGGCTGTTTACTTGCTCGAAACGGACAACCGGTGAAAAAGGTACTATTCCCCATAGAAAGTCCATGCGGTGCCCACAAAAAGATCCTGAAACTCATAAAGTAGATCCTACCACGACGATACCCTCAGAAAAAAACACAAGATCCACTACACATTTGTTCCAAACGGAGAACCGGTGAAAAAGGTACTAATCACCGTAGCCAGCCTAGGTGGGGCCCACACCACAATCCCGAAACACGTCGAACATATCACACCATTGCAATACTCTCGGAAAAACACACAGGATCGACTATTCATCAGCCAAAATTAGACTCCTGGTGTGAAAGCTGCGTTTCTCTACAAACACAAAAACCCGACCTCATGGGGCCCGCACCCCAAACTCGGTCCCAACACCCAGAAACCCTCAAGAAGAGTCCGCCGTATCACCAGAGTCTCAACACCACTGATGTCACATCAATAACATGCTCCAGGAAGAATATAGAATGACCCGAAGTCGAATAATAATAAAATATCATTATTTTATTTGACGTTTCAAACTCTCGGGCAACGATCCCGAACCTTAAAACTCCCGAACCAACATTGAAGGTTCGCCTCATCACCAGAATCGCGTTGCTGCAAATAGAACGTAAATCCGACCCCTGGATTGCAAGAATCGAAGGTTTTAAAAACCCCCATGTATGAAAAAGGGGCCGGACTGGCCTGAACCCGCCGGTCCGGCCGACCGGGACAGGCCCGCCGTCGCACCAAAGCCGCGCCGGTGGAGCGTCCGCGGACCACGAGGGGCACCCCGGGGGTCTGTTTTTTGATCCGGAGGCGTCTGCGCGACCCTCGGGACCCGATCTTCACTTTTATGATGAAAAATCGATGAAAACACAGTATAAATGGAATCAGGGTATTAAAACTCAAACCGCCTACCTCACGGGTGAAAGACTAACGATCCGTGCTCCAAAGCTTCCTTTGCATGATCCTGAAGCGTCCGACGTCGAAATCTGAGCTCGACAACACCTTGATCATGCGATTTGGTCGCCGATTCACCATCAGAAGAGGAGGAGAAGGAGGAAGAAGGAGGAAGAACTCATCCTCTGCTATGCATGATACGTCCAGGGGGGGAATACCAGATATATATTTTTAAAAAAATATCTCCGGCTCCCGACATGCCTCCGCCCGATGCCCGATGTAGACAAAAGTAAGGTCACCCTTAGGGTAAACGCACCATTCTGAATGCAACGATGGACTCAGATTTTTGATCTGAGACTCTGTTCAGATGTTGTTCAAACCGAAGCTCGTAAATTATCTTTTCCACTTATTTATGAAAACTCCCCTGGTGGCGCTTTCCACCGTAGGCCCGTGGCCGCAATGTTTAGACCTCGCCTATGGTAAACAACAGGTTCCGGACGCAACAGTGCACTCATATTCCTATTCTGAGCTACCGTTTTGGAGATATCACACCCCCTCCACGTGAATAGTATAAAAATACTTAATATTTTTATAAAATTAATTCCGGGCACACCAGGCCTCAGAATCACACACCGTCTTCGTACTTAGCTCTAGAATTATTCATAGAAAATTTTCAAAGTCTGGCAGGGAAAAAACCCGAGTCGCTATATTTTCACCTTCCAAAGTTAGGTGACATCTTCCACTATGATTAATGATGTTGAATCCTTGATTGGAAAATGATGATGGGATGTATGTTCCTCCTTCCACAAATTCCCCCTTATCATTCATCTCTTTGTCTGGGTCTCCCTCATAGATTTGGGACAATTTTTTGAATCTCATTCCATGATACATCTTGAAATGGACACCGATTTAATAAGATAATTACTTTCATAAGAAGGAATATACCTACGATTGGAGTATATAGTGATGTTAGACATATATGGGCATTTTTGGATGTTGATTGTGTTTGGAATCTGTAAAGTTATTATTCATTCAGAGTCGAGGGTATCTCATGTGTGATCTATCTTGGGTTTGGATCCCAAGGATTCTCATGTCTATCATGGGGAAAGTGAGTCATGGGCATAAGGCATCCAATTCTCATTACCTAATGCATATCATGTTCATTATATGAGTTATAGATTATGATACATAAGGTTTAAGGTCATTCAAGGACATGATCAAAGGTTTAAGGTCTTGTGGGGACATGATCACATGTTTAAAGCCATGTGGGGATGTGATTATAGGTTTAATGTATTTTGGGGACATGATCATAGGTTTAATGTTTTGTGGGGACGAGTACCACATACTATCATTACATACTAGGATATATGTGGATTGGAAAAACAAGAAGTCACTGAAGTCCAATGGGGACCTAATGTTTGGATGATGAGAGGTTGAGTGTTCCCCCAAAGGGGGAATGATCACACTTTGGGGTTGACTTCTCTCTAGGTGGAAGAGTGATAGGTTTATGATGGTGTCGGGATGTTCGTATTGTACCTCAAGGAGGTGTCCCACATGCCCTCATAGGATATATGGATAAAAACCTATGTAGTTTAACTATGTAGTTTAAGTTCATTTAGTAGGACCGATTCATGTAGTTTAACATTATGTGATAAGGACACTAGGGTCATGAAAAAAGTGAAAATAGGGGACAGTGTGGGCCTTATTTATACAAGCTTCCGATAATATTGGGTATCATCTAAGTATTATCACATGAGGAATAATTTGTTTGTTACATAGGGTAAAGATATAGTTTAAGATCATGAGATATAGACATCGTCAGCAAATTTAGAATCACACATGTAGGACATGGGTACTATGAAATTTAATGTATTACAGCATGATGTTATTTGGAATTAGGCTTGGGGTATCCCTTTTTCTACTAAGGATCAATAATGGTATGAGTATGGATTAATAATAAAATTAGATTGGGTGCTCAAAGTAAAAATGGTGTTGTGATTGGGGTATATGCGTTAATGCTCTCTAGATGCGGTCGAAGAGCAGTGATGGTGTGATTTGGGCTTATGCGTGGAAGCTACCTAGGTGATCGGGGTATCATCTCAATATTATAAGAATGGGAATCTCATGCTCTTCAAATGAGGCATCCTATGATTATAAAATAGTGTATCCAATATTCAATGCCTAGGGTAAGGGCATTATTTAACATCATCCACAAGGATGTTGTGTGCGGCGATTACACATTGAACTACCTATTCTTTCTACATCATATTAGGTCACAAGGGAATCTCAACCTATTGATGGATCAAGGAATCTTATTGGGGATTACACCTAAGGATGAGGCCCATGAGGACTAAATGGGATTAATAGGGACATATCAAGGGCTTGATTTCTAGTGATTCCCACATTTTCCTACTCATGTTAGGTAATGTGGTCATATTGACCTACTGATGGGTCGACAAATATGACCAGGGCTTACAATTGAGGTGGAGACCCATGGAAAATTATTTGGGTAATATCATGATCATCTGATGAGGCATATTATGTATAAAACATAATTAATATCATTCTTGACATTATATCCATCCCGTGATCATCACATAGGGTACTCTATTGTTTAACGTCGTGTAGTGAGGACCAGTAGACATGACACTAGACAAAAAATCAGATTTAACATCATTTATTTGGTGACAGTTTTTCAAAAATCCACTATATAAAATTTAATAATTTTAGTGGTGTATTTATAATATCCCACAATAAATATTTACTAAAATTAAAAAAACATGCTTTCTTCCCTCCTTTGGGCCATCTCCCCCCTTTCCCTCACCCTATCCCTTCCCCTCACTGATCCTACTCTCCCCATCATCACTACAACCTTTATCACCATCAACATCAACCTCATGGTTTCAATCAATCTTATTTCCCCTTCTATAGCCCTCACCGCCCTACCATCAAACATATTTTTCAACCCCTTTCCCCCTATCATCATGTCAGTCACCACTCTCCCCCTCTGCCAGTGCACTGATCACCCCTCTCTCCCTATAGACCCATCTCACACGACTATCATACCAATTGTTTCTCTTCTTTCCCCATGCCATCACTGAGCACCCCACACCATCACCATTACTAGGAAATTCAATTTTACATCCTAAATCACCTGTAAATTAATATTATTGATAGTATTTTTTTAATAAAGATTCTTGACTAATTTTTTTAGTATTTTGTGGTGTTCTATGAAATTATACCCAATTAATTCATCATATATTATAAGAATTATAAATAGTTCATAATTAGTTTGAGTGTTATAATTATACCGATGAATACTTATTAAATAAATTAAAATCAACCATATTATTTTTTTCAAATATAAAATTTGGTAATTTGTCTTTGTAGCATGAGGCATATAGTGAAAAATATATAATTAACTCATCATATGTTATATGTTCTATAATCAGTTTTCAGTTAGCGTTTGATTGTCATGTTTACACAACGATACACATATTAACTCAATTAAAAATTAGTTCTTGTGTTATATATTCATATAGAAATGTAACAATTTGGAATGAATTTTATTTTATTATTTTTTCCAAAGAAAACCTAGATGAAATTTTGTAATGAACCATCTTGAGTTTATCAAGAAAATCACTCATGTTGGCCATCCATAAGGTGTGAATCACCGAAAAACCAAAATAGTATCATGTAAAATAGATGAATAGAAAATTTAAAGATTTTAATAAACAAACATAATCATGTTACATAAAAAACCAATACAAATACAAAATCCTAAAAATAAAACAAGGCCGGATAAAGATGAAACTCCACGTGACTATTAATTAATTCCAAACTATCCCTCTATGGAGATGCCAACACTTAAGAGAAATCAGCTCAGTACATGACTCCATTCTCGAAAAACCACATCTGCAAACACACAAAGGATTAAGTTGGGTGTGAGCATAAGGATGGTAGTATTTCACCAAATAATCAATACAAAGTTTAATGTCATGAAAATGTTAGATCTACCTTTAAAAAGAATCTAGTCTATAAATAATTATAATTAGATAAATCCATTTTATAAAACATCCCTTGGTTTACTAATTGAATTTTCAAATCTCAAAACCCAGGAACATGAACAATATGTAATATAAATAGTCAATAGTAAAGAAAAACACCCATGGATACACCATATGATAAACTTGTGAGAAAATAAAAATGAAATATCATCATGTGATAAAAACCAATCATGAAAATCACATAATTTGATCTGTATCCCATGGGAATACGTACTAGACATAAAAAAAATAAAAACCAATAATATGTTATATAAAACCTATATTGGGTCCTATAATGGTCTATCAATACCAGAAAACCTCTAGTGGAATTTTCCACAGTAAACTGACGTGTTTTTTTGTAATACACCCACAGTTTCAAATGTGATATGCTTTTCAAAACCATTTGAAAACCTTGTTCACATTTTAAAAATCTTTTTTAATAATGAAGCATTACCACTTCCATGCATGAAAACCCATTTTTAAATGAAAATGATTTTTCAATGAAATCCACTTAAAAAAATGTATTTCATAAGGAAAATCCATATTGAAATAAAATAAAACATTTACAGAATCAAAATCACAGAATTTAACAAGAACACAATGTTATTCAAGAATTAGAACATTTTTATGGATACACATACCTCAAGGGTGAAGAGGGAACTCCATGGACTGATCTACGAAAACTCGAGGTCGAATCTTATCAAGAAGGGATTAAAATGCCTTCAAAGAGATCCATGAGGCACCTAATGTTAAAAAGATAAGAATGGAAGAAGTTTCTATTCAGAGGTTGTTTGAATATTTATATCCATACAATAAAATATAAGTCTATAGTGTCACATCTTGGACTATGCCACAACACCTACATTATTCTATAGGATCCTACCACCATGACGCAGTATGGGCTATTTAATTGAAGAACTATGACTCAATCCTTTAGACCATGCCACAACCCTTCTGTTTAAACCATGTATGATATCCATGAACCCTCATATACAAGTAATCCTATGTACACTGGGACATACTACACTCTATCTAGATACACAACACCGCATGAAAAATCCATGTTAATTTCTAAAAAAAAATTATTCTAAAAATAAATAATAAATTCATTATAAAAGGGTAATGAAATAAGAGGAATTTATAGAAATAATGAAATTTATATTGATGGAATATAAACTTGACCTTAGGAATAGTAACATTACCATTTAGAATAGTAATCTAGCCTATAGAATAATAACCTCTTCTATGAAATTATAAATAAGATTTATGAATTTTATAATTTAAAGCATGATATATTTATATCATGGAATAAGTAAATAAATATGTCTAAAATGATAAATTAAGTGTTGGTAATTTTTTGGAATATAAATTATTATTTAAAATTTTATAATTGTATAATTATTAAAAATAAAATTTTTCTTTATAAAATGATTCATAAATTAATATTTTTTCTTTATAATTATAATAAAATTTTATGATACCTTAATTAATTTCTCAAAGTGTTATAAAACAAGTTGTAATTTTAAAATTGGTATTTTTTGATTAAATGATGATTTTAATTGTAAAATAAATTTCTCAAAGTTATAACATTATTTTCATAAAATGGGGTTCATTTTTTAATTCTACATATCAAAAAAAAATTAGGTAAATTTATTTGGGATTTTTCTAAAATAATTTTTTGGGTGAATAGTGAAATACAGTAATTTACGAAATAAGTTAAAAACATGATTTATTGAGTCATAGATTATTTATGTATGATATAATATCATAATATAAAAATATTCTTACTTATTTTAATATATTTATTGATTATTCTAAAACTATTCATAGTCTGGTTCGAAAATAATAAACTAATGAATAAATTATTGAGAAAACACCTCTCCCATCGACTATAAATACCACCACTCATCTCCTCTTCCCCACACACATAAATTCATTTCAGATTGTTTAATTTCTACCCAATAACCTTTAAAATACTCTTAACTATGTCTAAGACCTCATGGTCTCAACAAAAGGAAAAATCTCAGTGCCTTAAGGAGGTTCTCAAGGAGAAGAATTCAAGAGGTAAAACCCTCTTTCATTTTCTTTTCAATTTATTTTATTTTCTTATCCTATACTCATCTACCTTTATCCATGTCCCATGAAAACTACATTATAGTAAATATAATTTAAATTTATCATTTTAATGGAATAATTTATCATCAAACTCCTTCTCCTCTCCTTTTAAAAAAAATGAAAACATCATCTGGGATGTGTCAATTTACTGCCATCGTGGACGATGCATTTTCATTTTTCTTTACCTCATTAAAATATGGTTATAAAACCATTATTATGGATAAATAATATTTTATTATACATATTATACGTTATGTAATGTTATATATACAATATATAAAAATTATTTTAAATAAAATGATATAAGTTCATGATGGTCATAAAAACCGCCAAAATAAATTAAATCATTCTCATTAATTTTTTATCTAATGAATCATCCTCATATCATGAATCAATTTCTTTACACTTATATATTCTTTCTTTCCACTTATATATTCTTTCTTCCCTTCGAAAATAAAATCCATAATAGACCAACCGTGGAAACCCTGAAATAAATGCACCTGAAAAAAAAATATTATCAATAAATTGGTGGAAAGAAGTTAAAAAATGTTAATAAAAGAATTATAAACATTAACACAGTTATACAATAATTTAATAACACTCTTTAAACCATTAAACGTGTTATTTGAACATGTTTTATGTATGTTGAACCTGAGGTAAGAGACTTTTCATTAAAAACCCTCCTTTCCAATTTTTTAAGAAATTCAAGATGAATGTTTTTATTATGGAAGTATTATTATTTTGTGATAATTTTATGTTTCTTGGGAATTATTTATGATTAAGGTTCAAACCTATATCTTCCCCCAATTCATTGGGTATGTTTTTTTTGGAAGTTGACCGTAATGTTTTTTCCACGTGTAACTGTGATGGTTAAACAGTTATGTATCAATGAGGGTTTAATTGTAAGGTTGTCATGAGGGTTAAAATATTTTGTAAGAAATTCCCCAAGTTATCTATATGATTTTATTTATTTTTAAATGTTTTATGGAAATCTCTTATTTTCATAATGTAATTATAGTATACTTTAGGGGTGAGAAGTTTGTTTGTGAGAAAATTAGTTCATATGTTTATAAGTATTCATAGACTAATAGTTTTTTTTTATTTTATGACCCCTAATAATATTTTTCTTCTAATCCCAAGGTTTTAATTTTTTTTCACCAAGTTTGAGGATTTGTAAGAGAAAAGAAGAATCCATATTGGGTGCTGTGAAAAAAATTCAATAAAAAAACTCATGTTTATTTAAAAAAATGTGTATGATGGAAGAAATTGATACTATTTTAGTTGTACACACTTTTTATTCTTGTAGGTTTTCATGTATGTTTTATGACCTAATTATATAAAATTCGAAACTAAAAATTTGTTTTAGAATGCAATAAGTTTTTTCTTGTTGAGTTAACATGATTATATACTTATTAAGGTTGCGTCCATATAGTTGGTTTCATAGAATAATTTAGACAACATTAAGGGTTAGGAAGATGTTATTAGAATATCATTAATGATTTATGCATTATTATTATGTTGAAATGATATTGAATTTGAAAATTACCATGTTTCTTCATCTAGGATATTTCTGTGCAGAATGGATTTTTGCAGAAGAAATATGGAATATGAAGTAGGATGACACTAATAGGGTAGTATATTTCTAAATCTGCAAACTGGAATGGTTGTAATTGGAATTGAAAAGTTTGTGATACTAATGGATCAGTTTACGCATGATGTAAATGGAGGATAAATACATGCATGAGAACATCCTGAGCTACTACAAAAGAATATGAATACTATCAAACATTTTATAAGGCAACTCCCATCTTCATTCAATGGATATTATGACCAGTTGTGGATGAAGGGTGGATTAATTAATTTGAAAATATATTTGATGTCACGGGATTTTCAAATAGTCAAAATTTTAGTATTTATAATTATCATTTTGGTGGTGAAGTTGGCCAACGGTGGTCAATGGTCAAGAATATCATAGAGAGTGAGGATACAGATTCTTTGTAAAGGGATGGATTTAAGAATTTTTTCCTTGAAAAATATTTTCATAAGGTGGTTCAACATAGTAAAGAGAAGAAATAACTTGAATTAAAGAAAATGGATGAAGATTCAGTGGTTGTGTATGAAGATAAAATCACATAATTGTCATGGTATGATCCAAATATTAATCAGGATATTGATTGTAAAATCAAACATTTTTACATAGGATTAAATCCATGATACCAGAGGGATTTGGTGTCTATGGAATTCAAAAGTTATGATAGAATTGTTTGATGAGAATAGAGGGTAGAAATAGAATTTATTGATGATCATGTGTACTTTGAAAACTAGAAGAAGAAGAGGTCCAGATGGAATGCACTATGAAATATTCAATCAAAGAAATATGAAGGTAAGAAAATTCAGTTTCAAGTTTCTTGAAAGTGTTGAAAAAAGTATCTTGGGGAATTCCTTAACCAAATTTTGGAATCATTTTGGATTTGGTAGGTTTGGACATATTACCCAAAATTGCAATGAAGAAGATCTTAGTGATGGAATGTTTAATTATGATAAAAAATATATATGGGGTTTTAACTATGGTGAGATGGGTAATTATGTAAATACCTACCCAAAGAAGGATCTGAATGATGGGAAGAAGCCATACTAGCCTTTGCGACTACTTTAGTAGATGACGAGCCATCCAATGAAGTGGAATCATGTACATTTTTTGTTTACATAGATTTCTCAAATGTATTGTTTGATATGGGGTCAATACATTCCTTTATTTCTAATGAATTTTCTAGAAAATTGGTTATTTCACCTCAATAAATGAAATAAGAGATTACGGTTAAAATACCAGGGGTAATATTAATGAAAAAGGACATTATAAGAATCTTCTTGTTGTTTTATGTCAAAATAAATTACCTTCAACCCTTTTTATTTTCCCCTTAGTAGAGTTAGATGTTATTGTGGGTATAAAATGGATTTATTTTAATCATGTTAAGATTTATTGTAGAGATAATGAAGTTTTTTTTCAAAAATTATTTTAGTCTGTATAAAATAATGAACCCATACCATTGATAGCACTTCAGAAAGATGAGAAACTATTAAATGATGAAAATTAATGTTATCTTTCACATATTATTGAAAAAAGGGGAACTGTTCAGATTAATGATGTTCTAGTGGTAAATGAATACCTAGATGATTTTCCAGATGAGATTTCTAGTGTTATGTCTAATAGGGAAGTTGAATTTAGAACTAACTTAGTTCCAGATTCTAAGCCAATTTCAAAACCCCCTATCGAATGGAACAAGTAGAACTTCTAGAATTGAAAAAGTAGTTACATGAGTCAATTGATAAAGGTTTCATTCATCCTAGAACTTTACCATGGGGTTCTTCTGTATTGTTTTCTAAAAACAAAGATGGTTCCATGAGGATTTTCATTGATTATAGAGATTTGAATAACATTACTCTTAATATTAAGTATCAATTACCTCATATTGAGGACTTGTTTGATCAAATTAATGGAGCTCAGTATTTTTACAAGATTTAATTATGATCTGGGTACCATCAGTTGAAGGTGAAGGAGGATTGCATTCCAAAAATTGTGTTCCCTACTATATATGGGAATTATGAGTTTGTTGTTATTCCCTTTATTTTAAAAAATTCTCTTTCTATATTTATTAACCTTATGAATAGAATCTTCCATGAATATTTCGATAAGTTTTTTGTTCTTTATATTTATTATATTTTGGTTTTTTAAAAAATTTATAAAGATCATGATAAAAATTACAGGATTTTCCTACAAACTCTCAAAGAAAAGAAGTTATATGAAAAATTTAGAAAATGTTATTTTTTGTTTCAAAAAATTTCTTTTCTTTGAAACATTGTATATAAGTTTGGCATAACAGTTGATCCTAACCAAACAAAAGTGGTAGATTAATTACCATGAGAAACAAATGATACTTATATTTTTAGTTTTATTTGATTATCAATCTATTACTAAAGGGTTGTCAATAACATTTCTTGGGTATCTAGCCCACTAACAAATTTTACACGAATAAGAGTTAATTTTAATTTGAAAGAAGCTTGTGATTTTTTTAGAATAGAAAAGAATATTGGTTAATGCTCTAGTTTTGGACCTACCTTAGAGAAATGGTGATTTTTACATCTACAATGATGCTTCATCAAAGGGACTTGGTTGTGTTATGATATAGAATGATCGGGTAATTTATTATGCTTCAACACAACTGAAACCTTATGAGTTAAATTATCCCACACATGATTTTGAATTAATAATTATGGTTTTATCCTTGAAACACTGGAAAAATAATTTATATGGATCCAAATATGAAATATATTTTGATCATAAATGTTTTAAGTGTATATTTAATCAGAAGGAATTGAATGTGATGCAAAGATGATGGTTTGAACTGATAAAGGATTATGATTGCACAATCAATTAACATCCTAGAAAACCATGAAATTTGAGGAATTCCTTGAGTCAAAAATATCATGATACATTAACCATGTAAATTTTGGAACTTGAACCCTTGATTAATTATTTGATGAATTTTTTCATGGAAGTTGTTAGTGGAGGAAATTGCTCAGTTTTTTTAGGTGTCAATGCAGTCATCTCTCTCAAACAGAATTACAAAATCATAGAATAAAGATCATGAGTTATAGAAAAAGGGAATTGGTAAATAAAGGTATGTTTCAGGAATTTAATATTAATAAAGATCACTTCTTGATTCTAAGAAAGATATTATGTGATCTTTGTGATTCCCAGCAAAGGAAAGAATTGTAATGTGAAGATTATAGTTCCTTATTTTCTGTTCATCCTAGAATCACTAAGATGTACAGAGACCTTAGGAAGTATTACTGTTGGGATGGAATGAAAAGATTTATAGTGAAATTTTTGAAATGTTAATAGGTTATAGAATAACTACAACTATCAAATGGGATAATTCATCCTCCAATGTGAAAATGGGAAAATATATCCATGGAATTCATAGAGGGACAACCAAGGACTTCTCGAGGTAACAATGTGATTTGGGTTATTTTACATTGGATAACTAAATCTAAAAATTTTATTCATATTCAATATACTCATTCTCTATATAATATTTCCCAGTTATACCATAAAGATATTTTTATGTCACATAGAGTTACTCCCTCCATTGTATATAACAATGATCCTAGGTTATCTACCAACTTTTATAATGGCATTCAAAAGTCATTAGGAACTAAATTAAATTTTATCACAACCTTTCGTCCTCAATCTGATGGAAAGTTAGAATGAAAAATTCAAACATTGGGGAATATGCTTCGAGCCTGTTCAATAGATTACCAGGGATGTTGGGATCAAAATATTTGTTTAGTTTAGTTTTCTTATAATAACAGTTTTCATTCCAGTATAAAGATGACACCTTTTGGGAATTATATGGAGCTCGGTGTTTGAATCCATCATTTTGGAATGATGTTAGGGACAGGATGTTGATGGGACCAGAATTACTAGAGTAAGTGGATGACAATGTAAAAATTATTCTACAACATATGAGGATAGCTGTAAGCAGGTAGAAAAGTTATGTAGATAACTGGAGGAAGGATATTTCTTTTGTTGTAGGCGATCATGTTCTCCTTAATATATTTTTATGGAAAAGTGTTATGTGTTTTGGTATGAATGTAAAGCAAAATCCACTATTTATTGGAACTTTTAAAATACTAGATAAAGTTAGACTAGTTGTTTACCGAGTAGATTTACCTTAAAATTTATCTTTGGTACACAATTTTTTAATGTTTGTGGTTGAGAAAGTATGTGCCTGATTCATCTCATGTTTGGATCCCAAAAGTAGCTCAACTGAAGAGAAAATTTCTTATGAGGAAAATCCTAGTCAGATTCTTGACCATAAAGGGAATGTTTTTCAGAATAAGGTAACTCAACATGTTATGTTTTTATGGAGAAACCACATGGTTAAAGAAGAAACATGGGAATCTGAAAATGCCATGATGGAAAAGTATCCTCACATGTTTAAAAAGTGAACTAAAACTGTAAGGAAGAAATTTCTAGAAGGGGGAGAATGTAAAAACACAAGTAATTATAAAATAATTAATTTTTATTTTGGAATTATTTATTTAAATTCATTATAAAATTTTAATTAAATAAGTGTCATTTAAAGAAATTAAGGAATTTATACTGATGGAATATTAACATGACCATAGGAATAGTAACATGACCATTATGAATAGTAATCTGGACAATATAATAGTATCCTCACCTATAAAAGTATAAATAAAATTTATATTTCTTATAATTGAAAAAATGATATATTTATATCCTGGAATAAGTAAAAAATATTTCGAAAATGATAAATTGAGTGTCGGTATTTTTATAACACATTATTTTTTATTTAAATTTTATTAATTAATACAATAATTTAAAATAAAATTTATCTTCATAAAATAGATTCATAAATTATTACTTTTTTGTCTTATGATTATAATATAATTTTATGAGACCTTATTTATTTTTTCAAAGTGCTATAAAATTAGTTATAATTTTAAAATTTTTATTTTTCAAATAAATAATGATTTTAATTAAAAACTAAATTTATCCAATTTAAAAAATTATTTTCATAAAATGGAGTTCATTTTTAACACATTGAAAAATGTTTCGAGTGAATTTTTGGTATTTTTCTAAAATAGTTGAATTTTTAGTGATTAATGAAATATGGTAATTTACAATATAAGCTAAATGCCCAATTTATTGAGTCATAAATGAAGTATGGATGATTTAATCCCATAATATAAAAATATCCTTCATTATATTAAAATATTAACTAATAATGTTCAAAATATTCATAGTCTTGAGCCAAAATAATAAAGTAATAAATAAAATAATTGGAAACCACTCCTCTCCTATACTATAAATTATACTCATCACTACCTCTTCACGACACACCTCATAGAATTTTACATTTGTTTAATTTATACAAAATTCCATTACGAGGCCTCTTCCCCATTTCCAAGAACTAAGGGTCTCACAAAAAGAAAAAAACCAAGTTCCTTAAAGAGGTTCTCTTAGAGGTGAATTCCAGTGGTAAAATCCTCTATCATTTTCATTTTATTTTCTTTTCAATTTCTTTTATTTTCTACTTATCTACTCAACTCACCTTAAAAATGTGGCATGAAAACTAAATTGTATTATATATACTAAAATTTTATCTTGTTTAATGAATAATCCACCATGAAACTCCTTCTCGTCTCCCTTTTATTTTTAATAAATTGAGAACATCATATGGGATGTGTCGATTTACCACCATCATGGACGATGCATTTTCATTTCCTTTACCACCTTCAAGGATGGTCATAAAAACATTATTATTATTAGATCATATTTTATTATAAATATTATATGTTATATAATTCTATAGAACCAATATATAAACAATATAGTATATACAATGATATAAGTTCATGATCGTCATAAAAACCTCTAAAATAAATTAAATCATTTCCATTAATGTTTAATCTAATAAATCATCATTATATCATAAAACCAAATTATATATGGTATAATTTTTAATTATAGAAACTAATTAATACCATTTATTTCCTCTTCTAGAGTGTTTCTTCCATTCGACAAGAAAATCTATAATGGTACAACCATAGAAACCATGAAATAAATTCATTCGAAACCATAAAAACAATAAAATATTATTAATCAATGGATGGAATGATTTTATAATAAGATCATATAAGTAATTATAAATATTAATATAGTTTTTAATTAGATACTAACACTATTTAATCCATTATACATGATTTTTCAAAACATTTGAAGAAATACAAACATGTGAGAAAAGAATCTTCATTAAAAATCATATCCTTCTATTTTTTATAAAATTCGAAAGGAATTTTTTTATGATGAAAGTATTCTTATTTTATGATTATTTTATAGTAATTTGTAATTTTTTATGATGAATGGTAGGACCTATATATTTTTTCAATGCATTGGGTATGTTTATGTTGGAAGTTGACTGTAATGGTTATTCTATATGTAACTATGATGGTTACTCTATAAGGTAGCCGTGAAGGTTAAATTATAAGGCATCTATGAGGTTTACAAATCATATGGTAGTTTTAAGGGTTACAATACTAAGTAAGTAATTACCCAAGTTACGTATATGTTTTTATTTCTATTTTCTAGGTTTTATGGAAATCTCTAGTTTTCAAAAAGTAAGTATATGATGATTTATGGGTGGAAAGTATGTATTTGTTAAAATTATTTCATATGTTTAAAGTATTAATTGAATAATAGTTCTTTTCTATTTTATAAACCTTACTGAGATTTTTGTTCTTATCCCATGTTTCTAAATTTTTTTCATAGGGTTTAATATTGGTAAGAGAAAGGAAGAATCCAAGATAAGCATGGGAAAAAATATCCATGAAACGAACTCGTGTTTATTTAAAAAAAATTTAATTATGGAAGAAATGGATTCTTCTTTAGCAGCATGCACTTTGTATTCTTATGTGTTGTCATGTATGTTTTATGACATAATTATCTAAAATCATAAACTAAAAAGATGGATGGGAATGTAATAGGTCCATTCTAGTTGAATTAACTACATTATGTAATGTTCAAGGTCGGGTCCTTATAGTTGGTATCCGAGAATGGTTTAGATGACTTTAGGGGTTTTGATCCTGTTAATAGAATTTAATAAATGATTTTTACCTTATGGTTATGTTTGAATGATATAGAATTTTAAGATTACCATGTTTCTTCATCTACGATATGTCTGTTCAGAATGGTTTTTTGTAGAAGAGACAGGGAAGCTGAAGTAGGAAGGCACTGGGAGGATGATATCTTTCTGAATCCAAAAACCAGAATGGTGGGAATTGGATCCAAGTATTTTTTGATAGTAATCACTCATTTGAAACATGTCATAAATGGTTAAGGAATCCATGAAAGAGAATAACCAGAGCTACCAGAAAGGAATATTAATGTGGTGGAATATTTTATAAGGAAACACCCTCATGATTTCAGTGGATCTTCTGACCCACTGGAAGATGAAGGGTGGAGTAAATCCATTGAAAAGATATTTGATTTCATGGGGTGTTTAGATAATAAAAATGTTAGTCTTTTTGTTTATGGTTTTGATGATGAACCAGATTAGTGGTGCTCAATGGTCATGAATATCAGAGATAGATAGGAGATTTATGCCTTGAAAATGAATAAATTTAAGAATATTTTCATTCAAAAATATTTTCATATGGTTTTTCAACATAGGATGGAAAATAAATTACATGATTTGAAAAAAATAAGGAATATTTAGTGGTAGTTTATGAAGAAAACTTCACCTTATTGGAAAGGTTTTCTCAACATATTTTTTAGGATCTTAATAATAAAATCATTCAATTTTTCTCAGGATAAAATCCAAGATTCCAAACAGATTTGACTTGACATGATTTGAAATGTTATGAGAAAATTGTTTGATGTTCTGAGAGGGTAGAAATGGAGTTTGATGGTGATCACATATACGTTGAAAATAGGCAGAAGAAGAGGTCTAAATTTCTAGAAACGGGTAACAGTCAATCAAAGAAACTTGAAGGTAAGACAATTCTATTTCCAGTTTGTAGGAATTGTGATAAAACAAATCATGGGGAAGGCATTAAAAAATCTGTGAAGTGTTTATATTATGGTATGTTTTGAAATATGGCCCGAGATTAAAATGAAAAAATCATAGAAATTGTATGTTTAATTCTGATAATAAAATTGTAATTTGTTTTAAATGTAGTGAGATGGTTGATTATAAAATTACCAATCCAAATATAGATATGAATGATATGAACCAGCTAGACTATAAGAATAAAGGTGTAGTGAAATATTTTTTCCCTACTTTAGTTGATGTTGGGTCATCCAACGAAGTGGTATCAGGTACTTTGTTTGTTTACTCTGCTTTTTCTAATTTTTTTAATTTATATGGGGTCTACACATTCCTTTATTCCTGAATAATTTTCTAAAAAACTATAAATTTCACATCAATAAATGAATCAAGAGTTAATGCATAATGCACCAGGGTAAATATTATGTTAAAACAAAATTCTAATAATATTCCTGTAGTTTCATATAGAAATACATTATCTACCAACCATATTGTTTTTCCCTTTGTAGAGTCTGATATTATTATGGGTATGTAATGTCAATATTTTCATCATGCTATGATTGATTATAGGTGTAGAGATATCTTTCAGAGAGAGTTTTAGTTTTTATGAAAGAGTGAACCCATACCCTTGATAACATATGAGGAAGCTAAGAAACTGTTAAAATATACAGATGAACGTTATCTTGTATGTAATGTTGAAAATAAGGTAAGTGTTCATATTAATGATGTTGAAGTGGTAAATGAATACCAAGATTTTTTCTTGATGAGTTTACCGGTGTTATATATGATTAGGAAGTTTAATTTACCATTGACTTAGTTTATGAAACTAAGAAAATTTCAAAACCACCTTTCAAATAGAACATTGGAAATAATAGAAATGAAAAAGATGTTGCAAGTGTTTTTTTATAATGGATTCATTCATCCTAGAACTTCATCGTGGGGTGCTCCAATATTTTTTTTGTTAAAAAAAAGATAGTTACCTATATCTTTGCATTTATTCTAGAGATTTGAAGAAGATTATTTCTATGAATATGTATCCATTTCCTTATATCGATGAATTGTTTGATCAGCCTCATGAAGATCATAATTTTTCTAAGATTGTATTTAGATCCATGTACCATCAGTTAATGGTGGATGATGAAATTATGAAAACAAAATTTCATACTAGATATGGGAATTATGAGTTTGTCTTTAGACCATTTCTATTGAAAATTCCCTGGATGTATTTATTGATATTATGGATATAATCTTTCATGAATGTTTGGATATGTATTTTTATGGTTTATATTTTTATATTTTGGTTCATTCAAAATTTTATAAAGATAAGGAAAAATATTTATAGATTATCCTACGAACTCCCAATGAAATAATTTTTATGGAAAACTTTGCAAATGTTGTTTTTAGTTGCAATGGATATATTTTCTTGGGCTCATTATAAATATGGATGGAAGAATAGTTGATCCTACAAATAAAGTGGTTGATGAATAGAAAAGACCTCTAAATGATAATGATATTCATAGTTTTCTTGGATTAGTAGTCTATTACTGATGATTTGTTAAAAACATTCATGGTTATCTATCCTGCTAACTATGTTAAAATAGAAGGGTTTAAGTTTATGTTGACTCAAGACTATGATGTTTGTTTTTATGAATTGAAAAGAAGATGAGTGAATTCTCTAGTTTTGGCCCTACCTTCCAAAAAGGGTCTTTTTTCTTTTACAGTGATGCTTCATTGAAGAGTGTTGGTTTTATTCTGATGCAGAATGATCAGGTTATTGTTTATGCTTGAAGATAATTGGAAACTCTTGAATTAAATTATCCCACACATGATTTGGAATTTGCAGCTGTGGTTTTTTATTTAAATATTTGGAGCCGTCATTTATTTGGATACAAAAGTAAAATATATACTAATCTTAAAAATTTTAAGTATATATTTACTCAGAAGGAGTTGTATATGAGGCAATGAAGATGGATAGAACTGGCAAAGGATTACTATTGTATGATCAATTACCATCCAAGAAAAGAAAACAATGTTGCAGATGCCTTGAGATAAAAATATCATGCTATATTTACCATGTTACATTTAGAAAATTATCCCTTGGTTAGTGATTTTATGAATTCTAACATGGATGTTGTTTGTATAGGAAATTACTATATTTTTATTTTAGGTATTAGTGCAGTAATCTCTCTTCTATAGAATTAATAAAGTGAAAAAGGATAACTGTGAGTTATAGAAAAAGGGTAGAATTGGTAAAGAATGGTAAGTTTCCAAAATTTGATGTTGATTAATATTGTGTCTTGAGATTTGGAAAGAGATTATTTGTTTGATATGACTCTAAACTGAAGAAATTAATTTTTATGTGAAGTCATAGTTCTCCATTTTCAGTTTATTTTGGAGGCACTATGATGTACAGAGACCTTATGGAGTATTACTGGTGGGATGGAATGAAAAGATTTACTATGAAATGCTGGACATGTCAACAGGTTAATGAAGAGAGACTACTAAAAAAGGGGATATTTTATCCTTTTCTAGTTCCATATTGGAAATGTGAAAATATATCCATGGAATTTGTGGTGAGACTAACAAAGACTTCTTGAGGTAATAATGTGATTTCAGTTATTATTAATCAGCTGACTAAATATACACACTTTCTTCCTATTCAAGAGAATATTTTTCTAGATCAGATTTATAAACTATACCTCAAAGATGTTATTAGTATATATGGAGTTCCTCTCTATATTGTATATGATCATGATCCTAGGTTCACTTCTATGTTTTGGAAAAGCCTACAGAAGTCATTGGGAACTGAATTAAATTTCAGAACAACCTTTCGTCCTCAATCTGATAGACAGTTGGAAAGAACAATTCAGACATTGGAGGATATGCTACAATATTTTTCAATAGATTACTAAGGAATTTCAGATCAATATCTAACATCATTTTAGTTTTCTAATAATAACACTTTTTATTCCAGTATACAGATGGAACCTTTTGAGGCATTATATGGAAATCAGTATTGAACTCTAGAATTTTGGGATGAATTCGGGGAAAGAAAGTCGATGGGGCCATAATTAGTAGAGGAAGTGGATAAGAAAGTAACAATTATTTAAAAATCAATGAGGATATCTAAGAGAAGGAAAAAAAGTTATACAAATAACCAGAGTAAGGATCATTCTTTTGAGGTAGGTGATCATGTTTTCCTGAAAATATCTCTATAAAAATTGTATGTGGTTAGGCAAGAAAGGAAATATAAGTCCATGGATCATTGGACCATTTTAAATCCATAAAAACATTGTACTAGTTTCTTATAAAGTAGACTTACCTCTAAGTTTATCATAGGTAAACAATGTTTTTCATGTTTCGATGTTGAGAAAGTATGTACCAGATTAATCTCTTGTTTTGAGCCCAAAAGTAGTTAAACTGGAAGAGAAATTTTATAATAAGTAAAACCCTATTTAGATTTTAGACCATTAAAAGCATGTATTGAATAATATGGTAATTCACCAAGATAAGGTTTTATGAAGAAACCACATGATTGAAGAAGAAACTTTGGAATTTGAAAATTCTCTAAGGGGAAGGTATCCACACTTGTTTAAAAAGTGAATAAAAATTCCAAGGACACAATTTCTAGAAGGGGGAGAATTTGACAACACAGGTGCATATAAAATAATATTTTTTTATTCTATAATAAAATATTTAAATTCATTATGAATGTGTAATGAAATAAGAGGAATTTATAGAAATTAAGGAATTTATACTGATGGAATAGTAACATGACCTTAGGAATATTAACATGACCATTAGGAATAGTAATCTATCCAATAGAATAGAAAAACCAAAAATTAAATTATAAATAAAATTTATGTATCTTAGAAGTGAAAATATGATTATTTATATCATGTAATATGTAAATAAATATGTCAAAAATGATAAATTATATTTTGGTATTTTTATGGCACATAAATTTTTATTTACAATTTTAAAATTAATATAATGATTTAAAATAAAATTTAGCTTCATAAAATATATTAATAAACTAATATTTTTTTGTCTATTGATCATAAGTTAATTTTACAAGACCTTAATTAATTTTTAATGTGTTATAAAATCATTATTAATTTTAAAATTGGTATTTTTTGAATAAATGAGGATTTTAATAAAAAAAATTAAATTTATCATTTTTATAAAATTATTTTGATAAAATGGAGTTAATTTTAAAATTCTACACATCAAAAAATGTTTAGGTTTAATTTTTAGGATTTTCAAAAATAGTTGATTTTTTGGTGAATAGTGAAATACAGTAATTTACGATATATGCTAAATACATGATTTATTGAGTCATAGATGATGTATGGATTATTTAAGACCATAATATTGAGATCTCATTAATTATTTTAATATATTTATTTATAATTCTCAATATATTCATAGTCTTGATCCAAATTAATAATCTAATGAATAAAATAATGAGAAAAAACCTTATCCTTCACTGTAAATACCACCCCTCACCACATGTTCTCCTCAGACAAACAATCAGTGTAGCTTATTTAATTTCTGCCTCATTACCCTCCCAATCCTCTTTCCATGTAAAATACCTTCTAGTCTCACCAAAATACCTAAACCAAGTTCCTTAAGGACGTTCTCACATAGAATAATTCTAGAGGTTAAATCCTCTTTCATTTTGTTTAATTTTATTTTCAATTTATTTTCATTAATTATACTCTCCTCACCTCCCCTTATGCATTTATAATTACAAATCCATTATATTATATGTACTATAATTTTATCATTCTTATGGAATAATTCAGCATCAATATCTTTTTGGTCTTTCTTTTTAAAAAAAATGACAACATCGTCCGTGATGTGTCGATTTACGACCATCGTGGATGATGCATTTTAATTTTCCTTTACTACCTTAATGGCTGGTTATAAAATTATTATTAAAGTTAAATCATATTTTATTATACATATTATATGTTATATAATTCTTTGTAACCAATATATAAACATGATATTGAATAAAATGATATAAGTTTATAACGGTCGTAAAAACTGCCAAAATAAATTAAATCATTTTTCTTAATGTTTTATATGATGCATCATCCTAATATCATAACAAAAATTATATATGGTGTAATTTTAAATTATAGAAACATTTAATATCATTTATTTCCACAAATGGGGTCTTTTTTCTGCTTGGAAAGAAAATCGAGAAAGGACCAACAATTGAAACCATGAAATAAATGCACCCAGAACAATAAAAATAAAAAAAATATTGTTAATAAATGGGTGGAAGTATGTCACAATAAGATCATATAAGGAATTATAAATATAAATATAGTTCTTTAATAATTTAATAACACTCTTTAAACCATTTTACAAGAGTTTTGAATAGGTTTGAAGTAAGGCAAACCCGAGGTATGTGACTTTTCTTTAAAAATCCACTTTTTTTGTTACAACATTCAAAAGGATTGTTTTTAAGATGAAAGTAATATTATTTTATGATTATGTTCTCATTAATGGGAATTTTTTATGATTAATGGTTGGACCTATATCTCCCTCCAATGCATTGGGTATGTTTATGTTGGATGTTGACTGAAATGGTTATTCTGTGCGTAACTACGATGGTTACACCATAAGGTAGCCATGAGGGCTACATTTTAAGGTAGACATGAGGGTTATAGATCATATGGTAGCCCCGATGGTTAAAATATTAATTATGTTATTCCCTATTTTATTTATTTTATTTTATTTATCTTTTCTTTGTCATATAAAAAATCTCTTGTTTTCCCAAAGTAAGTATATGATTCTTTACGGGTGAGAAGTATGCCATTATGGAAATGATTTCATTTGTTTATAAGTATTCATGGACTGGAAAATATTTTCTCTTTTAAGAACCTTACTTATATTTTTTATTCTCATCCAAATTTTTTAAATATTTTTCATTAGGTTTAAGGAATTTTAAGAGAATATAAGAAACCATGATGTGCATCATGACAATTTATCATGAAAAGAACTCATGTTTACTGAATAAATTTTGTAATATGGAAGAAATGGATACTATTTTAGAAGTATTCACATTGTATTATTGGGGTTTTCATGTATGTTTTATGACCTAATTCTCTAAAACTCTAAACCAAAAATATCTTTGGGAATGTAATAAGTGTATTTTAGTTGTATTAACAAGATTATGTATTATTTAAGGTCGGGTCCTTATATCGCAAGGGTGTCGAAATAGATAGAACCGAACAAAAACATCCGTTGAACTAGTATTCCAAATCCTCCCACTCTACACTATAGGGATCACAAGGATTGAGGGGCTACGTTGCATCCCCTACCCCATGACGTAGTTGTGACCAAGATGAAACTAGTCCCAATATTTCTCCCTCATGTGGTCTATGCTATAGCCCATCGGTTCACGCTTCAACCATTTTCACCATGCATAGATTGTACCCAAAATGGAAAAAATACCCACTAAAATCCATAAAAATTACATAAAGTCAATACCATGTTCAAAACTACTAAGGATCGTACTAAAAATTCTTAAACATTAAAAGAGAGAATACCAAAACACGAAAGGTGTCAGAATTCTCTCCAACATAAAATCTTTATACCCCTAGAATGTGATCCAGACTCCAGACTCAAGAAAATAGAAGGAAATTTATGTCTCATTAATGATTTCCACTCTCATGTATCATGGATATCCCATATGCACTACCAAAGTACACATACTAAAGGAATCATTTTACTACACAATTCATTACCCTGATGATCCATAATCTAAATTGGTTCCTTAACCACTATGGTTTTGGGCCCAAGATCAGCATTCATCCATTAAATCACATGGTAAGTGTCTATTTGATAAATCCTCAATTATGAAACTTGAAACACATTGTGAATTGATTCCAAGTGGGATATAAATTCCCACTGATATTTCACCTTTCCAATTCACTTAATGATCTCAAAGGGTCCAAAAATATTTGATGCCAACTTACCCTACATACCCAACCAGTAGTTTCCCAAGTTAGGTGAAACAATAAGAAAAATATGATCCCCAACCATAAACTCTAGAGGCTTTTAATTAAGGTCATCATAGGATTTTTGACAACTTTGTGCCATGATAATCTCTTCCAGATCAGCTGCACCTTTTCTATCATCTCCAGAACAAGTCTTGGTCAAACCAAGTATTGTTCTCCCAACTCTACCTTTCATAAGGGATATATAAAGGGACAACCATACAATGCTTCAAAGAGATCAATCTTAAACGAATCCTAATAAATATTGTTATAGGAAAATTTTACCCATGGAATATTCTTTCCCCTAGAACCTCCAAAATAAAGAACACACGCCCAAAGAATGTCCTTACGAATCTGAATAACTCTCCAAATTTTCCCATCTATCAATGGATGACATTTCGTTCTAATATTCAACTGGGAACACATCACCACTTTAAAACCTCTCCAAAACATGGATATGAACCTCAAGTCCCTATCATATACAATCACTCAGGGAACCCCATGAATTTTCACATCCTCTTAGACATAAACGTTCCTAAACTATTCCACCTTCATTGTATCCTTTATAGGGAGGAAATGATAAATTTTCATAAATCAATCAATGATCACGCAAATTTAATCCTTCCCTCTTTGATAATGTAGAAAACCAATGAAAAAATATAGGGAAATATCATCCCCCATTTGTACCATTTAGGATTTTACTAAAGCACTGTAAATCAGTGTGTGTCTCATTTATGATCCACACTCACTCATGAAATGAAACTTAAGCCTTCACTAAAGCTAATAACACCATCCCACTTGCCTCTTCCATTCCCATGATCATATTAGTGAACAAACTCACACTACTAAATATTTCACTTTTAAAATCACTAAAAAGAGGCTTTATCTGAGCAGAAAATTCCCTGATAATCCGAGTGAAGTTAAAAGGTGACCATTATTCGCATTAGAAAAAATCACTAATAAAGGGTTACCCTATCAATTCTTTTTTATCACTCATAAATGAACTATTTATCAATGCTGATAAAATTTAAAAAAATTATTTTTTGTCACACACTCCCCCTTTCGTAGTGCTCACATTCTTCTTTCTCAGAATTATCCATTCCCTCGAACACCCTTCTCCGACTCCCATGCACTGAACCCCCATTTTCAAGCACTCATGACCCCCTTTATCTTCACTAGAAATCTGCTCACCCACCTGTGCATGTTTGGATTTGAGCCTGTGAGCTGCCTTCAACAAGCGAACCCCTTTACCACTACCCGACCTTGGTTTATTCTACATTTTACAATATTTCTATTTATTTATAATTATTTTCAAACATATTTCTTATTAATATATTGTTATATAAGATTATTTTGAAATTTATTTATAAAATATATGTTTTTATGTGCGCGCGCATGCGTGCACTCTTGTGAAAGTGTGTGTGTGCGCGGTTGTGAGTGTGTTATATATATATATACTTAAATTTATATAAATATATTATATATTAAGATTAATATATATATATATATATTAAAAAAAATTAAATACATATCCTTTTTAATAATAATCACACATATTTATACATTTGTATAAGTACATATATATATTCATAACTTTTTATAATGTAAAAAAATGGTATGATATTTTTTAAATAAAATAGATAATTATTATTTCCATATGATTTATATATTTATTATTAAATAAATTTTTAAAATATTTCTTTATATTATATATATATATATATTTTATACATTAAAAAATATTTATATGTCTATATAGTTACATATATATTTATACATATTTACATATAATTGTATTTTAAGATATTAATTTTTTATAATGTATTTATAAATATTTACTAAAAATAAACATATATACTATATTTAATGATAATGAGTCATTTATAAGTGAAAATTTATATATGATGTATATACACAATACATACACATATATTGTAGCACCCCAATATTTTAAAATGACATAATTATGTTCGATAACATAAACAACATGAAACACTGAGCTTAGATGATAATGTAACACCATGAGGTTTTTTGATAAATTTCTTTTTAAATAAATTTAATCTATTTTATGTATTTCAGTACACACACCCTCATGATTTTGGTTTTCAACAGTGTATTCAACACCTAACACCAATCATAAACATCCTACGATATATATATGACCATTATAACCTAAGCATTAAATTGGAAGGTATTAATAGAATCAATAACTCTATGATATATATATATATATATATTTATATATATATATATATATATATTTCTTAATAAATAAAAGTAATTTATAAATTTTTATTAAATAATTAATCATCTTTTTGTAAAGTAATTTTATTCTTTAATAATATGTTTTCTTCAAAAATGATATTTTTCATTTCATGAAAAAATATTATAATTATTTTTCATAAAATTAATAAAATTTATTCAATAAAATGAACTTTATTTTTTGAAATCATGATATCTAAATATGCCTAAGGTGAAATTTTTGGATTTGTCAGTAAATATTGATTTTCCAGTGAATAGTGAAAATACAGATTTTTGAAAAAATGTCATTTATTTTCAATAAATTATGTAATTTAAAAGCCACATTATGTTTATAATATGATTTCAATAAAAATAATATTTATTTAGTTATTTTGTACATAATTTATTTCTTTCTTAATCCAAATCCTATTGGATTTTAGTATGAGGTTGACTTTGGGTTGAAAAAATAATATTTTTTTGAAAACTATTTTAACATACATAATGTTTCTCCATTTTAGTTAATTAAAATAACACCTAATGAAAAATGATTTTAATGAAAATCTATATTATATATCAATAAATATTATTTTTTATTAAAAAAATTATTAATGTTAGACATAGAGTAAATTTGAAATCATCTTGTGTTTGAAAAAATAAATTTATCAAAAATCCACATTTTTATTATGTCTGTAGGTTTTGTATTAAATTTAATATTTGATAACAATAGAAAATTTATTTTACAAAATAAACTTAAATTTTAAAATAATAATTTTAAAAATAAATTAGGGTGAGTTTTTTTTGATTTTTATTTAAAGAATTATCTTTTTATGAATAGAGAAAAATACTAAATTTTAATTGAAAACAACATTTTCATTTACATTATTTTTAAATTAAAATTTTATTATAAATTGTTTTAAAAGAAAAATCAGTAAAGTTATATATCTATTAATCCAATTTATGTCAGTTTAATCAATTCTATATTTAAATTTCGAAGAAATACTTTGTATACATTTGATCATTTTCTCTTTGAAAACTCCCTTTCTCATCGCATCTTCATGATTAATTTTAAATTAAAAATTTCCACTCATGTGAATTTAATTTGAAAAAATTTATTCCATATTTATAATAATAATAATTTATATTATCTATTATTTTCAATTTATTTTTTCCAAAATGAATAGTCAATACAATAACAATTAATTACCGCGGTTAAGGAAAAAATGGATTTATCGAGGCTTAAACAAAAAATATTTTGGTTAAAATGACATGAAGACTTGTATAAAATCTATTAGATGAAAATATTTCAAACATATCACTTATATTATCGATAATGGTCCATTATTTGACCCTAGTGACAAGAAGGAAATGTGGATGGAATTCCTTCTTTTCAAAAATTACAAGTGTGCCACTCACCTCACTTATAAAAGGCGACCCCCTATCCTCCTCTCTTCATAACTAAAAAACCAATTGGTTTAACCAAAAAATACCCAAATAAATTTTATTCTTCCATAACATAATTATAGAATCCTTAATGTTTTATGAAATCCAACCAATTAAGGAATTTAGTGCAAACCAAAAGTAGTTACCTGGAAAAGAGATAATGTTCTTCAATGATCATTTTTATTTTATTTCTTCTTCCACCTCCTTAAATTCTTCACAATCCACGATTATATAATAAATTAATAATCATAAATATACATATATGTTATTATATTAATTTAATAACCCAAATACTTCTCCCATTCCATCAAAGGTGCTATGAAATCATCATTTTCATGTACGATGGACTACCGCTTCACGAAATGATGTCATTCATTTTTACATTACCATCTTTTAGGATTGGGTATGAAGATGTATATATTGTATATATATCTAATTTATGAAAATTATTATAAATTTTTAATGTTTATATCATATATAAAGTTTTTTACTTTCCATTTCATAAAGGATACAATAACACTTCTCATGTGTATGATGAACTACTTTCTCAAGAAGCAATGAAATTCATTTTCTCTAATGCTTTGAATAGAAAACAATAAGGGAAAATTTAATAAATATATGAGAAATAAATGAAATAATTATGATATAAATGAGAAATTTATCATTTTTAAAATATAATATATCATTTTATTTCTTATATTTTCACTCACAAAAAGATGATAATATCATTCATGTACGTGTGGACAACTATATTCAAGAAGAAATGTAACTCTATTTTTCATCACAACCCCATATGGATGATATATATATAAGTATATTTAAAGAAATAATATGTTATTTATAATATTATGATTATTCTAGAAAGATATAATATTACTTACCTCTTTTCTATAATGATCATTGAAAAATGGAAATGTTACTCATGCGTATGTACGACCTACCATCTCCCTGATAATAACATATCTCATTTTTTCAAATCCATCTTTAATAATTGTTAGTAAAAGTATAATTGATGTGTAAATAATATAATTATTTCATTATTATTCTTATATAGAAGATATAACTATATTATATTCCCAATAATAGGAAATTTCATAACAAAGAACTAATGTGAAAACAAGGCAATTAACATTGAAAACAAAGGTAATAATGAAAGAATATTAACGAATGGGTGATAATATTTTATAAAAGGATAATATAAAATATTATAAATATAAATATGGTTTCTAATAAGTTAATAAAATTTTAGAAAGACACTATATATGAGGTTAAAACATGTTTAACCAAAATTAATTGGGAGGGTAGGGATTTCTTAACTCAATTTGCATTTATTGGGTTAAACTTCTACTTCACTGATTATGTCATTCTAAGATTATTTTTGTAATTTAATTTGATTATATTTTTTTGTATGTCCAATTGTTTTCTGTGTATTTAAATTTTATACACATAATCAATTCATTGATTAATCCCCACTTCACTGATATGATATTTGTAAGGGATTTCTAGTCTCTCCTTTATTTCTGGGACACATATACATATTTACAACCCATCTATTTCGTGAGGTGTATCTATTTCCAATTAGAAATGATATATCATGAATACCATTATTTTCATGATATTTAATGTTTCATTTAATGTTATTCTTTATTGGGGGTTATGATTTAATGTATTACTAAAGCGTTAAGGGACTTTTTTCTCAATTTTCCTTCTTTGAGACTTATGTCATGTTATGCACCTATATTCTTTTATGAGCTGTATATACATTCCATTTTACATGTAATATTATGAATTTATTTATTCTCTTGAAATTTTATGTTTAACATAATTCTATCCTTTCATGGGCTTATGGTTCAATATTAAGTGGTAAATGTTTATGTTACAATATCATCGATTATCGATGTTTTTTTATGATTAAGTATATAATATTGCAATATTATGATCTACCTCGAAAGGATTATAATTATTTTTATTATCATAGGGATATTCATGATATTTTCATTTAATATAACCTTTTTCCCACTCTTTGGTACTTAAAATAATTGAGAATTTTTTTACTAAAAATCTTCATTATTTATCTCTTCAGTTGCAAAACGTTTTTCTTCTTAAACCATGTTTTCTAAAAATGTCTTTTAAAATGTTTTTAACAATGATTTTATAATTCTTGAATTTATTTATTTAACTGAATTTTACCCATGTATGAATTTTTTAAAAATGTTTTGAAATGAATAGTTATGCCTTTTAAAAAAATTTCAGTTTATATTTTACTGAAAATATAAAAGGAATCTTTATTTTAACATGTTTAACATGAACACACTATTATACCATAATGACCATTAATTGATTTAATTATTTTAGTATAACGTTTCATGGTTATTTTTGAATAAAAGGATTTTAATTTTTTAAAATGTTTTCTCAAAATAGAATGTATATTTTCCTTAAGAAATGTTTTAACTGATTTTAAATCTTCCTTTATATGATTCTAATGTTTTCCCAAGAAAAATATATTCATAAAATTTTGTGAATTTTTAGTTTTAAAAAATTAATTATTTTCAAAATAAAAAGGTTATTTTCTTCTAGATGTCTAATTAAATTTTAATGATATCCCCATTCACCAACATCAACAAACACTTGTTCTTCACTTATTCCACGACATGGATATTTTTTAATGATGACATCCTAATTCTTTCTCGGGATAGATTAAAATTGTTTCATGGATATTTTTCTAGAAACCATTTCGTTCCCATAGCTTAACCATATTTCAAATATATTTTTATGGAACCCATTTCTTGTCCATAGTCTAACTATGTTCCCAAGAGATTATCATGGAACCCATTTATTTTTCATTTATTAACCATGTTTCAAAGAGATTATTATGGAACCTGTATCCTTTTCGTGGGATAATTATGTTTCAACGTGATTAACATGAAACTGATTTATTTTCTATGGGTTAATCAAGTTATAAAATTAATAATGATTGTTTTATGAGTTTTATTATTCAAGATATTTGTACTCTAATCATGTTGTGGTACATGAAAATTACATAAAATATTTGTGCAACGAGATAGCATCGTGTGATCTCTTAATAACTTATATGATGGGTGAACCCTGATAACTCAAAGTGAGAAAATTATTTCTTATATGATGGGTGCACCTAGACAGTGATCCAATTCATTGGTTAATGATTATATTATCCAAATAAATATATTGGATGTTTTCAATATAGTTACTATATTTTTAAGGGTTCTGTAATGGTTATGTGTTGACGATGTTATAAGAAACATACACATTTTATCTATGAAGTCTAGTGCTTTTTAACATTTACGCTGATCGTGATTGATATCACATGGTTTAGGATTATTGATTCTTATGAATATTTCCTTTTTAAATACTTATTATATGTTTCATGACTAATGATTCAAGTATTGATGGTTTGAGTTATTTTATTATTATCTCATGCTATTTGATTATTTTTTCATACCCTTATGCACTTTCTTATTCTCATTGATGATATTCAATTATTAATTCTTATGTTTACCTTTAATGATAATTTGATCTCAGACTTCTTGTGTTTCCTTTCCCAGCAGAATATAAATAACGAGGTTGAAAAAATAATGTCTATAAGGGATTTCATTTCCATGATGATGATTATGTATTAACATGAATAAAGAAAAGTCGGGTTATGTGGGAGAAGTAATCATTTAAATACATTGGTCATGTTTATGTAATATTTTTTATTAATTCTATAAAACATAAAAACTAAAAGTTATATGAGAATGTAAGTGACCGAATATTTCCATTTTTATGTCTTAAGATATGGATGAAAAGAAGTGGGTCACATTTATCCATATCACAGACATAAAAATAAAGTTTATGATTTCAGCATCAGATATCAGAGTGTGGGTTCAGAGCTATTATAGTTGGTATCAAAGGAAAGGATTAGATAACTTTTATGATTAGGATATCTTCATATGAGGTAACGATACGAGTTATGGATAACGTCATTGGTCCATAAGATTAAAGATGATCATGAGTTCATTGTCTTAGACAACCTTTTTAGGTTTTAAGCAATAAGATCTTACTTTGGTTAATGAATTTTTAGGAAATGTTTTTGTAGGTTAAGGTATATTTAAAGCATCAGTTTAATATGTATTATTCCATTAATTTTTTTAAAAAAATTGGTTTTAAGTTATTAATAACATTTAGGGTTTTTATTATCTTGGATATTAAGGTAGTTATGGGAACACATGTTTTAACATATAGATAACCATGATATTGAAAAGTCATTTGGTGACTATGTGATTAATGTTATTTCAAAATAAGATATAAATATTTTTGGGATTGAATTCTGAATGTTATGTGATAAAATTTTATGTTAATAAACTCTTTAATTTTTAGGTTATTGAGGTTATTTGGGATTTATGGTTATTCATTTATGGAATGATTTTGTTTGAACTTTGGGTATTACTATTGAATTTTGATGATTAATTTATCATGTGAAATTTTAATAATTTTGGGAATGAACATACCCTGTGATAACCATTTTTGTTTTGGTTAATGTCTAATGATAGGTTGAATATATTATTATCCCTTTTATGGTTTTATGATCCTTTAAAAGTTTATTTTTATTTTTCAGGCATGAAAAATTCATCTTGAATACTCATTATTTGGAGAAAAATATGAGATTGTGGTGGAATTTTACAATGGATGAAACTATATTAATCAAGTAAGTATATTTAAATTTTATCATACTCTATATGGAAAAGTAATTCATCAACATTATGAAAAGGATCTTGAAATAAATTTTGTCCTTTTACTATCATTTCTGATGATATCATTGACCATTTTCACACCTATTTGGTTTTTGTTTTTTTGGTTGTTAACATTCACTTAATCAATCATCTTTTTATGATAAATAATCTCTATAAATCCATATCATTATTTAGACATTCTGATTTTCTTCCATGTCCAAGTGCACACCTCCCACCAATTTTTTTCCAATTTAGAAACCTAGTATCTATTACTAAAGATAACCATCACATGTCCTTTTCTCTCTTATAAAGAGGATGTTTCATCAAATATTTTTACATTATGGTTTTACAAAAAAAATTAATTTTCAAATGCCCAAACTTTTATTACAGAGATAAATTTCAAATTTTGAGGATAACATTTATTAGGGGTGGAGGATGTAATGCCTTAATATTTTAGAAGTAGAAAATTAAGTTTGATAACATAAAAAATACAAAAAATTGAGCTTAGATGAAAATATAACACCCAATTTATTCAATATATATTTATTTTTATATAAGAATATAATATATTACATATCTTTCAATACCCACAACCCTAATATTTTCATGTTCAATACCATATTCATTACGCAACACCGAGTATAAATGACCCACAATATATATGACCACTATAAACTAGTTGTTAAATTAATAGGTATGAATAGTATTAAATAATTTTACATATATATATATAGGTAAATTTATTACTCAATATATGTTATTGAAATTTATTCACTGAATAATCATTCATTTTTACTGAAATAATTTTTTACTATAAAAATATGTTTTCTTCAAAAATGATTTTTATTGATTTTCATGAAAAACTATTATAATTAATATTTGAAAATTTTAGAAAACGCATTTTATAATATTGAATTAAATTTTATAATATACATATCAAAATATACATTGGGTGAAATTTGGGTATTTTTCATAAAATATAATTTTTTTAGTAAATATTGAAAATAAAAATTTTGGTAAAAATGCCATATATTTTCAAAAAATTAAGTAATTTAAAATTACCATTATGTTTTGAATATGATTTATGGAAAAATAATAATAATTTAGTTATATTTAATACCATTAATTTATTTTTAATCTACTTTATATTGGATTTTAGTATAATGTTGTATTTGGGTTAATAAAGAGGATTTTTTTAATACAATTTTAAAGTACACAATATTTCATCATTTTAATTAATTAAAATAACACCTAATGAAGAAGAATTTAATTTAAATTTATAGATTATATATCAATAAATTTTTATTTATATTCAAAAAATTATTATTATTGGTAAAGAGTTATTACAAAATCATCTTCTGCTTGAAAAAAATATAATTCCCGAAAACCCTCTTTTTTATCGCGTCTATAGGTTTTGTTGTAAAATTAATTTATATAAATATTATAAAATTTATTTTAAAAAATATATTTCATTTCTTAAATCATAATTTAAAAATTATATTTGGGGAATTTTTTGGAATTTTCTGAAAAAATAAATTTTTTGATGAATAGTGAAAAATACTGAATTTTAATGGAAACCCACCTTTTCGTTTAAATTATTTATAAAGTAAAGTAATATTTTTAATTATATTTAAAGTAAAATTAGTTAAATTTTATATCTATTAATCCAATTTATTTTATTTTGATCAATTTTATATTGAAATTAGATATAAAATCTTTGTAAATATTTGAACATTTTCTCATTGAAAACCCGCTTTCTCAATGCGTCTTTGGGATTGATTTTAAATTGAAATATTACAGTTATATTAATTTAATTGAAAAATTTTATTAAATATTTATAATCATCCTAATTTATATTATATAATAATTTGAAATTTACTTTTTTACCAAAATGAATAGTGAAAATAGTAAAATTAATTACCACAGTTAAAGAAAATATTGATTTACCAGGGGTTAAACTACAAAGATAAGGGTTAAAATGAGCTAAAAAATTGTATACAATATTTTTTATGCCCATATTTTCGCCTTATCCCTTATAAGACCGATACTGGTCCATTATTGGATCCTTTTTACATGAAAAAAACTTGGTCGAAATCATTCTTTTCAAAAAATACAGATGTGCCACTCACCTGAATTATAAATGGCCACCACCTATCCTCCTCTATTCACACCTTCAATACCAATTGGTTCAGAAAATACCCAAAAAATAACCTTTATAATAACATAATATCATCCCGTAATCCTTATTTTTGTTATAAATCTAACCAAGGAAGGTATTTTGTGTAAACCAAAAAAGTTACCTGTAGAAGAGGTAATGTTCTTCAATGAGATTTTTTATTTTATTTCTTCCTCCACAACATTAAATTATTATTTAAAAAAGATTATATAATAAAATAATTATCTTAAGTATATTGATATGTTACTATTTTATCTTAAAAAAATAAATATATATCATCTTCCATCAAATGGGTTACGAAATCATCATTCGTGTGTACGACAGACTACCACCACAATTAAATGGTGTCATTCGTTTTTCCATTACCACCTTTCACAGTTGGGTATTATGATGTATATAAAGTATAAATATTATACATAAAATATAACTCTACCTCTAGAGTCATTATATAATATATAAATTTTTTTACTTTCCATTCCGTAGGGGATACAATAACGTCACTCATGTGTATGATGGATTCCAGCCTCACGAAGTGATGTGATTCATTTTCACTAACTCTTTACATGGAAAATAATAATGTTAATGTAAATAAATATATATATGTATGAGATAATTATAATACTCATGAAATAATTTTAATTTTAAAAATATAATATATCATTTTCTTTCTAACCTTTCCACTCACTGAAAGATGATAACACCGTTTGTGTATGTGCGGAATACCACCTTCACGAAGCGATGTGAATTTTTCTTTTCATCACCAAACCACATAGATGATATATATATAAGTATAATTAACTAAATAATATTTTCTTTATGATATAATTATCATTAGGGAATGATAAATATTACTTAACAACTTTCCATAATGATCATTGAAAAATAGAAACGTTACTCATGCACACATACGACCTACAGTCTTCATGATCGTGAAATACTTCATTTTTCAAAACCATGCTTCATAATTGTTATTAAAAGTATAATTTATGTATAAATATGATAATTATGTCATTATTATTATTCTTTTCATGATAAAACTATATTATATGAACAAGAAGCGGAATTTTTATAACAAAACATGAATTTGAAAACAAGGAAATTAATACACAAAACAATGAAAACAATGAAATATTATTAATGAATTGGTGAAAAGATGTTATAAAGGGGTAATATAAGATATTATAAATATTAATATTGTTATTTAATAATTTAATAAAAATTTTAAAACCACTATACTGTAGGTTAATGTATGTTCAACCGAAAGGAAGCATGAGGTTAGGGATTTCTTAATATCATTTACATTCATTGGGTTAAACTTCTACCTAACTGATTATGTCATGCTAAGATAATGTGAGTTATGTTATTTGATTATTTTATGTTATATTTCCACCCATTTTATGTGGATTTACATTTTATACACTTAATAAATTCACTAATTAATCCCAAATTCAATGATTTTATCTTGGTAAGGGGATTTCAAGTCTCCCTTTTATTTCTAATAGACATATTCAAATTCACCAATCGTTTCTATTTTTGGTGTATCTACTAAAACATTGATATTTTATATCATGAATCACATTATTTTCATGATTTTTAAATTTTTATTTGATGTTATGATTTATTGGGGATAACGATTCAATAAATTATTAAATCAGTACAAAAGTTTTGTCCCAATTTTCTTTCTTTGAGAATTCTATCATGTTATGCACCTACCTTCTTTTAGGAGGTTTATATAAATACCATATGAAATATAATATAATTTATATATTTATTATCATTATATTTTAAGTTTAATTTAATTTTATCCTTTCATGGGTCTTAAGATTCAATGTTACCAAAGTGGTAAGAGTTTTATGTTATAATCTCATCTATTATTACGATTTTTTATGATGAAGTATCATATATTGAAATATTATGTTATAAATATCATGTATTCTTATTATTTTTCTTATCATTTTCTATTAATGATATTTTTAAGTAAAAGTACCATTTTCCAAGGCTTTAGTACATCTAATAATTGGGAATTGTTTTTAAGAAAAATCATCTTTATTTTTCTCTTTAGTCAAAGACCCATTTACTTCCAAAACCATATTTTATAAAAAAAATCAAATTTTATTAGCATTATTCAAATGATTTGTTAATGATATTTGTACCCATGTTTTAATTTTTAAAAAATGTTTTGAAATGAATCTTAATTTCATTTTACAAACAATGTATGTTTGGCTTTTATTGATAATGTCAAAGTAATCTTTATATTAACTTATATGCTATGAACATAATGTTATGTCAACATGATAGTTATATTATTTGAAGATTCCTTTATAATATTTCAAGGTTATATTCAAAGAAACTATTTTTTATAAAGTTTTTAAAATGTTTTTTTTAATTGGAAATTATATTTTCCTTAAGAAACATTTCAAATTATTTTTAAAGCTTCTTTAATGTGTTTCTAAGGTTGTTATTAAGGGAAAATATTTTGAAAATATTTTATGAATTTTTAGTTTTTAAAAAGTGATATATTTTTTCAAAATTAAAAGTTCAATTTCCTATAAATGTCAATAATTATATTTTAATGATATCGCTATTCATCAACATCAACAAACCTTGTTGTTACTTATACTACAATGAGGATATTTTATAATGATACCATCCTAATTCTTTCTCTGGATAGAGTGACATTACTTTAAAGAGATTATTATGAAAACCATTTCATTCCGACAGGTCAATAAATTTTTAAATATATTGTTATGAAACCCTTTTCTTTCCCACATTTTAATCATTTTTCAAAGAGATTATTATGGAAGCCATTTATTTTCCACATGTTAACCATGTTTCAAAGAGATCATTATGGAACCCGTTTGTTTTCCATGAGCTAACCATGTTTCGAAGAGATTGTTATGGAACTCATTTATTTTCAATAGGTTAATAGTATTTCAAAGATATTAACATGAATACCATTTCTTTTCCATGGTATAATCAAGTTATAAATGGAATAATATTTTTTATATGATTTTTATGATTAAATCTATTTATAATTTATTCATATTGTGGTTCTTGGACATTACTTATAAAATGGGTGTTGCTAGATATCCCCAAGTGATGCTATTATATCTTATATGATGAGTACACCAAAATAGTGCTCTAATGTATTAGATAATTTAAAGGTGTTGTGGTAGGTGCTCTCAAAGGATGTCCAGATTCTCGTTTTTTAGGTGTAGCAGAGTGCCTCACCAGGGCCGTCTCTTAGAGGAGTAAGTAATTAAAATAACATATTAAATATATTATGAAAAAAATACATTACTTAAAATTATAGGGGTTATTTATCATTTTTAAATTAAGAAGAAGTATGTTGGAAGAAGATTTCATTTTTTGTATTTTTTAAATGAGATTGAAAAAACCCAACGTGGGTATGCTGTTTTAGAAAAACATTTTTAACCGTGTAATCGATCAAAATATACCAGTTCACATACTCCCTAATCATTATCATTTAAATACTACTCCACTTAATTATGACCCCCTAATTAGTTAAACCTCGAACCCTACAGGGGTTGACATAACCATAATGATGAAATGAAGTAAAACCTAGGGCAGCTTCAGAACAAAAAAGTGTAGCACCCTTATTTGATTAATGTTATAAGGTTAGATTATGGTCAATCATAAATTAGGTCACATATATTTTCTGGAAATGATGATTAATTGAGTTTAGTTAATGTATTTTAAATCTAAAAACTAATACCATATGGGTTTTTACTGATCATGATTTCACTGTCACAATTCACACAATTCTCAACCTTCCATGTTTTGGGTTAATTCTTCAATTGCTTGCTTAGAATATTTTTAAATTAAAAAATAATTTTAGAGATAATATTAAGTGAGATACAGTATTTCATTTATTAAAAATAAATAAATAAATATGGTAAGAGGTTGATCGATTACTAAAAAAGTACTCTTTTATGGGCGGTGTAGTCAATGTAGAAACATTTTGTATTCATAGAGAAATAGAAAGGGTATAACCCAATAATGTTTCTACTATTTAGTTTCATCCCAATTAGTTATATAAAATAAGTATAAATATTAAAAAAAATATAATAAATGGAAGTGAAACTAAGAAGTTTTTTGAAAGAACAATAACATTACAACAATGAAGAAGAAAAAAATAGAATTTTGGAGGAGATCCTAGCTTGATAGCTTCCATAATCAAATGGTGAATTTAAATGGAAATTAACCTCTTATCCTCTTCTCAAAATACTTGAAGGCACTTCCTACCACCTCTAAATGAAAAAACACACATTTATTGAGTGGAGGGGATGCAAGTGTTTTCAGAACATTCAAGTGTGAATGAGAAATTCATCTAAATATTTTATTCCAAATTTCAATGACTATTTGACCTCTAAAACACATGATCCTACTATCCATCCAGAAAAATTACTTTTTCAAAATTTGGTCTTCTTTTTTTGGTCCAAATTTGATCCCAATTCAAGCATCGATGAAGAAGTAATATCCTAAATACTAAAGAGATATCCAATCTAGTGAGGATATTCCAACATTTACTTTATGGCCCATTTATTGTGGAAAAATGTAGATTCTAACTTTGATTTCAAAAATCAATGTTGTAACCCCTTGGTTGAGGAATAGTTTTTCAATATTTTAAGATTAAATACATCAAAAATGTTTTTTGTCGAAATAATATAGTGAACTTTAAAGGGGAACAACTAGAAATTTCATCAAATTTTAAAATGAATGATCTGATCCCAAATATTCAATAAATGAACATAATTAACACAATTTGAGAAAATTATGTCATTAATAATCTATAAAATTTTCAATAAAAATGAGTTTTATTAACTCCCACACACTTACCCTGTTCCACTCATTGGAAAAACCTCATATCATGTAATCCAAAAAATTATGACAAGATATACATGTTAATATTTCCAAATCCATAGTGTAAATGTAGTCAATGGAAGAATATAAAAAAGATTGAATATCAATAAATTTTAAATGAATTTTTTCATAAATTGTATCAAAACAAAATCAGGTGATAATAATGACACAACTCATAGTGAAATATGTTATAGGCCTACCATGCCATTAATTCCCAATGTGTGTGTTCCATCCATTTCAATCTCATATCCCCACCCTTTATTCGATATATTTTGGTCATGTAAAAAAAATCTTTATACCTGGTTTAATTCATCAAACCTATTCAACATTCCATTACAATCAAATATCAAGAACCACTCACATAATAATTCTTAAAAAACAATCCTTTTTCTCTCGATCTAGATATCCCCAAATGTAGTAAATTTCATCACTCCCTTTTTTATTAAGATAATATATATATATATTGCATTTTTTGAGTATGTATAATTATAATATATGTGGTACACAAACATAGGTTAATTTGGTAATGTAATGAAACTAATTGGAAGAGAAACAATGTATGGATCAACCATTGATATAATATGATTTTTTTACCAAACATGGCTATATCATCCATTGAAAAGAATAATTTCATGAGAAATGGTTGTGTGAAAAGATTAATGGATAAATAAATGAAAAAATTTTCCATGAATAAATATCACAAATAACGATTTCAAAATTTAAATGGTTTTATAATGAATCAATTCATCATCTCATCGACGAATTCCATTTTTATAAAAATATAACCTTGATGATGAAATCATAATCATGCTTACCATGATACAACTGAATTTTGAAAAAGATCATTTTTTATATGTTCCAAATATAAATGATAATGTTACATGATATTTTTTTATTTTTTTAATATTTTTTTGTAAAATTTAACAGAAATCCTAATAGAAAACAGACACAAAACCCAAAAATGAAAATCCTAAATTTCTACCCCAAAATGTTTCCCCTCCCCCACACTTCAAATATTACATTATCCTCAATTTTAACTAATTATAAGATATTTTCTCATGAAATTTATAATTTTAAATAGAAAAATAATATAAAAGTGAAAGATTTCAGAACATCTTGATATTATCATGTGATGATGGGGTAATAAAATATGAGGTATTCAACTACATTTGTGGGAATTTCCTCAATGTATTACTTAAAACATTTTCCATTAACTAAATATATCCTTAATTTGTCCTCTTATGTGATCTCCACTTCACCATAAAGAATAACATTGGACACAATATAAGGACCTAACCATCTGAAACAAAACTTATCAGGCATCAGTTTCAGTCATGAATTGTATATAATAACTTTAAATCTAACATGAAACTCCTTTTTTGGATAATTTTAACATGATATGATTTTGATCTTACCTTGTAGAGCCTTGAGTTTTCATATGACGACAATCAAATTTCCTTAAGCTCTTGAATTATTAACTTCTTTTGAATTCCACCTTGGAAACAATCCATGTTTCATTTATTTATAGCCCAATTGTCCTAATGCTCGACATCTATATAGAGATGAAATGATTTCCCAAAAACAATATGAAATAGAGACATATATAAGGGAGTGTTTTATTTCATCCTATAATCCCACAACACATCATCTAAGTGCTTACTTCAATCCTTTTTATTCAGGTTCATAGTTTTCTCAAAAATTTGTTTTAACTCCCAATTTGAAACCTCTCCATGACCAGTTGTTTGGGGGTGGTATGGAGGAGAAGTTTTATGTGTCACCCCATACTTAAAAAATAGGTGATACAAATTACAATTGTAAAATTGTGTCCCTTTCCCATTGATTATGGACTATGGTACTCCGAACCTACATTAAATTTGAGCCTTGAAAAAATTCACTACAACATGACAATCATCTATATTGGTGTACTTGGCCTCCAACCATTTTCTAACATTTTAAAAAGTGACCAAAATATAAAAGAAAAAAATGAACATGGAAAAGTACCCATAAAATTAATTCCTCAAACATCAAAATTCTCATAGAATAATATTGGTTAGTGGGGCATCTCATGTCACCTTGAAATGCTTGGAAATGTAAGCATGACTTAAAAAACACACGATCATCATAAAACAAGCTAGGATAACATAATCTAGAGTCTAAGACTTTCCTATTAGTCAATTGGGTTCCATAGTGTGCACCACATGCAAGGTTATGTGAAAAATAAAAAATATACTCAAACTCATGACCAGAAACACATCTTCAAATGAATTAGTCACTACACACGAGGAAGAGGTAGGAATCATCTCACAAATAAAACCTAGAATCACTCTTTAATTTTTGGAAATTTTATTTCGTTAAATTTTTAGTAATTTCAGAGGCAACAAGATAGTTCACTAAATCGGCTTACCAAGTATGCACGCCTAAGATGAAATAAAGATGATCATCAGGGAAAGTTTCCTAAAGTGGTACATGGTTCAAGGTTTCTTCCTCTAGTGTGTGAGTAATCCTACTCATGTGATCTGCCCCAATGATTCATACCCCTTATTTTCCTTTATCTCAATATAAAATTCTTATATAAGGATCATCCATTAGATAAGTCTGATATTTACATATGGCTTCATCAATAGGTACCTCAGAGCTACATGTTAAGGAAAAAAACTACTTTAGAGCCAAATAAATTTGAATGGAATTTATGTAAAGTAAATATAACAGTAAGAAACTCTTTTTCCATTATGGATTAATTTTATTGGGATGAATCCAAAGTTCTCGACGCATAAGTAATCACATTGGACCTCCCTTTTACCCTATGAGATAACACAAATCCTACCATAATGTTGGATACATCACTCATAATCTCAAAAAGAAGCTCCCACTATGGGGGATGTATGATCAGTGGAGTGGTCAGACACTTCTTTAGATAAAAAATGAAAACCTACATGAATCCTAAAATAAGTCAATATGTTTTTGAAGAAATCAAGATAAAGGGAATAGTGATCTTACTGAAATATCTAATAATGTGTCGAGAAAAATACCACATTACCTAGGAAAAATATAACATCACAAACACATAAAGGATATGAAAAGGATGGAATAATATATACCTTATATATATCAACATTTATTCCATGATTTTACGCTACGTTCCCTAATACAATGTAATGCCCTACTATGAAATGAAAATTTTCAAAGATAAAAACTAGATTCTTCTCAGTAAAAATATTCAACAACTTTCCCAAACTAAAGATACACACATCAAATAATGATCCAAACATTGTGAAATCATCCATTAATACCTCCATATAGGACTCAATGAAATCTGAAAAAATACTCTCCATGCATTTGTAGAAGGTACCTAGGAAATTGTAAGGTCTAAATGGCATCCTTCGGTAGTAAAATTTACCAAATAGATAAGTGAATATTGTCTTATCTGAATCATAGGGAGATACAAGAACCTAAAAATATCTATAAAATCAATCCAAGAAAGAATCATGTGACTTCCCATATAGTTTCTGATGGTCCCCAGAACACCCTAAGATGGGAGGGGTAAATCAGGGTGTTAAATATTTCTTTTAAACTGGTGTATCTTGTTCCCACATTTGTAGAAACTTGTTCAACATATCTGATGAGAAGGTGCAGAAAACAAAAAATCACATGAAAAGAGAGGGCATATCAATTTTACATGGTTCAACACTAAGGGTTACGTCCAAGGAGCACATGCTCACTGGTTTTTAGTCATACCAATTTCAACTAATGTTCACTAGTTTTGGAGTAATATTTTTGCACAATCACTCTATGCTAAGCAGATTGCCTTTACAAATTTATAGGGATAACACACTATGTCCCTCAGATCACATAAATTGACTCCCCCATGCTCACTGTTTTGAGAATAATGAAAAATTATTCTATCTTTTTTAAGTTTGATTCAATGAGTTAGCATTAGATCTTGCATCGTTAACTATAGATGGATGCTCTGTTGATGTCATTTTTCCCCCAACAGATGTGATCTAATTTCCCATGTATTTTTCATTCCCAAACATTTCCTCCACGAACTGGCCTTCTTCCTCTTCGTCCATGAGTCCCCCGCATACCACCTTCCTATAAATCATATAAAAATCTTGATTGCATGCCACCTTCACAAACTACATTCGCGTAATGCACTTTCTTTTTCTATCACATACAGCATCTTCACCATGGACCAACTTATCCTCCGCAAACCGTATTTTTCATACAACCTTCCTTTGCATACTCCTTCACTCTGTGTACTGACTTAATTTCTCTATGTGCTGCAAGAGAACCATGGAATGAGTCCTTCCTCTTTGATTATACTCTCTTACACGAACTTTTCTTCCATTAACTGGTCTTTATCTTATGTATACTATCTTCCATGAACTGTTCTTTACTTCACCGAATACCTTTCATATTTTTAATTAATTTTATTTAGGGGTTGATTTCCTAATAAATACTCCTAGATTTCACCGAATTCCTCTCATATTTTGAATATCATATCCGCACTATAATTAAGGGACTAGTTCCTGCCTGTAAATCATTTTTTTTCACATTTTCAGAAGCCGGTTTAAGGGGTTGTCGGTACCCATTACACCATTTCACCACATCCTTTTAACCACATCTCCACATATAGATGAAATGAACATTTCACATTTAAAATTCAAATCCACCACCAGCCACCTCGAGCTTCGAACCAGTGTCATCTTCACATGCCCACGATCGCTTCAAACCTGCCAACGAATCATGCGACAGCGCTGACATGCCTCGCGCCGCGCACCGCACGTTAATCCCTCACTTCGCAACAACCCGCACACAAATAGAAATCCACGCGAAGACCCGAACAATGTCACGTGCCACACTTTCACTGGAACACTGACGAGGTACACCGGCTCTCATCATCGTCTTCACCGGCGACCATCATCGTCGTCCCTGGTGAGCTTCACCGATATCAAAAACTAGTTCCTCTTATATATTAAAATAGATCCTCATAATCCAAAAATTCGAGATTTTCCAAATCATTTATACGACCCCACCTTCACCACATACTGTGCATCTCTTGCTAACCATATCTCTACGTGGTCCACATACCAGCAATCTCACTACACAATGACACAAATCACTGCCTCATTTTGGTAAACGAAATCCTTCTTGGAGTCTCAAAAATCCACATCGTTTTTGTGAATGGCATGTTGTCCCATGAACTGTTCACCTCCCATGAATTAAAATACTAACCGTAAACCAAAAACCTTTATCATGAGCCATTTTCTGTTCCATGAACCATTTTTTTCTGGTCCATGTAGTCCCCTTAATTGTCTGCAAACCATTCCTAGTACATGGTACATGGTTCATGTCCCATGTTATGTGGTTCCTCTCCTTTTTAAAATTTATTTATCCATTCCTCATCGCATTCACTCCTACGAATAAATCATTCTTTTTCCAAAAATAAACTCTTGATTTTGAGGGCCAAAATTTTGGAAAACACTGGGAAACTACACCACCTTCAATACTGCTTTCATACTTAATCGTAAGAAAAAATTCCTTGCAAACTCCTTGATCAACCCAATGTGGATTGAAAAAAAAACTCAAATCATACTCATTTTTATCCAAGAATAGCCTTGATTCCAATAATCTCTAAATCATTTGATCAATAAATGGGATAGGGAAATGTTACTATGGGTAGATTGATTTAGTTTCTTATAATCAATACACAAACTCCAACTATTTTTCACCCTCATTGGAACTAACTCATCAATATCATTTCAAACAATAGGAACAACACTTTTCTTAGGCACAACCTGAATTGGATTCACCCACTGGGAATCTGAAAAGGGATAAATTATACCTGCCTCTAGAAAAATTTCAACTTCTTTTCTAACATGTCACATAAGGGATGGATTATGTATCCTTTTTGTCTTCATAACCGGTTTAGACCCATCCTCCAAAATAATCACATAAATTAAAATGGAGGGGAAAATACTAGATATGTTAGCCAAGCTCCACCAAATTTCCCTAATGTTATCCCTCAAAATATTCTAAATTTTTTCTTCACCTTAAAAAGGATGATTGTTAGAAATTAGAATACGTAATATCTAACGACGTAATAAGTATCATTATTTTATATTTTATAAAAATGTCTTGAGTTCTAATGAAGTAGGGTGTTGTATAGATGGGGACATTGAATAAACTAAAATATGTTCCCATTGAACATCCATATCAGAATGGACATCATCTAAGTCAGAGAAAAATGCTTAAAATCCATCAAAATTTTCAATAGACATGTCATAATCAGTGTGAACATAATCAAAATTAGAATGCCAATCCACATAAAAATCAAGTCCAAGAGAGTTTTACGTTGAAATATGATTGTATGTACACTTAGACATAAAACTAGTACCACTTATCATAATATCTCTAATCATAAGACAATCAAATCAGTGGTATTTTAACTTTGTAGTTCAAAATGGGAGATGAAATAATAAAATGGACCTCTAAGTGGTACTCCATAGAGTCCATAACATTAAATATACACACTTCATCTCAAAACATGATGAAAAGTGTACCCTCATAGATATTTATGATTGTTTTTTAATTTTTGGGGAAGGTTCTATATAATATAATGGGAGTATATAAATTTACAGAATCATCCTCCATGTTATGCACATTGTAATTTGCTGATAGATCGTGTCTCTTACCTAAAAAAGTACATCCTCTAGGACTACCACTAGATATATTTTATCTCATTTTTCTAACTATGCCACTACTATCATCATCTTCAACACACAAACATTTAAAGAAGAGAATAAAAATAGAGGTAACAAATTTATGTATACTCAAAAATCAAATAAATAATAAAAAAGTGCAACTCCACTATGGTATATTGGATGGTGAATGTCCCTGAATCCTTTCATTTTGTTGGTATTTCTTGAGTCAGTGTAATTTGTGTAGACACATTCCTTCCAAGATTGATCCTCTCATTTCCCTAGAGCCATTTCGATTGGTATAAAGTTATTTTATGAATTTGGTATACCTTGGGGTATTCTTAATGGCCTCAATAAGGGGGTTGTTTTTCTAAAAGTGATTGAATGTGTCCAAAACCTTTTTTAACATCATCTCATCATCCATTTTCTTCATTGAACAACTCTATTTTGGAATGGAATGATTTTAAGAGGAATATCATCAATTTTATTTTTACATTTTACTTTTTCCCTTTGGTTTCTCAATGACCGGTGATGATGGGAGAATCTCCTCAGGTTGGGTGAATTCCAGTGGAATGGTAGGTGTAAATTTATCTGTCTTTTTCTTCCTGCTTTCCAATGTGATGGCGCTGACATTCCCCTTTTTATTTGGATTAGGGTTGGAAGGAATATTTCTAGTGCTATTACATACCATTTCATAGAGTGAAGTGTAAATATATCTCATTTTTGTCTTCAACTACATCAAATATGAACCTTTACTCTTTATATCAATCAATTGATTAAGAATAATTTTTTTCAAATGGTCATCCGTATGTGAAACTACCTTTGTTTTAGAATTCCTTTTTTTGAATTATTGATGCTTGGGATTTAAATATCCTTTGGGGTTGTTGAAAACTATGTTGGTAAGGTAGAGGATTTTGGATTTTTTGTCCTAAAGGGGGCCTTTGTTGTTATCTAGATCCATACCTCATGTATAATTTATCTTTCCATCCTTGTTTGTATGTTGGTAAAAGGAATCATACCGCTTATAGGGTTGTGGTTGTTGTTTCACATATGGTCTCCCAGGTAATACGGCTACGCAATCCTATGTCTCTTGTAATTGGGGGAAATAATCTGTTGGGTGGCATGTTTTTGTGCAAATTCTGCAGGGCCTCATGAGAGTGGGTTGGGAAATCATGTGAGCCTAAGTAATATGTCTCACCATATTGGTCAATTCATCTAACTTAGTATCTATTAAATTATTTTCAAGAGAATAATGACTTACCTTATGTACTCCTCTAACATGTGGGGTACTCAATTACCAAATTGATGGGAGTTTTGATCCATATTTTTAATCAATTCACATATAGAAGCTACTATTTTTTATCCAATAACCCTCCACTAGTGGAATCCACCATGCTCTGTTCCATAGGCATGAGTCCATTGTAGAAGTATTGTATGAAGAGTTTTTCACTGATTTGGTTATGTGGGAAGCTTTCAAACAACTTTTTGAATTACTCATGGTACTCATACATTTACTCCCCTAAGGTTTTCTTGATTCCCAATAAATCTTTTCAAATGGTAGTGGTCCTTGATTGTAGAAAAAATCTTCGTAATAAAAGACATTTCAAACCGTTCCAACATGTTACATCTTTAGGTTGTAAATAATACATATAGCCTTTTTTAGTTCGATCAAGTGAGAATGTGAATTCTCTTAGTTTAATTTGATCTTCAGATTATTTTCTTAGTTTTAGGGTTGATAAAACCAAATTAAATGCTTTTAAAACAATTTTAGATCCTCTCCAGAGAGGCCATAAAATTTTGTAAGAACTTGTATCAATACCGATTTTAAATTGAAGTGTAATTCTATATTTGGGTATGTAATAAAAATAATAATATAGTTAATATTTAGTGAATCCAATTATTGAATGTTTCTATTAAGATCATTATTATTATTTGAAGACATTGTTTCTTGTTTTAGGTTTGATTCCTAAGTGTTTCCAATTTCAATGTTCTTACAATGGAGGAATTATCTAACTAGTTAAATGTTGAAAATTCCTATAGAATGAGAATATTTAATTCGATCCCTATGAATACGTTCAATCTCAAGGTCATGATCTAAGAGATCCACAATATCAGTTTTTTTCATAAATCAAATAAAAATTAAATGAAGAAAAGTAAAACATAATAAAAAGATAATAATTTTGAGTTGAGAAGATAATGAAATGAAAAATTAAATAAATAACTCTAATTAGTCAAAGAAAATTTCATTCCTCATTACAAGAAGCACCAATTTGAAAGGTGGTATCATGGGATATCTTAAATGATGTTTGGTTTTTGGTTATTTGGGTGAAATATAGTGGCTAACAAGGGGTGTCACTCAAAGGAGTAAGTAATTAAAACCAAATTTAAGGTTATTTTGAAAAATAAATAAAATAAAATAAAATAAACAAAATATTAAAAGGATGGATTTTTTATCATTTATAAATCAAGAAGAATTATTCTAGAATAATATATTATGTTTTTTGTTTTTTTTGAAATGATAGTAAAAAACACAACGACAATATGTTTTTTAGAAAATATTTTAAAAGTAATATTATATCTAACTATACCTATTCACTCACATAGTTTTAATTATCATTTTAATTATACTCCACATAATTATGATTCTCTAATTTTCTATCCCTCTAACCTAATGAGGCTTAGCTTAACCACAATGATGAAATGAATTAAAACCTAGGCAAGCTTCAGAAACTAAAATCATAACACCTAACTTTGATTGATGTTATAAGGATATGTTATGGTAAATGGTAAATTATTGAACATATCCATTCAATAAATTAGTATGGACTGAGTTTAGGGATTTTATTTGAACACTAAAAATTGATCTTTCATGGTTTTGCTTTATTAATTTAGATTGTGCTCTCACAATTCACCCAATTCTTGACCTCACATGTTTTTTGTAAATTATTAAATTTATTTCATTGTTTATTGTAAATCAAAAACTCTATTAAAATATCATATTAAGTGAATTAAATTTTATCATTGATTCAAAATAAATTAATTAATAAGTTTATATGTATATCGATTACTAAAAAAACTAATTTTCTGTGGGTGGTGTTGTCATCGTAGAAACGTTTTTCATTCACAAAGGATTAGAAATGATATAACCCAATAACATTTCTAATGATGTGTTATAACCAAAATAAATAAATAAAATTATAATAAAATTGAATAAAACATAATAAATATAACATAAATGAATAAGTTTATTGAAAGAACACCAACATGACAACATCGAACAAGAAAAAAAAAGAATTTTGGAGGAGATCCTAACTTGATAGGTTCCCTCCTCCAACTTTTAATTAAAATGGATGGGAAAAAATTATATTATTATCTTAATCCTCTAAGTCATAGCAAACCCATTATGAATGAGAAAAACACACATTTATATAGTGTATGAGAGGGTAGGGTTTCAGGACTTTTCAGGGGTGAATGGGAAATTTATCCAAATATTTTATTCTGAAATGAATTGACTATTTGGATTCCAAAACACATGAACCATATGTTACTAAAAAATAATTATTTATGAGAAATTGGTTCTTCTATGTTTGGTACACATTTGGGTCCAATCCAAGCATTAATGAAGAAGTTATAACCCAAATATTGAAGTGGTGTACAATTTAGAGAGTCCAGTACATCTTTTACTCCATGGACAATTTACTCCAAAGAAATGAATGATTGAACATAGATGTCCTAAATAAACGTTTTTTTAATTTATTGAGGAACTATTATAAAAAAAATTAATTATAATAAGTCACATAAAATATTTATATCTGAAATACTATAGTGAACTTTAAATGGGAAAAAATGAGATTTTCATCAAATTTTCTAATGAATTATATAATCCCAAATAATCTATAAATGAACACATTTAAAACAATATAAGGAAATAATGTCATTTAGTGCTGATAAAATTTTCAATAATTATTTTTATTAGTTATTATTATGTTCTTCAGAGAATTATATTAGAAGTTGGCCAAGTGCTTAATCCATCTATAACAGTTATGTAAGGGATCTATGTTGATGATGTCCCAAGATACCAACATGTTTTATCTATAATTTCCAGGAATTTATAATGTTTCCTTTTATAAATATTGATATCACATAGCACATGATTATTGATTCATTTGACTCTTTTTATTTATTATTGCCTTATTCCATGTTTCATGAATGGTTATTCAGGAATTGATGGGTATGAGTTCTTTTTAGATTCACTCATGCACTTTGATTATGTTTACATACCCTTATGAACTTCTAATGATCATTGATGACGTTAAATTTTTAATTATTCTATTTACCATTAATAAAAATTTGATCTTAGACTTCTTATATTTCCTTTCCCCCTTGGTAATAAACAATGAGGTTGAAGGAATTATGTCTAGAAGGGATTTCATATGGATGATGATGCTGACATAATGAGAAAAAAGAAAATCTGGGTTAATTGGGAGAAATTCTAATTTAAATACATTGGGATTGTTAATGTATGAATTTTTCCTAATTATCCAAAACTATAACCCTAAATGTTTCTTGAGAATGTAATTGATCCAATATTTTTTTTGATGTTGTAAGGTCTGGATAAATAAAATTAGGTCACATTTATCGGTATTAATGCCAGAAACATAAAGTTTATGATTTCAGCACCAGATCCGGGAGTGTAGGATCAGGGTTGTTATACTTATTTACACACGTACACACATTTATATTTCTCACAAACATTGACAAATATTTACTTATATTTATTTTTTTATATATATTATAATATACATATAATTAGAAAATTTTTATTGACACACAAATGTTTATAAATCAAAATTACTTAAGAATATATATGTATATAGATATATATTAAGGCATTTTTATAAGGTAAATAAATTGGATAATTTTTTTATATTAAATTAAATTAATAATAAATATTTATTTCCATACATTTTATTTATTTAAAAATAAATTTTTAGGTAAATATTTTTAAATTTGTAATCATACTTTTGATTTATTATATGTAAATATAAGAAAATATTCATATATTTGATTATAAATAAAACTAAAATAGGAAAAAGGAAAATATTTCAAAACAATAATATCTAAATTAATTTAATACATGGGAATAAATTCTGTCTCCACTAAAATGGGACATAAACTCTCTTGAATTAAGTTGAAGCCCCGTCAAATATGAAAAAATCAGGCACCCCAACTAAAAACTCACGTTTGGAGACCTTTTGGTCCATTCTGACCTCAAAAAGTGACCATAGTTCCTCCTCGTTAATATGAAATAGATATACTTGTAGGCTTTGATTTGATATTTGGTAGAGAATTACCTGACACCTGAATCAAAAGTTATGATCATTTGAAGTTCCAGTTATTTTTTCAACATATCTTAGAACATTTATTTATCTATTGAATTTTTAAGTCCGTCAATATTTATTAAATGACTATTACTCAACAATAATTATAAAATTAATAAAGGTTATTATTATTTTATTAATTTGCAATCCATCTTCACTAAATATCATATATATTAAGTGTAAATGTGTATTTATCCTTATATAAATCATATTTAATAAAATATATTATATTTATATCAATATAAATATATTTATACCAATAGAAATATATTTATATATTTATATATTATTTTTAGGAAATATAATTTTTTTAAATGCTAGAAAAATTGTTGATAAAGGGAATATTTTATCAATGCGAAAACAAAATCACTGATAAAGACCCCCATTATCAGCTCTGATAAAAGGTGTCATTATTATCTCTTTTTTAGCATTGATAAAAGCCCTTTTTATCAGTTCTATCAAAAAGAGCCGATAAATGGGGCCATTATCAGTCCTATAAAAAGAACTGATAAATGGGGAAGGGATTTATCAATGCTAAAGAAGCATTGATAAATGACCCCCTTTATCAGCACTTTTTGTCGACATAGATAAAATCAACCTTTATTAATACTTTTTTTAGAGGTGATAAATGATTCCCTTTATCAGTGCCTTTTTGTAGAACTGATAAAGGTACAAACCATATATTGAATGATCTATAGTATTTTAATTAGAGACCACTCCTCCACTAATACCATTATGTATTGAGTAGGTAATTTCATGCTCAATGCATCAATAAACAAATTCCCTTTCCTAGTATTATAGGTAATATAAAAATAAAATTAATGATTATATTCCACCAAGCATCTTTATCACAAGTTCAAATCCCAATGATTGAAAATAATTTTTAGGCTCTTATGATCATAATACACTATAGGCCACTCCCAAAATAGATAATGGAAAAACAATTTAAGTACGTATGTAACCAATTCCAATTCAAGATCATGGGTAATGTAGTTCATCTCATGAGGGTATAATTGGTGAGAGATATATGACACTATCTATTTCTACTACAATATGATAGACCCCAAACCCATACAAGAAGTATTTAAAAAAAATCATAACTTGTACCAAATTTTATAAGAGTAAAAGTTAGATATGAAGTAAATATTACCAATATTTCATGAAATAAACTATGATATTTTTCATTCCATTCAAACTTTACATGCTTACAGTTCAATGCAGTCTTCAAAGATGCGAGATCGAAAAAATATTAAACAAACCACCTATAATAACTGGACATGACAAAGAATCTTCAAATCTCAGACATATTTCTGGGATATAACCAAGACATAATGGCCTTTATTTTCTCAAGATCCATTCATATTCTCTTATTAGATATTACATTCCCCTAAAACTTCACATCCCAAATCAAAAACTCACATTTAGAAATCTTACAAAATAACTGATTTTCTCTCAAGGATCTAAGGATGATATAAAAATGATCAAGCTGTTCCTATAATGACTTTAAGTACACCAAAATAACTGCCAAAAACACAACCATAATTTAGTCTATGAACCATTGAAATATCCAGTTCATCAATTCCACAAGTACGACATGAGAATTAGTGAGATCAAATAGCATAACAAAAAACTCAAAATTCCCATACCAGATCCAAAACACTATCTTAGGTATATCCTCTTCTCAGATTATCAACTAGGGGTACCCTAATCGATGTTCAATTGTTGAAGACAAATAAACCTCCCCAATTTGATCAATGAGATCATCAACTATAGGCTAGGGATAACTGTTCTTAATGATCACCTGACTCAACTTTCAATTATCAATGTAAAGTATGAGGCTCCAATATTCCTTCTTAGAAAAAAAGATAGGTGAAACACATTGTCACATTCTAGGATGAATAATTACCAGAGCCTTAAGTTTCTCAATATAAACCTTAATCTCTTGTAACATCGAAGTTTTCATTTGATAGGATGACATATAAATAAGTATCATACTAGGTAGTAGGTCAATGGTAATCTATAACTCTCTCAATGGTGGTAAACTAAAAAAATGATTTGGAAATACCTTAGTGTATTCACACAACACAATAGGAAGCGAACTAAACAAATAAGGGACAATGACATTAAGGAACATCTCTAACAATTGGAATGAGATGACCATAGTATATGGAACAACATGCACCAATCTCCCAGATCTATAATCCCACTCACCTTGAAAGACAAGAGGGGCCCCATAAAGAGATAGAAACTAGACTCGATGTAAATAATAGTTGATATGAGCCTTAACATTGACCATTCAATCCATGATAATAATCAGGTAGAAGATATCAAGATCAAGGACTAAGAAATCCCACACCACTATGAAGTTGGCTATCATCACTCAACCCACGGTACATTTGAAACATTGTTCAGACCTCTTTACCGAAGGTGTGGAAAGATCTAAAAAGAATGAAATATACTCCAAATGAATGAACAATATGACAACTAATGATGATGATATAAACTAATGAGGAATAACTTTATAAAATAAATATTGCACCATTGAAGATGAAATAAACACGGTACCTCTAAGAATAGATGGCCCTATTTAACATTCCTCTGGACCATACTCTGTTATATAAATATGTCTATTCTTAGCTCCAATATAAGCTTCATTATCCACATGAAAATCCTCCTTGGCCTAAATATAAGACCCACCACCCTTGGAAGGTTTAGAATAGACATGTGAAGCCTTGGTGAGAATGGATCTAGCCCTACTGTCTTGGGACGTTCTTCAAAAAACCCCTTTAGATGGACATAATACGTACAATGATAAAATTTATGGGGTATTTCCATACAATTAGGCATGTAATGAATAGTCCTACCATACTAGCATAAAATAACCAGATGTTGTCTTAATAACGTCCCAGAAACTGGTCGTGAAGAAAACTAGTTACCTTTGTAATTCCTTTTCTTGCAAAAAGACACACCCAAGATGACAACTGCCAAAAAAGAAGCCCCACTCATACTTGTTTTCTTAGATATGTCTGTCCATAGCATAACATATTTATCAATAACCTCCATAAATGTCCAAGTGAAGATGAGAATTAGCCTCAACAAAATATCATCCCTTAGTCCCATCTCAAACCCCAGAAATTTAAGGTAATCATTGTTAACAAGATCTGATGATAAGTGAACTGACGTAGAATAATGAGTGGAATACAACAAAATAGTAAGATCTCATTAATCCAAGGTTAGAAATTCCTAGGTTTGTGCCACACAAAATGACTCATGATAAAACTGATGATTGAATATTTAATTAATGGAATCCCAGTTAAGATCCTCTTGAAACTTAGCTTTCACAACAGAGTCCCACTATCTCCTTCATGACCCTTCAATAATATAAGTGGAAAAAATCACAGTCGATTCCTATATAGATTTCAAAAAATATAATATCCTATCAATCCACTCAAGACAATCCTTAAATTTCATGTGGTCCTTTGCACCATAAAATATGGGTGGATTTTTCTTAGTGAATTTTGCGCAATGATCCGCCAATCATTCATGGTTCCCAATAACTGCCTGACCCAGAGTTGGAATGGTGTAGATTACAGCTTCCACCCCAGAAGGATGAACTTGAGGATTAACCCATGGATCATGCCTTATAAAATCCTCTATTGGATTTGAAAGATCTCTTCTTGGAGGTATTTTCTATTATATATAGTAAATAGCCAATCAACTTATGATAAACTCCAAAACCATAAGACCACTTCAAAAATCAATACAAATTCCTTAAAAAGATACTAATTTAAATAAATTGTGTATTCTATGAATGAAATTAAACACTTTAAAATGAAAGAGGACCATTTAAATAATCCTTAAGAATAGTTTATTTAAATGACCTCAAACACAAAGTCTCAATATTAATAAAAAAATTCATGTCCACCGTTGTAACTTGAGTTCAGGCATAGAAGTGAGCTGGTATGATACCCTCCCACAATTACTATCCAAATTCTTAAGGTACTAACTCAGGTATACCAAAGACCCTAAAACAAACCCAGGTAGTTTGAAAACACATCTGGCTGGGTATTCCCTATGAAACCATTTTGTAATGAACCATCCCAGTTCAATCAAACATATCACTGGATTTTCATCTCGATAAGGTGAGCATCAAAAAACAACCAAACAATTCTAATAAAAATGAATAATAACCAACATTAATAGTGGAAGAAATAAAAAAAATAACAACATATAAAAAAGTGATAAAAATGAATAATCATAAAAGTAAAACAAGATAATATAAAGTTAGAACTCTATGTGACTATCTGTCATTTCCAAACTATCCCTCTATGGAGACATCGACACTCAAGAGAAACCAGCTCACTACATGAAGTCCTTACATTTACCTATGTCCTATAAAACTATATCTACAAACACCTAAATTCCAAAATAGGATGTGAGAAAAAATACTAGTTGTATTTCCCCAAATAATCGATACAAATTGAAATATCATGAAGACATTAACTCTAGCTTTAAAACAAATATAGCTTATCAAAAAATTCCATAAGAAAAACCCATTTTTTAAAACATCCCTTGGTTTTCATAATTACATTTCCATATTTTCAATATTGTGGAACATTCATAGTATGTAAAAAAATAAGCGATCACAATACAAACAATCCATGGATACACCATAAGAAAAACATGTCAGAAAATAACCATGAAATACCACTATTTGATAAAAACAAAGCCTCAAATGCAAAAAAAAATTTGGTTCTAGCCTAGGGAAATATGTATTAGATATTAATCAAGATTAAACCATGAATGTATTGGATCCAACCAACATCAAGTCCCATAATGGTGTGTCAATAAAACAAAATCTCTAATAGAATTATTCACACTAAAGTGACATGTCTTTTTTCCAATGCACCCATGTGTCCCAATGTGCTTTGCATTTTAAAACCATTTGAAAACCCTACTCACTTTTTATAAATTATATTTATGGTTAATACTTACTATTACCATGCTTGAAAATCCATTTTTAAATAGAAACTATTTTTAAGACGAATACATTTAAAAAAATTTCATAAGAAAAATCCATCTTAATATCAAATCCAACCATTCCATGGATTACACTGAGGAATTGAATAATAATGTCAAGTTAGTCAAGAATTTAATCTTTTTTATAGAGACACCTACCTCATGAATAAAGGGGGAACATCAAGGATTGATCTCATAAATACAGAGGTTGAATCCTACCAATATGTGATTTAATGGAATTATAAGAGCCCTCTAGGGTGCCTAAGGTTAGAAGATAAGAATGGACAAAGTTGATGTTTGGAGGGCGTCTGGCTATTTATAGACAGAGTTTAAAATATAAGACTACAACGTATCCTCTCAGACTTTGTTGAAACCCCATACATTATATCGCAAGATTCCCCCACCACAACATTGGATGGGATTTCTGAATGAGTAACTACGATTCAAGGCTTGGGTCCACACCACATCCCTTTAGTTTAACCCGTGTCTGAGAACCACGACCCTCCACACATAGTAGATAGTATTTATCTATGGATATGCTACACCTAATCCTGATACACCATGATGAAAAGGTGTCTAAATTTAAAGAACCAACCAAAAATATCCCAATACCCAATGTCATAACCTCCTTCTCAACATTGTAGGGATAACTTGGTTATAGGGGCAACATCGTAGCCCCTCCTCCATGGAACCTCTATGCTCCAAATGGAAGTAGCCCCAATATTCCTCCCTATAAAGATATATGCCACACCCCATTACTCCACACTGTAGACATAATTACCACGACATAGTACGTTCCATCAATAGTACAACTCCATACTAAAATTTAGAAAATTCCAGAAACTCGCGATCACCTCAAAAAAATCTGAGATGCACACCGACAACTCTTATATTTTTAAAGTGAGTAACCCCAATCCTGGAGGGTGTCACAAATTTAGTAAAATTTTAAATATAGTTATATATATTAATTTTTATAAGTTTTCATTAGATGAGATGGAATGATCATTAAATAAATGTGATGTAATGGAATGCTATTGAATTCTAAATGAAGACAATTTATGTTTTAGAAAAGATTACTTTAGAGAACATGTTAGATGAAACTCCCCATAAATTTTTCATAATTATGGAATCATATGTTTGGGAAGATGAGTTCAACATTTCTTCCCACAAAATTTGTAATATTTATTAAAATGAAATAATATTTATTATGTGTTATAATTTTATTTAATGAATTGTAGGCCCTTTGTGATATATGGATAAAATTTGTATCACATTACGGAGGAACGCACCTTAGTTTGCTAAGGTATTAGGGGAGTTTTTATTTTTTTCAATTTCTAATTGATCTGTTGATGGGACAATAACATTTCCATGCACTAAATTTAATGTTTGAAGATGTTTGAAGATATATTAAATTCATGAAAACTTGATATTTAATCAATTTCATGCTCAATATGTGTGTTCAATTTGGTATAAAGAATCGAATGTCTCAGGAAGTTATAGCATTGATGTCAGTCAATAGAATTTGGTCCCAAATTCATTAAAAATGGAAAATGAAACTTAGAATATTATAAATTATTCTTTTGGAATTGTAGCAAAACATCTTCAAAATAAAAACATATCAGTACAACTAGTTGAGGGTGCTACAAATTGTGACTTGAAAATTGATGTTTTTGGGACCATAGGACTACTTGATCAAGATTTTAATATGTATATGGATCCTCCTAAGAAATTTTTATGGACATATGTAATAGATAACTTTACCATGTAGAAAAATTTGTTTCATGATTTAGTTGATGATGGAAATAAATAGATGTATAGAGGATGACTGAATTATTGAAAACACTCTTTTCTACTAAAATTGTGTTATATCAAATTCCTATGAAGAATTACAAATAAGGAGATGTCTATGATATTATAATTTTTTTGTGATATATTTATTAAACTTACGATCATTAAGTATTTTTAATATTTAAAAACTATTTTTAACTAGATTGGTCTATATTATATAAAAAACATGCCTATCCCAATGATAGTATGCTTTATTACGGATAGGTTTCATGTATACAGGAGTGAAAAAATGTACACATTTTAGATGGGAGTCAATGGGTAATGATAGAATATTGAATCAACATAATACTATGAAGAATCATAAAAATAACACACCTATAATGGTTTTTCATTACTTACCATTCAAACCTAGATTACAAGATTATTTATATTTTCAAAAACCACTGAGCACGTGAAGTTGAATTCAATTGATAATATAAATGATGGGTTAATGTGACATCCTAGAGATTTAAAATCATGGAATAAATTTGTTTCCATACATCACTATTTCTTATCCAATCCTAGGAATGTGTGATTGGGATTATTTGATGATGGATTAAACCCATTTGGGACATTGAGTACTAATTATACCATTTGGCCAGTTATTTTGATCCCTTATAATATATCTATTTGGATGTATATGAAAAAATGTACTGTATAATTTTAATGATTTTTACTAGAAAAAAAATGTATGGAAATTTTATTTATGTATACTTACAGACACTAATTTATGAATTATAGTTGTTATGGTGAAACATTATTGAGAAGTATGATGCATCTTCAAAAATATTTTTTAAAATGCATGGTACTCCAATATAAACCATTAGTTACTTCCATGGACTTGGGAACTTATTTGGTTGGAACACTTACAGAGGTTTGGAATATCCTCTCTGTAACTTTTTTTTTTGATCCAAAATGTCTACCTTACAGTAAATAATGGAACTTCTTGTTTCATCATTGTTTTCTAGATTCATCACATATATTTCAGTTGAACAAATAAAAAATTAAATTGGTCAATTTATTCAAGACCACCTCTGATGTTTTTGGATATTTTATGAAATATGGGAACAACTAGTAAATATTAATGAAGAATTTGGGAAGGTGCATCATTTTAATGATAGTGGGAAATGAGTATAAAGTTCATCATGAATTGAAATAAGAACGAAAAAATGGCAGAAAAAATTATATTCTTCAAAATTTCATATTGGGATTTTAATTTTCAACATAATAATATTGATGGTATGCATATTGAGAATAATGTTTATGATAATTTGATCTTCACATGACATAATGAGTATTTAAACTAGAGGACTATCTGAATGATTGTAAGGACTTATAAAAAATGAAGATAAAGCATGATATATTGCCCGATAAGAATGGAAAGTATGGTCCAACAATTTTTGAAATGAAAATTAAGGGGAAAGATATATTCCATAAAATTTTAGAACATGTGAAAGTAACTAATGGGTATTAAATTAACATCTCAAGGTGTGTCAACATAAAGCATCAAAGGATACATGGATTGAAAATTCATGATTCACATATTTTGTTAAAATAGTTCCTACCATTTGAATTGTGTACATTATTAACTAAAAATAAAAATGTAGTTATACACAAATATTTCACATTCTTCAGAAAATAATGTGAGAAAACTCTAAAACTAGATAATCTTGAAACGTTTTAGGATATATTTTTACTGACACTCTATCCAATTTGGATAATCTTTCCTCTTTAATTTTTTACTTTCATGATGCATTTAACTATGAGTTTGGTCGAGGAAACTAAATTAGGAGGTCCCGTACATTATCGATGGATGTATCCAATTAATTGGTACGTTATTTATTTATTTATTATCTATTGTAAACCATTCTTGAAACTTCCTTAAATATGAACTTTGTTTTTTTAAATTTTATTTTATAGATAACTTTGTCATTTGAAATCATTCATGAAAAATAAATCTCAACTTGAAGGATCTATTTCGGTAGGATACATAGAAGATAATTATCTTAAATTTATTCTAGATACATAGATTATATAGAAAAAAAATTCAATCATGTTGGACATGTTAACGATATACTAACTCAGTATCCACTTTACATGAAATCAAAAATCATTCATACTATTGTATGACCAATAGTGATGATATCAAATATTATACTGAATGAAATAGAATTATTACAAGAACATAGATATGTGTTACTTAATATTGAAATTGATGATTCATTTATTAAATATAATAATATAAAAATAAAGAGATGCATAAGAATTTGAACATGAAGTGACATTGATAAAACAAAATTTGTTAATAAATACATTTTAAAATGGTTTACATGTCATATATGTTCATAAATACTACAATCAAAAAATATATTTGTTTTAAAAATATATTTTGTAAATATAATAAGTTACATTATTTATTTGGATCAATAATACTGATACTCAGGCTGTGATATCAGAATATTTTATGTTTCCACCTTGGGATCTTCTAAAACAAGGTAGAATGTTTTACACATACAATGTGAATGGATAAAAATTTCATACTGTCAGTCAGGAAGAGAGTTTTAAAAACATAGAATAGTGGTATATTTTTAGTGTAAAAATTAGGATATTATAGGAAGTATAATTATATTAATGAGTTGAACCATCTCCCTAATTGTTTAGTGGTTTTATTAAAATCTAAGTGGGTTGATATTACTAAGGGTATTAAAAGTGATTCCTTCAAATTTACTTTCGTGAAATTATCTCACCTGATGGATTCCATTGACCATAATGTACATGATCTATATATCTTCTCACTTCAAGAGAAAATGGTATATTATGTGGAATATTCCATAGAAGAATTTTGGAGTGTAGTTGTTCACATAAAACAAAGAGGCATGTATAATATGGTTTGTGAAGTGGAATATTTTACCTATGAAATTTAATCCCTTCAGAAAAAGTAAATTGAATTATTTTTCTATCATGAAATTGAAAATATTGTTCATTCAAGGGTAGATGAATTTGAACAAGTAATGATTGATAATGTTAACGACATGATTGAATGACAAAATGATTATAAATATAGTCATCCAAATGCATCAACTTCCTATATTATGTGTTATTCATTTCTAGTACCATGGATCTGTTATCATATTTAAATTTATTTTTTGCATGAGTGGTTTAATTTTGAAAAATTAAATGTTATATTGTTTTTATTTTTATTCATTAATTAACATACCTCAGTATAGTATGTTTTTCTGTACTGTTCATGTGTTATCATTAATAAATTTTTTTTTCCCTGCATGAATCTTACAATATATATGTTTGAAGTTGTTTTTACTTATTTAAATGATAATAATTCCAAAGAATAAGCGATTCAATGATTATAGTTGACATCCATTTGATGTTTCCCCAAACAGATAAACATCATCAGTGTTTCTTGATGACCCCCAGACTCCATACCTATAGAATTTGGGATTCCCTATGCCTCTCTCCCATCACCATATTTCAAGCCCTCTATAGACATCCCCATATTGATTTCCACACCCTCTGTCTTTGTCACATCATCAACATTTGACACACTACTCCCCAATCTAGTTGGTTCAGCATGAAATGATGTTGTAGTTAGGGAACATGTGGTCACTTATGTTTCATAATATGGATATTTTTAGGGGGATAATTATAGGTACAAATTTTAATGTGAATAAAACTATTTCACATTTATCACTAATAACTACATTTAATAAAAGATAGAAGAAATGTTACTACCGAGACAAAATTAACAGTTCATATGTGTGGAGTATGAATGGATTTATGGTTTTTATCCCATTTGATATTTATTGGGTCCACATAGATGATTCTATAGGAATATTTGGCTAGATTCTAGACTAGTTGGTAGCTGAGCCGGTGACTCTTCTAATTACAAATTCCGATTGGAGGCATATGCCTAAATTGTAAAATAATGAGGTGTTTTCTTCCTAGATAAAGATAATTGTAAAACATTATTCCATAATTTAATTTCATTATTTAATTAATTTTTTATATATTAAAAATTATTCTCATTTTATAGATGTTATGCCACTTTATAAACACTGATCTTATCACACGAAATTGGATGTTGAAAAATTAGGGTCATAAATGGAATGATTTTAAATAGATAGCGGGGAATGAATTCAATAATACATCATTGAAATCTCACCAGCTATATGATAAGGTACTTGAATGGGTACCTAGAGAGCAGTGGAAAGTATTTTTTTATAGACACCTCCATGAGAAGAACATGGTATTAAATAATATATTATTATATTAACATCATTTTTTGTATATACATGTATGTGACAAGGAGATGACATTTCATAAAATACTATTAATTTACTTGTTATTTATTTCATAAAGTTTCCATAAAAAATTTATTAAGCCAAGTTAAACAAATTATCCCCACACCACAAGTTCAAAAAGTTTTTCTAGAAATAGATCTACTATTGTAATATTTAAATTAGTTCAAATATTTATAACATAATATTATATACTGCATATATTAAAATTTAGGTTTATTTCTGTTTAATTTTGATAAATAATTTAAAGAACCAAGTCTCCCAGACAGAAATATGGTTGGTTGTTCATACAAAATCTGATGGGAGTTATGTGAATGATCCCATCAAAGAAGTAGTGGTTTGATTTTTTTGATTGTAATGGTTCAAAAAATCATATTTAATAGTGTAATAAATTATGAAACCATAGATATCAATGAAATTTTTCATTTACGATCATCAAACTATAGTTAACCAAAATATGTGTCATATTTTAAAAAAACTGAATTATTAAAAATTTAGATATAAATTCTCAATGTTAACTTAGTTTGATAACTAATGTTCTTATTAATATATTCCATAATTCATAGACTAACATTTCATTATTAGTTTTCACTTTTTAATATGTATTACTTTCTAATTGATTTATATTTGACTTATATGTAAAAATAAAAGATTTATGAGATTCCAATCCCGCATTCTCCTTCCTGTTCTCCTCGGATAATCCATCTGGTATGGTCCTTGGGAAGGATCATCCTTGTTTCCTGCACAGGATTGGTTTTGGACCATTACCATATGAGATATTTGGAAGGTCACTGGGAATTAAAATGGAATACACTATAGGTTGTACTTACTCCCAACCTCTAGATGCTCAGACTTGGTTTCTTGTAATTAAAACAACAATTCAAAAATAGGGGAACACAATCCTATAACAAGTTACTCATATACAACTATAGGATATGAAGTTTGTTGCTCTACAGAAACCACAGTTTTAATTACATTAAAATATGACTAGATGTGTCCCAGATGGAATTTCATTGATGTATTATTCCATTTAGAAGGAAAATCAAACAATTTCATAATCTTTTAGTGCAAAAAAATTATTTGTTCCAAGTTTTAATTTCATATAAATCATTTTTTAATTTTTCAATAAAATTGTTATACATGCTTTAGGATAAGGGAGTAAATACAGAGATAGAGAAGGAGATAGAGATGATCTTAGTTCATTGGATAACGAAGGGGAGTATATAAATTTACATAATCATCCTCCATGTTATGCACATTGTAATTTGCTGATATATCGTGTCTCTTACCTGAACAAGTACATCCTCTAGGACTACTTCTAGATATATTTTATCTCATTTTGCTAACTATGCCACTACTCTCATCATCTTCAACTCACAAACCTTTAAAGAAGAGAATAAAAATAGAGGTAACACATTTATGTATACTCAAAAATCAAATAAATACTAAAAAAAGTGTAACTCCACTATGGTGCATTGGATGGTTAATGTCCCGGAATCCTTTCATTTTGTTGGTATTTCTTGAGTCAGTGTAATTTTTGTGGGCACATTCCTTCCAATATTGATCCTCTCATTTCCCTAGATCCATTTCGATTGGTATAAAGTTATTTTATGAATTTGGAATACCTTGGGGTATTCTTAATTGCCTCAATAGGGGGGGGGGGTGTTTTTCTCAAAGTGATTGAATGTGTCCAAAACCTTTTTTAACATCATCTCATCAGCCATTTTCTTCATAAAACAACTCTATTTTGGAATGGAATTATTTTAAGAGGAATATCATCAATTTTATTTTTACATTTTCCTTTTTCCCTTTGGTTTCTCAATGACTGGTGATGATGGGGGAATCTCCTCAGGTTGGGTGAATTCCAGTGGAATGGTAGGTGTAAATTTATCTGTCTTTTTCTTCCTGCTTTCCAATGTTATGGCGCTGACATTCCCCTTTTTATTTGGATTCGGTTTGGAAGGAATATTTCTAGAGATATTACATATCATTTCATAGAGTGCAGTGTAAATCTCTCTCATTTTTGTCTTCAACTACATCAAATATGAACCTTTACTCTCTATATCAATCTGTTGATTAAGAATAATTTTTTTCAAATGGTCATCCATATGTGAAACTACCATTGTTTTAGAATTCATTTTTTGAATTATTGATGCTTGGGATTTAAATATCCTTTGGGGTTGTTGAAAACTATGTTGGTAAGGTAGAGGATTTTGGATTTTTTGTCCTAAAGGGGACCTTTGTTGTTATCTAGAGCCATACCTCATGTCTAATTTATCTTTCCATCCTTTTTTGTATGTTGGTAAAAGAAATCATACCGCTTATAGGGTTGTGGTTGTTGTTTCACATATGGTCTCCCAGGGAATATGGCTACGCAATCCTATATCTCTCTGTTGGGTGGCATGTTTTTGTGAAAATTCTGCAGGGCCTCATGAGAGTGGGTTGGGAAATCATTTGATCCTAAGTAATATGTCTCACCATATTGGTTAATTCATATAACTTAGTATCTATTAAATTATTTTCAAGAGAAGAATGACTCACCTGATGTACTCCTCTAACATGTGGGGTACTCAATTACCAAATTTATGGTATTTTTGATCCATATATTTAATCAATTCACATATAGAAGCTACTATTTTTTATCCAACGCCCCTCCACTAGTGGAATACACCATGCTCTGTTCCATAGGCATGAGTCCATTGTAGAAGTATTGTATGAAGAGTTTTTCACTGATTTGGTTATGTGGGAAGCTTTCAAACAACTTTTTGAATCACTCATGGTACTCATACATTTACTCCCCTAAGGTTTTCTTGATTCCCAATATATCTTTACAAATGGTAGTGGTCCTTGATTCTAGAAAAAATCTTCGTAATAAAAGACATTTCAAACCATTCCAACATGTTACATCTTTAGGTTGTAAATAATACATGTAGCCTTTTTTAGTTCGATCAAGTGAGAATGGGAATTCTCTTAGTTTAATTTGATCTTCAGATACTTTTCTTAGTTTTAGGGTTGATAAAACCAAATTAAATGCTTTTAAAACAATTTTAGATCCTCTCCAGAGAGGCCATAAAATTCTGTATGAACTTGTATCAATACAGATTTTAAATTGAAGTGTAACTGGATATTTGTGTATGTAATAAAAATTATAATATAGTTAATATTTAGTGAATCCAATTCTTGAATGTTTCTATTAAGATCATTATTATTATTTGAAGACATTGTTTCTTGTTTTAGGTTTGATTCCTAAGTGTTTCCAATTTCAATGTTCTTACATTGGAGGAATTATCTAACTAGTTAAATGTTGAAAATTCCTATAGAATGAGACTATTTAATTCGATCCCTAAGAATACGTTCAATCTCAAGGTCATGATCTAAGAGATCCAAAATATTAGTTTGTTTCATAAATCAAATAAAAATTAAATGAAGAAAAGTAAAACATAATAAAAAGATAATAATTTTGAGTTGAGAAGATAATGAAATGAAAAATTAAATAAATACCTCTAATTAGTCAAAGAAAATTGCATTCCTCCTTATAAGAAGCACCAATTTTAAAGGTGGTATCATGGGATCTCTTAAATGATGTTTGGTTTTTGGTTATTTGGGTGAAATAGAGTGGCTAACAAGGGGTGTCACTCAAAGGAGTAAGTAATTAAAACAAATTTTAATGTTATTTTGAAAAAGAAATAAAATAAAATAAATGAAACAAAATATTAAAAGGATGGATTTTTTTTATCATTTATAAATAAAGAAGAATTATTATAGAATAATATATTATGTTTTTTGTTTTTTTTGAAATGATATTAAAAAACACAATGACAATAGGTTTTTTAGAAAATATTTTAAAAGTAATATTATATCTAACTCTACCAATTCACTCACATAGTTTTAATTATCATTTTAATTATACTCCACATAATTGTGATCCTCTAATTTTCTATCCCTCTAACCTAATGAGGCTTAGCTTAACCACAACGATGAAATGAATTAAAACCTAGGAAATCTTCAGAACATGAAAGCATAACACCTAACTTTGATTGATGTTATAAGGATAGGTTATGGTAAATGGTAAAATATTGAACATATCCATTCAATAAATTAGTATGGATTGAGTTTATGGATTTTATTTGAACACTAAAAATTGATCCTTTATGGTTTTGTTTTATTAATTTAGATTGTGCTCTCACAATTCACCCAATTCTTGACCTCACATGTTTTTTGTAAATTATTAAATTTATTTCATTGTTTATTTTAAATAAAAAACTCTATTAAAATATCATATTAAGTTCATTAGATTTGATCATTGATTTAAAATAAATTAGTTAATAAGTTTATATGTAAATCGATTACTAAAAAACTAATTTTTTGTGGGTGGTGTTGTCATCGTAGAAACGTTTTTCATTCACAAAAAATTAGAAATGATATAACCTAATAACATTTCTAATCATGTGTTATAACAAAAGTAAATAAATAACATTATAATAAAATCGAATAAAACATAATAAATATAACATAAATGAATAAGTTTATTGAAAGAACACCAATATTACAACAACGAACAAGAAAAAAATGAATTTTGGAGGAGATCCTAACATGATAGGTTCCCTCCTCCAAATTTTAATTAAAATGGATGGGAAAAAATTATACTATTATCTTAATCCTCTAAGTCATATCGAACCCCTTATGAATGAGAAAAACACACATTTATATAGTGTATGAGAGGGTAGGGTTTCAGGGATTTTAAGGGGTGAATGGGAAATTTATCCAAATATTTTATTCTGAAATGAATTGACTATTTGGATTCCAAAACACATGAACCATATGTTACTAAAAAATAATTATTTATGAGAAATTGGTTCTTCTATATTTGGTACACATTTGGGTCCAATCCAAGCATTAATGAAGAAGTTATAACCCAAATATTGAAGTGGTGTACAATTTAGAGAGTCCAGTACATCTTTTACTCCATGGAAAATTTACTCCAAAGAAATAAATGATTGAAAATAGATGTCCTAAATAAATGTTTTATGTAATTTATTGAGGAACTATTATAAAAAAAATTACTTATAATATGTCACATAAAATATTTATATCTGAAATACTATAGTGAACGTTAAATGGGAAAAAATGGGATTTTCATCAAATTTTTTTATGAATTATATAATCCTAAATAATCTATAAATGAATATATTTAAAACAATATAAGGAAATAATGTCATATAGTGCCGATAAAATTTTCAATAATTATTTTTATTAGTTATTATTATGTTCTTCAGAGAATTATATTAGAAGTTGGCCAAGTGCTTAATCCATCTATAACAGTTATGTAAGGGATTTATGATGATGATGTCCCAAGATACCAACATGTTTTATCTATAATTTCCAGGAATTTATAATGTTTCCTTTTATAAATATTGATATCACATAGCACATGATTATTGATTCTTATGACTCTTTTTATTTATTAATGCCTTATTCCATGTTTCATGAATGGTGATTCAGAAATTGATGGGTATGAGTTCTTTTTAGATTCACTCATGCACTTTCATTATGTTTACATACCCTTATGAACTTCTAATGATCATTGATGACGTTAAATTTTTAATTATTCTATTTACCATTAATAATAATTTGATCTTAGACTTCTTATATTTCCTTTCCCCCTAGGTAATAAAGAATGAGGTTGAAGGAATTATGTCTAGAAGGGATTTCATATGGATGATGATGCTGACATAATGAGAAAAAAGAAAATCTGGGTTAATTGGGAGAAATTCTAATTTAAATACATTGGGATTGTTAATGTATGAATTTTTCCTAATTATCTAAAACTATAACCCTAAATATTTCTTGAGAATGTAAGTGATCCAATATTTTTTTGATGTTGTAAGGTCTGGATAAATAAAATTAGGTCACATTTATCGGTATTAATGCCAGAAACATAAAGTTTATGATTTCAGCACCAGATCCGGGAGTGTAGGATCAAGGTTGTTATACTTATTTACACACGCACACACATTTATATTTCTCACATACATTGACAAATATTTACTTATATTTATTTTTATATATATATTATAATATACATATAATTAGAAATTTTTTATTGACACACACATGTTTATAAATCAACATTACTTAAGAATATATATGTATATATATATATTAAGGCATTTTTATAAGGTAAATAAATTAGATAATTTTTTTATATTAAATTAAATTAATAATAAATATTTATTTCCATAAGTTTTTTTTATTTAAAAATAAATTTTTATGTAAATATTTTAAAATTTGTAATCATACTTTTGATTTATTATATGTAAATATAAGAAAATATTCATATATTTGATTATAAATAAAACTAAAATAGGAAAAAGGAAAATATTTCAAAAAAATAATATCTAAATTAATTTAATACATGGGAATAAATTATGTCTCCACTAAAATGGGACATAAACTCTCTTGAATTAATTTGAAGCCCCGTCAAATATGAAAAAATCAGGCACCCCAACTAAAAACTCACGTTTGGAGACCTTTTGGTCCATTCTGACCTCAAAAAGTGACCACAGTTCCTCCTCGTTAATATGAAATAGATATCCTTGTAGGCTTTGATTTGATATATGGTAGAGAATTACCAGACACCTGAATCAAAAGTTATGATCATTTGAAGTTCTAGTTATTTTTTCAACATATCTTAGAACATTTATTTATCTATTGAATTTTTAAGTCCGTCAATATTTATTAAATGACTATTACTCAACAATAATTATAAAATTAATAAAGGTTATTATTATTTTATTAATTTGTAATCCATCTTCACTAAATACCAAATATATTAAGTGTAAATGTGTATTTATCCTTATATAAATAATATTTAATAAAATATAATATATTTTTATCAATATAAATATATTTATACCGAAATATATATATTTATATATTTATATATTATTTTTAGGAAATATAATTTTTTTAAATGCTAGAAAAATTGTTGATAAAGGGAATCCTTTATCAATGCGAAAACAAAATCACTGATAAAGACCCCCATTATCAGCTCTGATAAAAGGTGTCATTATTATCTCTTTTTTAGCATTGATAAAAGCCCCTTTTATCAGTGCTATCAAAAAGAGCCGATAAATGGGGCCATTATCAGTCCTATAAAAAGAACTGATAAATAGGGAAGGGATTTATCAATGATAAAAAAGCATTGATAAATGACCCCCTTTATCAGCACTTTTTGTCGACACAGATAAAATCAACCTTTATTAATACTTTTTTCAGAGGTAATAAATGATTCCCTTTATCAGTGCCTTTTTGTAGAACTGATAAAGGTACAAACCATATATTGAATGATCTATAGTATTTTAATTAGAGACCACTCCTCCACTAATACCATTATGTATTGAGTAGGTAATTTCATGCTCAATGCATCAATAAACAAATTCCCTTTCCTAGTATTATAGGTAATATAAAAATAAAATTAATGATGATATTCCACCAAGCATCTTTATCACAAGTTCAAATCCCAATGAGTGAAAATAATTTTTAGGCTCCTATGATCATAATACACTATAGGCCACTCCCAAAATAGATAATAGAAAAACAATTTAAGTACGTATGTAACCAATTCCAATTCAAGATCATGGGTAATGTAGTTCATCTCATGAGGGTATAATTGGTGAGAGATATAGGACACTATCTATTTCTACTACAATATGATAGACCCCAAACCCATACTTGAAGTATTACAAAAAAATCAAAACATGTACCAAATTTTATAAGAATAAAAGTTAGATATGAAGTAAATATTACCAATATTTCATGAAATAAACTATGATATTTTTCATTCCATTCAAACTTTACATGCTTACGGTTCAATGCGGTCTTCAAAGATGCGAGATCGATAAAATATTAAACAAACCACCTATAATAACTGGACATGACAAAGAATCTTCAAATCTCAGACATATTTCTGGGATATAACCAAGACATAATGGCCTTTATTTTCTCAAGATCCATTCAGATTCTCTTATTAGATATTACATTCCCCTAAAACTTCACATCCCAAATCAAAAACTCACATTTAGAAATCTTACAAAATAACTGATTTTCTCTCAAGGATCTAAGGATGATATAAAAATGATCCAGGTGTTCCTATAATGACTTTAAGTACACCAAAATATCTGCCAAAAACACAACCACAATTTAGTCTAAGGACCATTGAAATATCCAGTTCATCAATTCCACAAGTACGACATGAGAATTAGTGAGATCAAATAGCATAACAAAAAACTCAAAATTCCCATACCGGATCCAAAACACTATCTTAGGTATATCCTCTTCTCATATTATCAACTAGGGGTACCCTAATCGATGTTCAATTGTTGAAGACCAATAAACCTCCCCAATTTGATAATGGAGATCATCAACCATAGGCTAGGGATAACTGTTCTTAATGATCACCTGACTCAACATTCAATTATCAATGTAAAGTATGAGGCTCCAATATTCCTTATTAGAAAAGAAGATAGGTGAAACACATTGTCACATTCTAGGATGAATAAATACCAGAGCCTTCAGTTTCTCAATATAAACCTTAATCTCTTGTAACATCGAAGTTTTCATTTGATAGGATGACATATAAATAAGTATCATACTAGGTAGTAGGTCAATGGTAATCTATAACTCTCTCAATGGTGGTAAACTAAAAAAAATGATTTTGAAATACCTTAGTGTATTCACACAACACAATAGGAAGAAAACTACCCAAATAAGGGACAATGACATTAAGGAACATCTCTAACAATTGGAATGATATGACCATAGTATATGGAACAACATGCACCAATCTCCCAGATCTATAATCCCACTCACCTTGAAAGACAAGAGGGGCCCCATAAAGAGATAGAAACTAGACTCGATGTAAATAATGGTCGATATGAGCCTTAACATTAACCATTCAATCAATGATAATAATCAGGTAGAAGATATCAAGATCAAGGACTAAGAAATCCCACACTACTATGAAGTTGGCTATCATCACTCAACCCATGGTACATTTGAAACATTGTTCAGACCTCATTACCGAAGGTGTGGAATGATCTAACAAGAATGAAATATACTCCAAATGAATGAACAATATGACAACTAATGATGATGATATAAACTAATGAGGAATAACTTTATAAAATAAATATAGCACCATTGAAGATGAAATAAACACGGTACCTCTAAGAATAGATGGCCCTATTTAACATTCCTCTGGAGCATACTCCGTTATATAAATATGTCTGTTCTTAGCTCCAATATAAGCTTTATTATCCACATGAAAATCCTCCTTGGCCTAAATATAAAACCCACCACCCTTGGAAGCTTTAGAATAGACATGTGAAGCCTTGGTGAGAATGGATCTAGCCCTACTGTCTTGGGACGTTCTTCAAAAAACCCCTTTAGATGGACATAATACGTACAATGATAAAATTTATGGGGTATTTCCATACAATTAGGAATGTAATGAATAGTCCTACCATACTGGCATAAAATAACCAGATGTTGTCTTAATAACGTCCCAGAAACTGGTCCTGAAGAAAACTAGTTACCTTTGTAATTCCTTTTCTTGCAAAAAGACACACCCAAGATGACAACTGCCGAAAAAGAAGCCCCACTCATACTTGTTTTCATTGATATGTCTATCCATAGCATAACAGATTTATCAATAACCTCCATAAATGTCCGAATGCAGATGAGAATTAGCCTCAACAAAATATCATCCCTTAGTCCCATCTCAAACCCCAGAAATTTAAGGTAATCATTGTGAACAAGATCTGATGCTAAGTGAACTGACGTAGAATAATGAGTGGAATACAACAAAATAGTAAGATCTCCTTACTCCAAGGTTAGAAATTCCTAGGTTTGTGCCACACAAAATGACTCATGATAAAACTGATGATTGAATATTTAATTAATGGAATCCCAGTTAAGATCCTCTTGAAACTTTGCTTTCACAATAGAGTCCCACTATCTCCTTTATGACCCTTCAATAATATACGTGGAAAAAATCACAGTCCATTCCTATATAGATTTCAAAAAATATAATATCCTATCAATCCTCTCAAGACAATCCTTAAATTTCATGTGGTCCTTTGCACCATAAAATATGGGTGGATTTTTCTTAGTGAATTTTGCGCAATGATCCGCCAATCATTTATGGTTCCCAATAACTGCCTGACCCAGAGTTGGAATGGTGTAGATTACAGCTTCCACCCCAGAAGGTTGAACTTGAGGATTAACCCATGGATCATGCCTTATAAAATCCTCTATTGGATTTGAAAGATCTCTTCTTGGAGGTATTTTCTATTATATATAGAAATAACCAATCAACTTATGATAAACTCCCAAACCATAAGACCACTTCAAAAATCGATACAAATTCCTTAAAAAGATACGAATTTAAATAAATTGTGTATTCCATGAATGAAATTAAACACTTTAAAATGAAAGAGGACCATTTAAATAATCCTTAAAAATAGTTTATTTAAATGACCTCAAACACAAAGTCTCAATATTAATAAAAAAATTCATGTCCACCGTTGAAACTTGAGTTCAGGCATAGAAGTGAGCTGGTCCGCTACCCTCCCACAATTACTATCCAAATTCTTAAGGTACTAACTCAGGTATACCAAAGACCCTAAAACAAACCCAGGTAGTTTGAAAACACATCTGTCTGGGTATTCCCTATGAAACCATTTTGTAATGAACCATCCTAGTTCAATCAAACATATCACTGGATTTTCATCTCGATAAGGTGAGCATCAACAAACAACCAAACAATTCTAATAAAAATGAATAATAACCAACATTAATAGTGGAAGAAATAAAAAAAATAACAACATATAAAAAAGTGATAAAAATGAATAATGATAAAAGGAAAACAAGATAATATAAAGTTAGAACTCTATGTGACTATCTGTCATCGCCAAACTATCCCTCTATGGAGACATCGACACTCAAGAGAAACCAGCTCACAACATGAAGTCCTTACATTTACCTATGTCCTATAAAACTATATCTACAAACACCTAAATTCCAAAATAGGATGTGAGAAAAAATACTAGTTGTATTTCCCCAAATAATCGATACAAATTAAAATATCATGAAGACATTAACTCTGGCTTTAAAAGAAATATAGCTTATCAAAAAATTTCATAAGAAAAACCCATTTTTTAAAACATCCCATGGTTTTCATAATTACATTTCCATATTATCAATATTTTGGAACATGAATAGTATGTAAAAAAATAAGCGATCACAATACAAACTATCCATGGATACACCATAAGAAAAACATGTCAGAAAATAACCCTGAAATACCACCATTTGATAAAAACAAAGCCTCAAATGAAAAAAAATTTGGCTCTAGCCTAGGGAAATATGTATTAGATATTAATCAAGATTAAACCATGAATGTATTGGATACAACCAACATCAAGTCCCATAATGATGTGTCAATAAAACAAAATCTCTAATAGAATTATTCACACTAAAGTGACATGTCTTTTTTCCAATGCACCCATGTTTCCCAATGTGCTTTGCATTTTAAAACCATTTGAAAACCCTACTCACATTTTATAAATTATTTTTATGGTTAATACATACTATTACCATGCTTGAAAATACATTTTTAAATAGAAACTATTTTTAAGTCGAATACCTTTAAAAAAATTTCATAAGAAAAATCCATCTTAATATCAAATCCAACCATTCCATGGAATACACTGAGGAATTGAATAATAATGTCAAGTTAGTCAAGAATTTAATCTTTTTTATAGAGACACCTACCTCATGAATAAAGGGGGAACATCAAGGATTGATCTCATAAATACAGAGGTGGAATCCTACAAATATGTGATTTAAAGGAATTATAAGAGCACTCTAGGGTGCCTAAGGATAGAAGATAAGAATGGACAAAGTTGATGTTTGGAGGGCGTCTGGCTATTTATAGACAGAGTTTAAAATATAAGACCACAACGTATCCTCTCAGACTTTGTTGAAACCCCATACATTATATCGCAAGATTCCCCCACCACAACATTGGATGGGATTTCTGAATGAGTAACTACGATTCAAGGCTTGGGTCCACACCACATCCCTTTAGTTTAACCCGTGTCTGAGAACCACAACCCTCCACACACAGTAGATACTATTTATCTATGGATATGCTACACCTAATCCTGATACACCATGATGAAAAGGTGTCTAAATTTAAAGAACCAACCAAAAATATCCCAATACCCAATGTCATAACCTCCTTCTCTACATTGTAGGGATAACTTGGTTATAGGGGCAACATCGTAGCCCCTGCTCCATGGAACCTCTATGCTCCAAATGGAAGTAGCCCCAATATTCCTTCTTATAAAGATATATGCCACACCCCATTACTCTGCACTGTAGACATAATTACCATGACATAGTACGTTCCATCAATAGTACAACTCCCTACTAAAATTTAGAAAATTCCAGAAACTCGCGATCACCTCAAAAAAATCTGAGATGCACACCGACAACTCTTATATTTTTAAAGTGAGTAAATCCAATCCTGGAGGGTGTCACACATTTAGTAAAAATTTAAATATAGTTATATATATTAATTTTTATAAGTTTTCATTAGATGAGATGGAATGATCATTAAATAAATGTGATGTAATGGAATGCTATTGAATTCTAAATGAAGGCAATTTATGTTTTAGAAAAGATTACTTTAGAGAACATGTTAGATGAAACTCCCCATAAATTTTTCATAATTATGGAATCGTATGTTTGGGAAGATGAGTTCAACATTTCTTCCCACAAAATTAGTAATATTTATTTAAATGAAATAATATTTATTATGTGTTATAATTTTATTTAATGAATTGTAGGCCCTTTGTGATATATGGATAAAATTTGTATCACATTATGGAGGAACGCACCTTAGTTTTCTAAGGTATTAGGGGAGTTTTTATTTTTTTAAATTTCTAATTGATATGTAGATGGGAAAATAACATTTCCATGCACTAAATTTAATGTTTGAAGATGTTTGAAGATATATTAAATTCATGAACACTTGATATTTAATCAATTTCATGCTCAATATGTGTGTTCAATTTGGTATAAAGAATCGAATGTCTCAGGAAGTTATAGCATTGATGTCAGTCAATAGAATTTGGTCCCAAATTCATTAAAAATGGAAAATGAAACTTAGAATATTATAAATTATTCTTTTGGAATTGTAGAACAACATCTTCAAAATAAAAACATATCAGTACAACCAGTTGAGGGTGCTACAAATTGTAACTTGAAAATTGATGTTTTTGGGACCATAGGACTACTTGATCAAGATTTTAATATGTATATGGATCCTCCTCCGAAATTTGTATGGACATATGTAATAGATAACTTTACCATGTAGAAAAATTTGTTTCATGATTTAGTTGATGATGGAAATAAAGAGATGTATAGAGGATGACTGAATTATTGAAAACACTCTTTTATACTAAAATTGTGTCATATCAAATTCATATGAAGAATTACAAATAAGGAGAGGTCTATGATATTATAATTTTTTGTGATATATTTATTAAAGTTACGATCATTAAGTATTTTTAATATTTAAAAACTATTTTTAACTAGATTGGTCTATATTATATAAAAAACATTCCTATCCCAATGATAGTGTGCTTTATTGCGGATAGGTTTCAAGTATACAGGAGTGAAAAATGTACACATTTTAGATGGAAGTCAATGGGTAATGATAGAAGATTGAATCAACATAATACTATGAAGAATCATAAAAATAACACACCTATAAAGGTTTTTCATTACTTACCATTCAAACCTAGATTATAAGATTATTTATATTTTCAAAAACCACTGAGCATGTGAAGTTGAATTCAGTCGATAATATAAATGATGGGTTAATGTGACATCCTAGTGATTTAAAATCATGGAATACATTTGATTCCATACATAAATATTTCTTATCCAATCCTAGGAATGTGTGATTGGGATTAGTTGATGATGGATTAAACCCATTTGGGACATTGGGAACTAATTATACCATTTGGCCAGTTATTTTGATCCCTTATAATATATCTATTTGGATGTATATGAAAAAAATGTACTATATCATTTTAATGATTATTACTAGAAAAAAAATGTATGGAAATTTTATTTATGTATACTTACAGCCACTAATTTATGAATTATAGTTTTTATGGTGAAACAATATTGACAAGTATGATGCATCTTCAAAAATATTTTTTAAAATGCATGGTACTATAATATAAACCATTAGTGACTTCCATGGACTTGGGAACATATTTGGTTGGAACACTTACAGAGGCTTGGCATATCCTCTCTGTAACTTTTATTTTTGAGCCTAAATGTCTACCTTATAGTAAATAAAGGAACTTATTGTTTCATCATTGATTTCTCGAATCATCACATATATTTTAGTTGAACAAATAAAAAATTAAATTGGTCAATTTATTCAAGACCACCTCTGATGTTTTCGGATATTTTATGAAATATGGGAACAACTAGTAAATATTAATGAAGAATTTGGGAAGGTGCATCATTTTAATGATAGTGGGAAATGAGTTGAAAGTTCATCAAGAATTGAAATAAGAACGAAAAAATGGAATGAAAAATTATATTCTTCATAATTTCATATTGGGAATTTAATTTTCAACATAATAATATTGATGGTATGCATATTGAGAATAATGTTTATGATAATTTGATCTTCACATGACATAATGAGTATGTAAAACTAGAGGACTATCTGAATGATCGTAAGGACTTACAAAAAATGAAGATAAAGCATGATATATTGCCTGATGAGAATGGAAAGTATGGTCCAACAATTTTTGAAATGAAAATTAGGGGGAAAGATATATTCCATAAAATTTTAGAACATGTGAATGTAACTAATGGGTATTAAAGTAACATATCAAGTTGTGTCAACTTAAAGCATCAAAGGATACATGGATTGAAAATTCATGATTCACATATTTTGTTAAAATAGTTCCTACCATTGGAATTGTGTACATTATTAACTAAAAATAAAAAAGTAGTTGTACACAAATATTTCACATTCTTCAGAAAATCATGTGAGAAAACTCTAAAACTAGATAATCTTGAAACCTTTTAGGATATATTTTTACTGACAGTCTATCCAATTTGGATAATCTTTCCTCTTTAATTTTTTACTTTCATGATTCATTTAACTATGAGTTTGGTCGAGGAAACTAAATTAGGAGGTCCCATACATTATTGATGGATGTATCCAATTAATTGGTACTTTATTTATTTATTTATTATCTATTGTAAACCATTCTTGAAACTTCCTTAAATATGAACTTTGTTTATTTAAATTTTATTTTATAGATAACTTTGTCATTTGAAATCATACATGAAAAATAAATCTCAATTTGAAGGATCAATTTCGGTAGGATACATAGAAGAGAATTATCTTAAATATATTCTAGATACTTGGATTATATAGAAAAGAAATTCAATCAAGTTGGACATGTTAAAGATATACTAACTCAGTATCCACTTTACATGAAATCAAGAATCATTCATACTATTATATGACCAATAGTGATGATATCAAATATTATACTGAATGAAATAGAATTTTTAAAATAACGTAGATATGTGTTACTTAATATTGAGATTTATGATTCATTTATTGAATATAATAATATAAAAATAAAGAGATGCATAAGAATTTGAACATGAAGTGACATTGATAAAACAAAATTTGTTAATAAATACATTTTAGAATGGTTTACATGTCATATATGTTCATAAATACTACAATCAAAAAATATATTTGGTTTACAAATATAATTTGTAAATATAATAATTTACATTATTTTTTTTTGGATAAAGAATACAGATACTCAGGCTGTAATATCAGAAGATTTTATGTTTCCACCTTGGGATCTTCTAACATAGAGTATAAAGTTTTACACATACAATGTGAATGGCTTAAAATTTCATACTTTCAGTCTAGAAGAGAGTTTAAAAAACACATAACAGTGGTATATTTTTAGTTTACAAATTAGGTTATTATAGTAAGTATAATTATATTAATGAGTTGAACTATCACACTAATTGTTTAGTGGTTTTATTAAAATCTATGTGGGTCAATATTACTAAGGGTATTAAAAGTGATTCCTTCAAATTTACTTTCATGAAATTATCTCACCTGATGGATTCCATTGACCATAATGTACATGATCTATATATCTTCTCACTTCAAGAGAGAATGGTATATTATGTGAAAGATTCCATAGAAGAATTTTGGAGTTTAGTTGTTCACATAAAACAAAGAAGCATGTATAATATGGTTGGTGAAGTGAAAGATTTGACCTATGAAATTTAATCCCTTCAGAAAAAGTAAATTGAATTATTTTTCTATCATGAAATTGAAAATTTTGTTCATTCAAAGGTAGTTGAATTTGAATAAGTAATGATTGAGAATGTTAACGACATGATTTAATAAAAAATGATTATACATATAGTCATCCAAATGCATGAACTTCCTATGTTATGTGTAATTCATTTCTAGTACCATGGATCTGTTATCATATTTAAATTTATTTTTATGCATGAGTGGTTTAATTTTGAAAAATTAAATGTTATATTGTTTTTATTTTTATTCATTAATTAGCATACCTCAGTATAGTATGTTTTTCTGTACTATTCATATGTTATCATTTATAAATTTCTTTTTTTCTGCATGAATCTTTCAAAATATATGTTTTGAAGTTGTTTTTACTTATTTAAATGATAAGAATTCCAAAGAATAAGTGATTCAATGATTATAGTTGACATCCATTTGATGTTTCCCCAACCATATAAACATCATCAGTGTTTCTTGATGACCCCCGGGCTCCATACCTATAGAATTTTGGATTCCCTATGCCTCTCTCCCACCACCATATTTCATTCCCTCTATATAAATCCCCATATTGTTTTCCACACCCTCTGTCTTTGTCACATCATCAACATTTGACACACTACTTCCCAATCTAATTGGTTCAGAATGAAATGATGCTGTAGTTAGGGAACATGTGGTCACTTATGTTTCATAATATGGATATTTTGAGGGGGATAATTATAGGTACAAATTTTAATGTGAATAAATCTATTTCACATTTATCACTAACAACTACATTTAAAAACAGATAGAAGAAATGTTACTACCGAGACAACATTAACAGTTAATATGTGTGGAGTATGAATGGATTGATGGTTGTTATCCCATTTGATATTTATTGGATCCACATAGATGAATCTATAGGAATATTTGGCTAGATTCTAGACTAGTTGGTGGCTGAGCCGGTGACTCTTCTGATTACAAATTCTGATTGGAGGCATATGCCTAAATTGTGAAAGAATGAGGTGTTTTCTTCCTAGATAAAGTTAATTTTAAAGCATTATGACTTAATTTAATTTCATTATTTAATTAATTTTTTATCTATTAAAAATGATTCTCATTTTATAGATGTTATGCCACTTTATAAACACTGATCTTATCACATGATATTGGATGTTGAAAAATTAGGGTCATAAATGGAATGATTTTAAATAGATAGTGGGGAATGAATTCAATAATACATCATTGAAATCTCACCAGCTATATGATAAGGTACTTGAAGGGGTACCTAGAGAGCAGTGGAAAGTATTTGTTTATAGACACCTCCATGAGAAGAAGATGATATTAAATAATATATTATTATATTAACATCATTTTGCTTATATACATGTATGTGAAAAGGAGATGGCATTTCATAAAATACTATTAATTTACTTGTTATTTATTTCATAAAGTTTCCAGAAAAAATTTATTAAGCCAAGTTAAAAAAATTATCCCCACACCACAAGTTCAAAAAGTGTTTCTAGAAATAGATCCACTATTGTAATATTTAAATTAGTTCAAATATTTATAACATAATATTATATACTGCATATATTAAAATATAGGTTTATTTCTGTTTAATTTTGATAAATAATTTAAAGAACCAAGTCTCCCAGACAGAAATATGGTTGGTTGTTCATACAAAATCTGATGGGAGTTATGTGAATGATCCTATCAAAGAGGTAGTGGTATGATTTTTTTGATTGAAATGGTTCATAAAATCATATTTAATAGTGTAATAAATTATGAAACCAATGATATCAATGCAATTTTTCATTTACTATCATCAAACTATAGTTAACCAAAATATGTGTCATATTTTTAAAAAAACTAAATTAGTAAAAATTTAGATATAAATTCTCTATGTTAATATAGTTTGATAACAAATGTTCTCATTAATATATTCCATAATTCATAGACTAACATTTCATTATTAGTTTTCACTTTTTAATATGTATTACTTTGAAATTGATTTATATTTGACTTATATGTAAAAATAAAAGATCCATGAGATTTCAATCCTACATTCTCCTTCCTGGTCTCCTCGGATAATCCATCTGGTATGGTCCTTGGGAAGGATCATCCTTGTTGCCTGCACAGGATTGGTTTTGGACCATTACCATATGAGATATTTGGAAGGCCGCTGGGAATTAAAATGGAATACACTGTAGGTTGTACTTACTCCCAACCTCTAGATGCTCAGACTTGGTTTCTTGTAATTAAAACAACAATTCAAAAATAGGGGAACACAATCCAATAACAAGTTACTCATATAAAACTATACGATATGATGTTTGTTGCTCTACAGAAACCACTGTTTTAATTACATTAAAATATGACTAGATGTGTCTCGGATGGCATTTCATTGATGTATTATTCCATTTATAAGGAAAATCAAACAATTTCATAATCTTTTAGTACAAAAAAATTATTTTTTCGAAGTTTTAATTTCATATACATCATTTCTTAATTTTTCAATAAAATTGTTATATATGCTTTTGGATAAGGGAGTAAATACAGAGATAGAGAGGAGATAGAGACGATCTTAGTTCATTGGATAGCGAAGGGTCTTAAATTTTGATTTAGTGGTGTTTTTGTATTACAAAAATAATTATTAATAACTTATTGTATTTAATTAGACATATATATTCGTAACTTAAAATTCACGTTTGTCTGATCATTGATATCTATTTATATTTAAATTCATGTTTCTGATTAATATTTTTTCATATGTTTGGTTTTTTTGGTACTGAAAAGTCAAAATTTTTTATCTATTTTGAACATCCTCCTCTATATATTATAAATTATAGTTACATTTTAAAATACCATAATTTTTTTTGACATTTTTAACATCCAAAAAACAGGACTAGATACTAAAATGACCTCTATTAAATATCATTCCATAATATCCTCTAGAAACTAAAACTAAATAAGTTAAAATGACATGGGATGATACTTGATGCCAAGTTTAGTGATAGTATACATAAAACATCAAAAACCATTTAGAGGTTATTTAAACCATAACTAGTTTAATGATTTTTCATAGTTAGATATTCATAGAAATGGCTGCTGTTGGAATTACACTGAATCACCCCGTTTGTGTTCAGCCTGACATAAGAGTTAGGTGGTGGGATATTAAGAATTTCATGAGGAGTATTTTGACTTATGTTATTTGAGGAAACCAAGAGGACTATCTTAATTTATGGTGTAATTAATATTACAAGAGGAATATCATGAGTCAAGGTATTTTAGAGTGGCATGGGGAGTATCTCAACTCATGGTATCATTTGTAATGGATGTTGGGGTTGTAGATATCACATCCCAAAATGTAGTTGACATGGTCCAAAAATATCATGGTGTAGCCATTGATTTTACAAGGGGGGAAATAATGGAAATTAATGGATCAAGAAAGAGTCCCATGACCATATCATGGAACTGATCATGAGTGGGGGTGTGAGGGTTTAACACCCACAATATGGACCAAGGAGTAAAAAACTAGAAAACACAGTTTTGGGCAACTATTCACAATTACGCACAACTAGGCATTGTGTCATGTAATTGGAAACTATTTCATGCAACTTTTCACTAAGTTTCCTAACTTTTTGTTGCATCACACAACACTATGATATGTTTCACAACTTTTTTCTTTATCACACAACTTTTATTGTGGCATGAAAATGAGTTTTCATGAGGCATAATCTACGAGGAAGATATTGAAAAACACCATGTCATGAAACTTGTGAGATTCAGACAAATATATTTTCAAAAAAAAATTGGACTTTACATGAAATTGGGTTCCCCATGGAGAATGTTTTTTGACACTGTATTATGTATAGACTTATGCTTTGATAGAATTCATGGGGTAATTTCATTCATGTTTTGGATTTTGGGGTTGAGTTAAGCACGAAACCCCTATTTTCATTAGATATAGCTTAGGAACATGAATCTTAGAGATCCAACCCCAAATGTTGGGTTGATTCCATATGTATAGAAATTTTTGTTGTGTCATATGACTTAGCCCGTGTCGTGAAACTTTAGGCTGAGTCGCACAACTCTATGAAGTTTCATGAAGTTTCCTTTTTTTGGAGGCTGGCACGTATATGAACAAAGATTATACATTTAAAATTTAATTTCTCAAACAAATGAGTTGTGTGGACATAAACACGGTTTCATACACTTTTGGAAAGTTTCACGAAATTACATACCTTTTTTTTGAATAACCCCAGCTGGCCATTTTAGGGACTCTGACTTAGAATAGTCATAACTTTTAATCTATAAGTATGTTTAGGATCAATGACCATTCAAATAAGAGAATATAAAATTAACTACGCTCCCTGATTAGGGTTTTAATAATTTAGTCCATTCATTTATGAGATTTGTGGAGCAAATAATTGAGTGGGGTTGGTTATTTAATGTTTATACAACCATTTAAATATCATTTTCCCTTATAAATGTTTGGTGGTATTATGCTTGAAAATAAACTATGGTTTATTTTTGTTGATAGAAATTTAAAAATGATTCTTATAGTGATTTTTTTTGTTATATAATGTTTAGTCAGAAACTTATAAGGTGTTTTCCTTTATAACATGTGCATGAAATTTTATCTAACCAAGCCATGGAATGTGAAACCTGATAATGTTTGGGAATTTTTAAAATTATTGGAAATGAGAATATTTAAAATGTGAATCCTTTTATTTTAAATATTTTATGTTTTTAATAAATTTAAATAATAAATAGTAGGACATTATAGAGATTGTGGTGATGAGTATCACTTATATTTATGGCACGAGCTTGTCTATGGGTAGTTGGTCTAGAGAGAGAGGGAGCATGATTACGAGAACCTTGTATATGGGTTGTGATATGTTGATGAGTTTGGATGTACTATACCATGATGAGTTTGGGATGTGACCTTGAGATCGTGGGATGCCGCCTTATATTGTGAATTATTATGACCCCTTTAGGTTTGTGGATCTTTTGAGATGTATAGGACATAGAATGGGTGTCATAGATTATATTTCCAATGATAATGGTTGGGTATATATGGTCATGATGGACATAGAGTAAGTGGCTGGATATAAAATTTTAGATGTTTATGTTATGAGTGTTTTAGATATGTGGGGAATGTAAAGCATCAATAGATGCTTTAGCTTACAGAATCGATGAACATATGGTTCTTTATGGTTTAGGTAAATTCATGGTTTAACCTTGGATCTTTTCTTGGGGAGACACATGAGTTCTTATGATTTTTGGTTTAAGGATGGTTTTTGGTGGGAAAGACCATTCATATTCCTGACTATAATATTCTAAAATTGTTTTTATGTTATGATCAATGTTGACCCTTGGTAGATAAGTCCAGGAATTAAGGATCATGTGTAGATGCACTAGATCATGGAACAAATGTCCGGGGTAGTGGGTGGTAATGTTGTTAGGCTTGAATCTTGAGAAATATCAAGTTAGTTGTATGAAATCATTGAGGATTCCTTATGTATAGAAACACTGATAGGCTAAGAGGCATGGTTAGATTCTTGAGTGGCCAGTTGATCCTAGAATCGGCAATTCATGACATATGGGATCTTGAGACAGTTGAAGTTAATAGTCATAGGGAAGCATGGGACCCTAAGGTTTTTATGATATTGAGGTGGTAAGAGTGTGCTTTTTGTGCATGATAATTTTTGGGTTTAGTGATTGGGTGTCTTGGGAGTAAGAAACCATTGTTTTTTAGTGAGATCAAGGAGGTATACACTAGCAATGCATAGGTCCTATTTTTTTGAATCAGTAAGAAATACCATGTACATTTTCATTTTGTATTGTTTGGGTTTTACAGAAGCTCAATAAATGATGTCACTATAGTGTCATGATGTATTACAGTTCATGACTATTTGGTATAGAGTTTAGAGGTGGTAGTGGGTTTCATCCAATGAGTCCATCGCGGTGTGAGGTGAGTAAGGGTCGATGATAATACTTGTGGGTAGGGAGGCCTAGGGCTATTGAATGGAAGATGAGATATCCTTATAGAGATAGGTGACATTGTGGATGGATTAGAGTGCGGTGGAGAAGAAGAATGGGTTTGAACTAGATGGGGTCATTAGGGGTCGATTAATATATTGATCATGGCTCAAGATGCATGAAATGTGTTGTTTTAGCTATATCCTTGGAGTATATACTTGAGGAAAAGTACAAGTAAATCTATATGGTGGGGAGTGAAACAACAACCATCGGTGGTTAAGGTCCTCTCTATGGATTAGATATTGGTGAATGTCGTGATTATCGTTCTCAGAAGTCGATAATGGGGGGTAGTTGATATTTAATGTTGTCTCCGAGGTGAGAGTAAGATGACCACATCTAGTCTTTGAGTTCAATATTTAATGGTGTGTTGGAAATAGTGTATGGAAGTTACATTAGTGAATCGGTGGTAATGACACTCCTATGGTCCGGAGGGATGTGCCATTTATGGACGTATGACCCTCGTGTTGTAAGGGTTGTGGGAATGTAGAGTTGACTATAGAGTGGTTGTGGTAGAATCAACATACCAGTGTGTAATAAGTGAGATATGCAACTATATTCTTCTTGGAATGAAAAGTAGGAATGAAATTATATGGTGGATTTATATTGATTAATTTCTATGGAACAGTAAGGAATTAAATTGATTTGGGGGTTCTTAGATTGACGCTACATTAGTGTGTGTGGTAGGATACAATGATGTTTTTTGGAAGTTGATGATCTAATCATGGAACCTCACTATGAGTCAGGTATTAACTCTAGTGATCATGTTCGGTAGATCAAAGGATTCCTCCGGGCATGAAGGCATTATGATTGGGTATGTTGGTGATGCGTCAATTGTTGGAACTTAGAATTTGTGGAATCAGTCAGTTGAGGAATGTTAGACTTTCATTCACATAAAAAATTATATTTTTTGAGTTATAAACCACATCCTACATGTCTTTTTAAGATGGAAAATGTATTTAGGGAATCAAAATGGTATTTTCAAGGAAATCCCATTACATTCCTGTTTTTTTCATAGGTGGTGATTATGCATCCATACTAGTTTGGAATACGATGAAAAGGACATGAACTTATGTTTAATTTTTGTTCTAATGTATGTTTAGGTGTGTTAAGTTGGGAACTACATTAAGAACACTACTATAATGTGGGTATATAGTTCAATAAATAAAATCAATTGCATATGGTCTAATGTTTTATAATTTTCTGTTATGAGATATTCCATATGGTGGGTAGCACAATAAGACATGTGTTGAATTATAAAAAACACCTTTTTTGTCTCACGATGGAAGGATCAGGTAATCACCATCATTACGTTTATGTAATTTTTATGAACATTGACTCAAGATATGGAAATTTAAGAGCCTTAGTTTTTGAATTGATCTACGAATCATGTTGAGTGTTCAGAGACAGAACACTTTGAGATGACCATGAATTGACCACCCTAGTAGGTTGGGATGAATGATTGGATGATCACTGAGACTTATTGGGTATGATAAGTGTTTTGGTGGGGTATTTTTAAAACCATGTGTGTATAGAAAAAGCATAATTTTCAGGGGAAATATGAACGTTCATTTGGTGGATAATCCATATTTTGAATCAGGGTTCAAAATGGAATTAGAAACATTTTTATGTCTTAAGGGATGTTTTGGGACATGGTTTGGGACTTGGGAGATACCTCGGGTTCATGGGTGATTCATGGAAATCATTGGGTTATGTTTTTTGAGTTTTGGAAGTTTCTAAATAGGTCATGGTTTGGTGTGCATGGTTTAAGAGAAACAAAGTAGCACCTCAGGTGTGAGGAGGTTTTCAATACCTTTTCTGAAGTTTAGGGTTGATTTTCATGGTCAACACCAATTTCAGGGTTAACCATGAAAGATTTCATAAAAAATCATGTGATTTTTCTCATACATGGGTCTTGTCACACATCTATTTTGTGGTTGTAGACAAACTTTTTGAAATGATGCAAACAAAGGCAATGTCAATTCCTATAGTTGGCACATTTTTTTTCAAACAGTGCAACTCAACTGTATAAGAGTAGTGTACTTATCTAGTTCCTACTACATGGTTGAAACAAGGTTTGAAAAAACATGTGGATAAAGTATAAAACTAATTAAATTTCTATTTTTAAGGTTTTAACCTATTCAATTTTAAGTCATAGACCCACATTTTTTTTATATCCCTCACACACAAGGCCAGCCGACATATCCCTCCACTATCCTTCGATCCTACTTTCATTTGCTGTGGTTGGAACATCATTTTTAGGTGTTATTATGCAAGGATTAACCTACATCAACCATAATTCCTCTCCCCCTTCCTCCTCTCCGTGTTTTGGGTTATTTGTGTAGGGTTTTGGGTGTTGATTTCACTAAGGGATTTTGTAATCGGCAAAGTTTCATGGCGGTTTTGTGTGTCTTGAGTAGGGGATATTCTGAGATGACATCATCACACCATCACACTTCACTTCGATGAAGGTATTACTTGAAAAAAAAATTATAAATTATTTTTCATTAAATAAAATTAAATTGGTTTATGTAATGGTGATGTATGTTAGGTATTTTTCTGATAAGGGTATGGGGAGTCCTCTAGGGACCTCCCTCAAGTGGTCTCTTGAGAATTCATTTAATGATGTGTTCCTGATGAATTAATCATCAATCATCCCATGTTGTTTTATATTCTTTAATCAATTATAATTTGTAATTAATTACAAATTGAATATGGTAGAGTACCAATATTCATGGGTTCGAGTTAGGTGAGGTTTAGAGAGCCTAGGATCCAAATACCGTTCAACGGAGTAAAATGTCTAATGCATCCAAAAAATTTAGTGGTCCATAAATTTTCCCATATTCTTAATTTTCATCAATGTTCTTGTGATGTCCATCTCGCCAGCTTTATAAGTGATGAATTTAGAAATTAATTATGGATTTTAATTGGGGATTACATTATTAACACCCTTTAACATACCATGATTCTCATGGGGAAGCGGTTCCCAGTGGAACACCTTATTAAGAATGTGAACTCAGAAATTGGATAAATGTCATTTTAAGTGGAAATAGAATTTTTTGTGAATATGGAATTTGAAATGGAAATTGAAAATGGTACTTGAAATGGTATTTTAAAATTGGTAAATTGGTTTGGTTGCTGAAATTAAAAAGGTAAAATGGTGTTGATGACATGGGATGGTTATTTTTGAATTAGTTTTTTAAATGGGTGTTTGAGATGTTCTATGGATCATGATTTTTTAAGTGGAAGTGGAAATGGTTTTTGAAATGGTTCTAGAAATTTTAATTTGAACGAATTTCAAATAAAAATGTTTAATGAACCCTTATTCATTTTAATTGGTTATTAAGTGTACTGGTAAATGATTATATGTGTGTAAATTATAGTTTGATGTAAATATAATTTATATTTATTATGATGTGTAAACCTAAGGTGAAAAAAACCCCTGAGTGGAATATTGAGAATTATGGTCAAACCGAGGGTGAACATGACCCATGGGTGGACATTGGGATTAATGGTAAAACATAGGGTGAGTATAGCCCTTGGGTGGATGTTGGTAATTAGGTTAAACCTAGGGTGAAAAATACCCCCCATATGGACTTCGACTAGGCTCTAGGGGTGGGTATATTACCATTAGATTTCATTGTTTAAGCAAGGATGGGTATATTACACCCGATGGAAGATGGGTTAGAAAAATCATTGCAACATGCTCAAAGGCACCCCATTACTTACTAAAGTGGGTATGGACCATTCCCAGGGTAAATTCAGCCATTAGGTTCAAGGTTAATTTTATGATTTTCATTTTAATGTTTTTTTAAAAGGTGAAAAGGTATTTTTTAGCTTGATCACTATTGCATACACTTTGTACTATGTGGTTATATTTAAGGATGTTGATGTTGGTGGACTACAAAGTTATAATCACACCTTTCTCGGGCCACCATGGAACTTGGGTTCCCAAGAAGACACTATTCTCATTCTCATTTATATTTTTTCATGAAGAAATAATTTCGATGTTGATTGGCTTCCAATGTTGGATTTCGATGATGGGACTGGGTAGGACAAGAAAATATTTTATCATTGGCTATTGGACTTAGTTTTATTCTTTTTCTTTTAGTACTTCTTTTTTATGATATACCCATGAGTGATATTTTTGTTATATATGACATTCATTTTATTATATCATCTGATGTTCTATAATTTTATCAAAACATTCCTTGGATGAAATTTATATCTTTATGTGTATCTGATTTATATTATTTACATTGTGATTCACACTCTGATAACAATGGAAAAGCCCCCCCATGGTTACCACACATGCCTATGTTGCTATTTGAATGACTATGGTGTACTTGGAGGTGCGCCTGAGGTCATGTGGTGAACTGGTCTGGTTACTATTCATAGAGTGAGCTGGGATGGGTCATTACATTTATCTTCTTAAAAAGTTTATTCTCTACTTCATTCTTGCAATATTTTATTTTCTTGATGGATTGAAACTTATACCACATTAGTTTGACATATCCATATCCACTTAAATCATCAATAAAAGTAATGAAGTAAGAATACCTACCTCTTTCTTCTATTAAAAATAGTACACACACATCAATATATACCAATTCTAGAAACTCTATATCCCTTTAAATTATCCAACAAAAGGTGAGTTTTTAATTTCTCCTTGTAAACAAGCGTGAAATATATCAAGTGTTTTTTGATCAAAATATTCAAAGTAACCATCTTGAAAGATCATTGTGAAACAATTCTTGTTTACATGATCAAGGCAGTGATTCCAAAACTGGGTGAGGAATGAGCCATACAAACATGATTTTTTACCAATTTAAAGTACTTTTTTCATAATTTAATATATCAATATTGTTGTTTAAATGTGCTATACCATAATTTATACTGTCTTCATAAAATAAACAAAGTTTATATTTGAATATCCAAATAAAACCATTAGTATCTAGATAGGATATAGTAATTATGTTCACGGTAATAGTTGGTACATAATATCAATATTTTAAAACATAGACCATTTTAGTTAGAAACAAAAGGTGGTTGTCTCTAGTAGACAGAGTAACCAACACCACACCATTGGAAACCCATAAATACACCTATCCTATATAAATATTCATATATATACATGGTTCTTATATTTGAATATAGACAAGATAATCAAAAGATATATCTAATAACCAATTGGTAGATATGGTAATACTCTACATGATAAAGAAAGAACACGAAGCTTACCCTTACTTTTTAACTAGGTGTAGTTATTCTTCTAGAAACCTATATTTCTACTTGAAAAACATATTTCATTTTTTTTATTTTCCTATATTTGGATCTTCCCTTTCTTGAAATGATGGTTCTCAAGATCCCTTGATGTGGAATGATTTTTGGACCCCTATACCATGATCTTCCTCTTATTCTCCACAAGGACTATAGGTTTTTCACACCTCATGTCCATTTCAACTTGGAGAATCAATGTATGGATTTCAAAGAGAGACTTATCACAATTTCCCATATTATAATTAATAATGAAACTAGAGAAACTCTTAGGTAGTGATAAAAAATTTATTTATACAGAGCTCATCAGGGATCTAAAATTCCAAGATGTCCAAGTGCTCAATATATCCAATCATCCTGCCTACATGAGCTCTAACTAGCACCGAATCTCCATGATTTCACATGTACAATGCATTGGAGATCTCATATTTCTCCTGTCTCACATTATCTTGATAAAGATCATGAATACAATATGTGATTCTATACACATCTATATCCTCATGTTACTTTAAAATATCATTTTAAATAAATGATAACTTGAAAAATTGGACATTTTTTTCATCATCCAAATTTTTTATATAGATATAAAACTGTTCCTCACTATCCCCTTTATTGGGAACCATGACAATGGGATTTTTTAGTACATATAATTTCAATTGATGGTGTTATATATTTCGTCAGAATCTATACCATTCCTAGAAATTCAGACACATGAGGAGGTTATCCTTATCTATTAAGGATCATAATAATATAGTTGAAGTTTTGTAGGTTGAAATTTCTAAAATAAATAGGTGAAGAATTTTAGTACATGACCTGGATTACAAAATTTAGATATTGTTTTTGAATTAATCGATCTCCCATTGTTTTATAGAAACCCAACATACATCCCCATTGGTTTCAAAATTTTCTTTCACATGGATATTGTAATGGAAAGGCTCTTTATACCCCTTCTCATTAACCAAGAGAAGGAATATTCAGTTACCTAAATATATATAGGTAGGTGTAACTCACAAAATTAATTTATCCACAACTCCTTGATCTCTTGAGTGGACTCTATCTCTACCACAAAATTTACACCATGTATAGTGAGTGATACTCCTCTTGACTTATAATTTGTTAATTAAACCAAAAACCTTATTTAGAACACCCCATAAAATGGTAGTGTCCTTATGAGGGTGGGATCAAACACTATGATCTATTGGTTCTATGATAAATTAGATAATGGAATTCTATACCAAATTAATATTTTATTTTGTGGGATTTTTTCATTACGGGTAAATTTCCCACATTATCTTGTTATTTGATTGTCAATATTATGTAGATTTTACTTACATCCCTACAAGAAAATCACTTATTTGTGGTGGTTTAAACCACTGCCAAATGTTTCTTCAATGGTTTAAAAAACCACCCCTAAAGTTGGTGCTAGCATCTTACCCATGACTGTTCCATCAATTTAGCAGCAGTTTCTACTAACCCTCACAGAACATATATTTAACGACGATTTGTTTCATTTTAGTGGTGGGTTTCCATCCAAAACAATTTTTAGGATTTAGCAGCAGTATAAACAATCGCCATATCCTAATTATTTTTTTACTAGAAAAACATGAAAAAAAAGGAAAAAAATGGATGCTAAAAAATAATATTGAATATTTAGTAGTAGTTTAAATTGAATTAATATGCTACTTTTCCAAAAAATGAAATTGTTGAATATTAATCCCCATAACAACACTAAACCATGGAAGAAAAAAAAAACAATGTAAATTGGAAAAAACATTTATAAACCATCCCCCAAAGGTATTTAGAACCATTAATAAAAATATCAACATTACTTTCACAATTCATGAATAACTATATCATAACATTAAATGTTTACCAATTAACATAATATTCTTCAAATTACATAAGCACTCTGAAATAAAATATTATGAAATGTAAGGGAAATGAAAATATCCCTACCAGACACCACAACATGGTTTTTGAATCACCAAATCAGTGTTAGTTTATCATAGGTTTAGTTTTAAATAATCTTTAAATCCAAATAGATCACTAAACACTATCTGATGAACGTTTCTCAACACCCTCCCCATCTCCATATCCACTTATTACTACCATCACCTTCATGATGATTATATTTAAAATTAAACAGTGTTGTATATTTATATTTAAACATAAAACCAATAAAAGTTTGTGAATGAAATGACTTCGAAGTTGTGTGATTTACCTTATCAACACCACCCATTGTTGAAATATCATTTGGGACAAATTGATTAATATTATAATATAAATCAATAAACACTTTGTGAAAAGTGGATATATGAGATCTCTATTCCTGAATTGTTCTTTACATAGAAATAATATCCCTTTGAGAAACTGAAGGTAGGGTGTGACTACAACCAAGAGTAGATGCAGTAAGGACCCGACCCCAGTTTCCCAGAGCCGATGCCTTATTTGATTAAATTATCATACATACAAGGAATACGAATCCTGAATTACCAAGTAGTTTAGTAGCTTTTGGAAACAAGATACATAAATAAGTTTAACATTACATCGTAAAGGGAAATACAACACTAATTTATTCCACTAGCAATATTATGTCTCCTAGATTATGCTTGCAAGTCATTAATAATTTACTTCTTCATGTCCTTTAAAAAATGAAACATAAAGAAGGGGTGAGCTCAAATTCTCAGTAAGAGTAAGAAATACAGCGTAAGATAGCATCAACATAACACATGGTGCATAATTGAAAACACATGCCTTCAATAATAAACTTGCACACATTATGGAAGGAATATGAGCTGAGTAAATAATTCCATAATAAAACATAATCATGGGTATTCCACTAGTATAATAACCACATGAACATTCAATTACTATCTTCGTAATGAGGGAAGTTTATATACTGTACATTCTGAAACATTTTTTCAAGGCCTCAGCCAAGACATCTAATGATTAAGGCCTCGGCCAAACTCCATATAACACATTGGGAAAGGCCTCGACCAATTCCATGTCTATTTGTCTAATAAGACCTACCGATGCATAGAGAAGCTATAGAGGGCCCCGCCCATCACATAATAAGTCCAATTAATTCCTCATATGAGCGGGGATAAAGATAAACAACATACACATTCATATTGAAACTATCAAATGAAATGTAACAATCTTTCCCCAATCATTAAACACAAAACACTAACCATTCTTAGTAATATGGTGAATGGTATTAGGATAGCTCATCCACCATAGAGTTATTCATAAACCATTAAATAAAATCTGTTAGATGACATTATAAATGATTAAGCCCAATAATACATCAGAAACAACAAGAGTGTTGAATCAAACGAAAATACTCTTATAAAATCATTAATCAATATTGAGATTAATACTCTTCTATTTTGAAAATAAGGGTCCTTTTTTAAAATATTTCTATAAAACCAGAAGTAATGTAAGATAGTATTTTCATAATAAAATGAGTGTTTTTAGAAAGAAAATGGTTTAATAAAACCGATTATAGAGTGCCCTTGAAAATAGATATGAATTTGAGAAATTCCGTTGAATCGGGCTGGTATTTTGGAAATAGTTTTGAATATTTCATTAAAAACATGTACCAATACATAAAATAGGGAAGGAATATGGTTGGTGTACATATATAGAATACTCAAACAGAATTTATGATGAGTACATAACTATATATAAGAATTTAATTGAGGTAATTAGACAATGAAAGTAACCCGAATGAAAATGGAAGTTCCGGTGGAAAACCCTTACCTTAACTATGAACATGTTCCTCTCTTGTACTGAAACTCCTGGAATATGAAATTATACTTATTAATAAATTATTTGAGAACCTATTATACATGTATTTAGTTTATCATAATTCTTTTTAGCTCATTTATGTATTTATTGCTAAGTTATTGAGTTGAATTGCGTCGTTCTGGAGTGTTTGTTTTCCTTATTCTTCATAATCGGTTCACTTGCTCTTAAGTAGTGAAGTGGTATGGATGTAAAACTCCAGAATTTAAATTAAATATTATTTATGAACATCCAGAATTGTTAATGTCCATTTCTATCATTTGGTTATATGGAATGAGGATGAATCATTAAATGACAATCACTTTGGTTATTTGGCGGTATTTGGATTATTATGAACTAGTTTTGTCGCATAAATTAATAATATGTACATATACTAGTTCCTGATTATTAATTTGGTTTTAATACATATTTTATAGTATGGTTCAACCATAAATATGGTTACATGACTGGTAATTAAGGAAATATTGAATAATTAAACTTCTTCATCCATGAAGGTTATAAATTAGAACCTCATGGACGTTGATTTCATTTATAAAAATAAAAGGGAGGGAGTAAGAATATTGATGATGGTTCTTCCATTCACATGATATAAATCCAGTATATAGATGATACTAGAGTTATAATGGTCATTTTGATAGAAGAGGTGAGGAGGGGATAACAAAATATGATAAATTCAAATGAAACTAAAAGAAAAAGAAGGGTGCTTTACCTCTTCAAATAACTTCCTCGAGAACCTCGTTAAGGGATGAGATTTTGGTCTTTTGGAAAGACCAAGAGCTTCCTGGTCGTGGGGAGTGACTAGGGAAGGGTATTTGGGAAGAAATTTGAGGATATTTAAGGCTTATAGGAGTGAAGAGAAGAGGGATAGGTGATGGGTTTTTATAGTGGAGGAGAGGGGTAAATTTTGAATATTTAATTCATTATTTTATTATTTCCCTCAAGAAAACCAATAGTGTTGTTTGATGTGACCCCTAATATTAATAAGTGCATGTGAGTTCGAACCAAATGGCATTACATCAGTTGTGATGTCATGAATAGTGTATTTAACTGACAATTTGTATATACTGTATTTTATCGTATTTCACTATTCATAAAAAATTCTAGAATTTCAGAAAAATACCAAGAATTTACCCCAACCATTTTTGACATGTAGAATTAAAAAATGAACTCAATTTTTCAAAATTAATTTTCTAAATATTATTAATTTAACTTTTAAATAAAATCATAGTTAATTCAAAAAATAACAATTTTAATTGTGCAATTAGTTTTATTTCACATTGAAAATTTAATTAAGATCTCATTATCTTATTGCCTTAAGAAAATAAAATAATACAATTATTTTCTATTAATAAGGTTCAAATTTTTATTCATAAGGGTATGTTACTATTCCCCAAAAAATCAAGTTTGTTCTATCAGACTCTAAATGACTTACTTATCACAAATCTAGATGACCATTTTTTGAAATTAAAAACAACGAAGAGGAAAAGTTGAGTTTAACTTCTAGTTTATAAAATCACTCAATATTTATTTTCAAAAACACTGGGTGTTACATTATTACCCAATTCAGAAATTTCTCACTCAAAAATTTCATTTTACAATCTAGGTCAAAAAGTGGTGAGGGTACTTTTCCATCATTGCTTCCTCCTGTTCCCATGTTGCCTCTTAGTACTTATGGTTTCGCAATAGTACCTTGACCAGATGAGTAGTCTTGTTGCGCAGAACTTTGTCTCTACGATCCAAGATTTTCACTGGTGGCTCCTCATAGGAAATATCATACTCCAAATGTAACACCTCTTAAGAGAGTACATGTGAAGGGTCTGGTATATACTTCTTTAAGAGGGATACATGAAAGAAATCATGTACTTTCGACATGGTAGGAGGAAGTGCCAGTCTATAGGCCATAGTTCCAAATCGATCAAGGATCTCGAAGGTGCTGATATACCTGGGAAATAGCTTTCCTTTAATCCCAAACCACATGACCTTCTTCCATGGAGATATGCATAGAAATACCAGGTCTCCAACTTTGAACTCAATGTCTCGTCAACGGTTATCTGCATAACTATTTTGTCAACTTTGATATTCCTTGATATGATGCTGAATGGTTTTAAACTTCTACACAATTTCATCAACCAATTAAGGTCCTAGAAGATTTTTCTCACCGGATTCATCCCATCACGCTGGTGTTCTACAACTTTTCCCATAAAGGGATTTATATGGTTCCATTAGGATGCCCGAGTGGAAACTGTTGTTGTAGTAGAATTCAACCAGTGGAAGATGTTGGTCCCATCCTCCGTTGAATTCCGTAGAACATGCTCTCAACATGTCCTCCAATGTTTGAATAGTCTGCTCAGATTTTCCATCATTTTGAGGATGATAGGCTGTACTGATGTTCTATTCAGTACTGAAAGCATATTGGAGACTTTTCTAGAACATTGAGGTGAATCTAGGATCACGGTCAGAAACAATAGAGAGTGGTACTCCATGTAGCATTACCACTACTTTGATGTAAATCCATGCAAGTTTATCCAATGAGACGTCCTCTCGAATCACGATAAAGTGAGATTTATTTGTAAGACGATCCAAAACGACCCATATAGAATTGTTTCCTCTAGATGTACTTGGAAGTATAGTGACAAAGTACATGGTAATGTCCTCCCACTTCCATGATGGTATGAGTAGTGGTTGCATTATCCCCTTAGACTTTTTCCTCTTAGCGTTCACTTGTTGACATACCAGACACTTTGATGTATATTCATCAATATCCCTTTTCATATTGTCCCACCAAATGTTTTCTCAGAGATCTCAATACATCTTTGTGCTACCAGGATGTATAGAGAAACTAGAGCTGTGAGCATCATCAAATAGTTCTCTCTTTAGATCAGGAATAGCGGGAAAACAAACCCCCTACCCGAATTTCAAAATGCCACCTTCATATGAGAAGTCAATCAACATCCCATCATTTATACCTATAATTTTCTTTTAAAACTCCTCATCATCATCCTGAGAACTTTTTATCCTCTCCAGTAAAGAAGGTTGGGAAACCATTTGAAAAAGTAGTGATGTGTTACCTTCCTTGATAATTCCGATATCCATCTTTACTAGATCCATGAACATAGGATCCCTTTCAACTCTCATCTGGTTCAGAATTCCATGGACCATTCTACTCAAAGCATCTGCTACCTTATTTTATTTCCCCATGTGGTAGTGTATTATGCAATATTAATATTTGAGTAGCTCAATCCACCTCCTTTGTCTCATGTTGAGTTCTTTCTATGAGAATATATATTTCAAACTCTTATGATCTGTATATATCTCACATTTTTCTCCGTAGAGGTAATGTGTCCAAATCATCAAAGTAAAGATTACTTCTTCTAACTCAATATCATGACTTGGATAGTTTTTTCATGCATTTTTAGCTGCCTAGATGCATAGGAAATCACTCGATCATTCTGCATAAGGACACAACCCATTCCTTTCTTTGATGCATCCCTATAGATAACAAACCCATCATTCACCGATGGTAGGGTTAGGATTAGAGAATTCACTAACCTCCTCTTCATTTCTTCAAAAAATTATTCACATTCCTTTGACCATACGAACTTAACCCATTTTCGTGTATTCTTGGTCATTGGGATGGCTAAACGAGCGAAGTTATGAACGAAACATTGATAATAACCTTCTAAAATAATAAAACTACGTACCTCAGTTACATTCGTTGGAGTAGTCAATTCTTGCACAACCTTTTTCTTCGTAGGATCTATAGATATTACATCCTTAGAGACAATGTGGCCTAGAAAGGCAATAGATTGGAGCCAGAAATCACAATTGCAAAACTTCCCATATAATACATTTCTTCTCACAGTCTTTAGAATAGTGCACAAGTGATTTTCATGTTCTTTATAGCTTTTAAAGTACACCAGGATATCATCAATAAAAACCACCACAAAGTAATCAAGTTATTACATGAAGACTCTATTCATCAAATCCATGAAAACAGATGGTGCATTAGTTAGTCCAAAAGGCATTACTGTAAACTCGTAATGCCCATACCTAGTTTGAAATGCTGTTTTTGGAAACTCTTATTTCCCCACATGTAACTGATGATATCCAGATCGGAGATCAATCTTCGGAAAATATTGGGCTCCATGAAGTTGATTGAATAAATAATCAATTCATGGCATAAGATACTTATTATTTATTTTAAATACATTGATTTCCCAAAAATCAATGTACAACCTCATAGAACCATGTTTCTTCTTAACAAAAAGAACAGGGGCTCCCCATGGAGAAACGCTAGGGTGAATAAATCCTTTATCACTCAATTCCTCTAGTTTTTTCTTTATCTCCACTAACTCCATAGTGGACATTATATAATAGGTCTTTGATATGGGCCTTGAACCAGGAATTAAGTCAATGTAAAACTCAATTTCCCACTCTGGAGGTTGTCCAGGTAAATTCTCTAGAAAGTCATCAATATATTCTTGCACAATAGGTACATCTTTTATTTGAAAATTATTTTCCTCGCCCATAGTTATTTCGTTTTCATCCTCCCGAATAGTTGAATTTAGTTGAACTACTGGGGGTGGATCTAGATAAGAATCAGGTGGTGACATTTCTTCTCTAAAGATAAGGTACTCCTTATCATCATCGAAAATTGTATCCTCCTTCTTCATACAATAAATGTTTGCATCATAGTCCAAAAGCCAATCCATACAGAGGATTATATCAAATTCAATCATGGGTATGAAAATGATATCAACATATAAAGAAAATATATGTGCCCTAATAGGAACTAATTCAATAAACCATGTTGCAATGATACTTCCCTTAAGAGATTTGACGGACAACTCCCTTGTCAAATCAAATTGGAAATAACTATTTTTCTTAGAAAACTAGGAAGATATAAAAAATGCGATGATCCAGAATCAAATAAAGCATTGTCTAAGTTTGATGAAATGATCAAAGTACCTGCCACCACATCATTTAGAACTTCAACCTTTGTAGTTGAGATCACATAAGCTTGTCCCCGCTCCCTTGGCCTTTTCTGTTTCATATTTCCTTGGAGCTTTGGACAATCATTAGCATTGTTTCCCATATTCCGACAATTATAGCATTGAACATTAGTGGCCTCTTTCTTCCCAACACAATCTCCAGCAAGATGGATTTTCTGACCACGTTTGTAGAATACTTTTTTCCCATTAAGCATGCACCAGGGTGTTTCCTAACACAATTATCACAGGGTGGAAATTCAACTCTTCCCCTCTTCCCTATTTCCTTATTCCCTTTCCCAGAGTTCTCAGTAGCAATCTTCTTTCTTTCTTTCCCTTAAAGTCATTAGACTTAGAGAATTTTTTTTCTTTCTTGATAGCACATGAAAGTATATCCTCATATGATGAAATACTTTGGGATACCACTTCCCGCCAGAGGAATGGCTTTAGGAAATCAATGAATTGATCTGTTTTGATCCTTGTATTTATTATGTAGTCCATAGCTTGTCTTGCTAACCTTGGGAAGTTAGCTTCATAATTTGCAACACTATCATCTTCCTTCAACCTCAGATTCAAGAATTGTCTCTCCATATCCACTCTCTTTTCGTGAGGAAAGTATTTCTCTAGGAAGATTTCTTTAAAATATCCCCATTCCATCTCTTCTATTTATTCCTCCACCATTGTGTTTTGGATTAATGACCACCACTGATCTGAATCTCCCGATAGACGATAAACTACCATGATGACCCTCTCTCTTTCATTACATCCCAAAGCAAGAAATATCTTCTCAAGGGAACTTATCCACTGCTCATCTAAAAATGGGTTTGTAGTCCCATTTAATGATGGAGGTTGTTGTCACGTAAAGAGATCTAGCATAGCTCCTCCACGTGGTGGATCTGGATGCTCCATTCAGGAAAGGTTTTTATTCATAACCTTAGTAAGTTGTCCTAGTATAGTAATGAGTTTCTCAACACCAATCACAGCACCAGAGCCTACATCATTATCTTGCATCTGAAGAAAATCCCAACAGGGGACATGCACATTCATGCGGTTTCGGTTCCTTCCACTAGGCGCCATTTCTAAATAATGGAATACACTAGATTATGGTATGAATCCTAATTTATAATCTCAATATAGGAAAATACTAAGTATAAATTGAAATTCTATGCATAGGTAATCTCTTAATCATAAAAATGGAATCTTTAAGGAAAATTTTACATTTAAATCCTTCATAATGGCTTGCAAAGAAAATGTGAATTATCCTAAGCATATCCCCCAGGAGTGTCGTAACCCAGAGTGCAGCAAGGCCTATTGTCATACACTAGGATACCCCGAGTCAAGCTCAAAACTCCTTGTTAGAGCTTTCACTCCTAGGTATATTTGTTCGAGAACTACCTCTACCTGCTCGTATCCAGATAGGGATGTATTTCTTGAATGATCCACATAATCTATTCATTACCAATATACTAGGATTTTCTTGTATATTTATCCTCAAATACTAACTTAGGAATTCTTCCCTAATCTACATTTCCATGTTTTCTACAAAACTTGCTCTGATATCAACTGTAAGTACTTGACCCTAGTTGCCCAAAGCTGGTGCCTTATTTGATTACATTGGCATACATACAAGGGATACTAATCCCAAAGGACCAAGTAGTTTAGTATCTTTTAGAAACAAGATACATAAATAAGATTAACATTACATTATAAAGGTAAATACAACACTAATTTATTCCACTAGAGACATCATGTCTCTTAGATTGTGCCTGAAAGTTATTCATAATTCACTTCTTTATGTATTGTGAAAAATGAAACATAAGAAAGGGGTAAGCTAAAACGCTCAGAAAGAGTAAGCAATACAGTGGAAGATAGCATTAACATAAGACATGGTGCATAATTGAAAGCACATGCCTTCAATAATAAACTTGCACACATTATGGCAGGAATATGAGCCGAGTCAATAATGCCATAATGAACCATAATCATGGGTATTTTACTAGTCGAATAACCACATTGACATTAAATTACTAGATTCATAATGAGGTAATTGCATATGTCATACATTCTAAAACATTTTTTCAAGGCCTCAGCCAAGAAGTCTAATGATTAAGGCCTTGGCCAAAATCCATATAACACATTGGGAAAGGACTCTGCCAATTCCACGTTTATTTGCCTCATGAGACCTACTGATGAATAAAGGGGATATAGTGGGCCCCACCCATCACATAATAAGTCCAATGCATTCCTCATATGATCGGGGATAAAAATAAACAACATATACATTAATATTGAAACTATCGTATGAAATGTAACTATGTTTCACAAATCATCAAATATAAAACACTAACCATTCCGAGTAATATGGTTAATGGTTCTATGATAGATCATCCACAATAGAGTTAGTCAAAAACCATTAAATCAAATATGTTATATTACTTCATAAATGGTTAAACCCAATAATACATAAGAAACAACAAGAGTGTTGAATCAAATGAAAATACTCTTATAAAATCACTAAGCAATCTTGAGATTAATACTCTTCTATTTTGAAAATAAGAGTTCTTTTGGAAAATATTTTCATAAAACTAGTAGTAAATTAAGATAGTATTTTCATAATAAAATGAGTTTTTTTATAAAGATAATGGTTTTCAAAAAAAAATAATTATAGATTCCCCTTGAAAATAGATATGAATTTGAGAAATTCCCTTGAATCAGGCTTGTATTTTGGAAACAGTTTTGAAAGTTTCTTTTAAAACATGTAACAATCCATAAAATAGGGAAGGATTATGGTTGGTGTAAATATATATAATAGTCACACATAATTAATGAGGAGTAAATAACAATATATAGTAATTTCATTGAGGTAATTAGACAATGAAAGTAACCCTAATGAAAATGGAAGTTCGGGTGGAAAACCTTTACCTTACCTCCGAACATTTTCCGCTCTTTTACTTAAGCACCTGGAATATTAAATTATACTTTTTAATAACTTATTTAAGAACCTATTATACATGAATTTATTTTATCATAATTATGGTTAGTTTATTTATGTCTTAATCGACAAGTTATTGTATTGAATTTCGTCGTTCTAGAGTGTTTGTTTTTCTAATTCTTCATAATCGGGTCACTTGCTCTTAAGTAGTGAAGTGGTATGGATGTAATACTCCAGAATTGAAAATAAATATTATTTTTGAACATACATAATTTTTAATGTCCATTTCTATAATTTGGTAACATGGAATGAGGAGGAATCATTAAATGACAATCACTTCGATTATTTGGCGGTATTTGGATTATTATGAACTAGTTTTGTCACATAAATTAATAGTTTGTAAATATAATGGTTCTGGAATATTAATTAGGATGTAATACATATATTATAGTCTAGTTCAACCATCAATATGGTTTCATGACCAGTTATGAAGGAAATATTGACGAATGAATCTTCGTCATCCACAAAGGTTATAAATTGGATCCTCATGGACGTTGATCTTGTTTATAAAAATTAAAGGGAGGGAGTAAGAATATTGATGATGGTTCTTCGGTTCACATGATATAAATCCAGTATATAGATGATACTACAGTTATCAGGGTCATTTAGACAGAGGGGGTGAGGAGAGTATAACAAAAGAAGATAAATTCAAATGAAACTAAAAGAAAAAGAAAGGTTCCATACCACTTGAAATAACATCCTCAAGAACCTCCTTAAGGGAAGGGATTTTCATCGTTTGTCAATACCAAGATCTTTATGGTCGTTGGGAGTGACTAGGGATGGTTATTTGGGCAGAAATTTGAGGATCTTCATGGATTAGAGGAGTGAAGTGAATAGGGATTGGTGAGGGGTTTTTATAGTGGAGGAGAGGGGTAAATTGTGAATATTTAATTCATTATTTTATTAATTCCCTCAAGACAACCAATAGTGTTGTTTCATGTGACCCCTAATAGAAATAAGTTCTTTTGAGTTCAAACCAAGTGGCATTTCATCACTTGTGATGTAATGAATAGTGTATTTAACTAATAATTTGTATATTCGGTATTTTATCGTATTTCACTATTCATCAAAAATTCTAGAATTTCAGAAAAATCCCAAAAATTTAACCCTCCCATTTTTCAACGTGTAGAATTCAAAAATTAACACCATTTTTCAAAATAAATTTTCCTAAAATTATTAATTTAAATTTTAAATAAATTCATAGTTAATTCAAAAAATGACAATTTTAAAGGTGGAATTAGTTTTATTTCACACTGATAAATTAATTAAGATCTCATTATCTTATTGCCTTAAGAAAATAAAATAATACTATTATTTACTATTCATAAGTTTCAAATTACTATTCATATTACTATTCATAATGGTATGTTACTATTCACAAAAAAACAAGTTTGTTCTATCAGAATCCAAATGACTTACTGATCACAACTATAGATGACCGTTTTCTTGAAATTCAAAACATAGAAGAGGCATATATGAGTTTAACTTCTATATTATAAAATTGAATCAATATTTATTTTCAAAACCTTGGGGTGTTACAGATACAGCTGAAATCCTTAATGGCCGGCCAAATACCTCAAATGGCAATGATCCCAAACCCGTCTCACACACTTTGCAAGGATTCTCCTTCCCAAGGACTTTACCGATTGGGTCATCCTGGTAGATTGATAAGGACTATGTGAGATTGAAATCCCATAGTAATTTATTTTTTACCTAAAAATCATATATCATTCATATTAGAAGTAATAAAAATATACAAAGTGACAACTGGCAATAAGTTATTACCATGAAAAAATAATTCATACCCCAACTTCTTTGGTAGGATCATTAACATAACTCCCATCAGATTTTGAATGAACATCCAACCATAGTTCTGTTCAGACGATTTGGTTCCTTAAATTCTATAACTTCATTAAAAAAATATAAATCAAAAATTTAATATATGAAAAAGATGATATTTTCTTATAAATATTTATACTATTGAAAATATTACCAAAGTCAATCGGCTTCTGGAAAATATCTTTTACTCGGTAGTGTGAGGGATGATTTTATTAGCTTGAATCGATGAAAATTTCCTTGAAACAACCTAAAAAAATATCATGTAATTTAATAGTAATGTATTAAATTTCATATCCTTGTCATATGCATGTATAAATCTATAAATAGATTAATATAATAATATATTCTTAAATACAACACCATTCTCATGACGATGGCTATAAAAAACATTTTAATTGATCTCAATGCACCCCTTCATCTACCTTATCATACAGTTACTTGGTTCTCAATGATGTATCCTTGAATTCATTCCATAATCTTCATTTAAAATCCTTCTATTTCTTTCCAAAAAATTTCAATGTCCTCTTCCATGCTATATGATTAGAAATTGTAATGTGGAAAAACTTTTTTACAATGAGAATCAATTTTAAAATATTAGAATATAATAACCTAATGACATTAAATTACAGTATAATGTATTAAAATTACCTTTGTCTGGGAATCAATTTTTTTTCAATATCGAGGCATATGGCTCCAATTATCATACATAATCAAGAGGGTAACTAGCTCTTTCTCCAGTTGACCTAGAATATATCAAAATAATCTGACAAAACATCCGTAGGGACACCATAGTATTCACATGGGACAAATATCTTTAGTCCTTTCAAATTATAGACATCGTAACATTCCATATTTCGCTCCATTGTAGCACTGTTTCCATATTTTATGAAAAAAAAACAATTAGTAGTATACAAAAGTGAAATAATTTTTTTTATATTAAAATTTTTACCTATAACTATCACACTCCAATATCCTCATGAAGAAAAAGGAGTGATGATATGATCCCCCACTACTGAACCTGCTGAATGGGTAGGCGTTGGTTGAGCTAATGATGGGACGACGAATAAGGGTGTTCTAGAAGATGATATAATGGAGGGTGTGAGAGACAGTTTAGGGGGCCAAACAGAGTTAATCTCAGATGTTGATGGGAGGGAAACCAATGGGTCACCATTTGTTAGTATAGTCTAGGAAACTTCGACTTTGAGTCGAATGGGGTTAGTAAAATGAATCCTCCTTGTTATTCCCTTCATTTAATCTAATAATATATGCAATGTCAATGGTAGTAACTGCTATAAAAAAATATGTGAATTGTGAATTTTCAATATATGCAACTTATGATGCTTTAAGTCAATAAAAATGGAGACGCTACTTCAATACTCATCATATAACTTCACATATTTTAAAATTTGAAGGATTGTATCTTTATCCCTATTTTTCATTACAAAAATTGTCAGAGTATAATTTTCATTCTCATATGGCCAGAGATAACGCTTTTTGTTCATTGTTTGTAAGACTTTCTGATCATTGAGCTATTCCATCTATTTTCCATGCTCATTAAAAAAATATAAAGATCAAATTTTCACAAAATTTATATTCAATATGAATAATATCAAGGTTACGCCCCAAAAAATTAAATTCATAATATGGATGTTTGAATAATATACTTTTTTTTCATCCACCATTGCATTATAATTTCACTTGACAACACACTTCAAACTTGTTTCCCACTATCATTAAAATGAGGAACTTTTACAAATTTTCTTTCAACATTTCCATGTTGTGAAAGTATTTCAGAACCTGTCAAAAAATTTGTAAGTGTTCTTCGATCAATAAAACCATTGAATTTTAACTTGTTCAACCAAAATCTATGATATTAATTGGGAAATCTTCGATTAGAAAATAAGTACCATTTCTTACTGTAAGGTAGTCATTTGGGTTCAAAATCAATGTTAGAAACATGACAATCTAAACCTGTGTATGTGTTACAACTAGAAACATTCCCTTGTCCAGTGAAGTCACTAATTGTCTACAATAAGTAATATTTCATTTTGAACATTGTTCTAGAAGATGCAACATACGTCTAAACACTGTTTCTATAGAACATTTATAATTATTCAATAAGATGTTGTATGTGTACATAAATATCATTTCAAAGAATTTGTTTTCATGGAATAATCATTAAAATGATAAAAGACATTTGATTCCTATATATCCACATCGGCATATTGTAAGGGATCAAAACATCTATCTGAATGCTATAACTGGTGCTCAAAGACCCAATTGGGATGAATCCATCAACAACCAATCCCAATCACAAATTACTAGGATCAGATGTGTCATGACCCCCTCCCCACAAAGTGTACCTCTCCTAGGCCGACAAAGTGAAAAGGGTGTTAATGACCCCCGAGTCCCGCCTCCAGTAGGCCCCGAGTTGGCGACTAGCACTGAGGGTATAATAAACACACAGATGGGAGGCATTACCCTCTAAGAGAACACATGCGGAAGAAAGAGATAAGATAGATACCAACCAAATCCAACTCCGAATTGAAATATCAAATAAACCCTTGTACATATAGAAATTTCATGCAAAAGTACTACAACTGAAGGGGAAAACTACAAGTACCAAAAATAATGTAAAACGGCAGCTACCGCAAGCCCAAACAACTCCTCCAACCACAAGCTCGTAGTAACCAGCTTAATCTCCAACCTGCTCCAAGTGACCTGAAAAACAGTTTATATATGCGTAGGGTGAGTATAACAGTATACTCAGAAGGATCCTCCTGGAAGCCTCTCATGAAAATGTAAAGAAAGCATGCTAAATCATAGTGAACAACATCGAAACTAACTCATCCCCTAAGCAGGTATACTATGTCCCCAACCTCACCATGGATACTCTTACCAAGTAATGCATGAAAGAATATATCATATAGGAAAAGATATCAAGGGTACCCTACTACTAATTCCCCACTGGTTTTCTGCTATTCCAAATGACATACGTCCTATGCATCTCTCTCCAAAGGTTTGCCCGTATACACCTGGGCTAAGCTCCATAATCTGCACCACATGCACCACAAGGTTTGCCCGTAGACACATGGGTTAAGCACCACACCATCCTCACAACCAATAGTAACCGGGTAGTTTCCGGGAGCCACCACAACCCACATAACGTGTATCATACGTCGGGTATTATACCTCATGCCATTACAGCCCATACGCCGAGTAAGGATCCTCAAGCCATCACAGCCTATACACGTTACACCTATAGTAGTCCATAGGATACTATATCCAGAATATATGTGTGGAAACAACCACAAGCCATTAAATCCCTCTACACACATAAATGGGGAAAACTAACCGCTGCGCCAATGGCACTAGTATCTACTAGGAGAAGAGAGCGGGGCTAAAGGGGGTAGTCTTCCATTCAACCTCCCATCATAATTTTGAGGAAAACACCCCCCAGGGCTTAGAATCCCTGAGATGCCAGTTTCCCTTACTGACAGGGTGGAGTAGCATATAGAAACACAAAAATTATAGAATATATAACTCACAACCACACTATGGGCATAACCTAGTCTTAGTCTCAACTACAGCTAACGTCTCTCGGACTCCGGGCTGCTATTTCCAAGACTAGGTATCCTATAAGCACACAACCAATTAAATAACTTCATTAGGTTACATCATTCCCTTTTTCATCAGTTCCAATTTACGTTAATTAATTATTTTCACATTAATTAAGCATGAACACAACCACATTAAACTTCATTGGCATCACATTCAAAAACAGTTGTTCCTTTAAAGATTCAACATCACCTTTAAATTACAGCATCTCCATCCCTGTGGATCATCTCCATTTAATCAATATTTCATTGTAGAAATTACTTTCCCATATTCCCATGCATTCTAGAAAAGCAACCTATGCTACTAAACACAAGGGATCTCAACACGGTGATTATATGTACTAGCCGTCGAGTATTTGCCGCCTATAGCAAGAGAGTAGACCCATCCTCCCTCGAGAAGCTGGACACTGAATGCACGTGGCATACCCCGTGCGTCTTCGCCTCCTTCAGAAGAAGGGTAAGCAAGAACATCTTCCTTGAGCAGTGGGGAAAAGTAAAGTAGATAAACATTCAATCAAAGTCAGCACGCATCCGACAAACACATCCATCCCATTCCACCATCACTTGTGTCCTCCCTGACATCCACATGCATAAACCGATGCATCACACCACTCTAGGCGTCATCCGCTGCCATAACCACAAGGCCTCCATGCCTCCACATATCACAACACCCTCCCAGGGTCACAGCACAACACAAGATATCACAACAACCCTCCAGGGTCACAGCACAGCACAAACAGCAGGAAAACAAACATCACATCAAATGGGATCTTGGCCCTTTAACAAGGCATCCAGCCTTCATACATAATAATCACTCATGGCTCTAAAGCACAAGGCACCCGGCATTACAAACATGAGGGTAACTAAGAACCCTACCAGGTGTTATATTTTATCAACCAAACAGTTCTTTAATCCCTCTTGAATTAACAGATTCAATTCATAGGTTCCAATTCCGGGAAACCTAATCAGTAAGCTATCAAAAAATATTTAACATGCTTACTATGCCAATTTTATTAACATCAAAACAGAACAACTACAACAACATAAACAACCGAATTCATTTACATGCCTCATTACCTTTAGCCAATTGATTATCAATTAATTTTGGCTTTACGTTCTTTATCAATTTCCATCAAGAACGAACAACTGAACAGAGTAATCATAGATATCACTCTATCTAGCAAAACATGAGGCAAATCGTTATCACGGTACAAAGAAACAACAACAAGAAATAAAAAAAAAATCTTTTAATCCGGTTCAAGTATTTAATTAGTTCAATTCCATTGTGATCCAAAGGGTTAAATCATGCTAACTCTAAGATTTCACATAAACAATTAGAGAAGCCACGAATCCCCTACCTCAATGGTTTTCGAGGAAACCCACAACGGTCGAAGAACACCCAAGGAGACCGGGATGATTCACTAAGGATACTCCCTATATCTCCTCTCCTAACACAAACAAGACCAAATATCATCACAAAAGTCTTCCACACACATAGATCTACCCATAATGGGCTTAGATATAAGATCCCGAGAGAAAAGGTGGAGTAGATCTAGGTAGATCTAAGAAACCAAACACAAAGGATCACTTAACTCGAGAAACCGACTTTTATTCATGAAGAGAAGCCTCCTTATGCCTCCCAAAATCATGGGAGAGGTTCTTCCACCTCCAAGGAAGGGTATTACCAAGTTATGGCCGCTTAGGGGCTTAAACGAGGTGATTAAAGGCAAAACAAGTTAGATCCACAATTTTAGGATCTAACTTTATGTGCCCACATGGTTAGTTCACATGGTTTTAACAAATCATGTGCTAACCATGCTTTAGATTCTGCCTCGACAACCCCTCCTCGCATGGTTAGTCCACATGGTTAGGCAAACAGTGCGCTAACCATGCATTAGTCACTGCCCTCAAGAACAGCCTTGCACAGTTTGGCCGCACGGTTTAGGAAAACCGTGCACCAACCATGCAAAAGCTATTACCCTTTAACTTTCCTCAAAAGTCCACCCAAACTCACCCCCAAAGTCACCTTGACATCCCAGAACACCTCTAGTACCGTATTTTCACAAAGGAATGGACCAAAGAGGTTCGGACCATTACATCGGATACCTCTCAAAACATTCTCGTCCTCGAGAATCCAAAACCCACCTAAATAGAAAAAGAAACAGGGTCTGAACAACCACCCACCGAGATACCTCTCAAAAGAGAGAAAGCCACCAAAGCAACGAAGGGAGTCATCTTATAAACATGAAGGTTCCATAACCACATAAGGAATCGTCATTACATGAAAGAGTTAAACAATAAACAACCCTAGGTACTGAGCATGTATATATGACTCACATTACCATGTACTCTCCTCCATGCCACCATGTCTCCACAAGACATGAACTAAGGGGATGGAACGCCGACACAACACCTTGTGATATTGGATCTCCACATGTCACTCCCCAAAGGTGGCATCATCATCAACATCGATCTCTCCCCAGTCGATGATGTGGGAGTCGTCATGAAGATAACAACGTAGCTGTGATACATGGAAAACATCATGTATCCGACTCATCTGAGGGGGAAGTTCTACTCGATACGCCACAGCTCCAACACGAGCTAACACCTCGAAAGGCCCAAAAAAGTGGGGAGAAAGCTTACTCCCACGACCAAACCTTCACTACCCATGACGGGGAGTCACCTTTAGAAACACATGATCCCCAACATTAAACTCTAAGGGTCTCCTTCTTTGATCGGCTTAGGATTTCTGATGATCTTGCACTGCCTTCATCCTCTCACAAATCACCAGAACCATCTCTGTTGTATTCTGCACTAGTTCCAGTCTGAGAATTGCTGACTCTCCGACCCCAGTCTAGCACAAAAGAGAACGGCAAGGCCAGCCATACAAGTCTTCAAACGGCACCATACCAAAGGTGGAGTGGAAACTATTATTGTAAGAAAACTCCACCAAGTGTAAGTGACTCATCCATGAACCTCCAAAGTCAAGAACACAAGAGCATAACATGTCTTCAAGAGTCTGGATGGTTCGCTCAGTCTGACCATCCGTTTGAGGATGAAAAGCAGTGCTAAGGCATAGTTGAGAACCAAAAGCATGCCGGAGACCTCTCCACACACTAGAGGTAAAACGAGGATCTCGATCAGAAATGATCTTCCTTGGGACTCCATGAAGTCTCACCACCTCATCCAGATACTGCCTCGACAAAACATCCACTGATCTCAACTCCTTGATCGTTATGAAGTGGGACGATTTTGTAAACGATCCACTACCACCCAAATACAATCATGTCCTCCCAGAGCTCGAGGTAAACCTATAAAAAAGTCCATTGAGATGTCCTCCCACTTCCACTGAGGAATCTCTAATGGCTGGAGAAGACCACCAGGAACATGGTGTTCGGCCTTCACCTTCTGGCAGCCTAAACATCGAGACACAAACTCCGCAACTGCACGCTTCAGCCCAGGCCACCAAAACTGAATCCTCAAGGATCGGTACATCTTTGTCACACCAGGATGTACTACTAAAGGAGAACTATGGAACTCTCTAAGAACCATCTCATGCATCACCAAAGGAACAAAAATCCTTCCATGATACAACACTCCATGTTGTTCATCCTCAGACTAACCATCAGGGGCCTCACCACAAATGACTCGGTCTCTCCAGACCTCCACCTCAAGATCCCCCAAGAGGGACTATTCCACCTTATATACCAGGGTTGACTATACCGTCATCTAAAAAAGACAACCTCTACCTCCGACATTTCCCATATCAAGATGCAATGCTGACAGTTCTTCCATTACTCTCTAGTAATCACCGGATTCACGCACAGCATCACTACGTGACTTTCGGCTCAGCGCATCAGCTACAATATTCCCCTTTCTAGGTGTATATGATATTTCAAAGTTGTATTCCTACAAGAACTCCATCCACCGACACTGTGTGTTCATGGGGATGTAACTGTCGAGACCCATAAGAAACAACTGACCTCTGCTGCATAAGTTTACAGCCTAACCCCAGATGTGAAGCATCGTAGAAAACATCAAACTGAACTCCTTCAGCTGGAAGACAAAGGACTAGAGCACTTACAAAATTATCCTTTGGATACTCAAAAGCTTCCTCTAACTGATCAGTCCATATGAATGGCTGATCCTTCTTTGTCAAAGATGTCAGAAGAGTCGCAACTTGTGAGAAATTGGCCACGAACCTCCTGTAGTAGCCTACGATACCATGGAAACTTCGCACCCCGAAAACTGTCTTAGGGGATTCCCAAGACACAAATGCTTCTATCTTCTATGGATCCATAGCTAATCCCTTTTGAAATACAACATCTTTAAAGAAACGAACTTCTAGATCCCAAAACTCACACTTCGACAACTTCCCGAATAGCTGATGTCGATGAAGAACTCCCAAAATGGATCGTAGATGCTCTGTATGCTCCACTTCAGATGTGGAGTACACAAGGATGTCATCGATGAAGACTACCAAAAACTTTTCTAGGAACTCACGAAACACAACATTCATCAATCCCATGAACACAGATGGAGAATTCATCACACCGAAAGGCATTACAATGAACTCATAATGCCCATGATGACAATGGAAAGTAGTCTTCGGAATATCCTCATACTTCACACGCATCTGATGATATCCTGACCATACGTTGATCTTTTAGAACCAACATGAACCCTTCAGTTGATCGAATAAATCATCAATCCGCGGAAGAGGATAGCGGTTCTTTATTGTCACTTTGTTTAAGCGACGATAATCGACACACAACCGAAAACTGCAGTTATCCTTCTTTACGAATAGAACTGGTGCACCCCATGGGGACACACTTGGTTAAACAAAACCGTACTGCAACAGACCATCAAGCTGTATACACAGCTCTCATAACTTAGAAGGGGTCATCTTATATGGATACATATAGATAGGAGACGCTCCTGGCTGTAGCTCAATCCCAAACTCGATCTCTCGTCGAGGGGGTAATTCTACAACGTCTTCTGGAAAGACATCAGGGTACTCCTCTACGACCCTAGGAAACGCCAACTACTGAACGTTTGAAGAACTTAGAATCATTTCATCCGCCATGGATGATATGGATGGAACGCGCCTAAGACCCATCTGAGGATCTCGCTCACCAACAAACACCACCTTCTCTCCATCCGCACCGATGAATTTGACACTCTTCCTGAAGCAATCCACGATAGCCTGCACCGAATACAACCAATCCAAGCCGAGGATGACATCATATGGTTGTATCCGTAAATATCGGAAATCTCCCCAAGAGGGGTGTTGCCCCAACGCTAGCTCACATTCTATACATACTTCAAACAAGTCAGCTCGACCTCTAACGGGAGTAGTCAACGCCAAAGGAATTGGAAGCCTCTCTACCTCAAGTCCCAAAGCATGAAAAAGGGTAGGTGATATGAAAGAGTGTGTCGCTCCTGAATCAAACAAGGAATAAACCAAGGTAGAAAAAAACCCAAGGGTACATCGAACGACATCAGGCTCGCTTGGTGCTGGCAACGCTAGAGCATGAAGCAGACCACGACCTCCTCCACAGCCTCGCTAACACTGATGATGACCACCACCACGACCGCGCTCTACTATTTGAGGACGGGGATTATCATGGAGCTATCCTCTGCCAACCCCATCTCTCCTCTGGTGATCTAAAGCTGGTGCAACTGGCTGCTGCTGCCTCGGCGGAAACTGCCTCAATGGTGGATCCTAGAGCTTAGTGCATGGTGCACGATGACCGCTCTGAAAGGTCGGGCACTCCCACTGCTGATGGCCATGACCACCACAAGAAAAACAAGCGCCTAATCCCTTGACATACGCCTAAGAGTTTCTGCCTCCAGATAAACGAGATGTGAAGGGCTGGGACCTACCCCCGGCTGAATGGAAACTCTTCTGCCGTAAAAACCGGGAACCCCGGACCACAACCTTGCTTCGTGAGGGATCATGATGATCCCCTTATCATGATGATCAGGTCCTAGAAAATGTCTTCTCAACAACCTCTTCCCTCACCAACACCTCAAGATATGTATTCAGCATAAATGGGGTGACCTGATGCTGGATATCTGGACTCAAAGCCTCCTCGAAATGTCTCACCCTAGCCTCCTCCTCTGGTAACAGGTCCGAAGCATATTGTAAAAGGTTCCAGAAATGGATTCCAAACTCTCGAAAACTGGATCTCCCCTATTGAAGGGTAAGAAGCTCCTGGAAACTAGACACCTTTGCAGTCGAGGAAATGAACTCGACTCTAAACTTGTCTCGAAACTCCTCCCATGTGATCGTTGACTCCTCACGATCCCCGAGGAACAAGAACCACCACTGCCTTACTTCTCCACACAGCATCGTCTCAGCCAAGGATACCTAGTTCTCCTTCCGAGCATGGATCGAACTGAAGCCTATCTCGACCTCCTCCAACCAGCCTTCTGTGACTGTATCTGAAACGGAGCCCTAGTACTTTTGCAGACTCTAGCACTGAAACTCTTGGAGTGTCTTCCTCCAAGTGTCGTCTTCGTCAACCTCTACCTTGAGGTGACCTGCTGGAATAACCTGTTGGACATCTTCTATGAAAACGTGACGAGGACGTCGACTTGGAGCCATACCTGCAAAATAACAAAAAGTTAGAGCTCCTAAGCCTAGAATATGGAAGACTCAACATTAATTAGTTAATTTTTTTCTTTCATTCGTTTTAGGTTAACTTATATCAAGGTCTACCCATTCACACACAGGAACAAACAAGAGTGATGCATGTTCCTTTCCTAGGTCTCTACTCTGCACAAGTATCACCTTGTTTAGTAGCCATGGTAAACTTAAAGGTCTGTACATCAGATCATAGGGGGACCTAAACGCCTATGTCTTAGCTGGTTTCCAGTGTTTACCGCACTTTCTAAACATGAATGACACCGTTGCCCTACTAACCCATGTAACCTCACTTGTGCCTAACTCCAAACTCCATCCTATCCCTCATCCTCTCACTGATACCACTCTGTCATGACCCCTCCCCACATAGTGTACCCCTCCTAGGCCGCCAATGTGAAAAGGGAGATAATGACCCCCGAGTCCCACCTCCAGTAGGCCCCGGGTTGGCGACTTGCACTGAGGGTATAATAAACACACAGATTATAGGCATTACCCTCTAAGAGAACACATGCAGAAGAGAGAGATAAGACAGATTCCAACCAACTCCAACTCAGAACTGAAATATAAAATAAACCCATGTACATATGTGAAATGTCATGCAAATTACTACAATTAAAATGGGAAACTACATGTACCCAAATTAAAGTAAAATGGCAGCGACCGCAAGCCCGAACAACTCCTCCAACCACAAGCTAGTAGTAACAAGCTTGATCTCCAACATGCTCCAAGTGATCTGGAAAATAGTTTATATATGCGTAGGGTGAGTATAACAGTATACTCAGTAGGATCCTCCCTGAAGCCTCGCGTTCAAAAGTAAAGAAATCATGCTAAAGCACAGTGAACAACAGTGAAACTAACTCATCCCCTAAGCAGGTATACTATGTCCCCAACCTCACCATGGCTACTCTCACCAAGTAACACATAAAAGAATATATCATATAGAAAAGGATATCAAGGGTACCCCACTACTACTTCCCCACTTGTTTGCCGCTTTTCCACAACGACATACATCATGTGCATCTCTCTCCAAAGGCTTGCCCGTATACACCTGGGCTATGCTCCACAATTTGCACCATGTGCACCACAAGGCTTTCCTGCAGACACCTGGGCTAAGAACCACACCATACTCACAACCAATAGTAACAAGGTAGTTTATGGGAGCCACCACAGCCCGCATAACGTGTATCATGCATCAGGTATTATACCTCAAGCCATTACAGCCCATATGCCGAGTAAGGATCCTCAAGTCATCACAGCCTATACACGTTACACCTATAGTAGTCCATAAGTTACTATATCCAGAATATATGTGTGGAACCAACCAGAATCCATTACAGCCCTCTACACAGATATATGGGGAAAACTAACCACTGTGCCAATGGCACTAGTATCTACCAAGAGAAGAGAGCGGGGCTAAAGGGGGTAGTCAGCCATTGAACCTCCAATCAGAATGTTGGGGAGAACACCCCCCCCAGGGGTCAGAATCCCCGGGGTTCCAGTTGCCCTTACTGGCAGGGTGGAGTAGCATATAGAAACACAAAAAGTACAGAATATATAACTCACAACCACACTATGGACATAACCTAGCCTTAGTCTCAACTGAAGCTAACGTCTCTCGGACTCCGGGCTGCTATTTCTAAGACTAGGTATCCTATAAGCACACAAACAATTAAAGAACTTCATTAGGTTACTTCATTCCCTTTTTCATCAGTTCCACTTTACATTAATTAATTCTTTACACATTAATTAACCATGAACAAAACCACATTAAACTTCATTGACATCACATTCCAAAACAACTATTCCTTTAAAGATTCAACATATCTTTTAAATTCCAGCATCTCCATCCCCGTGGATCATCACCATTTAATCAATCTTTCATTACACAAATTACATTCCCATATTACCAGGCATTCTAGAAAAGCATCCTATGCTACTAAACACAAGGGGGATCAACAGGGTGAGTAGATGTACTACCCGTAGAGTATTTTCCGCCTATAGAAAGAGCGTAGACCCATCCTCCCTCTAGAAGATAGACACAAAAATCATGGGGCATAACCCGTGCGTATTCGCCTCCTTCTGAAGAAGGGAAAACAAGACCAGCTGCCTTGATCAGTGGGAAAAAGTAAAGTAGATAAACATTCAATCAAAGTCACTATGCATCCAACAGATACATCCATCCCATTCCATCATTACTTGTGTCCCCCCTGATACCCACATGCATAAACTGATGCATCTCTCCACTCTAGGCCTCATCCGCTGCCACAACCATAAGGCCTCCATGCCTCCACATATCACAACACCCTCCCAGGGTCACAGAACAACACAAGATATCACAACACCCCTCTAGGGTCACAGCATAGCACAAGAACAAGGAAAACAAACATCACATCAAATGGGCTCTTTTCCCTTTAACAAGGCACTCAACCTTCATACGTAATGAGAACTCATGGCTCTAAAGCACAAGTCCCTCGGCCTTACGAACAAGAGGGTAACTAAGAACCCTGCCAGGCGTTATCTTTTATCAACCAACCAGTTCTTTAATCCCTCTTGAATTAACAGATTCAATTCGTAGGTTCCAATTCTGGGAAACCTAATCAGTAATCTATCACAAAATATTTAACATGATTACTATGCCAATTTGATTAACATCAAAATAGAACAACTACAACAACTGCAACAACCGGATTCATTTACATGCCTCATTATCTTTAGCCAATTCATTATCAATTAATTCCAGATTTACATTCTTTACCAATTTCCATCAAGAACGAAGAACTGAACAAATCAAGCATAGATATCACTCTATCTAGAAAAACATGAGGCAAACCGTTATCATGGTAAAAAGCAACAATAAGAAGCAATCAAACCAATTATTTTAATCCAGTTCAAGTATTTAATTAGGTCAATTATATTCTAATCCAAAGGGCTAAATCATGCTAACTCTACGATTTCACAAAAACAATTTGAGAAGCCACGAAACCCCTACCTCAACGGTTTTCGAGGAAACCCACAACGGTCGAAAAATACCCAAGGAGACCGGGCTGATTCACTAAGGATCCTCCCTATATCTCCTCTCCTAACACAACCAAGACCAAAGATCATCACAAATGTCATCCACACACTTAGATATACCCATAATGGGCGTAGATCTAAGATTCGTAGATAAACGGAGGAGTAGATCTAGGTAGATCTAAGAAAACAAACAAAAAGGATCACACACCTCGAGAAACCGACTTCGATTCGTGAAGAGAAGCCTCTGGATCGACTCAAAAATTCTTGGGAGAGGTTCTTCCACCTCCAAGGAAGGTTAATCCCGAGTTATAGCCTCTTAGGGGCTTAAACGAGGTGATTAAAGGAAAAATGTGTTAGATCCACAATTTTAGGATCAAACTTTAAGTGCTGGCATGGTTAGTTCGCACGGTTTAACAAACTGTGCGCTAACCGTGCGTTAGCTTCTTCCTCTACAACCCCTCCTCACATGGTTAGTCCGCACGGTTAGGAAAATTGTGCACTAACCGTGCATTAGCCACTTCCCTCAAGACCAGCCTTGCACGGTTTGGCCATACAGTTTAGGCAAACCGTGCACCAACCGTGCGAAATCTATTACCCTTTAACTTTCCTCAAAAGTCCACCCAAACGCACCCCAAGTCACCTTGACTTCCCAGAACACCTCTAGTACCGCATTTTCACAAAGGAATGGACTGGAGAGGTCGGGGCAATTAAAATATGAGAAATATGGATGTAATGAATCAAATTTCTTCCACAAATATGAATCTCTCGGAGGTCACATTAACCGCTCATTGTTTTTATATATAGAATGCCACTTAATTTTCTTGACGGTTTTTGATGACATGAATAATATTTTCAATAGAGTCATTAAAGGAATGTAAAGAAAAACTTTTAAAGTTGTGTTCCTTTTCTTCTTCTTTATAGTATTATATTGTTTCAGACTTCCAACGTCACCCATTAACTTCCATCTACACGAAGAACATTTTTTTCAATTCTTTCTACTTAAATCCTCTCTTTATTGATGCATAAAATCATTTGGACAATAATTATTTTTTTATAATTCAAAAAAATATTATTAAAAAAATTTTCATAGCATAAAAAGAATCATGGATCTTTTCTTCAAGAAATTATTCACATAATAATTCAAATATCATGGAAATTTCCTTATTTATAATTCCAAATAGGCATTTTATATGGTTCAACAATAGCAGAAAAGAATGTTTTAAATATTTCAAACATCCACTATACAACTATTGTCATTGATCATCAACTAAACCATGAACAACATTTTTCTTCTCATTGAACTTACCTATTAAATTATACTCCATAGAATGAAGAGGAGGATCCAATGATATGTTACCATATTGATCTGGTTCTCCTATAGTCCCAAAAACATCACTTTTCATGTTTCTATTTGTTGCACCCTCAACTGGTTGTTCTGATATGTTTTGATGTCAATTTTTTTGTCTTTCAATGCTAAATACATTGTTTATAAGGTTTTTCTTTTCATTTTCCATTTTTGTTAAATTTGGGAGATCATTATGTCGATTCAAATTAGTTTTCAAACATTTTGTAACGTTCGATTATCCATTCAAAATACATCACAAATACTGAACAGGGAATTCCTTCAATATAAGTGTTTATAAAATTCATCGCTCTTCAACCATCTTCTAAATTTACATTTAGAAAATATACATCTTATTCTACCATCAATAGATCAATTGGAAATTAAAAAATCTAAAAAATCCTCAAAACCCTTAGCATACCGAGGTGTGTTCCTCAATAACATGATCCAGCTTTTATCGATATATATCACAATATTCCAAAACATTATTAAAAAATTAAAACACATGAGTATTACTATGTTGGAAAATAGATAATGGTAAAATCAGGTAAAGTGAAATTATTTGAAATTAAATAGATTCAATTGTTAATTAAAATGTAAATTCATTTAATTAATAGATAATCGAAGGGAATATAATGGAGAGTTAGCTAGTGATTAGTTTCTTAGAAATGAGAAATGTGTCTATAAATTATGTCCCAACCCATATCCTACACCAAACAAGTAGCACATATTTATGTTGTTTCTATTAAAAGTAAAAAACACAAAAACATATCACCTAAATTAAAATACTTTTCAAGAACAACAATAAAAAATTAATTAATTTCAATTTCATCAATTCATTTTAATATTTAGTAGAATATTTCAAATTTAAATAACCATTTAAAATATATATATATATATTTATATATATTTAATTACAATCACAATAATAAAATATCAATTTTCTTAATAGAATATTTTTGTAACTTTTAGTCTTAATGAATATAATAATTATTCATAATTTATTAAACATTTTACATTGAAGACATTTATAATTTAACCATACAATGAAATTTCTTTCAATTCATTTTTAATGGATTTCATGATTCTTCATTATTTCAAATAAATCATGAATGTAGTAATAAAAATTCAACATAAGTTTCTATTTATCGAAGAAATTATATAAAAATGTTCATGAAAAAACATATCAAATAATGAAACATAAAATTATCCTACATTTAACATATTTCTTATCCAGAATTATTTAAAACTATATCCTAGAAGAATTACGGTATTTGGTTAAACAAAATGTGTAATTCATGTCCAATATAATTTTTCAAAAAGTTTTTATCTTCATAACATCCAACTGGAATTAGACATTATCACTTTCTAAAATAAAAAGTTTTTAATTTTCTCTAGTTTCTAATTTTATAGTCTCATAAAATCAATAATATATTAATTTAATTGAAAATGTTTATTTATTTCTTCTATTATTCCATAATATTTCTCTCAAGGATTTAGCATGTTCACAATACTAAAAGTGCATAGAAAACATAGAAATGTATTAGGTGAAGCATAATTAAAATAGATTCAATAAACACATATAAAAATTTAAAGACTACAAATAAAAAAATTAAAACATATAGTATATGTAGAATGGGAGAACATTAGATTAGAGTAATGAAAATCGTGACAAATAACTAAATACTAAAACTCTAAATGAAAAGGAATAGAGAAATAAAACCTTTATGAATCACCATCGGTGTGGGATTGAGAAAAAGAACATATAGAGAGACGTATCAGGTGAGGAAATGTTTCTGAAAAGGGTATGAGTGGGGGATACAGGTTGGGTGGTCGTGACCGCAGTGCCAATAAGGGCTCGAGGGGGGAACAAGATTAGAGGGCCTGGGAGATACCCAAGCATCGACAAGCAGGGAAGTTTGGTGGTTTTGGGGTTTGTGGTCGAGGGAAGGGGAGATCTGGGGAGAATGTTTGTCTGAGAAGGGTGGGGCATGGGGGAAAGTATATTTTTTTCATAAAAAATAGTATTTAGAAGTGGTTCATAAAAAGAATTCATGAAATATGTTAATTTTTTTAACGACAGTTTAGTAAACCACAACTAAAAAACAATTTTTTTGATGTTAGTGATTAAACATATCTAGATAAAGTCTACACATAATTTAATATTTATTTTAATTCCATCATTCAAGCATTTTAATTATTTAATTTATTGATTTAAATATCCATAAATAATTTACCATGCAACTGATAGAAATAATATAAATAAAATGAAATTACAATGAGTTTATATAATGGATGGTTTATCTAGAAGATGATAAACAAACCCTTTACCCTAGGTAATAATATACAAGAACAAATCATAGTTCAATTTGTTGCATTCCACCTATACTTCTATGAACCTCATAGATTGGTTTCATCTCGTCTCTGAAATTGAACTGCCTCCACTCACCTAGAAGCTCCATCCATTATATAATTATACATACACATAGCTGAAGAGAACAAAAGGATTAATGTGTGTGGAGGGGTGGGTTTACATAAAAGAAAAATAGGGCATGTAGACCCCTACATAATGAGAGGAGATGAATGACTGATATGCCATTATTTAATTTAATAAATTATTATAAAAACCATGAAATAATAATAAATTAAATAAACCAATCAAATAATTTGGATAGTATATGATAATTTCCCACCACACACATGAAATGAATATAAAAAAGTACAATAGCTTGTATTCACATCAATTCATTCTTTATTATTAAGATAATTGTGGTTGAATTAATTAATTAATTCCTTTATCTTAATGACAATCCAGAGTCTCTTGGGGATACCCATCATAAATGAAAAATTGAAAATAATTTAATTAAACAATATTTAAAGAAAATTACATGGAATTAATTATGAATTTATTAGTTCTTCAAACCATGTAACATTTTCAACACATCCTATGCCAAAGGTGTAATTAGGTTTTTAATATTTCAATTAGTTATTCATGATGTAATTTAATTCTATTATTTATTGAGTGACTAGGAAGCATGTACTAAATAGATACACATCATGTTTATTACTTTCCATGTATCCAATATAGACATCTAGAGACTCATCATATATCTCAGTCAGGATACACAATGTTTGTAAAAATGATATATGTTATGTATTCTGCTTTCTGTGTGTCCAAAAAACTCACCTAAGGACCCAATGTATTTTTCGAAAACATGAGTTAATGAGTCACATAGTATGTATACCAGATAAACTTTTTTTATCTCATTAATGATATAACCTATCAGTACCACACAATGTATTCCATGTATTTGACTACACATTTATCATGAATTTTAGTGCTAAACCATATAGACTTCATGATGTGTATGCTCGATACACCCCATGTGTCCTGAAAGACCATGTGCCAGGTTGGCCCAGTCAACAAATGCTATGGGTTAAATACACCATGTGTCATTATTTATGATTGCATTATGTATCCCATGACACGTCCATGTGCAATGAACTTGGGTACATAATTTGTACTTTCGGTCACATGTCGTATAAATGTATCTACCATCCATAATCCTTAGCACCTCTCGATGACATATCTTTATCTGTTCAAAATCTTTTTAAGATGATATGAAACATGACTGATGAAAATTAATATGTCTAAAACAAATTAATTTAACTTATGAATTTCAATAATTAATAAACTAGAAGTGAAAACTATTTTTTTGGATATAATCCATCAAAGAATAATAAATAATTATAATTTATCAAGTGACTAATCTGATACCACTTGATGGTTTAGAATTCATCGAAAGCACCCATTGGGCATACCCAACTGAATTGTTTCCACAATACATGAATAATCCATAATGTACATGAATAATAATCCTTATGACCAAGGAAATTAATATGAAAATTAATTGACAAGAGCCCAAAACCATAAATACAAGATCTTTTCATATATAATTTATAATTAATTTATTTATTTAAGAATTAACTTTTGTTGAATTATTTATTCATTTTTTAGGATCATATGAGGACCTCTTATCATACCATCATTGCCTAAAAGTAATCAAGGATATATCCCCTCAAGAAGTGGTCCAAATATGATTTGGGAACCTTTGATCATCACTATAAAATCTTTTAGGTTCTAGCACATATTAATCTAATAGCTTTGACAATCATTAATGACCACAACTAAATCCATCAAGGTGATAGAGAATTTATCTAGTTGTTTATAAATGATATCTATTCTTCATAGTGTTCTAGGAGGGAGCTCTCTAGGGCCTAAGATGATCTATCTAGAATTTTTTGTCCACAATGAAATCAAGTTGCAAGAGTTTAAGAAAAAATGTCACAACTGGGTTAAAATTATTCTAGAGTTAGAAAACTATTACTATATAAAGTACTTATTATTTTATTAATCCTCACCAAACCCCATGTCTAAATAATAATAATATTATTATTTAATTGACATGCATTAAACTCATAGATAAAATAAATATTAATTTTTGAATATATAAGCTAATATTTATTCAAATAATATATAATATAAAATTTCCCTCTAGACCATCAAAATCAGTCCACCAATCCCCCTCAATATTTTTTAGGTCTCTAATAATGTCTATTTATTTAATTAAATAAATATCTCTGCATTATTTTCCAATAAATATATAAATATTATATTCACCTAATGAGTGAAAGGATATTTATTAATTATTCACATAACAACATAAATACATATTTTATTTCATTTTAAAAATACTAAAATAAATAAATTTTATATTATCCTGTAATTAAATAAATAAATACCTGGTGAACAAATATTTATTTAAATATTTAACTCACATATATATTCTATTGAATAACTGTTGATTAAATATTTTGTTCAAACAAATATGAATACGTTTTAAACCAAAAATGAGAATAATTTTTATCCAAAATTTTATATTCATATAGAATTTATCCAAGGTTTTGAATACACTTATTGTGTGACCCTCTTGGCCTCTTTCTCAATGGAATTCGATAACACTGCCTAAAGTCTATAGTTAACATCTTACGACATGACAAGGAAACAATAGAAAAAGAATTTAATTTCATAATAACATGTAACTTCCTACAGACATATACTATGTAATGTAATCCCTTTATCTAGATATCCCTAATTAATACGGTTCCATACTATCCTTATCAACCCATTTGATTGTTGTCCCTTTCTCTGAATTTACAAAAATGAACTCTTAAGTAGAAAACCATTTCCATACACTTAATGAGATAATTATATTTCCATAGAAGTGTATTAGATATCAACTTCCATTAATGAACATTAGGGAAAATCCTTTCTTTCATTATTTCTTAATATAATATCACTCATGATGCACCCAACATACCCAAATTTCCACGAACATATTACAGAATAGTTTGGTGAGTACATCAATGTATGTGACTAAAGACATATTTTAATAATAATATTATCATCTAAGGATCATTAAACTTGTCCACACATAGAAACATCAAATGAAACATATAAATCTGGATTTCCAACTATAAGCTCATGTTCACATAATCTCCAACACGAAACATTACCAAATGAATGAACCAAGGAAAAGTGTATCAAATTCCAATAAGTCTCTACCCCTGATATACTACATCATTTTTGTCACATCATATGATATCATCTGATAATAAAACTTATATATAGGAATATTATCATGACACTTCTAGGTTCTCATTATAGAGGGGAACTATTATGACCTTTCATTATGACATGCACACTCATGAAATTATCATATACTATGCCACATAGAAGAAAAATCATGATGTGATGAACATTATACTAATATTATAAACAATGAATAGAATTTATCATGAAGTACATAGAGTTTTTCCATAGTGATCCAAATCCAACATACAATGAATTAAAAAAATGAACATGAGACAAGATGAGAAAAATAAAAGATGATTATGATATCCATGAGAGGTTTCATAAATACATTATAATAAGAAGATTAATGATCAATAAAAATGATCATTATCCGTAGTTAAAACTAGGATAATTTGGCTCCATGAGTAGTGAAATGCATATTTGACTCCATGAGTTGTGGAATTAAGGCACTAAATAAGTATGGGAGTGATTTTTCATCGAGGAATTGAGATTCCTTATAAAAATAAACTCTATTTGGTGATGTAGTATAATGTGAAGGTATTAGGGTGAAAAGTGAAAGTAGATGGGCAAATGGTTAAAAAAATATCATCCCTCATCAACATAACTATGTCATCTCCAGCGATGCACAGTTCAGTACAAAAGCTATGAATCTCACAGGAAGATTATAAGAATAAAAATAAAATTATAAATTATAAATACACATAATGTTTATATATAAATATGAAAAATGTGTATATTCATATGTATATGTATACATAAATATGCATAATGTGTTTTAGGGTAGTGATAGAAGGTTATAAAAAGATATGAGGTTCTGTGATTTAACCACCTTGGTTGGATTTTTTAAAAAATTGTACAAGGGATACAACCATGAGTGGTGCCCATATCCATAGTCATCATGACACTATATTCATATATGAAAACAGAACTATAAATATAAATACGCATAATTCATTATAATGAAACAAAATATACATATGAGGTTGTAGGATTAAACCTAATTGGTTGGATTTTAAAAAACAAATCACAAGGGCTATGACCGTGGATGTAGCCACCCTAGGGCCATTCAAAATCAAGATATATAAGTTATTATATTTCATAGTTAAGGTGTAGATGTTAATTTATTTGTTATAAATGTTTTTTAGGATGTTTTTTAGTTTCAAGTGAGGATGAATTTGTTCCATTTTTCTATGTTTGGTTAAGAAACGGTAAGAATTAGAATTGTTATGATGTTTATATGCTTTGTAGAACAAACTTTTTGTCAGTTTGTTAAAAATGTATGTTGGTTGGAGTATGTAACTCTATGTGTGACTACAAAGGTGGATCACCTGGGTCAATGAACCCAACGGATTTGTTTTGTTGGCTAATAGGAGCGTGGTGCATGTTAAGGTAGTGACTATCCCAATCCAAAATCTGATGTGGGATTTCAACCATTGGATACTATTCAAATTTTTAAATATATATATACACATGTAGGATTTATCTTTAGTATCCCATAATATTCAACCATGAAACATGTCTGTAAAAATATAATTCAACTACCAGGAGCTCAACTACAGGAAAAATCACAACAAGAAATTTTCAATTTAGCAATTTTTAAAAATGTTACTAATATATTTACTATCTTTTTTGAAAAACGTTGGGAAAAAGTGTGTCCCTAATTAGAAATATTTATAAACATCACTAATTGGTGATGTTTATAAATGTCACAAATTAAAGACACACTGTTTGTTGGAGTTTTTTAGAAACATAGGTATAATAATAATTAATTAGCCATGTTTTCAATAAACATGAATTTTTTTTTGAAATTCATGATAAAATATTTTTTTATTAAAAATTCAAAATATTTTTTATTGGGGGTCAATTCCAATTGATTAGAGAATCCACTCCCCTTACAATATGTTATCCCCATACTTGCATGACATCATACCCTTAGCCACCCCTCTCACAACAGAGACCGACTGATCTAATCTATTTTTGATTAAAAAAATTATTATCCTATATTTATACAAATATTAATATATTTTAGGGTTAAAAAATCAATATTATATATATATATATTATTATTTAATTCTAGTATAGGTTATTATAAAATTGAACCATCCATTAGGATTGGGTGATACCTCACCCACATCAATTTTCTGAACTGGAAGGGCTAGAACCCAAGTTAATAAATAAATAATATGTTTACATATATTTATATATATATTTATGTATATGTGTTTATATTATATATATATATATATCTATGTGTGTGTGAGTTTATATGTACATATATATATGTGTGTGTGTGTGTGTGTGTGTCTGTTTATATATACATGTGTGTGGGTGTTTATATATATATGTGTTCATGTGTGTATTTATAAACACACACACATATGTATACATTTATATATGTGTATGTATATTTATATATATATATATATGTCTTATATATATTATGATATTTAAATACATGTTAATTTATTGGAACATCAATATATATATATATATATATTTAATTATAATTATAATTTGTTATTTTTATATACATGAAAATTAATAGAATTATAATTATATATATATATATACATTATTTTCCAGAGTTTAAAATACTAGTTAAAATGTCACTACAATATTCGTTTTTTTCTTAAAAACATGAATAAATTAAAAATGTATGTGTGTTATATATATAAATATATTTGTGTGTGTATATATAAATATTTATATATATGAGTGTGTCTTTATATATATATATATATCTAAATATATATTTACATCAATGTGAGGAAAGGGGAGACATTATCTATAAAAGAACACAACACATAAATTGAGGGAAGAACTCAATGAGACTCAAACTAGAGACTTAACCAAGACCCATAGGGGTAGATACCAATGAGCTGCACCATGGGGCCTATTTAAAAAAATTATATGTGAGTTTATATATGTATATATATAAATATAAATATTACGATATTTAAATATTTTTAATGTGTTTTCAAATAATATAAATTTATCTATATAAACATATATAAATATAATTATATATATAAATTAATATAATTATACTTATGTATAATTATCCAAGTTTTAAAATAGTTGTAAAAATTGTCATTAAAATAGTCATGTTTTCTTAAAAACATCGCAAAATAAGAAATAGTTTGTTTAAAATTTCAATAAATTAGCCGTGTTTTCTAGATAACGTGGATATTTTTAATTTTAGAAACATTTTCCCAAAACATTTCTAGATTATATATTTTTTCCTTAAAATGTGGTAAATTTAGTTACATTTTCTAAAAAATTGGATAAATTTATAATTAGCCACATTTTTTAAAAGCAGGGATAAATTAATAATGTTTTCATAAAAATGTGGCTAAATTTAAAATTATCCAGGATTTTAAACTAGTCAAAAAAAATCTTAAATTTGTCATATTTTTTAAAAAACATGGCTAAATTAGAGACATTTTCTTAAAAATCTAGCCAAATTTAAAACTGTCCATGCTTCTAAACATCACTAAAAATGTTTCTAAATTAGATATGTTTTTTTTAAAATGTAGCTAAAAATGGTGCTAAATTACAATTTTTATCGTGAATCGTGATATGATGTTGAGATAAATCTATAGATCTTGCATCACAAAGATAACCTTACCGACAACTCATTCTATTGAAGATAAATGTAGTGGATACTGTAATGTTAGGTATAGTTCATTGAATGGCCGATTATTGGTATTACCGAATGACGCATCCAAGAACCAACGGAAGGTGATAGGAGGTAGAAGGTTTATATGAAGTGTTTGTAAGTTGAAAGCATAAAATGTTTTACAAATTTTAATGTGATATGATCTTTCTAGATGATACTGTTGCACATGAATTAAAATAATTAAGTGGGATATTTAATTTTTGTGCATTTATATTGCTTGTGGTTTCATTAAATGATAATACATTAGGAATGAATTAAATGGATGGAATATTCATTAAATATGGCTCAATGAATTAATGAAAATGTAAATAAATCTATATGAATAGATAAATATGAATGACACATTTTATTTAATAAAATTCATCATCGGTGGCTATCTAAGTGGATGTGATCCCTCTAATTGAGTACAACTGGATTTCTTTAAGTCTCTCAATTATACATTCCTCTCATACTATTGTTCATCATTTGAGATGAAGGTTCTAGAACCCTTTAATCTTTTGAGTATCCACTCTATATGATCGTGAATCCATAGGGCGGTGTACCCCCTAGAGACTGGGTTCTTTTGTTCCCTGCTTCATGATCTTTATTAGGCATTCTCCTTTACTGAGGAAGATTAATACTGATGTTTATGGCATTTTCTTGGTACTCTAGTTTTCTTGTTCCATTTATGAAATGATTCTTGAAGATAAATATTCCTTTTTTTGGTTGTCTTCTCATACATATGATCACATGATGATCATATGAAACCCAATGGTGGTATCAGGGGGAAGTTTCTTTTATGAATCATGGATTTTATAATTATATGAAATAACAAGTTTTTCTAGTAAAATGATATTTTTCAAGACTAGATATAATTATGAAAAATTCATATTTAGTAAATAAATAACATGTTAATTTAATTATTTATGTTATCCATATTTATAAAATAGTTTTTAAAATGGTAATAACATTAACAAAGCTTAAAAAAATTTCTTTTATAAACCTGTGTCTAATACAAAAAGTTCAAATTTATTACTGTTGTATATGAAAAAAATAATGTGTTTATTTTAATAAAGACAATTCAATTACAGATTAAATTATATTTTACTGAAAATTTTCTATTAATAGAGAAAATATACTTTCAAATATTTATAAAAATTTATAAAAATGTTTTATAAATTAATTTTAAATAAAAATATATTGGTTTATTGATAAATATTTTTCATATATTTATGGTTTATAAAAGTTTAAAAATCATAAAAAAGGTTTTTTTGGGAATATTTTAATCTATAAATGGTTTATAAGTTAATTAATCATTAATTTTTTTGTAATTAATTATGTAAATTTTTAAGAATAATTTATTGAAAAAGAATTTCAAATATTAAATTTTTATATTTAAAATAAATTTCGAAAAATTAATCTGTATGGTTTATTATATTGGAATAAACATTTTATTTATAAATTATAAAAGGAGGTATATAATGTGTATAAAAATTTTAACATATCTGATATTTAGATCATATAAAAATGTTAATATATCATATTTTGAATTATAAAATGTTTATAATTCATGAAATATCATAAAATTTTCATGTAATATTAAATATGAAGGGGTTCATATTAAATTTAATATAAAATTCTTATAATTTTTATTTATTTATGAATAGTTCATAAATGTCTCATCTTTTGGAGAGTAAATAAATTGTTTATTTATATGTTAAATTTTATTGACATTCATCCTTACATTATAATTAATTAATTGAAGATATTTAAATTAAAGGGGTTTTTTTGGATATTATTTAATCCATATCAGAAATTTTTTGATGATTGATATGATAAATGTTAAAATAATAAATAAATATATGATATTTAGATTATGTAAAAGGTTTACATAATAAAAATTAAATTATAAATTGTTTATACATCATAAAATATCATATATTTAAAAAGTAAATTATAATTATGATAAATATGAAAGAGTTCATATTGGATAAAATACAAGAATCTAATATTTAAAATTGTGGAATTTCTATATTGCTAAAGGTGAAATTTATAACAACCCTTCTCTTTATTAAATAATTAAACCTGATTTATTACATAAAACCATCATATGATTCAACATAGAAGACCATGAGGTCTAGTGTCTTTGGGGCTTAGGATCATTACATAACAACTTAAAACAAGAAATAAAACATCTTTATTGAACACTTACTTTACATGACCACAACATTCCTTCGTACTTAACATTGCATGGGATAACTTGAGGGCATGAATAAGAAAAGGGTGGGCTATAAAGCCCAATAAGGCAATAAACAAGGAATAAATGAGTAATACAATACATATTATACAATAGGAATATAAATGAAGCACAAGAGGAACATGAACATAAAATCATGATAAAGCATGACAATCATAACATGGATATGTGGCAACAACATTTAACATGATATTAGCATGAGCCAAGGCTCATTGCACATGGAGCATGATAAAACCCTAATTTCACATGAAGAATGATTAAACCCTAATTTCAATTGATTTATCATGATTCAACACTCATTTCACATGATGTATCATGATACTAAACTTTACTGAATGCATCGGAGCGCTATCGGGGCACACCCTTTTAAACAGTTCATTTCATGCATAAGTGTGCCACAAGATCATACAACATGGATTAAAAAAACATCATAATTTATTCCATGATTAAGTAATGTGGAATTAATACATGAAACTCTTCCATAAATAAGTAAATTTTCATAAAGGTGAATACCCTTGTTAGAGAAATGGGCATGGTATTCACTACACAATGATTCTGGTTTGGAAAATCGTGGTGTAATTTCAGCAGCACAACGACATGATATAAGGGTTCCTAAAAAGAGTTGATGAAAGAGAAAAGGGTGTCTCATCATATCTACCTGATATGGAAAGTAAGAAATTCATATAGATAAAATTCCCAACATAAGTAATGGAATTTTGATTTATAATACAAAATAATTGCTTGAATGTAAATGAGGAGAGAGAAATCCCTTATGGAATTTCAGCATGGTAATGGGTATACATGGAAGGTATCGATGAGTGATAAAGGGGTTTATCGTCATTAAAAATTAAACAAGACAGTATAGGAGAGGTTTGAAATCATACCCCAACATTTATACTTGAAAATAAAAGGGGATAAAAATATAAAAAACATGGATAAAAAGAGAAAGGAATGATTCCCTTCCTCGGATGTGCGATCTGAAAGTCTTGCGAGAGGCTTGAGAGAGACTTCTTAGGAGATTGGGGAACCTTGGGAGGATTCTAGGGAGAGGATGGAAAATCATGGAAGAACTCCAGTGGCTTTTACAAAATAGTAAGTAGGAGATTGGTTGGGTTTATATAGGAAATAAGAGGGAATTCATTATTACTTAGGTTTGGGACACCACACATTAAAGTAATCAAAACCAAAAACACTCACATGGTTTTCTCCGATGGTTTTTGATAGAGGGGAGTGGAAAAAAATATTTTTTTAAGTCCAATGGCATAACTTCTTAAAATAATAGGGTTTCTTATGTGGAGTTTAGTCGCCCTCTCAAGGAAAACAATTTAAAAAGCTAAAATGTTTTATAAGTCTTGAAGGGTCCATTAAAGCTTTTTAAAATTAATAAAATAGACCAAAAATCACATTATTTACTATTAAAACATATATTGGACAAACACAATGTTTATATTATTTTATTACATCACTATTGTGTCATTATGATGTCATAAAACACATTATATATTTAAACGGTACTTAATTTTTACCCAAAAATTCGGCTGTCTCAAAAAATTATGAAATATACACTGTGGGATAATTTCATCATCCTGATTCCAAAAATAATATTAATTTTATCTAATTATTTTTCTGTTTATTTGATTTTATACTTTTAAAATAAAAACCCGCATTTATCAAAAATGCATGGGTTTTGACAAAAACAACTCTCAAATATTAATAAAAATTACAATTACATTCATAAAATTATACGATCATTTAAATTTAATAAAAAGACATTTGTTAATAATAATATTTTATTAAAATATTATGTAATTCATAAATCGATTAATTCATCAAAATAGATTACATGGTTGAATATTAACTAAAAATTCTATTTGTGCTTTAAAAACACTTTACAAAGTAACAATAATAAAATTAATGTATAATCTTCATACAAAAAATAATTTACATAGTCATATTAGTAGGGTATTGTTACATAACTCCTTAAAACACCATCATAATATTGTAGGGTAAGGTGCATGATGGTGCCAGAATCTTGGGGTGTCTTGGATAATATTTCTCGAGATGTAATCTCTATCAACTTCCAATTCTCTTATAGGGGGTTCCACTTGAGCTTAATGTAATCAATATTGGATTGGTCGTGGTCAAGAGAGAATACCAATGAGGCCACCTCCTTTCCAAGATCTGAAAAATGAGCTTTGTATGGGGAAATTCTACTGGATGAGGCCATCGCTTCCTTTTTCTGAGTAAATTGGATTTTTTAAGCCCCGTATTTTTACTAATCATGTGATCACTATTCAACAGCGATATTAGAAACAATAATAATTATTAACAGTGTCTTAAATCCCAAACATAGAACAAAATAAGTGCATACATTTTAGAAAACCATAAGAAGACATTTAAATAGACCAAGAGGAATTTCCATTAATGAATTTTTGGGTTGATACAATCTTCCCCCTTAAGAAATTTCACCCTCGAAATTTCCTTTTTCCACACTAAAAAAGATATGGGTAACTTAGCATCATCACTTCTTCCGATTCCCACATCGCTTCTTCAAACTTGTGGGTTTTTCACAACACCTTGACTAGGAGCATTGTATTATTTCGTAGAACTTTTTCTCTACGATTTAAGATCTTCACGGGTTGCTCCACATAAAAAATATTATCCTCTAGATGTACTACCTCTGAAGAGAATAAATGTGAAGGGTCTCGTATGTACATCCTTAAGAGGGATAAACGAAAGACATCATGTACTTCGGCCATGGTAGGTGGAAGTGTTAGTCGATAGGATACAGCCCTGACACGATTAAGGAATTTGAAGGGGTTGATATACCTAGGACTTATCTTACCCTTAATTCCAAACCTCATGATCATCTTCCATGGAGATATGCATAGAAATTCCATGTCTCCGACATTAAACTCAAGGTCTTGTCGATAGTTATCTGCATAACTCTTTTTTCAACTCTTGGAAGCCTTGATATAATGCTGAGTGGTTTTCACCTTCTCCACCATTTCTTCAACCATTTCCGGTCCTTGAAACTTACGCTCACTGATTTCAACCCAACATGTCAGTGTTATGCACCTCTTCCCATACAGGGCTTTATAAGGTGCCAATTGGATGCTCGAGTGGGAACTCTTATTATAGGAGAATTCAACCAGAGGAAGATGTTTATATCATCCTCATTTAATGTCCATTGAACGTGATCTTAACATATATTCTAGTGTCTGAATAGTTCACTCAGATTGGCCATCAGTTCGAGGATGATAGGTTGTACTAAAGTTCAGGTCATCTAGTGCATATTGAAGACTCTTCCAAAACATAGTGGTGAATTTGGATCTAGATCCAATACAAAAGATAGTGGTACTCCATGAAGCCTTACCACTTCTGTGATATATATCTATTTCAGTTGATCCAATGAAAAATATTTTTGAATTGCAATGAAGTGTGCAGACTTTGTAAGGTGATCCACAATAACCCAGATTGCATTATTGCCTTTGGATGACTTCGGATGTCCATTGACAAAGTCCATGGTGATGTTCTACCATTTCTATGTTGGTATAGGTAATGGTTGCATCATCCCCTTAGACTTCTTACACTCTTCCTTCACTTGATGAAACACCAGGTAGTTTGATGTATACTCAGTGATCTCCTCCTTCATATTATCCCACCAATAATGCTCTCAGAGATCTCGATACAACTTTGTGTTTCCTGGGTGAATAGGGAAATTTGATCAATGTGAATTATCAAAAAGTTCATTCTTCAGCTCTAGACTTGATGGAACATATAGTATTTTCCCAAATCTCACAATTCTATCCTCATTAACGTTGAACTCCAAGGATTTCACTTTTCTAATAGCTTCCACATTCTTCTGAATTCTCAGATCATCTTTTTGAGCATTCTTTAACCTTTACAAAAGATATGGCTGAGCAATAATTTTTGAAAGGATTAATGATGTTCCCTTATTTATGATTCCCATGTCCATATTCATCAAATATAAGAATATTGGATCCTTATTAATTATCATCAATGATAAAATTGCAGGGTCTTTTCTACATAGAGAATTTGCAACCTTGTTTGCATTCCCAAGGTGGTAATGGATTGAGCATGTTGGAACCATGGCTGTTCTATGCAGGAATTGGAGTTTGGTTTGTATTTGTTTTCAATCCTCAGTGGAAGTTCCGAATGTGTGCCAGCAAAGTGATCATACAGTTCAAGCAGACAACAGTATTGAAGGTGGCGCTTTTTCCCAGTGTTTTCTAAATTTTTGGGCCTCAAAATCGGAAAATGAAGACATGGATTGTCTGCAAAAGGAAGCTCGCAGAAAAAGGAAGTGGTGCGCGAAATATAAGAGGCTTGCGTGCAATACTTAAGTTGGGCATGGAAAACAACGGGGTGCGTGAAATATGGGATCGAGGTTTTTCGTGCAAATAGTGTTTCGAAATCAGATTGCTGAAAAATGGCAAAGGCATGGGCTGCGCGGAAAATAAGGGTTGTGCGCGAAATACTTGAGATGGGTGCGAAAAACAGCATGGTGTGCGAAATAGTAGAGCGAAGTTTTTCGCGCAAATAGCGTTTCAGAATCACACCGTCGAAAAATGGAAAAGGCATGGGTTGCGCGAAATATCTGGAGACGTGCGCGGAAAACGATACCTGCACGAAATCTTACGCGCCAGATGAGAGGTTTTCTGCGCTGAAGGGGATTTTGCACACGGGGGTCTCAATTGCCTATAAATATGAGGTGACCCCGTTCATTCGGGGTGTGGAAGACTTAGAAAAGATCCGAGGTCTGATGCGCGAAAAAGGATAGTGTAAAGGGGCTTGCAGGAAATATTCGGAGTTGCGCGAAAATGGGATTTCTGCGTGAAATATTTTTTTCACACGAAAAGTAAATTTTGTGCGCAATAGTAAGGTTTTGCGCGCAAAGGGTTGGGGTTGCGCGTATTTGTCAGTAAGGTTTTTCTGCACGTTCTGGTTATCCGGTTCAGTGATTCTGTGCGTTCTAGTGCATCTATTTCAGACTTCGATGAAAGCAGAGTCTCATGCTGAGCAGAGGCAAAGACTTCAATGCAAATCTATTGAAGAGGCATTCACGTCTATAAACTGAGTGACACATCACCAACGGCAGTGAGCCAGGGGGAGTCAACGGGAGTGACCCAAGGGAAGCAGTGAGCTATCCCTGAACCTTTGTAAAGGTAGTGAGCCTGGGACAGAGTGACTGTACCCGAACAATTGTAATCCACAACTTGTGAAGATTAGTGGATTTTGGTACGACCGACAACTTGTCGGCGTATGCTCCTTGGACGTAGCCCTTAGTGGTGAACCAAGTAAAAGGTGTTGTGTCATATCTGTCCATGTGAATGTTTGCTTTCTAATCATAATCATCATACATGGTCAACAAGTTCCTACCAACGTGGGAACAAGATCCACCACTTTAAAAGAAAAATTTGTCACCCTAATTCACCCCTCCCCTCTCAGGGTGTCCCGGGGTCCTTCAGAGCAGTCATAGTCTTTGATCATCTCTAACCATCTTTGTTGGCACATTTTCAACTATTTCTACATGAATATATACTTGAGTATTTTTTGGTCCAAATATATTTCACACTTCTCCCCAAAGAGATAATGCCGCCAAATTTTTAATGCGAAGATCGCTGCAGCCACCTCCAAATAATGTGTTGGATAATTCTGTTCATATACTTTTAATTTCTTGGAATCATAGGCAATGAAATTGTCATTTTTCATCATCACACAACCCATTACCTTCTTCAAAGCATCATTGAATACCACAAAACATTCTCCACTTGTGGGTAAAGTGAGCATGGGTGCCGTGATAAGCCTCCATTTCAACTCCTTGAAGCTTTATCTACATTCATCACTCAATGAAAACCTTACTCCCTTCCAAGTTAGCTGGGTAAGAGTGTTGGAAAATCGTGAGAAATTTCTCACAAATCATTGATAATATCCAAATAACCCCAAGAAGCTACAGATATTATTTACCAAAGTTGGCCTCAACAATCCTTCTATTGCAGTTGTCTTGAACGGATCCACAGATATCCCATTGCTTGTGATTCTATTGCCCATGAATCAGACCTCCTACCACCAGAACTCACACATCATGTACTTTTCATAGATCTTTTCTTTCTTAAATGTCTCAAGTACTTCCCTTAGATGCTCTTCATGACCCTCCTTGGTTTTGGAGTATATTAGAATACCATCTATAAAAAATACCACAAATTTATCGAGGTAATCTTTAAAAAATCTATTCATCAAGTCCATGATGATTTCTGGAGCATTAGTGAGTTCGAAAGGCATTATTATGAATTCATAGTGCCCGTATCTTGTACGAAAAGCAGTCTTAGGGATACCATTCTTCTTCACCCTTACTTGATAATATCTCGACTGCGAATCTAACTTGGAGAAATATTGTACTTCATGAAGCTGATCGAACTAGTCATCAATTTATTGTAGAGAATACTTGTTATTTATCATGATTTTGTTAAGCTCACAATAATCGATTCAAAGGCGCATTGACCCATCCTTCTTCTTGATGAAGAGGACTGGTGCACCCCATGGTGAAGCACTCGAGCATATAAACCCTTTATCTAGATTGTCATGTAGTTTTTTATTCAGCTCCTCAAGCTCCAAAACAGATGTTCTATATGGAGTATTGGATATTTTCAATGCCCCAGGTATAAGATCAATTGAGAATTCAACATCTATTCTAGGAGGAAGACCAGACAATTTCTCAGGAAACACTTCTGCGAATTCCCTCACAATAGGCATGTCTTCAAGGATGCTTTCCTCCTTAGACTCAATAATCTGATTCAGATACATGTTCTCAAAGGGAAGTAATATCCATGCTTGAGATGATGGAGCTAAAAAAGATTCATCTTTTTCCTTGCACTTGTACAGAATCGGGGGTTAATTATCCATATGGAGAGAGATTTCCCCTCACAAAAGTTTATGTTCGATCAATATAGGTAAATCCAATCCATGCCAAGAATTGCATCAAATTCCTCGATATAGAGTATGATGAGGGTCACTAGGAATTTCAATCCCCCGATTATGATAGGGGATGAGTTATATTCATGCGATGCAATGATTTCCCCATTTTCCGTACTTACCGACATCTTTACTTGCATGATTTGTGATGGTGTTGGGATTGTTATACTAAAATTTAAGGATATAAAATAATGCGTAGAACCCGAATCAAAAATCAAATTCGCAATGCTTGAATGAATAAATAGCATATTTTTCACAACTTCATTATTGGGGTTCACTTCGGCAGTATTAATGGAAAAAGCTCACCCTTGCTACCTTGGATGTTGTTGGTTGCCTCCGAAAACCCATGGAAATGGGAACTGATTTTCATGGTGCCCTGGTTCTTTTTAGTTGATGCAATGAATAATTCATTGAGGTTCGAAAAGAGTGTTCCTATCCTCTATCAGAGTCATGGGTTTTTCTTGTCAGCAGTTAATAGCTAGGTTTCCTTCACTTATACACCTGAAGCATTTTCTCGTCCCCTTCATGCAATTTTTGGGGTGCTTCTTTCTGCACCTCTGGAATGTGGGGTACTGGATCTTCATAGCACCGTTGGATTTATCCATCGAACCGCCAGAATTGAATTACACCTTCTGTTTCTTATCCCCATGATACCCCTATGATTCTACAATCACCATTTCGACCTTGAGGGAACATCAGACAATTTACTCACAGCTGTCGAAGTCATGGATCACCCGGGCTTTCCGCAGGCTATGTTTCAGCCCACCAAAGAAGCGGTCAACCTTGCATTCAGGGGTAATGACAAAGCCAGAGCTGTATTGTGAAAGCCTTTAGATGTTTTCCTCGTACGTTCTGATGGATTCATCATATTTTTTGTTGTAGGCATGGAAGTCCTTTTCCATCTTAAGTCTGAGGGTGCGCGAAAAATATTTATCAAAAAACAACTTCTAGAAATCATTTCATTCCAATGCCTCGATCTCCTCCTCAAGCTTTGTATTTTTGATCAATGTCCACCATTGATCAGCTTCACCCTCCATATGATAAAAATCCAGGAAAACCTTCTCTTTATTGTAACATTTAAGGATGGAGAAGATCGTTTCAATGGGGTTGATACATTTTTTGACGATTGAGGGATCAAATAATCCATTAAAATTAGGACTTTGCCTCATGAAGCTCTTGATAGCGACTTGTTATTTCTTACGTGGGGGGGGTGAATGTTCCTCTTGAACCATGTTTCTATTAAAATATTGAGTTAAATAAGAGGGAATTGTGACAATGTGTGTGATTCCGGCTCCCATCAGATTGGGAATCTCATTAGAACAATCATCACATTGATCTTCACATCGGTTGATAGTCAGAGTCCCCCTATTACCAGCCATTGGGTGGTATAAAAGGAATTCTTTGGGTAACACATAAAGGGTAATCCAATGGAAAATCAAATGACATATAAATAGATTTCATTTTCAAAAAATTATGAATCTATAGGCTTCAAAAAAAGTTATCAATGATCTACTTTCTAACATATATTATTAGGATTTTTTTAATTCCCTTAACAATGGTTCATACTAAGCTTGTGAGTTTACCAAAGCATATCCCCAAGGAGTTTCATAACCAAGATTGTAGAAATGCCTGTTGTCGTGTACCAGGATACCCTAAGTTAATCCCAAAACTCCTTGTCGGGGTTTTAACCCCTAGGTAAATCTATGCCAGAGCCGCCTCTACCTACTCGTATCTTGACATGGATGTAATTTTTTGATAAACTGCTTACTCAATACCCACCAAAACATAGGGTCTTTTTTATTATACATAATCTTTTCTAAGGCTTCACTAGGGTTTTATAATCCTAATCCCAAAAATAACTAAACCTATCCTCGGATACCAACTATAACAACCCTAATTTTAATTACATACTTAAACATGATTTATTACATAAAAACTTCACTTGATACAACTTAGAGGATCGAGAGGTCTAGAGTCTTTAGGGATTATGATCATTACATAACAACTTAATACATGAAATAAAACATCTTTATTGAAAACTTCCTTTACATGACCACAACATTCCTTTGTACTTAACATTGAATGAGAGAACCTGAGGACATGCATAAGAAAAGGGTAAGATATAAAGCTCAGTAAGGGGAAAAACATGGAATAACCTAAGGAATACAATACATGATATACAGTAGTCAAATGAATGGATCAAAATAGAAACATGAACATAAATGCCTCATAAAGCATGATAATCATAATATGGAGATGTGTAAACAACATTTAACATGATATTTGCATGATCCAAGGCTCATTGCACATGAATCATGAGTAAACCATAATTGAACATGAAGCATGAGTAAACTGTCATTTCACTTGAATTATCATGATTCAAAACTCATTTCATATGAAGTATCATGATACTATACATTACCCAATTTATTGGAGCATTATCAGGGCACACCCTTCTTAAACATTTCATTTCATGCATAAGGGTGCCACAAGATCATACAACATGGATTCGTAAAACATAATAATTTATTCCATAAATAAGGAATGTGGAATTTATACATGAAAATCATCCATCAATACATATATTTGAATAAAGATGAATACCCTTGATAGATAAATGGGCATGCTATTCACTACATAATGATTTTGGTTTGAAAAAATCGCAGTGTAATTTTTGCAGCATAACATCGTGATATAAAGATTCATAAAAAGGGTTGATGAGAGATAAAAGTGAGTCTCATCATATTTACCTGAAATGGAATGAAATGGGGGCATATAGATACAAGTCCAAAAATAATTAATGGAATTTGGATTCATAATACAAAATAATTACTTGAATGTAAATGAGGAGAGAGAAAACCCTTGCGGAATTTCGGTATGGTAATGGGTAAGCAGGGAAGGCATGGATGAGAGATAAAAGGGGATATAGTCATTAAAACATAAATTAGATAGTATATGGGAGGTGATAAATCATACCCCAATATTTATAATTGAAAATAAAGGTGCATACCAATATAAAGAAACTTGGATAAAATGAGAAAGGAAGAAATCCCTTATATGGAAGTGTGATCCCAAAGGCCTGGGAGAGGCCCGAGAGAGACTTATTGGGAGCTTGAGGAACCTTGGGAGGATTATATAGAGAGTAGGGAAGAGTTTGGATGAACTAAAAATGATTTGAGTGAAGAGTAAGTGGGAACTTGGGTGGGTTTATATAGGAAAGGAGAGGTAATTCTTTATTATTTAGGTTTGGGACACCAAAAATTAAAATAATCAAACCCACAAACCAGACCTTGGTTTATGCCCACGGTTTTTTGAAAAATGGAGTGGAAACAATTTTTTATAAGGCCAATGACAAAACTTCTTAAAATAATAGGTTTTCTTATGTAGAGGAGAGTCACCATCTCAAGGAAAACAATTTAAAAAGCTAAAATGTTTTATAAGTCTTGAAGGGTCCACTAAAGCTTTTTAAAATAAATAAAACAAACCCAAAAGCACATTCTTTTAATGTTAAAACATATATTGGTCGAAAATAATGTTTATATTGTTTTATTAAAACACTATTGGGTCATTATGATGTCATATAACACGTTATATATTTAATCGGTATTTAATTTTTACCCAAAAATTTGATTGTCTCGGAAAATTATGAAAAATATCATCATTGGATAATTTAGATGTCCTGATTCCGAAAAAAATCATTTTATCTAAATGATTTTCTATATATGTGAATATTTAGTTTTTAAATAAAAACTGGCATTTATTAAAAATTCATGGGTTTTGAGAAAAATAGCTTTCAAACCTTAATAAAAATTACAATTGCATTCAAAAAATTATACGATCATTTATATTTAATAAAAATTAATTTATTAAAAATAATAAATTATTAAAATATTATTTAACTTAAAAATCCATTAATTCATCAATATAGATTACTTAGTTGAATATTAACTAAAAATACTATTTGTACTTTAAAAACTAATTACAAATTAACAATAATAAAATTAATGTATAATATTTATACAAAAAATAATATACATAGTCATAATGCTAGGGTCTTGTTACATAACCCTTTAAAAAACCCGCAGAAGACCTTAGGTTAAGGTGCGAGATGGTGACAAAATCTTTGGGTGGCTTGGATAACATTTCTATAGTGGTAATCTCTATCAACTACCATTTCTCTCATAGGTGGTTATGCTCGAGCTTAACATATTCCTACTTGGATTGGGCTTGGTCAAGAGGGAAGCCCAATGACGCCGCCTCCTTTCCGAGCTCTGAAAAATGTTCTTCGTATGGGTCAAGTCTACTGGATGAGGCCATCTCTTCCATTGTCTGAGTAAATTTGATTTGTTAAAGCCAAATATTTACACTAATCATGTGATCACTGTTCAATGACTATTTTTTAAACAGTCATAATTATTAATTGTATTTTAAAATAAAAAACATAGAACAAAATAAGTTCATAAATTTTACCAAACCATATGATGACATTTTAATATAACAAGAGGAATTTTTATTAATGAATTTCTGGGCCATTAAAATATTTTAAAAAGGGCTATAATCAGATTTTATTTATGAAATTGTCCATAAACTTTTTTCACATTTTTTAATTTTTAATTAGTTTTTTATTTAATGATTATTACCTAATTTATTCATTGTTATCAAATTTTTATATTATGAGTGACTGTATACCAAAGTTTATATGAAAATGTTCTTCCAGGAAAGAACCTTGTATTACATTCTTGGTATGATAATGAATTTAGTTTCTCATTAACCTTAAAATCAGTTTTTTTTTATTTATGAGATTGAAAATACTTTTTTGGAATACATTGTGTATGTTAGGTGCTATAGATATCATTAATTTAATTATCTCTTAACTAAATTATCTATGGTTAGAGGGACATGTTTTCAAACCACATAATTTACTAGAGGCCTTCCTTGGTTAGGAAAGTGAATGGGGTTGGATATCTGTCGATCTAGGCTTACACATGTGGAGTTTTTTGATATCATGTAATTTTATTCCTTTACATGGAACATTCATGTAACTAATTCATGTGATGCATTTGGATATATATGAATATACATAACTTCTATTTTTGGGTGATTAATATAGGCTTGTGGGTTTTGTAAGAGTTACACATTAATATGGTGTAAACACATTAATTTGTTGGTTGGAATAGGGATTTCTAAAAAAAATAGTTAGATGCATGCATACCAATAAAGGTAATAAAACATGCGAAGATGATTATTAAATAGGATGTAATAATTTTGAATTTAATATTCATATGATGCATATTAAATTGGTGGGATTTTAAAAAGGAAAACCCCTCAAATAATAAGGGTGATATTGTTTCCAAAGAAACACTTTTCAATACCTATATCATCCAATTGGTAGTTTCATGCCTACATTCAGTTCCCCTATATTATCTTTCCTATGGAAATAATGTAATGAGTGACCCTGAATCATCATTTTGGGTAGTTTTATACCTATATCAGGTTCCCTTGGATTTCTGTGGTAAGTTTCTTTTTGGCATTTCCTTTGGGTTACACTAGCTGGGAAGCCCTAATTGTTAGGATACCATATAAATAGAACTACGTGAATCCATATGAATAATTTGGATAATGGGTTATCCACTAAGCCTTCCAAGAGTTACAACTATTGTGATTAAGATGATTCTATACCTAAAAACATAGTAGTGAGATGAAATCACAAGTGGAAACATTGCTTAGTGAAATACAGATATTGGAGCACTAAATACATATGATGTATGGGGTCATGAATTTTAGTGGGATCACCTTCATTAAATCCATTACTTAAATGATATAAGACATGATATTCATCTGATAAAAAGTTCTGTTATATATAAATTCATCATAATCATAAAACAAAAATTTATATTAATCCTTAAAATAATAATCATAGGGTAAGGAACTCTTAAGACTGATACCTTAAGAAATGTTCATAATCAAGTGATATATTCTATTTCTCAGAATAGTTCCTTATTGAGTAACATATAGTTGAAATTGTTCAACAAGAGAATATAGTTGCTTATGCAAGCATGGAAATATTCATTTAAGATTTCAAAGGCATTTAATGTATAATTTTCCTATGGAATTCTAGTTTTATATACTCAATATTATGGGGTATGTCTCTGATATTCAATATGATGGAATATGTTTGGAAAGATCGAATAATTCCTATAAGGACTACTCTAGTTATGATAATTTATCAAATTGTCATATATTGAAAAGTTTTTTCAAGATGTATGAATTAAAGAGAATTAAACCTGATACTCTCAAAGTTTTGAGGATAGATCAACTAGGCAAAAGATGTTTGCATTCTGGTATTGTGAGGAAATTACATTTGGGTAAATGTTATACCCATAAGGATAAGAGTTTGATGAATAAGTTAATAATGTTTCTTTAAAAAGATGATCAAGGTCATTGAAATCTCTAGTTATCAAGAAGGAATTGTAACAATTTAATATGATAAGATTAATCATGAAATTCTTGAAGTGGTTTGGGAACTCCATGGAATGTCTATGTCATGTATTAGTGTTATCAAAAATTATTTCTTCAATTTTAAAGGGTATTTGATACCAAGTGTATGTCTTATAAATTTCCTAAATATATAAGCTTTACAAATTAAATGAAGAATTGATTCTTCTTGTAGTTTATATTCACGAGATGAAGTACATAGTTGCTATATTGAGAATTTTAATATAAAAGAATGTGTCTAGATCAGATGAATCTAAGTGAAAGATGTGTATCTTTATCAAACTTCTCTTATATGATAAGAGAGTATGTTCAGTAATAAAGGTTTGATATGAGATTAATAAATGTAGACACATGATTCGTCAATTTATATAACATGTTTTTGAGAAGAATATTTTAAAAAAATGTCTGTCAAAATATTTTTTAAAACATGTTGAAGGAATGCATGCCACCCATCAATGGAAAATTTTAATAAATTATTATTTTCAAATATGGAAAATTTCAAACACATATAATACCATATATGATATGGAGACAGTATATTATTTTTTAAATATTACTATTAAAATAAAATAAATTTATTTAATTTACAACAAAATTGATTTTGTTGTATATTAGAAAGATATTTTGAATATAATATATTTTCAAAGAATATATTGGGAGTATGTTTGAACCTAGAGAAGTTCAAAGTAAAAAAAAAATTGTTCCAAATTTAGTTTATGTTATTACATACGTTATATCCTAATGAGTTAGAATATGTGTTAGTTAAGAAAAATTTAAATAGTTACATTTAGTTACTGTGAGAAAGTGAATATCAATCTTAACTAAAGGATTATACTAGACTAAGATTTTAGTAATTCTACATTTAATATCCTAAAGAATATTAAGATATGTAATGGTAAAGAGAAATAGAGAGAGTTTCATTTAGTTACCATAACAAATGAATATCACTAATCCATTAAGGTTTACAACAGTTAATACACAAAGTGTATAACTTGATATCCTAAAAGGGTTTAGGGTATGGTGGTAAATAGATGATGTAAAGAGTTACACCAGTTACCCTAAAAAATATAATGTCATATTATCCTTAAAATAATTTAGGATGTTCCGGTAAAGTTATATTGTAAATATTCACATAGGGATGTGATATGAATTATATTTGGATGTAATGTTAAAAAAACCTTTTCTATAACGACAACATGAAAGCCGTGTAGAATTTATTTAGAGATTGGTTGGAATGGATGTAAATGTATCATGTTAGTTATAATAAATGAAATTTCCAATTTTTTTTCATTCAAGTGTGATGTAACTTTACATGAATGGCCAAATGATAAATATCCCCTAAAAGTTAAAACATTGAGTTATCCCTAACCAATGAAATTCATGGTGTATAATGGGTTGTGATGATATGTAAAGGTTAGGTTGAATAGATTCTAATATCTGCTTCAAAGAGTTTTATAAGAGATATTAATGAATAGATTCTTGAGGTAATGAGTAGAGAATTATTACATGTAATGACTCTCTAAAGTATATCTCATGGAATTTCATACATTCATGTTTATAGTTAGGTGTGTATACTTAAAATTTTTCCTTATTACCTGAGGTTGGTGAGATACATAGAATGATAAGCTTCACACATTGATGACCTACTTACACTAGTCACCATAATAACATAGATAATTTGGGGGTGGTTGGGCATGTTACTGATAATGTCATTTGTTGGAGTGCAACCATGATAGGAGTTTTCGGCTCATATGATAAGAAAAGACACCCAGACCTTGATTGAATTAGAATGAGGATATTCATGGACATGCATAGTTGATTCACATATGATGGGTTTAACTACTTGAATAAGTGAAATGTGATGTAATTATCAGATAGATGAATAAAATATGTTATATTTATCCACTTGGTTATTATTTTTCAAAGAATCAAAAAAATGATGAGAAGACTCTTACTGATTGACTTGTTCCATGTCTAGTGGTTGCTCAATGTCATGAAAAAAGGATTATATAAGATACATATTATGTAATGATACATCTTGTGGTGGAAATGGTTTAATTTATATTTGTGTATATTTGATGGACATCACACCACACCCTTTAATAGCCTGAGTAGAATTTATGGTTTTCTATAGGTTTCTATGTTATTACATATAAAACCTATAGATTTTATATTTGATTTCAACATTTCTAAGGCCCATAGGCTCACACAGTTAGGCCCATATATTAGGATAAAATCATGGATAAATGTTTTTTTAAAATGAAAGGATTTTGATGAAAAAACATATCCAAAAGAGTTTGGATGGATTCACAAAGAGTTATGAATTTATGCATAAAGTCATTATGTGATTTTTGTGTAAGTGGGAGATTTTTTGATATGAACTGAAATAAATAAATGAAATATTTAATTATGGTGCATTTATCATCCATGTGATTTCATTAAATGAAAATCCATTATTAATGGATTAAATTTCTTGAATTTTAATTGAATAAGATTCAATGAATTACTGAAAATGTGAATAAATGTATATAGATACGTAAACATGGCTGAAAATTTTCGTTTAATGAAATTCATAATGGATGTATATATAAAGGGATGTGATCCCTCCTTTTGAGTACCACTAATTTTTTGAAAGCCTCTAAATTATATATTCTCCTCATAACATTGTTTATCATATGAGATGATGGTGCTAGAACCCATTCAACATTTTAGTATCCTCATGATTAGATCATCGATGCATTGTCTGGTGTACCTCCTTATATGTAGGGTGATTTTTTCTAATACATCATGACCTTTATCAAGTAGTCTTCTTCACCGATGAAGAAGAAGACTACTATTGTTGGAATTTTCTAGGTACTCTATTTCTATAGTTTTATTTACATTTTGATTCTTGAAGATAGATATTCTTATGTTTATATTGTCTTCTATGGAATGTGGTCATTTGATGATCTTATGAAAACCATTAGATACATTCTTAGGTAGATTAGAAATATTTGATTAAAAATTTTCATGTAAGAAATATTATGTTAATGTGACAAATATCACTGTGCTTATTGTGATTCTAACATGAAGCATTTTGAAATCTTAGTGAGTGGATATAGAGAAGCTCTGCATGGATATTAGTATCTATGCTGTGTTAACATCATAAATAAAGAATTCTTTTCTAAGTTTTATGTATTGAGAGTGTACAAAAGTTTCACCATGAATAAGAGTAGGTTGTATTAAAATAAGAGCTGATATAATATTTAGGATATGAAGTTACCTGTATAAAGCTTTTCATGGCTGGTGAACATGATTTTTCTAATGTATGTGATGATCTGATTTCTAATGATGATGAAGATGGAAATATATCTTCAATAAGGTTACTAAAAACTTGTAAGATAGAAATATGCATCATTTATAGTCATGTTAGAGTATTATGTTTAATTTTAATGGAATCAGGAGATTAAAGGATATCATAAGTCTTAAAGAAACATTTTAACCACAATGGATGTTAAGATTATCTATGGGTGAGTGTGTTTGAAGTCATATAGGATCGTGTATCAGTTTGAATGGTATGATAAGTGAGTGGAAAGTTGAGACAAATGGAGCTAAAACAAATTATCTAAGAAAGATAATGTTTTCAAGCATCGAACGATGAGGTTTGTAATGCAATAGTCAAATGAATATATAAGAACAATAGATGTATACCACTAGAAGCACATGATATATGTTATAGGTTTTTTGGAAGATTCAAAACACTAGATTGTTTGAGTACTATGAAGTGGAAAATTTAGGTCACTAGAAGATAATGTGGGTAGTGATGTTGAGGCACACATGCATGTATAATTTTTTTTATTAGAGGGAAGAACGAAAACAATGATTTTTGGTTAAATCCAAATAAAAGAAGGAATAATTTCATGAATAATTAAATTGTGTATAAATCATGGTGGTTAAAGCAATGAAAAATTTAGGGTATGATTATTTCATGTTTGACGTCCAAGGATCTCTTCATTAAGTAAAATACATGATTTTTTCTAAGATCATATAGATAATTGAAGACCATTGAAGACCATTGAAGATGATTTTAAAGGATGTTTTGACAAAGAATGGTTACTCAACTAAATATGGTGTATTTGAATGGTTTTCGATCTAAAATAAATAAGCATAAAATTTATGGAGTTAAAATACAATGAATTTCCAATCATTTTAGGAAATGAAGATGTATAAAATAAGCAAGGTCTTTCAAGAAATTATGTCATGTTTATTATAATTCATAGAGAAATTATTATGGTTGAGTGTTTGAATAAGTTTTTTTCATAAATAAGTAGAAGGGTTGATGAAGTTATGATGTTTGGAAGGTTTTTAGTATTGAAAAATAAATTCCAAATTCCAGAGAAATGCAGAGTTGATAGATCAGGAGTTTAACATACAATAAATTGAGTTTTAGAGAATTTATTCTAGATATATTACATAATGAGAATAAATCAAAGTTCCACTATTATTTTTGCATGGAATAAGAATAAAATATTATAACTTGTGGGAACTTGTAATATTTCCTATCAAGAGATAGATGGAGCTTTATCGGAGTTAGATCATTTTCATTCAGTTGTGTTATTTAGTGGATATCTATAAATTAATATAATAAGCAAATAAATAAAGGATTAAGTAGCCATATTTGGACCAAACCATTCAGAAACATGTTTTCCTTTCATTTATTTTCATTATCATGACATCTGAGTGTGGTTGAATTATAAAGTTGATAGGATAAAAACTATAACAAGTTAGATAGGTTAATTTATGGTAAATGAAATTATAAAATATATCTACTGATTCAACATGCCTATTAGTGGTTCACATATTCTCAGGAACATCAATTAGTATCAAAGAAATATAGGTTACATGTATAAGATCCTTATATTTTTATTATAGAAAATATCAATATATTTATCATAATAGGAATTCACACCGTCATCGATTAAAATAATCCTTGATGAAAAAATAGAATGGTACCCTATCTTTTTTCACTTTTTATGGACATGATCGATGAAGCTACTATAGGATTTCCACCGATGGAAAAAGATTCTCCAATGACCATTGATGGAAAAAAGGAATCTATATGTAGATGAAAAAGCTCAAAATTATATGCAAATTTACTTATCTGATATGGTGTATAGGAAGGTGATATGCCTTCAAACATTGAAGGGGACGAAAGAAAAAATTTGAAGAATCTTTGAGGGAAATGTAAAAGTAAAGGAAGAAAAGATTTAGGTTTGTAGAATAAAGTTCGAAGATATTAGGATGACTGAGGAAGAAACCATTGATGACTACTTCACTATAGAAAATGAATTATTGAACCACATAAAAGGATTTAGAGATATTTAGTAAGATTCAATAATTGATTAAAAATTGATGAAGAACTATTTGGATAGGTTTAGTAACACAGGCACTATATTAGAATATTGAAAAGATTAATCTTTTTATGAACTACATAACATACATATTGTGTATGAAATGAATAAAACTCCAACATTAAAAAATAATATGAAGGATGAATTTGATTTTGAAGCAATGATAAAGCTTGAAATACAAAAATTGGAAGATGAGTATATGTGCTCTAGTGAATCTAATGATAAAAATGATTATGATGATGATTTTAAGAGGATTATGTCATTTATATCTTGGAATTTATATAAAGGTAGAGGTTAGTATGAAATAAAAAACCCCACTAATTTTTTTGGGGTGTGGGGGGTATCTGAGACTTCATACTAATATATCTGAAGAATAAAGGTGGATAATATGATAATTATGATCCTGAATAAAAATCTCAGAAGAATAAGTGTGTTAAAAATTCAAATGATGTTAACTGGAAGGTAGAAAATTTTTACTAATCATACTATAAGAAGTATGTTTAGTAAAAAACAATATGATTACTCTATATAAAATAGTCCACCAAAATATGAAGTTCCAAAAATATTTTGAACCTTCACAAATCACAATGAAATAAAGGAATATACAATATGTAGTGAACAAGAAGAAGGTGGATAAACTTATATGGAAGACATGATAAGGCTATAACATGAGTCATTGTCTTGATAATAATACCAAACTCAAGAAAAGGGATAGGGTACTGAAAAGTGAATTGGAAGATAAAAGTGGTTGAATAAAATAATTTCATAAAAAGGAAGATGCATACATTGGGGAAATTAAAAAAAAATCAAGTTGAAAGTCTCATATTAAGTAAAAATAGTGATTGATTTTGATGGAAAACTTTTATATAAAGAAGAATAGATATTTAAGGAACAATAAAGTTTTCTTGAGGATGAATAAAATTTGAAGAAGATAAATTGAAATCTAAATAAAGCTTCAAAGGTAAAGGTTGAAGTATCTCAGGTTTCTAAGAAAACATCACCAGAAATTTAGGTCAAATCTACTTATGCTAAAATTAAAATTTCATATAGTTTTACTAACCATATAGATTGAAGAAATAATAAATTTAGACCTTGGGTTAAGAAAATAAGTGATAATTATTTAAAATAAATGGAACTTAAATGAAACTTTTGAAATAATTATTCTTTATACCATGGGAAAACAAACTTTGTAACATCCGTTGAATGTCAAAAAAACATATCCAAGAAATAATTATTTCTTATATGAAAGATTTATATTTAGAAAATATTATTACTATTGAGGGATATTCAAACACAAATCATATAAATTCCGTTAAAGTATGTCACTAATTGGGACTATTCATGATTTTATGTGGATAAATAGTATAAATAAAGAAAACAACATTATGAATTTAAAGGAAGTTATAAAATTGAGGTCACCAGAATTTAAAAAAACCATAAGGAAAAATAATTTGATTTTATTAATTGAGATTTCTAGAAGATGTGTACAACTAGGTCAATATGATAAAGAATGCCTATCAAATCTTCTAGGATGGAATACTTATTTCTAAAATGAAATGGAAGTTGGGAAAAATGATAGAATTAATATATCTTATTGTTGAGGTCATAGTGAAATCTTTTCAAAATGGTAAACCATGGATTCTTAATAGTTATGGTTCCTCACATATGATAGGTGTTGAGAAAATCTTGGAAAACACAGAAGAACATGAGGGGAGTAATTACCATTGGAAATGATAGGTCCTAAAAAATAATAAGAATTAGTAAAAATAAAATTGAAGATCAAAAGATAAATTCCAGGGATTTTTCATTTGTTAATTGAATTAAAAAAATTAATCAGTATTTGACAACTCTATGAAGATAGGAATGAAGTTATCTTTAGATGAGATTTATGTATCATCTAATTCTGAAAATATTGAAAAAATATTACTAAGGTATATATAATGTGTAGTAATTTATTCAGAATTGACGATCCTAGTAAATATTTATGTTTTATTATGGAGGATGAAAACAAGTTTTGGCACCAAATAATTGGTCATATTATCTAGAAGAGTATGAAAATCATTTCAAAGGAAGGAATTGTGAGAGATTTACCAAAACTAAATATGAAAGATGATATTATTTTCATAATATGTCAAAAAGGATGGATGGTTAGTTGAAGTCACAATAAATTGGAAATTTATTCTTCCAAACTCCTTATATTCATACATTCTAACCCATGTGGGATGATGAAATATCAATCCAAAAAGCATGACTTATACTTTACTAATTTTAGCTATTTTTTAACATTAATGACTGATATAATTTCAATTAAAAAAATAATAAGATATTAAGTTATTCAAAAAAAATCATAAGGGATGTTTGGAAGGAGTTGGGTGTAAATATTTCAAATATGAGAACATAAAAAAGAAAGGATTAAAAAAGAAACACTTTTGATTCCAACCTAAGAATAATGGAATTAAAAACCAGTATTGTTCTCCTTATACTACTCCACAAAATAGAGTTATGGAATGAAAAAACAAAAGTTTAGTTGATAAGACTGGAACCATGCTCCCTGAATATAAACATTAAAAGTTCTTCTTGAAAGAAGTTGTAAGTATATTTGTATATGTTCTATTGTAAAAGTGGGTTTCGAAAACCCAACATTACTAGTATTTTTTATTATCACACAATGTGTAAAATGAGTTATGCATGATTTAAACTTATGATTGTAGTTATTACATTTCCTCATCTATTGTTTGACGGTAATGTGAATAGATTATTTATCATATCAAAAGGTTATAATAGATCATAGGCTATAATTGGAACCTCAAGATACTATTACATTAATATTAAATATATTTTATATGGTCTAGATACATCCTACTGAGTGGAAATTGTTGATATTTGACTATCAGGTGTTGGGGATCATAAGCATTGAGACTTCTCCTCAAGAAGCTCTCACTTTGTGATCTATAGTAGTGAGATCATCTGGATAAACCTGCCAATAAGAACACCAAATGTTTTCGGTTTCATTAGTTTTTCCTATTCAGTGACATGTGTACTGGTCTCCATTCATGAGAACATTTTCAATGTGCATCTTTTGATCGCATACTTTGATGCAATTAGAAAACTAGGACAAAAAAGTTGATGCGAGGTAGTTTGGGTTGGGTGCATTATTGGAAGTATGACATTGGTTGAATGATCAAGATAGAATATTCACTTTTGAGTTGAGGAAGTGATATATTTGACATACTTGGTCAGGATGGTAGTACCTTCACTAAATCCATGGACTCGGAGTAAAAGGTAATTCCATCCAATTAGATCAACAATTAATAATGAAAGGAAAGGATGATGACCCAATTGTGCCTACTGCTTTATTGAGATATCATGTGAAAAAGGGATTATATTACATAGTGTGAGTAAATTGATTGGTTATCATTTCTGTGACTACCCATTTTCTCTTTTGGGTCCATGATGGTTTTCTAGATTGGACTTTTTGTCTGTGAATATACTTCACTACTATCGATATGTGGCCCTAGAGGGTAACACACAATATCGCCTTCATGATTCATTCCTATTCTGAAGAACAGTTATATAGGACATGGTGGGTCCTACTATGGGGTCCGAGAGTTTTCCTTGGTTTATCAGTCACTGGTAATTAACTAGATTTATTATTATCCGAGTATATCATAATTGGGTTGAATTAATTTGATAAAAGTATTTACAAGTGTTTAAGTAAATACAAGGAATATTATTACATGAATGAATATTATATTTAATATAAAAGGATAATTTAATATTAGAAACAATTACAATTTATGTTAATGACTCTAGTTTATCACATAATATGTTTATGATATATTACAAGTATGTGATAGAATATAAATAATATCAATAATGTAGTTATTTCATCATCTATATTTATTCATTACTTATTTAAGTGGATGACAGATATATTGGGGATGGTAATTCTAATGCGGTATTTTACACATCCACTATATACGTAAATTATGAGATCATTTTCCTATGTGCAAGATAAGAAACTCATTCTTATGGATTGAGTTCTCATCTCTCTTCCCGTACCCTTGAGAGATAAAGACACCATCATAGAAATCAATTCAATGATATCTTCATAGATCATAGGAAGGAAGTCGATGTGATCATCACAACATTGATGGAATTATTGTAGCTCGGTGCTAGCACTCAGAATTCAACGATCGACATTCACATAGTATCTTTAAACATGTGTGGATGATCTAGAGTGATTAATATTTGGATGATTTAGGAAACAATAACCAACAGAACGATGCAGTCAAATAGGATGAATTATATAAGGTAGATGTTTTTTATTTATTTTGTGATTAAGTAATAGTCATGATATCCTTGAACCTCTACCATGGCTCGGATCTGTAGATATAAAAATGTTATTTCACTTTTGCGTGGAAAATTTTTAAATTTCCTAGTCCACCAACTTCTTTTGTTCACCTCGGTGCCTTCAATTGGTATCAGAGGGATCATGTATATTTTATGAGACTAATAAAAATAAATTTTCAATAAATTATATAGATTTATTTTAATCAGTCCCAAAAGAATAGACCACTCATCATTCTGATTACGGATGACCAAGTTATGGTCATCCAAAAATTTTAGTATGGATTAAGAACACAACACTTTACTATTAAAAATTGATGAATGGTATAATTTAATATATGTTCATGTTTTAATTTTTTAATGATTTAGTTTAGATTAAGGTATATCTGAAAATATTTTTCCCGATGAGTTTTTTCTTCTCCAAGATACTTTTCAAAAACCCACGTTTTTTATTTTGGTCACTTACAATAAAATTTAGAAATAAAAAAATAAATAATAAACATACCCTTTTTCATTTTGTTACTTATAATAGAAGCATGGAATAAAAACTTTTTTAAATTGGAAGGAGGTACACTTTTTATAAATCTTATTTAGTATGATTTTTTTTACAAAAGGAGACTTGTTGTGAAATTAGCTTCCTATGGATGAATTACATTCATGTTAATAAATAAATAAAATAATGTGTATTCTAAAGGAAGTAAGACACCACACCGCTCCCACTCGTATGGACTAGAGGACCACTGCACCCCAAATATTCCTCTCCTTCATGAGGAGTTGAGGCCATCCACCTTCACCATCCTATGGCCTTCACCGCTGTAGTGAGCCGCCGTGAACCATCCTCGACCAAACCATGGCCAACCCTCACAGGTTTTCCACCATCCCACATGTTTGATCAAACCCTTTACACTGATGTTTTCTCCCTTGTCTATTGATTTTCTAGCCGCACATGACACCCTACCCAAAACCTGTGTTTAGAGGTGCAAACCTTCCCCTTAAACACCCTACCAAGCCACCATTATTCTCAAATAAGATTTTGTTCACCAAATTTACCTTTTTATTGGCTTGGAAAGGTCTTTATAACCCAGAATGAGTCTACACAAGGCTATCTAGCTATGAACTTCCCTACATGGGGTTTTCCTAGACCACGAAGGCCTTGGGTGGGTTCTTCCTTCCCCAAAATGGGCCAGGGTAGGTTCGGCCGAACCCGCTTTGTGTCTGGGAAGGAATTTTGGACACTAAAAAAATATTTAATTAAATCATAAATTAATTTAGATAATTAATTTAATTTTAGTATTAAATTAAATTGAGGAAGTATTAATTTATTGGGTCAAAATAATGTTAGTTTTATTATTTAAAATTGTTATTACGTTTCAGTATTAAATTCAATTATTTGACTAATTTAATTTATGGGATTGTAATTAAATTAATATATGGACTAAAATAAATAATTTTTTTAAATTATACAATTCCTTTATTTTATATTTAAGCTATCAACCATCAATTTATTGTGATTTACTTTTTTTATGCATTTAATTTTTTTTATTGAATGAACCCAAGTATGTCAGGTTATATTCATTTAATTATTTATTACTGCGTGTGATGTTTGTAATAATTGGTTAATTTAGGATGGCCTACACATCTTCATTTTCTCTAATTCATTATGTATAAGGCATGCACATCCAATTTATCAATTGTACATAATGCTCCTGAGACCCCCTTGCGCACCTGTGAGTATATTTATACATTTGAGGATGATGTTGTAAGGTGAAAACCCCAACAAGATGAGTTGATACCTCAGACGAGAAGTGGAAATACTAAAAGGGGATGAGCTGCATCAATAGTCAAGGTTCAACTCAGCTATAACAACCCTAGGTTGATGTTGATCCATTGAGTTTAAATAGAAAAACCATTATTAGATTCTGAAGACCATTCAGGTGATTTATTTCCTTTATGCTATATTTATTATTTTTATGCATTTGATTATTTGTAGTGAGAAAACATAAAATAATAAACGGATAAAATGCATCAAGATGAAATCAATGTTTTTTCTAATATGGCTCAATTTAGAGCACAACATCATAGAATGAATAGACTAATAGAAAAGGATTACATTAAACAAAAAATATAAAACCCTCAAATAAATATTATCTCTCAAATTCCTTCCATCATTTGAATTTGAACAAAACAAGGTGTACTGGGTGTTCGATCAGCTATTGTTGAGGGTGCCTCCTACTACTGCGAAGTTCTTTTGAGAGTGATTGGTTGACATAACTAAATATGGTTGTAAGGTAGTATTCATATATAGATTTCTAAAATATCATCAACATGCTTTGATTAAATCATATTATGATTTTTGAACTTTGTACTTCAGTCAAATAGATCAAGGAGCCATGCGTTAATGTGGTTGGCTAATAAAATTCCTTACATGAACTCTTCTAGTAGTGGCATAGCCATAGCATGTAGACTATGAGGGGGGGATCAAGGATCCTTTCCACTAGAATACTCATGTTACAGAATAATCTGATCCTGGTACAGAGGGTTGTTAGAGTTTGATAAAATAGTGGGAGACATTTTATAATTTAATCAATAATGTCTAAATGGTAATCCAGATAAATTTATTAATCTTCAAGATTTTATTTTTGTAGAAAATGGTAAGTAGTACAACATGTACACTAAAAAAATCTTGTAAAAATTAAATATCCAAACTTTTATTAATTTATAATAGAATTATAGTTTCTTGAGCAATGTACTATGAAATAAGAAATTCATGGTGATGGTATCCCCAATACCTGTTAAGACACCTTAAGAAGTGAGGGTATTAAGACTCTTATAGGAGACTCTTGTATTATGTATATAATGGTTTTTTCATAATTTTGTCTTCAATTTTTTATATAAGTTGTGAATACGACATTAGGACATAGATGATTTCACAAGATGTCTCATCTCAAAGAAGAGTGCATGTCGAAAGTTAAAAAAGATATGGATTGGTGATAATTACATTTGTAACATGTAAATATGAAAGGTGAATCATTGTCTTTCTGTGGATCTGTTTCTCATATCACATTCACCCATTTACTCTAGTTTTTTAATATTATAAAATGAACAGAATGGGGGAAAATGCTTTGTTACCTTATAAGTAAGGTTCTCCTAAAAACAAGAACTCAAAGAGAGATTCATATTTTGTACTTATAGTGAATAAGTATAAATAAAAGGTGAAAAGGACAATGGGAAGAGAAATTCCAAATTCACATTCAATTTTTTTTTCAATGAAAAGAGTTTGGTAATTAAATAGGCGATTATTGTCTTTTTATATCATGAAACAAATCTATGGATGTTTTAATGTAATGAACTGAATAAAATAAGTAAGTAATTGCTTCTTATTCAGTGAATATTCATAATTATATGTTTTTATTATAGTTATTGGGTATTTGATACAATATTCATTTCACATATCTGTTTTCAAATATAGTAACCATGTAAGAAATGAAATTTTACAAGAAGTATGGTTTATTCTCCAAGCAGTTGAAAAAGGTAGTTCCTACGTCATTAGTGAGAAGCTGAAAACATCTAAGTGGATATGTTTAATGATTCTAGATGAACTCTTATGTATTAGAAAAACATTTATCGCATGTTTCTTTTGGATACAAGTAGACATTATTCCATGATCCAGAATGATTGTTGTTTGCGGTGTATAATACTCAACTAATTTTCTTGTAATAGATGAATTAATGGTAATACCTGATGAATATAAAATGTTAGATTTATACCAAGTTGTGGAAAGATTATATTTTTCAAGAAAAACTGTGTTGGTTTTAAGGATTTATCTAGTATTTATATAGAAATTTGTATGCAAAAGATATCGGTATTATTGAAAAAAAATATTTACATAGTTTTGGACAAAGGAACCATTAAAAATAAAGTTAAATGAAAAAGAATTCAGAATTAGTTCAGATAGAGAGAATGAATTATTCAAATAATAATCTGGTGGTAAATATACTTCATTATATTCCATTATGTTTTCTTAAGGAATGAGAAAATGAAGATCAATATAAAGTCAAATGATATGAGCTTCTTCGGGTTGCTTTGTCGAAGAATATTTTGACCAAGCACTCATCAATCAATATATTTTAGCATAGAGTAATTCCTAAATTCACATTACCTTGTCTACATCATGACATTGGCATAAATAAAGAGGTTCATTGAGGATTCTTACATATTAAAATTTATTAATATATTTTTTAATAGAGTAATTCTTAAATGCACATTACCTTGTCCACATCATGGAATTCATGTTAATAATGAGGATAGATGATGAATCACCCATGTTAACATTGATTATTTAAATTTAGGATGAATAAATTCATAATCATTCATTTCTTTATACACATTAGAGTCATGATGTAAGGGAAATGAGCATCAATGTCAAAACTAATGCATTGAAAACACTTCCATTTTTCAAGACATGTATAAGAAATAACGATGTTATCCCTTAACAACATGCTATCTATAATGAAAAGTAGATATAATATGAGTTATAGTATGATATAAATTAAATTTGATAAGAACATTTTGTTTGGATACAAAAAGTTTTTTGAGGGAACAAATGAACATGAATAAAAAAACACAACCAGAAAGGGTTGGTGACATCATGGGATGTGAATAAGAGTGGAAGTTATTGAAATATAGCTCATGATTGAAGTAAGAAAATAGATCATAGAATATTCATTTGGAATGAATCTTTTCCATGTTTCTACCATATGTTAATGGGAGTGCCATAGTTTTCCGAGTAATGTATGTTTGATAACATAGGGATGAAAACTATTGGGCTTATAGTTAGTTAAAACTGAAATTAAACCATCTCTCTAGAGATTGAATTAAAGAAGAAACCAACGTTCTAGGGAAGGTGATATACTAAGTTAGATCCAATAGTTGTTTAGACCTAGTCAATTTTACATCTACTAACAATGTATTAAAAAAGAAGTTGAATCAATGTGAGAGAGAATTGTAACTAGTGTCACATGTCATGAATTTCTCCATGAAGACATGTATGGAACAGAGGATGTGATTAATGTGGTAAGATGAATTATATACAATTTTGAGACGGATCAATCACATATTCCATGGTATGTACAAGAATTGATATTTAAATCCTATACTTTATAGTAAATAAATATCAGTAAAATCTAAGAGGACTGCATGGCATGTAGTCAAAAATATCTGATTGTAAATGAAAACGTACACTGGATATACTTGGTACATGGAGGGGAAGGGATACTAGTTACAAGGGAAAAAGTAATATTCCTTGTATCAACAAGATCTAATATCACAATCAGTCTATGGTGATGAACGAGATAAGTTCATGTAGGCCAATGACATCCATACCTACAAATACTAAGTTCATTTCTACTTTATATGAAACTATAGAAGAATTATATAATACGTAGTGAATTTTTATAGTTCAAGGAATTGTACCTAGTGAGAAGAGTTTTATCATAATATAAATTATGATAATCCCACTACTAGTACTAGAAAAATGTCATATTTTTTCAATAGAAAAAAGTGAAATAATTGTGGATATTAACACTTAAAAAGTTTTACTCATGGAGGTAAAGTCACAGATAGAAGAATGAATCATCATAGAAACATAGAACACCTTGAAACTAAATTGATGACTTATCAAAAACATGATTTTAACCATGTGATAGATAATAAGTATGGTTATCATGTTGGTTGTAGTGAAAGTGGGAGTGTTCTATAATTTGGTTCCCTACTCCCAACATTATTTGTACTTTTGATTATCATACCATGTATAAAATTATTTATTCATGATGTAAACATACCATTGTAGTGTTAACATTTATTTATCCACTATTTGAGATTAATTTGTTTTGATTATTTGTTGTATCAAAAGGTTATAACAGATCCTAGTCTATAATGGGAACATTGAGATTCTATGACATTAATAATAAATATATTTCCTATAGTATAGATTCATCTTAATGACAAGACACAATTGATGTCATACTATCATGTGATAGAGGATCATAAGCATTCAGACTTATTCTCATAATGTATGAAATTGGTAGTCTCTAATAGTGAGATTATGGGGACAGACCTTCCAATATAAACACCACATGTTTTGGGCGTCATTGGTTGTTCCAATCTACAAACATGTCACTAAACATAAATCGACTTTAGCAGCGGTCTTTTTGAAGTGGTTTTGTAAACCACCACTAAACCTTTTTTAAAAAGGGTTTAGCGGCGGTGACACTTCCCCCGACCCCGACCCCCCAACACCCGACCCCATAACCCAGATCACCTCCACGATCCCCAACTCGCCTCCCCGCCAGTGGCCATCAGTGCCACTTCTCCCCAACACCTGACCCCGAACCCCCTTCTCCCCCCGACCCCCGCGATCCCACCTTCTTCCCCTGACCCCCACAAGACCCGAACAACAGCTGGCCTCCCTACCACCATTGATTTTTAATTAGGTCAGTGTTTCCATTTAATTGAATTTTATTTAAGAGATTTATGTGTTCTTAGATTTATAAATTAATTTCTAATATAGATAATGAAGGTGTGGGTTATCTAGGTTTGTTTTATAATGGTTTTATATAACATAACTTGGTTTTCATGTGGCTTAAAGGTTTTTATTTCCTGTTTCAATGAAATCTTTATATAAATATGTATTTTATAAATTCACCATGTTTGATAAAATTAATTGAATGGTTTTATATAAGAAAAACACATGGTTATTAGATTTTAAGGGAATTTTTTTTTCAAAGTGGGTTACCCTTTGGGGGTTAAATTGTTTCTATGTTTCAAAGGGACATGTTGTTTTGTGAAATGGAATTGGGATTCATTTGGGTTGTGTTGGTTGTGTTTTGGAAATGATTATGATTTCCCTTATATTGGTGTTTGGATTCCAAAACATTTTAAAAAGGGATTTACAAATGTATATATTATATGTGATAATTGAATGTCTTGGATCACACTTTGTGATGTGATATTGGAGTTTATTGGTTTATTGTTCCCTTGTTGAGTCCCTTTTCAATTATTTATGATTTCATGTGTATCCATGTGATGGTTGTTTGTGATGTGATTCATGATTTTCTTATGGGTGGGGTCTCATTATAAGAAAAATGTGGGATGTGGGAAGGATTTCATTATTATGCTAGCCTTTGGATATTATTATTTTCAATGTATGACATTCAGTTTAAAAGTGTCTCAACTCCTTTAGTTATTTTATAGGTAACTCTAGGATACTAAGAGGGAAGTCATTGGAAGTTTCTAGGCACATTGTGGTTACACACTTTCTAGTTATCACTAATTGTACACAATTCCGTGTTAGTGGGGTGACACAGATGAGATTGGGTTTAGAGTGTTTTGTTTGATGGATGTGTGAATGTTAACTAGATGGAATTAGGTCCACCTTTTCATGTATTATATTTGTCCCATTAGTTTCTAATGTGTTTCCTCATGAAATTTATCATGTGTTATGCATTTAATTATTTATTAGCTTGTGTATTTAATTTTTTTACTTGGATGGAATTTCATTGAATCATTGATCCTCCAATGATTTAGTACTGATATTGATTAGTGTTTTTCCACTTGTTTATTGGGATACATTACGACTTTCTATAGGGAATTTTTCTTCATAGATATCCTTGTTTCCTTACTTTGAGTTTGTTGTGTTAAAGCTTTCTAGTGAGGGGAATTTTTTTAAATTTTCTAGCCATTATTAGAAATTCCTTTTATAGGTTTTTAAACCTTGTAAGTTTTTTTATAAAAGTGGTGATGTTTTAAGGATAGATGAATGAGTTTTGAATTGGAATTGTTTTAGGAAAAACATCTTTATTCAATGTTTTATAAATATTGTGTATTGATAAAGTGCATGTTTGATATTTTATTTATTTATATATCATGTTGATGGAAAAAACCCTATTTTTCTATATTATTATCAAACTAGAAATTATAGTTTCTTTTATAAAAGGAATAAAAGTTTATGACTTACAATGAGTATAATTAATAAATTTGCATGAAAGTTGGTTCAGTATACTCTCATGAATTTTAGAAGATAATACTTCCAATTCAACTAACAGCTATATCAGGATGATCAACTCGAAAATATCCTAATTCTCTACAAGTTGACTTGTAATATAATTCTTCATCTTAACTCTTAACTTTTTTATTAATGATGAACTTTCTCAAATATATCTGAAAATACTCACTATCTTCATAAAATGTATATTGCCTATGAAAATACTCACTATATTCTTGTTTCATCAAGTGATTTTGTAATCACATGTGTATAAGAATACACATGCATACACATATGTACATTGGTTTTCTAGTTGGTGATTTACCACATGTATTTATATAGGGAAAACATATGTAACATATTTATATATTTTTTAAAATAGTATATATGAATCTCTTTCTCTATTTAGTAGTAAAATGTGTTTTAATTTTTTTAAATATTGTGTAGTCACATTGTGATATACATGGATAAAAGCTGGATCACATTACCGAGGAACACACCTCAGTATGTTAAGGGTTTAACGGAGTTTTTAGAATTTTCAATTTCCAATCGATCTGCATAAGGGAGAATAAGATTTCCCTATCCTAAATGTAAATTTAGAAGATGGTTGAAGAGAGATGATGTTTATGAACATTTAATACTAAATAAATTCTTTGGTCAATATTTGTTTTGGATTTGGCATAGAGAATCGAATGTTACAGAAATGTTGAGCACTGATGTCAATCCACAGAATGGGCTCCCAAATTCATCGACAATGTAAAATGAAATAAAAAACCTCATAAATAATGCATTTGGCACTGCAAGACACCACTATTAGTATTAAAACATGACATAACAACCAGATGAGGGTGCTAAAAATTGCAACATGACAATTGATGGTTTTGAAAATGTAACACAACCCGATCAAAATTTTAACTTATCATTGGATCCTCCTTTTGATTAGGTGGAGACAAATGTAAGAGAAAACTTCACTGAGGAAAATACGTTTCATAATTTTGTTGACGATGGAAATAAAGAGTTGTATAGTGGATGTTTGAAATATTCAAAGAATTATTTTCTATTCATGTTGTACCATATAAAATGTCTATATGGAATTACAAATAAGGAAATTTCCATGATTTTGGAATTGTTGTGTGATGCATTTCCTGATGAAAAAAATCCTCGATTCATTTTATGATATGAAAAAAGTTGTTAAGAGGCATGGTCTGAATTATACAAAAATACATGCATTTTCTAATGACTGTATGCTTTATTGGCAAGAGGATTCAAGTAAACCATATTGAAAAAAACTTTCTCCTTCTAGATGGAAATAAATGGGTGATGTTTGAAGTCGAAATCAACATACTTTCATGAAGAAGAAGGAGAGAGGGAAAACATATGCAAAGGTTTTGTGTTACTTTCCTTTAAATCCTCGATTGCAAAGATTATTCATGTCATAAAAAATCACCGAACACATGAAGTGGCATTCTGTAGATAATAACAATGATGGGTTAATGAGACATCCACGAGATTCACAATCATGGAATACATTTGATTCATTACATCCAGATTTCTCAGCTGATTATAGGAATGGTTGATTGAGATTGGCTGCCAATGGATTCAACCCATTTGGGTCTCTGAGTACCGGTTATAGCATTTGGATAGTTGTTTTGATCCGTTACAATCTGCCTCCGTGGATGTGTATGCAACAAACATATTTTATCATTTCGATGATTATTCATGGAAAAAAATGCCTATAAATGATATTGATGTATACTTGCAGCCATTGATTGAAGAATTTCAGGAGTAATGAAGCAACGATGTTGAGAAATTTGATGCTTCTTCTAAACTAATGTTCAAAATGTATGCTGCTTTAATGTGGACCATTAGTGACTTCCCTGGGCTAGAGAATTTATTTTAAAGACCCGTAAATTTCATGGAAATATTTTTCTTAAATAATTTGTAATTTTACGAGTCTTCGGTTTTAGACGGCACCTGATTCTGAGGCCCGGTGTGCCTGGAATCAATTTCTGAGGTTTTGTTCGGGTACGTTTAGTAAATGTACATGCCGGTTTTTCTATCTTTTGAACTGCTGGTCAGAATTTAAATCGGAGGGCACCGATGAACTCGCAACACTAGTATTCGCTTAAGGGGACCTTTACCTCAGTTGCGTTTTCTTTGGAGGAGAAGTTAATTTTTGGGGATATATAAAAAATTAAATAAAATTGTTGTACACAATTTTATTTATATTTGGTGGTTATTTCCTAAAAGGGGAAGTTAGAGGTGGGTCTCACAACCACATCACTTCCCATGAGAGGATAATGTGATGTGGGACCCACACGAGCCCCTTACCCTTTATCTTTCCTTAAACTCCCCATTAACTCCCCTTCATTTAATTTGACAACACCCCTCTTTTAATGTGAACTCTCGACCTCCTCTCTTTTGAATTTTTAAACTCTTCACCACCTCTTAATTATTGCAAAAAACTAGGATTAATTAAATGCCACATTTAATTAATCTTTGAATTAATTTGAATCAATTTGAATTTCATGGAAATTCTATTAAAGTTGGGTAGCTTTTAAAATATTTGCCTTGGAAAATATTTCGGTGGGGAAACCTCTGGAGAATTAGAAGGAAGTGTTCCTCTCCGCGAAGAATGCTCCACAACTCGAAGAACGGGAAGCATTTTATCTTCACTTTTCTTTTTAACCGGAAAAAGATCGTGAGGAACACCTTCATCCTTTCTTCATCCTTCGAGTCAAGGGAGAAGACACCACTTGCGAGGAACGCTGTCTACGAAAATGACTTGCAATGTTGACAGGATGACACCGTTCTCCGCGACGCCGTCTTCCGCGATGCCCGACTACCACGACGCTCGTCTTCCGCGGCTTGTCGATGAATGAACCTCAATTACGAGGTATGGGGTTTGATATAATATTAAGTGAATGAAATTATATTCTGTCCTTGGTGAATGATTGTATTGTCTTCGGCCAATTGATATCTCATAACACGGATGGCGTGGGCCGAACGAACATAGCCCGAAGACCCTCTGATGGTTCTTGAATATTTTGGCAGTAGCAACGGGTGGTGGTGGGGACTGGAGTTGGTGGCGAACGAAGGAGGCGGCGACCGAAGGTGGAGACCGCGCACTGGCTGCGTGAAGGAAACCGCGGCCCACATACGCAGGCCGCTCGACAGATGAACCGAACCGGTTGGCTGTAGCCGGCCGTGCTGGAGAAACATGGAGCCGCTAAGGTGTCGCGCTGCAGAGAACCGCGGGCCGCTTCGGCGGCGAACCGGCCGGCCGCCTGCTGGCCAGGTAGAAGGAGGTCACGGCACCCGCAGGTGCCGTGCGAGAGAACCGCTTTCCACTCACGCCGGGAAGACTGGATGGCTTCGGCCGGCCGGACAGGAGGGGCGGCGCCACTCAGTGCCGCCGGTTCGGGAAACCGGGGGGCCACCCCCCCTCCCCCCGCACTGCTCGGCTAGCCAGGCCCAGCCGCGGCCCACCGCGGGATGGGCCACGCCACGCTGTGCCAGTCCGCGCCCCGTCGGGCCGGGCCGAAACCCCTTCCGGGTCGGACCCACCGAACCAGGTTGGGCCGACCCGCCAGCCCACTCGGCTTGACGGGCTAGGCCCGTTTCACTTAAACATGAATAACTTTAAGACCGCGCGTCCGATGGATGCGTCGTCTGCAGAACTGGGATCCTCGTGATGAGGTGATACTTTTGCAATACTATAAATGAGTTTTGGATGACTTTGGATAATGGTCATGTTTGGATCGAGCGTAATTCTAACCAGGCCCCTGGAACAGAAAAGCCAATATCTCTCAGACTGGGCGTCTGATTGACGCAACGTCTGTCACGTTGGGTTTCTTTTGACGAGACAGAACATTGTGATACATAGACTCTGGAATTTTTGATAGTTGATGTATCGACCCCTTGGCTTGTGGAGCGGACCCTGGCGGAATCGAGCATGCTGTGTGCGGGAACCCTAGATCTAGCTGTGACTGCAACGACAACCGTACTAGAATCCTTTGTGGGTTCGAAGACAACGAAAACTGTACTAGAATCCTTCATGGGTTCGACAGCGATAACGACTGTACTTGTATCCTATGTGGGTCTAATATTTTAACTTTTGTACTAGTATCCTGAGTGGTTCCGATAGAGTAGCTGGTCTAGTATCCTACGTGGCTCCGACAGCTTAGCTGGTCTAGTATCCTACGTGGGTCCGACAGCTTAGATAAATTAGTGACTACATCTAATCATCTTTATCACTATAGGAAAGATGTATACATGTGTGATCTGAGTCTTGACTTTCAATAATTATCATCAATGTGATTGACTTACTATCATGTGTGGACTGGGTTGTGATTGGGTTTGAGATTTGGAGCCGAACATTGATTGATAACTTAGGTATATGTACGGGAATATACCTAAGTAGAGTTGGTTGATACTTTGTGATTGTATAATTATTTTGTGGTTTATCCTTCGTGGATTCTAGGATTACTTCAGGGGTATCGGGGTCCCTACTGAGTATCGTATACTCACCCCTACATGGGCTATGCCTGCACTACGTTGTGTTGGGTGCAGACAACGGACAACACTGATCGAGGTGGGGACTTGTCGAGCTGGATGGTACCCAGAGGTGGAAAACTTAGCGAGACGTACACAAAGCGGATGGTCAGACCTGAGGTGCTGAGGAGGCCATCTGTACCCACCCTTCAGGTGGGATTTCTGGAGGATGACTCAGTGGTTTCTGTTTTACATAACTGTAATTGTACTAGATTTTCAGTAGTATTGTACTTACTATTGGGCTTGTATTTCCGGCCCCTTTCCTTTCAGCACTTACTTCTGTTGCATACTCTATTGTGTTTGTTTACTTTTATAAAGGTAATGTGTTCCCTTTTATTGGGATTTGTTCCTTTGTTTCTAGTCACCAGCCCCTGGCCTATGGAAGGCGGGCTTGGGGTAGTCACTGTACGGGCCCCAAGGACAGGTCATGACAAATTGGTATTAGAGGAGTCGTTTCTACCACAGAACTCAGGACTCTGATAATTCTATTCTTTGAAGCAATAGTGTTAGGAGTATTGAGTGTGGTTTTCAGTCTAGGGAGTCTAGTGTTGGTGCGGCAGCTGACGTATCTATACACCAGGACCATGACCCACGATTTCTGACTCATTGCACGAAAACACTGATTGCATGTGTGTTTCAAAGGTTTTATTTGTTTTTAATTTGTGTCAGCTCACCAGGTATATTGTTTTACCATGGCGCACCTATTTCTTTTCAGGATAGCCCCACGAAGGTAGCCAGCTAGGGTTCCAAGTTACGTACGGGATGGTATCTCACCGAGCGACGAGGCCTTGGTGCAGGGCCCCCTCACAGTGGAGGCACCAGCGGTACCACTACTAGCAGGGACACCGATACCACAATCCCTAGCAGCAGATGGTTTACACTGCTTGAGTGCATTGCACAAGTTCCAACGATAGAGGCCACCCTGGTTCTGTGGAGAGACGGACCCGCAGGCAGCTAAGGATTGGCTTGAGGTTGTCATCAGAGTCTTCAGATTGGTAGGGACACCAGTTGACCTTATGGTGATCCTTGCCGCGAGTCTCTTGCACACAGCAGTAGGTAGATGGTGGAGCCTGATGCTCCAGGTGCATGACAAGGCATCACTACTTTGGACAGACTTCGGGAGTCTTTTACGCTCGAAGTTTGTTCCAGCCACCCTTCGTGCGGTGTGGATTCAGGAGTTACTTCATCTACAGCAGGGCGGCATGACAGAAGCTCAGTATTCAGTGAGGTTCACTGACCTCTCATGCTACTCCACAAACATGATACGAGACCCAATTTTCAAGGCCCAAACCATTGAGTAGGGACTCAGACATGAGATCAGGGATTTTATGATCTCCCTTAGTATTCCGAAGGAGGAGGGAGTACTGGAGTGAGCCCATCTTGTGGAGAGAATTCTTGCTGAGCTGACACCAGTTGCGAGACCCACCGTAGGAGGACACAGAGTGACGTATTCTGCAGCCGGCAGTAGACAGTTGACGTAGAGGTCCAAGCGGACCAGGGCATTAGCTGGGCGACCTGAGGATACATGTTCGGTTGTGCGGGGCACACAAAACTGATCCAACTATATGAGGAGCAGGAAGTGTTATGCAAGCAATGGACAGGGTCACATGGCTCGGGCCTGCACGACCTTCCATGCGGATGAGCAGCAGACAGTAGAGGGACCTCCTAGGAAGAGGCTGAGGTTCGACCATGGTGGTCTGTCGGGAGAAGGTGGACGAGGAAGGGGAGATGGACGAGCAGCGGGTGGTTGACAAGGTTTTGTGGCTCTACCACCACCACCACCACGAGGCCCACCCTGACCACAGGGAGCTGGAGGACAGAGGCGGGCTCAGCTCCAAGCAGTTGAGGCCTACGACCACGGCTCACCTAAGATGATTCGAGGTACTATCTGTGTCTACTCCACCCTTGCTGTAGTATATATAGACACAGGTACAAGTAATTATTTTATTTTCGCTGCCCTTGTTCGGAGCTTTGAGATTCTGACGGAGCCGTTGGCTTAATCCATATGGATAGAGACTCCTACGGGAGAAGAATCGACAATTATGAACTTGTGACGGTAGTGTGAGCTTACTCTAGGAGGTGAGAGATTCGGATGGGAACTTCTTTTAGTGGTGTCGAGGACTTATGACATCATCTTGGGATGGACTAGTTGTCTACAGTCCATGCTTAGATCGACTGGATTAGGTGCAAGGTGCGGTGTATCCGCACGGATGGGACCAGTTTCACCATAACAGGCGAGAATGGATCCTTTGCAGCGCATGATGGACTTACGCAGAGGAGAGGGCAGCCGATCACACATCAGTTGGTTAGTCTCATCCTAAGAGCGGTTGATTTGTGGAGTCTGAGTTTTCTTGTTGTGGTGGATTAGTATGAAGATGTTTCTCCTGATGACGTTCCATGACTACCACCTCGTAGAGAGGTAAACTTCTACGTAGACCTGTACCCCAGGACAAAACCGATATCTACTCCAGCATATCGTATGTCTCTTGTTGAGCTTCATGAGCTGTGGGTACAGCTGGAGGACTTGCAGTGGAAGGTATTCATCCGACCCAGTGTTTCACCCTGGGCTTCTCCAATTTTGTTCGCCAAGAAGGTGGATGGGAGCTTGCAGCTATGTGTCGAATACCGTCTCCTGATTCAGGTGACCGTGAAGAACATGTAACCACTCCTAAGGATTGACAGCCTCTTTGATCAGCTCATGGGAGCACGATGGTTCTTGAAGATAAACCTTAGGTCAGGTTATCACCATCTCAGAGTTTGAGACGAGGATGTGCATAAGACAGCCTTCAGGTGTCGGTATAGCCAGTACGAGTTCTGGGTTATGCGTTTCGGCATAACCAATGCTCCAGTAGTGTTCATGAGTCTCATGAACTGGATCTTCTAGCCTTACCTCGATCGATTTTTCGTAGTCTTCATCGACAACATATTGATTTACTCGACTATAGAGGAGGTGCACGCCTACCATTTGCGAGTAGTATTGGATACACTCCGAGAGAACCAGCTTTATGGTAAGCTCTCGAAGTGTCAGTTATGGATTCAAGAGGTTCATTTCTTGGGACACGTCATCTCAGAGGCTGGAGTTGCAATGGATCCAGCGAATATCAAGGCAATACATGCTTGGGAACCACCCAGGAGCATGACGGAGGTTTGGAGTTTCCTGGGTTTGGCTGGGTACTATTGGAGATTTGTGCCAGACTTCTCGAGACTTGTAGCACCACTTTCAGCTTTGATGAAGAAGGGGAAACCCTTCATGTGGTCAGACAGATGCCAGCATAACTTTTAGGAGCTGAGATAGAGATTGACCAGTGTTCCCATCTGGAGGCTACCAGAGGAGGGCGTTGGGTAAGTATTTTACTGGGACACATCCGGGACTAGACTCGGGTGTGTCCTGATGCAAGAGTGAGCAGTGATCGCGTATGGTTCACGGAATTTGAGACAGCATGAGAAGAACTACACTACCCAGGACCTGGAGTTAGCAGTAGTGGTCTTCACCTTGAAGATGTGGCGACACTATCTGATGGGCGAGCACCTTACATTCTACTCTGACCACCAAAGTCTCAAGTACATCTTCTCGCTGAAGGACATGAACTTGAGACAACGACGATGGATCGAGTTCCTCCCGGACTATGAATTTGAGATAGTCTATACTCATGGGAAGGGAAACATTGTAGCTGATGCTCTCAGCAGGATATCAGGCATTCAGTTACTAGGAGAGGCGACGGAGCATCCAACCGTGTTGCATATATCCTTTATGGATAGATATGGATCAGCCTTTCTACGGTCTCTCACAGTCACTCCCCCACTTCTTCAGTGAGTCAGAGAGGCGCGACATGGGGACACTGACTGCGAGACACGATGTGCTCAGATATCCTCAGGACTGACACCAGAAGGATTTTCTAAAGGTATGGAGCACGTCATCCTCTTCAGGGGACGTACCACGGTACCAGTTGCACTACAGGAGGAGGTGTTGATGTAGTTCCACACTTACCCTCTAGTGGTACATATAGGAGTGGTGAAGATGTATTAGGACTTCAGATGACAGCACTAGTGGTTGGGTATGAAGAAGGTTGTAGCAGAGTTCATTTCACAATGCCTCACTTATCAGCAAGTGAAGGTGGAGCACCAGGTACCAGCAGACTTGGTATGGCACATACAGGTCCCAGAGTGGAGGTGGGATGGGATATCCATGGATTTAGTGATTAGGCTTCCACGTACATCCAGAGGACACGACTCTATCTGGGTGATCGTAGTCCAACTCACCAAGTCAGCGCACTTCCTACCGATCATAGAGCAAGGCTCAATAGAGAGATTGGGATGCCTCTACATTGAGGATATCGTACGGCTTCATGGTGAACCATCGTCTATCATTTCTGATCGAGATGCTCGATTCAATTCCCGACTATTGAAGGGGTTACAGGAGGATTTTTGGATGAAACTATGTCTTAGCACCGCCTTCCATCCTCAGATGGATGGCCAGAAAGAGGGGACCATTTAGATGCTCTAGGACACGCTCTGTGCATGTGTGCTTGACTTTGGTTGCAGCTGGGAGGATCACTTACACTTGGTGGAGTTTGCGTTCAACAACAGTTACCACTCCACCATCAGGATGGCCCCTTACAAGGTATTGTACGACCGACCATGCAGATCACCTCTATGCTAGACAGACCCTGGGGAGTCATCACTTGTAGGACCAGAGATGTTTCAGGATATGATGGAGAAGGTGCAGATCATCCAAGAGCTAATGAAGACTATACAGAGCATACATAAGTCCTATGCTGATAGGAGACGAAGGCCACTAGTGTTCGAGGATGGCGACCACGTTTTTCTACGGGTCTCACCTCGACGAGGTCTATGGAGATTTGGCCAAGGCGACAAGTTATCTCCGCGTTTCATGGGGCCTTTCCAGGTCCTCAGGAGAGTAGGCAATGTGGCTTGCCACCTGGCCCTTCCACCCCAGTTGCACCTGGTACTGGATGTTTTCCACGTATCTCAGCTGAGGAGATACGTGCACGACTCATCCCACATCATCGACCACAGCGAGCTAGACAACGATGAAGGAGAAACATTAACGGAGGTCCTCGTGGATATCTCAACAAGAGCAGGTCCTACTTGGACAGACGATTCCACTATTGTGCATTCACAGGCAGCATGGGAACCTCCATGAGAGCACATGGGAGTGGGAGGATCAGATGCGTGTTCAGTACCCCCTTTGGTTTCCCTAGTGTGTGTTGTAGCTTTATGGGGATGTCGATCCATGCGGTGGGAGTAATGTAAAGGCCTGGAAATTTCAAGGAAATTTTTTTCATAAATAAATTGGAATTTTATGAGTCTGCGGTTTCAAACAGCACCTGATTCCGAAGCCCAGCGTGCCCGGAATAAATTTCCGATGTTTTGTTCGGGTACGTTCATTAAACGTACATGTGGGTTTTTATATATTTTGAACCGGTGATCAGAATTGATATCTAAGGTCACCGATGAACTCAAAGCACTGATATTCTCTTAAGGAGACCTTTACCGCAGTTGTGTTTGCTCGGGAGGAGAAGTTAATTTTTGGGGATATATAAAAAATTTAAATAAAATTGTTGTACACAATTTTATTTATATTGGGTGGTTATTTCCTACAAGGGGAATTTATAGGTGGGGCCCACACCCACATAACCTCTCATGAGAGGATAATGTGAGGTGGGGCCTACACGAGCCCCAAACTGTTTAACTTTCCTTAAACTACCCCATTGACTCCCCTTCATTTAATTTGACAGCACTCCTCTTTTAATGTGAACTCTCCACCTCCTCTCTTTTGAATTTTTAAACTATTCACCTACTCTTAATTAATTCCAACAACTAGGATTAATTAAATGCCACATTTAATTAATCTTTGAATTCATTTGAATCAATTTGAATTTCATGGAAATTCTATTAATGTTGGGTAGCTTTTATAATATTTTCCTTGGAAAATATTTCAGTGGGGAAACCTCTAGAGAATTAGAAGAAAGTGTTCCTCTCCGCGAAGATTGCTCCACGACTCGAAGAACGGGAAGCATTTTCTTTTCACTTTTCTTTTTAACCGGAAAAAGATCATTAGGAACACCTTCATCCTTTCTTCTTCCTCCGCATCAAGGGATAAGACACCGCTCACGAGGAACGCCGTCTACGACAACAACTTCCAAAATTGACCGGGACAACATCGTTCTCCGCGACGCCGTCTTCTACGACGCCTGACTACCACGACGCTCGTCTTCCACGGATCGTCGACGAATGTACCTCAATTATGAGGTAGGGGGTTTGATATAATTTTAAGTGAATGAAATTACATTTCGTCCTTGGTGAATGCTTTTATTGTCTTCGGCCAATTAATATTGCCTAGCGCAGAGGGCACGGGCCGAACGAACATGGCTCGGAGACCCTCCGATGGTTCTTGGATATTTTGGTGGTGGAAATTGGAGGTGGTGGTGACCGGAGGTGGTGGAGACCACGCACCAGCCGCGTGAAGGAAACTGCAGCCCGCATCCGCGGGCCGCTCGGCAGATGAACCGAACAGGCCTGCCGAGCTCGAGAACCGCGACGCCTCTAAGGCACCGCACTGCGGAGAACTGCAGACCGCGCTCCACGGGCAGCTTCAGCGGAAAACCGGCCGGACAGGAGGGGCGGTGCCGCACGACGCCGCTGGTTCGGGAAACCGTGGGGCCGGGCCGGGCCGCACTCCACTATGCCAGTCCGAACCCCCTGTCGGGTCGGACCCGCTGAACCCGGTCGGGCCGACCTGCCAGCTCACTGGTCTTGACAGGCCGGGCCCGTTTCACTTAAACTTGAATAACGTTAAGACCGCATTTCCGATCGACACTCCATCTATGGTACTAGGATCCTCATGATGAGACGGTCCTTTTTCAATACTCTAAGTGAGTTTTAAATGACTTTGGAAAACGACCAGGTATGGAATGAGCGTAATTTCAACCGGGCCCCTCGAACGGAAAATCCAATATCTCTCAGACTGGGCATCCAATTGACACACCGTCTGTCACGTTGGGTTCCTTTTTATGAGACAGAACTTCGGGATACATCAACTCTGGACTTCATAATATTTTATGTATCAACCCCTTGGCTCGAAGATAGGAACCTCCCGAAATCGAGCGTGTTGTGTGCGGGAAACCTAGAGCTGGTTGTGACTATAACGACAACCGTACTGGAATCCTCCCTGGGTTTGACAACGACGAAAACTATACTGGAATCCTCCATGGGTTCGACATCGATGACTACTATACTTGTATCCTAAGTGGGTCAGACCATTTGGCTTCTGTACTATTATCCTGAGTGTGTCCGACAGAGTAGCTGGTCTAGTATCCTACGTGGGTCCGACAGCTTAGCTGGTCTAGTATCCTACATGGGTCTGATAGCTTAGATGAATCATTGACTACATCCGATCATCTCTATCACTATATGAAATATGTATACCTGTTTGAGCTAAGTCTTGAATTTCAATCATTATCATCGATGTGATTGACTTACTATCTTGTGTGACCAGGGTTGTGATTGGGCTCGAGAGTTGGAGCCAAACTGTGATTGATAACTTAGGTATATGTATGGGCATATACCTAAATATATTTTGTTGATACTTCATGATTGTATACTTCTTTTGTGGTTAATCCTTCGTGGATTATGGGAGACCTTCAGGGGTCCCGGGTTCCCTAGTGAGTATCGTATACTCACCCATTCACATGCTATTCCTGCACTACGTTGTGTTGGATGCAGACGACGGACAACACTGATCGAGGTGGATAATTGTGGAGTTGGATGGTACCTGGAGGTGGACCACTTGGCGAGACGTACACAGAGCGAACGGTCGGACCTAAGGTGCTGAAGAGGCCATCTGTACCAACCCTTTAGGTGAGATTTCCAGAGGATGACTCAGTGGTTCTTGTTTTACTTTACTACAGTTGTACTAGCTTTTCAGTTGTAATGTACTTACTGTTGGGATTGTATTTCCGGACCCTTTCTTTTCAACACTTACTTTTGTTCTGTACTCTATTGTGTTTGTTTACTTTTATAAAGGAAATTCCTTCCCTTTTATCAGGATTTACGCCTTTGGTGCTAGTCGCCAGCCCCTGGCCTGTGGAAGGTGGACTTGGTGTAGTCACGACACGGGCCCCAGGGACGGGTCGTGAGATTTATCTGGTTGGAACATTTACATGGGTTTGGATTTTCCTATTTTTTAACTTTTATTTTGAGCCCAAATGGCTACCTCACAGTAGAAAATGTTTCTTCGTGTGCCATCGAAGATTTCTCGATGTATCGCATAGATTGTGCCAGAATATATCAAAATTTCACGGTTTCATTGATCACAGACCACCTCCAAAGTTGTTAAATGGTTCTGAAATATTAACACAACTTGAAAATGTTGAAACAAAATTTGGGAAGGTTAATCATTTGAATGATATAGGGAAATGAGTTCGAAGTGTATCATCAAGTGATATCATATCACAACAATGGAAGAAAAAAAGTATATTCTTTAAACTTCTGTATTGGGAATTTAATTTGTAGTGGTATTATCTTGATGTGATGAATATTGAGAAGAATGTCTCTGATAATTTTATTTTCACATTTCCTAATGAGAATGGAAATTATAAGGATTATCTCGCAAATTCTTACAAGTAATGAACATAAAACGCAATCTTTGGCCAGATATGAATGAAAAGTATGCTTCGACAATTTATGCATTGAAAAATAGGGATAAAGATACATTCATTATATTTTTAAATAATGTGAAGGTATCTGATGGGTATTCATGTAATATATAATCATGTGTTTTCTTGAAGAATCGTAAGTTACATGGATTGAAAAGTAACGATTCACATATTTTGTTACAAGAGTTACTACCATTGGCATTGCGTACATTATTACCTAAAAATGTTACTGTTGTTGTACTACAATTCTGTACATTTTTTAGACAACTATTTGAGAAATCTCTATATCCATTTGATATTGACATCCTCAAGGAATGGTTTTTATTGGCCCTTTGTGCAATGGAGATGATCTTCCCTGCATCGTTTTTTTCTGTCATGATGCATTTAACTGTGCATTTGGTTGAGGAATCTAAATTAGGAGGCCCCATTCATTATTAATGGATGTATCCAATTGAGAGGTACTTTATTGATTTGTTTTTTAGTTAAGTAAAAAAAATTTGGAACTTAATTAAATGCATAATTAGGATTTTGTTATTTCACAGATATCATAGGAATTTGAAATCATATGTGAGAAATAAATCTCAACAAGAAGGTTGTATTGATGATGGATATTTGTCTAAGGAGTGTCTTACCAATTGTTCAAGATAATTATATGATATTGGGAAAAGATTTAATCTAGTTGGACGTGTTGATGACACATCGACTCAATCTCAAATACATCAGAAATCAAAAATATTTCCTGTTATTGGCCGATCTTTTGGGAGGACCTCAAATGTGACACTGATAGAATTGGAATTATTACAGGCACATAGATATGTTTTTTTGAATAGTTAAATTGAAGATCCATTTATAGAAGAGTTTAATATACAAAAAAATAGACGAATGAGAGAAAAAAAATGAAATTAGAAAGATATAATGAAAGCTATTAATAATGAGCTTATAGAACTATTTTCAAGACCTGTAAGTTCAAAAATATTGCAATAAATAAGAATATTAGTTTGAAAAATATATTTTGATAATATAATAAATTATATTTCTTTTTTTAGATCATAAATACTGATACTCAAGTAGAGTTGTCAGAAGATTTGATGTTTCTTGCTCGAGGTCCTCTAAAACAAGTTACAATGTTCGACGCTTACAACGTGAATGGATTTAGATTTGGTATAGTCGATCGAGAAAGGGGTTTGAAAACACTAAATAGTGGTATATTCACAATTTTATAAGTTGGATACTATGAAAAGAGGACTGATATTATTTAATAAAACTACCATAGGCTTTTTTTAGTTGTTTTATTCAAATGCAATTGTGTCGATTTTATCAGAGGTGTTAAAAGAGATTTCTTACAATCTAATTTTGTGAACATCTCTCGCTTAATGGATGTTGGTGATCATGAACTGCATGATCCATATAACTTATAATCATAAGAAAATATGGTATATTATGTAAATGATGTTGTGGATGATGGGTGGAGTGTAGTTTATCATGTAATACCAAGAGATTTGTATGATATGGGTGATGAAGTGGAAGATTTGACCCATGAAATTGAATGTCATCAACAATAAGAAGTAGAATTAGTTTTCCATCATGATATTGATAATATTAGTCTAGAAATGTTGAATAAATTGGATTAAGTAATGGATCAAGAAAACAACATGATTGATGTGGAAAATGATTGTATGTATAGTTATTTATTCATTTGGAAACCACTTATTTCATTTGTCCAGTCATTCATTATCATTATTATGTATATTTGTTTGTTAGTACTGGGAATCTATTATCATATTTAAAAATATTTCTGGATTTTTTTTGAAATATATGTTTTTAACTTAATTTTATTTTATTAAATGAAAAAAAGGCTAAGGGGGAAGCAATACATTATTTAATCCACTACTTCGACAGATTACGATCCATCTGTCTCCCTCCCTATGGCATCCGAGCCACCAACTGCCTGCTCCCCTACACCATCTCCCCCTGCACTATCTCTCACACCCTTTGTGAGAATCCCTTTAGAAGTTGATTCATCTACTCCCCCTTTAGTAGCCTTAGCAGCGGGGCAGCGTCGTTCCACTTCTAGTTCATCACAGGCATACTGGAGGGTCACTATTATAGGTACAAATTTTAATACAAACAATTTTTTTTCACTTTTTATACTCATTTTATGTTCATTAAAGATGAAAAAAATGAAACTATAGAGAAAAATATAAAAAGTGCATATGTGTGGAATATGAATGGAGAGATGATAGTTGTCCCATTTGATTCATATGGGGTCCTTACGGATGACGCTGTGAGATTACTTGACCAAATTCTAGGCCAGATAGCAGCGGAGCACATTTACCTTCCTATTTCTTATGGTGATTGGAGACATATGTCTCCAAGTTGGAAAAATTTAATTTTTGATTCCCAAATAAAGGTAATTTTAATACATTATGGTGTAATTGAATGTCATGTTATTAATATGTTCAAAATGAATGTCTGTATACAAAAGTTTTTCCACATTACAGTTACTGATGTGATAGAATGAATATAGAGGTTGAAAAATCATGGCATGAAATGGATGTACTTAAAATGGAGGTTGTGGAGAAATTTCAACGATACATCATTGCCCGTCCAACAAATGTATGAGAAGCGACCCACTGGGGTACCCAAATAACAATAGAATGTTTTTATTAACAAACATCATGATGAGAAGCAGATGGAATTTAAATATATATTATTAAATTAACCTAATTTTAAAATTATACATGAATATTAAGAGGATATTACATTGAATACATTACGATTAATTTCCATTTTATTTATTTCATGATCTTTAAAGAAAGAATGCATCAAGATGGGATAAGCAAGTCATCCCTCACACTACGGGGTCAAAAAGCTTTTCTATAAGCTGATCGACTCTGTTAATCATTTCATTAGTCTAAATATTTATAAGTCAATATTATCTGTTTAATATTTTTAATTTTTAATTTATATTTGTTTAATGCAGTCTCATATTTTAGGGCACAATGTGTCCTGAACTTAAGTGTGGTTGGATGTTCACAAAAAATTTGAGGGAAGTTTTTTTAATGAGCCTACAAAAGAAGTTGGGGTATGAACTCATTTTATCATTATAATAACATATTATCAGTTTTAACTATGTTAATATATATTGATATCTGATTTATTTGTAAAAACTAATGAAATATGGGATGCCAATCTGAGGAAGTCCTACTCAGTCTCCCAAGATGACTCGGTTGCTAAATTCATTGGGATAGAGCATCCGGGTAGAGTACACGGGATGGGTTTGGGACCCCTACCATATGAGGTCTTTGGATGTACATTGGGGATTTCGGCTGAATCTACTCTTGGTTGTAGTCCTTCCATACCCAGAGATGCTTAGAGGGAGATTGTTTCTCTATGAAACATAGATCAAGACCAGGGGGCTCAAATATCTACTTTGTAGAAAGTGTTGACTGATATATGTCAGCAGATGAGCAGATATCCCCCCGGTGGTGTTGCATCAACTGGTGGTGAGCATGTAAATCAGAAAAATTCCAAATCATTTAGTTTTTCAATATTTTATTGGTTTTATGTTTTAATATAAATATGCAACACTATTTAATTTTAAATATAATGTTCTCAAATGTGGTAGCAGGAAGTGGAGATGGAGGTTGAGAGAGTGAAGATATCTGTTAATCATCAGACAGTGATTAGTAGTATTGTTGATATGTGGAAAAATGTTTCAACAGTCAATTTTTATATGTATCATGTGTGGCACATAGTTTCCTCCAAACATTTTCATGACCTAACATTTTCTTGATTTCTCATATTTCTTTTTATGTATTTTATTGATTTCTGATGTTTCCTTTTATGTCTTGATTTCTCGAGTGTGGTATTCACCATATAAATCGACTCTTTATTGTGATGATTCATTTTTTATGATTCATTTTTCTTAAATTCCATTTTTCATTATAATACCTTATCCTACATTTTTTTATCCCAATGCATTTACCACTACATTTCCATTTATAATAAGTACTTCTTAGTTATTCTCTTGTATCAATCCCTAGGTATGTGAATGTGTGTCTCACTGACATGTTTCAGATAGATAACCCTTTAGTGTGGTATTATCCTAGTATCCAAAATTTCAGAAATTTTTTGGAATCCATAGATACTGATACAAGATTAGGGGAAATTTTTCTACACTATATGAAATGCAGTTTCCAACCATTTCCAAAGTGGCCTCCAAGAATAGTTAGGTAGTGGGAATGACAGTTTCCATTATCTCAGTAGGCATGAAATGTCGATGGGAAACTCCTAGTAGATTATATAGAACCCCCTGTCCTAGATTAATGTTAAATAGAATACATTATCAGTTACTTACCATTCATAACTTCAACTAACCTATCACAAATAATTTATTATAAGCATCCATATTCCTTGATAGAATATATCAACCCCCTTCACGAGACACTCTTCCCTTTGATGGAATGTGCCTGCTCACTTATATTATATTCCACACATCAAAATTACTAGGATTCATAATGGAAGTGACAATATAATAGGAGCCAGATTCCATTACTTCTAAAGAAACCACACTAAAGACTCCTTTTCTAAAGAAATCACATGAGTGAAAAAAATGATACTTGACCCTGATCCATCACTATTAAAAAATTAGGAACCCTTATCCATGGGAGAGATGATTTTACCTTTTTTCTATATTTAGTGTAAAGTATAATGATTCCATATGGAAAAACCTAAGGGAGAGATGATTTTACCTAATTCCTATGTTATGTTTCATTTGTAAAAATTCCACACAGAACACCAACATAAATTAATCCCAAGAAAAATTTACCGCATCATTATTCCCTTAATAAAGGGTCTACCACCAACATACTACACCCCACATCTTTTGATTAACTAAGGAATAAATAAATAACCCCCAATCATCTTTCTATAGGACTGTAGGAGGTTTTAAATTTATCGACACATAGATGGAATAGAAATATAAATATTTACTATATATATAGTAGTAATATATATAGTTTATATATATTTCATCCACCTATATTTCCAAGGTATGTGGAGATGTATATAGCCATATACTTATAAGAATACTGATGAATAAACCATGGCATAACTCAGACATCCCTAACCAGTCTAACGAGCCTATGTGCTCATGTAATTCGGCACATTCCCTATATCCCAATAGTGTTAGAGACACCATGAAACGACACATTGGATGTTGAGTGCGCCATCATGTCAAAATTCTAGTCATGGAATGTGGTGAGTAAATCACAATACTTCTATAGTAACATTTTTGTGATACACCATGCTTAACACCAGATGTAAGGAATTGTGATATCACCTTGCTCAACAATCTCATACCATCATACCAAACCTCTATAAAGGCATATATTAAATATAACTAGTAAGGGGAATTACCTCACATCCTTATATTATATCTACATCATATACATAATAAACTTGTAATCATTTGTGTCATAATAGATATGGAATAACCTCTTATTCATTTCATTATCCATGTTCAATTCCCATTTAAAATATTACAATTTGTATGAAGAATTTTATAAAGCATAAATCAAGAGCATGACATTAAAATTACATGGGGTCATTATAATTAAATCGAATTGATTTATTTTTATAAAGGAAACCGATCAATAATTATCAATTTCACATTATCAGTTACATTTAGCTCATTCAATTCATTAAAACATGTGAAACCCATATATAATCTCAATGGAGTCACTTAGATGGTGACATTTTAATCTTAGAAATTTCCGACTTTAGAAATTCCAACTATAAGTAGTCCAAAAACCTAATGGATTCCCTATGTTCTATCAAATAATCATATATAAAGGGATATTACATTCTTGAACAATTCTAGATGATATGTGGGACTACCAACATTTGAAAAAAACCATATTGCCCCATTTCACATAGATCACCCAATTGGTGACCATATAAGCTGCACACAACATGTTAAAATCCAATCAAGGATCAACTTGTATATATGAGTCTGAATAGGTCAATTTTAAATACATAAATCACTTAAATAGAGATCCTTGACCAAATATGGTGTGCAGCACAGTGGATTAATTACGAAACATCAAATCCCAAAGGGAAAATAATGCGACTAACAACCTAAAGGTCATAGTTGATTTCTCCACTGATATTAGCTTTATATTTCAAGATTTTTGGGAGAAATATGAGAAATGGTTCTGTTCCATGATAGTATGGAAAATGCGCCTATGCCTATACAACACAAATGATCCAATGGGAAACTGAAATAGGATGTATGAGTGGGGTTTTCCTTATGTTGAACTATACAATGCTTCCTTCGGATCTTGAATTGGGTGTCTAATGATTGATATATGGATGAACCTATGATAAAAAAATTTGAGTTATACAAGAGGTTAAAGAATTTAAAATAGGTAGAAGATAAAATAGAAAAGGGAAAGTGGTATAAGAATATGAGAGGGGTAAACATTTAAATTCACCACTACATTTTATTGGATACTAGGATTATGACATGTGATATGTTTTTCTGCATTCTTTTACTCACTGAACGATGCATTTTGTTGTGCTTAGTTACGAATCTATTTTCATATTGTTTGTAATATGTATTATGTTTGTTTTTTGTTATTCTTGGAATGGTTTTTTTAGGGAACTGGTATAGGGTCTCCAGAAACAGGTTCTTTTTTTTGTAAATCTTCTCTTTAGCGGTGGTTTTGACTACCACTAATTGTAACAAGTACATTTATCGGTGGTTTTTAACCACCATTAAATTTTGATCTTTTTCAGTTAGTGGCAATTTTAATCACCGCTATGGTCATAAAATTAGTGGAAGTTCTAACCACCGCTACAGTGGCCATCTTCCACGCTTTTTTAACAGTGGTTATATTGTTTATTGCGACGGTTTGTCCTGACATGCCATTACTTTTTTTTGCGGCCGTTTTAACCACAGCTAAAACAGATAATCCCTTTCTCGGAAAAACAACCGTGAAATAAAATATAACCACCATGAAAATGCGCCAACTATGACGGTTCCAAAAAAATGCTGCTAAATTTCTTTAACGGCCAAAAATAGTTTCCCGAAACGCAATTTTGCAGTGGTTTTTGGAAACCGCGACAGAAGCATATGACGGCGGTTTAAACCACCTCCATATCCAAATATAACCACCGCGACATTTAAATATTCATGTATTGTGTGTATTGGTATCCTGACATGAGATAATTATCATTGTGTATCATTTGATCATGTACTTTAATGTAATGAAAAAACCATGAAAATGAATTTGTGGTGAGGTAGTTTATTTTGGGTGTGACATTGGTGGTGTGACATTGGATGAATGATCAAGATATAATTTGTTGCTTCTGAGTTTAGGAAGTGATATTAGAGGCCTAGTATATAATACCTTGGGTGTCACTGTGTATTTATTTTTGGATTATTTTATTTTATTATGAATCAAGTTTTCATTTTGATAATTGGCTTGCCAAAAACTTATGTTTTTGGAGGATTTTTAGCCATTTCATGGTTTGTAATAATTGTGTGGTTCCCATGCGACTACCTAGGTGAGTCGGTGGTGTGTGGTATGGCTTGCACATGATCTATTAAACCATATAGAGAGCATACATTTGGGATCTATAAGTTGGTTGTGCTGAGTGGCAAGTTTTGACCATGATTTTCTCAATCATGTGCCTATCTCTATATAAACGTGTGAGGGGTGCCTAACCTTAGTAGTGTCTTGTGCAAGGTTAGCACACTGTTTAGTAAACCATGTGAAAACCGTGTGAGTGGCAAAAAAAATTAAAAAAATTGAGTTTTATTTTTATTTTTTATTTTTTTTATTTTCCTCTAATTCTTCCCTCTTCTCCTCCATGTGTGTCACACGAGGTACCTCACCCTCCAACCATGGAACATGAACCCCACTCTTGACCACCCTCTTTGATCACTGTTTTCACCATTTCCTCCTTTACTTCTCTTCGATCCTTTAAGGTATGGTTTTGGGTACCTTTCCTCCCTTTTTTATGATGTTTATCCCTCTACCTATCACCCAGTGTGGTGTGGCCAAACCCTAGGGTTTGGTTTTAATCTAGATTTTGATTTTCCTTCGGTGTTAGGGTATGAAAATGGTCTCTCGGGACCTCTTCATGTGTATTCCAGCAGCCACCAGTGATGGTGAAGTGGATTAGTTTGATTCGTCTTGTTGCTTCCATCCCAATTAAGGGTTTTCTTCTACTATTTTGTTTCAAGCCTTTCTTTTGGGTCCCTTTGGTAATTTAGGGTTACCAGAAATTGCTTCTAGAGCATTAGGTGGATTCATCAAGGGTTGTACTCACATACATACATACACACACACACATATATATATATATATCATTCTTTTACATATTGTCTCATAGATATGGGGATATGTAAATTCGATTATGGGATATATATAGGAATGTATGTGTATTAAACTGTGGAGTGATCTTCATCCAAATATTGATGTACCAAAGTGTTCTGACTTGAGCCTCTTCTCTTTGAGGTAGGTGTCACTATGCAATTTATTTCTTTTTTAATTATAATATTATTCTTACTTTTTAATTCCCTTTTTATGAAATAATAAATATATATAATATCCTTGTGATGATTTGAGCCCATTTAATTGTTCCTAGGCATTTTCATAAATGTTTTCTTTTGTTAAATTCATGGTTTTAAATATAAAATGTAATATTTATATATGCTAAGCATTTTATGAAATTTATTTTTTTATTTTGGAATGGTTTTAATGTTGGGAAATGGGTTTTAACCTATTTTGGTCTTCCTTGAGTGAAACTGGTATTGTAACAGAGAATTTTTCCTTAATTTTAGTAATTGACCTCTACTGAATTAAAAAAGGTCCTTTAGTTTTATTTCAAACGGTTCATTGAAATGAGTGGGTGGTTCATCTCTTTTTGGAAATTCCCAATAGAATTATTTAAAGGAGGTTTGATGGAAATGAAAAGGGATTTGGTCTTATTTTGTTTTTTTAATGGGTAGAATGAAATATTTTATGAAATGAATGATTTTTTTGAACCTCAAAAAATGCATGAAATTTTGTTTTATGTAATGTGTGATAGAAGAAAAGCCTTTGACCAAGTTTTTTATTTTTAAATTAGAAAGTATTTGCGTGGGGGTGACTTAGATATTCTTTAAAGGCTTGGGTTATTCCTTTTAAAATAATGGGTGGATTACCTTGTGTAATGGAACTTAGTTTTCAAATGGGGTGTTACACATTCATTATTTTGATAAAAAAATACAAAGAAGGTTTTAATTGTGAAATGCACTTGATCCTTGGGATTTATACCAAATCAGTTTTTTAAGTGGGACTCCTTTTGTGTTTGATTGTTTCCTTGATTTAAAAATGGTGTTTTCATTTTATAAAGTGAAAATGGAGTTTCCCTTGGATTATGTGGTTGTCCTTGGATGTGTTTCTGCATACCTTTAGAATTTTTTTTGAAATTTTATATTATTTTAGAAAGGGATTTCGAAATGTATATGATCTAAGTGAAGGATTGGTTGGAACTTTTGATGTGATGTTTATTTCCACTTGTTGAACCATCTATGTTGTAGATGATGTTTATGTTGTTCAGGTGATTAATGTCTGTGATGTGATAGTTGGTTTTGTTAATGTTCTCTTCTTGTTGGGATTTTTGGGTGCCCTTGATTTACTAAAGACAAAATAATTTGTTAAATGATAATTGAAACACTCATGATCCCTGTGGGATGCATGGATATTTAACGATTGGGATTTAGGCTAACCATGGGGTGTATCATTCTCATGAACATGGGTTCGGGTTGTTAAAAATGAAAATGGTGTAACTTAAGAGGTTAACCGAGGTTTTTTATGTTTAATAGAATAATATGGGATTATGAAAGGAAATTGTGATAATTGAAATTAATTGGTTAACATGGGATGTAAATAAAATTTATGATTATTGTGCCTAATATATATAACATCATAAGAGAGTGTTTGGTATAATGTAAATTTGTTAATGAGAAAATGATTTGAAAATGGTAATTGTGATATGGGTTAAGGCATCATAGTGATTGATGTGTTAAATGAAGTCTAAAATGTGATTTTTTTGTGGTTCGATTATTTTTGGTTGGTGATATAGTATAATTGGTTGATGGATAAATGTAAGCATGGGAACATGGAACAGTATAGTGGGGTATTGGCATGAGTATTCTACACCCATAGTTTGATTTAGACCGTGGCTCTAATCGCCACCCCACAATTCATGGGTTAGGAAAGGGGACAGAGCTCTATTCACCTAATGATTGCATTCTACCTATACTAAGGCTTCAAGGTGAGGATAATGTGTCTTTTTGATTCATTTAACTCTAGTTAGATAGGTTCATGACATTTTTTATTATTCATAGTAATTGGTTGGCCTCAGTTATAGTGTAAATGAGGTAAATGACTAACCTGTGGAACATGTGATGAAAATGAATTTTGTGATGAAACAGAAATAGTGAAGAAAAGGATTAAAGTGAATATTTTTAGATAATGTAACCTTATTTATTATTATTTACCTTGTAAGTACATTAACACATGAGTTTTGCGACTTGTGACCTAGAGGTTGGGATGACCAGACATGGAATTTGGGTCCCCTTGAGATGTTAAATGCTTGGTTAGGCTTGTTTTTTTGTTTGACGTATTTTGTTTGTGCCATGTTTGAAATTATATATTGAGATATGTTACGACCATTTTTTTCATTGAGTATATGTTGATGGTTATTTTCCCTTTTTCCATGCCTTGTTAATATTTGATTGTGTCATGTCTCAGTGGTCTTGGTTTTCTATTTTAACCTTGTTTGAAAAGGTTTCAAAATAATAACAATTTTTTAAATAAAGAAAGTGGTTTTTTGAGAAATGGTAATAATGTGTGTGTTTTAATATAGGGATTAGGCCCATGTATTTTTGTTCAAATTCTTGTGTTTGGTTTTTTGAAATCAAAGGAAAATGATTTGGAAATTATATATGGATTTTATTTGTTTTTCCCCAAGATGACTATGTATGTAAAACCTACTTTCTAACATTATTTTAGAACGAGAATTGGAGAGTATCATTAGGGAACCCATTTTATAGTTTTGGATGGTTGTGGTGACCTACTAGTTTTTTATCTCGTCCCTATATCATTCATGGTTATCAACTAGTTTCCTTTTTTTTCTTCATGCCTAAATTCGGGAAGAGTTTCGTGGAGATGTTTTGGGTCTCAGCTTGAGTCGACTAGTTTTTCCTTCTTACTTTCTCACAGCTATTTCCTATAGTTAATTTGTTTCTACCTAGAATAATTCCTTATTATTTATTTATTTTGGTTATTTATTTTTTATTTACATGGTTTTCTATTTCTATTTTGTGAGAAATAATTCCCAAAATATTTTTGATGATGGCCAGGTGTTAGTCAGCATCCTGTGGTGATCAGGAACACCCTTTGGGCCTTGTGGAAAATCAGGTTAGGGCCTGGGTAGGAAGGAATCCCAGGACGATTTTTTACAAAGTGGAATCAAATGGAATATTCCTAATGGGACCAAGATTTTTTATTTCTCATGTTATTTGGTGATGTTTCATAAAAAATGAGGCTAAAGTTATTGGAGCTTTAGAGGTAAGGGAAATGAGATTCTAGCAAGCTATTGCTTGTCCGAAGCGTCAATAAACCTAGGGAATTTGGGTTTTGAATAATGGATTTGAGTTGTTCTGGGATGATTTGATGGTTTTTATGTTATTTATGTTTTGATCCCCTTTGACAATGTGCATGATATTGGGGGTCAATCTTAGTCTCAGTTAAGATGGGAAGGAAAATTTGCTCTGCATGGTTGCTATGAATGTTCTAGGAAAGCATGTGGTGCCCCTGTTGTCAAGTCTACATCTTATACTGAGTGTGTAGTAGGGTCGGCTCGTGGTCCCCCAACCATGGGGCCAATACATGTATAATAATATTTCCTCTTCAGATGGACTATCCTAGACTCCTTTGGATTTTGGATTTATCCAAAGGTGGTTTCTGCACATTTGTGGTAGATTAAGGAGTGTTCTAAGATATGTTTTTGTGATTCTTATATAATTTCTTATATAGTGATTGTGTTTTCATGGTTTTGAAAGCATGATTGGGAAATAAAAATTGTTTTTGAGGAAAATATTTATCTTCAAATTTGGTTTTGTATAAAATGGGGAAATTTTAATTTCCATAGTTTGAAGAAATGATTTATAAAAATGGTTTCCTCCTTATGAAATTGTGTTTTCAAAAGTAATGTGAGTTTGAATTGGAATCCTTGGGTAAATAGTTTTCAAAAATGAAATGGAAATTTTAATGGATTTTATGGTGGTTTCCTCATTTGGGAAATGTAGTGGTTCCATCAAGGTTGTCGGTTTCAAATTTGGATGGCTTGGTTTTTTAAAAATACCTTGGTGGAGGTTGATTTTTAAAATTTATTGGTGAAAATGATGTTTTTAAAGGAAATGTTCTTTTAATATAATTGTGTGTGTTCCTCTTTTGAAGTATTTTCTGCACCTTTTTATGTCTTGACATTTGGATTTGATCCTTTGACTTAGAAAGAATCACTTAGTTTGTGTTAAGAGGCATGGATTTCGAAGGTCCAAGTCTAGTGTTGTTCTTTGTACCCCATATAATGGTCAAAAGAGTTTCTTTGGAGCTAGTTCTTACCCTGAATCTGAGTGGAGTAGTGGGCATGAAACCATCCTTATGAGATAGGTTGAGTCTTTTTTTGTTGGTTTTGTGGATTTTGATGAGTTGAGTTTTTTTGGGAAGCAATTATTTTTGTGGTTGTGAACTCGATTTTTGAGCCTGATATGTGGTTGTTTAGATGTTGTAGATGTTTCACGTAATTTCTCCTTGAGACATTGAGTTTCTCGTTTCTTTGAATAAGAAAAAATACTTGGGTGCACAGTCATGTAACAAGGGTTATTTATCTACCTGATGAGTTTAGTATACTAGCTAGAGTTTGACTGTAGCCATTTTGGATACACCGTGTGGGGGTGATCTGTACTTTTAACCCTAGGTTAACTATGTATGTTGTGACCTATGGGGAGACCTCATATCATCTTTATAGGCTCCTTGTGGTGGTTAATTATTCCATGAGTGTAGAAGTTATTTTTTTGGTGAATGTGCCTCTTCTAGATATCCAATTGGTTGAGGTTATGTTTTCTAGTAGTTCTTCTTAGTCCCCCCATTTTTGAGGAACTCTAAATGGTGGGGAGACCATGTTAGAGGTTCCCTGGTAGAATAAGTTTTCTTGCTTGAGGATCTCATTCAATTAGTTCCTAGAGACATCGATTATTTATATATTATTGGATCTATCATTTTGAAGATTTCAGTCATTTCCTTTAAGGTTAAGTAATGTCTAGTGTTAGTTTTGGCAAGGTCCTCCTTGTACCTATTCTTCCTTTTCTATTCCTTTGATTGGGACTTCCTGGGGACATAATGTGGCATGGTTGGGAGATTGTAATACCACAGGTGTCATTGTGTGTTTATTTTCGATTATTTTATATAATTATGAAGAGGTATTGAGTTTTGGTAGTTGTAGGGAAGATTTTTTATGTTTTTTAAGGCTTCCTAACTATTTCACGTTTATCCTGAATGATTAGTTGTAAATGTGTGTTGCCCATACGGGTTCCTAGGCGAGTCAGTGGTGTGGCGCACATCTTGCACTTGGTTTATTAAACCATTATGCGAGTGTTTTATTGGGATATTTAATTTGGTAGTGTAAAGTGTCATGGTTTTAGAATAGTTTCCCTAACTATGCACCTGCCTTCAGGTAACCGTGTGAGGGGTGCTTCGCCTTGGAAGTGTCTAGTGCACAATTTTGTAATCTATGCACAAACCATGCGAGTTTCCCATAAATTTAAAAATTGTCATTTTATTTTATTTTTATTTCTTTATTTATTTATTTATTTTCCCCTCTTTTTCCCTCTTCTCCTCCTTGTGTGTCACATGAGGTGCCTCCCACTCCCACTAGGGTGTGTGACCCCCTCCTTCAACATCCCTCTTTGATCACCATTTCCACCATTTATCTCTATGATTTCTCTTTGATACTTTAATTTATGGTCTCCAGTTACCTTTCCTCTCCTTTTACATCCAATTTTCCCTCTCCCCATCGATCAGTGATGTTCGGTAATACCCTAGGGTTCGGGGCTTATGCGAATTTCAGTTTTCCTTCGATGTTATGGTATAATAAGGGTCTTCTGGTACCCCTTCGTGTGTATTCTAAAATCAAACATTGAATGTGAAGGGGATTAGTTAAATTCAGCTTGTCACCGCAATTTTAGTTAAGGGTTTTGTTCCACTGTTTTGTTTCACACATTTCTTTTGGGTCCCTTTGGTGATTTGGGGTTCCTAGAATTTTTTTGGAGAGTGTTTGGCGGCTCCTAAAGGGTTTCACTCACATACATCGGTACTTGTGTGTGTGTGTGTGTGTATATATATCTTCCTTGTACATATTATCTCATGGAGAGGGGAATATATACATTTTATTTAGGGGTATATATATAATAATGTATGTTTGTGAATGTGTGGAGATATTTTCATCATAATCTTGAACTGCCAAAGTGTTCTGGATTGATCCACTTCTTTTTGATGTAGTTGTCACTATGAAATTAGTTTCATTGATAATTATAAAATGCCTATGACTTTTTAATTAAATATTTATGAAATCATAAATATATATAATAGCCTTGTGATTATTTGACCCCATTTTATTGTTCTTTTCCCTTGGTAGAAATGGTTGATTTTGTGTCATTCATGTTTTAGGATTTAAATTGGAATATTTAGATATGCTAATATTTCCATGAAAATAATTTGGGATTTTGAATGGTTTAAAAGTTGGTAAAGGGTTTTTGACCCAGTTTGGTCATCATTGAGTGAAAATGGAATTTTAAAAGGCAATTTGGTCTTAATTTTATATATGGAAATCCAATGACTTAAAAAGGGGCTTTCAGTTTTATTTGAAATGGTGTTTTGAAATGTGTGAGTGGTTCACCACTTTGTGGAAATTCCTATTTGGATTCCTTAATGGTGGATTTATGGAAATTAAAATGACTTGTTTCTTGGTTTGGTTTTTCATAGGGTATCATGCATTTTTTTTGGAATGAATGATTTTGTTGAACCTAAAAAAATGTTCTAAATGGTGATTATGGAAGGTTTGATGGAAGAAAGGCCTTTGTAAATGTTTTTGATCTTCAAATAAGAAATCCTTTGTGCGGTAGTGTCCTTGATATGCTTTAATGGATTGGGTTCTTCCTTTGAAAATAAGTATTGGATTTCCTTATGCAATGGAACATGGTTTTGAAATCGGATTTTACGCATTCTTCATGTTGATATCAGTCTCCCGTGGATTTCATAAATTCTTTAGCACTTTTAGTTTTAGGGAGACCAAACATGATGTTACTTGTAATGATTATTCACATCAACATTGAACTTAACATGTTCGATCATTCCCATATAGTATAATATATTATATAATCGTCGCTACTGCCATCCGTTATAGTAGCAAGTTTCTCTACAGAGAGTGAAAAATCTTGATCCAATACATCAAGGTGAAATTGGATTTGTTCCACTACCACATATCCGGGAAAGGGATGCATTGGATTTTATCAGCGCTAAACAGAAAGCATTGATAGGGGGTGGGGTGGTCCTTTATCAGTGCTATCTGAAATCACTGATAAATCTACCCTTTATCAATGCTATGAAAGAACTCATAAAGGTGTACCCTTTAACATCGCTTTTTTAAACGCTGATAACTATTTTTTAATAAAAATTATTATTAATTTATATAAAATTATCACATTTATATTCAAAAATAATGTTTATCTGTATACATTAAATAAAAAACACATGTTTAGGATTAATATATATTTTTTAATAATTCAAATATATATAATATTTTAAAAATTATTTATAAGATTATAATTAAATATTATATATTTGAATAATTATAAGATTATAATAAATTCCATTAAATAATAAATATATTTATTATATTTATTATATATATAATTATATATTTATAATAATATATAAATCCTTTTTAAATATATTTATTTAAAATAATAATTATAAATATATATTTAAATAAATATATTTTTCCAATGAATTTGGTTCACAAATATATTGATACATGAGTATAATTGATGTGTATATATGTTATATATTCATGATGAATGTTCATTTATACATTACACCCTTATTCTTGTTGTTTATATATGATTACTCATTTTTTTGTTATCTATACTTTACAAGGTATATGATTCATTCATGTTATACCCATGAATCTATTATGTTCACAATAATACTTAAAAAATTAAAAATAATATATTTAAATAAAAAATATATTTATTATATTTATAATTATAAAATTTTATTTATATATAAATACTTTTTAAATATATTTATTTTTAATTATAATTATAACTAACTATATATATATTTATATAATTATAAAATTACAATAGTTACAACTATTATAATTTTATATTTATATATATATATATAATATATTCATTCATAGTTAAAATTATAAATAAATATAAATATATATATGTAAATAATTATAAAATTATATTAATTATATTAATTATATATATTTATAAACAAATATTTATATATAAATAAAACGTGTTTTAATTATAATCCTAAATAAATCTAGATATATTTAAATAATTATAAAATTATAATGAATATTTTAATTATTCATATTTATAAAATTATAAATAAGTTTTTTGTAATTTTATAATTATTGAAATGTATATATATAATTAAATCTATAAATAAATATATACTTATTATAATTTTTAAGGACAAATATATATATATAGTTATAATTATATATATATATATTTAAATAATTATAAAATTATAAAATATATATTTATTATACTTATAATATTACATATATATATAATTAAATAATTATATTAATAAATATAAACAAATATTTATAAATAAATACAAATATTTATAATTATAATTATAAATAAATACAGATATAATTAAATAATTATAAAATTATAATAAATATATTAATAATATATATTAATAAAATTATAAATATAATAGATATGTGTGTTATAAATTTAAAAAAAATTAAATAAATAAATAAATAAATAAATAAATAAATAAATATATTATTTTATAGTTATAATTATAAATAAATATATATAAATTTACAGTTATAAATATAAATAATTTTTTTTATAATTATTAATAATAAATATATGTATTATATATATTTATTATATATAATTATAAATAAATAAATATATTTATTATATATATAATTTTATAAATATATATAATAAAATAGAGAAATTATTAACATTATATATTTATCACTGCTATTTTAGCATTGATAAAGCTAGGGCTTTATCAGCACTAAAAAATCACTGATAAATAGTGCCTTTATCTGCTCTATAATCTTCATGCTAATAAAGGTTTTTCTTTATCAATTCTAAAAAAAACATTGATGAAGGTATGTTTTATTAGTACTTTCTATTTTAGCGCTGATAAAAGTTATTGTAATAAGTGCTTTTCAAATAGTGCTGATAAAAGCTCTACCTGATTTTTTAAATGAACCATAGAATTCTTCCTCTTCTCTTACACAATTCAATCTATTATGAAAGCTGACATCTGTAATAACCTTGATCTTCTTTTTATGTATGTTTTTCCTTTTCTATAGTTTTTGAGAAAAAGAGGAAAATATGGAAATTTTCGAAGTAAACGTCGTGTACTTTATGAGTACACACTGGGTACTTCGATGCCATACAAAGCCGTGTGATGGCTGTGTCATGGCCACACACACAGCCGTGTAAGGGTGACTTGGAGGCCGCCTAAAGCGGAGTATGTAAAAGGCAAGTACACATCGTGTACTCCAGAATTACACGTCGTGTACTTTCTTTTTCCCGTTAAACAGACTGGGGTCACGTCTAATCCTTATTTCCATCTTATTCGTCACCTGTTTCTGTCCAGAGTGTCCAAGGAGGTTGAATCTTTTTCGAGCTACCGATCCATCACCGTTTATCCAAATCGAACACCTTCGGTTTCAATAGATATGCAACGGTGAATTCTTGGTTCTTCTTTGGCCACGTTTCCTGATTCTTTCTCTTATGAGAGTTATCATAAGTTTAACGTTTGAGATATTTTTTCAGATCTACTCAATTCTAGGCCGATTCATGGGCCGAGGTTCATGTATATTGATCTCCTAGGATTGAGGAAGGTGGTTTGTTGTCTTACGTTGAATGTCTTTGAGTTTTTATACAAAAGTGTTGGATTACTATGTTTTGGGTATTCTGGGTTAGGGATTTTGGTCCTATTGTTTAATTTCCTTATATTTCTTTTTAGCTTATGGTTAATTGATAATAATATATGCTTGTTTTCATGATTTAGGATCACCCCATGGTTGTTATCCCGGTTTGGCTGTTTATCACCGTTTGGCACAGTTTGCCTGCAAGGCAAACCCTATTGCAATTTCTAGTTTTTTTGTTATAACTGATTGCATGTGCTGCCTGCTATTTTAATGCTTCTGATGAATTGTATCTTTTATCCAAGTAGTTTCTAAACATACGTAGGGATGATGACAGTTGATTACGCACGACTGGACTGCTCAGGGCTGTGAGAACCTGGTGCGGGAGACCAAAGAGGTAATAGATGATTATGTTCTTCCATAGGGGTTTTGTTAGAATTAGTTTCGTATGCATGACCTATGGGAATTGGACTTTGTGGTTCCTAAGAGTGTCCCTAGTTTACGCACGTATCGAGACCACAAGAGGAATTATACATATGAGCTTCCTCAGAGAGTCTATAGCTATCGTTGTAAGACCACAGGGGAATCGACGTCAGTGCTTCCAAGAGTGTCTGTGCCTTTGTATGTTCACTTGACTATAGGCGTCTGCTAGTTTGAGCCATCCAGAGAGTCAGTGTGAATGTGGATTGTTTGGTTGGTTTAGATGAGTCTACCAAGACAATTCAAAAGCTTGGATCTTTTGGTCGGCTTATTTGTTTAAGTAGTCTTTTGATGCCTGTTGTGTTACCTGTTTGCCTTGAAATAGAGAGCTTTACTAGATTCCTTGGTTGTTTAATTAAATGAATAAATAAATTGTTAAATGAATGTGAATGATAATTGGTAGAATTGTTTACTTGTGTAATCCTAGTTCATTACTACATTTACTTTCATTACTTCTACTATATTACTCACTGACAGTAGGGCACAGATCTTATGGTGGTTGCCTATTGGGACTAGTCTCACACCCTATATGGGTCCTGCTTTTTGGCCCAAAAAGGTTATATGGTTGCAGGGGTGGATAGGGATTGTGCCCCTTCTACTTCAGGTACATGATTGCTGTTTGGAGATGGAGAGCATATGACCGAGCATAGTCTTGCGATGCTGCTGGAGTTATTGTTTACTTTTCGTACATTGTTTCTTAGTGGTATTTCAGCACGTTGTTGTGTTTTCTGCTTTCCTTAGATACTTGTACATGCTGCATAATTATCATCATTATGAAATAGTCATTGCTTCTGCTGTTTAGTTTCAGTTATTGTATGATGTATACTGCTTCCGCTAATGACTATTATTTCCTTTCGCTTGTATACTTTACCAAATGAGGTAATACTTTCCCCAATGACTCACCAAGGCCCTCGCTGCTAGTCGGTAGCCTCTGGCATTGGGGGAAATGCACTTGAGGTCATGTGGCGAACCAGGTGCGGGGAACAAGTTGAGTGGCTCCAGATTCAGGTCATTACAAAGTGGTATCAGAGGTATTTTTCTTTTCTTTTCTATTAACATACTGTTTAGCGACATTTGACAGAGATAGGAAGAAATAGGTGAATGGTAAATAGCTGTTCCCAGGAGTTCTAGAACCCGTGTATTGGTAAAAAGCCAGGTTACCTCAAATATTTCAATTTTCGAGTTTTGAAAATGTTATAGTTTAATTGACTTCACCGTTGGATGGTGCACTTGTTTTGTGTTGTTACTGTTTATATGATTTTGGTTCTATTTTCTTGAAACCAAATGAGATGAGGGTATTCCATCTCATGCATCATATAGGCACTTGTCAGAAAATCACATGTCAATCATTTTTCCATTCCATCTAAATTGAATTAGAAATTGCATGCTATTGTGATAGAATTTTTGATAGACTATGAATGTTGTTGTGATAGCTGTTGTGATAGAATACCTACTATGTTGATAGATTATAGTTTATTTAGAGCTTCTTGCACATGGATACCAAACATTGGTCTTAGAGGTGTATGGGCCCTCAAGGAGTGGAATTTGGTCGATCATTTCACGGTTGCCTTGTTATAACTTGTATAAGATGCCAGGCTTTGATTCGCAGGGAGTTTGGGCCCTCACGGATCGTAATTTGGCACCTTAACTCTTGTTTTCTGGGCTTTGGAGCAGTTTCTAAGCTACTGCCCGGAAAAACCCAAAATACATGGCATGTATTTTATTATTACATGTCGTTTAGTTTTTAAACCGTGTCACTGACTGTGTGAGTAGAAAAACGGGGTCCTGAAAAATCTTGTAGTAACACGTCGTGTACTAGTTTAGCACGCCGTGTAGTATGAAATAGGTACCCCAGCCATGTCACTAATGACATGGGTCGTTTTATCCTTTCACATACATGTTGTGTCTAAATCGTACACATTGTGTAGTCTGATCTAGGTACCCGAACATGTCATGAACAACAGGGGTCGGTGTTACCCTTCGTTGTACACATTGTGTCCATCTGGAACATGCCTTGTAGTGTCAGCCGTGTGTCAGGTCGTGTCGCTAACAACATGGGCCAGGTAAGGAATTTCTAGTACACGACGTGTCTTACTTGAACACGCCGTACAGTTTTGTCTTAGAGGATCCGTGTGGCTTAACCATATAGTAGGACTCGGGTAGGGAAGAGAATTCAAGTACACATTGTGTCTTCCTTGAACACGCCATGTAGTTTTGTCTTAGAGGAGCTGTGTGGCTAAACCGTGTAGAAGGAATCAAGAAGGGAAGATAATTCAAGTACACTCCATGTTTTTGGACAACACACAGTGTATTAGGGTGTTACATGACCAATTTAGGTAAAAGTACATGCCCATGTGAATGACCTAAGGGAACACACCGTGTAGGGAAAGAACACGTCGTGTAGTCATGTTTTTCATAACTTGAATTCCTTCTTTTCCTAGTTCCATCTTGTGCCTTCAGTTTTTCTGCCTTTGTTAATCCTAGATCTGAGGTGTGATTTTGACCTTTCAGAGCAATGGCACTGAGACATCCTCCGGTTGTCCATTAGTTTCAAGGTAGTGACCGTATGCTTGATATGGCTGATTAGGGACTACCAGTAGTTCTGCCTATCGTTCCAGACAAGGCACCTGCAATGGTTCCAAACACTGGTGTTGATGCTCAGTTCAGAGATGGTTTCATGATATTCATGCAAACCTTCCAAGGAGCTCAGCATCCTGCCCCGTCTATGGCATTGATGGCGCATGTTTTTCAGCAACAACATCCTCCCACGTTCACAGGGGATGGAGGACCACAGGCTACGGAGTCATGGCTAGAATCCATGCTATCCATCTTCGAGCACCTGGAGACACCTTCGGAGAGGAGAGTAATTATCATGACTTATATGTTGTGAGATTCCACCAAGAGATGGTGGGATGTGGTTTTACAGGCATGGCGCCAACAGGTTATGGCTTGGGACAAGTTTCAGCATACGTTCTATGACTACCTCTACCAGGCGACACTGAGGGCTGACAGAGCCAGAGAGTTCATGAACCTACTACAGGGTACTCTCACAGTTATGGAGTATTCCTCCTACTTCACAGAGTTACGACATTTCACTCCCGTTCTAGGGAATGATGAGCTGTTTTTAGCGATGAAGTTTGAGGAAGTCCTCAGACCGTACATCAGATCATAGGTGAACGTATTTCACTTGACTTCTATTACTCTGATAGTCAACAAAGATCTTATCATGGAGACAAATCTGAGGGAGACTGGAGCTGTGAACCAGGGCGGTTCAGCATCCAGGGCTGATTCATTTCAGATAGACAAAGGAAGCTCCACAGAGAGTCTACATGAGGAGACACGAGGAAGCGAGGTATTCATTCTGGTAGATGTTATATTCCTTAGGGTAACTAAGTGGTGTTCTTTCAGTGTGGGAAAAGATTTCAAAAAAAGTCATAGTTCCCGAGAGACCTAGTGGTGTGCCGATCTTGCGGCATGATGGGTCATTTACATCATTTCTGTAAGGTTCTCCTTCCAGCAGCTAGTGAAGGAAGATCAGTTTTGACTTCGCGTACAGGAGCAGGATTACCAGTTCCACAGTAGATTGGGGGGATGGATTTTTTTAGGTCATTCAAGATAAGCTAGAGGCGGTGGACACAGTGTTCAAGCTCAGGGAGGGTCAGCTCTGGGATCTCAGGCTACTATTCAGGGCTACAGTGCAGGCCAGACATTTGCGGTAGAGCAGATTCATCAGGAGCAGGATCCTGGACCTTCTACAATTTGATGTATGATTTTAGTAGCCTCAGTTTTATCCTCTGCACATTTTGATACAAAATATTCTCATAGCTTTATGTATATGCATACAGTGCAAATCATTATACTTCTTGTTTATACTTCTGAGGATCTGATGACGCTTGACACTCCATTGGGAAATAGAACTGCTAGTGTGCGTCAGTGATTAGACTTCCCCCTTGAGGTCAGTGGGTGTCCTTTTTCTTGGACTGTCTACATTTTTGAGATGACAGGCTATGATGTCATTCTTCGAATGGACTGGTTAGTTCCCTTCCAGGCCTTTGTCGATTGCTATCACCATAGGGTGAGTTTTACATCACCGTAGGGAAGATATTTTCTTCACAAGGGAGAATGGGATGTCTAGGTGAGCAGAGCTAGACCAGAGCATCATGGGTTGGGTGGTGTTATGGCCCATATTTCTAGCTTATATCTAGATGAACAGGGGACTTCTCAGATAGATTTTCCTCCAGTGGTTGATAGCTTTCCAGATTTCATTGTAGAATACTTTTTAGGTTTTCCTCTAGAGCGAGGGGTAGAGTTCTATATTGAGCTTGTTCCAGGAGAAGCACCGATATCCATACCTCCTTATAGGATTGATACACTTGAGATACAGGAGTTCAAGAAGTAGTTGGAAGAGTTGCATGAAAAGGGTATTTTCTGACCCAGTACTTTTCGTTGGGGTTCGTCTGATCTATTTGCAAAGAAGGCGGATGGTACTTTATGGTTTGGTGTGGAATATCGGAAGCTAAACCAGTTGACGGTCAAGAACCGATATCCATTTCCATGAACAGATGATCTCTTTGATCAACTTCAAAGAGAAAGATTGTTCTCGATGATCAACTTGAGATCCGGCTATCATCAGTTGCGTGTCAGACCATCTGATATAACTCTTACAGCCTTCCGGAGAAGGTATGGTCTGTATGAGTATTTGGTTATGTCGTTCGGTCTCACAAATGCGCCAACAGTTTTCATGGAACTGATGAACAGAGTTTTCCATACTTACTTGGATTCTTTCGTGGTGGTTTTCATGGACGATATCTTGGTGTACTCTCACAATCGACACGACCATGATACCCATCTTGAGATCATTTTGAGTACACTGAGGTAGCATCAGTTATATGCTAAGCTCTCAAAGTGACACTTTTGGATGGATGAGATTCACTTTCTGGGTAATGTCATCTCAGAGACAAGAGTATCAGTAGACCCAGAAAAGGTGATATCAGTAGTTACCTGGGAGCATCTGAAGAATGTATTCGAGGTACAAAGTTTCTTAGGGCTGTCTGGTTACTACAGGAGGTTTATACAAGACTTCTCACACTTATCAGTACCATTGAAGGGATTTACTAAGAAGGGGGTGAAGTATGTTTGGTAAAAATCCTATGATTCAGCCTTTCAAGAGCTGAAGGGAAGATTGACTTCAGCACCAATTCTAGTTTTTTCAGAGTCGGGAAAGAGTTATATAGTTTTCTGTGATGCATCCAGCATCGGTCTTGGAGTAGTGCTTATTCAAGAGGATCATGTTGTTGCAAATGGATCTCGACAGTTGAGGCCACATGAGAGGAACTATCCTATGCATGTGCTGGAGTTGGTTGTAGTTGTTCATGCTTTGCATTGTTGGAGTCATTATCTTCTGTGAGAGCATTTTGTGGAATATACTGACCACAAGAGCCTCAATTATATCTTCACGCAGCGTGACTTGAATATGAGATAGTGGAGGTGGGTTGAGTACCTACAGTCTTTCGATTTTGATCTTTCTTATATGCCTGGGAAAGGCAACGTTGTGGCAGATGCACTGAGCAGAAGAACACAGATACAGGCAGTTGAGTAGGCCAGCATCGAGTGGAAGCATATGGATATGTTCTCTAAAATGAATTTGGAGGTGCACGACAGACATGGTCAGATCTTTATTTCTTCTTTAGATGTTACCTCTACCCTCCCTAACCGAGTTCGAATGAGGCTGCTATCAGTTTTTGAAGGCCTAGTCCTATGGGAAAGTGTCTCAGGAGAGGACCCTCTTCCCGAATGGACTGTAGGCGAGGGTGCGATCTTTCATTTCTAGGGACGCGTATGGGTGACAGTAGATATACGTGATGAGATGATTCGAGACTTTCATTCCTCAGTTTGGGAAGCTCATCCTGGCGTCCCCAAGATGTATCGTGATCTACAACGCCAGTATTGGTGGCCAGGTATGAAGAGAGATGTTGCTGGTTTTTTCCTGAGGTGTTCCACCTGTCAGTAGGTGAAGGCAGAGCACTAGAGACCATGAGGGATTTTACAGTAGCTACCCATTCCAGAGTGGAAGTGTAATGATGCCACGATGGACTTCATGACAGGGTTACTATGATTTGCTTGAGGGAATGATGTAGTATAGGTTGTCAATGATAGGCTCACGAAGGTTGCTGACTTCTTGCCGATTAAGGATACCATTGGTGTTGATGAGCTTGGACGGTTGTACATCTGTGAGATTGTAAGCTTTCATGGAGTTCTGAGTACTATCATTTCAGATAGGGACACCCGCTTTACATTTCATTTCTGGCAAGGCCTATAGAGGGATTTGGGTACACAGGTACTTCTGAGTACAACTTACCATCCCTAGACAGATTTCCAGTTAGAGCGCACGATTCAAGTGCTAGAGGACATGCTACGAGCATGCGTCCTTTTTTTTCTAGGTTCTTGGGAGAGATATATACCTCTATTGGAGTTTTCCTAAAATAATAGTTTTCAAGAAACTATTCAGATGGAACCTTACGAGGATTTGTACTGTAGGTCGTGCCGATCACCCTTGTGTTGGCTAGAGGCAGGAGAGGCAGCTATGCTTGGACCTCGTCTTGTTCAGGAGACCACCGAATAGGTGGAGTTGATTCAGAAAAGGATGGCTACTACACCGTTTCAGTAAAAATCTTATACTGATCGGTGAAGACAACCTTTGGAGTTTAATGTTAGAGATCAAGTTTTCCTACGTGTTACCCCGAGGTTGGAACACAAGAGAATCAGGAGACAGGGTAAGCTTTCATCGAGATATGTCGGGTCATTTGAGGTTCTGGATAGAGTTGGGCAGGTTGCTTATAGGTTGTAGTTACCTCAGAGGTACCAGGATATGCACGATGTCTTCCATGTTTCTCAGCTTCAACTCTATTTCTCAGACCCGTCTCATGTTTTCCAACATGAGGAGGTTCAGCTGGAGCAGGATGCCTCATTTGAGGAGCATCCTATCAGGATTGTTGATTGTAGTGAAAAGGTACTCTGTGGTCGGTCTGTTCCTCTAGTACGGGTGCTATGGAAGCACGGTCGTGTACAGGACGAGACTTGGGAGAGGGAGGTCGATATGTGATCACAGTGGCCAGAGTTGTTCGAGGTGTCTTCTTCACTACCATGTTAGGAAAATTCATGGAAGAATTTATTTAAGGAGGGAAGTTTGAAAGAACCATGATCTTATTTTCAGTTATGTTTTTCTTTTTCTATAGTTTTTGAGAAAAAGTGGAAAATCTGGAAATTTTCGGAGTACACATCGTGTACATTCTGAGTACACACTGTGTACTTTGATGCCACAAGATTTCTTCTATTGTACGTTTCATGGCCACAGACACAGCCATGTACGGGTGACTTGGAGGCTGCCTAAAGCGGAGTATGGAACAGGAAAGTACATGCAGTGTACTCTAGAAGTACACGTCGTGTACTTTTTTTTCATTAAACATGCCGGGGTCCTGTCTAATCCTTATTTTCATCTTCTTCTTCGCCTGTTTATGTACAGAGCATCTGAGGAGGCCGAATCTTCTCCGAGCCGCCGATCCATCACCAGTTATCCTAATCGAACACTGTCGGTTGCAATAGAATCTCAACGGTGAGTTCTTGGTTCTTCTTTGGCCACGTTTCCTGATTCTTTATCCTATAAGAGTTATCATAGGTTGAACATATTAGATGTTTTTGTATATCTACTCCTTTATAGGCCGATTCATGGGCCGAGGATCTAGTTTATCGATCTCCTATGATTGAGGTAAGTGGTTTGTTACTGTACGTTGAATTTCATTGAGTTTTTGTGAAAATGTTTCGGATTCCCATGTTTCGAGTATTCCGTGTTAGGGATTTTGGTGCTATTTTTTAATTTCCTTAGATTACATGTTAGCATAAAGTTAATTGATAATAAAATATGCTTGTTTTCATGACTGAGGATCACCCCATGGGTGTTATCACAGTTTGGCTATTTATCGTCGTTTGGTATAGTTTTCCTGCAAGGAAAACCTTATTGAAATTTCTAGTTTGCTTGTTATAACTGATTACATGTGTTTCTTGTAGTTTTAATGATTTTGATGCATTTTATATTTTATCCAAGTAGTTTCTAAACATACTTAGGGCTACTGACAATTGATTATGCATGACTAGACTGCTCAGGGCTGTGGGAACCTAGTGTGGGAGACCAAAGAGGGAATAGACGATTAAGTGCTTCCCTAGGGGGTCTGTTGGAATTAGTTACGTACGCAGGACCTAGGGGAATTAGACTTTTTTCTTCCTAATAGTGTCCCTAGTTTACACATGTATCGAGACCACAAGAGGAATTAGGCGTAAGAACTTCCTCAGAGAGTCTGTAGCTATCGTTGTAAGACCATAGGGGAATCTATGTGAGGGCTTCCCATAGTGTCTGTGCCTTTTATGTTTACTTGACTATAGGGGTCTACTAGTTTGAGCCACCCAGAGAGTCAGTGCGAATTTGGATTCTTTGGTTGGTTTAGATGAGTCTACCAATCCAAAGCACATGCTTGAATCATTTTGCCTGCTTGTCTGTTTAGGTAGTCTTTTGATGCCTGCTGTGTTACCTGTTTACCTTGGAATAGAGAGCTTTGCTAGATTCCTTGGTTGTTTAATTAAATGAATAAATAAATTGTTAAATTAATGTGAATGGTAATTGGTAGGATTGTTTACTTGTGTACTTCTAGTTCATTACTACATTTACTTTCATTACTTCTGCTATATTACTCACTAATATTAGGGCATAGATCTTGTGGTGGTTGCCTACTGGGACTAGTCTCACACCCTTTTTGGGTCCTACTTTTCTGCCCAAACAAGTTATATTTTTGCAGGTGTGGATAGGGATATTGGCCCATCTACTTTAGGTACATGATTGCTAGTTAGAGCTGGAGAGCATAGGACCGAGCTTAGGCTTGCGATGTTGTTGGATTTACTGTTTACTTTTCCTAATTTGTTTCTTAGTTGTATTTCTGCACATTGTTGTGTTTGTTGCATTCCTTAGATACTTGTACCTACTGCATCATTATCATCATCACTACATATTCATTGCTTCCGCTGTTTAGTTTCAGCTATTGTATGTTGTTTACTGCTTCCACTATTGACTGTTATTTCGTTTCCCTTGTATACTTCACCAAATGAGGTCATAGTTTCCCCAATTACTCACCAAGTCCCTCGCTGCTAGTCAGTAGCCTCTGGCATTTGGGGCAATTCACTTGAGGTCATGTGGCGAACCGGGTATGGGGCACCAGTTTAGTGGATCCATATTCGGGTCGTTACAATATCTGCCACTGCCAAACCCCTCCTCTATTGCTGTTGAACCCCCCCCCCCTCTTCCACCGTGAAGAAAACCTCCACTGGTAACACCACATTCATCGTTAAATCCATCCTCTTTTTCCACAAACCCCTACTCCAACACCTTACACCCCACATTTTTTACCGAACCCCAATGCCACCGTAAATCCCACCTCCGCCGCAAACCACACCTCTGCCATGAACCCCACATCAACCACCAAACCCCACCTCTACTGCTATTAACCCCTTCTCTAATGTGAACCCCACCTCCACTGTAAACCCCACTTCCACCCCTAAACCCCAACTCTTCTGTTAAACCCCTCCATTATCACCATAAACCCTACCTCTGATGATGAACCCTTCATCTTCCCCTATTTTCGCTGCCACTATCGTTGTCGATCACTCAACTACCATCAAACCCTACATTGTAACTAAACCCCCTCCAAGCTAAGGTATCGTCCCCTTCCCTGTCTTGGGTATTTTGATTTCTAGGGCTTGTATACAACATCCTAACCATTATATGGTATCCTCATGTTATAAAAGATTAATTCATCTTCCTTATAAGATATGTGTTTTTTATGTAATCTATTTTCATGACATGTATTGGATGTTTAAGTTTCTTGAGAACAATTTCTTAAAAAATGATAACTATATATTTGACCCATGATGAGTTTCTAATGATATTCATGGAATTTTTGACTTGAAACATACGTTTCTCTATGGTTTAATGTTTTAAATCATAATTTTTTTTTTTTAGAATTCCAGGTAAATATGAAAATTCCCAACTTGTCATTTTAAAATTAATATTGAATTTTAAAGGGTTGTTTTAAAAAAGTGTATGTTTCTGAATTTTTTTTTAAAAATTAAAGAGAGGTTTGATTTTTGAATTAACATTCAATGGGGATGATTCTTGATTTTAATGTGGTTATTTTGTTTAAAATTATTTCCATAGGAGGTTTTCATTTATAATTTTCATTTAATGTATGTTTTAAAGAAATAATTCTTTAAATCTCTATTTTATAAGATGGTATCCTAAGATATAATTCATAAGGACCCTTTTTCACTTACAAAAAGAAATTATAATTTATGTTTGTCAAACCCTAAAAATTTGTCCCATTGTTTGATATGTCTATTTTGGACTTTTCACTCAGAGGGATGTGATTGATTATTAATTTGAAATACTTGATGCTTGTTCATGGTTTTGGAAATGGTCTATTTCTTGTGAGGGGGTAAGAGATGACATTTGATTTACTAAAAATATTATTTGTATTCATGTGATGATCGTTGGATTATTGTTTCTCACATCCACTTGTTTGTATGCATGATAACCCTTGGAATTATGAAATAGTTCCAGATATATAATACACTAGCTAGAGCACACACTAGCTCATGTCCCATTATTGTACGGTTTTCTTAGATTATATGAGTGCCCCAAATGATGAATGTGTGGGTATTTCATGTGTATTTTTCTATATATATATTAAATATAGGCCGACTAATGGCCTCATTGTCATGTGTGTACAGAAGGAAGGAATAATTGTTGTACAGACCCTGGGCCCTCTGTTTCTGAAATACAATTCCCAACTTTGGATGGATGGAATGATTAAATTCCCTCTATGATATTGATACATTATTAATAATAGAATTGGGACCAAGAAAGAGGGATCTATAGAATAGTTATATTTAAAGGGGATGAAAGGAAATAATGAAATGTGTCTATAGTCGTAAATGTATTTCAATAATTAGAAGGATCAGATTTCAGTTAGATTTTCTCTCATTATATAAATAATATATGGTTCTTGGATTGGTTTCCATTGAAGGTCTGTTTCTAAAAAAATGGATTACATGATTATATTCATTCATGGAGATTTAGAAGAATAGATATACATATATCAACTTGAAAAATTCATGCTAAATGGAATAGAAGGTTTGGTTCTAAAATAAATTTTTTTTTATGGGATTAAGTAGGCACCATGATATTGTAATTGGAATTTTCATGCTTCAGTGGAATAATTAATGTTCATGTAGTGTAATGTAAATAATTGAAACCATATGAAGGTTTATTATGATTGGAATTTTGTAATTATACTTCTCTAAGTGGATTAATTTCTCTTATTTGAACTAATGAAGGAAAGGGTGGAAGAGCTGAAGATTGATTTATATAGAAGATCCCAAATGAAGGACTTTGGTTCATGAAAGAGGATATTGGGGATAAATATTGAAAGAGACTTAAATTCTTTAACATTTCTCCTATCTTAGTGGGATAATATCTAGAAGGTGTTGAAAATATTCAGAATGAGCGACTTAAAACCAATGATAACTCCCATACATACACAATTAAAACATTTAAAGGAGGATTCACCTGAAATAGATGATGGTTTCAAGTTTATAAAAAATCTTCCATTTTCACTTTTTTAATGTTTGATGTATATCAAGGTGTATATAAGACCTGATATCATTTATGAGGTTGTTTTATTTAAACTATTAATGGTGAATCTTGGTAAGGATCACTAGAAGGTTGTTAATTAGTTTTTTTGATATATCAATGTTTTAGTGGAGTTAAAACTCTATTTCAAAATGTATTATCCATTAAATGGGGTTTTGGATATAAACTTTGGATGATATAAAGAGTCATTGTACAGAGCTTCTGACCAAGAGGAATTAGTGGAAATCACCAAATTTATGTTTTAAAAACAATTCTTATGGAAATTGGATTTCAAACCATGAGTTTGGTTGATTTGAAAGTGTTATAAATTTTGGAAATGTTGTATTACTTTTAAAGTGGTGAGTAATCCCATGTGATCTATAATTACAACCACCTTTAAGCCTTGGTTAATTATTTTATCAATGTTTTGTATATTTATTTTGTTAAATATTAATATTATCGAATCAAATAGTATGGATATTAATAAATAATTGATGGATTCCAATTTTCAGAAAAAAGAGCATGAAGATGGTGTCAAAGAGTTCATCATGTTTGAAAAAGATCATTCATATGACCAATCTCAAATCCTTTGTCCATGATCATGCTATTTTTATTCAAGACTAATTACTCTAGAGGACTTTAATAACTCTTGATCTATTATGGAATAGTTAGATGTCATAAGTGTTGGAAAACACATGGGGAAAAAGAGAATGTATCTAGTGGTTGGGATTACACTGCATTTTATGGATTACATGATATGATTACAAGCATGGAAAATGAAAAATACCACATTAAGGATGTGATTAAGGATATGAGTGATGATGAAGATCATATTGAGTAAATTATAAGGACCAATGTAGATGAAATTCATGATTTCCCAAAAAATTGAGATGTTAAAGAGTTGTGCAAAGACACCATTGTATGTCAGTTGCACTAAATATACTGCATTGTCTTCCATACTGAAGCTATATAATTTTGACATAGGAATCAGATGGAGTTGCGCTAGTTTTAGGGAACTACTTTCTCTCTCAAATAACATGATCCTTGAAGATAATGTGCTTCTGATCTGAACAAACGATGAGAAACAAATTCTATATTCAATTGGAATGTTCTCTGAAAGAATACATGCATGAATGAATGCATATATAATATTTCACAAGGACTGAAAACAACTTTTAGAATTCCCAATCTGTGGTTCTTCTTGATAAAATAAAGATGAATCTAGTCCTAATAATTTTTTGTGTTACATTCCAATCATTTTATGGTTTAGGAACCTATATGAAATTAAGGTGACTACAGGGAAATTGATGTGGCACACAAATACAAGAAATTAAGATGGGAAACTACATCACCTGGTAGACTCTCCTTAGTTGAGGAAAATTGATCATGAGTATCCAAAATTTGGAATTGATCTGAGAAACCTTAGTCTTGCATTATCTTAAGATGGAGTGAATCCTTTTGGTTTTCAAAGCATCATACATGGTTGGTTATTTTGGTAAATTATAACCTTCCACCATGGTTATGCATGTAGGAAAAATACATCATGTTATTTATGTTTATATCTTGATAAAAAACTAGGTAATGATATTTATGTTTATTGGGGTCCATTGGTGAATGATTTAAAATTATTATAGGATTCAAGTGTTACGTTGTTTGATACAAAGAGAAATGAGGATTTCACATTGAGATCCATATTGTACAGGACAATAAATAACTTTTCAACTTACGAATATTTGTTAGGATATAGAATTAAAGACACTTAAGGGTTTATTTTTAAAAAAATATACACAGTAAATTTGGTTGAAGCATTCATCGAAAATCATCTTTCTAGGACATCACATATTTCTACCATGATGACATAGTACCAATATTGGATGACTTCATTTGATGGAAGATTAGAAGAATGCACAACACCGTCTCCACTAATAGGTGATCAAATATTTGATGAAGTAAATTATATAGACATTACTTTGGGAAAACCATTTAAAAAACCTTTATTAAAACAAATTTGAAAACGAGATTTGTTTTTTTAAATTTCCATACTAGAAATGTCTACACGCCATACATTTTCTTGATGTTATTAATGATGAAAAAAATATGTCATTGTGTCATTGGTATGTTTCTAAATGCACAAAGAAAAAAAAATGGAATTAAGGCTAGGTTGGGAATTTTTAACGTGGGAATACAAGTTGATTTGGCGCCAGTGAAGGGTGAAAAAAACCAACTTTTCTTCCTCCACCTACTTAAACTCTTTCCAAATAGAAGAGATATCGATTTTTAGACATCTTGAATGAGGTAAAGGTTCCATGAGGGTATTTGTTGAATATCAACAACATCATTTCAATGGCTAATTTTTAATTAAAGGGTTTTAAATCACATGACATATATGTTTTGATGAAAGATCTAAATCTTAAAACTTTGCGTTGAATTTTTCCAATGAATGACCATCATACATTAACCATTCTCTATTTATTCTTCAAAACAACTTGCAAAAAAGTTATAGACCCCAAAAAACTACTGAATATGGAATGAAAAATTACCATCATATTACATGAATTTGAAATTTTCTTCCCACCAATATTTATTGATATGATGGTTCATTTGATGGTTAACTTAGTGAGAGATATTTGACTATGTGGTCATGTACACCATAGATGGATATACCCCATTGAATCCTCATTGTTCATTTACATTTTTGTGCCAACTCATTCGAGAAACCCCTAAAGGAAGAGTTTAGTCACATATCAGCTAGACTTAGATCATTGGATGTACACCCATCAGAGCCATGGTTATTATATTTGGGTTTTATTGTCTGATTTTACTATTACCATCTAAATTTAGTGTTCCTTATAATTATAACACATCATTGACCATGTATTATCTGTTTTCTCAATCACATAAGTAATTAGGCTAAATTTTTATTTCCAATAGTAGGATTTTCTTGATTTTTCACTGAGGAAGCATTTTTATTTGGAAAAACCAATCTAGGGTAATTAATTTATTTTCTGATGTTGATTCATATTTTTCCTTAAATCATAACCGTTTGACAATAACTCCATTGATATTCCAGATTGTGGAGAAAAACCATGAGGTCACTAACCACCCTAGTTTGTATTCTTGCAATCATAATTATATATTTTTTAATGAATTGTATATATTTATATATGTATGCTATTGTAGTTAGGTCTACCAAGTTCATATCTAGAAAAAGGTGGCTGGTCATGGGAGCTGAAAATGGGTTGATTCACGTGTATAATTATGAGATGATGGATGAAGTTACAGAACATGTAGGGAATTAGGATTTCATTAGAAGCTTGGTTGTTCATCTGACATACTTTACGTACTTTCTTACTTAGATGAATGTTTTATAAATCATGGGGATTGGGAGAAGGGATGGGCTTGGTATAATGTTTCTCAAGGCCACAACCATTATGTATTGCAGGTAGAATTCAACCCAGAAAACCATGATTTATTCACAAGCACTTAAATTGATATAACTTGCAAGGTATTTTTATTCTTTAATAGCATCATAATTACATTTTTTATTGTTATTGTTTAAATGAAAATTGGAAAATCTAAGGCCAATTAATTTCATTCTTCAGCTATGGGAAATAGGTCATTTACCCCAACTGTTACATTGGATGGTCATTCAAAGGGTGTTAACTGTATTGATTGATTTTTGGATAGAAATAAGCTTTATCTAATCCAAACTTATGATGAATTTACTACTAAGGTCTCAAACTCTTTCCCTCCATCAATTTTCTCTATTGAGAGGTGTTGAATATATAAACATTTTTTTCCAACTTCTTCACAAAACAGGTCTGGGACTATGAGACTGAGAATTGTGTTGTTACTTTGGAATGCCACACAAATAATGTCACGATAATTTGTGTTAATCATGACCTTCACATCATACCGACAGGGTCTGAGTATACGAACATCTATGTATGGAATGAAACCACTTGAAAAAAGGTTTTGGTCATCCATCTGAGTCCATTCTGAATGTCAAAATGTTGGATTGATGTCTAATTCGGTGTTTTTGTAATGAACATGGAATTTTCTCTATTGATGAATAATTGATGTCCAGAAAGGACATTGAACTATGGTCTGGGAAGATTTTGATCTCTTTAATACCTCAAATATTCATAAATCTAAGATTCCCATTTGATTTCTCTTTATTGTAACACAAACCATTTTTCCAAGCCATGGATAATGATTATATTCCCCTATGTTGGTGTAGGTTTTTAGATATCAATGAAGAAGGAACCGTTCTCATGGAAGTTACTACCAGCTCTGTGACTGGATAGGAATCCGGAACAGACCATCACTGATCTTTTCTTGATTGTTGATGTTGTTGCTCTAGTGATCTTCTATTGATCATTGTGACTGTTCAGTGTTTTTTGTTGTTGGATGATTGTTATTGTTTTTTGTAGATTTTTTGTAAATATTTCTAATTATATTATATAAAATAAATCACTTTTTGATTTTATTTCATTTTGTTAACCTTTTTTATTTATTTTTTACAAGGGCCACATTCATTTTACATTCTATTGATATATGTAAATGGTGTTGGCCATCAAATCTTACAAATAAAATTTATAAAATTCTTTAAATAAAAGAATAAAATTATTAATTACACTAAAATGAATGAAAAAATATTTTTTTCTATTTCCCTTTTTCCTTAAATACACATTGAATAAAATCAATTGATTTAAGTAAAATTGAATGTTTTATTTTTTAGAGCCCAATGTTATGTTATGTTCTTACTTGTTAGATTGTATTTGTTTACACCAAATTGTCAATTTTAAATTTTAATTGTGAAAAAGGAACATTATTATCAATAACAATAATGTTCTATTCAAATAGAAAATTAGTTTTTGAAGTTGAATTTGGGCATTTTAGTTGGTAATAGAGATTGATTTTAGTCAATAATTAATTTAGTTTTTTTCAGGATTGATTTTTTAATTTTACAATCATATATCCAATAGTTATATTTTCATCATATATTATGTCAATTATAAATGAGAAACTATTTCATCAATGAGTATGCACATAGCTGCAAATCACATCTTCAATTATTACTATTTCACTCAAAAATAGATGACTCAGTTAACAAATATGGATTGATTTTGAAAATGATTCAAAATTATATTACAGAATTATTTGGTGTGTGAATCGATATGGGGACTCACACATGAAAAAAACATAAAAAATATCTTATGAGAAGACCTCTTCCACAAACTATTTGAAAAATGAAGTTCCCTTGATGAAGAAATCAGATGAAAGTTATTTTTTTGAAAAAAAAATATTTTCAATGATCATGTAGGAATTCAAGTAATATCTAGGATTATATGGATCTAAAAAATTCTTATAAATTTGTGAAATGGTCAAGGACATACAAGAAGTGTCCCAATAATTCTCCCTCAAAAAATATAACTCATCAAATTCCTAAAATAGTTAGTGGGAAATAAACTATAAAATCTAGACACAACTCATGCTATGTGAATAAATGAAAGATAAAATGTCACTGAAAGGGTTTTAATATACATGTACACAAATAAAATTTTTATTGGTATTTTTAATCAATGATATAAGAGAATAAAATGAATGTCTCAAAGTGGAGGCAACCTTCTGAGAGGCAAAAAACTAAGTTTCCCAAAGAAAATCCATTACATGGCATACAAAAAAATTATAGAAGATATGCTCATTGAACCAGCAAGGTTTCGAAAGAATTATATGTTATGGAATTAATCATTTATTATTATTGGAATCAATGGAAATGAAAATGACATATGGAGGTGGTGATCATTGGAATCATGGAAATAAATTCATCATTGACCAACCACATGAAAATTTAAGGAAAAAAATAATTGAGAAACATAGAAAACCATGAATATGTTGAGGTATTATCCCCACTCCATTACATATTTTTTATATTTGGATTATTTTTTAAAATGGGGTTAGAAAGAGACAAATCCAAAGCTGCATTTAATGAATAATGTGGAACTATCACAATATCGTATCTAGGTGATAAAATTGTGGGGGGGGGGAGGGGGTGATCCTTTTTGATGAGAATATTTTTCAATTTTTTAATTATATTTTACAAATTTAAACACCATTTATAATTCTCACATGGTCAAAAAAATCCAACTGGGGATATGGAAGATATCATGTCATTGGTGATTATCTTTTTTGAAAAATAACATAAAAGAAAATTGAGATTAAAGGTCCTAACTGCTATGGAAGCACTTTTTGGGCATAGAAAAATTGGTTTTTTATCCTAATCTGTATATAATGAATGATGTACATGATGAAGAAACATCATGAACGAAATAATTAATTTGAATATTAATTGACCAGAACTCAGAAACAAAAAGAGAGAATTTTTTCACATATAATTTATAATTAATATATTTAGTTATGAATTGTCTTTCATTGAATTCTTTCATCTTTCTCAATGATCATATGAAGACTGCTTATTGTACCATAGTTGTGTCAGAGGAATCAATGATTGATTATCTCTAGTGATGATCCATAGGTGCTTCACGAACCTCTAAGAAGCATTGTAGAATACTCAGGGTGCTAGCACGTGTGAATCTAAAGCTTCAATGATCAACGTTGATCGTAACTGTATCCTTTAGGATATGAATGTTTAAATCTAGTGGAGGAGAATAAGTACTCAGTGCTATTTGTAGAATTCTATGCGAGAGCTCTCTTGGTCTTGAGAAGACACTTTATAATTCATTTTGCACAACGAACTAATATGACTAGAGCATTTCACAAATGTCAAAATCACGTTTACATAATTCAAGGGTCAAAAAATAATTATTGCAATATGGTACATATTTTTTTAATCTCGATGAACCCCATGTCTAAATAATAATATTATTATTATTATATAAATGACATGTGATAAACTCAAAATAATAATATTATTATTTTCTTGAATAAAAAAACTTAATTTTTATTCATATAATATTTATTATGGAATTCCTCGTTGGACCATCTAACTATAATCGCTATTCCTAAATATTTATAGGGCATTAAATAATTACTAATTATTTAATTAAATAAATATCATCTCATTATTCTCAATAATTTTATAAATTTTATATTCATCTAAATAGTGAATAAATATTTATTAAATATTCATATAACCTAAAAAATAAATATTTTTCTATCATACGAATAAACTTGAATAAATATATATTATATATTCAAATAATTAAATAAGTAATTACATTGTGAATAAATATTTATTTAAATATTCAACCCACATATAAATTCTCTCGAATAACATGTGATTAGGTATTTGAAATCAAACTAACATGAACAATTATTAAACCATGTATGAGAATAATATTTATCTAACATGTCAAATTCATAGGAAATTTAACCATGGTTTCGGATACAATTAGTGTGTGACCCACTAGGCCCATTTCATAGTGTCATTAGGGTAGAGTATCATAATTCCAAGGTTAGCATCTAAAAAAATGAAAAATCTCAAATCGATAAATATGTTAATGTCACAACAACATGTAACCTCTAATGAAAATACACTATGTAATATAATATATTTATCTTGATATCTCTAATAAAAACTGTTGCATACTGGTTTCATCAACCTATATGTACAGTGACTATTTCTTGGAATTTTTTGAAATGAACTTTCCAATAGAATTCCATGGCCATAGACTTAATTAGGTAGTTCTATTTCCATCAACAAGGCTAATATATCAACTTCGGTTAAACTACAAAAAGGGAAAAACATTTCTCACACTATTTATTAATATAATACCACTTATGACACACCCAAAGTACATGAATCATGGAATACATTAATAATATTTTTAAATTCTAGGGATATTTACACACATTTCTAGATGGGAACATAAAATAAAATATATAAATCATGATTTTCCTAACTTCAGTTCATGTTCTCATAATCTCTTGCACTAAATATTACCATGGTAATTCACCATGGGAAAGTGTCTCAATGTCCTATGAGTCTCCACCCCTGATATCTTTTATAATTTTTGTTCAGTCAAATAAATCATCTATATATAAAAAAATATATTTTAGATTACTATCATAACACTTCTAGGTTCTCATTATATTAGAGAACTACAATGACCTTTCAGTGAGACATGTATACAAGGACATTATCTTATACAATTTCATATAGAAAAAAATCACCATGGGATAAATTTTATAATAATATTCAAAAAAATGAATACCTGAAATCATAAATTATATAGATGTTTTTTCCAATGAACTTAATCTAATGCACCAAAGCATTCACTAGAGCCAACTACTAACAAATTTTAATCAACTATCTCTCACATAGTGTTCATCATACTACTAATATAAATCCTTAGTCATGAGGTCAGCTAAATTTTCCTCCATGAAAACTATACTCACAATATATTCACCCCTTTGATAAAAATCACTCAAGAGATGATATTTCTAGAGTATGTGATTCATCATTTGATTCAACATCAGCTCCCTTTAAAGATCCACCACTATAGAAATATTACAATACAATGTGATAAGATATCTAATTTTAGTCTCCAAATCATTCTCTTGAATGAATTTGTGAATCCAAACTAATTCTTTGGTTTCATCAGTAGTGACTATATAATCAGACTCTATTATAGAATTGTTGATAACTGGATGCTTTGAACTCTTCCATATCATAGCTCTTCCATTATGACTACATCCATATCATAATTGTGGCTTTATATTGTTTTGATCTACTGGGAAACTAGAATTAGTATATCCACTAATTAGTAGTTCCCCTTATCCTCAATATACCAATAATATATCCTTAGTATGCCTCAAATAATTATGTATTTTCTTAATAACATACCAATGCTGTTATCCTCGATCAAAATGATATTTAACTACCATGAACAATGAATAGGAAATGTTAAGACTATTACATAACATTAAATACATGATAAATTCTATCTGATATGTGTATAGGATATTACACATTCTCTCTCTCTCTCATGTTGTGTCATAGGGAATATTTTCATAGAGAGATGTATACTATGTGTGCTAAACCTAATCCTCTCTAGGATTATTCATCATTAAATATCATTAGTATCTTTTTAATTTATATTTTTGACTTAGTACAAGTAGACTTTTGTATCTATCACGAATGGTCTTGATTCCATGGATAGATGCTTCTTCACAAAAATCCTTCATGGAGAAACCCTTTTTTGACCAGTATTTAAATGACTGTAAGAATGGTATATATATTCAAATAAGTAATATATCATCAAAATATAATACTAAGAATACAATCACACTACAACTAAACCACTTATTAACACATGGTTCACATTCATTCATTACAAAAAATATCTTATATCATCATCAAACCGAACATTCTTTAACCAAAATGCTTGCATTAACCCATAAATGGATCTCTGTTAATTATATATATTATTGGAATTTCATGGAGTCACAAAACCATCATATTTTGACATATAGATATATTTATAAATATTCCCATTATTGAAAGTTATTTTAACATCCATCTCCCAAATCTCACAGTCATGGAAAGCTACAATAGAAAGTGGAATTCTAATAGATTTGAACATGGAAACTAGAGAAAACATTTCATCACATTCAATGCCTTCATGTTTTTTAAACCCTTTAGCCACTAGCCCTGAATTATAGGTATTTACCTTACCTTCCATGTCTATTTACATCTTGAATATAAATTTTTACCGAATGGGTATTACATCAACTGGTAGATCAACCAGAACCTAGACTTGGTTCTGATACATGGAATTCACCACAAAATTCATCCCCTTACTATATTTCAGATTCTGATCTCTCTACAAGTTCCTTATAGGAACGAGAATTATTATTTTCAACCCATAATATTTCACCAAACGCCATGACTACGAAAACCATATCTTTACGGTTCTATAACCTCTCTGGTGCTTCTAAACAATACTTGTGTTTCTAAAACAACATTTTTCATGGGGAATGTAGAATGTTTTTCTAGAGAAACTGTTATATATATTGAGCATGGAATTTATTTAATTAAATATTTCTCTAACTATCCTTATTAGGGACATTCTCCCTCTAAGGAAATGTGTCATGTATTATGATGGTTACATCTTTCCCTGCGGTGTTGTATAGATAATGTCTCTGTGTTTCTTTATGATACCCTATAAAGACACACATTTTACCAAATGTGATAGTTTTTTCCTAGTGGTGGTATTAATAAATTCCACACATCCCCATATATGTTTGTTTTATGTCATGAATTTACTTCTATACATTAACTCATAAGGTATTTTGTTTTCAGCATTAGTTGGAACCTAGTTTAGTATGTACGCTATAGTTTGTAATGCATATCCCCAAAAAGGATAATGGAAGAGTATCATGGATCATCATAAACCTAACCATGTAAATCAAGGTATGGTTCCTCCGTTCACTAACACAATTACACTATAATGTATATGGTGGATTATGTTGGGATAAAATTAAACACTCCCATAGAAATTAAATGAATTCCTATTTAAGATACTAACTACCTAGATCAAATCAAAGATTATTTATTACTATACCCCATGGGTATATATGGGTTTTAATTTATCAGGGAATTGAAATATTTTGTTTCGTGGATGGGATAGATTTTGAATCGGGTTTCCGAATGGAATTCTGAACAAATGGATGTATTAAAATGATGTTTTCAGATGTGGTTTAGGACATGGGAGGTACATAGGATACCCAGTTGAGTGTTGTGATCTCTGGGTTATGTGTCAAGAGTATTAAAGGTTTTTTTATAGGGAAAAAGGATTTTTGTGTATGGTTTAGGAGAAACCATACAACACTACGAGCGTGAGGTAGTTTTTAGTTACTTTTCTAAAGAACATGGGTGCGTTTCACAATTATCGAACAATTGAGAGTTAACTATTTTAGGTCTAATTAAAAATCATTTGAGCTAGATTAGACCTGGCTCTTGACATAAGGATTACACATAGTTAAAAACAAACCGTACAAATTTTTTTCAACCGAGATAGTTCCAATTCACATTGTTGACACACAGTTTGGAAAACCATGCATCTCATCCTTAAGATAGGGATGTACTTAAATAGTACCTACCACATGGGGTGCATATAGTTTTGAAAACCATGAGGCTAAACATTGAGACTCCTTAAAAGTGGTTTTTATAGGATTTAACATTTTTTATTTTAAGTACCATCCCATCATTTTCCTTCATCTCCCTCACACACATGCCCAACTGACCAATCCATCCTCCCTCTTACAATTCCCCCATCTTTTGGGATGGTTTCAACTTCATTATTTGGCTTCTTGGGGTAAGGCTTAACCTCCAACAACCTCCATTCCTCTCTTTTCCAATATATATGTTGTAAATACGTTTTAAGGTTGTTGATTCTGATTTAACTTAATAATTATTGAATCATAAAATTTTAATGGCTATTTTTATATGGAATTCATATGGGACATCCTTAGAAGACATCTATAGACCGTCACATGTCATTTTAATGAAGGTATGTCTCACCACCAAATTTATTTTGGTTTTTTTCTTTAAATTAAATTAAATAGGAATATGTAATGGGGATTCATGTTATGTAGTTAACTAGTTATGGTGGTGGGTTTCCTCTAGGAACCACATGTAGTTGGTTGCTTGAGGGTTTGCTGAAGAAGGTGTGCCTGAGGAGTTAATTGAAAAACATACCTTGTTTTATGTTTTAAAATCAATTGTAATGGCCAATTAATTAAAAATTTATTATAGTTGAGTAAATTGGGTGTTTGGGTATGGATTAGAGGCCCCATATTTAGTAAAACCATGGTTTGATCTTGGGTGGGGCTTAGCGATCCTAACACTGAGCATAAATATAATATCGATCATAAAGGACCCATGATATATATAACCATTATAACCTAGTCGTTAAATTTTTAGATATTAGTAGTATCAACTAATTTAAGAAATATATATATTTCTTACTCAATATATGTCATTTATAAATTTTTAGTAAATAATAAATCAATTTTTAGTAAGGTAATTTTATTCTTTTAAAATATTTTTTCGTCAAATTTTTTTTTCTTTTTAGGAAACATATTTTAATTAATTTGTATAAAATTTATAAGATTTATTTGATAAAATTAAATAAATTTTTCAAATAAGAATATAAAAATTTACATTGTGTGAATTTTTTTAATTATTCAGAAAATATCGATTTTTCTGTGAATAGTGAAAAATATCATTTTTTTGAAAAATTTCATTTCATTTCAATAAATTAATTAATCTAAAATCAAAATTATGTTTTTAATATGATTTAAAGAAACATAAGTATTATTTAATTATATTTAATCCAATTAATATATTTTTAATCAACTTCATATTGGATTTCAGTATAAGGTTGTCTATGGGTTAAAAACATGATTTTTCTAAAAGCGGTTTTGAAGTAGAGAATGTTTCTCCATTTTATTTATTTAAAATAACTCCTAATGATGATTTTTTAAAGTGAAATTAATATATTTTTAATCAAAAAAAATTAATTTATATTCATACAATTATAAATTTTCTACATAGATTTAATATCAAATCATTTTGTGATTAAGAAAATAGACTTTTTGAAAAACTGTCTTCTCATCGTGTATGTGGGTTTTCTTAAATTTATTTATCTATAATTGTATAAAATTATTTGAAAAAATATATTTTTAAAATATTAATTTCAAAATTTTTTTGCTGATTTTTTGATAATTTTCTGAAATGATAAATTTTTTTTCAAAAATAGTGAAAACAGAGATTTTTAATTGAAAACTACATTTTCAGTTAAATTATTTATAATGAAAAATTATGTTTTAAATTGGATAAAAAGTAAAATTAATTAAATTATATATTTAATAATACAATTTAGGTCATTTTAATCAATTTGATATTGAAATTGTAATAAAAACATTGTAAACATTTGAACATTTTCTCTTTGAAAATTAGCATTTTCATCACGGCTGCATAATTAATTTTAAATTAAACTTTCCCACTTATGTGAATTGAGTTTTAAAAAATGGGTTCTATATTAATAATAATAATAATTTATATTATATAATAATGTAAAGTTAACGTTTTAATAAAATTAATAGTGAAAAAAGTAAAAATTAATTATCACAGTTAAGGTAAAAATGGATTTACTAGGGGTTAAACTAAAAATATAATGGAAAAAATGACCTAAATACTTATCTAAAATATATTTTATGGACATATTTTAAAATTATACCTTATATTGTTGATAATGATCTATTATTGGCACCATGTGACCTGAAAATATTATTGGTTGAATTTATTTTTTTCATAAATTAAAAGAGTGCCACTCACCTCACTTATAAAATGTCACCTCATATCCTCCTCTCTCCACATCATAAAAACCCATTGTTTAAATCCAAAATTTCCCAAATAACTTCTATAATTCTATAATGTTATCTTATAATCCCTATATTTGGATTAAATCTAATCATGTAAGGAATATTTGGAAAACCAAAAGAAGTTTCCGATAGAAGAATTAACCTTCTTCAATGAGCGTTTTTATTTTATTTGTTCCTCCACCTCATTAAATTCATCATAAAATATAATAATATAACAAAAACAGAATTTTATATATAATTATATGTTATTATGTAAATTTAATAACCTAAATTATCCTCATATTCCATAAAATGGGTTACAAAATCATTATTTGTGTATACAACAGACTACTACCTTGCGAACTGATGTCATTCATTTTTCCATTAAAAACATTCACGATTGGGTATGATGATGTATATAAAGTATATATATGAGATTTATAAAATAATTATTTGTTTTTATTCATTATATTATATATAATTTTCACTTTCCTTTCCACATGTTATACGATACTGTTGCTCGTGTGTATGATGAATTAATTCCTCGAGACGTGATAAGAATCATTTTCCCTGATGCATTACATGGAAAATAATAAGAATAAATTTAATAAATATATATGATATTTAGAAAATAATTATAATATATACGAAAAATTTATAATTATTAAAAGGAAATATATCATTTTATTTCTTACCTTTTCAATCACTAAAAGATGATAACTTCGTTCGGGTACTTATGGACCACTACCTTCAAGAAGAAATTTGACTCTCCCTTTTTATCACCACATATCATGGATGATACATATAATTATATTTAATGAAATAATATTTTATTTATGATATTATTATTATTATGGAAATATAAAATATCACTTACCTTCTTTCCATAATGATTATTGAAAAATGGAAACATTACTCATGCGTATGTATGACATACCGTCTCCATGATCGCAACATTCTTCATTTTTTCAAAACCATCATTCAAAATTGTTCTTAAAAGTATAATTGAAAAATAAATATTTTAATTATGTAATTATTTTCCTTATATAGATTATATAGCTATATTATATACAAATGAACTAGAATATTCATAAGAAAACCAAAATGAGAAAGCACAGAATTTAATAACCGAAAAAATGAAAATAAAGAAAGATTATTAAATAAAGGGAGATAAGATGTTATAAAAGGGTCATATAATATTATATAAATATAAATATTATCATTAAATAAGTCAATAAACTTTTTAAGTCCAATATAATGGAGGTTATATCACATTCAACCAAAAGGAAGTATGAGGTAAGGGATTTCTTAACTCAATTTACATTCATTGGGTTAATATTCTACTTTACTAATTATGCCATTAAAATATTATGTGTGTATTGGTATTTTATTATTTGATGGTGTATTTAAAATTGTTTAATGTGGATTTAAATTTGATACACATAATCAATTCATTGATTAATCCAACTTTGATGATATTATATTTGTAAGGGATTTCTAGTCTCTATTTTATTTTTGGGAGACATATGAAATTTTACCACTTATTTCATTTGTTTGATGTATATAATTTACTTTGCACATGTTATATCATAAATACCATTATTTTTATGTCATTTAATGTTTCATTTAATGTTATTTTTATTTAATATTATGATTCAAAAGATAACTAAAGCGGTAAGGGATTTTTTTTTCTCAATTTTCCTTCCTTGAGACTTATATAATGTTATACACCTATATTCTTTTATGAAGTATAAATATAACCCCTTTTATATGTAATATTATAAATTTATTTATTCTCATAATATTTTATGTTTAATTTAATGTTACCCTTTCATGTGGATTATGATTTATAGTTACTAAAGTGGTAAATGTTTTATCTTACAATCTCATTGATTATATGGATTTTTATGATTAAGACTCCAATGTTGAAAATTTATGAATTACCACTCAAGTATTCTAATGTTTTTTATTATCAATTATTTATTCATGATATTTTCATGTAATAGTTCTATTTTAGAAATACTTTATACTTAAAATAGTTGAGATTTTTTTGAATCATCTTTATTTATTTCTTTGGTGAAAAAACCCTTTTTCTTCAAAAACTATATTATCTAAAAATGTATTCAAAAATGTTTTTTGAATTATTAAAATGATTTATTGAATACATTTTTATCCATGTTTTAATTTTTTTTAAAAAATTATGAAATTAGTTTTCATGTCATTTTCTAAATAGTTTCTACACGGCTTTTTCCGAAAATGTGAAATGAATCATTGTTTTAACATGTACGACATGAATAAAATATTCCACTATCATTACCATTATTTTATTTAAAGATTAATTTATAAATTTTAAATTTTATTTTAAAATAAAATTATATTTAAATATTTTTTGATTTTTTTTTCAAATGGAAAGAATATTTTCCTCAAGAAATGTTTTAAATGATTTTTAAGGATTCTTTTATATGTTTCTATGGTTTTTTTTCCAAGAAAAGAATATTCACAATATTTGGTGAATTGAGATATTTTAAAAAGTGATTATTTTCAAAATTAAATGGTTATTTTACTGAAAATGGAATTAATTATATTTTAATGGTATCCCCATTCATCAACATCAACAAACCTTGTTTCTTATTTGTTCTCCAATAAGTATATTTTGTAATGATACCATCATTATTTTTTCTATGGATGGATTAATATTTTTTCAAAGAGATTGTTATGGAACTCTTTTCTTTTCCACATGTTTCTCATATTTCAAATATATTATTATGAAACCTGTTTTTTTAATGGGTTAACCAGGTTTCAAAGAGAGTGTCATGGAACCCATTTATTTTTCACCGGTTAACCATGTTTCAATGAGATTGTTATGAACCCCATTTTTTTCCATGATATAATAATGTTTCAAAGAGACTTAAATGAAACCCATTTATTTTCCATGTGTTAATATAGTTACAAAAGGAATAATGATTTTTTATATTAGTTTTATGGTGAAATATCTTTATACCTAATTCTTTTTACGATTCTTGGAAATTACTTAAAGTATGGGTACACCTAGATAGAGATGCATGAGACTATTATAACTTATATGATTGGTGTGCCCAGATAGCACCGAGTGAGTCCATTATTTCTTACATGATGGTTGATTTTAGATAGAACTCTAATTCATTGGGAAATGATTTTGTCCCCAAATAATTATATTGGAATTTGTTTGTATGGTTATTCAATTTTTAGGCATTCGGTAACGATTCTATGATGAAGTTGTTAGAAGATACCATCACATTTTAGTTATTATTTCAATTATTTAATAATGTTTCCTTTGATCAAGATTGATATCACAGGGACTGTGATGAATGATTCTTATGACTATTTCCCTTGTAAAATATTTATTCCATATTTCATGATTGATGAATCAGGTATTGATGGGTATGAGTTTTTTTATGATTGACATACGTAATATAATTATTCTATCATACCCATATTCACTTATTATGATCATTGATGATATTAAATTGATAATTCTTATGTTACTCCTAAAGATAATTTTATCTCACACTTATTATGTTTCCATTCCCCCTAGGTTATAGAAAATGAGGTTGAACAAATTTTGACTAGAATGTATTTCTTATGGATGATGATGAGGAATTAATGTGAAAATATAAAAGTAGGGGTAAGTTGTAAAAATTACCATTTAAAGACATTGGTATTGTTTATGTAAGAGTTTTTCCTAATTCATTAATACTCAGAAACTAAAAGGTATTTGAGAATATAAGTGATTCAATATTTCCATTGAATGTTTTAAAGTGTTGATGGAAAAAATGGGCCACATTTATTGATATCAAAGCTAGAAACATAAAGTTAATGATTTCAACATCGGATCTCGGAGTTTGGGTTCTAGGATGTTATATTTGGCATTGTAGGAAAAGATTAGATAAATTTAGATATTAGGATGTCTTCGTGTGAGGTTATATTAAGAGTTATGGATACCATAAAAGGTATATAATATTATAGATGATCAAAATTTGAACGTCTAAGATACCCATTTTTGGATTTAAGAAATGAGATCTTAATATGACTAATGACTTTTCAAGAGATGTTTTAGTAGGTTGTTGTATATATAAAGCTTTAGTTTAATTTGAAGTATTACATTACATTTTATAGACATAATGTTTGTGTTATTTATAACCTTTAGGGTTTATATGATATTAGATATTGAGATAGTTATGTGAATATTGGTTTTATCATACAAATTACCACAAGATTGAAAAGTGATTTGGTGACTAAGTTATTAATGTTATTTCAAATCAAGATATCCATATTTTTGCTATTGAATGATGAAAGGTATGTTAAAACCTTTGAGGTTAATAAACTCTTTAATTTTGAGTTTATTGATGTTCTTTTTGATATAGTGTATTCATTTATGGAATTATTTAGTTTGAAATTGGGGTATTATGGTTGATAATTGAATATTAATGTATCATATTATGATTTAATCATTTTGGGAATTTTCTAACCATTTGATAACTATTTTTGTTTTTCATGATGTCTAATGATAGGGGAAGTGTATTTTTATCACTTTTTTGTTTATATGATACATTAAAATAGATTTTTTGGTTTCCATGTGGGAAAAAATCATCATGAATAATCATAATTGGGAGAAAAAGATGATATTGTGGTAGAATTTGACAAAGGATGAAACTCTACTCATGATGCAAGTTTATTTACTTATTCTGTTAGTCTATATGGAAAATTAATTCATCAACACTGTGAAAAGGAACTTTAAAAAAGTTTGTCCTATTATTATCATTTCCTGGGATACCAACTGTAGCAGACTGGAATTACTTCTAGTGGACTATAATTGATACTTATCAGTGCACTCCATGGGAAGATACACTCCATGGGCGGGACACACCACCGTCCCCAGTGGCAGCCATTTCCTTAGGAATCCCTTGGGAGGAGAGCCATTCTTCGTCCAATGCTCACATGTGAGAGTTCCCAAGGATCGGATTCATTCCTACCTCATTTTCCTATGATACCAACTCTAGAGACCCATAGATTGACGTACATGGAAATTACATTAATTTTGTGGAATACTTAATACATAACAAAAATAGACACACAAGGACCGTAATAGTTTAGTGTCTTTGGAATCTCAGAACATAATCTTCTAATTGTGGTGAATGATCTTCAACATCTACCATAAAGATCTTCCCCTTTTGTTTTCATACCTAAAACCTTTCTTTATATCCTGGGGAAATGAAAACATATAAAGGGTGAGCTCAAATGCTTAGTAAGGGTAAGCATGTAGAAAATAAAACAAACCACATACATTTTAACTTCCAAACATGAACATAAAGTTTACACATCAAAATCTTGAGTTGTGAAATAAATCTTGGAAGTACGTAAGGAATAGGTCATAAAGGAACATTAATCATGATAAAATAGAAAGGTAATAACACATTTAATGGTGGAAAAACATTAAGCACATGATATGATTTCCATAGTAGCCAAGGCATTGCTTCCAAGACCATCTTAGTGGACAAAGTCCGTTTTTGAATCGAGTTCACTCCTCATTTCAGTCCTGTATCACTTAACCAGATTTACTTACCATTCCAGTCATGTCTATCTCATGAGATATAAATCATTACCCAATGCATTGGAGGGATATATAGTTACCACCCATCTCATAATGAAATCATTATTACTTGTGCCACAAAATAAACATTAATCATTCATCATAACCCAAAGAATAAAATGGGTTTCATAAACATCATCCCATCGTCACATAATCAATATAAAACAAATGGATATTATTTCATCAAAAGAAAAGTGAAACCATGTAAATCATAGAGTCATTATACTTGAAACATACACATATGAAATAATGTTATCTTATATGGAAAATAGTTTTGATAAAACACTTGAAATGAATTCTTGAGGAAAATATCCTTTCTTCTTCAAAATACATTCCATTTCACAAAATGCCACACAATTTTAAAAGAAAAGGATTTTATTGAAAATAACCATGAAATTTTTTAGAGGAATCTTAATTGAAATAATTCATTATGAAACCGTAAAAATCCATTCACATTGTATAAGTTAAAAAAACATTCTCCTCGTAATTTTGTCGGAAAAGTCAAAGAGTTCCTCGTATGGTAAACAAAAGAAAGATTCCTTCCATAACACAAAGTAAAAGTCAAAGAGGGGTAAACATGACATTAAAAATACATGGAAAAATATTAAACACTTTATGAAAAACATTTTATTGGCATGGATGAAAAATATAACCCCAGTAAATACTTACGAATAACAATCTCGGATAAGAATGAGATTAGAATAGTTAGCCCTTACCTTAGGTCAGATATGCTTCGTATGTATCCAAACCTCCTGTATAATGATTTAAATAATTTAATTTACTTATTACAGAATCATATTCATTGTTATGATATCATATATGGTTCAATTATGACTTTATATTACCCGTTATTTTGTAAGTTTTATGTTAAAGGAGTGTTTTGGGTAAAATCATTTTATTTATCGTACATGTTTGGACTTGTTGTTCTTGATATTATTATTACTTATATATTGATTTACTTACTTCCAGAATTTAAATCATGATTTATATACCATATATATATTCAGTATATATATATAATAGATATATAAATGAAATGAAATACACCGTTCACGGAGACGGTAGGCCGTACATACGCATGAACACTTTTTTCGTTTCCTTATTAAATTAAATGGAAATAAGTAAATGAAACATATATGTACATAAATCCAGTATCATTATTATGTAATATATTTAATGATTATTTATTATATATACATTATAATCATACTTGAATGGTTAATCATGGAAAATGAATATCAATGCATTCGTGGAGACGGTGGTCTGTACGTACGCACGAGCGATGATATCATTCCCATGATCGTGGAATTGTATTGAAGTGTATGTATAATATTTAAGAATCAATATCACTTTACAATAATCATATATAGTTATTTATTTACACCATTATACCCATCCAAGTAAGGTGGTGGTGGAAAACAGATTACACCACGACGTGGAGACGGTATTCCGTACGTACGCACGCGCAGTGATTTCATTTCCGTAGGATGGATAGAAGCTTAAATTGGATTATTTAATATTTATAATAACATATTAGTATATGAGTGATACTTATGTTATTAATTTATCATGAAACAAATAAATAAGATGAAGTTGAAGAAGAAATAAATTGGAAATAATCGGTAAAGGATATTACCTCTTCTTTGACGTGCCTCTTCTTAACCTCATCTTAAGGCACTAGGGTTGGTCATTGAGGAGAACAGAACCTCTATAATGTTTCTAGGGAATATGATAAGAGAAATGGGAAGGTTTTTTCCGATAATCAAGGCTCAAAATGGTGTGAAGATAAGAGAGAAGGGCTGCCCTTTTTATAAGGGAGGAGAGGGGCACTTTAAAAAAACTTAAAATAGTATTTTATAAAAAAGTCATATTCAGTTTATAATAGCTCAAAATTGATTTATATTGAAGATAAAGTCAGTATGGGTCTAAATACTCTCATCTAATAGGTTTTATACAAGTTTAGGTTACTATTTTAACCTTATCATTTAGATTTAACTCTAAGTTAAATAATTTTACCTTTACCGTGTCTTCTTGTTTTCTTACACTATATGGTTAATAAACTTACTATAAAAAGCCAAACGAACCCCAAGTGGTTCATTATTAATATATATAACATTATATATATCATTTGGTTAAACCATATATTTTTAAGAATATAATAACAATTAATAATATAATATTTTTTTTAAAAACTATTTTATGTCAATTTTGACAGTATTTGGTAATTGATTTTTGTGAAAATCATAACAGAATGATTAGTTCCAAAAAAGTTAATTAAATAAATATTAACATGTCATATTAACCTATAAAATTAGTTTAATTCCTAAAAAGTCTCAAATTACATTTATTTGGGTATTTAAAATATCAATTATTTTAATATTTCATTATTTAATTAATTGCTGCATCATCATTGTGTCAAAAATAAATTAAATTATTTAATGTCTAAAAATTATAAATAAAATATAATTAGGTAGTAAATATTTTTATATTTCTAATTAATTTTTATAGTCGAATTTATCTTATGAATAACCCTATATTAAAAATGTTTTTTTATTAAACTTTGATTTTAACCATTTTAACTCTTCTTTAAATAAAATAATAATAAATGTCCTAATCCAATCCAAGTGGACCTAAAGGGTAATATTTTATTACTAAGGTTGTTTTTGGTCGAATTACACTTATACAATAGAATTAGGACATGTGTTAGGGTAATAGTAATATTATTTTTACCCTTAATTACCCTATTTACTTTTAACCGTGGTAAATAAAAGTAAAAAGTTACTGTTCACCAAAAATTATTTTTATCTTATTGAACCATAGTTTACTCCATGATATTAACCGTGTCTCTTTTATTTTTGAGATTCCACTCACAGAAGCGGTAAAATTAAGTTTTATGTAAATTTTCAAATTTTCTAGGAGGTGGGTAAAAGACGGTGAAAAGTTTAATAAAATTATTATATATCTAAAATTATTATAAAATGACTCCAATGAATTCAATTGAACTTATATAGGTATTATGTATCAAATTTTACCTAAAATAAATTTAAATAAAATAAATATTTTTTTAAATAAAAGTTCGGTTTTTAAATAGTAACCCATTGTTTTCACTATTCATCAAAAATTGATAGTTTTAAGAAAAATACCAAAATTTCACCCTAAGATAATTTCGATATTATGAATCCAAAAAAGAAGTCCATTTTGAAAGTTAAAATTTATAAAATTTCCAAAATTGGGTATTACTATTCATAACGGCTAGTTCATAATAATATTATAATAATATATCGTTTAGTGAAACTCGGTATTGCGTACTACACACGCTATCGAGGAAGGTCTTGATTGCATGTAATGTAAGCCAAGTTAGAGGTGCATGTAGTGAGAGCTCTGTTTGGTGTTGCTTATAACATAATCAAAACTTTTTCATTTATACATTAAACCAAATCTATACTTAATGTTGCGTAGAATAAATTCCACAAAATGAACTTAAAATTATGTGTAACACGAGCCAAGGATAGTGTTGTGTATACTACAATCTAATACGGTGTTGTGTATAGCACAAGATAATTTTGGTGTAGCATACAACACAAGACATCAATGAAATTAAAAAAAATAATTCTCATAAAATCTCAGGTTGTTAAATTCTACCCCCCTTAAAATGAATTTCTCCCTTGAAATTCGCCGGGGTTATAAATGGTTTTCTACTTGAATGTTTCTTTACTAGAAACCCACATCGTAAAAAAGAGTAACAAAACATAACTTTAAAAACTAAAGTATGAAACGTAATGGTTACCCAAATTAACTAATCATTGGGTTTCCACATAGGAGAACATAGGTGAAAATATGGATATAGAGGAGAAATCTAACCATCATGTTCTGATGGAGAGTGGTAGAGAACATGACTAAAAAAAAGACAACAATCAAAAAGCCATTAATTTGTGATAATCTAAGGTACCATCTGATTCATCGGATATGAGGACACTAGGACAACATTTTTGGTTTTCAGGATCATTTCCCTAAAGTTGAAGTATTTGAATTAGAAGAAATACTTACTTTATTTTAGTACAATCTCACCGTTTTTCATGCCTTGAACAATTTCCACTTCATCTTTTAAGGAAATGAAGGTGAATTTGTGATTCTTGAAGTGTTAGCAGATCATGTGATATAATGATTGGTTATTTAATCTGTCTTAAAAAAAGGGTAGAAAAAGTTATCAAATATACATAAGTCCATCAATGGTGAGGTTAATCGTATATGATTCCAAAAATGGACCTATACTTCATCTATCATGCCGCATAATAAAATAAAACTAGTTTCTAGTAACCAAGGAATTTATGTAGGCCAGTAGTAGGTGATAAAGGCCTATCGCACATCAGTTGTGGGTTCAATTCCCACAGCCTTGTCCGACGCAACGGGTTGTCACCCATCCTGCATGTTGTCCTTTTTCTAAAATTACACTATTATAACAATAAAAAAATATTTTCGAAAAAAAATTTAGCCTGAAACAATACTATCTGATGTCCGACATAAAACTTTCCAACTTTTAGACTTATCCAAAATACATATGTCCAACCTCATAGTATAAAGAAAACGATTACTGGAAAGGTCACATAACAAGAACATGAATACCATCATTTATCCCCCATATATCATACGATATATCCTTTTGGTCACATTCCAAACATGTGAGTACCTTAATCATGTATTCTATTGAAATAGAAATTACCATAGAACCTTAGTGAAAACATGATGCTATCAAAAGTTAACTCTTTCCACATACCAAAATCCCAAAATTTCTATATACTCAATCCGTGATATAAGTTTGTCCTTATATCAGTCATGAGCTCGTGAATACTATCATACATATTATTTTATCCTAATCCCTTCATTATACGCATTTCAACTACTTTCCAAAAATATTTCAATCACTTTTCATGGTTACCGGTACCATAAAATTATTAAAAACGACAATGATCCAATACATTGATATTCCAATATTCCACGATACCATAAATGAGATTCTATGATACTAATTTGAAATCCCATTTCATAAACACTTAATCATTACACAACATCATTGTCATACTCAACATCACAAATAGTGATCGCAAGTGACTTCCCTTTGTCCTTTACCTTAAGTGGTTTCTCATATCGATCATCATTAACCCTTGGATTAGGGAATTGATTAAAATAATGCCCCATTTCCTTGCACTTGAAGCATTGAAGTGTTGGTGGAGCGTTCTCTGTAGTTTTTTCTCTATTCACATTATTAGCTACCTTTTCCCATTACTTCGACACTCAACTGCTCGATGACCTTCTTTTACAGACATAAAACATTTTCTAGTACCTTTTAGGCAATCTCCACCATGCTTCTTTCCACAATTTGAGCATAAATAAACATTCATCTTCTTTTCACCATTATTCTAGGATTTCTCCTTGAACTCCATCTTTTGTTTCTTGTCAAAACCATGAGATTGATATGTAACACTAACTTTCATTTCTACCTTGATAGAAAAACACAGAATTTCTTCATAGCTATTGATGTCTCTTATAGCTAGTGCCCTTCGAAGACCTGGTTTTAAGCCACTGAAGAATCGATCAACTTTACTTTTAGGTTTAATGATAAAGCCAGATGCATACCTTGGAAGCCTTGTAAAATTTGCTTCGTATATACCAAAAGATTCATCATCGTTTTGATTAAGATCTGGGAACTCCTTCTCCATCTTTCCTCAAAGAATACGAGGGAAGTACTTATTGAAAAAAAAGTTCATGAACTTGTTCCATTCCATGGATTCTATTTCATCATGGGGACTTGTATTCTTAATTAGAGTCCACCACTGGTATGCTTCACCTTCATAAAGGTAAACAGCTAAAATGACCTTTTCGTGTTCTGAATAGCGATGTATGGAAAATATCATTTCAATGGAACTGATCCATTTTTCAGTAACAAGTGGATCAGAAGACCCATTGAAAGAAGGTGGGTGTTGCCTCCTGAAGGACTCAATAGAATATTGTTCCCTTCTCTACTCATTTGGAAGTCCAGAATGATTCATAGCTTGTGTATGTATATTAATAAGATTTTGCGCACCATCTCCCATAAAATTGATTTGTTCAGGAGGACAATCTTTGCATTTTCCATTATTTTGATCAACATGGTACCTTCGGGTTCCAACCATCATCAAAAACACAAAAAGAATAGTGTGATAGGCAAAAAGCATGCTAGAGAAAAAAACATAATAAAGGGAGAGTACCTTCAATATATTACATCATAGGGTTAATTCTAATATTGTTACCGTAATTCTAGGACTATAACCTATACCTACACTTAACCTTAGGGAAATCCCTAGACATACCTTCGAAATATCTCTAGGGATCTCAATAATTTTTTCACATTCTAGTTTCCAACGGTTAACTAAACCTTTCCTCTGATACCAACTGTAGCGGTCTGGAATTACTTCCAGTGGACTATAATTGATACCTATTAGGGCAATCCATTGGTGGCTATACACCCTGAGTGGGATACACCACCATCCCCAGTGGCAGCCATTTCCTCATGAATCCCTTGGGCAGAAAGGCATGCTTCGTCCAACGCTCACATGTGAGAGTTCCCAAGGATCAGATTCACTCCTACCTCTTTTTCCTCTGATACCAACTGTAGAGACCCATAGCTTGACATACATGTACATTAATTTAATTTTTCATAATACTTAATACATAACAAAAATAGACACACAAGGACCGTAATAGTTTAGTTTCTTTGGAAACTCGGAACATAATCTTCTAATCATGGTGAAAGATCTTCAACATCTTCCATATAGATCTTCCCCTTTTGTTTTCTTACCGAAAACCTTTATTTACATCCTAGGGAAAAGAAAACATATAAATGGTGAGATAAATTTCTCAGTAAGTGTAATCATGGAGAAAATAAAACAATCCACATACATTTGAACTTCCAAACATGAACATAATATTTACACATCAAAATCTTGAATTCTGAAATAAATCTTGGAAGTACGTAGGGAATGGGTCATAATGTTAAATTAATCATGATAAAATATCATGATAATAAAACATTTAATTGTGGAAAAACATTAAGCACATGATATGATTTCCATAGTAGCCAAGGCATTGCTGCCAAGAACATCTTAGTGGAAAAAGTCCCTTTCTGAATCGAGTTCACTCCTCGTTTCAATCCTGTATCACTGAACCAGATTTACTTACTGTTCCGGCCATGTCTATCTCATGAGATATAAATATTTACCCAATGAATTGGAGGGAGATAGAGGTACCACCCATCTCATAATGAAATCATTCTTACTTTTGCCACCAAATAAACATTAATCATTCATAATAACCCAAAGAATAAAATGGGTTTCATAAACATCATCCCATCATCACATAATCCAAATAAAAAATGGATATCATTTCATCAAGAGAAAAGTGAAACCATTTAAATCATAGAGACATTATACTTGATACATACACATATGAAATAATGTCATCTTAGATGGAAAATAGTTTTGAAAAGACAGTTGAAATAAATTCTTGATGAAAATATCCTTTCTTCTTCAAAATCATTTTCTTTTTACAAAATGAAACACAATTTTAAAAGAAAAGGATTTTATGGAAAATAACCATGAATTTTTTTAGAGTAATATTCATTGAAATAAGTCGTTATGAAACCGTAAAAATCCATCCACACCGTATAAGTTAAAAAACATTCTCCTCGTACTTTTGTCGAAAAAGTCAAAGAGTTCCTCATATGGTAAACAAAAGAAAGATTCCTTCCATAACACAAAGTAAAAGTCAAATAGGGGTATACATGACATTAAAAATACATGGAAAAATATTAAACACTTTATGAAAAACATTTTATGGGCATGGATGAAAAATATAACCCCAGTAAATACTTACGAATAACAATCTTGGATAAGAACGAGATTGGAATAGTTATCCCTTACCTTAGGACTGATATGCTTCGTACGTATCCGAACCTCCTGCATAATGATTTAATGTCATTGAATTATTAATGAATCATATTAATTGTTATGATATCATATATGGTTAACTTATGAATTTATATTACCCATTCTTTTGAAAGTTCCATGTTAAAGCAGCGTTTTGGGTAAAATCGTTTTATTTATCAAACGTGTTTGGAATTGTTGTTCTTGATATTATTATAACTTATATATTGATTTAATTACTTCCAAAATGTAAATCATGATTTATATATCATATATATATTCAGTATATATATATAAATTAAATGAAATACACTGTTCATGGAGATGGTAGGCCGTACGTACGCATGAATGCTGTTTTCGTTTCCTTATTGAACTAAATGGAATTAAGTAAATGAAACATATATGTACATAAATCAAGTATCATTATTATGTAATATATTTTATTATTATTTATTATATATAATTTATAATCATACTTCAATGGTTAATCATGGAAAATGAATCTCATCGCGTTCGTGGAGACGGTAGTCCGTACGTACGCACGAGTGATGATATCATTCCCATGATCGTGGAATTGTATTGAAGTGTATGTATAATATTTCAGAATCAAAATCACTTTACAATAATAATATATAGTTATTTATTTACACCATTATACCCATCCAAGTTAGGTGGGGGTGGAAAACAGATTACACCACGGCGTGGAGATGGTATTCTGTACGTACGCACGCGCGGTGATTTCGTTTCCGTAGGATGGATAGAAGATTAAATTGGGTTGTTTCATATTTATAATAACATATCAGTATATGAGTGATACAGATGTTATTAATTTATGATGAAACAAATAAATATGAAGAAGTTGGAGAAGAAATAAATTTGAAATAATCGGTGAAGGATATTACATCTTCTTTGACACACCGCTTCTTAACCTCCTCTTAAGGCACTAGGGTTGGTCTTTTGAAGAGACCAGAACCTCTATAATGTTTTTAGGGAAGATGATAAGGTAAATTGGCAGGGTTTGGCCGAGATTTTGGGCTCAAAAGGGTGTGAAGAGAAGAGGGAAGGGGTGCCCTTTTTATATGGGAAAAGAGGGGCACTTTAGGAAAAACTTAAAATATTATTTTATAATGAAGTCATATTCGGTTTATAATAGCTCCAAATTAATTTATTTCAAAGATAAAGTGGGTATGGGTCTAAATAATCTCAACCAATAGGTTTTAGAGAAGTTTAGGTCCCTATTTTAAACTTATCATTTAGATATAACTCTAAGTTAAATAATTTAACCTTTACCATGTCTTCTTGTTTTCTTACATTATATGGTTAATAAACATACTATAACAAGCCAAAAGAACCCCAAGTGGTTAATTATTAATATATATAACATTATCTATGTCATTTTTTCGAATATTATATTTTTAAGAATATAATAACAATTAATAATATAATATTTGTTTTAAAAACTATTTTATGTCAATTTTGACACTATTTGATAATTGATTTTTGTGAAACTCATAACAGGATGATTAGTTCTAAAAAATTTAATTAAATCAATACTAACATGTCATATTAACCGATAAAATTAGTGGAATTTATAAAAAGTCTCAAATTACATTTATTTGTGTATTTATAATATCAATTATTTTAATATTTCATTATTTAATTAATTAGTGCATGATCATTGTGTCATAAATAAATTAAATTATTTAATGTCTAAAAATTATAAATAAAATACCATTAGGTATGAAATCGTTTTATATTTCTAATGAATATTTATAGTCTAATTTATCTTATGTATAACCCTATATTAAAAAATTGGTAGTCATAAAACATTGATTTTAACCATTTTAACTCTTCTTTAAATAAAATAATAATAAATGTCCTAATCCAATCCAAGTGGACCTAAAGGGTAATATTTTATTTCTATTTTTGTTTTTGGTTGAATTAAACTTATCCAATAGAATTATGACATGTATTATGGTAACAGTATTATCATTTTTACCCTTAATTACCCTATTTAATTTTAACCGTGGTAAATAAAAGTAAAAAAGTTACTATTCACCAAAAATTATTTTTATGTTATTGAACAACATTTTACTCATTGATATTAACCGTGTCTCTCGGATTTTCAAAATTCCACTCACAGATGTGGTAAAATTAAGTTTTATGTAAATTTTCAAATTCTCCTAAGAGGTGGGTAAAAGAAAGTGAAAAGTTTAATAAAATTCTTATATATGTAAAATTATTATAAAATGACACCAATGAATTACATTGAACATGTATAGGTATTATTTATCAATTTTGACCTAAAATAAATTTAAATAAAATATATAATTTTTTAAATAAAAGGTCGGTTTTTAAATAGTAACCCAGTGTTTTCACTATTCATCAAAAATTGAATGTTTTCAGAAAAATACCAAAATTTCACCCTAGGATAATTTTGATATTCTAAATCCAAAAATGAAGTCCATTTTGAAAGATAAAATTTATTAAATTTCAAAAAGTGGGTATTACTATTCATAACGGCTAGGTCATAATAATATTATAATAATATCTTATTTAGTGAAACTCGGTATTGCGTACTACATACGCTATAGAGGAAGGTCTTGATTGTGTGTAATCCAATCCAAGTCAGGGCTGCATGTAGTGAAAACTGTTTTTGGTGTTGCGTATAACATAATCAAGACTTATTTCATTTTTACATTAAACAAAATCTATACTTAATGCTGCGTAGAATAACTTCCACAAAATTAACTTGAAATTTTGTGTAACACGAGTGTTGACGCTCCTTTACATCACAGAGTCTAAATGAATGAAAAGGGAAATACCTTGAACCCAAAGTGATTCATCCTTTGAAGAAAACAACAAAAATCAACAAAGGCATGAACAAGGAGTCAAATACCCTTGGGTCGTGCAAGTTCCCTCATGGTCACGAAAGTATACTTGCGCGCCTCCTAATGGTCGCACATGTGACTTGCGCGCCCTCTTTGAAAACCGCCCAGGGTCTCCTCTAGCCTATAAATGCCCCTGTGGGCCCCCCATTTTAGGAGGATTTTTTCCAGAATTTAGATATAGAGCTCTGAACGCCCAAGTCTCTTCTTCAAGTCTTCCGAACACTTCTAAGATAATTCTTTACCTAGAATAGAAGGTCTAAACAAGAGGAATAAGGTCTAAGTGTTAGAATTCACTAACACTTGCGCGCCTAAGTGTTTCACCCTTAAGGGAAATGGGCACACTTGTGTGCCTCCATACCTATTCATTGAAACTTTCGCGCCACTCTTCTAGAAGTACCTCAAGATAATTCTAAAGGCTTTGGTCAAGGATCACCCAAGTATTACCATACTGGTTTACAATCGTGAAAGTACCTATGTGCCGCGCAGGTATACTCGCACGCCCATGACTTGTGCGCCCACACAGTACCTGCACGCCTGCCAGTACTTGCGCGCCCATATATTTTTGGGTTCCCTTCCTGCCCATTTAACCCCTATTATGCCATTCCACCTCTCCTATTCAAGATTCAGTCTTCAAGACACTCTTCAAAGCAATTTATGGCATGTTTTCTTGATTTAATTCCTTATCTAAAAGGAATTATATGGAACATCTATTAAAAACTTATTGATTCACATATCTTTATGTCACTAATGTCAGAGATTTCATTCATTCAACCTCATCCTTTAAGATGAGAAAATCCTTAAACTATGGGCCTCCTTTTCAGGAGTAAGCCCCTATCCTCCTAATTTTGGGCCTCCTTTTCAGGAGTAATCCCCAGTCATAATTCCCCTTAACCTGGGCTACCTTTTCAAGAGTAATCCACAGTGCTCTTAATTTTGGGCCTCCTTTTCAGGAGTAAGTCCCAATCATAATTCCCATTAATTTTGGGCAACCTTTTCAGGAGTAAGCCCCAATCTTAAAATTTCCAAATATGGGAATGCTCCTTAGGGGTAATCCCCAACCATAATTCTCTTAACCTGGGCTTCCTTATCAGGAGTAAGCCCCAGTCTCAAATATGGGCATCCTCTTTAGGAGTAAGCCCCAAGTCCCTTAATTTTTCAAGTCCCTTAACCTGGGCCTCCTTCTCAGGAGTATGCCCCAATCTTAATTTCTCTTAACCAGTCCTAATTTTCTTTTTGATCTGGGTCTCCTTCTCCAGAGTAAAACCCAATCATAAGTCCCCTCGTAATTTGGGCCTCCTTTTAAGGAGTAAGCCCCAAATTAGAGTATCCAAATCTCCATAAAGTACATATACCTTTATAGACCATGTTCCTGGATTTCTTCCCTAAAATAAATCCTAATCTTCATCTATTTGGGCAGTCATACAGAAATAATCCCCACATCATTTCTTATAATCACATCTTTTATGGAACAATTGTCTAGTTTTACCAATACCTATTGTTTCTCACACCGAGCATGACTCACGTGAGCTTAGAGTGTAAAAGTAATTATGACATCTTTCTTTGAGCCATCAATCATAAACATCATATTCCCTTACTTGAACTACGTGGGTTCTGATTCCTTTTCCTAAACAAAGGATACGTAGGTAGCCCATCTGCGGGTACTATCCCAACTCTGAAATAATCCATGTCCTTCTGAATGAAAATAAACTTCATGTGCCCCACTGAGTGGCTTTAAAACCAGTATGGTCATCATAACGACCAAGATACTTTTATGTATTAAAGGATACCATTGACTATGAATCTCTAAACAAATACAGATGATTCTCTATCCATGAAGAACCTCGAATACATATAAAAGATTCTCTGATTTTACCATATATCAATCATTTATTGTCAGATCTAAAGGAAATCTCATTTTATACTTGGTAATGTAATAAGGATTCACGAACATAACTGTAATCTATAAAGAGAGTCCCATAGTAGAAAATAATTCCCCTCAAAAAGGTGTGATGAGTCCGACCTCCCATCCTCTCGACCAATGCGAATTCCTAAGCCTCATCAGTCTACAAATAATGAGTGCCCACCGTTGGAAAGTAGGTTCAAATGGATATGGAATCATTGGATGTTTCTAGTTCTATGAACAAACCCGTTAGAAACCGCTTGGAATGTTTTAATCTTAAGTCAATGAGATCATCCCCCATTCTAGAGGGAAACAAAAAATGGTGAACTCGACCTGAATCCTTAACCAAGTTAAAATGATGCTTTGCTTATTTGTTAGGCCCATATTTAAAACTCAACGAGAGGGCCAACAAAAACAATCATTGACATATGTGGTCATCCAAAAGATGTAGTGGCAGAATTTATCTTGATTATGTCTATTATATCAAATAGGCACTCTTTTCCAAGATTTTTTGTATTTTAAGAAATGGCTGCTCTCAAGTTCACACCCGTGAATATGTCTGATGTGAAAACCTCTGCTACGAATGCCACTAGTGCTACTCCTACTGGATCATCATCCTCTCATAGGATGACATCACCTACTCAGTGTCTTCAATGCTGGGTATCAACCGCACTGGTTAAGGAGTACCGTCAAAACGGTACTATTCCAACACTAGAGGCTTCCCGACAAGCCCTCCAAGTAAAAAATTCACCCTAGTCATCCAGATAACGACGACCAGTGATTATGAAGCAGGTGGTGCTAACCACTGTCTCCAACCATTTCGGGTCGTTATCCTCAGAACGCAATCACCATTCACTCCCTTATTCTGGGGAGGTGAATGAGCAGGTCCCTCAGGGCCTTAATTCAAGTAGACAGGAGATCTTCCCAAGGGATCCTATCAACAATCGCCGCCAGACTCATGCAACAGTGCGCCCTCAACATTATGAGGGTACCAACTCCAGGCATTCAGATCAGGTTCCTCAAACCCGAGCAGGCAAGACGAATCGCCAGAGGCAAAATCCAGTTAACAGTGAGTAGGTTCTAATCTCTGCCATATCCGGAGAAGTCCACCAACCTAACTTGGTGGCAAGAAACGAGCGGGCACACACACCTACCCATTTTAATTCTGATGTCCAGTAGACCCGTCTGGCATCGTCATGCCAATCCCACAAGGAAATTCCGGTGGAGTATTATAGATAGGAATATACACCTGTTTATACATCATCATCTAGTCAGCATGCTCGTCTAACTACATATGATGGATCTCGTCAACCACGTTTGGTGAAGTGCAATCAGCAGGCACAAACACCGGCTAGTAATGATCAAGCCTACCAACAGTCTCGCTTGGTAGAATTTGGAGAAGTCATTCGGAAAGCTCCGGTGAAAAATAGGAGACATATTCAACTCTCTGCCCCTACACTTGAGTACTGTCAGGATTCACTGACAGGAAATGGAGGACAGGAGTCGGCACATATACCTACTCCAAACACAGAATGGACGTATATCCCCGTTCCGGCAGCTTAAGTCACCAAGCATATTCTATCAATGGTGAAAGAGCAGAAGAAAACCTGCTCATATTCTGGATGCTTTCCAGGATATTATAACAGCTTCAATAACATCTCAGGGAAAGACACATAAATCTATCTTTACTAGTGGAGTGAAACATCAACATTTCACTCCGGAACAGACACGCGCATCTGTTCTAGTCCAAGAGGGTTGTGGGGCGTACTCCCCAATATCATATAGACAACCAAGTCAGTCACATACAACTGGTTTGAGTGGAGATAATCAGCCTAACCTGATCATTTCACCTAAGCAGGCACACACACCTGCTAAATTGAGTAAGAAGGCATCTAAGAAAATGACCAGCCCAGCAGAGTCAAGAAATCAAGAGCCAATCTGTAACAAGGCCTTGCTCGATGCTGGAGTTTTGAATCCCTCAGACAGTTATCTATTGTAATGCAAGATTCTACTCCCCCATTTCCCAATAATGGGAACATTAATTCCAATAGTCTTCAACAGACACTTCCTCATGAAGGCTTGATTCATGAAAATTCGGTCGATTTCGAAGTTTCATCTTTAGATGAGAGCCACAGGAACCCTCTGTGTGTTCGGAAGACCAAGGAACAATAGATATCATCTATTCTTGTAACCCACCATGGTGGTCCTCCCCATGATGATGAATTTTGCTGCGAAATTCCTCTCCGCAGTAGTGATGCACCTTGCCCAAAAAATGATCCAGTGGACAATGTAGTGCCGAGAAATCCCTCTTATCTTGAGGCACTTGAAAATGAAAAACCAGTCATGTATGATGCTTCATCGCTATCAGGTGAAATACTTTCTCAATCGGTTGATAGCCCAGGGTGTAGGTCATTCTCCGAACCACCCCTAATTCATGCATCTTCTAGTTTGATCTGTGATTTCTCTACAAATATTGTTGAATCTGATGAAGCAACAAGGAAGCACTAACTCTGGTCAAATCAGGTAGAAGAATCTTCATTGAATGATAAAGAGGAAATGCTGAACATGAGAAAACAACTAGAGAAAGGTGAAGTTCCAGACATGTTTTGGCCTCTGGCTGAGTCTCAGTATGACATTCCAGAGATGTTAATGGAAGATGGAATTCATGATATTAGTCTCAACATATGGAAAACTCTTTGTCAGATGAAAAAGAAAGTATTATCTTATGATGAATATGAAAATCATGTTAAGATAGTGGAAGTGCCACAACGTCAAATTGACTTGGAATCTCTATCAGTATCTCGATATCCGAAGGCTGAAAAGCAGCAGAGAGCCCTTCAACATTCATGCCTTGGTGCACTAAGAAGATTGTGCCAGTTAATTTCCAATTCCCCATCTGGTATTCATGTTAGAGGATGTGGTGTTCATTGAGCACTACATTTCACTATGCTCTACAATCATCAAAGCCTGCCGAAAATGGTCTCATGCAATGTTATTCCCGTGGTCAGCCACAGTCAATGGGTTTTTTTTGTAATCAAAATCTTGCCCAAGAACAGGCCTCAACTAGTTCTTCTCAAAGTCAAGAATACAGAGAACAAGTTGTTGAATTACTCCTGCATCAAGCGAATGAGAATATTGAACTGGCCTCTCGTATAGAGAAAGCACATCATCAAGTGACAGAAGTGTCGGAAATCGTCCAATGGTCTTTTGAACCGAGTGATAAAAGTTGATGCAGGTTGATGCATCCAGCTAATTTCAGGACTAAGGTTCGCAAGATCAGGAGAGATTTTAAGAAAGTCTCAGAAATATAATTTCAAGAGCCACCCCAGCTTGCCAGACTGGGGACTATTTTAAACCAATCCTCAGAACCAACAAATAGGATTCGAGGAGTTGAGCAAAGGTAGCAGGAACAGCCCTAGTCCACCGGACTAGGGACTTTTTCAAATCATCAATCCCCTCCCCAGCGAAATTTGGTCTTCTATAGATTGGGGAAGAAGACACAGGAGGAACGAAGAGCCAAATTATTAGGAGATTCCCTCCAAATTACGGTTCGTCAAGAAGTTCTTGAGGGATAAAATCAAAAAAAGGAAATGTCTCATAAAAGACATAGAGGAAGACAATATCATAAAAATTCTGATAGAAGGGATGTGATGCGTTATGCATCAATCAATGTTATAAATTATGTTGTTGCTGACCCACCAGATGAGGCTTACTGAAGGGATTCAAATGAAGAGGTTGCTGCTCAAGAAGATGTATGCACAGACAAAAATGAAGAAGGTGTGCGTACAAAAAATCAACGGATTACTCAGAACCTAGGTAATCCTTCAAGTAACCCACTTCCCCCTCTCCAAAAAGGATCCAACAAAGGGAGGGGAAGGAATCAGGTTACATATCCTTCCTCTGGAGAAGGACAATCGCTCTCACTAGAGCAAAGGTTTTCACAACAGGAGGAAGAAATGAAGGAATTGAGGAGGTTGAATGCAGAACTACTTCAGGGTAGTCTTCTTCCTAAGCGTGTCGGAGTCAGTCAGCCAAGGGAATTTGTTACAGCTACTGAGATGGATCAAGAATATACTCCTCTACTAGTACACCCTCATAGGTATAATCCTACGGGTCAAGTGCAACAACAGTTGGCAGTTCTACCATCAGTTGTAGCACCAGCTGCCATACCTGTCCAAACTCTAGTCATTGCACCTGCCCAAGTCCAAGTTCAACCGGATGTTTCTCAAAACTTAATAACTACCATTGAGTCATTAACAACTCAGTTAGAGACTATGGAAGGGAAGCGTGTGCAGGTCCAACCAGAAAATAAATCTTACCCTGAATGGGTAGATTCAATCTCTCCCCCATCAAGTTTTGGGAACCCTGTATTCCCTATTTTCAACAAATCAGGTGATCCTGAACAGCATTTGATGCATTACATGTCTTGTTGCAATCCTATGATGGGAACTCTAGAGCAGCAAGAAGCAGTGAAACTCAGATGCTTCATGCGAACCTTGCAAGGACCAGCCTTTGTCGCGTACACAAGCTTGTAATCCCGGTCAATTACCGGATGGTAATATCTCCATCAACGATTTCTTCTTCAATTTAACTCAACTTTGCCAAAGACAATAGTTTTTGATCTTACAAACTGTAAGAAAAGGTAGAATTAAAGAGTCTCTGATTTCATTGCTCGCTGGAATGGATTAACATATTCCCTGAGCTTAGCACTTCCTCAAGAGGAACTGTTGCCAATATGTGTGGAAAATCTGCGTGACGAATTGCGCACACCATTGATCCCTGTGAAATACGTAGGAGGGTTTCAAGAAATTACTTCAATCGCTCAACAGATTGAATATTCTCTTATACAGACTAAGGCTAAATATCGTGTAATTCCATCAGCTCCAGGAAGGAGAATGGGTAAAGTAGAGACTGCTACAATTATGCTTAAGCAAACACCTATACCTACTTCTACTTCAAAACTTTCATCTTCCCGAAGGGCTCCACCTCCTGAGTGCCAACAACAGAGGCCGTTTCGTCAAGATAATCAAAGAGATCAAAGACGAAAACAATTTGAGGATTTGAAAAGCAAAGTTTAATCTTTCCAAAATGAAAAGATCCTAGTTATTTAATTTCGGCTCTGGAAAATAATTTAGTTCAATTGCCAATGCCAAAGAGGCCAAACAAGGAAGGAGACGAAGACCATCCCAATTATTTCCCATTTCATCAGATGTTGGGGCATCCCATCCAAGACTGTTTTGTCTTCAAAGACCTCCTAAAAAAGATAGTCGACTCAAGACAAGTCAAACTAAAAGGCTCTTCAACCTAGTTAGAATGTGTTACAGCTATAGTTCTAGAGGAGGAAGGCGAGTGGAAAGAAGTCAAAAGAAAAAATGTACAAAAATATGGTGATTGGATGGTCATAAGGACGATTAACTGAGCTCATGCTATTTTTCAAAAACAATTGAAGAAACCAATTGTGAATTCTTCCATAAATGCCACAGCAAAAACCTCTTCATCAGAGGGAAAATCCTCAAAGAAACGGCACAATTCCAAGTAGGAATAATCTGAAGAAGATGAGTATGTGTCAAAGCCTAAGCAGTCTTTGACTCTGGAAGATTTCATGCCATCTACTTCGAGGCAACGGGCACCACCCCACCAAACGGAACAACCTAAATATGTTAATCAAGGAGAGTCTTCATCGGATGAAGAGTTAATCTTTGGTTCTATTAATATGATCCAATTAACAGATCCATATGCCAATCAATGTTTCGATTTCGATGAGCCTGAATTCCATATATCAAACAGAGGAATCAATGGAAGTTCCAAAGCCTCAGGATACAAGGGAAGAGATAGATATTTTAGAGGTCATTATTATAATTCTACCCCTGCTAGAACTGTGTATGCAGTAGAAACTCGTGGCAATGCCCTTCAGTGAGATCAACAAGAACAAACAAGTTTTTCCACCAATAGGAAATTCAGTCCAAGCACAATTATTCTGGAAGAGAAGTTTAAGGTTCCATCTTCTTCCTCTCAGCAAGTAAATGGATCTAATCAGTCTAATCCTTCAAATCTAGGAATATTGCCGACTCTTATCCCGATACAAGATTCATCAACTTCCAGAGCATCAACTTCCAAGGCACCTGTTAAAATACATGTTCCTGTTGGGAAACGTAGGCCTATGGATCAAAATTATGATATATTTAAACACTTGGGCCAAGTACCAGCAATGTTATCATTTTTGGATGCTTTGAATCTGTCAAAAGATCTTCGGGAGGCACTCATCGAGGCTTTTTCAGGTCCTCAGGAGTTTGAAACTGAAATTGATGCAGCTGAAGTCTATCATATAGAGAATAATCCTGAAGAATTCCATGCAGTAATATCTTTTACTGATGAAGATGAAGATGATGTCATGCATGGACATATTAGACCTTTGTACTTATCTGGCAAGGTCAATTTCGTAGATGCCCGAAGAGCTTTTATTGATAATGGTTCAGGAGTCAACCTCATGCACATTCTTATACTTCTTCGATTGGGCCTCAAAAAATCTGATTTATCTCCTTCTACCATGATGTTACAAGGATATGATAAAAATGAACAAGAACCACTGGGAGAGGTTACACTCAGAACTCTGTTTGGATATCTTCTATCCAATTCAGATTTCATGGTTTTTGATCAAGACTCAGCCTTAAACATCTTGCTTGGAAGACCCTGGCTACATCAACATGCAGCTATCCCTTCATCATACCGTCAATGTCTCAAATATTGTTTCGATGGTCAAGTTGGGACATTGTATGGTGATAAGGCCCCGTTCGAGACATGTGAGTCTCAATACATTGAGACAGAATTCTATCACATGATGGGAAAGGATAAATCCACAACCAGGGAGATTACCAAAGTTAATGCTCTATATGGTTTGGAGAAGATTACAGTAAATCCATTTACACATGGGAGTACATATTATGTGTTTCCTATCATTCAAATTGACATGATAGACCAAAATGAAAATACTCTTATGGAAAGATCCATAATGTCAATTACGGCAATCGAGCCAGACAACATGGGACAAATTGGTAACCCACCAAGCAGTGATGAAAGCCCAAATGGTGACGTCTTCATTTCATCTGCTGAAATCCAAAAAGCCTAGACTTCGCCAATCAGTCCAGAAGAAGTTATAGCAACATCGGAGGTGAACAATGATGTCGATTCTCAATCCATTATCTCCTCTTTATTTCCCAAGGAAGACTCGTCATCATCAATCGGGTCAGAAATGGAAGCTTCTTATTCATGATGTTCATCTTTTAACATCTCTTCTGATCATGGAAATTATGATTTATCATCTACTATGAAAGTAGAAAAGAAATAAATAACACATGATGAAGAAGAAGGGGAAAATATCAGAGATTCTCCTCCAGCATTTGAAGAGGGTATCTCTACCATCGTGGATGAACTTAGAGAAATAAATCTGGGTACAAAAGAAGATCCACGCCCCACTTTAATCAGTGCGGCCATGAATCTTGAAGATCAAGAGATGTATATTTCCTTTCTAAAGAAAAATAGTGATATATTTGCTTGGAACTATACAGAAATGCATGGGCTTGATCCTGATGTTGCTACTCATCATTTGGGTTTACTAGAAGAACATCGAGGATTTAAGCAAGCCGCGATAAGAACACACACAAACTATGCTTTCAAAATTGAAGCTGAAGTGGATAAGCTTATCAAAGCTAAATTCATCAGAGAAGTTCAATATCCCAAGTGGTTGGATAATATTTTCCCTATGAAAAAGATGAACATACAAATTAGAGTTTTCATTGATTTCAGAGATCTTAATCGGCATTGTCCTAAGGTTGATTTTCCAGTTCCGATTACCGAACTCCTGATTGACGAAACAGCTGGATATGAAGTACTTTCCTTCATGGATGAATATTATGGATATAATCAAATCTGAATGGCTCCAGAGGATGAGGAATACACAGCCTTCAGGGCCTCTCAGGGTGTGTTTTGCTACCGGGTAATTCCCTTTGGCTTAAAGAATGCAGGCGCAACATATCAGCGTGCCATGCGTCATATCTTCAAACCCTTTTTAGGGAAGTTTGTTGAATGCTATGTGGAAGATTTGGTAGTCAAATCCAAACAACGTTCTAATCACTTGGCTGATTTAGAAGTCGTATTCCGCAAACTTCGGCAACATAATTTGAAGATGAACCCCTTAAAATGTGCTTTTGGGGTAACCTCAGGAAAATATCTCAGCTTTGTTGTACGCCATCGTGGTATTCAAGTCGATACTGAGAAGACAAAGTCAATCCTTGGTATGTCACCTCCTCGATATTTGAAATAATTAAGAGGACTTCAAGGACACTTAGCCTATATTTGGCATTTCATCGCCAATTTGGCAGGCAAAAGTTTACTCTTCACCAAATTGATGAAGAAGGGAGTCACTTACCAGTGGACTGTAGAATGTCAAGAAGCATTCAATATTCTCAATAAATACCTCTTGAGTCCACCGGTACTCATGCCACCTATTGAAGGAAGACCACTTATCATATACGTGACATCTTTAGAGTGATCATTGGGTACCTTTCTTGCTCAGAAAAATTACGTTGGGAATGAAAACAGCCTCTACTACCTCAGTCAGACTATGCTTGAAGCAGAAAACTGGTATTCAAGTATTGAGAAGTGCTTCCTGGCATTAATATTTGCAGTTCAGATGTTGTGACACTACCTGAAACATCACGAGGTCCAATTGGTATCTCGCAATAACCCGATCAAATTCATCCTTAGTCATCCAATGCTTACAGGACGTCTGGAAAGGTGGGAAGTTATTTTGTAGCAATTCAACATTTAGTATGTGTCTCAAAAGGAAATAAAGGGCCAAGCTCTGGCTGATTTCTTGGATGAACACCCTTCAGTGGAAGACACATCTTCAGATATTGAACTCCCTGATGAGGAAGTATTCTATATTCAAGAAAGTCCTCAAGCATGGGAAATGTATTTTGATGGTGCTTCTAGAAGTCCAATAGGGAGGAAAATGGAAAATCCTAAATTCAACAATGTTGGCTTAGGAATTGTGCTCATTTATCCAGAAAAGGCAGTGTTACCTTATTCCTTCTTATTGTGGGAAGGTAGTACCAATAAGGAAGCAGAATACCAAGATCTCATCGCAGGCATGGAATTGGCGCTTCAAGCACAAGTGAATCACTTAAAGGTGAAAGGTGATTCAGACCTGGTAATCAGAAAAGTCAATGGGGATTATGCCATCAGAAAAGAAGAACTAATACCTTTGTATGATTATTTCAGAGAGTTAATTGTGGAATTCCCTTCAGAACTGACATTTTCTTATGTCCCAAGATCACAAAATGCTCAAACTGATGCACTGGCTATTATAGCCACAGCTCTGGCAGTTCCAAATCAGGATGAGACAACCATCAGTATTGCCCACCGTCGTTCAATTTCACCTTTTGTTCGAATCAGAATAGTGGAAATTAATGAAATTAGTCCCATTCCTGAACCGTATGGTCATACTATAGGATGGATGTCACCTATCTGGGAATACCTTCAAAATGGAACACTTCCACCTGATAGAGCCGAGAAATAACAAATTCGGCGACGTGTCGTCAAATTTACTCTTTATGATAGCCTAGATCACCTAGAGAAAATTCTCTACAAACATGGTTTTGATGGAGTTCTCTTCAGATGAATTGATGGTGAAGAGATAATGGTTGTCATGAAAGAACTGCATGCAGGAGTCTGTGGTGCCCACCAGTCTGCACATAGTCTGTCTGATCAGATTCTAAGGCTTGGATACTTTTGGCCTTCAATGATACAAGATTGTGTTGATTTCACAAAGAAGTGAAATTCATGCCAAGTACATGCAAACATCATTCATCAACCTCCAGAGTTGCTTCATACAGCTAAATACTCATGGCCATTTTCCACATGGGGAATGGATGTGGTGGGACCTTACCTTTCAGCTACGGTCAAGAAGTTTATGTATATTCTTACTGCTACTGATTTATTTTCCAAATGGGTAGAGGCAATACCTCTTAAGGAATTCAGTTCTAAATTCATTGTTAGATTAATCAAGTCTAACATCATTACCAGATTTGGTGTCCCTGATACCATATTGAAGGAAAATGGAACCAACTTCTATCCATCCGAGGTGAAGAAGTTGTATCAAGAATACAACATCAAATCCAATCATTCATCTTAGTATCATGCAGTGGCCAATGGCCAGATAGAAGCCTTCAATAAGACTCTTTCAAATATAATGCAAAAGATGGTGGATAAAGATAAGAGATCATGGCCTGATAAAATCGTTCATCCTTTATGGGTTTATCGAACTACCACCTGCACTACAATGCGGTCAAATCCATATTCACTGGTATATGGAACGGAAGCCATCTTGCACATTGAATTTCAACTACCCTCGATCAGAGTAGCTATTTTTGATCAGTCATCTACATATGAAAAATCTAAAAAGCGATTGAATGAATTGGAACAGTTAGATGAGAAAAGATTTTTCACTTTGCACCACTTGGAAGTCTACCAGAATCGAATGGTATGAGCTTTCAACAAAAAAGTTCTTCTTCGTTCATTCACTCAGGGAGAATTGGTATTAGTTATCATAACTCCAATGATACCAGGAAATAAACCTCCCAAGCTTGAGACAAAATGGGAAAGACCTTACTCAATACATAGGGTCTACTCCAATGGAGCTTATTCATTAATCTCGATGGATGGAGAAATCATCACTACTCCAACCAATGCCAGATTTTTGAAGAATTATTTTTTATAAACAAAAAATATATCATCATTGGTCCGGTATGACCATAAACTGCACCACCTTCCTGCATGACATTAAAACTGCTCATCATGTCCAGCAAGATGTTAGACTGCATAACCAACGGTCCATGCATACGACCTTAAACTATTGGCACTTACGTCCAACAAGACTCTAAACTATATCTTCGCTTTTTCGTCCAACATGACGTTAAACTATGAAAAAGTCCCTAATACATCCAACATGATGTTAAATAGTGTACTCTTTGGTCCTCACTGCATGACATTAAACTGCACAGTCCTCTTTTTGTCCAACATGACATTAAACTGTATTGTCCCCATTGTCCTAACTACATGACGCTAAACTGTACAGAAAGTCCATTAATATGTCCTACATGACATTAAACTGTACTTTGTCCCTACAACATGACATTAAACTGTGCATTTTTAGGTTTGTTGCTACCTCTTATTTCTCACACTGAGTATGACTCACGTGATCTTAGAGAAAACTTCAACCATAACACTCTCTCTAGGTTACAAACTATGTGTAAGTCCCAACACTATTTTTTAGGTCATTTTCCCCAAGGAAAACATGATCACCAATCCATTATTTAATTGAACTATGTAGACTTTGATCCTTGCCTTCCAGGCGTGGTACGTAGGCAACCTCCCAATGTTCAAGCCCAAAATATATCTCTTCACATCGGTTCACCTCCATCTTATACAATTTGGATTCGTGAAACCACCCCTAGAATCAATATCTTTACATTGGTTCACTTTCGTCCTTGTTATACGACGTTAAACTACGCAACACTTTTGTCTAGTATGACAATAAACTACAATTTTCTTTGATACCCTCTCCTGAGAGGGAATCATTATTTACATTGATTTTCAATCATGATTCATTTCAAAGACTACGTGCATACATGGAAATACCTGAACCTTTTATCTTGGGTTAAACCATCATTGCACAAAATTCCCCTTTCACCCTTTACATGTACGAACCTAATTTGTACAATGGGTAGTTCTAGAACTACATGGGCCTGATTCCCATCCTTATGGGATACGTAGGGATGTTCGAGGGTCCCTTGGATCCAGCCCCAAGTCTTTTGGGCCTAACCCCAAATTCCTCTTTCAGTCCCATGGCTGAAAAGTCCCCATGGAAACACACTATGTGTATTTCCCATAATGGAACATGATCTATGACCCTAAACTATGATCTCCAATCCTTTTGTCCCACACGACATTAAACTATAGTTCAAGAACTATGAATGGCTTGATTCCCATCCTTATGGGATACGTAGTGAAGTCCAACATTTCCATTCAGGACCCAGCCACAACATGATTATGGTTAGCATTGATCTGTGTATTTCTGCATATATTGGAAAATACCCATCTTTATGTATCATAATCCTAACCTTAAATATATTCAGATCTTTATAACCATTTTCTTAACTTTTAATCACAAAAGGCCTGAAAATATGAGTGTTCTATTGCCTAAGCATGCAACATGTTCCCTTAGGCGGCCTTGCATAAACAGTCTACATAACGGACCTATCAGCCAAAAGATGCTATTATTTGACTATGCAGTCAATGCCCTTAGGTGGCCCTGCATAATTCAACCCCCTAACGGGTTTGTTAAATAGTGGTAACTTCATTCTTGGGAGGAAAACCTATTTTGTCTTTATTTGTCTTGATAATATGTAGGGATCCGCAAAAAGTATCCATCCTTAACATATTTGTCCCATATCCTTTTTCATGATCTGAAAGTATTCAAGTCTATGGTTTATATTCTCCTTCCCTACGTTTTGGTCAGACCTTCATAGGAGTGATATCCATCCTGTTCATTGATAATCTAGTTTGGAAATATCTTCTCCATATTCAAGTACCTCTTTCCATACAGAACACTCTATACATTGGAAAATTTGAATCTCTATAAACGTTCACTGGCTTTTTAGCACTAGGAAAGTAAATTTCTGAGAGTTCTTTTGCCTGACTATGCAGCACGTGCCCTTAGGTGGCCTTGCATAAGTAGTCTACATAACAGACCTGTCAGCCAAAAGATGCTATTTATTTGACTATGCAGCCAATGCCCTTAGGTGGCCCTACATAATTCAACCCCATAATGGGTTTGTTAAATAATGGTAACATCATTCTTGGGAACTACTTCTTCTAATGCATTTTAGATCTTTTTCATATCATTCCTCAGATTCAAATATCCTTAAGTCATAGTTTACATATTTTCCTTCATACTTGAGTATGGTAATATGTTTTCAGATGAATTTTTAAGGAATTGAGTCAATCATAATTCATTCGGTCAATGATATTTCTACCTTAAACATTATCCTTTTTTAGTCCGACATGCAAGACTTTAAAATGCCATATTTCTTATTTCTTATCACCTCAGAGTTAAATCCTCTTTTCTCTCTGGATCCAACTCTGAGGGGGGACTTTTGTTGACTCTCCTTTTCATCACAGAGTCTAAATGAATGAAAAGGAAAATACCTTGAACCCAAAGTGATTCATCAAATGAAGAAAACATCAAAAATCGACAAATGCATGAACAAGGAGTCAAATACCCTTGGGTCGTGCAAGTTCCCCCATGGTCGCACAAGTATACTTGTGTGCCTCCTAGTGGTCGCACAAGTGACTTGCACGCCCTCTTTAAAAATTGCCCAGGGTCTCCTCTAGCCTATAAATACCCCTGTGGGCCCCCCATTTCTGGAGTATTTTTTCCAGAATTCAGATATAGAGCTCTGAACGCCCAAGCCTCTTCTTCAAGTCTTCTGAACACTTATAAGGTAATTCTTTACCTAGAATGGAAGGTCTAAAAAAGAGGAATAAGTTCTAAGTGTTAGAATTCACTAACACCTGTGCGCCTAAGTGTTTCACCCTTAAGGGAAATGGACACACTTGCCCGCCTCCTTACCTATTCATTGAAACTTGTGCGCTACTCTTCTAGAAGTACATCAGGATAATTCTAAAGGCTTTGTTCAAGGATCGCCCAAGTATTACCATAATGGTTTACAATCGTGCAAGTACCTATGTGTCGCACAGGTATAACTGCGCACCCAGGACTTGCGCGCCCATGCAGTACCTACGCGCCTGCCGGTACTTGCGCGCCCATATATTTTTGGGTGCCCTTCCTGCCCATTTAACCCCTCTTATGCCATTCCACATCTCCTATTCAAGATTCAGTCTTCAAGACACTCTTCAAAGCAATTTATGGCATGTTTTCTTTATTGAATTCCTTATCTGTAAGGAATTCTGTGGAACATCTCTTAAAAACTTAGTGATTCACATATCTTTATGTCACTAATGTCATAGATTTCATTCATTCAACCTCATCCTTTAAGATGATAAAATCCTTAAACTATGGGCCTCCTTTTCAGGAGTAATCCCCAGTCCTCCTAATTTTGGGCCCCCTTTTCAGGAGTAAGCCCCAGTCATAATTCCCCTTAACCTGGTCCTCCTTTTCAGGAGTAAGCTCCAGTCCTCCTAATTTTGGGCCTCCTTTTCAGGAGTAAGTCCCAGTCATAATTCCCATTAATCTTGGGAATCCTTTTCTAGAGTAAGCCCCAATCTTAAAATTCCCAAATATGGGTATCCTCCTTAGGAGTAAGCCCCAACCATAATTCTCATAACCTGGGCTTCCTTATCAGGAGTAATCCCTAGTCCCAAATATGGGCATCCTCTTCATGAGTAAGCCCCAAGTCCCATAATTTTTCATGTCCCTTAACATGGGCCTCCTTCTCAGGAGTAAGCTCTAGTCTTAATTTCTCTTAACCAGTCCTAATTTAATTTTTGATCTAGGTCTCCTTCTCAGGAGTAAAACCCAATCATAAGTCCCCTCCGAATTTGGGCCTCCTTTTCCGGAGTAATCCCCAAATTAGAGTATCCAAATCTCCATAAAGTACATATACCTTTATGGACCTTGTTTTTGGATTTCTTCCCTAAATTAAATCCTAATCTTCATCTATTTGGGTAGTCATACATACATAAGACCCACATCATTTCTTATGATTGCTTATTTTATGGCACAATTGTCTGGTTTTACCAGTACCTCTTGTTTCTCACATCGAGCATGAATCACGTGAGCTTAGCATGTAAAAGTAATTATGACATCTTTCTTTAAGCCATCAATCATAAACATCATATTCCCTTACTCGAACTATGTGGGTTCTGATTCTTTTTCCTAAACAAATGATACATATGTAGCCCATCTGTGGGTACAATCCCAACTCTGAAATAATCCATGTCCTTCTGAATGAATATAAACCTCAAGTGCCCCACTGAGTGGCTTTAAAACCAGTATGGTCATCATAATTACCAAGAGACTTTCATGTATTAAGGATACCATTGACTATGAATCTCTAAACAAATACAGATGATTCTCTATCGATGAAGAACCTCGAATACATATAAAATATTCTCTAAATTTTCTATATATTAATCATTGATTGTCAGATCTAAAGGAAAGATCATTTAATACTTGGTAATGTAATAAGGATTCACAAACATAACTTAAATCTATAAAGAGGGTCCCAGAGTAGACAATAATTCCCCTAAAAAAGGTGTGATGAGTCCAACTGCCCATCCTCTCAACCAATGTGAATTCCTAAGCCTCATCATTCTACAACTAATGAGCACCTACCATTGGAAATTAGGTTCAAATGGATATGAAATCATTGGATGTTTCCAGTTCTATGAACAAACCCATTAGAAACCTCTTGGAATGTTTGAATCTTAAATCAATGAGATCATCCCCTATTCCAGAGGGAAACAATGAGCCAGGAATAGTGTTGCATATACTTCAAGCTAATACGGTGTTGTGTATAGCAGAAGCTAATTTTGGTGTAGCATACAACACAATACATCAATGAAATTAAAAAGAATAATTCTCATAAAATCTTGGGTTGTTACAATCAATAACCTTTTTCACACCTCTTTGGTTTATGTGTTTGTGGCTATTAACTATCTATTAATCTTTCATCTTCTTCGGATCACAGATCTCTATCAAACCATATCATTATTTGGGCATTATTATTTTCTCCCATGTCCAAATGTTCACTTCCCACCTGTGTTATCCAATTTATAATCCCAGTATGTGTTAATCTAGATGGCCTTCATATGTCTTTTTCATTCTTATCATGAGAATTTTTATTAACCATTTTTATGATATGGGTTTACAAAAAATATATTTTCAAATATCCAACATTTAATTATTAAGATAAATTACAAATTCTATGGATGAAATTTATTGGGGGGAGGATGTAACACCCTATGATTTTAAATGAAGAAAATTTTTGTTGATAGCATAAACAAAACACAAAACGTAACTTAGATGAGAATGTAACACCATAAGACGTAAATATATATTTATTTTTAAATAAATTTAATCTCTTAGATAGATTTATGTACATGAAGCCCCAAGATTTTTATGTTCAACAGTGTATTCAATATGCAACACCGAGCATAAATGACCCACGATATATATAACCGTTATAAACCATCCATTAAATGGTTAGGTATGAATAATATTACACCATTATATATATATATATATATGTAAATTTCATACTCAATATAAGTTATTGATAAATTTTTAGTAATTATTAAATAAATTTTTAGTAAAGTATTTATATTCTTTAACTATATGTTTTAATCAAATATGATTTTTATATATTTTCTTGAAAAAATATTATAATTAAATTTTTAAAATTTTAGAAATTTTATTTAATATAATGAAATTAATTTTTTAAATATCCAAGTAAAAATTTACTTTGGTTTAAATATTGTGATTTTTTCAGAAAATATTGATTTTTCAGTAAATAATGAAAATTTTAGATTTTTTGTAAAAACTTCTATTATTTTAAATAAAATAGTAATTCAAAAATCCCATTATATTTTTAATAAAATTTAATGAAAATAATAATAATTTAGTAATATTTAATACACTTAATTTCTTTTTAATCAACTTCATATTGGGTAAAATGTTGGATTTTTCTGAAATCTATTTGAAAGTACACAATAATTCTGCATTTTATTTAATTAAAATAACACCTAATGATGAAATATGGAATTGAAATTTTTATATTATATATAAATAAATAAAAATTTATATTCCTATAATTAATATTATTATACATAGAGTTAATATGAAATCACCTTGTGCTTAGAAAAATACACTTCTTGAAAAATCAATTTTTCCTCGCGTTTGTTAGTTTGTTTTAAAATTAATTTATACCAATTTTAGAAAAATTATTTGAACAAACATAATTAATTTTTTAAATCATAACGTAAAAATTTTATTTTGTTGAATTTTTGATAATTTTATGAAAACAATAATTTTTTGATTAATGGTGAAAATCATTGAATTTTAATTGAAAACATATTTTTCAATTAAATTATTTACCAAGTAAAATAATATTTTAAACTCATTTTATAGAAATAATAGTTCAATTATATCACTATTAATATAATTTAGGTTATTTTAGTTAGTTTTATATTGAATGTTTACATAAAAACTTTGTAAATATTTGAGCATTTTCTCTTTGACAACTCACATTCTCGCAGCGTCTGTGTGATTAATTTTAAATTAAAATTTTACATTTATGTGAATTTAATTACAAAAAATGAATTCCATATTTTTAATAATAATAATTTTTAGTATCTAATATGGTAAAAAAATTACCAAAATTAATAGTAAAAATAGTAATAATTAATTACCACAGTTAAGGTGAAAATGGATTTACCTAGGGTTAAAATAAAAGGGATGGAGTTTAAATGACCTAAAAACTATATAAAATATATTTTATGGGAATATTTCGACCATATTAATTATATTATATATAAATTTCTACAATTTGACCCTTTTACATGAAGAAAACATGTGTGGAATTCATTATTTTCAAAAATTACAGTTGTTCCACTCATCTCACTAATAAAACGCCACCCCCTATCATCCTATCTAGACACATTCCAAACACATTGGTTATGAAAATACCACCCCAAATAACTTCTCTAATACCCTCCTATCATCTTATAATCCTTAGTTTGTTCATAAATCCAATCAAGGATGGCCTTTAGTGAAAACCCAAAGAATTTACCTGAAGAATACGTAATGTTCTTCAACGAACATTTTTATTTTATTTCTTTCTCCACCTCCTTAAATTCTTATTAAAACATGATTATATAATAACTTATGAAAATTATTTATAATGATATTTAATTATTTCAACTTCATAATCTAAAAATTATCCCTCTACTATCAAATGGGTTATGAAATCATTATACGTGTGTTGGACAGACTACCGTCTCATGAACTGATGTCATTCGTTTTTTCATTACCACCTTTCAAAGTTTTGTATGATGATGTATATAAAGTATATATATTATTTTTATAAAATAATTATAAATAACGAGTCATTATATCATATATACCTTTTAAATTTCCATTCTTTAGGGGATACAATAACATCGATCATGTGTATGGCATATTACTACCTTGTGAAGCGATTTGATTTAGTTTCACTAATGCATTACATGGAAAATAATAAGGAAAATGTAAATAAATATATATTATAAAAATTAAAAAAGTATTATATTAATGAAATATTTATCATTATGAAAATATAATATATCATTTTCTTTGTTACTTTTTCACACACTAAAATATGATAATGTTGTTCGTGTGTGTGTTGAACACTGCCTTCATGAAGTGATGTGACTCTCTCTTTTCATAACCACACCACATGGATGATATATATAAGTATATATAAAGACATATTTTATTATTTATGAAATAATTATAATTATTTGAAGATTAAATATTATATACATCCTTTACATAATGAACATTGAAAAATGGAAATGTTACTCATGAATACATATGACATACCATCTCCATGATCATAACGTACTTCAATTAAAAAAAACTATCATAATTGGTAATAAAAGTTTTATTTATGTATAAATATTATAATTATGTAATTATTTTTTTTATGATATAACTATAATATATGAACAAGAACTGGAATATTCATACCAAAACATGAATTAGAAAACAAGGTAATTAACACCTGAAACAATGAAAATAATGTAATATTATTAACAAATAGGTGATAATATGGTAAAATAATATTATAAGATATTATAAATATTAATATGGTTCTTTAGAAACATAATAACATGTTTAAAACCACTCTACCTAAGGTTAAAACATGTTCAACCAAAAGAAAGCATGTGGTAAGGGATTTCTTAAATCAATTTCCATTCATTGGGTTAAACTTATACCTCACTAATGATGTAATTTGAAGATAAAGTGTGTAATGTAATTTTGTTATTTTATGTTTTATTTCCAATTTTTTATGCGGATTCAAAATTTATACATGTAATCAATTCATTTATTAATACCAACTTCAATGATATAATCATTTTAAGGTATTTCAAGTTTCTCTTTTATTTCTGGGAGACATACGCAAATTCACCACACATTCCTTTTGTTTTTTGTATATACCAAATCATTTATATGTTATATAATGAATCCTGTTATTTTAATAAAATTTAATGTTTCATTTTATTTGATGATTTATTTGGGATTACGATTAAAGATATTACTAAAGCGATATGGGATTTTTTTCACAATTTTCCTTCTTTGAGACTTATGTCTTGTTATGAACCTATATTCTTTTATGAGGTGTATATAAATCCCCTTTGATGTGTCATATAGTGAATTTATTTATTCTTGTGATATTTTATGTTTAATGTATTTTTATCCTTTCATGGGGATTATGATTCAATGTTAACAAAGTGGTAATAGTTTTATGTTATAATTTAATCGATTATAGGGTTTTTTTATGATTAAGTCTCCAATATTGAAATATTATGATCTAAATATCAAGTATTTTCATGATCTTTATTCTCCTTTGTTTATTCATAATATTTTCATGTAATAGTACCACTTTTCCACTCGTTTTTACTTCTATTAATTAAGGAAATATTTCTACGAAAAATTATCTTTATTTCTCTCTTCGGTCGAAAACACTTTTCATTCAAAACCATGTTTTCTAAAAATGTTTTTATTTTTATTTTTTTTTGAATTCTTTAAATTATCTAATAATGAATGTTCTACCCATGTTTGACTTTAATATAATTTTTGAAAGGAAACTTCATTTCCTTTTACAAACAAAGACCATTTTTATTTTACCAAAAATGTTAATGTAATCTTTGTTTTAACATGTATAGAATGAACAAAATGTTATGTCATCATGACTATTATTTTTTTGAAGTTTAATTTATAATATTTCATGGTTATTTCCAAATAAATAGATATTCAATAATTTTGTTTTAATTTTTTTAAATAGAAAGGATATTTTCATAAAGAAACATTTTAAATTATTTTTAAAGCTTCCATTATGTGTTTCCATGGTTGTTTTAAAAGAATAATGTAATTTCAATATTTTTTGAATTTTTAGTTTTTAAAAATATTTTTTTACCAAATGAAAATGTTAGTTTCCATTAAATTTATTTAATGATAATTTAATGATATTCTCTTTCATCAACATCAATAACCCTTGTTGTTACTTTTGATCCAATGAGGATATTTTGTAATGATACCACGCTCATTCTTTATATAGATGGATTAATATTAATTAAATGATATTTTTATAGAACTTGTTTCTTTCATACATGTTAAACATATTTCAATGATATTGTTATGGAACCCATTTTTTCCCATGGGGTAATAATATTTTAAAGATATTTTTATGGAACCCGTTTGTTTCCATGCATTAACCATGTTTCAAAGAGATTTTTATGTAACCCATTTCTTTTACATGAGTTAACCATGTTTCAAATATATTATTATGGAAGATGTTTCATTTCCATTTGATAATCTTGTTTCAATGAGATTGAAATGAAACCCATTTATTTTAAACGGTTTAATGAATTTATAAAAATGAATAATAGTGGTTTCTTTGAGTTTTATGATAAAAATTCTTTTTTAATTTATTCATGTTGTTGTTCCTGGATATTACTTTTATGATGGGTGCACCCAAATAGAACCGAGTGAGCTCGTTATAGCTTATATGTTGGCTTCACCCAGATAGCACTCCAATTCTTTTTGAAATTAAAGGATTATATCTGAGTAACACCTAAATTATTTTTGGTATTTGGTTATTTAGGTATAGAATAGTGGCTAAATATGGCCATCTCTCAAAGGAGGAAGTAATTAAAACCGCATATTAAAGGTATTTTGAAAATAAAATAAACACATTAAATAAATGTTTGAGGGGTTGTTTATCATTAATAATATAAGAATAATCATCCTAGAAAAAGATTTTATTTTTTTCTCTTTGAAATGAGATTGAAAAAATTCAATGAGAATTTTTTTTAGAAATTTTTTCATCTGTGGTTTCGTTTTATAGATTAGGATTGCACTCTCACAAATCACACAATTCTTGACATCAAGTGTTTTTTGTTAATTGTTCAACTACTTGATTTTTTCATTTTATATAAAAAAACTAAATTCATATATCATATTGAGTGAATTAAATTATCTCTTTATTCGAAATAAATTAATGAATAAGGAAGGATGCAGATCGATGACTAAAAAAATATACTCCTCCATGGGCAGTGTAGTCATCATAAGGACGTTTTTTATTAAAAAGTATTAGAAAGGGTATAGAAAAATCATGTTTATAATATTGAGTTCCAGAAAAAATAAGTAAATAAAATAATAAGAAAATTGAAAAAAATCATAAGAAATGGAAGAGGAACTAAGAAGTTTATTGAAATGAAATCAATGAAACAATAATGAAGAGGACAAAATATAGTTTTGGAGGATATGAAAGCTAGATATCTTCCCTCATCCACTGGTGAATTTAAATAAAAATAAACTACTTATACTCGGATCCTAATCCTCTAAGGCATGTAAAACCCCCTAAAATGAGAAAAAACTACATTTACCGAGTGAATGTGGGGCTAGGGTTTCAATACTTTTCATGTATGAATAGGAAATTTAGAAAATTATTTTAATTTGAATTTCACCAACAAGTTGACCTCCCAAATGTGTGAACCTTCTACCCTTCTAGAATAAATATTTGTGAAAAATTGGGTACTCTATCTGCAGTAGAAATTTTGGCACAATCCAAACAATGATGAATATGTTTTGGCCTCAATACTAAAGTGGTGTCCAATCTAGAGAGTCCAGAATAACATTGATTTCATGGACCATTTAATCAACACAAATGCACAATCTAACTCATCTATCCTAAAGAAAAGTTGTAACCCATTATGTGTGGATCACAACCACAAAAATTTAAGTTAAAATGAGTGACATAATATATTTATGACCAAAATACTATAGTGAACTTTAAAAGGGAAAACTGGAATTTTCATCAAATTTTATAATGAGTGATGTTTTTAAAAATATTCCAGAAATGAACATAATTAACAAAATGTGAGGAAGTTATATAATTTATTATCAATAAAATATTCAATAAAAATTTATTTTGTCAACTACGTTACACTTACCTTTTTTCACTCTTAGGAAAAACCTTATATCATGTAATCTAGAAAATTGTGATATGATATGCATGTTTATATATCCCAATACACAGTGGAATATAGGAAAATAAAGAAACTCATAAAGTGTCAATATCAATAAAATTTAAATTCATTGTATCATAAATTTTTTCAAAACAAAATCCAAGTAGATTAATGACTCTAATCATTGAAAACATGTTATGGTTCTACCATGCTAATAATTCCCCATGTGTGTGTGTTCTAACCATTTAAAGCTCATTTATCTACCCTTTAATTAATATATTCAGGCCAAGTAAAAAATTAATATTACCTAGTTTAATTCACCGAACATGTTCTATATTCCTTGTCAACCAAATTTCATGACCCACTCACTTAAGAATTCCCAAAATTAAAAACATAATCTTCTAGTCAAGATATCCCTACCTGTTGTAAATTTCACTACTCCCCTATTTATTAACAATATATATATGTGTGTGTATTATTTTTTGGGTTTTTTTGAATTTTTTGAGGAAATAGAAATATTAGATATTAGGTAGACACACATAGGTTAATTTGGTACAATAATGAAACTAACAGAGGAGAAATGAACATATAGATCAACCATTGATACAATATATATTTTTTACCTAGCATGGATATACATTGAATTGAGTTGGATAAATTTCACTAGATAAGGTAGTGTGATAAGTTTCATAGAGAAATCCATGACACAATTTACCATGATAAAATTTCACAATGAATGATGTAAACATATAAAATGTTTTATAATGAATCAATCGATTATATCATCGATAACTTATATTTTTATAAAAATAAACCCTTGATGATGAAATCGTGATAAGGCTTATCATGGTACTAATTAGTTTTGAAAACATGAATTTTTTTATATGTTCTACATGTAAATTATCATGTTACATGATATATTTGTTTCTATTATTTTTTCTATTTTATATTAAATTTAATAGAAAACCTAAAAGAAAACACACACAACACACAAAAATTAAAATACTAAATAGATACCCAAAAACGTTTTCCCCTACCCCACACTTGAAATACTAAATTTACCTTAATGTGAATCTATGATAAGATATGGGCACATGAAATTTTTAATTTTAAATAGGATAAATAACATAAAACTGAAAGGGTTAGGAACAACCTGATATTTTTCATGTGATGATGGGGTCAATCAATGTTATGAAATCAACTACATGGGTGGGAAGTACCACATTGAATTTCTTGAAACATGATTCATTGACTATAAATATCCTTCCCACATCCTATTGTGTGATATACACTACACAATAAGGAAAACAATTAGATATAATATAAGGATGTAACCATCCAGAACACAACTTCTAGAGTGTCAGATTTAGTCATGAACTGTATAGAAGGACATTCTATACCACAATAAACTCCCTTTTTGGAATATTTTATCATGATATTCTTTTGATATTTCCTTATAGATCCTTGAGTTCATATATGGTGAAAATTTAATCTCCTCAAGCTATTGAATTGATCACTTCCATTGAATTCCATTTTTTTCCAAATCCATGTTTCATTTCTTTATAAGAAAATACGCCTGAAGCTTAGCCTCCATAGGGAGATGACATGATTTCACAAAATCCATCTGAAATGGGGACATGCTAGCAAAAGTCTTGAATGTCTCCCTATAATCCCACAACACATCATCCAAGAACATTATCCAATCCTTTCTATTTGGCTGCATGATTTTCTACAATAATCTATTTTAACCAATGATTTGAAACCTCGGCCTAGCCATTTGTTTAGGGTGGTATAGAGTAGAAGTTTTATGTGTCACACAATAATTCCAATGACGGGAATCCAAATTACAATTCTAAAATTTTATCACTTGGTCACAAATGATGGAATTTGGTACTCTAAACATGCATTAAATTTGAGCCTTGAAAAAATCCACTATAACATGAGAATCATCAGTCGTTGTGTACTTGGCCTCCACCCATTTTCTAATATAATAAAATGTTACCAAAATGTATAATTAACCAAATGAACTTTGAAAAGGACCCATTAAATCAATTACCCAAACATAAAAAAATCACATAATAATATTGGTTATTGGGGCATCATATATCTCCTTGAAATATTTCTAGAGTGTGTGGGAAACATGATCCCAACTGAAAAAACACACGAGCATCATGGAATAATCTTGGAAAATATAATCCAAATTCAAAGCCATTCCAAGATGTCTGTTGGGGTCTAAAGTGTCCACCAAATGCAAGGGTATGAAAAGATGTAAAACTGACCCAAACTCATGATTATACACACATCTCCTAATGACAAGGTCACTACACGTGTGTTAGAGGTAGGGATCATCCCACACATATAAAACCAAGACTCACTCTTTAATTTTTGGACATTCAATTTCTTTAAATTTAATGGAATATTAGAGGCAACAAAGTAGTTCACTAAATATGCATACCAAGGATGCATAACTGAGATTACATAGTGATTCTCATTGGGGAAAGTGTAAAAAATTGGAACCTGGCCCAAGGTTTCATCCTCTAGTGGGTGAGTAATCCTACTCATGTGGTCCACCATATTGTTTTCTGACCTTTTCTTGTCCTTTATCTCAATATCGAATACTTTAATAAGGAGCATCTATCAGATAAGTCTAAGATTTTCATCTGGATTCTTCAAGAGGCACCTCAAAGCTACATGGTTAGAAAATACAAGTACTTTTGAACCCAATAAATATGAATGGAATTTATCTAAGGAAAATATAACAGTAACAAACTCCTTTTATATTATGGTGTAATTTTCATGGTATGAATCTAAAGTCCTCAGCACATAAGAAATATAATGGGACCACCCTTCGACACCATGCGATAAAACATCTCCAACTGTTATGCTGGATGCAAGACACATAATCTCAAATGTAATGTCCCACCATGGGGGATGTATGGTCAGTGTAGTGGATTTATGATTCTTTATCTCATCAAATGATACCATTTATGGATCATAAATAAATTTAATATCTTTTTGAAGCAATCGAGATAAAGGTAGAGAAATTGTACATAAATCTCTAATAAAACATTGATAAAATTTTTCATTCCTTAGGAATGATCTAACATTAAACAAACTTGAAGGATATGGAATGGATTAAATAATATATTCTTAAGATATATCAACCTATAATACATGTTTTGACACTACATTCCCTAAAACTATTCCATGCTCTACCATGAGAATACATTTTCAAATTTATAAATTAAATTCTTCTCAATTCAATAATTCAAATCCATTCCAAAATTAAGGATACATTCATAAAATAAAGATCCATAGATTATAAAATCATCCATAAGAACCTTTATACAAGTCTCAATGAAATTTCAAAAAATACCCATGATGCATACTTGGAAGGTACCCAGGGATTGGAAATCCCAAATGGAATCCTTCGGTTGGAAAATGTACTGAATGGACAAGTGAATGATGTATTCTCTAGATCCTTCAGTGTTATAGGAACATTAAAATATCTAAAAAAATCCATCAATGAAACAATAGTGTGTCTCCACATATAGTCTCTTAAGAATTTGATCAATGAATGAGAGGGGGGAATTTTCCATCTAAGTGGATTGATTAAGTTTCTTATAATCAATACACACACACCAGCTATTTTTCACCCTCATTAGAAAAAATTCCTCTCTATCATTTCTAAAAATAGTAACACCACCTTTCCTAGGAAAAACCTGAATTGGACTTGCCCACTAGGAATCCAAAATGGGATAAATAATACATACATAGAGAAAATTTTCAACATCTTTTTTAACAACTTCCAAAAGGGTTGGATTAAGTCTCTTTTATTTCTATCTAACCAGTGTAACCCCATCCTAAAAAAACATATGCATAAAAATAGAGGGGATAATACTAAATATGTCAGCCAAGGTCCACCCGATTTCCCAAAATTTCTCTCTTAAATGATTCAAATGTTTTTATTCATGTTCAAAAGGGTGATTGTAAGAAGTGAAAAGAGGTAACCTCTTAATACTCAATAATTATGAGTATTTTTTATTTGGTGGAATTGTCTTGAGTTCAAATGAAGGTGGGTGTTGTATGGATGGAGACATTAAAGGAATAAATGCGCAATCAACATCAGTATTAGAACACACATCTTCAAAATCATAGAATAATGCATCAAATCAATCTGCATACTTAATAGCTATATCATAATCTGAGTGAAAATGATCAATATCATAATATTAATCCATATAAAAATCATGTCCAAGAGAGGTTTGTTCATTATACAAAGGTGTGTAAGTACTCTAAAACATAAAACTTGAACCAATGCTTATAATATCTCTAAGTATAATATAATAAAAATATATGAGGTTTTTATATGGTGGTTCAAAAGGGGAGATGTAATAAAAGGAGACTGATCCTCTTAGGGGTATTTCATGGAGTCCATGACATTTAATATCATAACTTCATCTCCAAACACCAGGGAAATTGTACCATCATGGACATTTATAATCAATTTTGATGATTTGAGGAATGTCCTGCATAATATAATAGAATCACAAGATTTTACCTAATCATCCTCCACGTTAAAAATGTATAAATCTAATGGAAATATCATGTATCTTACACAAACTAGTACATCCTCAAGGACACCCATTGGATATATTGTTAATCTATTCACCAGAGATACCACTAATCTCAATGAATTCTACTAATTAACCTATAAAAGGGATAATACAAAGTGATACATCACATTTATGGATGCTGACAAATCACATAACTCATCATAAATGTGTAACTCCCTTATTTTTCAAGGGATTGTGAATGCACTCGTATCCTTGAACTTTTTGGCATTGCTTGAGTTGGGGTAATTAGGGATAAAACATTACTTCCAATATTGATCTTCTCATTTCCCTTCCCCCCTCTTCACTCCCAGTACTCATACATTGACTCCCATCAGAATTGTTTGATTCCTGATATAACTTTTTATATGGAATTGGTCCATAGTGCAAGAAAAAATTATCTAAACGAAAAGATGTTTCAAATCATTCCATCATGTTTCATCTTTAGGTTTTAGTAATACATCTAGTCTTCTGATGTTTCATCAAGTGAGAATGGGAGTGCACAAATTTTGATTTGATCTTTAGATACATTTCATGGTTTTATGGATGATCAAACCCCATTAAATTCTTTTAAATGTTTGTTTGGATCATCTTAATAGAGGCAATTAGATTTTGGAAGAATGTGTATCAATCAAGATTTTATTTTGAAGTATGATTTATGATTTGGGTATGCAATAAATTTTTATAGATATTTAATATCTAGTAATACCAATTCTAAAATTGTTCTATAAAGTACATTATTATTATTTGTAACCAGTTTTTCTTGTTTTACATTTGATTCCAAAGTGTTTCAAATTTCAATATTCCCATAATGGAGAGATTCTCCAACTAGTTGAATGTTAAAACATTTGGTAGAATGAGATCGTCTGAGTTGAACCATAAGGAAATGTTCAATCTTAGGGTCAAGATCAAAGAGATGCTTAGTACTAACTCGTATTATAAATCATATAAAAATTAAATGAATAAAATTGAACCATTATAAAAAGATAAGAAGTTAAAATTTAAGGTCCAAAATTGAATAATAAAAAGATCAAAAATTGAGAAAGGGGAATGAAGGAAGAAAGAAGAGAATAATAGATTAAAATATAAAATAAAATAAACACATTTATTAGTTGAAACAAATTACTTTCCTCAGAAATAGTGGTGCCCATTTTAAAGGTGATTTCTTGTACACTCTCAAATGTTGTTTGGTTTTTGGTTATTTTGGTACATTAGAGTGGCTGGCACAGGTCATCTCTCAAAGACAGAAGTAATTAAACCAACATATTAAAGGTATTTTTAAAATAAAATAAAATAAAATAAACACGTTACTTAAAATTATGGGTTTTTTTATTTTTTGTAAAATAATAATAATTATGCCCAAATAAAATTGTATTTTTTAGTTTTTCATTAAATGAGATTGAGAAAAAGAAACAAGAATTTGTTTTTATAGAAAAATATTTTAAAAGGAATAATCGATCCAACTCTACCACTTCACTAACATATTAATATTTATCATTTAAATTATACTCCACTTAATTATTATCCCATAATTTATTAACCCTTAAACCCTATGATGGTTAAATTGGCCACAATGATGAAATTAATTAAAACCTAGGCTACTTCGAAACAGGAAATCACAGTACCCTATATTGAATGATGTTATAAGGATAGATTCTGGTCAATGGTAAATTAGGGTGCATATAAATTATCTAAATAAATATTAATTGAGTTTAGGGATTGTAATTTATCTGTGTATATTTTTTCTGTGTGGTTTTGTTTAACTGATTAAGATTGCACTGTCACAATTCACACAATTCTCAACATCAAGGGTTTTGTGTTAATTATTCTATTGCTTGTTTATTTTAGTTTAAATTAAAATCTCAATTAATAGATCATATGAATTTAATTACATTAGACTATTCATTCAAAATAAAGAAATTAATAGAATAAGAGATAGATCAGTTATTAAAAAAACTACTCTTCCATGGGTTGTGTCCTCACTGTAGAAATATTTTGCATTCTCAAAGGCTTGGAAAGGTTATAATCCAATAATGATTCTAATATTGAGTTAGAGACCAAATAACTAAATAAAGTAATAATAAATTGAAAAAAATAACGAAATATAAGATTAAAAAAGAAGTTTATTGAAAGAACAACAACGTTACAACAAAGATGAGGAAAAGAAGGTCATTTTGGAGGAGATACTAGCTTTATATATTGTTCCTCCAAAGGTGAATTTAAATTTAAATGAACCACTTAACCTCTACTTAAAATCCTCTGATCCACGTAAAACCACCCCCTAATGATTAAAACAGACATTTATTGAGTGGAGAGGAGGATAGGATTTGAAGACTTTTCAAGTGTGAATGGGAAATTCAAAACAATATTTTATGCCTACATTCCCAGACAGTTTGGATTCTAAATTGGATGAAACATATGTTCTTATAGCATAATTATCTATGATAAATTTGATATTCTATCTATTGTCCAAATTTTGGAACAATCAAAGAATTTATGAGGTTGTTATGGCCCAAATACTGAAGTGGTTTCCGATATAGGGATTCAAGTCCAACTTTGAATTCATGGATCATTTACTCCAATAAAATTCACAATCTAGTTTAGATGTAACAAATAAACGTTTTATCCCATTTTTTTGGAACAGTTTTACCCAATGTTAAGATATAAAAACTCATAGAAAAATTTTTATGGCCGAAATACTATTTTGAACATCAATGGGGGAAAACATGAATTTACATCAAATTTTAAAATGATTGATCTAATCCTAAATATTCCATAAATGAACATATTTAACACAATGTGAGGAAATTATGTTATATATTATAAATAAAATATTCAATAAAAATGTGTTTTATCAGTAATGAATATGTTCTTTAGAAAGTTGTATTTGAATTTGATCGTATGGTTATTTCATCTATAAGTGTTCTATAAGGGTTCTATGATGATGATGTTCCAAGATACCAACCTATTTTATCTATTATTTCCATGAGTTTATAATTTTTCCATTGATCATGATTGATATCACATGGATCATGATTATTGATTCTTGTGACTCTTTACTTTTTTAAAGCCGTATGCCATGTTTTACAATTCATGATTCGAGTATTAATGGGTATGAGTTCTTTTATGATTCTCTCATGCACTCTTATTATGTCTTCATACCCTTATTCACTTTTTTTTCATTAATTACATTCAATTGTTAATTATTATGTTTAACCATACTAATAATTTAATCTCATTATTGTTTTGTTTCCTTTCCCCCAGGTTACAAAGAATGAGTTTTAAGGAATAAAGAAAAGAATGGATTACATATGGATTATTATCTTGACTTCATGTGAAAAAATAAATGTTGGGTTAAGAAGTAGAAATTCTCATTTAAAGACATGGGTATTGTTAATGTTTTAATTTTACATAATTATCAAAAAATCTAAACCTAAAAGGTCCTTGAGAATGTAATGGATCCAATATTTCTTTTTGTTGTTGTAACATATGAATGGAAAAAATTGGTCACATTTATTGGTATCAAAGCTGAAAATGTAAATATTATGATTTCAAGACCAAATCTAGGAGTGCGAGTTTAGGGTTGTTATAGATATTTATGCACAAACATACACATTTATATTTCTCAAACACACACACATATTTACAAATATTTTTTATTCACATATATTAGAATATAAATATAAATATTTTTTTTTTGAAACAGCTTTGTTTGTAAATAAACATTGTATAGGAAGATGTATATATTAATGAATTTTTATAAAGTAAATAAAATTGATAATTTTTTATTTTAAATAAAATGAATAAAAATTAATTATTTCTATATGTTTATATATTTAAAAATACTTTTTTATGTAAATTGGTTTAAATGTTTAATTATACTATTGATTTATTGTATGTAAATATAATAAAAATATTCATATATTTAATTATAAATAGAACTAAAATATGAAAAATGATAAAATTTAGAAACCATAATATATATATATATATATATGAATTTAAGCCTTGGGAATAAATTCATTATCTATTGAAAAGGCTCAAAAAAAACTCTCTTAAATGAATTTGAAATCCTATCAAATATTAAACCATTAGGGTACCCCACAAAAACTCATTTTTAAGGAACATTTGGTCCATTTTTAACCAAAAAAATATTGACCAAGGTCCCCCTAGTTAACATGGAGTATATTTCTTCATAGGCATCGATTTGATATATAGTATAGCTTAAACAAACCCCCGGATCAAAATTTATGCTCGTTTGATGTTGAAGTCATGTTTTTAACTAATCTTGGATCGTTTATTTATTAATTAAATTTTTTATGTATTTTAATTTTTATTAAATTAATATTACTCAATAATAATTATAAAATTATTAAATAATATTTTTTTATTAATTTAGGATCAATTTCCACTAAATATCTTATATATTAAGTGTTAATGAGTTTTTAGCCTTATAGAGATCATTTTTAATGAAACATATTATATTTATATCAATATAAATATATTTATAAAAATATTAATATATAATTTTTAATGATATATAATTTTTTTATGAAAAATACGTTTTATCAGCACCAGAGAAAAGTGATGCTAAAGGGGGGCCTTTATCAGTACTAAATTAAAAATGAAGAAAAAAACCCCATTATCAGTGCTGATAAAAGGTTCCATTATTAGCATATTTTTAGCATTGATAGAAGACCCTTTTATCAGTGCTAGAAAATGTACTGATAAATGGGGGCCATTATTAGAGCTATAAGAAAGACTAATAAAGGGGGTGGGTATTTATCAATGCTAAAAAATCATTTATAAAATTCCCCCTATATCATTAATATTTATTAGTTCTAATAAAAGCATCCTTTATCAACATTTTTTTAGTAGTGATAAAGGCATCCCTTTATTAGTTCCTTTTTCTTACATCTATAATGGTTAACGATGGATTTTTTCTGCTCTATAGTATTTTCATCAGAGGCCAATCCTCAACAAACTCCTTCAAAGCATGAGTTTGTAATTTCATACTCAATTCATCGAATACCACAGTCCATTTCCTAGCTATGTAAGAAATATAAAAATTAAAAGTAAGAAGATAATCAACCATGCATCTTTGTCTAAAGTTTATATCCCATCTGAGTGAAAATATATTTCAGTCTCTTACGAACATAATACACTATAAAATGATCCCCAAATAGACAATGTCACCACATTTTGAGTGCATTCATAACCAGTTCTAACTCAAGATATTGGGTATTGTAGTTCTTAACATGAGGGTGTCATTGGTGAGAGCTATATGCCACTATCGGTTTCCTCTGCATCAAGACATACCCCAAACCCATACCAGAATCATCATAGATAAAATCATAAAAAAATTATATGAATCAAAGTTATAGATGAATTAAATCTTACATTCAGTTCCTCAAAATATATATGATATTTTTCATTCCATTCAAACATCACACCTAAACGGGTCAAAGCTATCATCAGAGATGTGAGCTAGGAAACATTCTAAATAGACAGCCTATAATAAATAACCATTCCCATGAAACTTAGGATCTCAAACATATTTCTTGTATACCTTAATACATAACAACCATTATTTTCTCAAGATCCACTGAGATTCCCTTCTCAGATATAACATTCCCCTGAAACATTACTTACTAAAACCCCAAACTCAAATTTTGAAATCTTACTATATAGATTATGTTTTCTCAAGGTTCTAAGAATGTTATTCTAATGATCCATGTGTTCCTCCTCAAACTTTGAGTACAAAAAAATAGCATCCACAAACACAACCACAAAATAGTCGAAGAACCAATGAAATTTATGGTTCATCAATTCCATAAATACCACATGGACATTAGTGAGATCAAATGGAATAACTAGAAACACAACATTCCCATAGTGGACCCTAAAATCTATCATAGGAATATTATTTTCTCAGATTCTAAATTGGTGGTACCCTAACCGATGGTCAAACTTTGAAAACCAACAATTCGCTCTACGTTGATCAAAGAGATCATCAATCATAGGAAAGGGATACTTATTCTTAATGATCTCCCAATTAATCTTTCAATAATCAATGTAAAGCAAGAGGCTCCTGGATTCCTTCATAGAAAAGAATATAGGTGAAGGAAAAGGTCACATGCTAGGATGAATAAATACCTTAGCCTTAAGAACTGTAAGCTAAAACTTATGTTCTTGTTACTCAATAGCTACCATTATATTGGATGGAATAGAAATAGGCATCTTCTAGGTAGAAGGTCCACGGTTAACTATACTTATATCTATGGTCATAATCTATAAAAAACCTCCAGAAATACCTTAGTGTTTTCACACACCACTATAGGAAGAGAACTTCCCAAATAAGTTCTAACAACATTTTGGAACATCTCCAACAACTTTCATGAGATCACCCTAATATATATAACAACAAGACCTGATCTCCCAGTTCTAGAATCACAATTACCATAAAATACATCTGGCCCCCCATCAAGAGATAGAAACTAGACAAATCAAAAATCAAATTCGATCCTGGCCTTAATTTTGATCATCTAATCCATGCCAAAAATTAGGTCAAACATATCAAGATCAAGGACTATGAAATCCCAGACCACTTCAATGTCGGTTATCATCACCCAACACACAAAACATTTGAAACCTTGTATGGACCTCTTTCCCAAAGGTGTGTAAATATCCAAAAAGAATATTATATGCTCAAAATAGAATTCCCACACATTATCTAACATTAATGACATAAAATATTGAGTAGTACCTATATCAAATAAATAGCACCATAGAAGATGAAATAAACATGGTACCACTCATTGTAGGTGGACCTACATTAGATTCATTTGGTGCATATTTCATTGTATAAATATGTCGGGTCACTGATCCTCCCTGAGATTTCCTATCCTTATTAGCATCTCCCTTATCAAGAAGATAACACCAACTACCCTTATAATCTTCATAAAAAAAAACTAACAACCCTTGGTGAGAGTGGATCTATCCCATACTTCTTAGGATTTTTTTCCACACAAACTCTTTAGATGGATAGATTATCCAAAATGATGACAATTTTGGTGTGGTTCCCTAAAATTGGTATTGGTATGAATAGGCTGAACAAACTAATAGAAAATAACCTTCTTCTGTCTTGAAGGTTCCCATGAAACTGGTCTGGAGGAAAACGAGCAACCTTTATGCTTCCTTTTCTTGTTAGAAGACACACCATGGATGAAAACCGAACCAACTAAGGCTCCACTAAAACCGGGTTTCCCATCTACGTCTTCCTCTACCATTGCCTCTTTATAGATCAACTCAGAAGGTGCATTAGAATCATCTTCGACCAAATATCATCCATCAGTCCCATATCAAAACTCTGATAGTTAAGGTAATAATTGGTAACAATACTTGATGCCAAGTGAACTAACATAGCTAAATGAGAAGAATAATTCAAAACCATTCACTATCCTTACACCAAGGTTATAAATTCTAATGTGTATACCAAACACAATTTCTCTTTATAAAATTTTTTATTGGATATTTTCATAAAGGATTACTAGGTAAGACCATCTTTTAACTAGGCTTTCACAATAGAGTCCCACCATCTCCTTCCCAAACTGTCAATAATATATTAGGAAAACCCTACTTTTGAGTCCTTGTGTGTTTTTAGAAAATATAATATCCTCTCAATCCACTCAAGAGACTCCTTATATTTCTGAGGTCCATTGTCACTACTGAAGATGGGTGGATTGTTCATAGTGAATTTTATGAAATGATCCACCAGTCATTCTTTTTCCCAGTACCTGTCTAACCCAGTTTAAAAATGGAGAAGATTAAAACTTCCACCAAAGATGGGTCCATTGGAGGATTCACCAGGAGAACATGTCTCACAACATCCTATCTTAGTTCTGAAAGATCTCTTCTTGGAGGCATTTTCAAATATATATAGGAAAATAAAAAATCAACTTATGAGAAACTCAAAAACCATAAAACCACTTCAGGAATCCATAAAAATGAATTAAACAATAATAATTTAATGAAATTATGGATTCTATGAACAAAATTAAACTCTTTAAAAAGAAACATGTCCCATTAAATGAACCTCAAACAAAGTTCATTCAAAGGACCTCAAACACCAAGTCTCAATATTGATAAAAAAATAAATAACCATCCATGGTAACTATAGTTAATACGTAAAATTTATCTATCTAGGAACCCTACTACACTTACTATCCAAATTATGAATGTCCTAACTCCTCTCTAACAAAACCCTGAACCAAACATAGGTAGTGTTTTAAGACTTCCAGCTAGGTATTCCATCTGATACCATTTTGTAATGATCCATCCTAGATCAATCAAACACATCACCTAAGTTTCACTTCCATAAGGTGAGAATCAACAAACTACCAAAATAATCCAATTAAATACTGAAGAATAACCATTTTAAAAAGAAAAAGAAATGAACATAATCACAAAACATAAATTACTAGGAAAATGGATAATAGAAAATTAAAAACAAGAAAAGATATAGATGAAACTCCATGTGAATATCCATCGTCACCAAACTGTACCTCTATGGAGATATCAATACTCAAGAGAAACTGACTCACAATATTATTTACTTACCTTACATGTGTCCTATAAAACCACATCTAAAAACACTCAATGGAAAAAGTAGGTTGCGAGAATAAATAAAAGTTGGATTTCACCAAAGAATATATACAATGTCTAATATCATGAAAACATTAACTCTAGATTTAAAACATTTTCAGTTTATAAATATTTTCCATAAGATAAAACCATTTTATAAAACTTCCCCTGGTTTTCATTTTTTCATTTCTATATTCCCAATATCTAGGAACATGATATATATGTAAGAAAATCAAGTTATTATAAGAAAAAACATCAATGGATACACTATAAGATAAACATGTGATAAAATAACCATGGAATACCAGAATGTGATAAAAACCAATCATCAAAAGAACAAAATTTATAATCTATCTTAGGTTGATATGTATTATACATAAAAGAATCCAAAATTAAGAACATGTTATATCCAACTAATATCAAGTTCCATAATGGCCTATAAATATCACAAAACCTCTAATGTAATTATTCACACTAATGTGACATGTCTTTTTACTGACACACTCAAGGTTACCAATGTGCTATGCCTTTTAAAACCATTTGAAAACCATGCTGACATTTTATAAATCATTTTTCATAGCGAATAATTACCGCTTCCATGCATGGAAACCTATTTTGGTATAATTTTTTTTTTAAATTAAATACCTTTAAAACACATTTTTCACAATGAAAATCTATCTTGAGATCAAATCCAACCTTACTGTGTCACACACCATGGAATTGAATAATAAATTCCAATCATTCAAGAATTACAACCTTTTTATAGAGACACATACCTCAAGAATGACAGGGGACATGAAGGATTGATCTCCCAAATCCCGAGGTCAAAGCCTAACAAGAAGGGATTCAATGAAATTCAAATGCATCTATGGGGCTCCTAAATTTCAAGAGATAAGAATGGAAGAAGTGTATATTCTAAGGTTGTATATCTATTTATAGCTAGACAATAAAATATAAAACCACAATGTGAACTCCAAACAAATCTAAACCCCCACCATAGTATGGGATGAGCTATATGAATGGGGAACTACGATGTAAGGCTTGGGACCACACCACAACCCTTTTGATTAAACTATATCCAAGAACCATGACCCTTAACATTCTATAGATCCAATTTAATATGGATACACTACATCATATACCGATACATCATGCCGTAAGGCTACCTAAATTTGAAGAACCAACCAAAAACCTCAGTTGATCCCCTATACCACCTCAACCATCTCTACGTCGTAGGGATCACTTGGACATTGTGGATGCACTATTTCCCATACTACATGGTGTTTCTATTCTCAAAATTACAGTATCCCCAACATTCCAACCTCTAGGGCTCCACACCACAACCCATTGTTCCACACTATAGACACCATCACCAAGATGTATCCTATAACATCCATGAGGCATCTCCTTGTTAAAATCTAGAAAAATTAAGATACTCAATATCACCTCATAAAAACACCTATGAATCATTCCAAAAACTCTTAAATGTTAAAAGTGAGTATACCCAAACCCAGAGGGTGTCACATATTTAGTAAATTTTTTAATACCATTATCTCCCTTAATGTTTATAAGTTTTTATAAGATTCTATGGAATGATCATTAAATAAATGTGATGGAATTGAATTCTATAGAATTATAAATGAATATAATTTATGTTTTAGTAAATATTACTTTATATAACATGTTAAATAAAACTTACCATAATTGTTTTTTGATTATTTCATCATAAGATATGGAAGATGAGTCGATCATCGTTTGATTCCCACTAAATTAGTAATGGATATTTATATGACATAATATTTCTTATGTGTTTTAATTTTCATTAATAATTTATAGGAACTTTGTGATATATTGATAAAATTTGCATCACATTATAGAGGAACACAACTCAATATACTTTGGTATTAGGGGAATTTTTTTTTCAGTTCCTAATTGATATATTGATAGGAAAACAATACTTCTATTTCTTAAATGTAAATATATAATATTGTTAAAGATCCATGATGTTTATGAAGAATTTATGTTGAATCATTTCCATGCTCAATATGTGTATGGTATTTGGAATTTGGAAACAAAAATTATAGAATGTTTGACCACTAATTCTAGTCAATAGAATGTGGTCCCAACTTCATCAAAAATGGTCAATGAAATTCAAAACGATATAAATGATGATTTTGGCATTGTTGGGAAAATCCTTATCATTAAAACATATAATTTCAACCTATTGAGGGTGATACAAATAGTAACTTGAAAATTTATGTTTTCTGGAATATAGGACAGCCAAATATAGATTGTATAATATATATTGATCATCCTACTAATGTTGTTGAGATTAATATAAGAGATAACTATAACGAGTAGAAAAATATTTTTCATTATTTACTTAATGATGGAAAGAAATATCTGTATAGAGGATGACTAAAATATTTAAAACATTCTTTTTTACTGAATTTGTACTATATCAAATTCTTATGTGGAATTAAAAATAAGGTCATATCTATGATATTATATTTTTTGTATTAAATATTTCTTGAAGTTAGGATCAATGAGTATTTTTATGATATGATAAAATTTGTTCACAGGATTGGATAGAACTATACAAAAATATATGCCTGTCCCAATGATTGTATACATTATTGGGATAGTTTTCAAGTTGAAAAGAGAGAAAATATTTATCTTCTTTTAGATGAAATTAAATGGGTAATGTTAGAATTATGAATAAACATACTACTATAAATATGTAGAAAAATAACACACCTATAATGGTTTTTCATTACTTCCCTCTCAGACCTAGATTACAAAATTATTCAAGTTATCAAAAAACACTAATCACATGAAGTGGAATACAATAGATAATAATAATGATACTTTAATGAGATATCATAGAGATTTAAAATAATAGAATTCATTTGATTCATTAAATCTAGATTTATTATACAATCCTAGGAATGTGTGATTGGGATTAGTTGACAATGGATTCAACAGATTTGGGAATCTGAGTACTAGCTATAGAATTTGGTGTGTTGTTTTAGTCCCTTAAAATATACCTCTATTAATGTATATGAAAAAATATACATTATAATATTTATTATTATTCCTATAAAAAAATGAATGGAAATGTTATTTATTTTTACATGGAACCACTAATTGAAGAATTATGGTGCAACAATGTTATGAAGTATGATGAATCATCTAGAACAATTTTTATAAATAATGATGCTCTAATGTGGACAATTAGTGACTTACATAGACTTGTGAACTTATTTTGATGGAACACATATATAGGTTTGGATTTTACTTTTTGTAATAATGATTTTGGAGCTTGACTAACTACATTATAGTAAATAATGTAACTTCTTATATCATCACATATTTCTTGATTCATCACATAGATTTATGTTGAACAAGTCAAAATTCAATGGTTCAATTGATTTTAGACCAATTATGATGTTTTGGATATTTTATTAAATATTGGAATAACTAGTAAATATTGAAGGAGAATTTGGGATGGTGTATCATGTAATGACCCAATGTTTTATCAATGGAATCCCCTTCTTACAATTATATATTATAGTATAATAACATAGTATTACTTATATAACACAATAAAAACCTTATAAATGAAGAATAATTGAATAAAAGGTATCTCTAGAAGTTAAGGAAAATATACCCAAGGAATAATAACTTGACATTTGGAATACAAATCTAACCCTAATGAATATTAAACTAGCCAATGTGATAAAAACATCACCAATGAATATATAAATAAAATTTATCCATTTTTAAGTGAAAATATTGTATAATTATATCATAGTATATGTAAATAAATATTTTAAAATTTATTAATAAAGTGTTGGTATTTCTATAATTTATGTATATTTAATTATGATTTTATGATTAATTTAATTAATTAAAAGAAAAGTTATTTTCATAAATTATTTTTCAAAAAGTATTATTTTGATGTCTTAGGAATATAATATTAATTTATGAGCCCTTAATTATTTTTTCAAAGTGTTAGAAAACCAGTTTTAATTTTAAAATTTTCATTTTTCAAGTAAATTAAGATTTTAATTAAAAATTAAATTTATCATATTTAGAAGATTAATTTTTAAAAATGGAGTTCATTTTTTAATTCTAAATTTTAAAAAATTGGTAAGGTTCATTATTTTTATTTTACATAAATACTTGTTTTTTTATAAATAGTAAATTTTCAAAAATAAACATATAAATTAATTTACGCATCACGGATGAGTCATTGATGATGTTTTTCTAATGTAAGACCAATTGGTTAGAACTCACAAGACCAAGTTAAAAAAATTTCATAATAATCATGACTATTCATAGTATTGAGAAAAAAATATTAAACTAATTATTAAAATAATGGGAAACCCCTCCTCTCCTCCACTGTAAAAACCACCCTCACACCCTATTATATTCACTCCTCTCAAGCATTATGCCTAGTCCAAATAATTTTCAAATATATTCCCAAGCTCCTAACCCAAGTCCAGCATCCCTTGGTCTCTTCATAATAACAAATCCTCTCCCTTAAAGAGGTTCTCAAATAAGACATATTCAAGAGGTAAATTCCTATTTTCATTTCTTTTATTTTCCTTTTCATGTTCCTTTTATATCATCACGTTATTTCATCCAAATGATATGATATCTCCAGTACCATACATATAATGTAATATTTTTTATGATAATTGAATAATTCATCATTATCATTTCTTATTTTCCCTCCTTTTATTCTAGAAATTAAAACATCATCTGTGATGTGTAAATTTATCCCATTCAAGGACGATGAGTTTTCAATTTCATTTACAGTCTTCAATTATGGTCCTAAAACCATTTTTATGGTTTAAACGGACTATAATAAACGTATTATGTCTTATGTAATGTTCTGTAATGTTTCTTACACATGATATTAATTTATAAATCAAAATGGGTGCAATGTGATCAAAACCTATCAATTAACCCAAATGGTTATCATTAATGTTTTATATAATGAGTCATCACCACTCCAAATAAAAAAATGAATTTTCTAATCATTTAATATTCTTGATATTAAATAATAACATACAACTCCAATTATAGACAACCATTCCCATCTCACATGTTTATCCTTACATGTTTATTAGTAAACTAATCATGAAAACCAAAGAAATAAATGCACCCAAACAATGAAATTGAACCTCTTAACACAAAAAAGGTCATGGATGAACTTAATAAGGAAATAATGAATCAATTAAATGTATAATATGTTATATAAATATTAATTAATTAATTTAATTTGGTTATCAATGACTTTAAGATCAAGTTAAGAACACTTTTTTACTTAACGCAAGGGATTCAACATGAACCCCCATTATTCCTTATGATTTACATATCAATCTTTTTACCCAAATGAAGATGTCTATTATTTTTATTCTCATATTCTAAATGATATTTATATTCTCAAAACTCATGTATCAAGATCCATTCATCATCCTCTTTCTAGGATATATATGTTTTTAAATGATTCGTTGCTCAATTCTTCCCGATAAGCAAGCACGTTTTAAGGGAACTTCCTAAATTCATTACCATTTTAAAGTACATTATTTAATATCTTTTTGAGCTGAGATTGTTTTTATAAAATTAAATATTTATTATGAATACATTATTGGTTAGCATCTATTTTTATATAAACTATTATTCCCTTTTATGTATTAAATGGCCATTGATATTTTCCTTTAACTGTAATAAAATTATTTAATTCTATTGTTTCTATGTACTCTTTTTAAAAATTATTATTTAATGTTGACATCACATTTCATGATATATTATTACTCACCCTATTATTTTACAATCATGGTCTTATTCCTTTCCATCGTGGACATTTTTATTGTACTCCCATTTTTTATGTTTTATAACTTGATTATGATATCCAATTCTTATCATTAGTTACCCTTATATTTATGTATGATTGATTATTTATGATTATATATTTGGAAATAATAATCATGAACATGTTATTATGGGTGCTCCCAGATAGCGCTCTAATGAATTGGGTAATGTTGAGTCTCGTGACACGTTATGTGCAATGGTCTTGGCAGTTAGCCTTGACTCATGCTACCATGTGCAATGGTATTGGTGGTTAACTATGACTTGTGATTCTATATGTAAAATGAGCCTTGACTCATGATATAGTCATGTTTTATATTTTTGAAATATTAATATTACTCCATGTTTATATGATCCCATGTTTATATGTTATGATTCAATATGTTCCATGCCATTTTTATATCATTATGTCGTGCCTTCAAATCCTTGATCTAAAGCTTTATTCTTACGTTTATTCCCTTAATGGTATTTTTAGATCATCCATTTGTTCATGTTATCTCTATGTTATCCTATAAATATGTATGATAATAATAGAATTCCTGAGCTCTTTATTAAGATTAAATAAATAATTTTTTTGTTTAGCCCCATGTTTTCAATTTTATGTACCTAGTCTTCCAAGACAGTAGACTTTACGATCCCTAACATTTAATATGATGCTTTATTATTATTATAATCACATAATAATATGTCTAAAATGCTAGGGTCTCTATAGATTGTATCAAAGGGAGGTCTAGTTATTTTTTGAGATTATGATAATAGTGCTTTAGAATAAAACTTAGGGATGAGACAATGTATATGAAAACATACCTAAAATTTGGTAATTATATAGTAAGTGATTTATCAAGGAAATACATCCCTATATAAATATGGAAAATGTGGATGTGGCTCTAGAATAGATGTATCATGGGATAAAACCCAAAAACACCACATTGATCTGGACTTGAACGGGAACTGGTACATAACAATGGGCCTTGCTGCACTCCTGGTTTGATACTCCTAGGGAATATTCTTTTGTAAATTCGTAATCTTAGTATGAACCATTATTAAGGGAAAAAAACAAATAATCCAAAAAGATTAAATGTGAGGAAACATATCATGGGTAACCAATATTTAAACCTTGGATATCAAAATTTAGTATATACTTTTCTTATAAGAGTTTATCCTTTATGATTAAATTTTTTTTATGCTCTCTAGCTAAGGATTCAAGCCCCCAAATTGAACTTTATTTTTCATAGTTAATGGCGTGAAATAGGAGATCTTGTTCCAACAATCAATGTGATAGGCAGTGTGATGATATCCCTAAGGACATGCCTAATATGATGGTAAGGGGTGCTCAAATTTTTATGATAGTACTTTCTCTAGTGGCTCATGTTACTAATAATAACATGTATCATGTGGAACACCCTCCTCCTCTAAGGAAATATAAAGTTACTTTAGAGTTCATCATTCAGAAATGACCTCCCATGTTTAGGGGATCTTCCAATCCCCTCATCGTGGAATAGTGGATTAACTCTATTGAAAATATATTCCCCATCCTTTAGTGATTAGAAAAAGATAAATTCGTGATGGCGGTCTATAATTTTGAGGGGGAAGCTGATCAATGGTGGACATTGATGAAAACTAAAATGTCCCAGGATGAAATTGATTTCATGGATTGGGAGGAATTCAAGAAAATGTTTTTCAATAAATATTTTCCCAAAACATTCCATTGGAATATGGAAATATAGTTCCTCATACTTAAATATAAGTAAGATGAGTCCATCGGGGCATATGAATCAAACTTCAAAATGATTTCATGATAGAACTCCTACTTTTTCATGAACACTGAAAGTAATGTGGATCACTTCATTCATTGACAAGAGATCATTATATGAAAAGTGTTGGGAATTCGTGACTTTGATAGTTATAAAGATATTGTTTCTTATTCCCTTAAGGTTGAAATAGAGATCAGCAGCTTTCAATGGTCTCATGTGATCGGTTAAAAAAATTGGAAGATGGAGTCTAATATGGGTGGCGCATTAAATAAATCCAATGATGGAAATAAGATCGAACATCCCATGTTTCAAAATTGTGGGAAGAAGCAGCCTAGGAACTGTCTAAACAAAACTAGGAATTGATTCAAATATGGATGAATGAGACAACTGGCTAAGAACTGTTGAAGGGATATGAAGAATTCTGCAAATGTAGAAGAAGAATAGAAGGTTCATATCAACGTTCACCAAGTAGTTCAGTGTTTCAACTACAAGAAACAAGGGAATTATGCCAACAATTTCCCTAGGCCAAGGGTTGTCGGAGGCAATCAACAACAACCTCCAAGGCAATAGGGAAGGTCTTATACTATCCCTACTATAGAGGTGGATCTAGAAAATGATGTAGTGAAACATACTCTAGTTATTCATTAAAGAATAGAAAACATACTATTTGATTCAGGTGATATACATTCATTTATATCAAGAATGTTTAGTTGAAATATTGAAACACCACCTCAAAATTTGGATAATTTTTTATCTATGAGAACATGAAATGGTGAAATTATTTCATCCAAAGTATATAACTCCTACATGGTTAATTTTTTTGGACTAAAACTCTTAGTAAATATCATCGTACTTCATTTAGTGGTGTTTGATGTTATATTGGGCATGGATTGGCTGTCTTTATATAAATACAACATCAACTGTCAGGAAAGGGAGTTCAATCTTCACATAATGAAGCATCCTATAGTTATTTACAAGTTTAATAAGGAAGATTAATCTCTTTTAGAATCATTGTATCATGTGTGGATATTACTACCTTATTTGAAAGCATGTCTAGCTCAAATTACTGAGATAATGGAGAGAATCATGCTTGATGACATGCACATTTTAAGGGACTATACAAATGTATTTCCTAAAGAATTGTGTGGTCTTCCTCTAGATTGAGATGTTGAGTTCAAAATTGAACTTATTCCTTGAGCTCCACATATATCAATGAAAACTTATAGAATGGAAATAGTAGAGCTGGGAGAACTAATAAAGCAATTATTGGAGAATCTGAGAAGGGTTTTATATGCCCGAGTCCTTCACCGTGGGGTGCATCGGTCCTCTTAGTCAATAAGGCGTGAGGATCAATGTGCTTCTACATTGATTATTGTGAGCTAAAAAATCATGATAAAGAAAAAGTATCCCCTAAACTAGATGGATTACTTGTTTGGTCAACTTTGTGGGGCCAATTATTTCTCTAAGGTGGACATTCATTGAGGATATCACTAATTAAATGTGAGGAAGGAATATATTCCCAAGACAACATTTTGAAAAGGTTATGGACCCTATGAGTTCATAGTGATTACATTCTAACTCAATAATGCTCAAAAAAATTTCCAATATCTAGTGAATAGAGTCTTTAGAGATTACCTTGGAAAAATTTTGATTGTCATTAGTGATGATATTATAATATACTCCATTGGAAAGGAGGAACATTAAGAGAATTTGAATACTATACTAAAGACTTTGCGACTGGAGAAAATATTTTCAAGGTATAGTAAATGTGAGTTATAGATGGAGGAAGTATCATTCTTGGAGAATATTATCACCTGAAAAGGGATATCTATAGACACTTCCAAGAAAAAGGTGTAACATCCCGACTCGAATGCCACTAATCGGTGCTCTAAGCTGGTTCACCACAAGGCCTCAAGCGAGCCTCACCGTACACCAGAGGTTGCCGACTAGTAGTGAGGGCTGAGGGTGTGATAGTGGGGAGACTATACCCTCACACTAGAGAAAAAAATAGTGGAAATGACAATGAATCATACATAGAGGAAAGTAAACAGAGTGGGGAATAATAAAAAACTAAAATAGAATAAGCTGTAATAGAAAAAAATTATTAAATCCCGAAAAACTATGCAATAAAATACGACACTGGTCACCCACTGGGCTGACCATAAAGAATGATGCACAAAAGAAACTGAAAGTAAAATTTCAGGGCTCAACTACTAACTCCAAGCCAACCAATGTACCTGATCTCTTTACATTGTCGAACTGCAGTATCATGATTAGTAGAACCACTCAAGGAGCTCCGCTCGACCATGCAACATTGGGCCTCAGCCCTATCCACCATGAAACTTGTTCTCAACCAGAAAAGAATACATAAGGACTACACGTACATCGAGGTACACATGCAGGGGTGAAAAATAATCCCTATAGGACACCATGACAAGAAACCTATAATTGTGCTACTAAACATGTATGCAACAACAACGTGCTCAGCCAAGCTGGAACACAACAAAAGGATGTAACCAAACATGTAACCACAGTCGATCTCAGGGTCTGTAATCCCTATCAACTAGGAAAGTTCCACAATGGATTTGCATATCTACATACGTATACATGTATTGTACCATACCTATACACATATACAATAATATGAATATTCATGAGTATGTGAATCAAATAACAAGAAACCAAATCAGCACTCGATCCTTGGGCATATAAGCATTATCTCCTAGACATCCTGTGCAAGGGCATTGAGCTTAAAGGAATGACACTCAAGTTTTGTATCATTGAGTCCATATCTGGGTCCATAATCCCATCAACGTGTACCTACTTCGGTCAATGCCAAAATTATATCGCTGAGAAAGCTATGTCACCGCAAGGGAAAAATGATCCTACACCTGGGATCACTCATACTCACCTCCAATCACAACTAGATTTCTGTATACCGAAGGAAAAACATTTAAATATGGATACCATATACTGACGGTCAATCCTAACTAATATGGAAGAGCGTAATCATTCCCATCATATAACATCTAGCCTATGAGCCCATCAAAGGCATTCCTACACAAGAATCCAAATATCATTCAAGGCGTAGGAGTCATCAACCCACTGAGCCCATACAAGGTATCCCTCAACTAGGTCCATGTATCACTTAGGATACATAAGTCTATTATCCAATGATTGCATCCAAGGAATCCCTCAACTGGACCCATGTTTCACCCATGGTATAAACACATCCAACTAATGATCCTGTTCATGGAATCCCTCAACTGGATCCATGACTCACTAAATATTTAATTGCATACGACATACCATTGATCCCTTCTAAGGATTTGACATAATGGGAATCCATGTATCACTCAAGTTAAATAAATAAACATCCTAATGAGCCCATCCAATGCAATCCTACAATTGGAATCCATGTATCACTTAGGGGATACAAGTCAACACATACGGTTGAATAGCCATATACCAGGAAACACCTATGGACATACCAACCTAATATATATCACTATATATATATTTATAAATTTAGGGTCAATAGCCAAGTTCCTAGTAGTACCCTTGGGTACACAAGTCACATATCAGAAATAACATGGCTCTAAAGCTGGATACTAGGAAAGCATGTATGGAATCCCAATAAGAAAAATGAATCCCAGGAAAAACATCTAGGAATCCCTATATAAATGAAGATGAGTCATGTTAGGCTTGACAACCGTTAACCATGAAGCACCGTTGGTGAACATCACTACATAAGAAAAAAATAAGTGAAAAATAACAAAGTATAAGGGTGGCCCGAACGCCCAACCCAACACTACAGTAACAAAGCCATGGGTTTACTATTTCGGTATGGGTTCTAGGTGATACCCGAGCACCATATCTAATCAAACCCGATGTATGACTCAGGTTCAGTCAAACTACGGGCACCTGTTGGGTCCCTCAAGTCAAACACTAAGGAGGAATCCTTGTTGGGATCCTCTAGGTAAACATGAGTGAAGGAATTATACTTTGGATCCTTAGAAAAAAATTAAAGAAGGAATCCTACACAAGAACCTCGAATGAAGAATAGTAGTGGAATTCTATAATAGGGATCTTCCCAATGGAAAACAGGACAGAGATCCTACAAGGGACTCCCTAGGTGAGTACATAAGTAAAGGCATCCCTCAGAAGATACTTGGATGTTTAGGGTCTCACGGCCTCATAGTCTAGAATGGAACGTCTCATAATGGGTATGTCCTCAAAATCATAGGTTATGAGAGATAGCTCATAGCTCATCTCAGATAAAAGGTCTCAACTAGGTTTTTCTAAACACCCAACCTATCATATACACCATGTCTCACTCCCAGGTGACCATTGAACTTGATAACTAGAGGAAGAACCTATAAAATTAGGTATAACCACCAAAAATCATTTGAATTACCTATGAATTATAATAGAAATCCACCATTGTGATCTACACGAAAAAACACTCAGAATGGACAACTCAGTCACCCAAAACTGTTAACTGATGAAAGATGCACTATTCACAGTAACGATCTCGAGTGGGGACCACACCTGATCTTAGTTTTAGCACCTAAAATGATCCTCTAAAATTAATAATTTTATTCAGAGTTTCAACACCACTGGTGGTGTGTCAAACGAGCATCAGACGTAGAATATACGTCAGATTCAAAAATCACCAAGTAATAATAATTGAAATATTATTATTATATCATGGATGTTTCGTACCATCGAGCATCATTCCCAACATAAAAAAGTTCTCCAACAAAACTAAAATGTTCCTCCTCAAATCAAGGTTTTTGTGGCTATAGACAGCACGTGAAACGGACCCTTGGATTGCAGCTTACTGGGGTTTAAAGAACCCCCGGACGAAACAGGCTGGACAAGGTACATGGCATGTACTATAGAGTACATGGGGCCTGCCCATGTAAAAGTACACGGCATGTAAGTTAATATACATGGAGTGTTCTATTAAAAAAACACTATCCCATGTGATTTTTTACCCGGAAACATGCCCATGTGACACTACATGGCATGTACTCCCATTACACAGTGTGTACTGCTAAAAACCACCATTCCATGTTCTTTTTCACACGACCGGACACACAACCAACCACCACATGGTGTGTACTAAAAGTACATATCATGTAAATAATAAAACATTGTCTTCCCAAAATTGGAAGAACACAGGGCATGTTCCCCTTGAATACACACTATGTAACCTGGGTTTCTAACGAGAAAACCCTCAAAATGCCAGAAACAACCATTTTTTCCCCCAAAACACAGATTCGGACTTAAGAGGACACAGGCCGGCATAAAAATGTTAGAAAAAATAAAAATTGTTTAATGGGTTAAATGGTGAAAAAATAATGGCCCTACCTTCGGGTGGAAACCACTGAAGCTTCGGTTGATTCCACCGTACACGGTTGTCGCACGCCGACTCAACGCGTCGAGAGCCTCGAAATAGTACCCCTCTTGCCTTTAATCTTTCTATGTTTCTCAATATCCAAATTCTCCCATAGGTCACAATGAATTTGGATCTACACAAGAGTCATGCTCATGTATGAGGAGGAAGGAAGATAAAATAATGAAAAAATAAAATGAAAGAAAAGAAAAGGGGGCTCGGGTCGGCCCTGACACCCGACATGACATTAGGCCCTGACTCGGATAAAATCCCCATTCCGAACTCAATGGAATAGAAAAAATTTCAATATGATGATCCATTCAAAATTTATCACTGAACGAACCTGTGCGAATAAATTAATATTTAATTTAATAATATTAAATATTATTTGTTCTACTAAAATTTCAAATAGCTCAGATTTCCACCAAACTCCTATCCAAGGGTAAACACCCTTTTCCAGGACCAAATGAATGGTAAAAAAATAATTAGAGGTCATATGGTTGGAGAAATAACCATTTTACCCCTCATGAGCATCCAACTTCAAAAATTCAAATTTCTGATCAAAACAACAGTCCGAAAAAACACTGGTTCTTACAAATCCCCCACCATAAACCTTATTGTCCCCAAGAAAAATTGTGAAAGGACTAACAGACATTCTACCAACCCAATCATCAATACAACCAAACTATATGTATTATCCAAAGAATATCCTTATAGCACTAAATACTTCCATTTACATGGAATACAATTAACTACAGCTGATCAGGTACTATCCACCATATTAATAGCCCTATTATCGTCTTAAATGAAAAACCCGAGCTCAAAAGCTCACAGAAAATGCCAAATTATGACAAAATTAAAAAAAACCACCGTCAAACAGCCAATGGTTCACTTCCCGCCATATGGAATGCCTTACACTGCTCTTAGAGTGAAAACACAATAGGTTCCTTCCTCAATAAGGACAAACATTAAGAACAAAAAATTAGATCAGCGTAGGGCCGAAGTTCTCTCAGCATACTCAAGATGAATCAAGATAGTGCATGATTGTCTCTTACAAGAGTACACTATGTTTTCACCAAAGGCCTATCCAAATCTCCACTAAAAAGGCATCAGAAAAACATGGGCCAACCTCTCTCTCACAACTTTCCCTAAAACAAAACAAATGTCAACCTACATTGGTTTGAGTCAAAACCAAGGGTCTCTAGGTCTCCCACCTATCCCTGTAGAAAATGACTCACAACTGGGTCACAAGGTCTAAACACCTAGCCCAAAATAACCAAAACCTCTCAGAATAATGTAAACATCACAACAACCAATGAGAGTCAAAGTAGAAAAATATGGCTGATGAGGGCCCTGATTTTCTCTGAGCATCCTTAGAAGGAACTGCTCATTGGAGGTTAGAACCAAAGCTAGAGAGAAAAGTTGAACTGACACTCATTGGGTATCCATATATAGAAATATCCCAATTAGTTCCTGTTCACAAGAAAATCCTTGGTATGTTTCAGCATTGTACTTAGTGATCCGACTAGATATCCATGGATCTAAAAAATAACACCCAACCCGGGGTTAAACATAAATTCATCACGTTCCATATAGACTTACTAGGGTCACTTAACCTCATGTACATGAGGATTGTGTCCTCATACTTACAACCAAAATTCCTCAACATGGATCTACAAAACCTTCCCTCAGAGTAAAAAGTATGTGTATGAAGGCCCAAAGGTCTCAGTCGTCTTTAAAAATACACACTAGCAGGCCAATATGCTGTGAATTCTAGGTGTGTAGTATGATTCATGAGACACATCTTTCATTTTCTGACCAAGTGTCATAAACCATCCATGGCATCTTACCATTGGGAAAGATAAATAGATCCATATTAAATCAAAACAACCAATAACATGTGGGTCACTCAAGGAGAAAATGATATATACAACTGTAACATCTCAAAATCATAACATCAATCCCAAACCCCGGAAACAATGACTTCTTAGTAGAACAAGTGTTCTCGATGCGCAAGTCCGATATCCATAATAGGTTATAAAACATTCCTAAAAATCCTATCAACCACATCCTGAATAGTTTTATCAGGAAAAGAAACTCCTTTGATATAAAATTTTAACATCTCAACCCAGAAGACACTAACCAGTGCTCCGAGGTGGTTCGCCACAAGGCATCATGTGCACCTCCCCATATGCCAGAGGCTTCCGACTAGCAGCGAGGGCCTAGGTTGTGATAGTGGGGATACTATTACCATAATCAAGAGTAAGAAAATAGAGGAAATAACTAAGTATCATACATAGAGTAATGTAAATAGAGTGCGGAAGCAATAAGCTACTAAAATAGAACAAGCGGTAGTAGTAAAATGTTGTAAAAGCCCGAACTGATACACAATAAAATACAACACTGGTTAACCACTGGGCCGACCAAATAGATATAAGTACAAAAGAAACTGAATGTAAAAGTATAGGTCTCAACTAATAATTTCGAGCCCACCAACATACCTAATTTCCAAACACTTTCAAACTGCAGCAGCCCGATCAGTTGAAGCACTCAAGCAGCTCCACTCGATCCTGCAACACAAGGCCTCATCCCTATCCACCAAGAAACTCATACTCCACCTAAAAAGTAGATATAAGGTCTACATGTACACCGAGGTTCACATGAAGGGTGAGAAATAATCTTAGTATAACACCCTAAAAAGAAACCAATAATTGTGCTGCTAAAAGTGTATGCAACAACAATGTTCTCAGTCTAACTGAAACACAACAAAAGGAAGTAACCAAATGTGAAACCACAGTCAAACCCAGGGTCTCTAATCCCTATCAACTGGTAAAGTGCCACTATGTATGTCCATATCTATATACATATACACGTATAGTCACATACCTAGACACATATACCTAAATATGAATATTCCTCAGTAAGTGAATCAAATAACAAGAAACCACATCAGCAGTCGATCTTTGTGCCTATAAAACCAATCTCATGGACATCCTGTGTAAGGGAATTGAGCTTGACGTCATGCCACTCAAGTCTTGTATCATTAACTCGATCTTTGGGTCTATAACACAACGACATGTTCCTTCTTTTGCCATTGCTGGAATTATATCTCTGAGCATGCTACGTCACTATTGGGGAAAACATATCATACACATGGTTTAACTCATACATGCCTCCAATCCCAACTATATTGTCATATATATGATGGTCAACCCTATAAACAAGGTTACCATATACCGACTGTCAATTCTAACTAATCTCGAAGAGTGTAATAATTCCAATTATAAAACATCCACCCTATTAGCTCGTCAATGTCATTCCTACATAGGAATCCAAATATCACTCAAGGCGTAGGAATCATCAACCCACTGATCCCATACATGTTATCCCTCTAATGGGTACAAGTATCAATCAGGGTACATAAGTCTATTATCCACTGAGTATGCCCATGGAATCCCATAATTGGATCCATGTATCACCCAAGGTATAAACATAACATACCAATGAACCTGTTCATGGCATCCCCCAATTGGATCCATGACTCACTCAAGGTTTATTTACATTAAACATTCCACTATGCTCGTCCAAGGAATTCATAAAATAATAATTCATGTATCACTCAGGGTACAAAAGTAAACAGCCCAATGAGACCATCCAAGGAATTCCTATAATGGGAATCAACATATTACTCAAGGCATACAAGTCAAAACATAAGGATCAATAGCCAGATACCAGGAAACACCTCTGGAAACCACAACATAATATATATCACAATATATATATATATATATATATATATATATATATATATATATATTCATGCTCAGCAGCTAGGTTCCAGGTATTACCTCTGGGTATACAAGTAAAATATAAAAAATAACATGGCTCAGAAGCCAGATACCCGGAAATCACGTCTGGAATTCCAATAAGAAAAATTAATCCCTAGAAGAACATCATGGAATCCCAAAAGAAATAAATATGCCTCATGTTAGGCTTGAAAGCCACCAACTAGGAAGCACCTCCGTTGAACATCACTGCATCAGAAATAAATAGGTGAAACATAAAAATGAGTGAGTGTGGCCCGAACGCCCAAGACAATACTACAGTCAGAGCCCTATGGGATGACTAGTTTGGCATGGGTTCTAGGTGACACCCAAACACCATCTCTACCCAAACCCTATGTATGAATCAGTGTCATTCAAACCATGGGCACCCGCTGGGTCCCTCAAGTCAAACACTGAGAAGGCATCCATCTCTGGATACTCCATGTAAATATGAGTGAAGGCATCCTAAATGGGATCCATAGAAAAAAAAGTAAGGAAGGAATCTTACACAAGTACATTGAACAAAGAACAAAAGAGGCATCCAATAATAAGGATCCTCTCAATGTAAAACAAGAGAGAGATCTTATAAGTGACTCTCTAGGAAAATAAAAAAGTAAATCCATCCCTCAGCGGATCCTTGGATGTGTCTAGTCTCACGCCCTTGTAGGCCAGAAGGGCGCGTCTCACAAGGGTGATTTCCTCAAAAAAAATATGTTATGGAAGATAGCTTACAGCTCATCTCCGACCAAAGGTCCCAACTAGGTTGGTCCGAACACTCAACTTATCATATACGCCAAGTTTCACTCCAAGGTAACAATTGAACTTGATAACTAGATAAAGAACCTCTCCATTTAGGTATAACCCCAAAAACATCATTTATATGAGCTATAAATGTTAATAGGATTCCACTATTGTGATCTATGTGGAATAAATTTCAGAATGGACTACTCACTCGCCCAAAATGGCCAACCAGTGAAGAATGTATTATTCAATGTAATAATCCTGAGTGGGGACCATACCTGATTTCGGTTTTAGCGCTTGAAACCATCCTCTAAAAGTTCATATTTAATTCATGGTCTCAACTCCACTAACAGTGCATCAAACATGCATTGGACGCAGAATATATGTCCGATTTAATAATCGCCAAATAATAATAATTGAAATATTATTATTATTTCTTGGACGTTCTGTACCACCAAGCATCATTACCAACACAAAAATTAATCCAAATAGACTCAAAAGTTCCACCTCTATGCAAGGGTCGTGGGGCCATATACGGCATGGGAAACTGACCCATGAATAGCATCTTACAGTAGATTAAAGAAGCACTGGACAAAACAGGCTGGACAAAGTTCATGGCATGTACTCTAGAGTACATGGGGTCTGACCATGTAAAATTACACAACATGTAAGTTACTATGCATAGTGTGTATTGTTCACAAAACACCGTCTCGTGTGCTTTTTCACCCAAACACATTCCCATGTTCCACTACACAGTGTGTACAGATCACGGCGTGTAATGCTAAAAAACCACCATTGTATGTTTTTTTCCACATGGCTAGACACAAGTCCAACCAAAACACGACTTTTACTCAGAATACACCATGTTTACATAAGAAAAAATTTTACATTCCCGAAAGGTAAAAAAATATGGTGAGTTCCCCTGGAATACACGCCGTGTAACCTAGGTTTCTGACGGGAAGACCCTCAAAACGCCTGAAACACCCATTTTCGCCCCCAAAACACAAATCCAGTCCTAATAGAAAAAAAGAAAAAATAAACCGGATTTAAAAACATAAAACAACTTGTTTAATGTGGATCTATGGTGATAACGTAAATGGACATACCTTCGGGCGGAAACCGCCAAAGCTTCGGTTGATTTCACCATCCACGGATGTCGCACGCCAACTCAGCACATCGAGAACTTTGAAACATTACCCCTATTTACTAATATATCTCTCTCTTTATCAAAATAGAAATTCTCAAATAGGTAAAAATGAAGGATTATCCACACAAGAGTCATGCACAAGGAGAAGGAGGAAAGAATAGTAAAGAAAGAAAAAAGGAAAGAAAAGAAAATAAAAAGGGGCTCGAGCCGGCCCAACACCCAATTCAGGTTTAGGCCCTACATAGGATAAACTCCCCATTCCAGAATCAAGAGTGCAGAAATAATTTCGTTCTGATTCTCCATTCAAAATTTATCACTGAATTAACCTACACGAATAAATTAATATTTAATTTAATAATATTAAATATTAAATATTTTGATAAAATTCGAAAAACTAAAATTTTAACCAAACTCTTATCATAAGGTAAACACCATATTTATAGACCAAGGAATAATTATAAAAATTATTCGAGGTCATATTTTTGGGTAAAAAGACCATTTTACCCCTCATGAGCATCCAACAATAACAAATCAAATTTCTGCTTAAAACCACAGTCTGTAAAAACATGGGTTTTACCAAAGGCAATCGAATAGTGGCCCATGAAAACATATTTAATGGATATCCCCAGCTTTCTGGGTCTAGTTAGGTATTATTGTTGATTTTTTAAGAACTTCTCATGATTTTCTTACCCAACGACCAAGTTGACACAGAAGGGAGTGAAGTTGTTCTGGAATGAAGAATGTGAGGAAAGCTTTTAGGAGCTGAAAAACGGCTTATTACTGCACCAGTACTTACACTCCTGACAATTGGATAACTATTTTTGGTGTATGATTATGATTCAATGAATGGATTAGGTTGTTTACTGGTGAAAAATAATAAAGTGATAGCATCTCCCAACAAGTGGAGACTGCCTGATTAGATCCCTAAGGCTATGCCAAATATCAAGGTAAAGATCTAAGAGATACTCTATAATAATTCATATTATAAATCAAATAAGAATGTAATGAATAAAAGCGAACCATAATAAAAAGATAAGAAGTTAAAGTTGATGGTCTAGAAAATAATAAGAAAAAAGAGGAAAAATTTAGGAAGGGGAAATAAGGAAGAAAGAACAGAAGAAGAGAATGAAATATAAAATAAAATAAATACCACTAACTAGTTGAAAAAATAACTTAACTCCATGGTAGTGGTACCAATTTGAATGGTTAGTTCATTAGCACTCTGAAATGATGTTTGGTTTTTGGTTATTTTGGTACTTCAGAGTGGTTGACCAGGGTCATCTCTCAAAGGAGGAAGTAATTAAATGAACATATCAGAGGTATTTTGAAAATAAAATAAAATAAAATAAAATAAACAAATTAAATAAAAGGTTTTGTTGTTTTTAATTGTTTATAAAAAAATAAGAAGTATGTTTAAAGAAGATTTTATTTTTTGTGTTTTTTTTGAAATGAGATTGAGAAAAAGAAATGAGAATATGTTATTTAGAAAAATATTTTAAAATTAATAATCAATCCAACTCTACCAATTCGCTTAATTATTAATCATTACCATTTAAATTATACTCCACTTAATTTTTCTCACTTAATTTTTTAACCCTCTAACCCTAAGAGGGTTAACATAACCACAATGATGGAATGAATTAAAACAAAGGCTAGTTTCAGAAAGTGAAAGCGTAAGACTCTAATTTAATTGATATTATAAGTATAGAATATAGACAATAATAAATTTGGTTACATATCCATTCTATAAATTTGTATGAATTTAGTTTTGGTAATTAATTTGATATCTACAAATTGACCCCACATTTTTTTTGTTTTTCTGATTATGATCGCACTCTGACAATTCACACAATTCTCAACCTCACATGTTATGTCTGAATTATTCAGTTTCTTATTGAGTTTATATTAATGTAATAACTCAATTCATAGATCATGTTAATTTAATTATAATTTATCATTGATTCAAAATAAATAAATGATGTATGGAATTGGTAGGTCAATTACTAAAAAAACTCTTCCATGTGTTGTATTGTCATCGTAGAAATGCTTTTCTTTCTCAAAGGCATAGAAAGGTTATAACCCAATAATATTTACAATATTTATTTATAGATAAAATAATTAAATAAAATAAGAATAAAATTTAAAAAAAGAAGAAGAAAGAGAATATAAATAATGTAGTTTATTGAAAGAACAACAATGTTACAATAAAGAAGAGGAAAAGAATAGTATTTTATTAGGGATCCTAGCTTTATAGCTTTCCTCCACCATTGGTGAATTTAAATGGAAATTAGACACTTATCCTCTTCTAAAAATCATGTATGTCACATCAAACCTCTTCCAAATTAGAATAACACAAATTTATAGAGTGGAGGGGAGGCTTGGATTTCAAAACATTTCATGTGTGAATAGGAAATTCAACCAAATATTTTAAGCCAAGTTTCACTGACTATTTGGCATCTAAAATGCATGAACTAGATGTCATTCTAGTACAACTTTGAATTCATGTCACATTTAATATAATAAAATGAACAATATAGTTTGGATTTAATAAATAAAATATGTATCCTAATTATTTAGGAACATTGTTACAAAATTTTATGTTCAAATAATCCACATAAAAATATTTATGGAAAAAATACTATAGAGACCTTTAAAAAGAAAAAACTATAATTTTCATCAAATTTTCAAGTGAATGATCTAATACTTAATATTTCACATCTGAACATATTTAATTCAATTGGAGTCAATTATGTCATTTATTATCAAAAAGATATTCAATAAAAATCTGTTTTATCAGTGATGATTATGTTCATTAGAGAATCATATTGGATGTTGACTATATGGTTATTCCATCTATAAGGGTTCTATAAGGGTTCTATGATGTTTATTTTACAAGATACCGGCATGTTTTATCTGTGATTTCCATGATTTTATAATGTTTCCTTAGATTAATAATGATCTCACATGGATCATGATTATTTATTCTTATCACTCTTTCCTTATTTAAATCCTTATTCCATGTTTTGTGACTGATGATTCGAGTATTGATGTGTATGAGTTCTTTTATGATTCGCTCTTGCACTCTGATTATATCATCATACTCATATTCACTTATTATGATCATTAATTAGATTTAATTATTAATTCTTATGTTTAACTTTAATAATCATTTCAACTCACTCTTCTTTTATTTCCTCTCCCACATCTTTCAAGGAATGAGTTTGAAGGAATTTTTCCTAAAAGGGATTTTATATGGATGATTATGATGACTTAATGTGAAAAAAGAAAAGTTGGTTTAATGGAGAGAAATGCTAATTTAAATACATGGGTATTGTTAATTTATGAATTTTACATAATTATCTAAAACTCTAAAACTAAAATGTCGCTGAGAATGTAATTGATCTGATATTTCATTTTGATGGTGTCAGCTTTAAATGGAAAAAATTGGGTCACATTTATCAGCATCAAATCGAAAAATGTAATGTTTCTGACTTCAAGACCAAGTATGGGAGTGATAGTTCAAGGTTGTTATATATATTTACACACACAAGTATACATTTATATTTCTCTCTCACACAAACACACATTTACATATATTTATTTATTTATTTATATTAGAATATACATATAAATAAACATTTATTTATTTACACCCACCTATTTATAAATAAACATTACTTAGGAAGATATATATATTAATGCATTTTTGACATTAATATAATAGATAATTTTTTACATTAAATAAAATTAATAAAAAATATTTATTTCTATATGATTTATATATTTAAAAAATAAATTTTAATGTAAATATTTTTAAATGTGTACTTATTCTTTTGATTTTGTAATATGTTAATATAATGAAATATGCATATATTTAATTATAAGTTAAACTAAAATATAAAAAATGATAAAATTTCAAAACCATAATATCAATATGAATGTAACCTTTGGGAAGAAATTTAGTATCCACTGAAAAAGCACAAAAAAAACTCTTAAATGAAGTTGAAATCCTGTCAAATATGAAACAATTAGTGTACCCCAACTAAAAACTATATTTTAGAGGACTTCTAGGCATTTTGGACCTAAAAAATAGTGACCAAAGTTCCCCCCTTAGTTAACATGGCATATATTTCATTGTAGGGTCTTATTTTATATATGGTAGAGCTTAAACAATCACTCAGATCAAAATTTATGGTCATTTGAAGTTTAAGTCATATTTTCAACTTATTTGAGATCATTTATTTATTTATTGATTTTTTATGTATTTGAATTGTTATTAAATGACTATTACTCAATATTAATAAGTGAATTATTAAAAAATATTTATTTTATTAATTTATAACCCATTTTCACTCAATATCATTTATATTAATTGTAAATGCGTATTTAGCCTTATATAGATCATATTTAGTAAACTATATTATATTTATATCAATAAAAATATTTTTATACCAATATAAATATATAAATATATAAATATATAAATATATTTTTTTTAATGATATATAATTTCTTTTTTGAAATATAACTTTCATGAGCACTAGGAAAAAGTGAGGATAAAGTGGGGCCTTTATGAGTGCTAAACAAAAAATGCTGATAAAGACCCCCATTATCTGTGATAATAAAAGGTGTCATTATTAGCATATTTTTAGCATTGATAGCTTCCCCTTTTATCAGTTCTATGAAAAAGCACTGATAAAGGGGGGACTTTATTAGTCCTATAAAAATCACTGATAAAAGGGAGGGGATTTATCAATGATAAAACAAAAGCATCGATAAAATTCCCCCTTTATGAGTAATTTTTGTTAGTTCTAATAAAAGTAGCCTTTATCAACACTTTTTTTAGTGGTGACAAAGGATTCCCATAATCAGCACCTTTCTCTAGCATTGATAAAGATTGGCACTGGATTTTTTTTGATCTGTAGTGTTTTCATCAAAGGCCACTCATCCACTGACTCCATCATATATTGAGTTGGTAATTTCTTACTCAATTCATCGAATACCACATTCAATTTCTTTGTAGTATATGTAATATAAAAATAAAAAATATGAAGATATTCAAACCAGTGTCTCTATCTCAAGTTTAGATCCCTCTGAGTGAAACTATATTTCAGTCTCTTTCGATCATAAAATATTATAAAATGATCCCCAAAGAGATAGTGTCTCTAGATTTTGAGTGCATGCATAACTAATTCCAACTCAAGATCATCAGTAGTGTAGTTCTTCTCATGAGGGTGTCATTGGTGAGATCTAGAGGCCACTATCGGTTTCCCCTACATCAAGACGTACCCCAAACCCATACCGGAAGCATTGTAAAAAAATCATAACCTGAACCCAATTTTATAAGAATCAAAGTTGTATATGAATTCAATCATACCTTCAGTTCCTCAAAATATATATGATATTTTTCAATCCATTCAAACCTTACTCCCTTATAGGTCAGAGTAATCATCATAGAGGTGAAATTGGAAAAATCCTAAAAGAATCACCAATGATAACTAACCATTCCCATGAAACTCTGGATCTCAAACATATTTCTTGGATACACCCAATACATAACAAACATAATTTTCTAAAGATCAAATAAGATTCCATTCATAGATATAACATTCCCCTGAAACATTGCATCCCCAAATCTGAAAATCACATTCTCAAATCATACTATACATATGATGTTCTCTCAAGGTTCTAAGGATGATATCCAAATGATCCATGTGTTACTCATTTGATTTGGAGTACACTAAAATATCATCCATAAAAACAACCAAAAAAATAGTCCCAAAACCAATGAATGATCTAGTTCATCAATTCAATAAATACCACATGAGCATTAGTGAGATCAAATGGAATAACCAGAAACTAAACATTCCCGTACTAGTTCCTTAACACTTTCGTAGGTATATCATCTTGTCATATTCTAAATTTGAAGTACCGTAACTGGATTACAATCTTTGAAAACAATTAAGCCCTTCAGAGATGATCAAAGAGATCATAAATCATTGGAAATGGATACTTGTTCATAATGATAACCTGATTCCACCATCGACAATAAATGTAAATTCTAAGGTTCCTGTATGCCTTCATAGAAAATAATATTGGTGAATCCCAAGTTCACATTCTAGTATGAATAATTAACTTATCCTCATGGTCTGTAAGCTAAACCTTATGCTCTTATAACTCAGTACCTCCAATTAAATTAGATGGCATAGAAGTAGGCATCATCTAGGTACTAGGTTAATGGTAAACTCAACCTCTCTCTATGGTGGTGATCCAGAAAAATCCCTCATAAATACATTATGGTATTCACACACCACTATAAGATGTGAACTACCCAAATAAGTTCCAATTACATTTAGGAATATCTCCAACAACTCACATGATATCACCCTAGAATATAGAACAACAAACCCTGATCTCCCAGATCTAGAATCCCAATCACCTTGAAAGACATGATGGGTTCATCAAGTGATATAATCTAGAGTCATTGATAACAAAAATAGATTTGGGCCTTAAAATTTATCAACTAATATATGCCAATAATCAGTTCAAATATATAAATATCAAGGACTATGAAATCCCACACTGCTTCAATGTTGGATATCATCACCCAACACACTAAAAATTTGAAACCTTATTTGGTACTCTTTATCAAGGTGTGTAAATAACCAATAGGAATATCATATAATCCAAATGAAATCACAACACATCAACTAACGTTGATGATATAAAATAATTTTTGGTACCTAAATAAAAAAACAACACCATAGATGATGAAATAAACATGTTACCTCTCACAGGAGCTGGACCTACTTCAGATTCCTCTGGTGCATAGTCCATTGTATAAATATGTTGGGTCTCAGATCATCCTTGATAACTCTTATCTATATGAACATTTACCTTATCATGAGGATAAGACCCACAACCCTTAGAAGCCTCATATTGAACCTGTGAGCCCTTGGTGAGAGTGGATCTAGCCTAACTTTCCTCAGATGCTCTTCCACAAAAACTCTTTAGATGGAAAAATTATCCAAAATGATGAAAATTTTGGGGTGCTTCAATACAATTAGGATTGATATGAATAGTCTAAACACACTGATAGAAAATAACCTTCTGTTGTCCAAACAATTCCCTAGAAACTAGTCCTAAATAACACCAGCAACATTTGTGCTTCCTTTTCTAGTTAGAAGACACACCTTGGATGATAACTAATCCAACTCAATCTCCAATGAAACCAATTTTCCAAGATATTTGTTCCTATACCATACCATCTTTATCTATCATCTCTAAAATTGTTATAAGGCACATAGAATCAACATCGACCAAATATCTGCCCTCAGCCCCATCTCAACCCACTGAGAGTTAAGGTAATCATGGGTAACAAGCCCTGGTTACAAGTGAACTAACATAGTTAAATGAGTGTAATTCTCCAAAACCTTACACTCTCCTTACACCAAGGTTATATATTCTCATGTTTATGTCACACACAATGTCTTAGGATAAAAATTTTGATTGAATATTTTCTTAATGGAATCTCAGGTAAGTCCCTCTTGTAACATATATTTCAAAATAGAGTTCCATCATCTACTTTTTGGACCTTCAAGAATATATTTGGAAAAAACCTTCAATTCCATGGGTGTTTCCAAAAAATATAAGATCTTATCAATCCACTCAAGCCACTCCTTAGATTTATAAGGTCAATTATCACTGCTGAATATGGGTGGATTTTTTTTAGTGAATTCTGAGAAATGATCCCCCACTTTTTCTTGGATCCAAATACAAGCCTGGCCTAGAGTCAATGTGGTGAAGATTATAGCTTCCACCAAATAAGGGTCCACTAGAGGGTTCACTTATAGAACCTATCTTAAAACCTCCTCTCTTCAATTTGGAAGATCTATTCTTGGAGTCATTATCTATTATATATAGGAAAATAACTAATCAACTTATTAGAAAAATAAAAACCCATAGTACCACATTAGGAATCCAAAAAAATTCCTTTAAATAATATTAATTTAAAGAAATTAAGGATTAAATAAACAAAATTAAACACTTTAAAAATAAACATGTCCATTTAAATAAACCTCTAACCTAGTTTATTCAAATGATCTCAAACACCAAGTCTCTAACACGATAAAAAAATTACTATCCACTCATTGTATCTCGAGTTTTTGTAGAAAATTTAGATGGTCAGGAACCCTCTCACACTTACTATCCGAATTACAAAGGTCCTAACTCATGTCTTCCAAAGAACCTAAACCAAACCCATGTAGTTTCATAAAACTTTTGTCTAGGTATTCCCTCTGATACCCTTTTGTAAAGATCCATCCTAGATCAATCAAACACATCACCTGAGTTTCACTTCAAAAATGTGAGAATAAACAAACAAAAAAATAGACCAATGAAAAACTAATGATTAACCAATATAAACATTAAATGAAATGAACATAATCATTGTGAATAAAAAAATAAAAATGGATAATCCTAATAGTAAAACAAGACTATTCAAAGTTGAAACTCCATGTGACTTTACATCATCACCAAACATCCCCTTTATGGATACACCAACACTCAAGAGAAACTGACTTAGAACATGATGCCCTTACCTTACCTATATCCTATAAAAAAAATCTACAAAAAAATCACAAAAAAATTAGAGTGTGATAGTAAATACCAATAGGATTTAACCAATGAATATAAACAATGTCTAATAACATGAAAACATTCACTCAAACATTAAAAAATTTCCTGTTTATATTGAATTTTCATAATATAAAACCTTTTTGTAAAAATTCCCCCAATTTTCATATTTTCATTTCTATATTCTCAATATCAGGGAACATGAGAAATTTGTAAGAAAAACAAGTAATCAGAAGAAAAAACATCAATGGATACACCATAATATAAACATGGGACAAAATAACCATGAAATACCATCATGTGATAAAAATAATGAATCAAAAGCACACATTTTAGGATCTATCTTAGGGTAACATGTATTAGAAAAAAATTAATCCTAACCTTGGAATATGTTAGATCCAACCAATATCGAGTCCCATAATGGCCTATTAATATCACAAAACCTCTTGTAGAATTATTCACACTAAATTGACATGTGCATTTCCCAACAGAACAAATGTTCCCAATGTTCTATACTTTTTAAAACCATTTGAAAACATTGATCACATTTTATAAATCATTTATCTTAGCAAAGAATTACAGCTTCCTTTCTTGAAAACCAATTTTTGAAATAAAACTATTTTTAAATCAAATTCCTTTAAAAAAATATTTTACAAGGAATGTCAATATTAAGATCAAATTCAACCATTCTATGGCACACCGTATGTAATTGAACAAGATTACTAAGTCATTCAAGAATTAAAAACTTTTTTTAGAGAATCATAAATCATGAATGAATGGGGAAACCAAGGATTGATCTCCTGAATCCTAAGGTTTAATTCTAGAAATAATGGATTCAATGTTATTAAAATAGCTCCTAGAGCCACCTAAATTTCAAGAGATAATAATGGAAGAAGTGGATATTCAGAGGGTGTCTGACTATTTATGGAAAGATATTAAAATATAAGACCACAACACAGCCTATAAAACTATGATGAAACCCCCTACATTATGTCTCATGATTCCCCCACCACATCACACGATGATCTATTTTAATGAGGAACTATGATGTCAGGCTTGGGACCACACAACAACCCTTTAGTTTAAACTGTGTCTGAGGACCACGACCCTTCACTCGCTGAATATACTATTTATATAAAGAGACACTACACCACATCCTGATATACCATGCCATAAGGGTCTCTCAATTTGAAGAAAAACCCAAAAATATCCATCAATCCCCTATTCCACATCCTATTTCTCTATATTGAAAGGATCACATGGACATAGGGGTTACACCATTTACCATACTCCATGGCATAGATCAGCTCTAAATGGATGTATCCCCAACATTAATTCCACTAGGACTCTACCCCACATCCCATTGGTCCACACTTTAGCCATCATTACCAAGATGTAGGCTATACCATTCACGGTTCATCTCCTTGCTAAAATCTAGAAAAATTAAGGAAACTACATATCACCCTATAAAAACCTCTAGGACTCATACCAAAAACTCTTAAATGTTAAATGGGAGTATGCCCAAACCATGAGGGTATCACACATTTAGAATGTTTTTAAATACAATTATCTCCATTAATTCTTATAATTTTTCATAAGATTATATATGGAATGATCATTAAAGAAATGTGATGGAATGGAATTCTGTTGATTTCTGAAAAAAGATAATTTATCTTTTAGGAACAATTACTTTAGATAACTTGTTAAATGAAACTTCACATAATTTTTTATGATTATGGAATCATAGATAGGGTATATGATTCTATCATCATATATTTCCCACCAAATTAGTAATCATTATTTAAATGACATAATATTTCTTTTGTGTTTTAATTGCCCTTAATGAAGTGTAGTAACATTGTGATAAATGGATAAAAGTAGGATCAAATTATGGAGGAAAAACCTCAATATGATAAGATATTAGAGGAGTTTTTTTTTCAGTTTCCAATCCATATATTGTTTGGAAAATAGTACTTCCATTCCCAAAATTTAAATTTATAGAATTTTATAAGGGACATGAAATTTATGAACACTTTCTATTGAATCAATTCCAAACTCAATATGTGTGTTGTATTTGGCATGAATAATAAAACATTATAGAATGTTTGAGCTATAATTCCCCGACCCCAATTACCCAGAGTCGGTGCATTATTACATAACATTGGAATGATCACAAGGGGTCAAATCCCAAAAGACTGGTTAATTTATTAGCCTTGGACGTACTAGATACATTCATAAGTTTTACATTACATTATAACATGAAAAACAACAAAACAATTGTCTCCATTGACCACATTAATATCCCTTATACAATCCCTATAGGTCACTCATAATATAATTCTTCCCATCCTGGGGAAAATAAAACATAGAAACGGGTGAGCTTAGATGCTCAATAAGGATAACAAATTAGTGGAAACTTTCATAAATAAGAATAAAAATTTAAGGCAATGTATAAGACTAAAACAGAATCCTTTTAAACATAAACTTCTGTATAATATGGCCAATATAAATCAAATAATGCCATTTAATTAATCACATGGATATTCTAGTTGTCGAATAATCACATTCAATATCAATAGCCAATTTCATAATAATGGAACACATAATTCCAGACATCATAACCACATAATCAAGGCCTTGTGTCAAGACAATGAATAATATTTTTTCAAAGCCTTATTCCAAGACACTAGTTTGTCTCATAAGACCTACCGATTCATCGAGGGGCTACAGTGGGCTCTACCCGTCACTTACTAAGTCCAATGCATTCCTCATATGAAAAAGTTTGAACATAATATAAACATTCGTATTAAAACTAGAATACCAAATGTCAATACATTATATATAAACAATGAATGGTGTAAAAATAACACATACAAAGTCAAACATATCAAAAAACCTTCAATAAAATATGGAAGTTTTGTATCATAATAAATCAACTTCAAATATGTTTTAAATCCATCAAATGATGTTGATATAGATGAATTCAAAACATTTTGAGAGAAATATCTCATTCTATTTTGAAATCATTTAGAAGTCATGTAATTATAAAATAAAAAATTTATTTTGAAAATATACATATAATATGGTAAGGTAATCTTAAAAGATGTTATAACAGAAAAAAATAGCCTCACTCGCTGTAAAATTTTAAAAAAATCATTCTTCCCTTGATTTTGTCGAAAAGGTCGTAAAGGACATTGTGTGGAAAACACTGAAGGATTCCTTTATAAAAATTTTATAAAAAGTAAAACAAGGGTATAAATGAATTTAACCCATAGTCTAGTAAATAGTAAAAATGTTTCAAAATATATTTTTATGAAACACAGATGTGGATGATTAAGAGGTCCCGGTAGATACTCACGTATAAATAACCTCGGATAATGAAGAGATTGTGGAATTAACCCTTACCTTGTACTTTTACTTAGTCGATGGTATGTTAACCTCCTATATAATAGTTAAAAAATTGTTATTGAATTATTAAATAACTATATACATAAATATGATAACATATATGATCCTATAATATTTATTTTCTAATAATATTTCAGTATTATCATCATTTCAGGTGTTAACAAATTTGTTTTTCTATACATTCTAGGTTATGTAAGCCATGTTTGTTATGGGTAAAATGTATTTGATTCATATACAGAATAATATTATGTTCATAAAAATTATTTTTGATCAAAAAATGAAAATTATTCTTGAATCATTACGATGGGGAATGAATCTCATCGCATTAGTGGAGATGGTAATCCGTACGTACGCACAAGCGACAATATCATTATATTTATGGTGATATCATATGAAATTGGAAGGTATATCATATATAAAAAATCATTAAAATGTTATATTTATTATTTACATTGTTTATATTCATTATTATACCCGTCCAAATAATGAAATGATCGAATAACAAACAACATCACGACGTGGAGATGGTAAGTCGTACGTACGCACGTACGGTGACTTTGTCATTTATAGGATAGATAGGATAAAGAGTATGGTTGTACCGTATTTATAATTACATCACTTTATGTAGAAGGTACTGGATTTGTTATTTTGGTATGGAAAAAAAAGATAAAGTGGAAGAAGAAAAGAACTTGAAAGAGTGTGGTGAAATAATTACCTCTTCTTCGAGTGTTTACTTTTGAGTTGATCAAAAGGGATCCTTACATTGGATTTTTTATCAAAGTAAGGAGTCTAGAATGATGTGAGGTAAGTTGGGAGGATATTTTGGAAGGTGTTGGAAAGTAGAAATGGATTTGGATGTGTGAAATTAAGAGAATGAGAATTACCCTTTTATAAGAGAGGTGAGGGTCACTTTAGGAAAGGCTCAAAATATTACTTTATAATAAAATCATTATCGGTTTCTAATGGCTCAAAATTGATTTATTTCGAGGATAAGGTAGGTATGGGTCGAAAAACTCTCAACCAATAGGTTTTATAGAGGTTTAGGTCACCATATTAACATTATCTTTTATATTTAACTCTTAGTTAAATAGTGTGACATTTACCATGTCTCTTTGTTTTTTATGTTATATGGTTAATAAACTTACTATAAACTACCAAGAGAACCCCAAGTGGTTAATTATTAATATATATAACCTTATCCAAGTATTTTTTCAGAACCATATATTTTTAGGTATATTATATCTAATACTAATATATATGTCAATTTTCACACTATTTAGTATTTGATTTTTTTTGAAAGCCATAAAAACATTATCACATCGAAAAAAATTTATTTAATCAATAATAACATGTAATATTAAGCTATAACATTATTTTAATTCATCAAAAATATCGATTTACATTTATTTGGATATTTATAATATCAATTGTTTTAATATTTCATTAATAACGTAATTACTACATCATCATTATGTCATAAATAAATTAAATTATATAATGTCTAAATATTATAAATAAAATACCATTATGTAGGAAATCTTTTATGATTTACAATTAATATTTACAGTCTAATTTATATTATGCATAATCCTATATTAAAAATGGTTTAGTTATTAAACATTGAATTTAACACTTTTAACTCTTCATTAAATAAAATAATAATAAATGTCCTAATCTAATCCATGTGGACCAAATGGATCATATTTTATTCCTAAGGTTGTTTTTGGTCTAATTATTATTATCCAATTTAATTAGGACATGTTTTAGGGTAATTGTAATATCATTTTTACAATTAATTACCCTATTTACTTTTAACCGTAGTAAATATAAGTCAAAAGTTACTATTCCACAAAAATTATTTTCATCTTATTGAACAAAATTTTACGTATTGATATTTACCATGTATCTCTAATTTTTGAAATTAAACTCACAGAAGTTGTAAAATTATGTTTTATGAAAATTTGTAAATGCTCTTAGAAGGTGGGTAAATGACGGTAAAAAGTTCAATAAAATTTTGTATATCTAAACTTTTTATAAAATGACTCCAATGAATTACATTGAACATATATATGTATTATGTATCTATTTTGACCTAAAATAACTTAAAATAAAATAACTAATTATTTAAATAAAAATTTGGTTTTAAACAATAACGCAGTGTTTTTCACTATTCATCAAAAATTGAAAGTTCTCAGAAAATTACCAAAAATTCACTATAAGCTAACTTTGATATTCCAAATCAAAAAATGAATTCCATTTTCAAAATTATAATTTATAAAATTTCAAAAAGTGGGTATTAATATTCACAATGTCTATTTTCATTGGTCGTGGTGTGTTAAAACTCCATGTTGCGTACAATGTAAGCTACAACATTATTTAAAGGGAAACGTACCGTGGAAGATTAGGGTGTTACATTCTCCCCTCCTTAAAATAGCTTCATCCTATAAAATTCTAGAATATTACTACATAAAAATATTCGGGTGGTTCATCATCATAAGTTCCTTGGGTTCCCATGCTGCCTCCTCCATCTTATGGTTTCTCCATAGAAATTTTACCAGATGAGTCATCTGGTTTCTCACCACTTGTTCTCTAGTATCAAGAATTTTGACAAGCTCTTCACAATAAGACAGATCGAGTTCCAGTTAAATTTCTGCATAGATGAGTACATGCGTTGGTTCAAGCATGTATTTTTACAATAGTGATATGTGGAACACATCATGATCTTCGGAGAGACTTGGAAGAATTTTCAAACGATAAGCTACAACACCAATTCGTTCTAGAATTTCTAAAGGTCTAATGTTACTGGGACTCAATGTAGCCTTCTTACAAAAATGTATAACACCCTTCCATTGAGATACCTTTAAGAAATCTTGGTCCCTTACTTGAAATTCCAAATCCTTCATTCGATTATCAACATATCTCTTTTACCTACTTTGGGCTGCTTTGATGTAGGTTTGGATAACCTTCACCTTTTTCATGGTTTCATCAACAAGTTCTGGGCCTATGAGTTTTCTTTCACCAACATCATCCCAAAAAGTTGGTGTGTGGCATCTCTTTCTATATAACACCTAATATGGTGCCATCTGAATTCTTGAATGGAAGTAATTGTTATAGGAAAATTCTACCAGAGGTAAATATTGATCCCACATACCTTGAATGTCTTGTGAGAAAGATCTCAACATGTCTTATATGGTTTGAATAGACCATTCAGATTTTCCATCGGTTTGAGGGTGTTAGGTAGTACTCTAACAAAGTTCAGTATCCAGGGCCTTCAGAAGACTTTTCTAGAATCCTGATGTAAAATGGGGATCATGATCCGAAACAATCGGTAGGGGTACTCCCTGAAGTCTTACAACATCATTAATATATAGTCTTTACATACGTTCAAGTGGTAAATCTTATCTTAAAGCATGAAAATTTGATAACTTGGTAAGAATATCAACAATGAACCATATTGCATCATTCCTTCTAGGAGTCTTTGGTAGCCCCAGGACAAAGTCCATCATAATATAATCCCATTTCCACTCAGGTATGGGAAGAGGTTGCATGACTCTTCCAGGTTGTTGCCTTCCATATTTCAATTGTTGACAAACCATACATCAAACACAAAATCAGAAATCTCCCTCTTCATGTTGTCCCACAAAAAATTTTCCTTCAAATCCTTATACATCTTGGTGCTCCTGGGTTGTATAGATAAATTGGAGCTATGAGCATCATCCAACAATTCCCTTTTTAGATCAGGTTTGTTAGGAACACAAAGTCTCTTCCCAAATTTTAAAATTCCTTCTTCATTTATGAAGTCACTCAATCTCCCCTCATTTAAATATTTAATATTCTTTTTAAAATCCTCATCATCAGTCTACGAACACTTTATTCTTTCTCGTAATGATGTTTTGGAAACCATTTGAAAAAGTATTGATGTTTCACCTTCCATGGTTATTCCCATATCCATCTTTATTAGATCGATGAAAATAGGAACCCTTTCAACTATAATATTGTTCAAAACTCCATGACCCTTTATACACAAATCATATGACACCTTATTTTCCTTCCCTGGGTGGTAGTGTAGAGTGAAATCATAATCCTTGAGTAGTTCAAACCATCATCTTTTCCTCATGTTGATTTCTTTTTGTGATAAAATATACTTCAAACTCTTGTGATCAGTATAAATCTCAAATTTTTTACCATAAAGATAGTGTCTAAATATTTTTAGATCAAACATTACAACTGATAACTCAAGAATATGAGTGGAATAGTTTTTCTCATGAATTTTTAGCTGTCGTGATGCATAGGCAGTAACTCTATCATTTTTCATAAGGACACAACCATGTCCTTTCTTTAAAGCATCACTATAAATAACAAACTCATTGTTCCCTGATGGTAGAGTCAAGATAGGTTAATTGAATAATCTTCTCTTTAGTTCTTAAAAACATTATTCACTCACATTTTTCCAAAAAAATTTAACCCCTTTATGTGTGAGCTTGGTTAATGGGTTTACCAATTGTGCAAAATTCTGGACGAAACGTCAATAATAACCTGCTAAACCAATAATACTGTGCACCCCAGTTATACTCGTCAGTGTTGGCCATTCTTGGATTGACTTGGTCTTTGAAGGATCAAAATATATTACATACTTAGAGACAATATGGCTAAGAAAAGAAATATCCTGAAGCCATATTTCACACTTGATAAACATCTCATATAATTCATTTCTTCTGATGGTTTTCAGAATAGTGCACAAGTGATTTTCATGATCTTCATATCTTTTTGTGTATACCAAGATATCATCAATAAATACCACTATAAAGTCATCAGGATATTCCTTGAAAACTCAATTCATTAGATCCATGAAGACAGAGGGTGCATTAGTCAATCCAAAAGGCATTACTGTAAACTCGTAATGCCCATACATAGTATGAAATGTTGTTTTTAGAATGTCCTCCTTCTTCACACAAAACTAATGATATCTAGATATAAGGTCGATCATTGAAATATATTATTCTTCATGATGTTGGTCGAACAAATCATCAATGTGTGGTAGGGGATACTTGTTCTTTATTGTTATAACATTGATCTCCCTGTATTCAATGCACAACCTCATAGATCCATCTTTCTTCTTAACAAAAAGGACTAGGGATCCCCATGGAGAAACACTAGGGTGAATAAATACCTTGTTACTAAATTCCTCTAGTTGTTTCTTTAGTTCATCTAATTATATAGTGTCCATTCTATAAGGGGTATTCCATATGGGCCTTGAACCAGGAATTAAATCAATGGAAAACTCAATTTCTCATTCTGGAGGATATCCATGTAAATCCTCTGGAAACACATCAATATATTCTTGCACAATAGGTATGACCTCTATTAAAACATTATTTTCCTCACCCATAGTTATTTCATTCTCTTCATACCTAATAATTAAATTTAGTAGAGAAACTGGGGGTAGATCTAGATAAGAATCAGGTGGTGTTGTTTCTGCTCTAAAGATAAGGTACTCTTTATCTTCATCGAAATTGTAACCTCGTTCTTCATATGATAAATGTTTTCACCATGGTCCAAAATCCAATTTATTCAGAGGATTATATCAAATTCAATCATGGGTATTATGGTGATATTAGCTGATAAAGAACATTTCTATACCCAAATGGGAACTGATTCACAAAAATTTGTTGTGATGATACTTCCCTTATGTGTTTTGACTGAAAACTCCCTTGTTAAGTCAAATTGAAAATATATAATTTTCTTAGAAAACTGGGAAGATATGAAACAATGTGATGATCCAGAATCAAATAAAGCATTGGCTAAACTTGAGGAAACCATTACCTTACCTGCCACCATGTCTTTCAGTGCTTCAACCTCAGCAGTAGTGATTTCATAAGCTTGGCCTTTCTCTATTGGCCTTTTCTGAGGTAAGTTCACTTTGTGCTTAGGAAATTCATTTGCATAATGCATATTTTCTCTATAATTATAGAATTCAACATTGAAATCCCCTTTCATCGCCTTGTAATAATGAGCATGGTGTCCTTTTTCACCACACTTGTAACAGACTCGTATTCCCATCATGCATGTATTGCGGTGTTTCTTCCCACATTTACCGCAGGATGGATATTCAACTTTTCCCTTCTTCCCTTTATTTACATTTCCAGAGTATTCAGTAGTTATATTTTTCTCTTTATTTGCTTTAATGTCATAAGACATAGATAATTCCTTTTTTTCTTGATAGCACATGAGAAAATATCTTCGTTTGATGAGAATGATTATGAGACTAATGCTCGATGGAGAAATGGTTTTGACCCATCAAAAAATCGATCACTCTTACTCCTTGGGTTACATAAATAATCTGCTTCATGCCTTGCTAACTTGGTAAAGTTAGCCTCATTCTTTATGACATTCTCATCCTTCTTTTTCCTCAGACTCAGAAATTGTCTTTCCATATCCATTCGATGGTCATGAAGAAAGTATTTTTTTAAGAAAATATCTTTAAACTCCCTCTATTCCATGTTCTATACTTCTTCATTATCCTTTGTGATTTGTATTAATTACCACCATTGATCTTCATCTCCCGAGAGGCAATAAATTGCCATGAAAACGTTTTCCCTTTCGCTACTCCCCAAAGCATGAAATATTTTCCCTAAGGAACGTATCCATTACTCAACTACCAATAGATTTTTACACCCATTGAATGTTGGTGGTTGTTTCCTCATGAAGAGGTCTAACATTAATCCTTTGCGATGTGGAATAGGGTGCTCCATATGGGTAAGGTTATTATTCATAACCTGAGTGAGTTGTCCCAGTATGGTGATAAGCTCATCAGCACCAGTTGAATTACCAGTTCCACTATAATTATCTTGATTATAAGGGCAGTCCCTATATAGATTATGTGCGTTTATAAGGTTCTCATTCCGTCCACTAGGCACCATTTCTAAACTATGTCATTCACTACATTAGTTTATGAATCGTAATACATAATTCCAAACATGTAAAATACTTATCTTAAAATGTAAAATTTATGGATATAATACATAATCATAAAAATGTTTTCATTGAAGAGGTATATAATCATACATCCTTTATAATGGGTTGTAAACAAAATGTGAATTATCCTAAGCATATCCACCAAGAGTGTTGTAACAAAGAGTGCACTAAGTCCCGTTTTCGCGCACCAGTTCTTGTTCGATTCTAGCTCAAAGCGGTGTTTTCGGGTTTTACCACTAGGTACATCTGTGCCAGAGCCACCTCTACCTGCTCATATCCAAGCAGGGATGTATTTCTTGGAAATATCACAAAATCTATACATTACCAAAATTCTAGGAAGTTCTTCTATACTAATCCTCAAAGACTATTTTAGTGTAATGTTCTCTAATCAGTGTTTTTATAAATCTAACTTCCAAGGTTTGTACTAAAATTTCTAGGATACCAACTGTAATGCCCTGACCCTAGTTAAACATAGTCGTTGCATTATTACATAAAACTGGCATGATCTCAAGGGATCAAATCCTGAAATACCGATTGGTTTAGTAGCCTTGGAAGTAATAGATACATTCGTAAGTTTTACATTACATTATAAAATGAAAATCAACAACAACATTGTCTCCATTGAGCACATTTATATCACTTAGACTATCCCTGCAGTTTAGTCATAAAATAATTTTTTGCTTCCTGGGAAAAATAAAACATATAAAGGGGAGAGATCATATGCTCAGTAAGGATAACAATATAGTGGAAACTTTCATAAATAGACATAAACATTTAAGGAAATTTATAAGACTAAAACATAAGCCTTTTAAACATTAACATATACATAATATGGCCAATATATATCAAATAATTCCATTTAATTAATCACTTGGATATTCTGCAAGTCGAATAATAACATGAAATATCAATAGCCAATTTCATAATGATGGAATACATAATGCCAGACGTCATAACCACATAGTCATGCCCTTGTGCCAAGACTACAAATAAGATTTTTACAAGGCCTTGTGCCAAGACACTTGTTTGTCTCATGAGACCCAACGATGCATCAAGGAGTTATAGTGGGCTCCACCCATCACTTACTATGTCTAATGCATTCCTTGTATGAAAAGGTTTGAACATAACATAAACATTCATATTAAAACTAACATACGAAATGCCAATACATTATCCATAAACCATGAATGGTGTAAAAATAACACATCCAAAGTCTATCATATCAAAAAACCTTCAATAGAACATGGAAGTTTTGTTTCATAACAAATCAACTTCAAACAAGTTTAAAATCCATTAATGGATGTTGACATAGATGAAATCATAACTTTTTGATAGAAATATCTCTTTCTATTTTGAAATCATTTAGAAAACATGTAATTATGAAATAAAATATTTATTCTGAAAATACTCTTATAATATTTTAAGGTATTCTTATAAGATTTTATAACTGCGGAAAATAGTCGTACTTGGCGAATAAGTTAAAAAACATTCTTTCATTATTTTTGTTGAAAAGGCCGTAAAGGACCTTGTTTGGAAAATGACAGAAAGATTACTTTATAAACATTTTATAAAAATTAAAACAAGGGTAGAAATGACTTTAACCCATATTATTTGAAATAGTAAAAATGTTTTGAAAATTATTTTTAAGAAACATAGATGAGGATGATATAGAGGTCATAGTAGATACACGCGTATAAACAACCTCAGAAAATGAGGAAATTGTGGAATTAAACTTTACCTTGCAGTTTTCCTTAGTTGATGGTATTTTAACCTCATGCATAATAGTTAAAACATTGTTATTGAACTATACAGGAACTATATACATAAATATGATATCATATATTATCCTCTAATATTTATTTGTTAATAATATTTCATTTTTATCATCGTTTCAGGTGTTAACTGATTCGTTTTCCATTATATGATTGGTTACGTAAGCCTTGTTTTTTATGAATATGATCTGATTTATTCATATACTGAATTATATTATGTTCATAAAAATTATTTTTAATCATAAAAAAGAAAATTATTCTTGAATTATTATGATGGGGAATGAATCTCATCGTGTTCATGGAGACGGTAATCCGTACGTACGCAGGAGCGACAATATCAATACATTAATGGTAAAATCATATGTAATTGGATAGTATATCATATATTCAGAATCATTAACATGTTATGTTTATTATTTACATCAGTTATACTTATTATTATACCCATCCAAATAATTATGTGTCTGAATAACAAACTACACCATGACGTGGAGACGGTAAGCCGTATGTGCGCACGTATGGTGACTTTGTCATTTATAGGATGGATAATATAACAAATATGGTTGTATCATATTTATAATAACATCATATAATGTAGAAGTTACTAGAGTTATTATTTTGGTACAGAAACAATAATGAAAGAGGAAGTGGAACAAGAAAAGAACTTGAAAGGGGGTGGTGAAATTATTACCTCTTCTTCGGGGGTTCTCTTTAGAGTTGATCAAAAGGGATCCATAGGTTAGATTTATCATCAAAGTAAGGACTCTAGTTTGATGTGATGGATGTTTTTAGGATATTTGTGCAGTGTTAGGCTGATCCAAATGGATTTGGAGGTGTGAAATTAAGATAAGGGGAAGTACCCTTTTAAAAGAGATGTGAGTGTCACTTTAGGAAAAGCTTGACTTATTATTTTATAATAAAATAATTTTGGGTTTCTAATGTCTCAAAAATGATTTTTTTTCGAGGATAAGGTGGGGAGGGGTCTAAATTATTTCAACCAATAGGTTTTATATAGGTTTTGGTCACCATATTAACCTTATCTTTTAGATTTAACTCTTAGTTAAATAGTTTGACATTTACCATGTCTCATTGTATTTTTATATTATATGGTTAATAAACTTACTATAAAATGACAAGGGAACCCCATGTGGTTAATTATTAATATATATAACCTTATCTAAGTCCTTTGGCCGAACTTTAGATTTTTATGAATATTATATCAATTAATAATATAGAATTTGTTTTGAAAACTCAAATATGTCAATTTGGACACTATTTAGTATTTTTTTAAAGGACATAAAAACATTATAACTTCGAATAAAATGAATTCAATCAATATCAACATGTCATATTAACCTATAAAATTAGTGTAATTCATCAAAAGTCTCAATTTACATTTATTTTGATATTTATAATATCCATTATTTTAATACTTTATTAATCAAGTAATTACTGCATCATCATTGTGTCATAAATAAATTAAAATATTTAATGTCTAAAAATTATAAATAAAATATCATTATGTAGGAAATCATTTTATAATTCTAATAAATATTTATAGTTGAATTTATCTTTTGTATAACACTATATTAAAAATGGATTAGTTATCAAACGTTGAATTTAACGCTTTTAACTATTCTTTAAATAAAATAATAATAAATGTCCTAATCTAATAAAAGTTGACCAAAAGGATAATATTTTATTCCTAAGGTTGTTTTTGGTCGAATTAAACTTATCCAATAGAATTAGGACATGTGTTAGGGTAATTTTAATATCATTTTTACCCTTAATTACCCTATTTGTTTTTAACTGTGGTAAATAAAATTCAGAGGTTACTATTCAAAAAAATTATTTTCAACTTATTGATCTACATTTTACTTACTGATGTCAATTTTGTCTCTTTTACTTTTTAAATTCAACCCACATAAGTGGTAAAATTATGTTTTATGCCGATTTGTAAATGCTCCTAGAAGGTTGGTAAAAGACGGTAGAAAGTTCAATAAAAAATTTTACATCTAAACTTATTATAAAATGAATCCAATTAATTACATTGAACATATATAGGTATTATGTATCTATTTTGACATAAAATAAAATAAAATAAAATTACTAATTATTTAAATAAAAAGTTGATTTTAAATAATAACGCAGTGTTTTTCACTATTAATCAAAAATTGAAAGTTCTCAGAGAATACCAAAAAATCACCCTAAGCTAATTTTGATATTCCAAATCCAAAAATTAATTTCCTTTGGAAAATTAAAATATATAAAATTTCAAAAAGTGGGTCTTACTATTCATAACGACTAGTTTCATTGGTCGTGGTGTGTTAAAACTCCAAGTTGCGTACAACACAAGCTACTACATTATTCAATGGGAAACATACCATGGAATCATGGGGTGTTACATGAGAAATGATGTTAGTCAACATAATATGGTCCTAACTTCATCAATAATGGAAAATGAAATTCAGATCCTTATAGATGATTCTTTTGGCATTGTAGGGTAACATCATTAGCATTAAAACATAAAGAAAATATGAGTGGTCTGATCTATCTTTCCTACAGTTACACTGTGAAAAGTGGGAATGAAAGGAGGGATGAGTGTGAAGGAGATTTGTCATATACACCAAGAAGAATAACACAGAAGGACTACTCTTACCTACCATGACCAGTGAGTACCTTATCATCCTTTAAGCGGGATAGCAGGGTGATTCTGGCATTCAAAAAAGACAGCTTGATCAAGTAGAATTTTCTAGTGTAGCTTTCACTGGACCAGATGAGGAGTCGGGAGGAAGGTGATTATCTTTTCAGGCGGAAGAAATCTGCTTCTGAATAGGAATCGACTATGTAAAATGGGGACTCTTGTGTGGTATGTGGAGATGATTATGGATATTATGATATGTAGTCATGTGCTAGTCTATTTTTTCTATGGTTGTACTACATGTTCTTGTTTTGTGAGTGTTTAATGTCATGATCTGGTGCGGTTTAACTGTTGTGCGGTTTTTCAATTTTCCTAAAAGTTTTTGGAAATAAAAAATATAATTTTAATTCAGTCGACTATAGGATAACCAAATAAAGATTGTAATATCTCTATGGATCCTCCTAATAATTTTGTAGAGACTAATGTAAGAGAGAACTATACTGAGTAGTGAAATATATTTCATGATTTAGTTGATGATGTAAATAAATATATGTATTGAAGGTGATTGAAAAATTCAAAACTTTTTTTCTACTAAATTTATACTATATCAAATGCCTATGTGGAATTGAAAATATGGTCATCACCATGATTTTATAATTTTTTATGAAATATTTATTGATATTATGATCCTTGAGTATTTTTACGATATGAAAAAGTTGTTAACAGGCTTGGTTTGAATTATACAAAAAAACAAGCTTTTCCCAATGATTTTTTACTTTATTAGGGAGAGTATTCAAGTTGACAGGAGTGAAAAAAATGTTCTTCTTTTATATGGAAGTCAATGGGTAATGTTATAAGTAGGAATCAACATACTACTATTATGAAGCATAAAATGAACACACCTATAAAGTTTTTTCATTACTTCCCTCACAAATCAAGATTACAAGATTATTCATGTAATCAAAAACCACTGATCACATGAAGTTGAATTATATAGATAATAAAAATGATAGATTAATGAGACATGCCAGATATTTAAAATCATGTAATACATTTAATTCATTACATCCATATTTCTTATCTAATCCTAGGAATGTGTTATTTGGATTGTTTGCTGATGGATTCAATAGATTTGGGACTTTGGGTACCAGTTATATATTTTGTCTAGTTGTTTTGATCCTTTACAATATACCTCGACGACTATATAAGAAAAAATGTACTTTATAATCTTTATGATTATTCCTAGAAAAAAAGTGTGGAAATGTTATTGATGTATACATGCAACAACTAACTGATGAATTATAGGAGTTATTGTTCAATAATGTTGAGAAGTATTATGCATCTTCTAGAACAATTTGGAAAAGCGTGATGCTCTAATATGGACCATTAGTGACTTCTATAAACTTGGGAACTTATCTAGTTGGAACACTTATTTAGGTTTGGATTTTCCTCTTTATAACATTGATTTCGGAGCCTGAATAACTACGTTAAAGTAAATAGAGGAACATCTTGTTTCATCATATATTTCTTGATTCACCTCATAGATTTTAGTTGAACAGGTAAAAATTCAAGGGGTCAATTGATTGTATACCACCTCTAATTTTTTTGATTGTTCATGAAATATTTGCATAACTAGTAAATATTGATGGAGAATTTGGGAAGGTGTATCAGGTAATAACCCAATGCTTTTCAAATGGAATTCCCTTCTTATAATTAAGTCTTATGGTATAATCAAATAATATTACTTATTGAACACAATAAAAACCTTGTAAATTAAGAAAGAGTGAAAAATGGGTATCTCTAGATGTTAAGGAACACATTCCAAAGGAATAGTAACTTGACCTTTGGAATTGTAATTTGACCCTTACAAATAGTAAACCGGCCAATGTTATAGTAAACAAACAATTGAAAATATAAATAATTTTTTTCCATTTTATAGGTGACATTATTGTATAATAATATCATAGTATTAGTAAATAATTTTTTTACAAATTATTAATAAAGTGTTGGTATTTTTGTATGTCATGTATATTTATTTATAATTTTATGATTAATTTAATAAATTAAAAGAAAATTTATTTTCATAAAATGTATTCATAATGAATTATTTATTATGTCTTATGAATACAAGGTAATTTTATGTGACCTTAATTAATTTTTTATATTGTTAAAAAATAGTTTTAATTTTAAACTTTCTATATTTCAAGTGAATTAGGATTTTAAATAATAATTACGTTTTTCATATTTATAAAATTATTTTTGGAAAATTTATTTTATTTTCTAATTCTACAGGCCGAAAAAATGGTTAGGGTGAATTTTTGGGATTTTTGAGAAATGCTTGTTTTTTGTGAATAGTTAATTTTCATTATTTTACAAATAAATGAATTTATGCATCATAGTTGAGTCATCAATGATGTTATGATGATGTAAGCCCAATTGGTTCGAACTCACATCATTATTTTATAGTTTTTGGTCTCTATAATCAACTCTATTCTTAGTCTTGAAAAAAAATACTAAACTAATTATTATAATTATGGGAAACCCCTCCTCTCATCCACTATAAAAACCACACTCACCTATCTTTTATTAACTACTCTAAAGCCTTGTGACTAATCCAAATTATGTTTAAATAACTTACCAATTTCATCTCCCATGTCAAGACACCTTTGGTTTCTTCAACAGACCAAATCCTCTCCCCTAAAGTGGTTATCAAGGAAGACATATTCAAGATGTAAATTCCTCTTTTACTTTCATTTATTTTCCTTTACATGTTACATTTATATCGTCAACTCCTTTCATTAAAATTTTATGATAACTCCAATAACTTTCATTTACTTTAATTTTTTTATGTTAATGTAATATTTCATCATTATATCTCCTTTATTCTCCTTTTATACCAGAAATGAAACCCTCATCTGAGATGTGTCAATTTATCACATTCAAGGATGATGAGTTCTCAATTTATTTTACCATCTTCAATTCCAGACATGATACCATTTTTATGGTTGAAAAAAATTTATAATATATGTATTATTCCTTATTTATATTTCTAAAATCTTTTTTAGACATGATATTAATTTACAATGAAAAATGAGTGCATTGTGATCAAAACCACAAATTAACCAAAATATTTACCATTAATGATTTATATAACGAGTCATCTTCACTCCAAATAACCAAATTAATTTTATGACCATTAAATATTCTAGATGTTAAATAATAACATATAACTCCAATTCTTTAAAACCATTCAAATCGTACATGTTTATCTTTACAAGTATATTAGTGAACCATTCATGAAAACCATGAAAACAAATGCTCCCATACAATGAAATTGATCCACTTAACCCATCAAAAAGGACATGAATGACTTTTATAAGGCTATAAATACTCAATTACATGTATAATAGTTTCTGGAAATATTAATTAGTGAATTTAATTTTGTTATATAGGAAAATAAAATCAATGGAAGAACCCCTTCGTACTTATGTTAAGGGATTCTACCCGAACCTCCATTATTCCATTGGTTGCTCTAGATTTCTTTTTACCCAATTGAAGTTATCTATTATTTTTATGCAAATATTCTAAATTATATTTATTTTCTCTAATATTATGTATCATGATCCATTCATTATTCTCTTTCCGGGATATACATGTTTTTAAATGACTCCCTACACAATATTTCCCAATAACAAGTCATGTTTCAAGGGATCTTTATGAATTCCGATCCATTTTCAAGTACACTATATAATCTGTTTTGAGCCACCATTATATTTTTAAAACCAATATTTTATTATGGAAGCCTTATTTGTTAACCTCTAGTTATATATATATATATATATGTTTATTCCCTTTATTTTTTAAATGCCCTTTGATATTTTCTTTTAACCGATCTAAAATGTTTTAATTCTAAAGTTTCTTAATTACTATTTTTACATGCTTTTACTTGATGTTGACATAAAATTTCATGATATATGATCATTCTACCCTACTATTTTCCTTTAATGATCTAATTCCTTTCCTTCATGTACATTTTTATGATGCTCCCATTTGTTATGTTTTATAACATGATTATGATACTCAATTCTTACATTGGGTAACCCTTATGTTTATGTATGATTGATTATGTCTAATTCTCAATGTGGAAAAGATAATCATGAATATTTTAGGATGGTTTAACCCAGTTATTTATCTAATGCATTGGGTTATGTTGACACTCATGATATGTTATGTGCAATGGTCTTGGCGGTTAGCCTTGAATCGTGCTACCATGTGCAATGGTCTTGGTGTTCAACCATGACTTGTTTTGAAATATGTAAAATGAGCCTTAACTAATACTAAAGTCATATTTTATGTTTCTAAAACACTACTATTAAACCATTTTTATATGATCCCATGTTTATATTTTATGATTCCATATGTTCCATGCCTTTTTATATCATTATGTCATGTCTTCTAAACCATGTGTTGAATCATTATTCTTATGTTTATTCCCTTACTAGTCTTTTTAGCTAATCCCTCGGAACATGTTATTCCAAAGTTATCCAATTATGATGTATGAGAAAAATGTATGTTAGAATCTATGTATGATGATTAAATAATGAAATGTTTGATTTATTCCCATGTTTTCAGTTTCATGTACCTAGTCTTCCAAGACACTATAATTAATGATTTTTGTCATGTAGTATGATTCTTTATTATAATTAAAATCATGTATTTATATGTATAAATGCTAGGGTATTTATAGTTGGTATCAGATGAAGGTCCATTTATTTTTTGTGATTAGAAATATAGCACATTAGTAAGAAACATAGGGATGAGACTGAGTATAACAAACCATATCTAAATTTTGGTAAATATAGAGTAAGTGGTTTATCAAGAAAATACAAACCTATCTAGATAAAAAAAATTGGATGTCGCTATGGAACATATGTATCTATACTAAAACCTGAAAACACCACATTTATCTAGACTCAAATGTGAATTGGTGCATGACAACGAACCATGTAACATTATCAGTTTGACACCCTTGGGGAATATTCTTTGGTAAATTCATTAGAATAAAATGAACCATTATTAAGGTAACAAAAAAATAATCTCAAAATAATAAATGTGGGGAAAAAGATCATGGTTATCCTAGATTGAAACCTAGGGAATCACAAGTTAAGATATACTTTTCCTTTAGGAGAATATCATTTATATTGAAAGATTCCATTTTATTATTTCTGACTAAGTATTCATTCCCCCTAATTGAAGTTTATTTTTTTATGTTAATGGTGGGAAATATAAGAACATGTGCCAACAATCAGTGTGATGGGAAATGTGATGAATTCCCTAATGATATGCGGGATATGATGTGATTGGGAGCTCAAAACATTATGATAGTACTTGTTCAGCTAGATCATGTTAACAATAATAACATGAATCAAGTGAAACACCCTCCTCCTCCATGGAAAGAGCATGTTTCCATAGAATTATTCATGAAACAAATGCCTACCATGTTTATTGGATCTTCTGATCCCCTCCTCATGGAATAGTGTATTAACTTTATTGAAAAGATATGATCTATCCTCTTGGGCTTAGAAGAAGTGAATGTCATGCTGGAAGTCTATCATTTTGATGGGGAATCTGATAAATGGTGGAACTTGATCTATAGTATGAAGTCCTAGGAGGAAATTGGTTCCATGGATTGGGAGGAATTCACAAAAAATATTTTCAAAAAATATTTTTCCCAAACCCTCCATCTCAATATGGAAAGACAGTTTCTCATACATAACTAGAAGGAATGTGATTCCATCATGGAAAATGATGAAAACATCACAAGTCTTGCAAGATACAGCAGTAGATCTATCATAAACACTGAATGCATAGTGGTTCACTTCCTTAGAGATCCAAAGATGAGTCTATGAAAAGTGTTTCCAATTCGCAAATTTGACAGTTATGAGGAGGTTTTCTATTGTTACCTCAAGGATTAAATGTAGATCAGAGACTCTAAATGGTCTTGTAGGACTAGAGACAATAAGTGGAAGATGGAGTCTAATGTTGGTAGTGCAAAAAATAAATCCCATGATGGAATGGGGATCGAACATCCCACATGGCAAAATTTTGGGAAGAAGCATCCTGGGAACTATCTAAAGGGAACAAGGAATTTCAGGAAATGAGGAAGAACGGGACATCTAGATTAGAACTACCAATGAGATATGAATAATTATACTAATGTGTAAGAATAAAGGTTGGTTCATATCAAGGGTCATCTAGTAATGTTGTGTTTCAAGTACAGCTAACAAGTTCATTATGTGAACAATTTCACTAAGACAATGTTTGTCGAAGTAAATCAACAACAACCTCCAAGTCATCATGGAATGGATTATTATTTCACTAAAACTAAGGTGGATTATGGAAACAATGTGGTGTTAGGTATACTAGTTAATCATTCTATAATAGAGTAAATACTATTTTATTTGAGTGCTACCCATTCATTCATATCTTGCATGTTTAGAAAAACTATTCAAACACCACATTAAAATTTAGAGATTGAGTTTTCTATGAGAACAAAAATTGGGGAAATTAATTCATCTAAATTATATAAATCCTCCCAAGTTAATTTTTTTGTACTGAACCTCCCATCAAATCTCACCATACTTTTTTTAGTGGTGTTTGATGTTATCTTGGTCATGGATTGGATATATTTATACATGGACAACATCAACTCTTGGGAAAGGGAAACCTTTATTCACATCCCAAAGCATCCTACAATTATTTATAAGTGTAAGAAAGAAGATTAATCTCCTTTAAAATCATTATATCAAGTGTGGATATTAATTCCTTACTATCAAGCATGCCTAGCTCAAATGGTTGAGAAAAAGGAGAGAATCATACTCGAAGACATGACCATTATAAGGGACTAAACTAATGTATTTCCTTAATAATTTACTTATCTTACTCATGATAAAGTGGTTGAGTTATCAATTGAACCTATTCATAGATCTCCACATATATCAAGGAAACCTTATAGAATTGAAACCATAGAGTTGGAGGAATTAATGAAATAGTTATTAGAGAATATGTAGAAGGGTTTTATATGCTCGAGTGCTTCATTGGGGGGTGTGCTGGTCCTCTTTTTCAAGAAGAAGGATGGATCAATGTGATACTGGATTTTTTATATTCAACTCAATAAAATCAGGATAAAGGGAAATTATCCCGTTCCTCATATAGATGAATTTTTTTATTAGCTTGGCAGGGCCAGTTATTTCTCTACGGTGGACCTTTTGTCAGGATATCACCAATTAAAGTTGAGGAAGGAAGATATTCCCAAGTCTACCTTTCGAACAAGGTATGGACACTATGGGTTCATTGTGATGCCATTTGGACTCACTAATGCTACATAAATTTTCATGCATCTAATGAATAGAGTCTTTAGGTATTACATCAACAAATTTTTGATAGTTTTTATTGATGATATTATGATATACTCCAAGAGAAAGGAGGAATATGAGGAGCATTTTAATATTGTGCTACAAAAATTACGATGGAAGAAAATATTTTTAATTCATAGTAAATGTGAGTTATTGATGGAGGAAGTATCAATATTCAGGTATGTTATCACCAGTAAAGGGATATCTGTAGACCCTTCCATGAAAAAGGAAATCCAAGTGTGGCCCTGGAAAACATATGTATGATAGATCCGTAGCTTTATGGGTTTATGTGGGTATTATCGATGATTTGTGAAGAATATCTAATTATTTTCAAACCCAATGACCATGATGACACAGAAGGGAGTGAAGTTCATCTAGAGTCAAGAATTTTAGTAAAGCATTAAGGATCTCAAAAAGAGACTTATTATTATACTAGTACTCACAGTCCTGAAAAGTGGAGAAAAATTTATGGTGTACAACGATGAATCAAAGATGGGATTAGGATGTTTGCTGAATAAAATTAATAAAGTGATATCCTATGCCTCAAGGTTTTTCAAATTTATGGTAAAAACTATCCCATGCATGATTTTGATTTGGTAATTGATATCTTTACATCAAAAATCTGGTGGCATAATATCTACGCGGAGAAGTGTGATATATATACGGAAGACAATATTCTAAAATATATATTCAAATCTAAAGAGCTTAATATGTGCCAAATAATATGGTTAGATCTCATCATGGATTATGAATTCTCAATCCACTACTATCCTAGTAAGAAAAATAAGTTAACTGATTCTCTTTGTAGAAAGGATCCTATATCTTTATCAATGATGAGATTTGGGAAGGATCCAATCTTCTTGGATTTGTAGAGGATGGATATGGGAATCATTTAGGGAATAATGTCATCAATCCTTTTCCAAATGGTTTCTCAACCACCCCTTAAAAAAATAATAAGAGATTCTCAAAGAAAATATTCATAAATTATAAAAAGGGTGGAAGCTATTAGAAGGAATTCCACTGAGTTCAAGATCGAAGAGGATGGAGACATGATATTTGGGTCACGACTATGTGTACCATCTGATCCAGTGATAAATAAGGGTCTTGTGAATGATGCACATTTCTCAACCTTCTCTATTCACCAAGGGAGAAAAAAGATGTATTGAGATCTTTGAGAGAACTTTTGGTGGGGCAATATGAAGAAAGAGATTGCTGAATATATATCAAAGTGTATTGTATGTAAAAACGTGAAGGTTGAAAGAAAAAAGTATAAGGGGATGATGAAAACACTACCCATACCAACATGGAAGTGTGAGAACATTACCATAGAAGTTTTCACTAGACATTCAGGGACAACCATAGGAAATAATTCTATAGGGTCATTGTGGATTGTCTTACCAAGACAGCTCATTTTATTATAATTTTAGAGGACTTATCAATGGATCAACTTGCTTTAATATATATCAATGATGTGGTAAGGTTTAATGAGGTACTATTATCTATCTGATCGAGATCCATGATTAACCTAGATTTTCTGGAAAAGTATCCAACATGCTCTATGCACTGAGTTGAACTTCAACACATCCTATCATCCTCAAACCGATGTCCAATTGGAGTGAACTATTCAGAAAGTAGAAGATATGTTGAGAGCATGTTCTATGGACATAAAAAAAGGGTAAGACAAGCATCCTCCATTGGTCAAATTGTCTTACAATAATATTTTCCACTCTAGCATTTGAATGGCACCATATGAAGCCCTTTAAGGAAAAATGTGTAGTACACAGACTTGTAGGGATGACATCGGTGTCCGTAAGCTTCTAGGACCAAAAATGGCTGAATAAATAGTAGAGAAGGTGAAAACCATTCAGAAGAACACCAAGGAAGACCAAATTAGACAAAAGAGTTATGAATACAATCATATATGGGACCCAGATTTCAAACATGGAGACATGGTATTCTCCACATATCTCGGTGGAAGAAGGTCATGAGATTTGGGAAAAAAGGAAAGCTATGTCCTAGGTACATCGACCTATTAGAGATTTTTGATCGTGTTAGAGTTGTGGCCTATTGACTAGAATTTCCACCTACCATATCTAAAGTACACGATTTATTCCTTGTATCCCTCTTAAGTATGTATATACCAGATCCATCACATGTACTCTCTTCAATGGTGGTGTAGTTGGAGAATGATCTTTTTATGAGGACCAACTAGTGATGATCTGGGATCATAGAGATAATGTTCTACTGAATAAAACTACTTACTTGGTCAAAGTACTATGGAGGAACCATAATAATGAATACGAAATATAGGAACAAGATGAAGCAAGGAAGGAAAAGTACACACACCTGTTTATGACATAGAATGAAAAATAAAATTTCGAAGGTGAAATTTCATAAGGGGGGAAGAATATAATGAACCAATGTATTATCAACGCTATTCCCTTCTTATAATTATGTCTTATGGTATAATACCATAATATTATTTATAGAACACAATAAAATCCTTATAAATTAAGAGTTTATGAAATAAAAGGTATCTCTTGAAGTTAAGGAACATATACATAAGGAATAGTAACTTGACCATTATAATAGTAATTTGACCCTTTTGAATAGTAAACCAACCAAAGTAATAGAAACCTCACCAAAAAAGGTATAAATAAAATTTACCCATTTTATAAGGGACAATATGGTATAATTATATCATATTATATGTAAATGAAGATATGAATAATTATTAACAAAGTGTTTTCATTTTTCTAAGTAATGTATATTTAGTTACAATTTTAGGAATAAATCAATGAATTAAATGATTTTTTTTTCATAAAATGTATTCATGAATTATTATATTTATGTTTTATGAATATAAGAAAAATTTATGAGTCCATAATTAATTTTTCAAAGTGTTAAAAATGAATTTTGTTTTAAAAAAAATTATTTTTTAAATAAATTAATATTTTAATTAAAAATTAAATATCTTATATTTAGATAATTATTTTTGAGAAACGGAGTTCATTTTTGAATTATACATTCTGAAAAATGGTTAGGGTGAAATGTTTGGATTTTTTTGGAAATACTTGTTTTTTGGTGAATAGTTAATATTTGTTATTTAACAAATAAATGAATTTCTATGTCATGGATGAGTCATAGATGATGTTATGATGATGTAATCCCAATTGGTTTGAAGTCATAGGATCATGTTACTAGTTTTGGTCACATGAATTATGATAGTTCATAGTCTTGAGAAAAGATATTAAACTACTTATTAAAATAATTGGAAAGCCCGCCTCTCCTTCACTATAAAACCAACCCTCACCCCCTTCTCTCTTCACTCATCTCATGCCCTGTGCCTTGTAAAAATTCTATCCAAATATCTTCCGAAGCTCCCCACAATGTCTAAAATCCCTTCATCTCTTCAAAATACCAAATCTTCTCTCCTAAATATGTTCCCAAGGAAAATATTTTCTAGAGGTAAATTCCACTTTTCATTTCTTTTATTTTCCTTTTAATTTTCCTTTCCTATCCCCACCCCCTTTTAACTAAATGTTATGATGAACCCATTACCTTAAATATACTGAAATTTAGTTATCATAATTTATTAATTTGTCATCATCTATCATTTACCATCCTTTTATACTACAAATGAATACATCATCTGAGATGTACCAATTTATCACATTCATGGATGTCAGGTTTTCAATTTCGTTTTCCATCTTAGATTATGGTCATGAAACCATTTTTAAGATTATAACAGAATATAATAAATTTATTATGTCTTTTTTAAGGTTATATAATCTCTTTCACACTTGATATTAATTTATAAATCAAAATGAGCGTGTTGTGATCAAAAACCACCAATTAACCAAAACGATTATCATTAATGTTTTATATAATGAGTCATCTTCACTACAAATAAAAAAATGAATTTTATAACCATTTAATTTTTTTTATGTATAATAATAAAATATAACTCACATTCTGGACTACCATTCTCATCTTACATGTTTATCCTTAAATGTGTATTAGTAAACCAATCATGAAAACCAAGGAAACAAATGCTCCCAAACAACGAACTTGAACCTATTAACCCATCAAAAAGGTCATTAATGAACCTAATAAGGCTATAATAAAACAATTAATCATATAATATGTTCTGAATATATTAATTACTAATTTAAATTTGGTTATCCAGGACATTAAGATTATGGGAGGAACACCTTCTTACTTAAGGTAAGGGATTTTTCCGAACCTCCATTATTCCTTCGGGTTTCTCTATTTTTCTGTTTACCCAAATGAATTTACCCATTATTTTTATTAAAATGTTATAAATTATATGAATATTCTCCAAAAACACGTATAAAGATCCATTCATCATTCTCTTTCAGGGATATACTTGTCTATAATTTATTCCCTCCTCAATTCTTCCTGATAAGATAACTCATTTTAAGGGAACATCCCAAATTCATAACCATTTTCAATTACACTATATAATCTATTTTTGAGCCATGATTATTTTTATAAAACCACTATTTTATTATGAAAACCTAATTTTTTCCCTACTGGTTTTATATAAAATATTACTCCCTTTTATGTTTTAAACGACCTATGATATTTTCCATTAACTGCACTAAAATGTTCAAATTCTAATGTTTCTCAATAACTCTTTTTACATGTTATTACTTCATGTTGACATAAATTATCATGATATATGACTATAATACCTTATTATTGTCCATTCATGATCTAATTCATTTACATCATGGACATTATGATGATACTCCCATTTTTTATGTTTTATGACATGATTATGTTACCCAATTCTTACCATGGGTAAGCCTTATATTTATGTATGATTGATTATGTATGATTCTATATGTGGAAAGAATAATCATGACCATGTTATAATGGGTTCACCCAGATAAATCTCTAGTGCATTTGGAAATGTTGACTATCATGAGAAGTTATGGGAAACGGTCTTAGAGGATAGCCTTGACTCGTGCTACCATGTGCAACAGTCTTGGTGGTTAACCTGGAATGGAGCTCCTCTATGTGCTAAGATCCATGGATTGTTCTAAATTCATGTTATATGTTTCTTACATATTAATTTGAATCCATGGTTTATCCCATGTTTATATGTTAGTATTCCATATGTTTTGTGCCTTTTTATATCATTATGTCATGCCTTCTTAACCATTTGTTAAAGCTGTATTATTATGCCTATTCTCTTGTTGGGATTTTTATTTGATCCCTTTATTCATGTTATCCCCATGTTATCATATGATGATGCATGATCACAATGGATGTTATGAGGTCTTTATTAAGATTAAATAAATAAATGTTTCATTTAGTCCCATGTTTTTAGTTTTATGCACCTTATGTTTCCAAGACACTAGTCATTAAAATCCTTGGCATGTAATATGATTCATTATCATTCTTAAAATTGGATAATGATATGTGTAAAAGGCTATGGTTTATATACATATTTTAAATGATAGTGGGAAATTAGTTCAAAGTGCATCATTATTACAACTAAGAATGGATTAATGAAATAAAAAATATGTATTCTTCAAAAAAAATTATTGGGAATTTAATTTTATACATAATAATATTGATGTAATGCATATTAATAAGAATTTTTGTGACAATCTGATCTTCCCATTTGTAGATGCCAAAATCACTAAAGGCCTAAATAGGGAATCCATGGATAAAATGATGGCATATTCCAACTCGGAGACCAATTCTAGGAGGAACCTAAGGGCTGCGTGAAAAATCCAACCAGTGCATGAAAAAGCTTCTTTCCCATGCAAAAAAATAGCGATACTAGAAGGATTTTTATGCGTGGGTGAGGAAACATCCACGCCGCCGACACCAGGGCAAGGTTTTCTGCTTCGGTTGACTTCCATGGGGACCTGATGACCTCGAGCGCCTATAAATAGAAGGGTTCCCCCTCCTATTCCGATAATTGATGAATCTGAACTATCTCCTCTGCGCAAAATTCATCTCTTCCGATTAAAAAATATGACTTCCAGGTACGGGATTTTCCAGGACAGGTCTCCTAGGGGTCCACCTTTGCGTGGGACCACTAGATTTTGACCCTATCCCATGTCCTCACCTACTGGGCCAATTATGTTCAAGACCCTCCACCTATACGTAAAACCTCAACCCCCTTTTGCATGCAGCTATTCCAGTTGCACGCCTATTATCCACAAATATCCTCTATTACGCGCACACATTCCTTTCCTCTCACCCGTCCTTTTGTGTGTCGCTTCTCCAATTAGGTTCCTATTGCATGCAAACTTACTCTATTGTGCACAAAACTTCCTTTCCACTCACCCAGCCTTTTCTGAACATGTACTCCATTTGTGTGCAACCCTCCCTCCATGTGTGCGCTCTATCGCATGTGTTGGATGTCCCTCTTCCGGGCATAATCATCAGGAGCTTCTTACGCCCAAAAAATCTATGTTCCACACCCTTCTCTTGTATGGCCCTCTACGCTCGTACAAATTAACTTAAAAGTCCCTTGGGTGGCACTTCCCATTGCGTTGCTTCACCTCATGCTCCTTCGCATATGCACACTAACGACTATTGCTTCATTGCATAGTCATGTTAACGTGGACCCCCCAGTGGGTCACTCCACAACACCCCAACACCACAGCAATGTTGATTCCTTCCCTTCCCCATGGGTGGGCGGGTATCAATCATGTTAGTCATAGGGGGTGCTGAGTGAACTTGCCTCGTCTGAGCTGCAGGACGTTAAACTGCCAAGCAACATTCTCCTCAGCACATGACATTAAATTGTAGCCTCTCCCCATACATCGCACGTGGGGTGCCCCACCTTGGACATTCTCCACATCCTCTAGTCTCCATAGGAGTGAGATCTTCCTCACATAGAATGAGATCCTCTTTACTGGAGCGGCGTCTGTCTGTGGGGAAAGGGAAACCATATTGGTGTAAGCCCCTATCCTTTCATGCGGGAGGTAGTGTCTCTACTCCTACTTTCTTCATCTGTGCCATAGACCAAAGGGGGGATGGGCACCAGAACCCTCCTCTCTTCCATTCCAAATCCCTCTCCCATTGGGCATTGTCGCCTCTCAGGACTCCATCATAATGTAAGTCCCAGTCTCCATCTCTTTGGGCTGCTAACCACGTGTAAGCCCTTGTTTCCTCTTTGGGCTGCTAACCACACATAAGTCCCTTTTTCCTATTTAGGCCGCTAACCACATGTAAGACCCACTCAACATCCCACGAATTCAACATTCGCGACATGATCATCAGGTCTTTGCTAGCTCTTGTTTCTCACATCGAGCATGACTCACGTGGGCTTAGAACAAGCACTGACCAAGACATCCTCTCTGGGAAGCCTAGAGTGTAAGCCCCAAACCATTTCAAACTACATTGACATTGATACTTTCCAAGGTAAGGTATGTGGGAGGACTCCATGAGGTTCAAGCCCAACACCTACTTGACCCAACCCCCTTCACGTCAGTTCATACTCGTCCTGCATGACGTTAAACTGCATCCACCCTTTCTAGACTAGATGGACTTTGATGGTTTCCAAGGTAAGGTTTGTTGGATGCCTCTCTGAGGTTCAAGCCCAACAGCCATTGGTCCTGACCCCTTCACAAAGATTCACAAACACCATTCCGAACTACGTGGAATTTGATCCTTTCCCAGGCAAGGTATGTATGACACCTCTCTAAGGTTCAATCCCAACACATAATTGACCCAACCCCCTTCACGTCGGTTCATACTCATCATGCATGATGTTAAACTGCATCCACCCTTTCAGAACTACGTGGAATTTGATCTTTTCCAAGATAAGGTACGAAGGATGCCTCCCTGAGGCTAAATCCCAACAACAATTGGTCCCGAACCCTTCACAACGGTTCACCAACACCATTCCGAACTACGTAAACTTTGTTTCTTTCCAAGGCTGGGAGCCTCCCCGTGGTTTAAGCCCAACACCCAGTTGTTCCGACCCCCTTTCATATCGGTTCACCCTCATCTAGCATGATGTTAAACTGCATGTACCCTTTCCGTCCCGCATGATATTTAACTGTAAAAATTTGAACTACGTGGGACTTGATCCCCGTCTCTTAGACAGGGTACGTAGGAAGCCTCCTTGAGGTTTAACCCTATCCAGCAGTAAGACATTGTGACCCCATCCAGCGGTAAGCCATTGTGACCCCATCCAGTGGTACGTTGTTGTGCCCCCATCCTACGGTTAGTCGTTGTGACCCCATCTAGTGGTAAGCCATTTTGACCCCTTCCAGCGGTAATCCATTGTGCCCCCATCCAGCGTTAAGTCGTTGTCAATCCCATCCTGCAGTAAGCCGTTGTAATCCCCACCCAGTGATAAGCTGGTGTACTATGTAATCAACAGTAAGATGTCATCGCACCTTTGTTGGGACCCACATCTTTGGTATATCCCTGCGACGTCAGACCAACCTTAGGCTGATAACCACGCATAAGCCCCAGTATATCATTGGGTCATTGTCCTCTGTCACTACGGGAAAAAGAACATTTTGCGACGGGCTTTTTGCGACGGGAATAAATTCCATCACAAAAAGTCCGTCCAAGTGGTTATTTGTGACGGGTGTAACAACCCGTCGTAAATAACAGATTATTTTGCGACGGGATTTCGTGTCCCATCGCAAAACGTTTGGTGCGGGTAGTGCGCCAAACCGCACGAAGATTATTTGTGACTGGGGGATCCCCCCATCGTAAATAGTGAAGTATTTGCGATGGGGTCCATCGTAAATACCCAGTGGCGGTTAATAGCTTTTTGCGACGGGATGTCCTCCCGTCGCAAAAGGTGTGTCGGTGGGGAATATTTGCGACGGGTCCCATCGCAAAAGACACCATTTACGACGGGTAACCCGTCGTAAATAGTCCCACCGCAAATAATCTAACCTATATATACCCCCATTCATTTTTCTTCTCATTCCACTCAATTCTTAGATCTTGTTTCTCTCTGAACTTTGATTTCAGAGGGAAAATTTTTCTTTGTTCATTTTTTTGGACACGAAGAAGTTGTGAAGCCGTCTACATCAATAGAAAATCAAGTTTAAAGGTATTTATGCTTTATTTAATTTATTATTTATTTCAATTTTTATGTTAATTTTTACTATTGTTGATTAGTTGTAATTAAATTGAATTTAAATTGTTCTGTCATGACTATTTATTTATACTAATAAATTGAAATTTTTAGTATTAATTTTTAATAATTAGTAGTAATTAGTAATTATTAACTATAATTAGTAATGTATATAATTAATTTGTAGTAATTAATAATAATTGGTAATAAATAAAAATAAATACAAATAAATAGTAATAAATAGTAATAATTAATAATAAATAGTAATAAATAGTAATAAATATTAATAAATAGTAATAAATAGTTATAAATATTAATAATTATTAATAAACAGTAATAAATAGTAATAATGAGTAATAAATAGTAATAAATAGTAATAATGAGTAATAAATAGTAATAAATAGTAATAATGAGTAATAATTGGTAATAAATTGTAATAATTAGTAATAAATTGTAATAATTAGTAATAAATTGTAATAATTAACAATAAATTGTAATAACTAGTAATAAATTGTAACAATTAGTTATAAATTGTAATAATTAGTAATAAATTATAATAATTAGAAATAAATTGTAATAATTAGTAATAAATTGTAATAATTAGTAATAAATTGTAATAATTAGTAATAAATTGTTATAATTAGTAATAAATTTTAATAATTATTCATATATTGTAATATTTAGTAATAAATTGTAATAATTAGTAATAAAATGTAATAATATGTAATAAATTGTAATGATTTGTAATAAATTGTTATAAATTGTAATAAATTGTAATAATTAGTAATAAATTGTAATAAATCGTAACAGTTATTAATAAATTGTAATAAATTGTAATAAATTGCAATAAATTGTAATAATTAGTAATAAACTGTAATAATTAATAATAAATTGTAATAATTAGTAATAAATTGTAATAAATTGTAATAATTAGTAAAGAATTGTAATAAATTGTAATAATTAGTAATAAATTGTAATAATTATTAATAAATTGTAATAATTAGTAATAAATTGTAATAATTAGTAATAATTAGTAATAATTAATAATATTTGTAATAATTAGTAATAAATTGTAATAATTAGTAATAAATTGTACTAATTAGTAACAAATTGTATTAATTAGTAATAATTAGTAATAATTAGTAACAAATTGTAATAATTAGTAATAAATTGTAATAATAATTAGAAAATTGTAATAAATTGTAATAGTTAGTAATAAATTTTATTAATTAGTAATAAATTGTATTAATTAGTAATAAATTGTAATAATTAGTAACACATTGTAATAATTAGTAATAAATTGTAATAATAATTATAAAATTGTAATAAATTGTAATAATTATCAATAAATTGTAATAAATTGTAATAATTAGAAATAAATTGTAATAATTATTAATAAATTGTAATAATTAGTAATAAATTGTAATAATTAGTTATAAATTTTAATAATTTGTAATAATTAGTAATAAATTATAATAAATTGTAATAATTAGTAATAAATTGAAAAAAAATTGTAATAATTAGCAATAAAATGTAATAATTAGCAATAAATTATAATATATTGTAATCATTAGTAATAAATTTTAATAATTAGTAATAAATTGTAATAATTATTAATAAATTGTAATAATTAGTAATAAATTGTAATAATTAGTAATAAATTGTAATAAATTATAATAAATTATAATAATTAGTAAGAAATTGTAATAATTAGTAATAAATTGTAATAATTAGTAATAAATCTAAATAATTAGTAATAAATTGTAATAATTAGTAATAAATTATAATAATTAGTAATAAATTGTTATAATAAGTAATAAATTGTAATAATTAGTAATAAATTTAATAATTAATAATAAATTGTAATAATTAGTAATAAATTGTTATAATTAGTAATAAAAACTGATAATTAGGATTAAATAATAATAATTTGGAATAAATACTAGAAATTATCAATAGTTAGTAATAAAAAGCAATAAAAAGCAATAAATAGTAATAAATAGCAATAGTTAGCAATAAATATCAATAATTAGAAATAATTAGCAATAATTAGCAATAAATAGCAATAATTAGCAATAATTAGCAATAATTTCTAATAATTACCAATAATTAGAAATAATTAGCAATAAAGAGAAATAATTAGTAATAAATAGGTTTAATTAGGAATATTTAGTAATAATTAAGAATATTTAGGAATAATTGATAACAATTAGGAATAATTGATAATAATTAGTAATAAATTTTAATAATTAGTAATAAATTGTAATAATTAGTAATAAATACTAATAATTACTAATAATTACGAATAACTACTTATAATTAGGAATACAAAGCAATAATTAGAAATATATAGGAATAAATTGGAATAAATTGGAATAATTAGTAATAAATAGGAATAACTAGTAATAATCAGTAATAACTTGTTATAATTAGTAATAATTGGTAATAATTGGTAATAATTAGTAATAATTAGTAATAATTTGTAATAGTTAGTAATAAATAGTAATACTTAGTAATAAATAGTAATAGTTAGTAATAAATAGTAATAGTTAGTAATAAATAGGAATAATTAGTAATAAATAAGAATAATTAGTTAGGAATAGTTAGGAATAGTTAGAATGAAATTTTAATAAATTTTAATAAATTTTAAGAACTTGACACAATTTCCAGTGGATTGACAACACTCCTTTTTCTCGATGACTTTTCTCATTTCAACTCTCACCGAATCAAAAAATTATGAAAATTGTGCTGCTACATAGGCATATTCAGTCTCCTATGCACGAGATTGGATATGCATTCGTAGTATCACATTTTTTATAATGTTTTCAGGCGGTGATAGTTGGAAGAAGATGATTCATCAATGAAAAGGGGGCTCTTTTGTCCGACGGCTCATTTACATGAATCTTTCTCACACTCAAATCACAATGAAGAACCTAGTCCGAGTTACCCATATTCATTCTCGTGCATACGAGAATGAATATGCGTACCTCCGACTAGCTTCTTCATTTGTGATTTCAGTGTGAGAAAGATGCAAGTAAATGAGCCGTCGGACAAAAGAGGATCCGTCAATCCACTAGAAATTATGTCTCCCTTAATTAATTGTAATTATTAAGAAGTAGTAGTAATTAGTTATTTTTTTCATATAGTGTTTTTATAATTTCAAATTATTCAAAAACTTTGATGATTTTATATTTTATCAAAAAATATGGAACAAGGAAGTCGACATCAGTCATTATTAGATGGTCTCACTTGGATAAATTAGCGCAGAAATCCAAATGGTTCTGGTTTAAATACTGTATATATTGAGGGGATTGATGTTTTCTTAGAATTTTCATCATCAAAACTAGAATATGTTTCAGAAAGGACAATTAAGTGTCCTTTTAAAAAATGTTCTCTGAGAACGTTTGACACATTTGGCAATGTTGGGGGACATCTCTTGTGGTTTAGTTTTCAACCAGATTATGTTTTTTGGTATGAACACGGTGAACACAGTTCCAGAGAAGATACTAATAACTTGATTCTAGATCCATCTTAGTTCCAACATTTAGTACATGATGTTGCGGGTCCATCTCTTCAACAAACAGAAACTCATGATGATATCAATTTAACTCCTGAGTTGGCACCATCCGAATTTTATGAGTTGTTGAGGTCTGCTGAGGATGCATTATATCATGGTTGCATGATAAGCTAATTAGAAGCAATTTAAAAATTTATGTCTATTAAATCAGATAATGCAATGTAAAACAACTGTTTTGATCAGATATTTTCTTTGGTTAAAACACTTTTACTTGAAGGAAATGTGTTTCCTGCAAATTACTATGAGAGCAAGTGGTTGGTTCGTAATCTGGGCCTTAGTTATCAGAAGATTCATGCATGTGAAAATGATTGCATCTTATATTCTGGTGAAAATGAGTCGTTGGATAGTTGTCCCACATGTGGACAATCGAGGTATAAAGAAGCTCAACCAGGGAAGTCTTGATCAATTCCTGTAAAACAGTTGAGATATATCCCCCTTACACCTAGGCTGCAATGTTTATTTATGTCTCATAACACAACATCAATGATGTCGTGGCACAAAACCAATATTTCAACTGGTAAAAACTTGAATCATCCATCTGATGGTGATTCATGGAAACATTTTGATCGTCTGCATCCATCTTTTGCTTTAGAAGCCTGAAACGTGTGATTGGGTCTTTCTACTGACGAGTTCTGTCCGTTTGGTTCTTATGGTAGTTAGTATTCATGTTGGCCTATCTTTATAACTTCGTACAATCTACCTCCATGGATGTTGATAACGGATCCCTATAACTTTTTGAACTTATTAATCCGAGGACATCCAAAAAAAATATTTATATTTATTTGAAACCATTGATTGATGATTTAAATGAATTGTGGAGTAATGGTGTTAGTACATATGATGTTGCTGCAAAGCAAAATTTCACATTAAAAGATGCATTGATGTGGACAATTAGTGACTTTCTGGTATATGGAATGTTATCTGGCTAGAGTACACATTGTCCAAAATCATGTACTTATTGTATGAAATAAAACAAAGCTTTTATGCTCATCAATGGAAAAGAACCATGTTATTTTGACTGTCATTGCATATTTCTTCTAACCGATCATCCTTTTCAAAGGAGAAAATATCATTTCAGAAAAGGCACAATTGAAAGGGATGAGCCTCCAAAAATGACCCCAGGTACAGAGTTAAAATCTGTTGTATTTTCATTACCTCCCATCACATTTGGGCCAACAATAAACCAATAGAAAATTCATGGATTTGGAAAAGAACATAATTGGATAAAATAAAGCATTTTTTGGGATCTCCCATATTGGTATGATTTGTTCGTCCGCCACATGTTGAATGTCATGCATCATGAGAAGAACTTTTTTGATAATTTATATCATATAATTTTTGACACACCAGGTAAGACTAAAGATACTATAAAAGAACAATTAGATCTTGCCCAAATTTATAGGCGACCAGAACTTGAACTATTTGAAAATGCCTGATCACAAAGGTTAATGAAACCAAAATCAGATTATACACTGTTCAAAGAGAGTCACTTATTATCTTATCAGTGGATTGTAGATTTGAGACTTCCAGATGGCTTTGCTTCCAATTTGGGAAGATGTGTTAAGAATGGTCATATTACCAGATCAAAAAGTCATGATTTTCATGTTATAATGGAAAGACTTATGCCGATTGGATTCCATGGTTTGTTGAATTCTATAATTTGGTATTCGATAATAGGCATATCATATTTTTTTCAAGACATTTTTATAGCGACAACAGACTACGATGCGCTAAGAAAACGGGAAGAAGATGTTGCTATAATTATATGTAAACTAGAAAATATCTTTTCGCATGGTTTCTCTGACTCAATGTAACATCTGATATTACATTTTCCACATGAATCTAAATGTGGAAGTCCAATATAGTTTCGATGGATGTACCCATTCAAGAGATGCATGTAGAAATTGACGAAAAAAGTACGTAACAAAGCATCAGTTAATGGCTCAATTGATGAAGCTTATTTGCAAGATGAAATTGTTTTTTTCTGCTCTCACTATTTTGAATATGAATATCCCTAAAAAATTGCATGGTACTGAATAAGGTAAATGTTAATGATGAAATGGCCAATCAATTATCAGTTTTTAATCAGCCAAATCTAGGCTTCGGTGGAGTTCAAGAATGATGGCTTTCAGACAATGAACATCACCTAGCTCATACATATATTCTGCTCAACTGTGAAGAAATGAAATCATTTTTACTATGAGTTCTTCTATCAATTATTTTATGATTTCTGTTATAGTATGTAAACTTATTTTATTTTTAGGTTATATGATAATCATATAAAGAAACAACTTCCACAAATTACAACAGCTACTCTTGAAAAACGAAGACAAAAAATATTTTCTCAATGGTTTCAAAAACTAGTAATATAAATAATTGATGGTTTAATATCAATTCAATGTACTATTTATTATATTGATAATTGTTTTAAAAATTTTCAGGTGTCTCAACATGATGATAAAATTGATAAGCAACTTTGTATATTGAGTAACACAACATCCAAAATGGTTAAATCTTATAATTCATATGTGGTGAATGGTCTTCGATTTTATACACGTGCATATGGGGAATCAAAAAAATCATTAAAAAGTGGAGTTTGTTTGAGAATATCGCATCATAGAGAAATTGAAGTTGACTTTTTCGGCACTATGGATGAAATTATTGAGTTATCTTATCCTGGAAAGAATTACATAATGATGTCTAAATGTCGGTGGTTGGATACTGAGAGAGGCTTGCATGTTCATCCGACTCATGGAATCATCGATATTAAATATAAAAGTGTTCTTGTAGTGAATGAACCATTTTTACTGGCTCAATAGGCACATCAAATTTATTACGCAAAGTACTGTGCTACTTCAAGAGGCATGAGTGACTGGTGGAGCATAATAAAAATGAAATCTCGGGAAAATCAATTTACTCAAACTGAATTTTGTTCTGCTGAAGTGGAAGGAATTGAAATTCTTCAAGAGACTTCTCAAAGACCATCTTTTTCAAAAATAAATGTGAATATCAATGATGACACCCCAAAATTATGGGTCAATGGTGATGAAGATGTTAATGATGTTAAAAATGAATTTGAAATGACAATGGATGGTGAAAGTAAAACTCATATGGATATTTAGGATGCCAAGGAGGAATATGAAGACATTGACATCGTCTGATATGAAGATGATGATGAAGGTGAACATTGACACAGTTAAATTCTAGTTAAGATCATAATTAATATATATCTATATATGATAGTTATTTTCAACTATCTGCTAATAACAATCATTTTGTGTTTCAGATGGATCCTGATCTATTTCGCGAGTTGCATGAGGCTGGTCTAAATTTGGATGAGGGGGATGTGGGATCATCTGAACCTCAGCATACTGGTGGTTTAGGAGGTATACGGAGGTGGCGCGGTCTTGTACGACTGATGATTCTTGACCCTATCCCCGAGCGACGTCCACGTCTTGGATTCGATCCACGCACACAGAGGTATGATAACCTGTATATTTTAGTTAGATTTTTCATTAATTTATTTTTATATATACTAATTGTTTGATTATTTATTCTATTTTCACAGTTTTGCGCATGTAGCTATTGGACAGGGGAGCGCTATCTTGCGCAATTATTTTTCTTAGCCATGGATCACATGGGAACATATTCCCATTGATGTGCAGCTCGCCATGTACAATCATTGGCAGGTACGTAAATAAATAATACTTATTTTGAAATTTATTTTATTAATAACTTGATATTATAAATTATTTTTAGGGTTTATGGTATCCCATCGAGGATAGCAAGTGTGACGCTATCCATGGAGCATGAGAGGTGGCTATGCATGAGCGTTTGCATTAGTTTTTGAAAAATTTGAGAAAGACGACCATTAAGAAAGTAGGAGTGATAATATTTGATGAGTCGTGTAGAGCCCACTGACTAGAGTACATTTAATATTAGGTTTGGGATGGAGTATGTGCAAACTGGTTGGGTGGTGGATTTTAGAGGAGGTCTTCATTAGTTCGGTAGAACCGGGGGAGACAGGAGGTGACACATCGAGCTGGTAGTCATACATTCAGTACACATAGAGAGCATCTGGTATGTATATTTTTTTTAAAAATTATATAACATTAAGTATATATATTTCATTTTATATTTCTGTAGGCAGTCGAGTATCCTGATATTATGGAGATCAACGTTTATCGGAGGATGTATAGTAATCCATCCACTAGAGAGATTAAAGGTGATCGCCAGCATCAGATTGTGGTTAGTATTATTTTTTCAGTTTGACAATTAACTATATATAATATTTTCACAATTTTAATTTCAAATTGGAATTGAAGGAGTCATATGTGGTTGTGACCTCTCAGACATGGGCTAAGGGTCAGGACAAGGAAACTGATCTGACCAGTGCACACCATTTCGACAAGGCGACAAGGATGCAGGCGACTCAATATGGCTTTGAGAAGGGCCGATTAGTTGTTATCAGCTTCCATGTGACTCCTATTACTTATTATGGTATTGCTATGATGTCGGCGTCCAGCTCGAGAGGAGCTCATGGAGAGGCATCATCTTCTGCCTCACATTATCTGGAGCAGTTATGAGCTCAGAATGACATTATAGAGAGTCGCAGAAGCAGCAAGAAGAGATGTGTCCGCAGTAGCAGCAGCAGAAGCAGCAGCACGAGGAGGAGATGCATCAATGGTAGAAACAACATCAGGATCAGATGGAGTACATGCGACGTCAGACTCGTAGTTTGGGGATGATGTTTTCTCCACCATCTCCTTCATCTCCTCCACCTCCTCTAGAAGACGACCCCCTAGTGATTTTTTTTTATTTTAAAAACATTTGAATTTAACATTTGTTGTAATATGAACTATTTACAGTTTCTGTCTTTTATATTGGTGAGAATATTAGATAATTCAATTTTTAATATTTTATGATTTTTTTGTGAATATTGAGAATTTTCATAATTTTTATTTTTTATTATTTTAATAATATTAATATTATTATTTCATTAATCATAATTTTATTAAATATATTTTTTCAATATTATATTTTTTAATGTTTGTTTATTTTACTAATAATAATAATAATAATAATATTTTATGATTTTTTTAATATTATTTTGTGAATATTGATAATTTTAATATATTTTCATTTTAATTATTTTAATAATATTAAAATTAATTTTTCAATAATCATAATTTTATTAATTTTTTTTAAATTTATTTATTATTTGCGATGGATCTGTTGTGACGGCTTCCCGTCGCAAATAGTCTAAATAATTTTTTCAAAGTATTTGTGATGGGATTAGGGACCCGTCACAAGAAGTATTTGCGACGGGCCCATCACAAATAGACTGAATAAATTTTTTTATAATCATATTTGCGACGGGACTACGGGCACATCGCAAATACTTGTTTAAATGGGCCCATCGCAAAAAAGTTTATATATATATAAAGTATATAATCAAAGACTTATTTGGGACGGGGATGTATCTAGTCGCAAAAAATATTATTTACGACGGGCCCATGGAAAATAATATTTTCTGTGACACTGTTTTTTTTTCAACGAGCAATTTGCGACGGGACCTCGTCCCAAAAACTTATTTGTGATGGGTTCCCGTTGCAAATAACCCATCGCAAATATTTATAATTCTAGTATTGCCTGCATACCCCGATTCGATGCACCATTTTTAACTATGTGGACTTTGATCCTTGTCAAGGCAAGGTATGTAGGACACCTCCCTGAGGTTCAATCCCATCACCCATGTCTCATCCTGGTCATTTCATTGAGCATATGTGTTTCTGGAAGGTCATGCCTCTACCTGAAGGTTCCAATTTCTCTGGGTCCCATCCATACGGGTCGCCTCCTTTGGTGTCCCATCACCTCACCGAACTACGCAGACATTGATTCCCTACCATGAAGATATGTAGGAAGTCTCTTCGAGGCTCAAGCCCAATATTACCATCACCTTAATGATGGTTCCATCTCATTCCCCCACCACTTCACTAAACTCCTCATCATCTGTCCTGGTTCTTACTAGGGCCGCCACATCCCAGTGAGATCATGCTGATTCAACTCTTTACTGATCCTAAGACTAATCGGGTATCTAACCACACATTAGTCCCAACATCAGTGTTCCCTATTGGGGTTTCACCCATCTGATCCACTCCATTTAGTGTTTCGATCAGTCTAATCCATCTCCACTAGACGTTAAACTCATGACACACCCTATGATAAACATGGGAAGCTGAGGAAATCCACAGAGACCTGCCTATGGCTTATAATTACTCACATTAAACATGGGATTCCTTAGGATTCTAAGCCCTCGAGAAGCCCTATAATAAGGGGAAGAAACCCAGACGCGTTAGTGTTCCATCGTCCATACACGCCAGTGATGTCCGACGTGAATAATTCCCCGAACGAAGGATTCTGCCCTGACTGGACCATTTGGAACGCCCTCACAAAAGAAGTGTAATTAACTGGCATCCATAAAGACATGGCACTGTGAAGAGTTTCAAGAACAAAGTCTTAATCTATGAGGGAGACCCCAACTAGGTGATGAGTTACGAGGAGGAATCCACATAAGGAAGATCTGACATCCCATCATCCCATTTAGATCAAGGAGAAAACATCATTGAATAAGAGATGGATTCCGCCCGCCTTTTGAAAGCGAGAATGAATGGAAACTAATAGCACGTCCTCGAATGACGTTCGTACGTGCCCCAACGAAAGCGTCAGAAACAACATTACTTAATGAGCATGTAAAATTAAAGGACTATCTCAATGATCATAAGGACTTACAAACAGTGAATAGAATGAATTATATACGGCCAAAAGAGAATGAAAAGTTTTCTCTAAAAATATTTACAATGAAAATTATAGTGAAAGATATATTCCTTCAAATTTTAGAACATGTGAAAGTAACTAATCGGAATTTAAATTACATCTCAATTTTTGTCACCATAAAGCATCATTGGATACCTAGATTGAAAATTCATGACTCACATATTCTATTATAATAGTTACTACCATTGGAATTGCATAAATTATTACCTAGAAAGGATAATGTAGTTGTACTAAAATTATATACATTCTTCAAGAAGCAATGTAAAGAAACACTAAAACTAGATGAGATCAAAAATATTTAGTATATATTTGTAATGACACTTTATTCCAAGGATATAATATTTCCCCCATCATTTTTTACATTCATGATTCATTTCACTATGCATTTGATTGAGTAATCTAATTTAGGATGTCCCGTACATTATTGATGGATGTATCCAATTGATAGGCACATTATTTCAATGTTTTTTATCTTAATAAAACCATTCTTGACACTTCATTAAATATGTAACTATGTTTTATTAATTTTATTTTATAAATAACTTGCTCATCTGAAATCATATGTGAAAAATAAAGCTCAACCTGAAGGATCTATTTTGGAAGGAAACTTTGTAGAGAAGTGTCTTACATTTATTATAGAAACTTGTATTATATTTAGAAAATATTTAATCGATTTGTACATATTGATGACATATTGAATCAGTATCAACAACAAAAGAAATAAGAACTTTCTCATACTATTGGATGAACAGTTGGGAGGATCTAAAATATTTCACTGAAAAAAATGAATTTATAATAGGGATATAGATATGTTCTAATAAATATATATATTTAATATTCATTTATTTAAGATAGTAAGATATAAATGAAGAGATTCATGAGAATTTGAACAGGAAATGAAAGAGATATAAGAATGTTTTTTAATAAAGACCTTCTAGAATGTTTTTAATGTCATGTATGTTCATAAATACTATAATAATCAAAGATATTAGGTTGAAATATACATTTTTTGAATCTAATAATGTACATTACTTTTCTCGGATCATGAATACTGATACTCGGGCTGAGTTATCAGAAGATTTGAAGTTTCCAGTTTGGGGTCATTTGAAACCGGCAAGAAATTTTACACATACAATGTGAATGGATTAAAATTTCATACAGTCAATCAGGAATGGATATTTAAAAACACGTGATTGAGGAATATTTATAGTTTCAACATTGGGATACTATGAGAAGCTGAATGATAATAACGAATTTAACTACCATGGTAATTTTATAATTTTTTTCTAATTCAAGTGGGTCGATATTACTAGGCGTATTAAAAGCGATTCCTTGAAATTTACTTTTTTGAAAGTATATCTCATGTTGTATGTTAGTGACCATGAAGTAAATGATCCTAACATATTCTCATTACAAAAAATGGCATATTATGGTGAAGGTTCCACGTATGACGTGTGGATTGTATTTTTTCATATAAAATAAAGAGAATTGTATGATATAGTTGTTGATGTGGAAGATTTGACCAATAATATTTAATCCCATATTTAGAAATATATTTAATTATTTTTCCATCATGATATTAAAAATATTAGTCTTTCAAGGGTAGATGAAGGTGAATAAGTAATGAACAAGACTGATAACAATGAGACTCAATGAAAGAAATATTGTATATATGGTCATCTATATTCATCAACTACCTATGTTATATGTTATTCATTTCTTATATTATGGATCCCTTATCATATTTAAATGCATTTGTATGCATGAGTTGTTTAATTTTGAAAATGTAAATTCTACATTTGGCTGTATTTTTAGTCCTTCACTAACATACTTATATATATTTTGTTTTTTAGTACATTGTATCTATTATCATTTCTAAATTAATTTTTCTGCATGAATATTTCAAAATAAATGTTCTAAAGGTATTTTAACTTGCATAAATGATTTGAATGAAAAAGAAGTAGTGATTCATTGATCTTATATGACTGCCAGTTGATGTTCCCACAACCATACTTATATCATTACTATTTTCTGAAGACCCCTCAAGCTCCCTCCCTAAAACATCTGGGATGCCCTCTATCTCACTCCCATAACCATCTTATATACCCTATATCCCCCTCCCATCATCTTTTTTCACACAATATGTCCCCCTCCCTTCATCATCATCTGACACACTACCTCCTAATTTAGTAGGTTTAGAATGTGATGATACTATAGTGAGGGAATATGTGGACACTTGTCACGCCCCAGCTTCTGAGTACCCGGAACTGGTGCCATCCAATGGATCAAATTCGGTTAAGGATATGAGAAACCACCTACTTTTGAAAACTTATTTGGTAAAAACCCATACCTGAATATTTTTAAAACAAAAACATAGGGTGAGCACACGAATGCCCAGTAAGGGGTTTAAAAAAATGACATACTATACCCAAATCACCTTTTGAAAATATTCTTTAAAACGATTTCTTAAAACAATTTCTTAAAACAATCTTCTTTAAGTAAAGCTACAACACATGCAACATGTCATAATAAAAGTTCTTAATTAGAAACATGAAAATAGAATTACAAGGATTCATAATTCGAATATTGGCATTCTCAATCGTGGTAATGAATAAAAGAAATTCAAAACTTCTGTGACATCAGAATATGAAAGCACAAATTAAACTACTAAAAGTAATGAATAATCAGAGTTGCGCGTAAGGGTAATAAATCCAATTTCTAACATTGGATTCATTGAGTGCATATGTCATTATATAAGTATTTACTTTTCTGATACTAATAATTAATGGTTCGTAACCATGAATATTCTACTATTCGAATGTTTATTTTGTTAATTAATTATCATATACATAATGAGGGAATGTATACTGTATGACTCTGTCAAGATCTCGTGTCAAGACTCTAAAATTTCAATGGCCTCGTGCCATGACCTGATATGTCAATGGCCTTGTGCCATGACCTAATTGTCTCATGAGAACTATTGATGCATCGAGGGGATTACATTAACCAGTCCCCAACCCTTTATACAAAGTCTATACATTCCTCATATGTTTAATAAGGCCATGTATCCATGTGTCCCATACCACATTGAATACCTAATTCCAAGTATTTTATTATTTGGGGTGTCCCATACCACTCCCAACATTTAAATTTTTAATTAATTATCATGAGTGATAAATAATAAACAGTTCTAATAACTTTACATCTCTTTCAATGCATCAAAATACATGTTCATTATTCATGCTCCATTCATGTGCTGATAAAAGGAAAAGACAATGGACTAAATCATAATATGCTAGTTATTATTTAAATAATAACTTTCCCAATGGCATGCACAAACTAGTAAACATTATTTGTGCATGTAATATTAATTTAAGATACACAAGTAATGAATGGATGGGGTACCACATAAAATTATTTTTTCTTAATTTTCAAAAAAAAATCCTTGGATCGTGGAAATAAACATTTATAGTTTACAATGACTAAGTTTGAATTAAGACAGAAGTAATTTGTACACAAATCATGCACTGATAAACAATCACATCCTATTAAATGGCCATGCCTTATATTGCATAGCATATAAGACCAATTGATTTGCAGCGCAACATTTGTTTTATGTAATGAATATATTTTATTACACATATCAAAACACACTCTAACCACCGAAGATTGTTTTAAGCCAAGTTAATTTGGATTGTGGTTCGAACTTATAGGTGCATACATATAACCATATATATATATATATACATAAAATATGTATATTTCACACCCTTACTATATATATTCTGAATACTAAAATTACATATATAAATATATACATATACAATATGTATATGTCACACCCTTTATATATTATAAAATTACACACACATATATATATATGTAAAATATGTGTGTGTCGCACCCTTTATATATTTTGAAAACTTAAAATTACACATATATATATATATATATGTATTATCATATTATAAGAAATTAAATTGTTTAATAATAACAACCCTTAGAATCACAAAAGTAACTCACTTCTTTATTAAATGAACTTCCAGAACCAGAAAAAAGAGATTGTATAAAGTAATAAATAAAATTTCCTTACATTTTAAACAAACATCATTGCAAGTCAACACTTGATAGAATTAAAACTTGGTGGACTAAAATCATATGGGTGTATGTATAATAAATATTCCAAACCATTTGAACCCAAAATTTATTCACATCCCAGTCTTTATTTAAAGATTGTAATTTATCTTTAATAACATAAAATATATATAGATTGGAAAAGAAACATGGTTTTCAAAAAGCAATTAAAACCCTTTCAACACATTGATTTTAAAATCATAACCCAGTTCAGAACATAATATGTTATAATGAGATATATAAATTCATATAATCATTTATACACAAGTACATATGTGTATAACTTTATAAAAAGAATAGATAACCTAATTGAACAAATTAACTAAACCCTTACAAAATACACATTTAATTAAAACATAACCCTTACAAACATAAGGTTGTAAAATAATTAAACATTCGAGACAAGTATAATGAACCCTTACCACAAAATCAACCCAATAATGCAAACTCCCATGTGATACTGTGAGAACAACGATCAGGAAACAACATACTGTTAAAACATTGGTGCGGAGGAGTGTGTAGAAAGCAGGGTAGAGTTCAAATATGTATTGTGATGGAGAAGCCGAAGGATACTTTCTTTTAAATAAATACAAAATTTAAAATTTGTAGATCTTGCTGAGTAAGCTAGATTTGACGTGAATTATTTAAAATGAAGATTATGGGGATGATACTAACACCAGCGGGGCAAACTAATTGGAGTTCCTACTTACAGTCCAAAAGCAACAACAATTTCGGACAAAGATAGAAAACATGTCATTTAATGAATAGAACGCAATGATTGAAAAATAAAATAACACAAAAAATGATCCGGACAAAAGAGAAAAAAAACTCTACCTCATGCCAGATCAAGGAAGACCAAAACATCACCAAAACTGAAACCCTAACCCTATGAGACTCGATCCACTCCATCCAACCTCGATGTCAGCTGGTATACATCCCAGACGCACCTGAAACTGCGGCCGAACCCTTACTTCCACATCTTCCGCGCCTTTACTCATCCGGACTATGATAGTGTCACATAACCCACGCTCGTACATGCTCTACACCGTCGCTCCTCTGAACTCAGACTCATTGACAACCGATGACGAACATTCAACCCGCGTCAGCCCCCCCTCCTTCTTGGTGACCTGACGCCCCTTGAAGCCTCGCGACCATGACTCCTCAATCATGAACCCTCAAAAATACATACGGGATTTCACCTCCTTTTTCCACAATTATGTCATTATATTAAATATTATTACAATTTTTTAATATTATTTTATCAATTTTTTATTATTATTATTTTTAATGTCTTGAGCATTTCTTTATTAATCATTGTGGTGGCGTTTTTGGTTGAACATATTAAAAATAAGTCTCTTTTTTATTTTTTTGATAAAAAAGATTATGGAAATCATTTTTTTAATCTTTCTCTATTCACATTTTTTTCTTTTTGACATTGTTGAGTTACTTTTTCCTTTTGCCGTTTTACTATTCTTTTACACGTTTTCTACTCTATTATAATTATATTATAAATTTTTTGTCAAGTTATCATAATATATTATTATATAATTATTTTATTTAACAAAACCATTAAACATACATTTTTTTAAAACATTTTGGTTATACATTTTCTTAACATTTTCAAATCACCATTTTTTTAAACCAATCATTTATCTTTTATATTTATATATATATATATTCGTTTTTATTATATATATATAAATCATAACTTGTAAATTTTATATATATACATATATAAATTTGTTTTTATTAAACACGTATATAAAAGTGTGTTTTTGGTATTAAAATAATTATATATGTTTATAATTTTTCATTTTATTAAATGAAAACATAAGATATTTTCATATATTTGTATAAAATATTATCTTAAAAATGCTGATAATATTTGTCATAAAACAAATGTCTTACCCATAATTATAATTATTATCATTAGTTTTATTATCATTACCATCAAAATATTAATATAGATTATATTTTTTTGATTATATTTTTTTTCAAAATAAGTGTAAAATAAGTATCATAAATATTTATATTTCATTATATATACTCAAAACATTGTAAATTAATATATTAAAATGTATTTTCATAATAATAATTATAGTTATTACAAAATATTTGTAAATTTGTTAATATTACACACATATATATTATTTAAGGTAACAATAATTTTTATTAATAGATCATTCATATATGTAAAATTTTAATCATTCTATTAAAATAGTTTAATATATATTAAAAAAATTAATAATGTTATGAAACTTTAATCCAATTTGTAATATAATAATTATATATAAATACCATATAATTATACATATATTAAATCAAATAATTGTCTGCAAATATAGAGTACGCGTATACATATCAGATTTTTGAAAATATATAAAACACATATAGTAGATTAATTAATTGTTCGCATAATTAAAACAATTCTCTTTTACAAAATAATGTCGTTAAAATATTTTAAAGAAATAATTCCCAATGTCATATATAAAATTATAGTATTAGTTTTATATAATTATAATTGTAATCTTGTTTATATATGAATATATATATATATACACATATATATATCATATTTGAAAACGAGCGACAAATTAGTTGTGTTCCAATAGTAGTATAATTATTATTTAAAATAATTATTTTATTTTGAATAAATTATATTTTACGGAAATAGTTATTCTTAAATTATTTTTTAAACAATGTGAGATAATATTTACTCTGACAACTGCACTGGTTAATATGATAATTATTATTATTACACATAAAAAGGTAGGGGTGTTACAACACTTATGTTTCTTTATAAGGATATTTGAGGGTAATAGTTATATATATAAATTTTAATTTGAATAAAGTTATTTCACTTTTTATAGTAATAACTACATTTTTTTTCAAAAGATAGAAGAAATTTTACTACCAAGGAAAACATTAATAGTTCATATGTTTGTAATAGGAAAGAATTCAAGGTAGTTGTCCACATTGATTATTTTGGGGTCCACACAGATGATGATACAACAATATTTGGCTAGAATCTATACCAGTTGGTAGCTGATTTAGTGAGTCTTCTAATTTTTTTGAACAGAAAAGATAAATTACTGATCAAGGAAACCAGGATTACAAAGACAATCAGGGAACGAGTTCACCCAAGAATGATCACCCCAAAATTTCCCAAAATAAGACAAATAATGGGCTTTCGAATTACCATTTCTTTTGATAAATGTTTTTTTCATTCCTTGAATCCATCGGTCAGGTACCAAATCTTTTTGAGGATGAGGCCATAAGGATGGGAATCCTCATCTTTTGTTGAGAGAGCGTTCACTACTTCAAGGCAGTTAGACTCCACCAGAATCTTGGGCCAAAATTTTGAACGGGGAAAAAGAAGCCACTGGAGGATGGCCGAGGCCTCTGCCACCACTAGGCTCCATGAGTTAGGCACCTCCCTTCACTGAGCTTCCACAATCTGGCCAAAACTGTTTTGAGCAATGAGCCCACTACTGACCCTTGAATTAGCAGAGACAACAACAACTGTATTAATCTTTAAGAAACCCTCAGGAGGGGGAGACCAGAGGGGAGCCGCCCGTTGAGTTGGGCCCATGGAATGTACCGCTTCACTTTTCTTCCAACCATTCATCCACTCCAAATCCCTATCCACCCAAAAGTGATCAGGGGTCACCCTCATTTGGAAAATGCATTCATTCCGTCGAGTCCATACCAACCAATAAATTGTACATATCAACCCGACTACTCTCGGATCCAGAGAAGACACCCATTTAGTAAGGTTTAGGACCAACCTAATTGGAAGATCAATGAAAATACAAAAATCCGGCCTCCAAACCTTCTACACCCCTTCCACCCCCTTATAGGAGAGAATTGTATGCAAAGGAGATTTCACTTCATGGAGGCACAAAAGAAAAGTGTCGCTCTCAGCCAAATGTCGCTGCATCAGAAAGTCACGGGTTGGAAGGACTCCAACACAGACCTGCCAACAAAATAATTTTACCTTAGGGGGTGCGGTGAGGGACCAGAGGAACTTCCACCGATTATCGGTAAAGCCTTGAACCAAAACTGTAACCCTCATTCTGTATCCCGAACGAAAAGAATATCTCCCATGAGGTTCCCTAGTCTAGAAGATTTGGTCACTACCCATTCTTGGTGTGAGAGGGGTACTTAGGATGAGCTGACGATCCAACTTGTTAAACCATCACCAAAGCTACTCCTGATCCCACTCATCAAGCGAGTCATCGAGAAGATCATGAACCCTTGCATCTTCAAATCCAGGAAAAACCGGTGAGGAAAACTTATGATTGATGCCCCCAGTCATGGAAGAATGTGTTGTTTTAGTCATAGATAAAGCTAATTTTAATACATTATGGATCAATTTAATGTTAATATTTAATTAATGTTTTATATTTTATAAATGAATCTATTTATATATATGTTATTCCACTTTATAATCATTGATCATATTAAATGAAAGTGGATGTAGAAAAAATTTGATAAGAGGTGGAAATGTTTTAAATAGAGATAATGGAATGAATTCAATAATACATCATTTAAGACTCACCAACTATAGGATAAGTTACCTAAAGTGGTACCAAGAGAGTAATGGAAAGTGTTTGCTGATATCCATCACCATGAAAGTCACATGGTATTGATGAATATATTATTATAATAACCACATTTTAAATATATACATGCATATGACAAGAATATGACATTACATACATTACTATTAAATTAAATGTTATTTATTTCACAAAGGTTCAAGAAAAAATATATCAATCCAAGTTAAAAATAATCCCCACACTTCCAGTTAAAAGGGTTTTTCATGAAATAGATACACTATGGTAATATTAAAATAATTTCAAATACTTATATGATAATATTATCTACGTCATATATTAAAATCTCTATTTATCTCTATTTAATATAGATAAACATTTTAAGGAACCAAGTCTCACAAAAAGATATTTGATTGGTTGTTCATAAAAAATTCGATAGGAGTTATGTGAATAATCTCGAAAATAATTTGTGGTATGAATTTATTTTTCATTGTAATAGTTTGCACAAACATCTTTAATATTTTAATAACATATGAAATCAAGGATATCAATTCAATTTTTTCATTTACGATCACCAAACTAAAGTGAATATAACACATGTGTTATATTTTACAAAAAAAACAACAATGGTTAAAAATATAGATATCAATGCTTAATATAAATATTGTTTGATAACTTGTATCTTCATTAATATATTCCCCCATTCTTAGACTGCACACTTTGTTTTGTTAGTTTTTACTTTGTTAAAAAATATTATATTAAAATTGATTGATATTTTATTTAAGGGTAAAAATAAAATAACTATGGGATTCCAATCCACATTGTCCTTCTCGATATCCTAGGATAATCCAATTGGCCAGGTCATTGGGATAGAGCATCTTGATTGCATGAATGGTATGGGGTTGGTACCATTACCATCTGAGGTCTTTGTTTGGTCACTATGGATTAAAATAGCATCTACTCTAAGTTGTAGTTACTCCATTCCTCTAAATGCTTAGAGGTATTTTATTTTAATGAAAATAAAAAATAAAAAATAGGGGAAAAAATCCAAAAATAGGGTACTCATATAAAATTATAGGATATTAAGGTTATTTCTATGTAGAAAGCATTGTTTGAATTATATTCAAAGATGACTAGATGTGTCCCTGATGATACTGTATCGATGGATTGTTCTAGTTTGAAAAAAAATTAAAAAAATTAAAATCATCTATTACACAATATTATATTAATTTTATGTTTTAATTTAATATACATCATTGTTTAATTTTCAAGAAAATTTTTATATAGGTATTGGGATCAGGGAGTGGTGATAGAGATAAAGACTGAGATAGAGACAATATTAGTTTGTCAGGTAGTGATGGGTCTTAAATTTGGATTCAGTGGTATTTTTTTTCAATAAAAATCATACTTTGTAATATATTGTATTTAATTAGACATATATGGTCATAACGTAAAATATATTTTTATGTGATCATTGATATGTATTTTTATTTCTTTTTATGTTTCTACTTCTGTTTTAGTTTTTTGATCCATTTGGTTTTATTGGGACAACATATTCTAAATTTTTTTATAACATCCTTCCCTATATATAACAAATTGTTGTTTTAGTTTGAACTACCATGAAATTATTTTCATTTTTTAAATAAAAAACAACCACTAAAAACTGAAATGTCCTTTGTTAAGTAATGTTTCATGTTAGTCCCCACAAACTGCTACTAAATAGGTGAAAATGACACAAGATGATTCCAGTCACCAACTTTAGTGGTAATTTACAAAAAAATGCAAAACCATTTATAGAAAATTTAACCCACCACCAGTATCATGATTTTTTATATTTATATGTTCCTAGAAATTGAAGGTGTGGGAATTACACTAAATCACCCCTATCTGGTTTAGACCTGCATAAGAGTTAAGAGGTGGGATTTTAAAATTTTCTTAAGGAGTATCTAGACTCAAGGTATTTGAGAAAACAGAGAGTACTATCTTTGTTTATGGTGTAATGAATATAACAGGAGTAATACATTGATTCATGTTATTTTAGGGTGCCAGGGGGTATATCAACACATGGTATCATCGGGTATAGAGGTTGGGCTCTAGATATCACCACCAAAAATGTTGGTGACCAAGTAAAAAAAGACCGTGTTGTGACTATTTATTTTACATGGGGGTCAATGAGGAAAATTAAGTGATCGTGATGGAGTTACATGACCATATATTAGCACTGAAATCATGTGGGTGTGGTAGGGGCATTGTCCCTATAATATGGACCAACAATCTCAAATCTAGAACACACTGTTTTCCAAAATTGTGCACTACTCTGAACAACTAGGAATTGTGTCTTGTAATTGGGTACTATTTCATGAAACTATTCACTATGTCACATAACTGTGTGTTGGGTCACATAACTATTTGATGTGTTGTACAACATTGTTATTTTTTGTGAAACTTTTTTTATTGCATGAAAAGGAGTTTTCATGAGGAATATCCTATGAGTATTATTTTGGAAAGAACTGTGTCATGTAACATTAGAGTTTCAGAAAAATAGATTTTCATAAAGGTTTATACATTACATTAATTTAATTCCCGATGGAGAAATTTTCATGAAAATTTCATAAGTATAAGCCTATAAATAAAATTAATTTTTGAGGTAATTTCATTCATGTTCAGGATTTTGGGGTTGCATGAAGCACACAACCCCAAGTTGCATGAAAGATAGATTAGGAACTTGAATCCCATACTGACCTCCAAATGAGGTGTTGATTCAATATTTATGGGAATTTTGGTTATGTCATGCAACTTATCCTATGTTGTGGAACTTTTGGATGAGTCGTGCAACACTATGATGTTTAAGGAACATGCCTTAGTTTTTGGAGTTTGTCTCGCATATGCACAGAACCACTACATTTGAAATTTCATTTCTCTAAAACATGAGTTTCATGACCATAAATTGGGTTTTATACACTATTGGAATGTTTCATCAAATTATACACTTTTCTATGAAGCCACCTCGACTAGCCATTTTAGTAATTCAAACTTCGAAAAGCTATAAATATTTATTTGTGTGTCCATTTAGGCTCCATAGGCGGTCAAATGGAAGCCTATGAAATTAACTATTCTACTATATTAGGGTTTTCATAATTTAGTCCATTCGCGGATGAGATTTGTAGAACCAATAATAATTTATAGGAGTTGGTTATTTAAAGTGTTCAAAGCCATTTATATAACATTTCTCCATATAAATATATTGTGGTATTATACATAAAAAACTATTACGGTGTCTTTTGTTTAATTGGAATGTATAAATGATTAATAAATAGATGGTATTGGTTATATAATGTAGGTTCTAGTAAGAAACTTATAATTTATCTTCCATTATTACTTGTGAATGAATTTTTATCTGGCCAAGCCATGGAATGGAAAAAAATGATAATGTTTGTGATTTTTTAAAATGATGGGTAATGAGATGATTTAAAATTTTAATCATTTTATTTTAACAAATATAGATTTTTAGTGAAGTAAAAAAGGAAGCAATATGAAATTTGAGGGACTGTGGTGTTGAGTATCCTTATATTTATATCTAGAAATTGTGTATGGGTAGTTGGTCTTGAGAGATAGAGAATGAGTGATGGGAACACTTAATATTGGTTATGATACCTTGATGACTTTGGGTCAACTAGACCTTGATGAGTTTGGGATGTGACCTTGAGATTGTGAGATATCACCTTGTATCATTATTTCATGTGATCCATGTGGGTTTGTGGCTCTTGCGAGATATGTAGGACCCTGGAATGGGTTTCATGGATTATGCTTCCAATGAAAATGTTTGTGTATATATGGGCATGCTGAACCTAATGTCTATGGTTGGACATAGAGAATTGGATGATGATTTTGTTAGTGTTTTAGATATGTGGGGAACGTAAATCATGGGCATATGCTTTGGATAATTGAATGGATGTAGGAAAAGTTCTTCAATGATCTATTAAAGGCATGGTTCAACCTTGGATAATTTCTATTGGAGACACCTGAAGGACCCCTGAACTCCTTGAGAAGGGAGGGGTGAATCGAGTTGTCAATTTTTTTCTTTTAAACAAAATTATCTTGTTACCATATTGGTAGGAACCTTTTAAACCTGTCAAAAAAGTGAAAGAAAAGAGAGGGAAGAAAAATTTTACTTGGTTCAACACAAAGGGGTACATCCAAGGAGTATACACCGACAATGTGTTGGTCATACAAAATCCCACTAATATTCACTATCTATGGAATACAAGGTTTGGTCATAGTAACTCTCTATTAAGCTCACTACCTTCACAATGTTTTAGGGATATCTCATTGATTCCCATTGAACACTTCTGTTGGCTCCCCTAGCTCACTTCCTTTGGAGAATTCTTACTCAGTTCATTGACTTGAAGGTCGCTTCAATAGACCAGCATTGAAGTCTTTTACTTCATTCAGCATGAGACACTGAATGCATCAATGACATGAGTAGATTTCCAATGAAAACATTGTAGAGACCCAAAGCTTGACGTACATAGACATTACATTACTTTTGCAGAATACTTAGTACATAACATAAACACACACACGAGGACCGTAATAGTTTAGTGTCTTTGGAAACTCGGAATATAATCTTCTAATCGTGGTGAAAGATCTTCAACATCTCCCATAAAGATCTTCTTTTTTTAAAACCTAAATCCTTTCTTTATGTCCTGAGGAAATGAAAACATAAAAGGGTGAGCTCAAATGCTCAGTAAGGGTAAACAAAAGAAATATCAATCACGTCATATTCATAAGAACATATCTTATTTAAATCTTAACCTGCAAAAGAGATCATAATTTCATAACATGGGATAAATCATAGTAGTGAAATGTAATCCCAATAATAATAACTTAAAACATGAAACATTGTGGCATACACACATAATCATAGAGAATCATTTCTTATTAGTCAAGACTTATTTCCAAGACTATCTTAGTGGACAAAGTCCCTTTCTGAACCGAGTTCACTCCTCATTTCAGTCCTGTTTCACTGAACTACTATAACCTACTGTTCCGGCAATGTCTATCTCATGAGATATAAAATCTTTACCCAATGCATTGGAGGGAGATATAGGTCCCACCCATCTCATAATGATACCATTCTTATGTGTGCCACAAAATCATAAATCATACATCATTGCATAACCCATGTAATAAAAATGGGATTCTTAAACAACATGACATCATAAAACAATTCATATAAGATAAAGGAATTCATAAAAATAATTCCATCACAACATAATCAAATCAATTTAATAATAGGGATAGGCACATAACCCTATATTATCTTAGATGGAAATTAATTTTGAAAAAAATCACTTGAACTCCATTCTTGAGGAAAATATCCTTTCTACTTCAAAAACATTTTCATTTCTTAACTTGTCATACAATTTTAAATTAAACGAATTTGATTAAAAATAAACTTGAAAACTTTTAAAGGAATCTTCTTGGAAATAATTTTTTAAAAATCCATTCATGCCGTATAAGTTAAAAAAAACATTCTTCTCGTACTTTTGTCGGAAAAGTCAAAAATTACCTCGTACGAAAAACAAAAAAAGATTCATTTCATATCTTTTACTAAAAACGCAACGAAGGGTAAAATTGGATTTAAACAATTGTAGGTGGATGGAAACAATATTAAATATTGAGTAAACATGGATGTGGATGATAAAATACACCCCAGTAAATGCCAAATTATAAACAATCTCGGATAAAAATGAGATTGTGATACTTCCCTTACCTTAGGTCCAATTTGCTTCGTAAGAGTCCGAAACTCCTGTGTAATGATTTAAATAATGTCATTGACTTATTAATGAATCATATTCATTGTTATGATATCATATATGGTTCACTTATGACTTTAGATTACCCCTTATTATGTAAATTAATGTTAAAGTAGTGTTTTGGGTAAAATCATCTTATTTATCATACGTGTTTGGACATGTTTTTCTTGATGTTATTATTACTTATATCATGATTTACTTACCTCCAAAATGTAAATCATTGTTTATATATCATAAAAATTCATTATATATCCAGAATATACAATCATTTATAATAGTACATAACATATGGAGGTAAGAAAAATGAAACGCACCGTTCATGGAGACGGTAAGCCGTACGTACGCATGAACGCTACTTTCATTTCTATTTCTTATTTAAATGGAATTAAAATATAATTATACATAGGTATATTGTAATTCCAGTATAATATCATATATAATATCATTAACCACATCCTTTATACATCCCACATAAGGTATTAACGAATCACATCACTTTGAGGGGGCGGTAGTCCGCATTTCCTCAAATGAGATTATCGTATTTACTGACTATGGAAACCATAAAGGCTTGATATAATTGGGAAGTAAAGATGCATAAAGAAATAATTAACATAATATATATTATATATTAATACAGTTCCATCATAATGGCCACCATGAGAGGCGGTAGGGGAAAAATCGAACAATCATCGTTTCGTGAGGCGTTAGTTTGCCATCACAGAAACATTATGTTATTCATCCATTAGATGGAGGTTTGTGTAAGTGTAGTTCTAATTATTCTCATAAAAACATCCTAGTATTTTCATTATACTGTTGTCGTCACAAAAAAAGGATTAAAAAGATTTTAGGGGTTGGAGAAGTAGAATAAAAGAAAACAACTTAAGAGAAACTGTTACCTTTAATTTTGGTAACTTTCTTTGGTTTGAACCAAAAGGACTTCTTGGAGAGTCTTCTGCCTAATGTAATGCTTCAAGGGGGAGGAGAGGGATGTATGGATCTTAGTTGGGCAGAGTTTGGACAATCCAAAAGGCTTGAGAGGTGTGAGGAATTGCATAGAAGTGGTCTCTTTTTATAAGGGAGAGGAGGGGCTCTTTAGGAAAGTGTGAAAACATTATTTTATTATAAACTTATATTCGGTTTCAAGAGGTCCAAAACACATTAATGTCGAGGTTAAGATGACTCATATTCGAAATAAAATCATCCAATAGGAATTGGACAGGTTTTGAATGATATTTTAATCATTTTAATCTTATTTATTTAAATCATTTATTAATGAGGTAAACACTACATCATTATTGTGTCATAAATAATTTAATTCATTTGATGTCTAAAAATTATGAAAAAAATACCATGATGTAGGTAATAGTTTTAGATTTCCAAAGAATATTTATAGTCGAAAATATAACATATATATCCCCTTATAAAAATTAATTACTAAAACAGTTTTGTTAAAGTCAATTTTGTCTTTACATTAAATTAATTAATCCAAATTGTCATTTTCACTACCAAGTGGCTCATTGGGGTCCCAAAATCGTCCCAAGGATTCCCATGGTCGGCCACTACTCATCCAATAAGTCTAGGACAAGTTTCAAGGTAATTTTGAATTATTATAATATTATTTTATCCTTGAATTACCCTATTTACCTTTAACCACAGTAAATAAAAATTACTGTAGTTACTATTCCTAATGCTCAAAAATAAAAAGTAGCTTATTAACATAATTTGGATCCACCGATTCCAAATATGGAATCCATTTTTCCAAATTCAATACCCAAAAGTTTCAGAAATTAAATTAAAATTAATCCCGTTGTCGAAAGAAACCATGTTTTTCTTTAAAACATTGCAAAAGATTGAATTGATTTAACATACGAATTTAATGTAAAGTCAATGATAATGACATATATTATATTAAATGGTAAAAATATATTCTATTTGTACTTTAAAACAATTCAATATTATAATTTAACCATATAAATTATTGTGATGAAAAAAGTTGTTTATAATTAAAATATAGCGTGTTTTTACTATTCATCAAAATATGAAAGTTACCAGAATAATATGAAAAATTTATCCAAAGTAAATTTTTATTTTTGATTCCAAAGAAGAATTTTATTTTGTCAAATTGAACTTATAAAAATGTCAAAAACTAGATTTAATGTGGGTGCGCCATCAAAAGGCGGCAAAACTGCATTTTTTGAAAAATACTTATTTTACCCGAAAAATTTATTTTGTTCTCTTCACATGTTTTAGAAAATATATAAGATGAATAATAATGTTATAAAATTCAAAATTTAGTTAATACTATTCATAACGGCTAGTTTTAATAATATTTTAATAGCATATCGTTGTTTAGTAAAACTCAGTATTGCGTACAACACACGCTATCGAGGAAAGTCGCGATTTCGTGAAATGCAAGCCAAGTCAGGGTTGCGTGTTGTGCAAGAATCCTTCATTGTTTCATATAACAGAATCCAACCATATTTTATTTATACATTGAATATATATATATATATATATATATATAACACACTCAATTTTGCGCAGAATGACTATTATAAAATGAACTTGAAATTGTGTGTAACACGATCCAAGAATAGCGTTGCGTATACTACAAGCTAATACGGTGTTGTGTATAGTACACGCTAAACTTGGTGTGGTGTATAATTGAAGACATCAATGAAATTAAAATAATATTTTCCACAAAAATCTCGGGGTGTTACAAACATTGTCAACATAAACATGATATTCATTACTGTCCTCTGTGAACCACCTTTGTGAAGATCAACCCTTCACAGAGCACAACCCTTCACATAGAACACACCTTCGTAGAGCACACTACTTCCCAGAGCTCACTACATTGTAGAGTTCACTACTTCACATAGATTAACCCTACGTAGAGCTTGGAACTTTATAGAGAAAACACCTTTGAAAATATCATCTGCCCTTACAGAACCCAGTATTGTCATAAATCACACTACCTTCAGGGAACACCTTACCTAATGAAGCTCAATATGCCAACATGTAACTTTCTATCTTCATGAATCACTCAACAATTAGAAGAATTTAATTTAGTTATGACTAAAATAGTCTCTTTTCAAAGCACAAAATCTCTTTGAAACTTTTCATTACAGAGCACCACTTGCCTTATGGAACTAGAGTGACTCCAAATTTTCTCTCTTAGGTTTCTACGGAATGAAGAGGGGTGGCCTCTTGCTTATAGGTATAGTTGAATGCGGAGATCCACTTCTTCCAGAGCGATTTTTGGATCAATCAAAAGCATATTGTTGGTGTATCTTCCTTCAAAATGCTCCATGAATATTCCCTATTTACAATGTTCATCATAACCTTAGATCTCTCTATCAAATAACTTCGTGCCACCATAATGTTCCACTCGCAAAGCCTTTCTTCAATCCTTCGTGTTGTCACAATGATCAAATTCATGTAATCACAGATCACACCGTCACAATCATCATGTATTTGTGAGATACACATTATTAAGTTCATATCTAGAAAACTCTTGAATTTTCCATATTTTCATGAATCTTCAAGAAAAAACCACTTTTCAAAATGCTTGCTATTCTCTAAAATTTGGTCCACAAAAATTTGGAAAACACATGGAAATGACATCACCTTCAATACTACTTACAGCTTGAACTATATGATCCCTTTCCTTACAATATCCCTAATCATCCATTAGAGTATTGACAAAAAACGAAAACCATACTCTCTTTTTAGAAAAGAAAAAATGTGGTTCCAACAACACCTTATTGCTTTTGTTTTCAGGTTTGAGGCTGGTTTTGAGTGGGAAAGATTGTTCAGATGCCTAGTCATGCTATTATGATAGTATTTTTATGTGGCGATTGATATTGATTATTGGTAGATGGGTCAAGGGATAATAGAGCATGGTTAGATTCCTCTGATCTGGAAAAAATCCTAGGTTTGTGGGTGGTAATGTGGTTAGTCTTAACTATTGATAACTGTCAAGATATTTTTATAAAAGCATCAAGGATTCAATGAGTATGATCTCATTGATGTTCCAAGAGGCATGGTCATATTCCTGAGTGGGTTCTTGATCCTAGAATTAGTTAGGCATTACTCATTGGATCTCAAATTAGTTTTAGTGAATTTTCAGGGGGAGCATGTGACCATTGGGTTTTTATGAGATTGTGGTTATAGGTATGTTCTCCGGGTTCTTGATATCATTTGGATTAAGTGACTTGGTAGCTCTGGTGTAAGAAACCATTGTTTTTTGGTGAGATCAATGTGGTACACACTGCCTATGTAAAGGCCCTATTTGGTATTTGATCAGTTAAAAATATATTCATCATTTTCAATGAGAATTGATTGCGGCTTAGGGAAGCTCAAGAAATTTAGTCACAGTAGTGCCATGATGAATTCTAGTTCACAGAAATTTGGTATAGATTTGTGATGTGGTAGTGGGTTTTGGATGATGAGTCCATCCTAATGTGTGGGGACTAAGGGTTGATTAGAATTATTATGTGTAGGGAGGCACATGGATATTGAGTGGAAGTTGAGATATCCATATATAGAGAGGTGACATTGTGCATGGATCTGAGTGTGGTGGAAAAGATGATAGGGTTTGAACCAGAAAGAGTCGTTAGGGGTCGATTGATGTGTTGATCGTGGATCAGGATGAGAATAACATGTTGCTTCAGCTGTATATTTTGAGTCTATTATTGATTAAAAGTATAACTAAAGTTGTATGGTGGGGAGTTCACCATCAACCATCGAAGGTTTAGGTCTTCATTATGGATCAGATATTGGTGAATATTGTAATTCCCATTCTCATAAACTAATAATGGGTGGTTTTTTGATGTTTTGTGATGTCACTTAGGTGAGATTTATAGGGAAACATCCAATCATTGAGTTCAATGTTGAATGGTGTTTTGGACATGGTGGGTGTATGTTACTTCATTTAAATGATGATAAAAAATTCCTACAGTGGGGAGTGATGTATCATTCATGGAAATATGGCCCTTGTGATGGATGGGTTATGGGAATTTGGAGTTTCTAATGGAGTGGTTGTGGAGGAATCAACATAATAGTGTTAAATAAGTTAGTTGGATTCCTATATTCCTCTAGGAATTCCAAATAGGAAATCAGGTGCAATGGTGGATTGAGATCGATTATTGGCGTTGGCTAAATGATGAATTAAAGTGATTTGAGGATGTACAGATTGGAGGTGTTTGGTGTGTGTGTCAGGATACAATGATAGATTTGGGGAGTTTAGGATATAACCTTGGAGCATCACTAGGAGTCAGGTAAGGACTCCATTGAGCAATTTTGAGTGATCAATGGATTCATCCGGACTAGAAGGCATTCTGATGGGTATATTGGTGACACATCAACACTAGGAACCAATCATTTTTGAAATGATATGGATGAGGAAATTTAGACATGAATTCACAAAAAAATTGGATATGATGAGTTATAAACCACATCATACATGTATTTTGGAAATGAAAAATTCATTTCAGGAATCAAACATGGATTTTCATGGAAAATCCATTATATTACTGGTTTATTCATGGATGAAGATTATGAATCTATCCTAGTTTAGAATACACAAGTAGAAAGTTTGATTATATCCATAGACCAAAACTATTTCTATACAGGTCAAAACCCTGGCTATAAGCTATATCCATGGTTGTAGTTGTTTGTGGTGTGTATTGTCATGACTATAACTACAAGATATAGCCATAGTTGTTTGGGCTGTTTCCATGGATTTCCACTATGGCAATAGAGACATTTACCTTGTTTTTCAAAAATTGGAAATCTCTCTTATAGTTTTCCACCATGACTTTTGGTCTGTAGCCACGTTTCTTCCACTGTGGCTATTGACCAAGTTTATCGTGGCTATAGCCCTAAAAAATAATATGCCCCTAGCTGGTTTCAATCTTTTTACCTCCTATATATGAAACTACCACCTAACTACTAAACCACCAATTACTTTGAGTATATATATATATATATATATTATTAAAAATTGCGAATTTAGAATTTAAACCATGGAGATAGCCCACACCGTACGTTTTTAGGGTTAAATGTTTTTCCGGTACAAGGGAGAGAGACCTATAGACATGATTTTTAGAAACCATGCTATATAAAATGGAAAAAAATACTCTACAGACACGGTTTTGAAAAATCATGTTTATAGCCCTTAGAGAAAAATCTTATAGCCACTGTTTTTTAAAACAATTGCTATAGGTCTGTGGCTATATCCTAGTTTTCTAGAAGTGATTTAATGTCAAGGAAATAAAATGATGTCTAATTTGTGTTCTTGTGTATGTTAGGGTGTGGTAAGATGGGGACCACATCAGGTGCAGGATTGGAATGTGGGTATGGGGTTCAATAAACAAATCTAATGTCATCAGTTCCATAGTGTTACAATTGGACGTTATGAGTTAAGCCCTATGGTGGGTAGCATAATAATCCAAGTGTTTAATTATAAAAGAAAACCTTTTTTGTATCAGGATGGTGGGATAGGGTAACAACAATCTTTGTGTTTATGAAATTTCAATGAACATTGACCCAATTTATGGAAATTCATGTGCCTTCTTTTTGTGATTGATCTATTTAGCATGATGAGAATTCAGAGATTGAACAGGTTGAACTAACCATGAATTGACAAACCTGGTAGTTTGGGATGAATGATTAGATGACCACTAAGACTTCTTAGGAATGAGAATATTTATGGTGGGGTGTTTTTAATACCATGTTTATACATATAAGTTTGAATTTTTAGTGAAAATATGAACTTTCATTTTGCAGACATGCCATATTTTGAATTTAGGTCCATAATGGAATTTGGAAGATTTTGATGTGTAAAAGGATATTTTGGGATGTGTTTTGGGACTTGGGAGGTACCTCAGGTGCTCAGGTGATTCTTGGGAAGTTTCATTTTAATTTATTGGAGTTTTTAAGGTTTCTGGATAGGTCACACGATTTGTTGTGAATGGTTTAATATAAACCATGTATCACCCTAGGTGCGAGGAGGTTTTCAGTTACTTATTTAAAGTGCATGGTTTAGATGCATGGTCATGAAACAGTTGAGGGTTAACCATGAGATATATCAGAAAAAATCATGTGATTATTATTTTATTTGGGGATTTGTACACTTATTGTGCATGGTTGTAGACAAACCATGATAAATGTTTTAAACTGAGGAAATTTCAATTCCTATAGTTGAAACATTGTTTTTTAAACTGTGTAGCTTATCCATGCAAGAGTAGTGTAATTAGACAGTTCCTTCCACACGGTTGGAACAAGGATTGAAAAAAAATGTGTCAAAACTACACATATCATTAAAAGTGAGTTTTTATGGTTTTCCAATATTCTATTTTAATTCCCATCCCCACCGTTTCCTTCCTCTCACATCCATGCATGCCCAACCAACAAAACCCTCCTCCCTCCTTCAATCCTTTCATAAATTAGGGTGGTTCTAGCATCACTCATTGGTGTTTTTATGTAAGGATTCACCTATATCAACCTCAATTACTCTATTTTTTCATGTTGTTTTATGTGTTTAAATCAATTATAATTTTTAATCCCATGGGTGAACATGACCCTTAGGCATACACTAAGAATGATGGTAAAACTTAGGGTGAACATAGCCCCTGATTGGATACAGGGATTGTTAGTTGAACCCAAGGTGAATAGGGACCCCATGTGGACTTCAAATAGGACATGGGGATGGGTATATTACTTCCATATCCCACTATTTGACCATGTATATGTATATTACCCCTGACATGAGTTCTTTTTTCATAGTCATTGTGATCTTCTCAGAAACACCCTGATACTGACTGAATTAAGTATGCACCATTCCCAAGGTAAAGTCATCCCTGAGGTTCATAGTTTATTTTATCTTATTTAGTTTAAATGATTTAAAAAGTGAAATATTATTAGTTTATCTTGATCACTTCCACAAACACTTTTCACAGAATTGTTATATTTAAGGATGTTGTTGGTGGTGGACTACTGAGTTGTACTCACACCCTGCTCGGTCCACCATGGAACATGGGTACCCGAGAAGATACCATTCTTATTCTCATGTATTTCTTTTGAGAAAGGCCTAATTTTGATGTCAATTGGCTTCGTATTTTGGAGTCCTATTATTGGATGGGGTACAACATGGGACCAGTTTATCAATGTTTATTGTCTTTAGTTTTATTCGTGTTCTTTTAGTACTGCTTGTGTATGATCTTCTCATGAGAGATCTAGTTGGTATGTATGAAATTAATTTTACTATTTTATATGATTTTGTATTAATTTATCTAAAAATTCCTTGGTTGAAATTTATATCCACATGTTTTTCTAATTTATATTATTTACATTTAGTTTAACACCCTACTAACAAGGGCATAGTCTCCCCGTGGTAACCACACATGCCCTTACCACTAGTCAGCAGCCTATGGTATACGAGGAGGCGCACCTAAGGTCATGTGGTGAATCAATATGGTCACTATTTATAGAGATATATGGGATGAGACATTACATTTATCTTTATACCAAGTTGATTCTCCACTTTATTCTTGAAATCATTGATTTTCATGATTGATTCAAATATATACCTCATTAAGTAGGAATATCTATATTCAGTTAAATCAAAACTAAAAGAAACAATGAATGAATGCCCACATATTTCATCTAATATAAATGGTATGCACACATCAATATGTACCAATTCTAGAATCTTTTTAGCCCTTTCACATTTTCCACCAAAAGGTGAGTAGGTCATTTTTCCTTATAAACAAGAATGACATCTATCAAGTGGTTTTTGATCAAAAGAGTCAAAGTAACATTCTTGATAGAGGTTTTTCAAAAGATTCTTATTTACATGATCAATATAGTGATTCCACAACTGGGTGTGAAATGAGTCAAGTTAACTTGATTCTTTATCAATTTCCAATACATGGTTTTCATAATTTAATATATTAATATTATTATTTAAATGTGTCATACCATAATATATAATATCTTTATAAACAAAACAACTTTAATTTAAAAAAATCAAAATAAAACCATAATTATCTAGATATAATATTGTAATTATGTTCTTGGTATTGGTTGGTACATAATAATAATATTTTAAAAGCTATAACATGATAGTTTGAAATAGTAGGTGGTAATCTCCAATGGATAGAGTAGCCAACCTCAGACCATTTTTAGCCCAAAAATTCAACTCTCCTAAGGAATTATTTTGAAATATACAGAGTTTTAGAATTTTAATATATATGTGATAATGAAAATATGTATCTAATAACCAATGTTTAGATATGGAAATATTATACATGATAAAGAAAGAACATGGAGATTCAACATTATTTTTTAACTGGGTGTAGTTATTCTTCTTGTAACCTATCATTGTACAAAAAAAACATATTTCATATTTATATTGTGACAATCATTGGATCATACCTTTCCTAGAAGGATGGATCTAGAGAGCCTTAGACATGGAATGACTATTGGAACCTTTTCATTTTTCTTCCAATTATTCACCATAAGGACTATAGGTTTCCAAGCCTCAGGTGCATGTCAACAAGGAGAATCGGTGTAAGGATTTTCAATAGAGGCTTGTCACTATTTCTCATATTATAATTAATAATGAAACTGGAGAAACTCATAGATGTTGATAAAAAATTCCATTTGTGCACATATCATCAGGGATATTAAATCTAAATATTCCATGTGCTCAATGTATCCAATCATCATGACTAAATGAGGGAAGCTAGCATAAACTCTCTAATCATGAACATGATCAATGCATTGGAGATCTCATGTCTCTCTTGTCTCACCTTCTCTTGATAATGATCGTGAAGATGATATGTGATTCTATACACATCCATATCCTCATGATTCTTTAAAAGATAATTGGAAATAGAATATAACATAGAAAATTGGTCATTTTTTGCATCATCCAAATGTTTTATATAAATATACAGTTCTTCCTCACAACCCATTTACCAGGAACCTCAATAATGGGGGTTTTCACCACATATAATTTTCATTCATGGTGTTGTATAATGTGTGATAATCTATACCATTCTTGGAAATTCAGACTAGTGATAAAGTTGTACTCATCTAATATGGATCGTAATGATATAATCAAAGTCACATGGGTTGAAATTTATAAAATAAATAATAGAATAATATTAATAATTTATCTATATTACTAAAGTTAGATAATAAATTTTAAATTTATCAATATACCATTATTTTATTCAGACCTAGTATACCTCATCATTGGTTTCAAAATATTTTTTTTCATGGATATTCTTGTAGAAATGTTCCTTATTCCCATTCCCATAACCCATGTAAGGGATTGTTCAGTTACATAAAGGTATTTGGGTCGTTGTAACTCACCAACAATATTGATTCACAAATCCTTGATATTCTGAGTGGAATCCACATTTTCCACCAATGTTACACCATGTATTGTGAGGGATAATCCTCTAGATGTAAAATTGGTTATGTTAACAAAAAAACCTTATTTAGAACACCCCATTAAATGGTAGTGTACTTTGCAGAGTTGGATCAAACACATCGATCTATTGGTTGTATTACAAATTAGATATTGGAATGCTATATTGGCTTCAAATTTTATTTGGAGGGATTTTTTCTTTAACAGTAAATTTAACAATTTATATTGTCAGATAATTGTTAATATTAAGTGGTGTTTACATAGGTGATTAAACATATCTAGATAAAGTTCCCACATACTTTAATATTTATTTTAATTCCATTATTCATGATTGTTAATTAACTAATTTATTTATTTAAATAATTATAAATAATTAACCATAAAAATAATATAAATAAATAAAATAATGTGAAATCACCATGGGTTTCTCTAATGCTTGTTTCATATTTAAAATGATAAACCAAACTGTGAACATAGGGAATAAACTCCAAGAAAGAATCCGGGTTTGAGTTGTGGATTTCTACCTCTGCTTCTGGGCACCTCCTAGATTGGTTTCATCTCAGCTCTAAACTTGAACAGCCTCCAAACTCATAGGAGCTCCATCCAATATATAATTTTATTTAAACATAGTTGTGGGGAACTAAATTATTAGTCAGTGGGGGAGGGGTGGGTTTACATAAATGAAATCGTGGGCATGTATGCTTTTACATAATGAGTGGTGATTAATGAATCACATGCATTTATTTAATTTAATAATTTTTTAAAAAAAAACAGGAAATAATAACAAATTAAATAAACTAATCACATGCATATGAGAGTATAAGATCACGGATAACCACATATATGAAATTAATACACAATAATACACTATAAATTATTCACTTCAATTCATTTCATATTATGAAGATAAAAATGCTTGAATTAATAAATTAATTCCTTTATCTAAATGACCATCCAAAGTATCTTGGGGAGACCCTTCATAAATGCATCCCTAAAAATAAAGAACATAACCAATAATAATAGATTATTACATGAAATTAATTGGGAATTTATTAATTCTGCAAACCATGTTATATAGTCAACACATGATATGCCAACAATGTAATTAGGTTTTTAGTGTTGCAATTAGTTATTCATTATATAATTTAATTCTATTATTTATTGAGTGACTACACAACATGTACTAACTAGATACACATAATGTTTATCTCTTTCCATGTATCCAAGATAGAGATCCAGGGACTCATCATGTGTCTCAATTAAGATGCATGATGTGCATAAACAGGCTATATGCCCTGTATTTTTCATTCCATTTGTTCGAAAAATTCACATGAGGACTCAATTTATTATTCAAACACAAGAATTAATGAGTCTCAATGTATTTATTCCAAATACACTTTGTACATATCATTAATGACACAACCTATCAGTCTCATTCAATTTATTCATTGTATTTGACAATATAGTTAGCATGAATTTCACGGCTAAACAATGTATACCACACATCATGTATGTGAGATACATGCCATGTGTTCAGACAGACAGTTTGCAAGGCTAGCTCGGTCAACAAGAAGAGTGCCTCAAATGAACCATGTTTCATTATTTCTCTGTCCATCGTGTATCCCACGACATGTCCAGGTGCATTGAACTTGGGTACACAATGTGTACATTCGGTCACATTCCATGTAAATGTATCTACCAACCAAAATTCGTTAGCATATCCCAATGAAATATCTTTATCTTCTCCTAATATGTTTAAAATGATATGAAACCTGAGTGATGAAATTGAATATATAGAAAACATAATAATTTATCTGATAGATTTAAAGAATGAACAAACCAGAAGTGAAAACTAAAAAAAATTATGTATAACCGACAAATGAATAAAAATAATTATAAATTCTCATCTGACCACTTTGATACCACCTGAAGGATTTTAATATAGTAAGACCACCCATTGGGCATATCCAAATCTGTTTTTTAACACAATCCTTGAAAAATCCATGATTTACAAGAAGAATAATCTTTAGGACCAATGAAATTAATATAAATATTAATTGATAAGAACACAAAACGAAAAATAGGGGATATTTTTATATATAATTATAATTAATTTATGTTGTTAATAATTACCTTGTGTTGAATTATTTCATCATTTTAAATGACCGGATGAAGTCCTTTTATCATGGAATCATTTCATCCAATGAATCGAGGATATATCCCCTCAAATGACTATTCAAATGTTTTTTTTGAACCTCTGATCATTTCTGTTGAATTAATTGGGTGCTAGAAGGGATGAATTTAATGATTACAGTGATTATTAATGATCACAAATAAATCCTTCAAGGTGAGAAAGATTTCATCTAGTGGTGGAGAATTGATTTCTGTTCTTTAAAGTGATTTAGGACAGAGATCTCAGGGGATTGATATGATCCTATATATAATTCATTGGGAACAATGAAAAAATGTTTCTCGATTGTCATAATTTGGTTTAAATAAATACAGAGTTAGAAAATTATTACTACACAAAGGCAATTATTATTTTATTAATCCTTAGCAAACCCCATGTCTAAATAATAATAATATTATTATTATTTACATGAAAATAATTAACTCACAAATAAAGTAAATATTTTTTGAATAAATAAAGAAATATTTATTCAAATAATATTTAATATTAAATTTCTCTACATACCATCAAACTAAGTCATCCAATCCTCCTAAATATTTATCGAGCATTGAATAATGACTATTTATTTAATTAAAAAAATTTCACTACATTATTCACATATAAATATATAAATATTATATTCACTGAATTAGTGAATAAATATTTATTAAATATTCATGTAACAAAATAAATAGATATTTTGTTTCATTTTGAATAAACCAAAATAAATAAATATTATATATTCATGTAATTAAATAAGTAAATATCTTGTGACTAAATATTTATTTGAATATTTAACTCACATAAAACTTTTATCGAATAACTATTGATTAAATATTTTGATCAAACAAATATGAATAATTATTAATCCACATACATGAATAATATTTAACCAACATGTTAAATTCATAAATGAATTTAACTGAGATTTTGAATATGCTTAGTGTGTGACCCTCTAGGATCCTATCTCAGTGGAATTAGACAACACTACCTAAATTCTATTGTTAGCCTCTAAAATCATGCCAAGGCTCTAATAGAGATATAATTTAATGTCACAATGAATTGTAACCTTCTAAAAATGTATAATATGTAATATAATCCATTTATATCGATACCTCTAATTAAGAAGATTTTATACTTGAGTCATCAACCCATATTTTCGAGGTCTCTTTATTTGAATTTTCAAAACGAAACTCTTCAATATTAATCCATTTTCGTGGAATTTATTATGATGTTCTATTTATATCGAAGGGTATGATATATCAACATCCATTAAAGAATATAAGGGACAAATCCTTTATAGCATTATTTTTTAATACAATATCACTCATGATTTGCCTATCAGACCCTACTTTCCATGAACATATTACGTCACAGTTTGGTTAGTACATCATAGTATCTGACTCAAGGCATATATTAATAATAATAGTAAATTATAAGGATCATTGCACATGTACACAAATTGAATCATCCAATGACACATATTAATGTGGATTTATGATCGTAGTGTCATTTTATCATATTCTTCCACACTAAATATTACCACCGGATTCCACCCTGAGAAATTTTCTCAAAGTCCTATAAGTATCCACCCCTGATAGACTACATCATTTCTTTTTCATAAAATGATATCATCTAATAATAGAACTTATATTTTTGAATATTTTCATGACACTTCTAAGTTCACATTATAGTAGGGAACATCTATGACCTTTCTTTGTGATATGAACACTTAGGAAATTGTCATATACTATGTCACATAAAAGAAACATCATGATATAATGAACTTTATATTAATATTGGATGACATAAAATTCTATTTTTTTGAATTTATGAATCTGTTTGGGTAAATAGGTAACTAAAATACATGCCTGAGATACGAAACACACCATCCATATTAAAACTGATGAATATAGGTAATCATAAAGTACGTAGAAGTTGGTTAAAGGGAACCGAATCCAAAATATATGTATTTTAAAATAATGGGCATGAGACAAGATGAGAAAAATGGAAGAATCCAATGATTCTAATATCCATGAGGGTTTTATTAAATCCATGAGGATATGATGATGAATCATGGATAAAAATTATCATTATGAGCAGTGGAAACCAGAATAAGTTGGCTCCATGAGTAGTGAAATGAATATTTGACTCCATGAGTAGAGGAATCAAAGTACTACATAAGTATGAGAATGATTTATCATTGAGTAATGAAGCTTCCTAACAAAAAAAATCTATTTTGTGATATGGTTAAAGTGAAGGTATCGTTGTATATAATGGGAGCAGATAGGATGAGGGTTTAAAATTTTTCATTTTCGATCGATGTAATTATGTCATATTCGGTTATACCCATCTCGGTACAAAAGTCGATGATCACACATGAAGAATTTATGAATGAAAAAAATTACATCGATTTATTTGAAGGGTTGTTCATCAACCACTCTTCTTCTATGAATGTTTCTCAAAGGAACTGAATTTGGATCCCTCTATATCATTCAAATGTGCATAGAAAGATTTCTGGATCATCCATCATGGAAATCTCAGTGAAATCATGGAGTTCTAAAGATGCCTTCATCATCCATATGATCAACATTACATTGATCCACTGATCAATGGTGGAGAGCTCAGGTCAGTAACATTGATTGAGAGATTCTCTCTATAAGATGCAGGTGATTGGTGAAAGATGATCTTAAATTTGTTTGATGAATAGTAAAAAAATGAGATCCATCTCCCACTTATATTGTGAGGTTCAAAATACCAATAAATGACTCCTAGAACATCCAAAATCTATTTCCCATTTCTTAAGCCATAAATTATGTGTTATGGCCAACTAATTATTTAATAAAAATAATTTATACTTTTATCACTTTATAATAATACAATATATATATATATATCTTATGTGATAAAAGAGAGCCATTAACGCAACTTTTCATTCCTGATATCTCCTCAATACCTCACAAGTCCCTTTCTAAAAAATATTAAATGAACATTTAATATTATAATAATATTTTTCTGTTAAGTATTTTTCCATATATTCACTCAATATCCTGTTAATAATTTTTGTAAATAAATTCAATAAAAATTATTCCAAACTCAAATAATATGAATTTATTTACTCATGGACATCGTATATTCTCAAACATCCCCAGACCCTAATGGTGGGGTCCCCCAAGTACTAAGCTTCTATTCACTAGAGTGAGACTATATTTTGAATATTGTTAGTGCATGAGCCTCTAGGACCTTATCTCAATAATAATGCATACTATTAATAGAACAAAATTAGAGTTTAGAAACCCATCAAGGCACTTAAGGAGATATGAAAAATTTATAGGCAGGATAACCTATCCTATAGACACATGATATATAATATGATCTCTTTGTCTCATGATATATCTTAATGTTGGATGCACACTTTGTGTCAACATCCTTTATTGATTTATTGTTTATTGAACTAACTGGTAAAAATTACCATCCTATAGCATACCTAGAGATTTAATGAATGTACAATCATCCTAGTCAACTAGTCCTGAGATATCACTTCCTTTTAGAAGCTATAAATTATAAATTGATTATTAAATCAATGTTGTACCAATAAGGATTCATCCAATGCATGCTACCTTTCTATGACATGAATTCCATAGGTCTTTCGTTCCATAAAAAAATGTAATGATGTATTATAAAATGATAATAATATCATGTTTGGTGTCCATTATAGGCGTTCACAGATAGAAATAACCAAGGACACCTGAAACAAGTGGTGTTTTTATTGGTGGTCTAGTCATCATGATCTCATATACTTGAGATCTCTAAGTGAAACTTTTATGAGAATAAATATTAATTATTATGATAACAAAACACCAAATGGTCATACATCATATGTGTGCAGTCAAAATGATGTATCTATACCATAGATAACATGTTTGAGACTAGTTTCAAGGTATCTATACGTTCACATTATAACCTATGAACTGCTATAACTTTTTTATATAGTAAATAATATATATATAACCATGTAAATAGAGGATTAAATAATATCAACATAATTATGGTAAGAATAAATCATGTATGACTCATTATATACATGATATAGTATTCGAAAAGTACAATTAATGTTGGTTGTAGATAAACCAATTTCAAAACAGAAAGAGCATATTTTTTATATAATAAACAGAGAAGAAGCTTATATGATAAATAAAAGGAACCTAGATATATAGAATACATCATTATTGTGATTTTTTGAGTGTTGATTTATTTTGGAAGAACATGCTATGAGACACTGATTGTTAAAGAGTCCATGAGATGTGGTAAAATATATTTCAAAAGAAGTGAGTGGACATAAGAAAAGAGGAACATCCCTGTGAAATGAAAAATTAGTAGAGAGAAGAAATCATACACAACAATTAAATTTCCTATAGAAAATATATATACAAACTCTAATTGATTTTCTATGGAGTATATATTTATAAAAGTTCGATTAATTAAGCAATTAAAGTGTATCTACTTTGTAATAAATGAAAATTGACAATGATTTTATGTAGTGAATTAAATATGGTTAATGAATTTTAGAGATGAGTGAAAAGTCCATTGGTATGTTTTTTACAATTTATGATCAATAAAAATTTTCTTGATAATGAAGATTTTTTTTCTTACCATATGAAAGTACTCATTGTTATGTTAGTATGACACCCAACATGAATAATTTAAATCATATCAAAATGGATTTCTTAAATAATAAACTTTTGAGAGTTTATTTTTTATTTGATGTCAAAAACATTATTTGTGGTACATTAATTTATATTTTCTATTTTAATGATGTTTCAAACTATTTTATATAAGTTGTTAATTGTTTGGAAGAAGCTATATTCTCCCCAATGATCGTTGGAGAAATCCATAAATTTTGAAAAAGTTTGGGTTGTGTGAAATATCATTGGAGTCTACTTGACACAATTTTAATTTAAGTATACTAATATATCAATAGGGATATAAATTTTGGTAAGTAAAACTTCTAGAAAATGGGACTGCTACCATTTTCCAATAGACACAATCAACATAATCGTTCCCATAGGTGGCCTAAGGCCATGATCTATATGAACCATTGTAATAGGTAAGGATAAAGTGACCTATTGATGTTTTCCATATATATCATGTCCATAATCCATACTTATGGTCATGGTTCACATGGACTATCTCCATAGGATAAACTTATTTCCGTACTCTATGTGGACCATGGCTATAATGTTGGAGTTGGTGGCCTAGAACAAACAACTTTGTACTTTATTCATTAATAAATACCATATCACATCAAGATTGTTCTTCTACGTGACAATGCTTATGATAATTTCCTAAGGATAGTTGTTGCACTAAAGTGTCTTAGAGGATCCCTTCTATAATGAGAACCCGAATGTTCCATGACACTATTCTTCAATATATGTTCTATGGAAAGATGATGTTATTTGAGGGACACAAATAATATAGTCTCTTAGGGTTGAGGACTCATAAAACATTGAGGCACCTTCACATGATGTGCACACATGGAAATATCCAGAAGGATATTATGAGAATGAGACCTGCTAGTAAGAAATCCACATTTCATAGTGTCATTGAACGTCCCTATATGCTGACATGTGTATTGGTCCTTAGACATTAAGATTATTTTTAATGGGTATTAAAACTGACACACTAATATGTATTGACTAAAAATGTGATGAAACACTGTTCACAGCATGGTAGGATATTTTGGGTGCATCAAGAGTAATATTGCATTAATAGATAATGCGAAAAAGGATGTGTCCCTTCTGTTTCATAATGGGAGATGATATCTTAGGCCCTTTTATGAATTGATATGGCCTAAATAAATCCATGGCCACAATGAGGAATGGGAATGTTCAATTATGGGTAGTCAAAGAATGAATAATCAAACACACGGGTGGATGGAACAAGCATCAAACTTGCTTGATTTGAGATAGCGAAACAAAGGGATTACATTAGACAGTAAGCGGTCATAGGAGGTGACACATCATTGTAGCATTAAATTTCTTCTCTATGGGTGCCTTGGAATGTTTCTAGATGATAACCTTCATGATTCGTTTAATACAACTAAGAAATAGTCCGAGAGGGTCACACACTAAGTGAGTCCATGTATCTTAGTTAAATATTCAATTAAAAAGTTGAATAAAGATTATTATCGATTGTTGTTTAATAATTATTCAAGGATGCCTGATCACATTTATTTCTATAGTAGTTATTTGAGAGAATATATTTTGGGTGAAATAATATATTCATTAGTGTGTAATGCCGTGATATTTATTTATGAAATAAGTATCCATTATTCAGGGTCTAATAAATGTGATGGAGGAAATAAAGGAAATGGAATAACAAAAGTACATATCGTGTATATTAATATACATTCCATGTAGTTTTTTTGTGGATTTGTGAGAAATAATATTATATACTTAATTTAATAATATTAGGTGTAATTCACTGGGTGCATGTCATGTAATAATAATATTCAACTGTTATTATTAGACATGGGGTCTTACTTAGAATTAAATGAAATGAATAAACGATTTCATGTAATTAATTCATTTTATTATTATAAGTAATAAAAATATCAAATATATTATACTCATTAAACTAGTCATTCAATGTGGTTGTGGACAGTGAATATGGAAAAATCTCTTAAGTCGTGAGATAAATCTTTTTCCTCCATGAATGCTCCATGATACGAGAGATATCCTCCACCACCGGATCAAGGAGAGCACTTTGGATACTAATCTCAAGGGGATCGAAGACGAGCATCACAAGTGAATGATCTTCCATTATAGCACCTAGAGATCCCTTCATCAATGTCCAGAGATATGTGGAGCACATGTGGATCATAGCTAGAGGAAGCCTACTCTTGGATTCTATGATGCAATGAAGGATCACATTAGATCGTGACTAGAAACATCAATGGAGAGAGAATTACATCAAGGTAATTCTCATCTATTAATTAAATTAATTATAGCCAACATATGATGATCCTCTCTATGGTTCTAGGACTCTCCTCTTTTCTTTAATTCATCGTTTTATTCCGAAGATCCAACATTTTTTCATCATGACAGATCTCTGATTTATCATTGTTAATAGTAAAATTAAAGTTGGGTACACCCAACAACATGCTTCTGATGTGCCTGGAACCTATAAGTGGTATCAAAGGAGTCATATCGTTGATTATAATTATTTATTTTTTCTTTGATTATTTATATATTAAATAATTTAGTTGATTAAATTCAATTTAGTCATTATAAAAATATGAATCTCGAGATCTGTTCCACCTCTTTATTTTCTCATTCACCTTATAGAAATGATATTTTCTTTTAATTTTGATTAAAATAAAATAGAGGATATAATCTAAAGGTTCCCAAGCTTCGTGGACATACAACACCAAAAAACCTGGAGTGTATTCGGCAGTACACACCGTGTAGTCAATATTTAATGCATCATACTGGTCCACCAAACCAAGACTTGTGTTGGAGTCTTTATAAGTATTAGATGACTCTGTGTGTTGACCAGGAACAGGTAGCATGCAGTTTATGGATTACATGCCATGTGGTTCAGTAGACACAACATGTAGTCCCTTCGGGTTAGGGTTGGACCGTGTACCCTGTACACGGCTTTCTCGGCTGTAGACCGTGTAACACAGACTCTACACGACGTGTGGTCCACTGGAAACGACGTGTAATCGAATGATATCTGAAGTAAATCTACATGCCATGTCGCTAGGAATTTACTTTAGATGGATGATGAATGATAGTACATGCCATGTAGTCAGAAATACAAATTGTCTACTCAACCAAATTACGTAGATTTATTAAAATTTATTATTATATTATACAAAACCTTGAGACGTGTACCATGGTGTAGGAATAAAGCTGAGGCACAACACGTGATAGGTGTTTTATATATATGTGTTTAATTTGAAGTCTGCTTAATGTTTATTTCTAATCATAGGGTAGTTATAAATCATATTTCACCGAGTTTCCTCTAAGGTACAAGTTGTGTACAATGATAATTTTAAATGAAAATATTTGTTTAAAATTATGATGGATGAGAATCTCATGAAAATTCAGAAAAGGGTTTAAGATAAAAAGATTTATTAATTAAAGAGAATTAATTGATTCGAGACTGATTTATCTTAAACAAGAAATATTAAAGAATTGAATTGTAGTTTTATTTATGCATAAATATCATTTCCTACATAGATTATCATGAACTAGACCAGGAGCTTTGAAATAGGATAGTTTCTTTTAATTTATTTATTTAAATTAAATTTGTGGGCTTGTGAGCCTTCTCCTCATTAATATGTTTGTTCTGCGTTCCCAAGGATTATTTTATGTAAAATCCCATTTTACCCCTCACCTTTGAGTGAGGTAAAGGCATATGTAAAGGATGGATCTCTCAAGCTAGCAGAAACAACTCATGTTTGGAGCCAAGGTGAAACCAATTCAAGGAGATACAAAGGTGGAAGAGTGGAAAGTTGTAAACATGAACCCAAAAAGGTTCAAGGTGTTTCTCTCCTTGGTCTTCGGTTAGTTTATCAACCACTAGATAAACTAACATATTGAAAAAGATCATGATCATACCATTTATTTTATTTCTATTAGTTGCATGTTTTATTTATTGTGGGTGTGTTGTCACGATCCCACAATTAATGAATTAAACAAGAATCCAAATGGAACTAAAATAAGACTGGATTATGTGTAAATATTATCTTAGACATGGTTAATCACTTAATTATATCCCAATTAATATTAATAAGAATGTAAGATAGATAAAAAAATGGACATTTATGTATAAGGATAAAATCCCTCATATAAATATTAAGATGGTATAGCCTTCCATAATCCTGGTTAGAATCGAACCATAGTTCAAAGTGCTTGATCAACCCTAGTTGGGGTGCTTTCAATTATCGGGGAATTATAATTAAAGGTTTTGTGTTGACTTGACTTGGTTCACATCAAGGGTGGACTTCCATAATATGACTTGGTGTGACCAAGAGGGAAAGGTTGTGGAAATCCAAAATAAAAGGGATTCAAGATTGGGGAGTCCACTCAACGGATCAAGGAACTACGCTTTAATATAGTAATAATTTGGAATGCCAACCTAAAAACCTTCATGTTTCTTGAAAACCCCTAGTTGGGGTAATGCGAAGGGAAACATAGATCTTTTCCACTAGAATATTTAGGAAACAAAATATTTCAAAGTTAGTGGTGAGGGATATTGAATTTCAATAAAATAGTGGGAGACTAATAAGTATTAATTTATTTATTTGTCTCAGTTTTAACTTGATAAAGTACTAAATATTTTCTCATAATAATTTTTAGAAACGGAAAGAAAAATGACATCAAACATATCATTTTGAAACATACTCGAGAAGGAAAACCATCTCACTGGAACCAATTTCCAAGAATGGCAGAGGTGTTTACACATAATCCTTCACCACAAGATGAAATTATATGTTTTGTAGGAGCCTATTCCAGTTGTGACAAGAAAAGAGGAAAGGGATGAGGAACTATCTCTCTAGATGAAACATGTGGGTGATTCCACAGATGTCCAATGTTTCAGGCTATCGTCCATGTCTAATGAGCTCACTACTAGAAACTTGACTTATACCAATAGTTTCAAAGAATCTAAAAACCATTGGTATAAATGATGTTATTAATATTTTCATGACTTATTATATACTTCCTTTACTGATTTTATATGAAACGTGCATAATTTGTGTGAAATATTAAAATTTTAATATTCAGTATAATTTTTGAGCATTTTTTGAAGTAGTCCAATTGAGACAGTTTATTATTTCAATAATAACTATCACTGTACTGATCCAAATTGTGTGGTTCTTGTTTTTCAGGATTCTACATTAAATATAAAACATTTCATTAGAAGGTACCATGAGCCAATTCTGCCATTTGAAAGGTCATATGGTCCTCACAAACAAGCCAAAAGAATCTGTGAAGAAACTAGACTATTCATGAAGATTGATTTACTCGGCTACATTAATAAGTACAAATTCTATTATTCTCCACCATAGTTCATTGGACAAAACAAAGAGTCTTGTATAAAAATTTCAGGGCCCAAATCTAAGAACAAAGGTCCCAAATGAAGCTTTAAAATTCATCCCACCATTCTGGCCGAGAATTAAAATCAGTATAGTATGGATGACATATCTCATGATGTAAGAATCCAATAAAGCTGATATTTTTCAGTGTAAAATAGGAGATATAGACGGCCAACGTTGTTTAATAAATTATTCATATTTGGAGGCATCTTTATATTCAAAAACACTTTCACATTTTTGACTATAAAAATACTAGATTGAAATGGACAGTTTAACTTTTTTTAATCAACCGGCCATAATGTTTGATCCTTAACTCCAAATGACTCCATATTTTGAGAGTAGTCGGAAAACGTTATTTTCTACAACTTTGAAGCAGGATATTTCTCAAGATGTGGCTGTCTGAATAGCCAAATTTCAGATGCAATTTGAGGGACTGATTGGGAATGCAAACAGTCCACTCCTTGGTCTATAAATACTATCCCCTTCTCTCTTTGAGGAGGGTTGGAATTTCAGAAGAGAGGAGAACATATTGGCATGACCAAAGCCTTGAAAAAGGCTTGGGAAGACCTTCCATACTCACGATTTTACTTGAGAGACATTTCCACCTCTCTTTGTTTTCACTTACTTTCGTGTTCTTCGTTTTTGTAATTTTGTAAGTCCTTTGTTTTGTAATTTTGTTTTAATGCAAGTTTCTTCTTCAATATCTCTTATTCTCATCCAACTTCTATAGTTTAATATTGATGTTCTTAAAATTGTTTAAATTTAGTTGAATCCCCTTCCCTTCTTTTGCTTCTTCATTCAATCGAAAATTCGTTTTTAATTATCATCATTGTTTGTGTGTGTGTGTTAGACGCAAAAATCTTTTCTTATCCCTTTATTTATCTTATATTCTTAATTTATCATTATAATCATTATAACCCAATTAGTAATAATTTTAATGGATAGGTAAATATTTAATTGGGGTGAGTTATAATTTAGGTATGTTAAGTGATTGAGAGCTTTTGCTCGATGCATGTTCTTTAAATTAATATTGTGTATGTTGAACTTTATATGTCATGGATTTATGACATATTTTGTTTAATATGTGGATTCCATGGATTATTGCAACCACAAATACACTACCATAAAAAAGTAATGGTAATGATTAGAAACCTAAGTTATGTTACAGCTTGGATTACAGCTTTAACACTTGGGAATTCTGATCAAAATCATCTTGTGACATGGTTGTTAATTTAATGCAATATAAAGAAAAGCTCAAGGATATCACAAGATTAACTACCTAATGATGAACTCACCCCAATATTTATCAATTTGTTAAATAAAAAAATATCTATAAATTATTTCATAATCTCTGAAAACAAATCCCCCAATCAGAATAAAATTAACTAAAAACAAACGACTATTACAAAGTATCATCGTCGAGGATTCGAACCGAGTGCTGCTATACACATTAACAGAGCACCGGAACCTTAACCGGTCGATAGGTGACAATCGTCCGTGCGTTTCAAATGGCACCATTGCCGGGGATGGTGCTTTAAGTAGTCATTAGTTTTTGGTTATTGTAATAAAAAACAAACGAAAACATAAATTGAAAAAAAAAATTGAAAAAAAAACACAAAGGAAAACCCGTCTTCTCATAAAAATCATAAATGAAAAAATACAAAGAAAATATCATCTTCCTCTTTATTCCAAAATCACTCTGAGTGCCCCGTAGCCTTCCAAACAATCCCTCGGATTTGTTTGACCCTGAAATTGAGTGAATAGTTCGCAAACATAGGAGGAACATAAGAGATAATCAAATAATTCAAGAACCAGTCCTTGTCCAACCAGTTGAATTAGAAATAGCCAATCATAGGGAGAAAACCCTTAAAGAACTTGCTGCCCCTGATATGAGTTACCAACCTCTTAGTATTCAATACCCAAACATAGAATCTGACTTCGAACTCAAATAGGGTTTGATTCATCTTCTCCCTCATTTTCACGGGCTAGCCGGTGAGGATCCACATCCTGAACTTAAAGACTTCCACATAGTGTGCTCTACCATGAAGCCTCAAGGGGTTTATGAAGAACAAATCAAACTTCGATCCTTACCTTTATCCCTAGCTAACACTGCTAAGTCATGGCTCTAATACCTTCCTCCTGGTTCCATAAATACATGGAATGACATGAAGCGACTTTTCTTAGAGAAATTCTTTCCTGCTTCTCGTACTGCTTCTATCTGAAAGGAAATAAGTGGTATACGTCAATTCCCAAGTGAATCACTACATGAGTACTGGGAGAGGTTCAAAAATCATGTGGAAACCTTCCCACATCACCAAATCCTTGACCAAATCTTGAACCAATACTTCTATGAGGGGTTATTGTCTATGGAGAGAAATCTCATAGATATTGCAAGTGGCGGTGCTCTTGTTGATAAAACTCCTGCAGCTGCAAGAGATCTCATAAGTAACATGGTTGAAAACACACAACAATTCCATACTCGAGAACATGCTCAAGTCAAACAAGCCCAAGATAATCAATCAATTGAGCCGAACAAAATGACCGAGTGGATGAGTGAACTTACAGGTCTTGTGCGACAACTAGCCACCACTACCAAATCCCCAACCTCGTCTTCTCCACAATCACTATTTCCTAGACCTATCAAAAACTGTGGAATCAGCAACTCTCCATCTCATCCAACTAACACATGTCCACAACTTCAAGAGGATCAATCTGATTCATCTGGAAGAATAGAGCTTAATGCAGTATATGCTCAGCAGAACACCAACCCTCAACTATCAGGTCAGTTTGTTAGAAACTTCAACCAACCTCACTCTGAGCCCTTCTCTTCTACATTCAACCAAGGCTTAAGGTATGGTAATCCCATTTCTCATCCCCCTCAATTCCCTCCTCAAAACCCAAACCAATTCCAATATGTTTAAGGTGGTGGTAACTTCCATCAACCTTATCGTTTTGTTCCTCAACCTCAAAGGAACAATACTCCTCCTGGATTCCATTATCCTTGTGAGCCTTCCCAATTCCAAAACCAATATAATCAATTTCCCAAGAACCAAAATCAAGGAAATCCCAATCTGGGACAAGCCTCTTCTTCCAAACAACCATGGGAAAGTTCTGTTGAAGATCTTTCCTCCTTCACCCATTCTAGCCTTAAAAACATTGAAACTCAAATAGGTCAACATGAATCCCACCTGAGCCAGCAACAACAATCAAATTCTTCCCAACTCCCAGCTCAACCATTACACAATCCCAACGGTAATGTAAGTGAAATTGCACTTAGATCAGGAACGAAACTTTCTATGCCTCAAGATAAATCCTCAAACCCTCCTTTGAATGTTGACCTAGAAAACGAAAAAAAAACGTGAAAAGGAATCTGAATCCATTCCCTCACCTCCTTCCATTCCACTTAGGAATCCAATTCCTTTTCCACAAGCTGTTTCTAAACCAAGGAAGTCCTCTGAACCTGATCCTGAAATGATCGACATGTTTAGACGTGTTGAAGTCAACATTCCCCTCTTAGATGCCATAAAACAAATTCCTATGTATACCAAGTTTTTCACGGAGTTGTGTACCCACAAGAGGCAACATAAGACCTTTGAAAATGTTTCCACCCAGCAGTCTATTCCCATAAAGTGCAAAGATCCATGGACCTTTCCGGTCCCATGCCAAATTGGAAGTTCCAACTTTGATGATGCACTCATAGACCTAGGAGCCTCAATTAATGTCATGCACAAATCCATATTATCCAACCTTGGTCTAGGTCCCTTGCACCCAACGGGTGTTGTCAGTCAGTTAGCCAATCGAAGCACAGCCAGTCCTAAGGGAATAGTTGAGGATTTCCTTGTCCGAGTCAATGATCTTATCTTCCTTACTGATTTCTATGTCCTTGACATGGAAGGTGAGACGAACTCTTCTCGATCTCCCCTAATTCTAGGAAGACCATTCCTCATGACTGCGAGAACCAAGATTAATGTTCATTCAGGTATCCTATCCATGGAATTCAGTGACCAACTGGTCAAGTTCAACATTTTCCAAGCCATGCGATACCCATATGAGGATCACTCCGCATTCTCAATCCATGCTTCTGAGGACACTTCTAAGAGTCAATTGAACCCCATTCCATCATGTTCATCCTGTTATGAAGAGATAGGATCTTGTGAAATATTCACTAGGATTAACCAAGTCATAAATGGTCAAGTTGATGTGGACCTTTCATTCATATACTCCATTAATTTAGATGATCTTGAAAACTCTCTTGAATCCCATCTCAACTCTGATCAAAACTGCTCCACCTTGGACAGTATTGGGAAAAATGAATCTGAAGCAACTGAAGTCCCATCCTCTATTTCTGAGTTTCCTAACACAAAAATGAATGATGAGAGTAATCTGAAACCTCTTCCTGCACACCTGAAATATGCATTCCTCTTCCCAGATCACTCATATCATGTCATTATCTCTACCACACTTACTGAAACCGAGGAGTCCAAACTTTTTCAAGTGTTAGAGGAAAACAAAATGGCCTTAGGTTGGACCCTAGATGACATAACAGGAATCAAAACTGCTCTTTGCATACATCACATCCATCTTAAGGAGTCATCCAAACCAATTATAGAACCACAAAGAAGACTCAATCCACTCATCCTTGAGGTAGTTGGGGAAGAGATCACCAAGATTCTTCAAGCTGATATTATCTACCCAATTTCTGATAGTGAATGGGTTAGTCCAATTCAAGTTGTACCTAAGAAGTTTGGGATAACTGTTGTCACAAATGAACATGGAGGGGTAGTCACAACTCGAGTGAAGAACAAATGGCGTGTGTGCACCGACTATAGGAAATTAATTGTTGAAACAAGAAAAGATCACTACCCTCTTCCATTCCTTGATCAAATGCTAGAAAGATTAGCCGGAAAGTCACACTATTTCTTTCTTGATGGATACACCAGCTATTTTCAAATCCTAATCTCACCTCAGGACCAAGAAAAGACTACTTTCACATGCCCCTTTGGAACATATTCATATAGAAGAATGCCTTTTTCTTTGTAATGCTCCTACAACATTCCAGATGTGTACGATGAGTATCTTTTCATAATTCATCGAACACTGCATGGAAGTCTTCATGGATGACTTTACCATTATGGCGAGTCATTTGAATCTTGTTTGAATTTACTCTCTCTAGTCCTCCAAAAGTGTGTCAAGTGTAACCTTGTGTTAAATTTTGAAAAATGTCACTTCATGGTTGCAAATGGGATTGTTCTAGGGCACATAGTTTCAAAAGATAGTATTGAAGTCGATCCTGCCAAAATTGAAGTTATCCAATCACTTCCTCCACCCACTTCTGTTCGAGACATCCGTTCATTTCTCGGTCATGCAGGTTTCTATCGGATATTCATCCATAACATCCGTAAAATTTTCCTCCCACTCACTCGGTTGCTCCAAAATGATGTCACTTTACATTATGATGAGGTTTGTAAGAGAGCCTTCATTGAACTCAACACATCTCTTACATCTGCCCTGATAATCCAACTGCCAGATTGGTCCTTACCCTTTGAGTTAATGTGTGATGCTTCTGATAGAGTCGTTGGGGCTGTTCTTGGTCATAGAAGAGAAAATATTCCTCATGTCATCTATTATACCTCAAAAACATTGTATGAAACTCAATCTCACTACACTATCACTGAAAAGGAACTTCTAGCAGTGGTTTTTGCCTTAGATAAATTCTGGTCTTATCTCTTAGGTGCCAAAATCATCATCTTCACAGACCATTCTGCTATAAAGCTATTACTCAAGAAAAGTGATTCCAAACCGAGGCTAATAAGATGGATCCTAATGATCCAAGAGTTTGACAATGAAATAAAAGATAGACCAGGAAAAGAAAACCATGTGGCTGATCACTTGAGTAGAATTTCTAATTCTCCTCATTCTGAAATCATTGATCCTAAATTCCCCACTGGACACCGTTCATCTCTAACTCCAAAAATACCATGGTATTCCCCAATTGTAAATTACTTGGTTTCTGGTGTTTTTCCTGAAAAGTTTTCAAAAGAACAAAAATTGAAGTTAAAAACTGATTCAAAATACTATTTTTGGGATGAAAATAAACTTTGGAAAACTGGGGATGACATGGTAATAAGGAGATGTGTCGATGAAAATGAACATTCTTCCATATTAGAATTTTGTCACTCACTTCCTAAAGGTGGCCACTTTGGACCACAAAGGACCTCTCGAAAGGTTCATAGACTCTAGATTCTTTTGGCCTTCACTCTTCAAGGAATCACATGAGTTCTGTAAATCATGTCCCACTTGCCAAAAGTTTGGCACAATTTCCAAGAGAAATGAAATGCCCCAAAAGACATTAATTTTCTGCAAGATCTTTGATGTTTGGGGCATCGATTTCATGGGACCATTTTGCCCTTCCAATGGATTCTCATACATTCTTCTTGCGGTCGATTATGTTTCAAGGTGGGTTGAGGGCAAAACCACTAGAAAGGATGATTCAGATACTGTTTGTGAGTTCTTAAAGACCCGCATCTTTCAAAGATTTGGCACACCACGTGCCTTGATCAGTTACTTAGGAACCCATTTTTTTAATAGAACCATGGAAGCTCTTCTGAAAAAGAATGGGGTTGTACATAAAACTTCAACTGCATATCACCCTCAAACAAATGGCATGGCTAAACTCTCTAATAGAGAAGTGAAAAGGGTACTTGAGAGAATTGTTAAGCCCACTAGAAAATACTGGCCTGAGAGACTTGGTGAAGCCCATTGGGATTATCAAACTCCCTATAAAACACCCTCTGGGATGTCACATTTTAGGATAGTTTTTGGTAAAGCATGTCATTTTCTAGTTGAAATGAAACATAAGTCATTTTGGGCAGTGAAAACTTGTAATGTTGATCTTGAAAAATCTGGTGAAGAAAGATTGTTTCAATTGGCTGAACTGGAGGAGATTCTACTTGAATCCTATGAGAATTACAATCTGTACAAAGAGAAGGCTAAGGTAATCCATGAAAAACACATCCTGAGAAAGGTATTTCATGAAGGTGAAAAGGTAATGGTCTTCAATTCTCGATTTTAGCTTCACCCAGGTAAGCTTAATTCTCATTGGGAAGGTCCTTTTGTTATTACTAATGTTTACCCATCTGGTGCAGTGCAAGTCTAGGATGCCTCTTCAAAAAGGACATTCACGGTTAATGGACATCAGTTAAAGTATCACCATGAGAGGAAACACAATCATGGATCATCATCGACTTCCACAGGATCCCCACCTTCTCCAGTCAACCAACCACTAGATAGAGATGGTGACCCGCCAAATCCAAACTAGGGGGCACCTCTTTACCTTTAACTCTCTCTCTATCTCTTCCTCTCTCTACCTATTTCTTATTTTCCCTCTCTCTTTAATTTTTTTTACCACTTTTCTTTTCAAAATCTTTATTTTTCTCTTTCTCTTTTGTGTGAGTGTGTCTTTAGTAAAAACTAAAAAATTCTAAAAAAAGAGAATAATAACAAAAAAATATACAAAAAAATCAAGAGTCATGGTTACTCACCATCGAGTTTTGAAATTTTGTTCAACCATTTTGGGGAGTTAACAGACATGTTTTCATCCCAAAAATTTTATATTTTCATCATGACTTTGGATAAAGAATTTTATGTCAAAATTAAGAAATTTTGAATGCTCAATTTTTGATTTGAAGAATGATTTTCCCAAACCATAAGGAACAACATTTTCTTTCATGCCAAGGCTACCTATGGCCATCTTTTCAAAATGTTTGTTTTCATCCCCATTTTTGAGTCTTGAGTTTGTGGGCATTCGAGCTGAATTTCCTACTTTAGTGTGCATTAATATGATAGAGGCATTTTCTGAACCACATGAGAATCATAATAGCCAAATAGCCTCCCATTAACCATACCTTAATCCTCCTTTTGAAAGTCCCTTCAAGACTATGAAAACCTTTTCTTTGATAGTCACATTACAAGCCCAATACCTTATCCCACCCAATATCAACATGGATTTTCATTGCATAAGTTTTTGAAATTTAAGTGTGGGGGGGGGAATGGATTTCATTTTTGGGTATCATTTATTTACTTTTCGGTGTGTTATCATATTCTTGAGGAAAAGCATCCATTTTAGTTTGGGGTGAGGTTTTCATTCAGTGGGCTTTGGGAATGTATTATACAAATGTTATTGACAAGTGTTCAAAAAACATGATGAAAAAAAAATCAAAAATAAAAAAAAATTGTAAAATGGGTTGTGTCTTGGGTAGGTCAAAAATAACTCTTTCTCAACCTTTGATCCTGTTATAACTATTATAATTAGTGTCGTGAGGAGATCAAACATGGGTTGGGATATGAGTGTGAGATATGTTTCAAGGTCAACTTTCGAAAAAACAATGAAAAAAAATTAAAAAATGATCAAAAAAAATCAAAAATCAAAATTTTTTTGCAAAAATGGGTTGTGTCTTGGGTGGGTCAAAAATCACTCTTTCTCAACCTTTTATATTGTTATCACTATTACAATTAGTGTTTTGAGGAGATCAAACATGGGATGGGATATGAGTGTGAGATCTATTTCAAGGTCAACATTCAAAAAAACAACGAAAAAAGGAACACTTGCATTATATTATTTTTGGGAGAAGTTTTGTGTTTTTTAAATATTCCATCTTCTCATTACCTTCATATTTTATTCATCTATTGTGTCTTTCTTCACACAATAATTCCCTTGTAAATACGTGTTTTCATTTCCTTCCATGTTTTATTTCATAAAATTTGTGCATTGCTTTTCCCATGTTGGTATTTTACCCCTCTTTCCACTCTTTTGAATAAAACATTCCTACCGTCCCATAGCTACAGAAAAAACCCTAAAAGACCTCTTGATTCTTGTGCACTTTGGATAGAGATTGTAAGCTGAGAGCTCTTTTCAAACTCTAAGATTTTCACTTTTGGTTGGTGAAAGAGTGAACCTCCACAAATGAATTTTATCATCTTGAGAGGTGTGAGTTTAGTGTGTCCACATTTTCCATTTCTAAATTTGAGCATGAAAAAATTAATTAGTTTTGGAACATTTTTTCTATAACTTGTTTTGGAATTCAAAATGGATGAGTGAAATAGTCTAAACCTCCCCTCATTGGAGAAAACAAAATTTTAATATTTGTTGGTGAGTAAAAATGATTTTGTCATGTTTTTATATTTGTTTCAAATGAGGAAATACACAATACTAAGTGTGGGTTAGTTGATGTTATTAATATTTTCCTGACTTATTATATACTCCCTTTACTTATTTTATATGAAATGTGCATAATTTAATGGAAATATTAATGTTTTAATATTAAGTATATTTTTTTAGCATTTTTTGAAGTAGTCCAATTGAGTCAGTTTACTATTTTAATAATAACTATCACTATACTGATCCAAATTGTGTGGTTCTTGTTTTTCAGGATTCTACATTAAATATAAAACATTTCATTAGAAGGTACCATGAGCCAATTCTGCCATTTGAAGGGTCATATGGTCCTCACAAACCAGACAAAAGAATCTGTGAAGAAACTGGACTATTCATGAATATTGATTTACTAGGCTACATGAAGAAGTAAAAATTCTATTATTCTCCTCCATAGTTCGGTGGACAATACAAGGAGTCTTGTATAAAAATTTCAGGGCCCAAATCTAAGAACAAGGGGCCCAAATGAAGCATTAAAATCCATCCCACCATTCAGGCCGAGAATTAAAATCAGTATAGTATACATGACATATCTCATGATGTAAGAATCCAATCGAGCTGATATTTTTCAGTGTGAAAGAGGAGATATATGAAGCCGACTTTGTTTAATAAATTATTCGGATTTGAAGAAATATTCATATTCAAAAACACTTTCACATTTTGGACATTAAAAACACTGGATTGAAATGGAACGTTTAACTTTTTTTAATCAACCAGAAATAACGATTGATCCTTAAGTCCAAATGACTCCATATTTATAGAGTAGTCGGAAAACGTTATTTTTGAAAACTTTGAAGAAGGATATTTCTCGAGATGTGGCTTTTGGAAAAGCCAAATTGCTGATGCAAGTTGAGGGACTGATTGGGAATGTAAACAATCAACTCCTTGGGCTATAAATACTCTCTCCTTCACTCCTTGAGGGGGGTTGGCATTTCAGAAGAGAGGAGAACATATTGGAACGACCAAAGCCTTGAAAAAGGGTTGGGAGGACCTTCCATACTCATGTTTTCACTTGAGAGACCTTTCCTCCTCTCTTTGTTTTCACTTACTTTCGTGTTCTTCGTTTTTGTAATTTTGTAAGTCCTTTCTTTTTTAATTCTGTTTTAAGGAAAGTTTCTTCTTCAATATATCTTATTCTCATCCAACATCAGTAGTTTAATATTTATGTTCTTAAATTAGTTTAAATTAATTTGAATCTCATTCCCTTCTTTTTCTTCCTCATTCAATCAAAAATCCGTTTTTAATTATCATCATCGTTCGTGTCTGTGTGTGTTCGACGCAAAAATATTTTCTTATCCCTTTCTTTATCTTATCTTCTTAATTTATCATCATAATCATTATAACCAGATTATTAATAATTTTAATGGCTGGGTAAATATTTAATTGGGTTGAGTTATAATTTAGTTATGTTCAGTGATTGAGAGCATTTGCTCGACAAATGTTCTTTAAATTAATATTGTGTCTCTTGAAATTTATAGGTCATGGATTAATGACATGTTTTGTTTAATATGTGGATTCCATGGATTATTGGAACCAAAAATACACTACCATAAACAAGTAATGGTAATTATTAGAAATCTATGTTAAGTTACGACTTGGATTAAAGCTTTAACACTTGGTAATTCCGATCAAAATCATCTTGTGACATGGGTGTTAATTTAATGCAACATAAAGCAAAGCTCAAGGATATCACAAGATTAACTACCTAATGATGAACTCATCCCAATATTTATCAATTTTATAAATCAAACATCATCCATAAATTATTTTATAAGCTCTACAAACAAACCCCCCAATCAGAATACAATTAACTAAAAAAACGACTATTACAAAGTATCATCACCGAGGATTCGACCCGAGTGCTGCTATACACATTAGAAGAGCACCGGAACCTTGACCGGTCGATAGGTGAAAATCGGCCATGCGTTTCAATAAACTATACCAATGGTTTCCTAAACCATTGGCTAGTTAGCTGTCGGGATAGACATATATCAACGATTACAGTATAAACATTGGTATATGTCTCTGGAATTCACATTATACCAGCAGTTTCAGCTAACTGTTGGTATATCTTTATACTAATGGTTGAAACCCATTGTAAATTAAGGAATTTGAGATCAATTCCAATAGTTTCAAAATTGCTGGAATAACCCATTACTAATGGTTAACATAAAACTGATGGTAAAAACTAATTACATGTTTTTTATACCAACAGTTTTATATAAACCATTGGTATAAAGTTACTATTCACACATATACCAATGGTTTACAAATGTTTGTATTGCCTTGCTGTAATTGCAGCTGCAAGCAGGTATGCCTCCCCCACCGTAAATCCCCTGTGTACCTAGGAATTAAACATTCAATTTAGAACCCAATTAACCTATGCTTTACAGAATTAAGAATTGAATTGTAAATTGAATACATACACAATGAAATATGTAATAAATTCTGAATTATGAATGAATAACACATACAAAATAAATTATTAATTACATACCGAATTATCTATTATGTATAGTGTATTCAATTAAGAATTCATTACATACATAATTTTATTATGTATAGCACATATATAATATGGCATAAAAAATGGAATTCAGAATATAGGGGTGTCCAAGGTGGTTAGAGCTGTCTAGGGGGGGTGGGTCTGTCCAAGGGGGTGGGGGTGTCCAGTGGTGGGGGTGTTTAGGGGGTGGGGGTGTCCATGGGGGTGGGGGTTTCCTGGGGGTGGGTGATATCCAAGGGGGTGGGGGTGTCCAGAGGGGTGGGGTGGTGCCCCAGGGGGCTGCCCAGAGGGGTGGGGGATATCCAAGGGCGTGGTGGTGCCTAGGGGTGGTGGTATCCAGTGGGTGGGGTGGTGTCCGATGGGGGGGGGGGGCTGTCCAAGGGGGTGGGCTGTCCAAGGGGTGGTGGATTTCCCAAGGGGTGGGGGCTATCCAAGGGGGTCAGGGTTTCCAAGGGGGTGCCCAGTGGTGGGGGTGTCCAATGGGGTGGGGGTGTCCAGGGGGTGGGGGTTTCTAGGTGGTGGGGGTTGTCAAAGGGGATGGGGTGTCCAAGGGGTGGGGATATCTAGGGGGGTATGTCTAGGGGTGGGGGTGTCCAGGGGGTGGGTGTGTCTAGGGGGATTGTCCAAGCGGGTGGGGTAGGGGGTGGGGGCTATCCAGGGGAGGTGGGTCTTTCTTGGGGCGGGGGTATGTCTAAGTGGGTTAGGGTGTCCAGGGGTGGGGGTGTCCAGGGATGGGGGGGCTGTCCAAGGGGGTCGGGGTGTCCAGGGCGTGGGGGGTTGTCCAGGGGGTGGGGCTATCCAAGGGGTAGGGGTGTCCACAGGGTTGGAGGTGTCCAGGGGGTGTGGGCTGTCCAAGGGGGTGGGGGTGATGAGAGGGTGTGGGGCCTATCCAAGGGAGAGGGGTGTCCAGGGGGTGGGGGTGTCCAAGGGGGTGGTGGGGGGTGTTGTCCAAGGGGGTGGGGGTTTCCAAGGGGTGGGGGATGTCTAGGAATGGGGGTGTTGTCCAGGGGGTGGTGGTGTCTAGAGGGTGGGGTGGTGCTAGGGGGGTGGTGGGGTGTCCCGGGGATGGGGGTGTCTATGGGAGTTGTCCATGGGGGTGACCGATGTCCAGGGGTGGGGGTCGGTGTCGCTAGGGGGTGGGGGTGTCCAGGGGGTGGGGGTTATCTAGGGGGTGGGGTGTCCAAGGAGGGTGGGGGTGTGTCGAGGGGTAGGGTTATAGGGGGTATGGGGTGTCCAGGGGGTGGGGGTGGGTGTCTAGGTTGGGTGGTGGTTTCCAGGGAGAGGGGGTTGTCCAGGGGGTGGGGTGTGCCCTAGGGGGTGTGGTGTGGGGGCTGTCCAGGGGGTGTCCAATGGGGTGTGGGTGTCCAGGTGGGGTGGGGGGCTTTCCAGGGGTTGGGGAGTCTAGCGTAGTGGGTGTCCAGGGTGTGGGGTTGTTCGGGGGGTTTCAACGAGGGTTAGGGTGTCTAGGGGAGGGGGTTGTCTAGGGGGTGGGGGTTGTCCAAGGGGGTGAAGGTGTCCAGGGGAGGGATGAATCAATCACACATATATTCAGTCACAAAAAATCATCAAGCCAAGTTTTAGTATTTATATATAAAGAAATAAAGATAACGTGACCTACCTAATCACACATATATTCAGGCACAAGATACCATTAAACATCAAATGTCAGTAATATAAGTTAAAAACATAATGAATCAATTTGTCCCTCATCACCATCACTATCAAAACTGTCATCATCAACCTCATCCCTTTCCTCATCATCATCCCCGCCATCCTCAACACCCTCATACTCTGCCTTGGCCTCCTCGTCACCCTCCTCATCACCCTCCTCCTCTGCCTCGGACTCCTCCTCACCGTCGTCCTCCGCCTTATCCTCCTCCTCACTCTCTTCCTCCGCCTTGGCCTCCTCCTCGCAATATTCACTGCTCGGAACAACATTGTTTAGACCAACACTAGAACTGCCACCTGGTGCACCATATATAGAAAAATCAGAAAAATATATTTATCACAAGCTATGCTAGCCTCTGGTGGAATTATTGGACGTAATACTTCCATCAGTTTCATAAATGTAGTGTTTTCCCTTCCAGACTGTTATGGCATCTCTGTGTCACTTTTTTCAGCATGTTCAGAATTTTTCTTAACCTACATGAACACAGTGGCACTAAAAATCATACCTGAGGAGTTCCAATACCTCATTTTGACTATACTCATCCCATGTCATCAGCGTACTCTTCCGTGGTGCTCATCTTCCAACACTTGATGTAAGTGATCAATTGGGCCAAAATTTTCAGGTTCCTGGGCATCAAGGGCCTCTAAAGCAGTATGTTATAGATATAAATAGATTATTAAGTTAAAAAATAGATATTAAAATTTGAAATCAACAAAGTAAAACTTATAATATGTGATTGTGTTGATTCATTAACTGGACATCCATCTTTCTTCCTTCTACTCGAGCAAAACAATTTTTCTCATGGCACACATCCTTCAATATTAAATGTTTTCCACTACAATGTTATTGAATGTAGGAAACCATAATTAAAAATAGGTTACCAATAATTAATTTCATAATTAAAATTATATGACAACATTAGCAATAAAATAAATTATGGTGGAAACAATACAAAGTGCCCGTCGTAAAACAATTATAAACAACTATCATAAATTCTTCCTCCCATGATATGACATCATAGTACGTCCCAATGTGTGGAGGTATTTTTTAGAATCTATGTTTTTTTATTTATTCTAGATGATTCTTCAATAAAATTCAATAATACAAAAGATATTATTAATGAAAAACAGAAAATTTTCATTTAAATACATCAAATGTGATTAAAAAATTAAACTGGATATTCATCCAATAAGTAATCATCTATTGATACTGTTCTATTGAACAATCATCCATGATAGGTACCACCTCTATCATTATTCCAACTCTATCATGACATATTATATACAACTTGTGATTATAGGATCTCAAAATCTCACCTAAATCATTTACACATGCTGGTCGTACACCCTCACCATCGGGGAAATTAAACCGAAGCTGACAGCAAAATATTAAGTCATATAATCAAAAAATAATATATTTCATTAAATGAAATATATTTTTTACCCAAATCTCGACCCAATATTTATCCTTGATTTCATGTGGAAACTGTGTCTATGAGAGCAGGCTGACATAAATAATGTCAGATTATTTGAAAAGCGTCACAAAAAAACCCTGACATTGCTACCCTGTTTTGTCAATCATTTGATTGTCTTCATTGTAGTCCACCATTAACTATGTGTATCAGTTCCACACTGCATGCATTCGTGTATTCCCCCGCCCCACCTCCTATAAGTAGATTTATATATTATGAAATTAAAACAAATATTTTATCAATACATGTTATAATAAAAATAAATAATGTTATAAAAATTTGTTAGGGTTCTATAAATAAACCTACAGTGGTCTGATCAATAGGCTCTACTGGATCAGAAAAAACTGAAGGAACACCCAATACAGGTGGAGTGGGTCCAAGTGTTTTCTCCACAGTTAAAGACTGTGGCGGAGTAGGGGTTGAAGAAGATGGTATATAAAATCTTGGAGAGAGGGAACTAGAAGTAAAATAAGATGGAATGAATGGTTGGATGAATGTTGGATGGAGAGTGGGAATCATCATTAGATTTGGTAATGATGGGTGAGGAGACAGATGTAAAGGGTGGTGAAAACATGGGAGGCCTAAATATCCCGTGTGACCATAACGTCACACCAAGATCATAATGTGGGATAGATGGTATGTCAGTGGTAGGGGCATGGTCTAATCAGGTACACCGACTAGATCATCTAGCTCTCGTACCCCCCCCCCCTCGTACCACAGACCTACATACTAGGACCACTACTAGGCTGCTTATCAAATAATTTTCGCCGAAGATGTTGATCATGCCAAAAAGTTTAAAAAAATTAATCACATGACATTATATATTATTTAAATATATATATTTGAAATAAAATACTCACTACAGGAACTAGTGGTGGAATGCCCATCTCAGTCATGCGATGATTGTTTTCCATCCTCTTTTTATGTTGCCTCTCTTCAATTGGTTTCATTTCATGCATTTGAAAACAAATATGGAATAATTAGAAAAGGAAAACTAACGTGTAACCCAGAAAACAAAATATATGAGAGGGAATAGGGGGATTCATGGATAATTTGACTATCCATTGTTTTACATGATCTTCAAGGGCTGTATAATGAATTTAATAAATCATACTAAATGGGATAAAAAAAATTAATTTTTTGTGGGACAATTATTTACTAGGTGTCACTAGTCTATTAAAATCATGGAACATTGATTATGAGGCTATATTTCACTAAAAAAACCCAGAGAGAGAGCACACTGAATTATCCCTCTAGAAAATTCAGAATGGTATATATTATGAATGATTAAACACTTAAGAAAGTGGGAAATGATGATATAAACATAAGAACAAGGATAAGATATCTACGATATTCATAAGGGGTAATGAACTTTTCAAAATTAAGGAAATATTTAATTTCCTTATCCTAGGTAGATGATTCAGGTTTCTATACATGTTTTTTAGAAAAACACAAACCAACATGTTTATTATCTGATGAAATGTTATTGGTAGGTTTCATAGTTTTTCTAATGTTATACATGGTAAATAAAGCATTGAAATGTTAACCAAGTTAAAAATGTTGGTGTTGATGTTTTGAATACAGTTCAATTCCAAATTATAAAATGAAATTAAAATAAAATTACAACCAATAAACATTGAAAATTTACATCATGGTCAAGTCGGATACAACATATTTTTAATCAATATTAAATCACTTTAAATAATAGTAACTTTAAGACCCCAGGTAGAGCTAAACCAAAATAATTGAGAACGTGGATGGATAATTCAATATATTTCCCACCACAACTTCTGGTTCACAGTCAACTCTAACAATTGATCTATTCGAGTCATCAAATGTAATAAATGGATCATTTCCAATGACAATAGGGATGGTGTCAACTCCATCATCACCATCATCATGAATATGTCTTGGAATTACTTCAATAGTGACACCAAATTCATGTCTAAGATGGTCTTTGATATAAAAAACTTATTTCTCCATTGATGTCAATACATATTGTTCATCAGTAGCATGAGTGTGAGTCATACCAATTATTCGATATCCACAATCATCAATAAATGTGACCTACCTCATCATCAAATCAAACCACTAGCATTTCATCATCATGACTCATCAATGAGAGTAATAATCCAATATTATTATTTTTTCAACTACTCAACAGTAACCCACATTTTTAAATCATGTTCTACTATCTGATGAGGTTGCATAACATACTATTTTGGAAGTAACCATAACACCATCATGTTGTGTTCTCAGGTAATTTTATCATTTAGTGATAATAAATCTGTACCCATTGATAACAATTGATTTACAGCCACGAACCATGGTATTAGGACCAAAACCCAGAGATCCTATTTCCTCAGAGATAGATTCATTAGGAAAACTCAATACCTAAAATATAAATTAATATTAAACTTAATTAAATATTGATTTAATTATTTTAAATAGTAATATTTTTACCTTCAATTTTAACTTTGCAGAAAAATCTTACCTATGAAAAGTCTCCCCCTTCTCAAAGATAATGAATGATACTTTCTATTTATCATTTCATTATATTCCCTATATATAAAAATAGGAATAGTTTAATATATATATATATATGTAACATATACATATTAAATTTACTTACCTGAGGTAGTCATCAAACAAATCATAGTTGAACCAAATTGTACGATGTGCCGTCTCCCACTCTTCAAGGCTTAATGTCGTCAATGTATATGATCCAAGAATTCCACCTATTTGAGAAAGTGATTGAAAATTGTGTTCAATTTTCTCATACTTTCGTTCTTCATTTCTCATTGGCCTATTCATTCATGTAGTAAGATTAGACAAATACATAAAGAATATGTAAGGACCCGACCCTAGTTGCCCGGAGTCAGTTCCTTATTTGATTACGTTGGCATACATACAAGGAATACAAATACCGAAGGAAAAATTAGTTTAGTATTATTGGAAACAATATACTTACATAATTTCAACTTTACATATGGAAAGAAAAAACAACACTAATTTATTCCACTAGATTCATCACGTCTCCTAGATTATGCTTGCAAGTCATTTATAAATTAATTCTTCATGTCCTGAGAAAATGAAACATAAGAAAGGAGTGAGCTCAGATGCTTAGTAAGATTAAGAAATACAGCGGAAGATAATATAAACATTATACATTGTGAATAATTGAAAACACATGCCTTTAATAATAAACATGAACACATTATGGAATGGAAATGAGCTGAGTAAATAATTCCAAAATAAAACATAATAATGGGTATTCTACTAGTCGAATAGCCACATGAAAATTCAACTAATAGCTTTATAATGAGGGAAGTGCATATGTTGGTAATTATGAAACATTTTTTCATGGCCTCCATCAAGACGTCTAGTGATTAAGGGCTCGGCCAAAATCCATATCACATTGGGAAAGGCCTCGTCCAATTCCACGTCTAGTTGTCTCATGAGACCTACCAATGCATCGAGGGGCTATAGCAGGGCACACACGTCACATAATAAGTCCAATGAATTCCTCATATGAGTGGGGATAAACATAAACAAAAAATACATTCATATTTAAACTATCATATGAAATGTAGCTGTCTTTCCCCAATCATCAAACATAAAACACTAACCATTCGGAATAATATGGTGAATGGTTTTAGGATAGATCATTCACAGTAGATTTAGTTAAAACCATTAAATCAGATATGGTATATGACTTCATAAATGATTAAACCCAATAATACCATGAATCAACAAGAGTGTTTACTTAGATGAAAACACTCTTATAAAATCATTAAGCAATTTTGGAGATAAATACTCTTTTATTTTGAAAAGAAAAGTTAATTTGGCCATAAGTGAAGTAATTTAGTATTTTTATAATAAAATGAGAGATTTTATAAATTTAATTGTTTCCAAAAACATATTATATAGTGCCCTTGAAAATAGGTAATAATTTGAGAAATTCCCTTGAATCGGGCTTGTATTTTTGAAACAATTTTGAAAGTTCATCTTAAAACGTGTAAATATCCATAAAATCAAGAAGGATTATGGTTTTTAAACATATATATGATACTCACACAGAACATATTATGAGTACATAACAATATATAAGAATTAAATCGAGGTAATTAGACAATGAAAGTATCCCGAATGAAAAAGGATGTTCGTGTGGAAAAAACCCTTACCTTGACTCCAAACGTGTTCTGCTCTTGTACTTAAGATCATGGAATATGAAATTATAATTTTTTATAACTTATTTCAGAACCTATTAGACATGTATATAGTTTAACATAATTATGGTTAGTTCATTTATGTCATTATTGATAAGTTATTGTATTGAATTTCATCGTTTTGGAGTGATTGTTTCCTTTATTTTCATATTTGGTTCACTTGTTTTTAAGTAATAAAGTTGTTGTGGATTGGTAATAAATCTCCAGGATAGGAATTATATATTACTAATGAACATAAATAATTGATAATGGTAATTTATATCATTTGGTTACATGGAATGAGGATGAATCATTAGATGACAACCACTTCGATTATTCCGAGGTATTTGGAATATTATGAACAAGTTTGGTCATATAACTTAATTATATGTACATATTCTGGTTCCTGAATATTAATTAGGTTATAAAACATATATTGTAGTCTATTTAAACCATTAATATGGTTTGATGACCATTAATGAAGAAGAAATTGAAGAACAAAACTTCGTCGTCCACGAAGGTTATAAATCATAACCTCATGGACGTCGATTTCATTTATAAAAATAAAAGGGGGGGAGTAAGAATATTTATGACGGTTATTCCATTAACATGATATAAATCCAGTATATAGATTTTACTGGAGTTATCCTGGTCATTTGGATAGATGAGGTGAGGAAAGGATAGAAAAAGAATATAAATTGAAATGAAACAAATGAAAAAGAAGGGTGCTTTACCTCTTGAAAAAACCTCCTTGAAAAACTCTTTAAGGGAAGGGGTTTTGGTCTTTTGGGAAGACCATAAGCTTCTTGGACATGGGGAGAGACTAGGGAAGGGTAATTTGGAAGAAATTTGAGGAGATTCAAGTCTTAGATGAGTGAAGAGAAGAGGGAGTGGTGAGGGGTTTTTATAGTGGAGGAGATGAGTAAATTTTGAATATTTAATTCATTATTTTATTATTTATCTCAAGACAACCAATAGTGTGGTTTCATGTGACCCCTAATAGTAAAAAGTGCATTTGAGTTCACACCAAGTGGCCTTTCATCACTTGTGATTTTATAAATAGTGTATTTAACTGATAATTTGTATATACGGTATTTTATCATATTTCACTATTCATCAAAAATTCAAGAATTTCGGAAACATCCCAAAAATTCTCTGATACCATTTTTCAATGTGTATAATTCAAAAGTGAAATACATTTTTCAAAAATAATTTTCTAAATATTAATAATTTAATTTTTAAATAAGGTCATAGTTAATTCGAAAAATAACAATCTTGAAGTGCAATTAGTTTTATGTGACATTGAAAAATTAATTAAGATCCCATTATCATATTTCCTTAAGAAAATAAAATAATATTATTATTTAATATTCATAAGGGTCATATTACTATTCTTATTAATATTCATAAGGGTATGTTACTATTCACCAAAAATCAATTTTGTTCTATTAGACTCCAAATGACTTACTTAACACAACTCTAGATGACCATTTTTCAAAATTCAAAACATAGAAGAGACAAAGTGGTGTTTAATGGTTAGATTATAAAATTACATTTTATATTTATTTTCAAAACCATGGGATGTTACATTCTCCCCTCCTTACAAAAATTTTATCCTCGAGATTCACAAAATATCACCTAAAAGGATTCGAGTATGTCTTTATCATAAGCTCCTCAGGCTCTCATGTTGCTTCCTCCATCTTATGGTTCCTCCATAAAACCTTTACCAGATGAGTCACCCGATTTCTCAATACTTTGTCTCTAGTATCAAGAATCTTGGCAGGCTCTTCACAGTAAGATAGATCATTCTCAAGTTCCACTTCTTCATAAGTGTGTATATGTGTTGGGTCTGGCATTTACTTTCTTAACATTGACACGTGGAACACATTGTGAACATTGGAGATACTTGGTGGCATTGCCAAACGGTAAGCTACTACTCCAATTCTGTCCAGAATTTCAAAAGGTCCAATGTACCTGGGACTTAATTTTACCTTCTTATCGAATCAAATAATACCCTTCCACTGAGATACCTTTAAGAAAACATGATCAACTTCTTGAAATTACAAATCCTTCCTTCAGTTATCAGCATATCCCTTTTTCCTACTTTGAGCTATTTTGATATGGTTCTGGATAATCTTCACCTTTTTCATTTTTTCTTCAACAAGTTCTTGGCCCACAAGATTTCTTTCACCAATATCATCCCAAAAAGTTGGTGTACGACATCGCCTCCCATATAATTCTTAATAGGGTTCCATCTGTATACCTGAATAGAAGCTATTGTTGTAGGAAAATTCTACGAAAGGTAAATACTGATCACACATGCCTTGAACATCAAGTGAACAAGACCTGAACATGTCTTCCAATGTTTGAATAGTCCATTCTGATTGTCCATCAGTTTGTGGGTGGTAGGTAGTGCTCAAACAAAGATCAGTATCTAGGGACTTCGGAAGAATTTTCCAAAATCTTGATGTAAAACGTGGATCACGATCAGAAACAATTGATAGGGGTACTCCATGAAGTCTCACAACTTCATTAATATATAGTATTTCTAGACGTTCAAGTGGTAGATCTTCTCTTATAGCAAGAAAATGTTCTGACTTGGTAAGACGATCAACAATGACCCATATTGGATCGTTCCTTATAGGATTCCTTGGTAGTCCCATGAGAAACTCCATCGTGATATTATCCCATTTCCACTCAGGTATGGGAAGAGGTTGCAATACTCTTCCAGGATATTGCCTTCCCGCTTTCACTTGTTGACAAACCATACATCTTGACACAAAATCCGAAATCTCCCTCTTCATGTTGTCCCACCAAAAATGTTCCTTCAAATCTCTATACATCTTAGTGCAACCCGGGTGTATAGAGAAATTGGAACTATGAGAATCATCCAATAATTCCCTTTTTAGATCTGGTATATCGGGAACACAATTTCTCTTCCCAAATTTCAAAATTCCATCTTCATATATAATGTCACTCAATCTCCCATCATTCACAGCTTTAATATTTTTTTGAAACTCCTCATCATCAGCCTGAGAAATTTTTATCATTTCTAGTAAAGATGGTTTGGCAACCATTTGAAAAAGCATTGATGTTTCACCTTCCATGGTTATTCCCATATCCATCTTTACTAGATCCATGAAAATAGGATCTTTTTCAACTCTCATCTTGTTCAAAACTCCATGATCCTTTCTGCTCAAGGCATCTACCACCTTATTTGCCTTCCCTGGGTGGTAGTGTATCATGCAATTATAATCCTTGAGTAGTTCAAGAAATCTCTTTTTCCTCATGTTGAGTTATTTCTGTGAGAAAATATACTTCAAACTCTTGTGATCAGTATAAATATCATAGTTTTCACCATAGAGAAAATGTATTCATATGTTCAAAGCAAAGATTACAGCAGCTAACTCAAGATCATGAGTATGATATTTTTGCTCATTAATTTTTAGCTATCAGGATGCATAAGTAATAACCCTATCATTTTGCATAGGGAGACAACCAAGTCCTTTATTTCATGTATCAATATAAATAACAAACCCGTCATTCCCGAATGGTAGAGTCAATATAGGAGAATTGACTAATATTCTCTTCAGTTCTTCGAAATATTCTTCACAATATTTTGTCCAAACAAATTTAACCCCTCTATGTGTGAGCTTAGTTAGCGGGTTAGCCAGTCGAGCAAAATTCAGCACGAAACGCCGATAATAACCAGCTAAGGCAATAAAACTGCATACCTCAGTTATGTTTGTTGGTGTGGGCCAATATTGGATTGCCTTTGTCTTCGCAGGATGAACTAGGATTCCATCCTTAGAGAAAATATGGCCAATAAAAGAAATATCTTGAAGACAAAATTCACACTTGCTAAACATCCAATATAATTCATGTCTTTTAAGAGTCTTCAAGATAATGTGCAAGTGAATTTCATGATCTTCGCAGATTTTGGAGTATACCAAGATATCATCAATAAATACAACTACAAAATAATCATGATATCCCTTGAAAACTCTGTTCATTAGATCCATGAAGACAGAGGCTTCATTAGTCAATCCAAAAGGCATCACTGTAAACTCGTAATGCCCGTACCTGGTTAAAAATGTTGTTTTTAGAATGTCTTCCTTCTTCACGCACAATTTATGATATCCAGACCGAAGGTCAATCTTTGAAAAGTATTGAGATCCATGCAGTTGATCAAATAAATCATAAATGCGAGGTAGGGGATACTTTTTCTTTATCGGTACAGCACTGATCTCCCTGTAGTCGACATATAACCTCATATATCCATCTTTCTTCATAACAAAAGGACAGGGACTCCCCATGGAGAAACACTTGGGAGAATAAATCCCTTATTACTCAATTTCTCTAGTTTTTTCTTTAGTTACACTAATTCCATAGTGGACATTCTATAAGGGGTCTTCAATATGGGCCTTGAACTAGGAATTAAATCAATGGAAGACTCAATTTCTCATTCTGGAGGATTTCTAGGTAAATCTTCTGGAAACACATCAATATATTCTCTCACAATAGGTACATCATCTATTTGAACATTCCTTTCCTCACCCACAGTTATTTAAATTTCTTCCTCCCCAATAATTGAATTTAGTTGAGCTACAGGGGGTGGATCTATATAAGAATTAGGTGGTGATGATTATGCTCTAAAGATACGGTGTTCTTTACCATTGTCATCAAAAATCGTAACCTCCTTCTTCATATAATAAATTTATGCATCATGGTCTGAAAGCCAATCCATACTGAGGATTATATCAAATTCAATCATGGGTATGACGATGATATCAGCATATAAAGAACATTTATATTCCCTAATGGGATCTGATTTATAGAACATTGTAGCAGTTATACTTCCCTTAAGAGTTTTGACTGACAACTCCCTTGTTAAATCAAATTGGAAATATCTAATTTTCATAGCAAACTAGGAAGATATGAAACAATACGATGATCCAGAATCAAATAAAGCATTGGCTAAAATTGAGGAAATAATTAAATTACCTACCACCATGTCATTAGGAACATCAACCTCTGCAGATGTGATTGCATAAGCTTGTCCCGGATCCCTTGGCCTTTTATGTTGCATATTTACTTGACGTTTTGGACAATCATTACCATAGTCTCCCATTTCCCGACAACTATAGCATTGAACATCATTGGATTCCTTCTTCCCTTTGAAATCACCAACAAGATGGCCTTTCTTGACCACATTTGTAGTATACTCCTATTCCTTTTAAGCATGCACTAGGGTGTTTCTTTCCACAATTGTCACATGGGGTAAATTCAACTCTTCCCTTCTTCCCCATTTCCTTATTTCCTTTCCCATGGTTTTCAGTAGCCCTATTATTTTCTTTATTTCCCTTAAAGTCATAAGACTTAGAGAATTATTTTTCTGTCTTGAAGGTACATGAACCTATATCCCCATATGATGAAAAAATGTGGGAGACCAGTGCCCGCCAGAGGAATGTATTTAGGCCATCAAAGAATCGATCAATTTTCCTCCTCGGAATTCATATGTAGGCTACAGAATGTCTTGCTAATCTTGTGAAGTTAGCTTCATACCTTACAACATTCTCATCTTCCTTTTTCCTTAGATTCAAGAATTGTATCTCCATATCTACTCGCTACTGACGAGGGAGATATTTTTCTAAGAATATTTCCTTAAAATCCCTCTTTTCCTTCTCTTCTATCTCTTCCTCCTCCTTTGTGTTTTGGATTAATGACCACCACTTATCCGCGTCTCCCGATAGAAGATATACCACTATAACAACCTTATCTCTTTCATTACATCCCAAAGAGAGAAATATCTTCTCAAGGGAACATATCCACTGCTCTGCTACAAACGGGTTTGTAGTCTCATGGAATGATGTAGGCTATTGTCACATAAAGCGATCTGGCATGGCTCCTCCCCATGGAGGATTCAGATGCTCCATATGGGTAAGGTTATTATTCATAACCAGAGTAAGTTGTCCTAGTATAGTTATGAGTTACTTAACACCAGTCACAACACCAGACCCAACATCATTATCTTACGTCGGAGGAAAATCCCTACATGGGACACGTGCATTCGTGCGATTTCCATTCCATCCACTAGGCGCCATATCTAGATAATGGAATACACTAAATTAGGTTATGAATCATAATGTATAATGTTAACTTAAAAATACTTAGAAAAATTGAGATCCTACAAATTGTTAATCCCATATTCAAAAAAATGGGTTCTTGGAGGAATATTTTACATTTCAATCCTTCATAATGGCTTGTAAAGAAGAAGTGAATTATCCTGAGCATATCCCCTAGGAGTGTCATAACCAAGAGTGTAGCAAGGCCCATTGTTGTGAACCAGTTCCCGTTCAAGTCTAGCTCAAAGCGGTGTTTTCGGGTTTTACCGCTAGATACATCTGTTCCAGAGCTGCCTCTACCTACTCAAATACAGACAGAGATGTATTGCTTGACATATCCACATAATCTATTACTTACCAAAATAACAGTAAGTTATTGTATGTATTTCATCAAAGACTAAATTGGCGAATCTTCCCTAATTCTACATTTTCTAAATCTAGTTTCCAAGTATTCTACTAAACTTCCTCTGATACCAACTATAAGGACCCGACCCTAGTTGCTCCGAGTCAGTTCCTAATTTTATTACGTTGGAATACATACAAGGAATATGAATCTCGAAGGACCATGTATTTTAGTATTATTGGAATCAAGATACTTACATAAGTTCAACATTACATATGGAAAGTAAAACCAACACTAATATATTCCACTAGAGTAATCATGTCTCCTAGATTATTCTTACAATTCATTAAAAAATTACTTCTTCATGTCCTGAAAAAATGAAAAATAAGAAAGGGGTGAGCTCAGATGCTCAGTAAGAGTACACAATACAACGTAAGATAATATAAACATTAGACATGGTGAATAATTGAAAACACATGCCTTTAATAATAAACATGAACACATTATGGCAGGAATATGAGTTGAGTAAATAATGTCATAATAAAACATAGTCATGGGTGTTCTACTAGTATTATAACTACATGAACATTCAAATAATAGATTTATAATGAGGGAAGTACATATTCTAGACATTCTGAAACTTTTTTTCCTTGCCTCGGCCAAGACGTCTAGTGATTAAGGCCTCGGCCCAAATCCATATCACATTGGGAAAGGCCTCGGGCAATTCCACGTCTAGATGTCTCCTCAGACCTAACGATTCATTAAGGGGATATAGAGGGCCCCAACCATCACATAATAAGTCTAATGAATTCCTCATATTAGTGGGGATAAACATAACAACAAATACATTCATATTGAAACTATCATATGAAATGTAACTATCTTTCCCCAATCATCAAACATAAACCACCAACCATTCCGAATATTATGGTGAATGGTTTTGGGATAGATCATACACAATAGAGTTAGTTATAATAATTAAATCAAATATGGTATATGAATTCATAAATTAATAAAACCAATAATACCATGGAATCAACACGAGTGTTGAATTAGATGAAAACACTCTTATAAAATCATTATGCAATTCTGGAGATAAATACTATTTTATTTTGAAAAGAGGAGTTCTTTTGGAAAAAAATCTATGTATAAAACCAGAAGTTAAGTAAGATATTATTTTTATAATAAAATGATTGATTTTATAAATATAATGGTTTCCAATGACATATCATAGAGTGCCCTTGAAAATAGGTAAGAATTTGAGAAATTTCCTTGAATCAGGCTTGTATTTTTGAAACAATTTTGAATGTTCCTTTTAAAACGTGTAACTATCCATAAAATAAGGAAGGATTATGGTTTGTAAACATATATATGATACTAATAGAGAACATATTATGAGTAGATAACAATAAATAATAATTACATCGAGGTAATTAATCAATGAAAGTGTCCCAAATGGAAATGGAAGTTCGGGTGGAAAAACCCTTATGTTGACTCCAAACGTGTTCCTCTCTTGTACTTAAGCTCTTGGAATATGAAATTATACTTGTTAATAACATATTTCAGAACATATTAGAAATGTTTTTAGTTTACCATAAGTCTGGTTAGTTAATTTATGTATTTATTGATAAGTTATTGTATTGAATTTCGTTGTTCTGGAGTGTTTGTTTCCTTTATTTTCATATTCAGTTCACTTGTTTTTAAGTAATGAAGTTCTTGTGGAATGGTTATAAATATCCAAAATTGGAATTATATATTATTAATTAACGTAAATAATTGATAATGGTCATTTATATCATTTTTTTACATGGAATTAGGATGAATCATCAGATGACAACCACTTCGATTATTCGGTGGTATTTGGAATATTATGAACTAGTTTTGTCATACAACTTAATTATATGTACATATTCTGGTTCCTTAATATTAATTAGGTTATAACACATATATTATAGTCTGGTTCAACCATGAATATGGTTTCATGACCAATAATGAAGAATAAATTGAAGAAAGAAACTTCGCCGTCCATGAAGGTTATAAATCGGAACCTCATGGACGTCGATTTCATTTATAAAAATAAAAGGGAGGGAGTAAGAATATTTATGATGGTTCTTCCATTCACATGATATAAATCCAGTATATATATGTTACTGGAGTTATCATGATCATTTGGACAGATGAGGTGAGGATAGGATAGCAAAAGAAGATAAATTGAAATGAAACCAAATGAAAAAGAAGGGTGCTTTACCTCTTGAAATAACCTCCTTGAAAAACTCTTTAAGGGAAGGAGTTTTGGTCTTTTGGGAAGACCAGAAGATTCTTGTACGTGGGGAGAGACTAGGAAAGGGTGATTGTGCAGAACTTGGAGGAGATTCAAGGCTTAGAGGAGTCAAGAGAAGAGGGAGTGGTGAGGGGTTTTTATAGTGGAGGAGAGAAGTAAATGTTAATTATTTCCCTCAAGACAACCAACAGTGTGGTTTCATGTGACCCCTAATCATAATAAGTGCACGTGAGTTCGAACCAAGTGGACTTGAATCAATTGTGATGTCATAAATAGTGTATTTAACTGATATTTTGTATATATGGTATTTTATCGTATTTCACTATTCATAAAAAATTCCAAAATATCAAAAAAATCTCAAAAATTTACCCCTACCATTTTTTGACGTGTATAATTCTAAAGTGAATTCCATTTTTCAAAAATATTTTTATAAATATTTTTAATTTAATTTTTAAATAATTTCATAGTTAATTCGAAAAATAACAATCTTGAAATGCAATTAGATTTATGTGACATTGAAAAATTAATTAAGATCCCATTATCATATTTCCTGAAGAAAATAAAATAATATTATTATTTACTATTCATAAGGGTCATATTACTATTCACAAGGGTATGTTATTATTCACCAAAAATCATGTTTTTTCTATCAGACTCCAAATGACTTACTGAATACAACTCTAGATGACCATTTTTCAAAATTCAAAACATAGAAGAGACAAATTTGTGTTTAATGTTTAGATTATAAAATTTCATTTTATATTTATTTTAAAAACCTTTGGGTGTTAGAGAATAAATCCATACATTCTTGGGCCAAGTATCCTTTCATAATAGAAAATATGGGATGATTCCTGTTTTGGACATAAGACTTTAATGTGTACATATTTCTTTCAGTTGGATACATACAAGGAATAGAAATTGTTCATTTGAGAAGTATTTCAGTTTGAATATAGATAGATATATAAAGCATGCATGTGAAAAATGATGGTGGAAATATTTTCTCCAACCCACACAAAATTAACAAGGAATCTTCCATCATTTTTTACAAGAATAACGTGGACAACTTCTTAGCACAATGATATCTAAAAAAATAGAACAACTAAATAACAACCACCCTTACATAATTGAAAAAAATATGAAGGATTAATATTGGAATCAACTCATGCAGAAGGACGTGATAATCATGAGTCTTCAAAGATTTTAGATTCAACTCTCTTATATTGACCTGTTTAGATATGTTGCTTGAATTTCCATTGGGAACATTAATAGTCTCTAGAACTTCAAGAAATTTCTATTTTTCTATTAGTGTCAGCACATAAGAATCACATGGAACATTCATTTATTTTTTTTGATATGCATAGGATGAAATTATAGTCTGAGGCCCCAATCCACCAAGTCATGCCGAGGCCGTAAATCAACTTTTTCCTTTCCCTTAACATTTAGAAGAACTGAAAGAAACATTTCATGTATATTCTTTTCAATACGCATTATGTCTAAGCAATGACGTATGAAGTTGGTTGGCCAATAAGGAAAATAAAAAAAGATACTCATCTTCTTCCTATTGAAACGGGTTTTTGTTGAAACATTCTTTCTATTTCCAGATTTCATTTGACCCTTCCCAAAGGAAAAACTAAAATCTTTAAATTCACTAAGCACATCAGTTCCAGACATACGCTGAGGTGGATCATTGGTCTCCATGTTATTGTCAAATCCTTAATGATTATTTCTATATGGATGGTCCATTGGCAAGAATCGTCGATGTCCCATAAAACAGAAACTACAACGATGTTTCAGTCTTATGGATTGTGCATTATTCATACAAATAGGACATGATAGTTTTCTTTTGTTCTCCATCTAGACATCATTTCATAAAAAAAATCATTAATCATCTACATAAGCACAACACAAATATGACATATGTTTTTCGAACAAGCATCATATGTGTTCACACCCACATCCCAACGAATCTTGAACTCTTTAATTAAAGGTTTCATGTATACGTCTATATCATTGCCGATATAAGAAGGGCTAGATATGAGTATACTCTTGAAATTGAAATGTTTCTTCATACACAACCATGGAGGAAGGTTATAAATGTGTATAAAAACTGTCCATGTGTTGTGCAAAGTAAGAAAATTCCCAAATGGATTAAAACTATCACATGAATGACCTAGAATCACATTACGCACGTCAGCTGCAAAATCAGGATATCGAACATGAAATATCTGCCATGAAAATTCATCTATAGGGTGATCCAACTCATCATTAGACTTCTTTCTCTTGGTATCATTCCATTGCATTTTTATTGATATTTTATTAGACATAAAAGGATTTTTTATTCCAAGGATCAATGGAAAGTGTCACATTACTTTCTATGTAACACGAAATGGTGTACCATAAGCTTTTCGCTTTTAGCGGGATGTGCCGCATTTTATATAATCATTTTTTTCAATAGTTTCTTCCTAGAATAAACTACATTATTTCGAACAAGAATGAATTTTGTTTCCTAAAAATCCAAGCTCCCCAACTAACTTCCATGCCATATAGTGGTTTGAGGGAATATCTGCATCATCTGGAAGTAATTCTTTCAAGAAGGTAAGAATGTAATAGATGGGATTATTAGAAATCACATTCATAATTTGCCCATGTAACAATCAGATTAAAAATTCTAGCTTTTTCATTTTAACGCATTGTTGATATACTGGATTTGTGGCCGCACCATTAAATTTTTTCACCTTGACAACATCATCAATTTCATTGGACGCATCATGTGTGCTCATATAAAAGACTTCTTGGTTTGGAATCCCTTATTTTTCATGATGAAAAATAAATAGAAACCGATCATATAAAAAATTCTCTAATCCCTTCATCTCATTTGGATCATCATCAATTTGAGATTTCATTTTGTCCCCATTGTGATACCAGGCATTGTAGTTTTCTTGAAAACCATATTTGGATATGTGGTAGATGAATTCTTCAAGGCTCAACCAAGCTCTTCCAGCACAATTGAAACATGGGAAGTGTATCTGACCACTATCTGAATCATTGTGAAATGAAAAATCTAAAAATCTACTTAAATTGTTTTGAAAACCACATGAGATCTGATCGTTTTCCTACATCCAACATCTATCCATTCTGTAAAAAAACTTATAAGTCATTTTTTCAAATGAATTTAAATAATATAGAAGTTTCATAAAAAATAAATTTATGTAAATGAGAATTGTTCACTTAATATGAAACCATAACTGACACACTACTCTATTTGAGAATCATAATATAAAAGACAACATAATACCATATTTATAACAAAATACTATAAATTAATACAAATCCATGATATTGAATTCAATTATAAATATAATACTCTGACAGTTGTGAAAATTGAGAGAACATATATAATCTATATGAGAATTTTGAGATTCCTATACATATTCTGTCAAAGAGAACGATTGATTTCAAATCCACGAGCCTTTGAAGGAGAAGAATCCCATTATTCTCAAGTATTTAATGAACTAAGTAATAACTTGATCATGTGAGATCTTGAGAGAGTTTTGAGGGAAAAAAATGTTAATGGAATGGTTTGAATATCTTTTATTAACTATACACCAGTGTAACAAATCATGTACACTTGTGGAGGAGAGTTATTCAGGAGTTTAGTAAATTTTAGATCGAAAAAAATTTATATTTTAGAAGATTATATGAGTGTCCTTCATAATATCTATTCTGAATAAATGGGAAATGTAATATAAAAATTATGGTAAAAAGTTCCTCATGGATTGAAACATCATTTCCATACATGTGGATCATGATCCAAGAAAGATTAAATGGAACTAAGAGTATTTTTTTGTCATAAGATGAAGGTTCCATGGGGAAAAGAAGCATGAATCCATGTACATGGAGATTTTGAATGACGAGATTGAAATTTATTTTCCAAATGGGATAATATATCCTGATATTAGATATCCATAATGGAAGGTTTTTCTAGTTGATGTAGTGAACTATTCCTCGGTTGATACCTTATTACTAAAACAATGTGAAGATATATTAATTCAGTTATGCGTGGATAAATTTGAGGTGAAATGTGTTTTAGATTTCTTTTTCAATTTTCACATACAATAGTACACCATGGACATTACAGAACATTGTTCAATATTTTACAAATTGAATTCTTTTCATCAAAGATGAAACATAGTTTTTTAGATAAGTTATTGATGCTAAAAAATGGAATTATTTTGAAAAGTTAGGAAATTTCATTACATCCAATTCCCAAAGTCAAAGTTTTCATTGTGTGGGGGTGTCCAAGGGGTGGGGGTCCAAGGGGGTAGGGATGTCCAGGGGTGGGAGCAGCTGTCCAGGTGGTGGCGGTGTCCAGGGGGTGGGGTGTCTATGGGGTGTGGGTGTGAGGGGAGGCTATCCAGGGGTGGGGGTTGTCCAAGGGTTTGGGGGAGCCCAGGGGTGGGGGTTTCAAGGGGGTGGGGTGGTGCCTTGGGGGGTTGTCCAGGGGTGGGGGATATCCAAGGGGGTGGGGTTGTCTTGGGATCGGGGGTGTCCAAGGGTCGGGTTGGTGTCTGGGGGGGGGGGGGGGGGTTGTCCAAGGGGTGGGGGTGTCCAGTGGGGTGGAGGTTGTCCAAGGGGTCGGGGGTGTCCAAGGGACGGGTTGGTGTCTGGGGGGGCTGTCCAAGGGGTGGGGGTGTCCAGGGGGTGGAGGTTGTCCAAGGGGGTGGGGGTGACCATGGGTGGGGGTGTCCAGGGGTGGGGTGGTGCCCGTAGGGGGGGTGGGTGTTCAGGGGGTGGGGTGTTGTCTAGGGGGAGGGGGTGTCTAGGGGGTGGGGGTGTCTAGGGGTGGGGGTGTGTCCTGAGGGGGGTGTCCAAGGGGGTGTTAATGGGGGTCGTCCAAGGGGGTGGGGTGTCCAGCGGGTGGGGGATGTCCGGGGGGGAGGGGGATGTCTAGGGGGTGGTGGTGTCCATGAGGTGGGGTGTCCAGGGTGGGTTTCCAAGGGGTGGTGTGGTGTCCAGGGGGGCTGTCCAGGGGGTAGGGGTGTCGAAGGGGGTGGGGGTGTCTAGGGAGTGGGAGTGTCCAGGGGGTGGGGTGGTGTCCATGGGGTGTTGTCCAGTGGGTGTTGTCCAGGGAGTGGGGGTTGTCTATGGGGTGGGGGTTTCCAGGGGGAGGTGGGAGTCAAGGGGGTGTGATGGTGTCCAGGTGTGGCTGTAGAAGGGTGTGGGGTGTCCAGGTCATGGGGGTGTCCGGGGGTGGGGGTTGTCCAAGCAAGTAGGGGTGTCCAGGGGGTGGGGGTGTCCAAGGGGTGGGGGTGTCTAGGGTGGGATGGTGGGGGGGGGGGGGGGCTATCAGTGGGGGGTGAGGGGAGTCCAGGTGGTGGGGGTGTGGGGTTCAGGGAGGGATTTCTATGGGGGTGGGGGTGTTCGAAGGTGGGGGTTGTCTAGAGGGTGGGGTGTCCAGGGGGTGGGGCAGTGCGGGGGGTGGGGGGGTTGTCCAATGGGGGGTTTCTAGGGTGGTGGGGGGAGGGGGTATCCAGGGGGTGGGGGTGTCGAGGGGGGTGGGGGTGTCCATTTGGGTGGGGGTGGGGGTGTTCATGAGAGTCTATAACCATATAATACCTTGAAAATTACCTATACCCAATCCAACCAACATCATAATTACAATCAATCACCCAACCAATAACCAATTCATCCTCAATATAACTACCCTTCCCATTATTCTTTGATCAAAAACTAAAAATAAAAAATCCAATTCCAATGTACAACTAAACTAAAGTCCATAGAAACTACCATATCACCCCACTAAAAAATGGAAAAACACCTACAACACTACCCCAACCTTCCCCAATCCCTTTACATGGAACATCCTTATATCCATTACCCACCTCGAGACCATATGACTAAACAAACCCTTTAACATTTTTGAGTGGGGATACATCTCACAAACACCTCCCTTTGTTTATATGGTTCAATAACTCTACACAGAAGGAGTGGCTATGAAAAATTCATATTCACATAATCACGACACTTAGAGTGTAGAACAAAAACTGAAAACAAATCAAAGTGTTGGGTATACCATGAAATAGGCCACATGAACTTCTAGTTTATGTCAAATCAAAACAAAAAAGAAAAACAAATAGATAACAAACCTTAAAACTAAGGTAGAACTTACATATTTGAAGTGTAGAACTAAACTATTTCTTCATTGAAGATAGATCTATCAGGTGGAAGGAGTTTTGCAACCTTTGGTAAAGAGAGAGATTCAAGAGAGCATCGGTTTTGGGATATAATGGCGCATATGTGGGAATTATATTTTCAATGTATTTGGGGGGAAATTTTCCCAATAGTTAAAAAAACCATTGGGAAATATAATCATACCAACAGGTTTAAAAAAGTGTTGGTATACATTAGAAAAATTAAATATTTCCCAATGGTTTACTCAAACCGTTGCAAAAGATTGATTCTAAAAATAGTATACCAACAGTTTGTTTAAACCATTGGTAAAAGATGATGTAAAAATTTTATACCATTGATTTGTTCAAACCATTGGAATAAAAGTGTTGTTAAAGCCTCAATTTCCACTAGTGGATCTTGAATCAACATGAAAACATGGGCGAGTATAGCATGATGTCCCACCTTAAGGATCTCTATCAAGAGAAGGAAGGATAGGAGAGATATGAGATCTCTAATTCTTTGTTCACAACTATGCATGGAGAGTCTACACCAGCTGGGCTTCATGTTGTCAAGCTTATTGGCTACATTGAAGGCCTGGAAATCTTAGGGATTAAGTTATTAGATGAGTTCTGTACAGATCTCATCCTATCATCACTACCCAATACCTTTTGAAGCTTAATTGTCAACAATAACATGATTAATAATGTGAAGAGTCTATCAGAACATCTGACCTTAATTCTCCAGGTAGATAAGGAAATAGGGTGTCACAAACCCAGAGTCTATATGGTGAATATGAAAAGGAAGGAAAATGAAAAGGGGCCAATGAATTATAAACTGTCTGATGCCCCATAGCACCATCCCTCCAAGAAGGAGAATATCTAGAGGTAGGTCATGGAATAAGAGGTGGTTTGTTTTTTATGTGGAAAACCAGACCACTAGAAGAGGAACTGATCCCAAAAGAATTTGGATGCTAAAGGTGTGTTCGTTATCGAGTGTAATCTTTCCATTTCTACACATTGGGTATTAGATACAGCTAGTGGGGCTCACATATGTATCCAAATTCTTGAACTAAGTAGATTTAGAATGATTTACTGAGGAGAGGTGGATCTTCAAGCTAGAAATGTAACAAGGCTAGTTGCATTGACCATTGGAGATTCCCACCCTTCATTGACTGCTGTGATGCTTTTGGTTTTACATAACTGTTATTATGTGCCTACTATTACCACAAACTAAATTTCTATATCATTTTTGGATATAGATGTTTTTATTTTCATGTTTGGAAATAAGGATTGTTTATTTTATAATAACAACACATGTTATGGTATATAGCATTTAAATAATGGTTTTTATGTATTAAATTATGAAAACCAAGTGTTGTCAATCGATAACGAAACAAACTCACATGACTGATACAACACCCAGTTGCGGAATCACCATCTTTGTAATGAAAACGAGAAGTGCTTGAAAAATCACTACCAAGATGGTTATTTAGACTCTACTAATCTAAAACCACTTGATAGATTTCATTCTTGTTTACAAGGTAAAATAACCAAGTCGTCTTTTAGTGGATAGGGTGAAAGTTCCATAGAGCTTCTAGGATTGTTACACATGGATGTGTGTGGGCCATTTCTAATAGTATCTAGAGGTGGATATTCCTAATTCATTACTTTTACTGATGATTTGAGTAGATATGGATATATATACTTAATGAGGTATAAGTCAGAGGCCTTTATAAAATTTAGGGAATTTGAGAATGAAGTATAGAACCATCTTGGTTAGAAGAGAATGAAGCTTTGATCGGGCCGAAGTAGGGAATATTTGAACCAAGAATTTATCATCCTTTTTCAAGAGTCTAGGATTCTATCTCAAATCACTCCTCCTTATACACCACAGTGGAATGGTGTTAGTGAAAGGAGGAACCACACCTTATCGGACATGGTTAGGTCGATGATGAGTCATGTAGATCTTCCATTATCCTTTGGGGGATATGCATTACAATCTGCTACGTTGACATTAAACTGAGTACCAACTAAGGCGGAAAATAGAATTCCCTCTGAGTTATGGAATGTAATGAAACCCATTTGGTCACAAACACGTGTATGGGGATGCGAGGTGTTTGTTATGTCCTTATCAGGCAACTAACTAGCACCCCAAGGCATGAGGTATATCTTTATAGGATATCCCAAGGAAATGATAGGATAAAATCTATATAATCCTTTAGACAATAAAGCAACTATCTCTAGACAAGACATCTTTCTTGAGAGGGAGAACATCCTCAAAAAGGATAGTGGGATAAATATTAACTTCAATGAAGTTGATGCTCAAGATACACATGAGTTGGTGTAGGAACAATTTCCATAGGTCCCCGTGGAAGAGGTTCCAAAAACACAAGTACTACATAGGAGCACAAGCGAGGTAAGGGAAATGGAGAAATTTGGTTTTCTAGTCACCAAGGAAGGAGAGTCATTATTGTTAGACAATGATGAACCTATATCTGACAAGAAATAAGTAGAGAGCTCAGAATTTTTAAGATGGCTAGAATCTATGAATTTTGAGATGGATTCCATGTATTAGAACCAAGTCTGTGTTCTGGTCAATGTGCTAGTTGATGTAAAACATGATGGATGAAAATGGGTATTCAAGAGAAATATAGACATGAAAGGTCATGTTAGCACCTATAAAGTAAGGATATTGGCCTAAGGATCCAGACAACATCATGGCAATAACTTTAATGAAACCTTCTCACTAGTTTCCATTTTTAAATGCATAAGAATCATACTTTCTTTTGTAACTTATCATGACTACGATATTTGGAAGATGGATGTCAAAACATCATTACTTAATGGGAACCTTGAATAAGATGTCTATATGACACAACCGGAAGGGTTTGTGACACCAGGTGAAGGGAAATGGGTTTCCAAGTTGTAGAAATCCATTTATGGATTAAAGAAAGAATCCAGGTCAGGGAACGTTTGATTTGATGAAGCCATAAAGGAATTTTGATTCATTAAGAATGAATGTTATCTATGTGTTTATAAGATGTTTAATGGGAATGTGGTCATTATCCTAGTAGTATATGTTGATGAAATATTAACTATTGGAAATGATGTACGAGTCTTACAGTCAGTTAAGGACTAGTTGAACAGGTTTTTCTCCATGGAGGACTTAGATGAAGACTCCTACATTCTAGGGATCGATATCATTCATGATAGATCCAAGAGAATGCTTGGACTAAGTTAGGGTACATACATTGACTAGATACTAAAGAGACTTTGTATAGAAAAATCCAAGAGTGGATTAGTTCTAGTGTCACATGGCCTATATCTTTCTATGAAAATGTGTCCTCAGACATAAATGGATAAAGATAGAATGAGTAAGATCCCATACACTTATGCTATAGGATCTATCATGTATACCTTGTTATATACCAGGAATGATGTTTCCTATTCACTAAGCATGGTAGGAAGATATCAAGCAGATCCAGGAGAACAACATTGGACTGCTGTTAAGACTATCCTTAAGTATCTGAGAAGAACTAATGATATGTTCCTAGTGTATAGAGGAGATGATGAGCTTGTAATTTTAGGGTATGCTGATGCTGGTTTTTAGACCGATCAGAATTATATGAAGTCTCAATATTGAAAAATTTTCCATCTCAATGGAGGAGCTGTGAGTTGGGAGAGTTAAATGTTGCAAGTTGTCACCGATTCTACAGTGGATTCTGAATATATAGTGGCTTCTGATGCAGCCAAGGAAGCCATCTATATTCAGAACATTATCCAGGACCATAATGTGGTGACTAGTAGTAGAGAACCTATCACATTGTATTGTGATAATGCTGTTGTGGTGGCTCTTGAAAAAGAACCAAGGTCACATTAACAGACAATGAACATTCTCCAGATATATCTCTTATTGAGGTATTTCTATCAAAGGGGTGAATGTTTAGTGATCAGAGTGTCCATGGAAGAGAACGTGGTGGACCCCATGACTAAAGGCCTATTTCACTAGCTTCATGAATATCATGTGAGCACGTACAGGTTAAAGGTTTTTAGAAGTTGGATATAGTCCAAGTGGGTGTCTGTTGGAGTTGGTGGGCTAGAAACAACTACATTGTACTTTATTAATTAATAATTAACTTATCACATCTCGATTGTTCTTCTGTATGAAAATTACTATGATAATGTCCTAAGGATATATGTTTCACTAAAGGGTCGTAGTGAACCCCTGATATGATGAGAACCTCAAAGTTCCATAACATTATTCAAAAATATATGTTCTATGGATGGATGATGTTATTTGAGGGGAAAAAATAATACAGGCCATTAGGGGTGAGGAAACAGAAAACATTGAGGCACCTTATCATGGTGGGTGCCCTTGGTAATATCCTAGAATATATTATGAGAACGAGACCCACTAGTAAGAAATCCACATTTCATGTTGTCATTGGATATTCCTACCAGCGGACATGTGTATTGCTCCTTATATTTTAATATTATTATTAATGGGTATTACAACTCGTGGACTAGGTGTATTGATGAAAACTGTGACGACACACTATTCATAGCGAGGTAGGATATGTTGGGTATGTCATGAGTAATACTGCATTAACAAATAACGCATTGAAGTATTTGTCCATTTTGTTCCATAACGAGATTTGATATCTCAGGCCCTTTTATGAAATTTATATTTCCTAAATAAATCCATGGCCATGGTGAGGAATGGGAATGTTCAATTATGGAAATTCAAATTAATAATAATTTATTAGATGTGTTGATGTAACTTGCATGCAACCCACTTGATTTGAGATATCAAGACAAAGGGATTACATTACATGGTATGCCTTCGTAGGAGGTGACACGACATTGAAATTTTAACTTCTTTCTCTATGGGTGCCTTCACGTGTTTATAGAAGATAGCCTTCGAAATTTTGTCGGATATGCTTAATGCCACTAAGAAAGAAGCCTAGAGGGTCACACACGAAGTGTGTCCAAGTATCTTAGTTAAATATTCATTTAACAAGTTGAATAAAAATTATTCTTGATTGCGGTTTAATAATTATTCAAGGATTACTAATCACATTTATTTTGACACTAGTTATTTGAGAGAATATATTGTGGGAAAAATAGTATATTTATTAGTGATTAATGTAGTGATATTTATTTGACAAATACATAGCCATTATTCAAGGTCTAATAAATGTGGTGGAGGAAATAAACAATATGGAAAAACAAAAGTACACACAGTGTATATTAATATACATGTCGTGCAGTTTTTCTGGTGATTTTTGGGAAAAAATATTATTTATATAATTAAATAATATTTGGTTTAATTCACTGGGAACATGTCATTTTATAATAATAGTAAACTATTATTAATAGACATGGGGTCTTACTAATAATTAAATTAAATGAATAAATGCTTTGGTGTAATTAATTCATTTTATTATCCAATGTAATTAAAATCCAAATTATATTTTTTTCATTAGCCTAGACATTCTTTATGGTTGTGGACAACAGATTTGGAGAATGTTCTCATGCTAAGAGAGAATTATTTTTTCCCCCAAGAACACACTCAAGTTATGAGAGATATCCTCCTCCACCGGATCAAGGAGAGCGCTTTGGAAGAGGCTCTCAAGGCGATCGAAGGTGGACATTTCAAGTGAAGGATCTAACATGATAGCACCCAGAGATACCTTTAATGATGTCAAGAGAGATATGGATCACATGTGGATCACTTCTAGAGGAAGCCTATGCTTGGATTCTAAGACACAATGACAGATCACATCAGATTGTGACCAAAATCATAAAGTAAGAGAGAATTACATCAAGGAAATTCTTATATTTTAATTAAATTAACTATAACCAACATATGAAGATCCTCTATATGGTTCTGGGACTCTCCTCTTTTATTTTTTTCTTCATTCTATTCCAAAGATCCAAAATTTTATCATCATGAAGGATCTCAGATTGATCATTGTTAACATCAAAATTAATGTTGGGTACACCAACCAACACGCTTCCACTCTGCTCAAAACCTACATATAGGACAAATGTATCGCCACATATCACTAGGGGTATGGCTATAAGTCTATGTGGACCCAGAATGTTTACCTTTTTTGAAATGTATAATAATTATAATTGTATATCTATAAAAACTAATATATATATATATATGTATATGAATATTTATAATTATATATAAAAATGCATAATGTGTTGTAGGATTGTGGTATAAGGTTATAAAAAATATATATGAGGTTGTATAATTAAACCTCCTTGGTTGGATTTTTTTTAAAATGTTATAAGGGATACAACCATGAGTGGTTCCCATGGCCATAGTCATATTGAAAATATATTCCCATGTGGAAATAGACATACGAATATAAATATTCATAATGAATTTTAGGTTATTGGTATGATGTTATAAAAAATATATATTTGGTTTTAGGATTAAACCCCCTTGTTTGGATTTTTTTTAAAAATTTCATAGGGACTATGGTTGTAGCCATATCCACCCTAGGGCGAGTCACAGTCAAGATGCATAAGTAACTATATTTCATAGTGTAGGTGTATAAGTTACTATATTATTTATTAATGTTTTGTTTTTGGATGATTTTTAGTTTCAAGTGAGTAATAATTTGTTCCATTCTTCTTTGTCTGGTCAAGAATAAATAAAAATTAGAATTGTTATGATTTCTATATGTTTGAAGAAAAAACACTTTGTGAGTTTGTTAAAAATGAACGATGTTTAGATAATGTAAAACTGTGTGTGATTCACAAGTTGATCATCTAGGCTAATGACCCTAGTAGATTTGGTTTTTTGGCTAATAAGAGTGTGGTGCATGTTATGGCAGAGAGTTTCCCAATCAAAAATAAGATGTGGGATTTCAACCATTGGACACTATTAATTATTCTAAAAATATATATATGCATGCTTGATTTATCTCCAACAACCCATCATCTTCAATAACACATCACATCTAAAATAACATGGTGGAACTACCAAGAGATCAACTCCAAGAAAAATCACAATAATAAATTTTTTATTTAGCGATGTTTTAAAACATTGCTAATGTATTTACTGAAGTTTATGAAAAACTTCTAGAAATAGTGTTTCCCTAATTTGAAACATTTATAAACATCTCTAATTGGTGATTTTTTAAAGTTCACCAATAGTGACACATTTTTTCTTAATGTTTTTCAAAAACATTGGTAAATTAGCAAATAATTATCCATGTTTTCAATAAATGTGGTTTTTTTAATTCATGAAATAAAATAATTTTTTTGGAAAATTCACATGTTTCATTATATGGGGTCGATTCCACCAGATTGATGTATTCTCCCCCTTCACACTACATCACCCCCATACATGCACATTGTCATACCCTTACCCACCACGCCCACAACTGGGACAAAATTATCTAAACTATTTTTTATTATAAAGATTAATTATCCTATATATATATTAATATATTTAATTGTTAAAAAAATTAATATTATATATATATTATTTATTACTAGTATAGGGTATTAAAAACAGAATCATCCATTTGGATTGGGAGACACCTCTCCCTCAAAGGTTTTCAGATCGGACAGGCTGTAATCTATGTTAATAAATGATTAATATGATTATATATATATATATATTCGTGTATATTTGTTCATTTATATATATGTTTATATTATATATGTGTATATATTTATATATATATTTATATATGTTTATATTATGTGTTTGCGTTTGTTTATAAATGCATATGTGTTTGTGTGTGTGTGTGACTGTGTGTCAATGTGTGTTTAAATATTTGAGGGAATGGGTGTATTTACAATCCCACACACACAGACACATGTAAATATTTTTATATGTGTATGTATGTTTATATATATATATGTGCCTTATATATATTATGATATTTAAGTATATGTTAAGGTATGTGTATATCAATGTAAATATATATATATAATTAAATATATAATTTTTTATTTTTATATACATATAATCTAATAGAATTAAACTTTATATATATTATTAGCCATGTTTTAAAAAAGTAGTAAAAATATCGCAAAAATATCAATGTTTTCTTAAAAAGGTGGATAAATTTAAAATGTATATTTGTTATATATATTAATATATGTATATATTTATATATTTACATGTGTGTTTATATATATATATTTATCTAAATATATATTAACATTGATGTGGGGAAAGGTGATACATTATCAATTAAAGCATGAAACAAAAAAATGCAGGGACGAACATGGTAAGACTTGAACTCAAGACTTCACTGAGACCCACGGGGGTAACAACCACTGAGTTGCACCCTGAGGCCTATTTAGAAAAATATATATGCGTGTGTGTGTTTATATATATATAAATAAATATAAATATTATGATATTTAAATACTTTTTAATGTATTTGTAAATAAATATGAATTTATATATATATAAATATGTTTATGAATTAATAGAATTATACTTATATTTATTTATCCATGTTTTAAAATATCAGTAAAAAATGTCCCTAAAATAGACATGTTTTCTTCAAAACCTCACTAAATTAGTGACAATTTATTGAAAACATCAATAAATTTGCAACATTTTATAAAAAAATATATTAATTAGCCACATTTTTGTATAACGTGGCTACATTTAAATTTAGCAACATTTTCCAAAAACATGGCATGATTAGCGATTTGTTCTTAAAAATGTGGACAAATTAGTGATGTTTTCCTAAAAACATGGCTAAATTTAATATTAGAAACATTTTTTTGAAATAATTAATAAATTAGTAACGATTTCATAGAAATATCGCTAAATTTGAAATTAGCCATGATTTTAAGCATGGATACAAATGTTACTAAATTTGACTGACTGAAAATTAACATTTTTATTGATCTGAAAAAACAAAATACACAAAATATCATCATGGTGTTCTAAAATACTGCAAACCCATAGCATCATTGACAACAAAATTTGTCCCCTCACTAGGAAAAACCCCAAGTTAGAGAAGGAAAAGATACTACAATTAGGGGTTTCCAGAGTGGCCAAAAAATCATCCAACATATTTCCCTCCCGCCAAGTGTGAGAGATCTTCATGTGATTCCCAATAAGCTATTTGAATCTCCTAATAGTGTAAGAAATATTCCATGGTACCTTGCCTTTTCCCAGCATCGCATTTCACAAAAGCCTGGAGTCTGTCTCCACCACTGTTAGAAAAATATTCCTCCGAGAACACATTTCCAAACACGCAGCCAAGGCTTATGCCTCCTCCTAGAGTGAGTCGCGTCTCCCAAGTTTGCCTGCGAATTCTAGAATCATAGACCCCATAGGGTCTCTCACAACACCCCCAACACATCTCCCCCATGAATAATGATCCATCCATGATGAGTTTTAGTCCCTTGCTAGGAGTGGTAAAACCATGGATATTTTATGCATGATTTGGTGTATGGTTTGTGTTTGTTGTCAATCCTCAGTGGAAGTTCAGAATGTGTGCTAGTAAAGTGATCATACAGTTCAATCACACAGCAGTATTAAAGGTGGAATCGTTTCCCAGTGTTTTACATTTGTTTTGGGCCTGAAAATCAGAAAATGAAGACATGGATTGTTGGAAAAAGGAGGTGCACACAAAAAGGATGTAGTGCATGAAAAAGGTGGGTTGTGCGCAAAATATGTGGGTTGTGCGCAAAAAAACAGCTTGGTGCATGAAATAGTGGAGCGAGGTTTTTCATGTAAATAGTGTTTCGGAATCAGAACGTCAAAAAATGGAAAAGGCATGGGTTGCGCGAAAAATCGGATGATGTGCGCAAAAAATGGTACCTACGTGAAATATTATGCACCAAATGAGAGGTTTTTCGCGCCATAGGGGGTTTTGCGCATGGGGGTTAGAGACGCCTAAAAGGATCGCGTAAAGGCAGTTGCGTGAAAAATTCTAGAGAGGCCAAAAAATCAACCACCATTGAGCAGAATACTTAGAGAATATTTGAGGGCTGATGCGCATAAAAGGATCACGTAAAGACAGTTACGTGAAAAATTCCGAGTTGCGCGAAAAAGGACGAGTTGCGTGAAAAATGCGTGTGACACGAAAAATTTCAAGCTGCGCGAAAAAGGCCGAGCTACTCGGAAAAGTCCGAGCTGGGTGAACAATTCTGATCTGCATGAAATATTTCGGGTTACGCATAAAAAGATGAAGTTGCATGAAATATTTTTTCGCGCAAAAATCATGTATTGCGTGGAAAAGTGTGAACTTGCGCACAAAGGGTAGGTGCTGCGTGAAATCATCTGTGTATCCTGTTTTCACTTTCTGATTATCAGGATCAGTGGTTCAGTGTGTTCAAGAGCTACATTTCAGGACTTCGATGAAACAATATTCTCATGCTAAGTAGAGGAAAAGACTTCAATACAAATCTTTTGTAGAGTCCTTCACATCTATAAACTGACTAAGACTTCACCAAAGGCAGTGAGCCAGGGGGAGTCAACGGGAGTGACCTAAGGGATGCTGTGGGCTATCCCTAAACAGTTGTAAAGGCAGTGACCCTGGGATAGAGTGATTGTTACCGAACCATTGTAATCCACAACAAGTGAATAATAGTGGAATTTGGTACGACTGAAAACCCGTCGGCATATGCTCCTTAGACGTAGCCCTTAGTGTTGAACCAAGTAAAAAGTGTTGTGTCATCTTTTTGCATGTGAATGTTTGATTGCTACTCATATCCATCATATAGCTTAAACTAGTTTCTACCAATGTGGGAACAAGATCCATTAGTTTAAAATAAAAATTAGACACCCTGATTCACCCCTCCCCTCTCAGGGTGTCCCGGGGTCCAACAAGTGGTATCAGAGGAAGGTTGATGGTGGTTGATCTGTACTTTTTCATCATGGAGAATATTGTCAATGCTAGGGGAATCCCTCTCTTCGATGGAAGTAATTTTTAGATTTGGAAGAACAAAATGAGATCTCATTTAAGATCTCTCGAAATAGAGGTCCTCTTTGATATTGTGCAAGGAATACATGTTTCTAGTCCAACAGGTCTTGTTATGACTGATACAGACAAGAAAGTTCTTGACGCAGATGCTAAAGATCCGAATGCTATCGCTGCATCTATTTCTGATCAGATCTGTCTAAAGGTGATGAGTTGCAACTCAGTAAAGTCTATGTGGGATAAATAAGAAAATATATATGAAGGAGATAACAAAGTGAAGGAGGCAAAACTTCAAGTCCTACACAATAGGTTTGACGATCTAATGATGCATCCTGATGAGAATGCAGATTCATTTTTCAATCGAATCACTGATGTAGTGGGAGTAATTCGAGGGATTGGAGAGGAAATCAAAGACATTGATATCGTAATGAAAATATTGCGAATACTTCCTCCTATTTACAATTCAAAGGTGTCAGCCCTTGAGGAAATATATCTATCTAAACTATCCCTGGATGATCTTCTAAGTAGTCTAGTGGCATATGAGATGAGAGTCAAACCTGAAGAAGCTACGACTCGTGTTATCAAGGAAATGGAATTCAAATCCATGGACAAACTGAAAATTTCATAAGATAGTGGTGATGAAGATGATGGGGAAAAAGAAATTATTTCTCTAATCTCCAAGAAGCTGAAGAAGGGAAAAGTTAAATTTAAACGTAATCTACCTTTGGAATGTTGTTGTTGTGGAAGAGTTGGGCACATTGCCTCTTAGTGCCAAATAATGTTTGATGATGATGAGAGCGAAGAAGAAGACATCGAGAAGCCTCAAAAAAGGTTTTTTCAAAAAGAGAGACTTCAAATCTAGAAAGAAAATGCAGAAGAAGAGTTTTTTATGTGAAGAGTATGATGATAATATTGAATTTTGTGAAGAAGAATAACTAGAATTTAAAACAGGAAAACCATTCATTCCTGATGGTTACCATTGAAAAGTCAGAAACCTTGATCAATAAAGGCATAGATAATCAGATTACTCCTAATGGTGATCCAAAGATTCAAATTAACGATTCTTTTTCCAAGCTTGAGAATAAATGTAAGAGATGAAATAAGTGGAAGGAAATGGTGGAAGAATCATCAGAATATATTGATGAGCTTGAAGCAGAAATTGAACGACTAGAAGAACTAGTGAGAGTTCAGTCTTCAATCCTTGAAAGCATAGATGATGTTGCGGAACTAAAGCTTAGAATTGAAGAACAAGAAAATGTCATAAATGAACTTTCATCCATATTAGAAGAGAGGTACAAGACTGTTGAGGGTCTTGAGTAAGAAGTTGTTACTCTTAGGAGAAAAATTGAATTCCAATCATCCAAAAATGAGGGTAAGAAGAAAATTCATTTTTGGAAGATTCTTAGATGCAGAATTACTGGCAGGAGCCTAGTGTGGTTTAGATTGTGTTGGAAAAATCTTGAGTGATCATAGACCTTCTTGCATGGGAAAGAGTGGAATTGGCTGTGAAGCTGAGACATCAACAACTGGATGTGAAGATAGCCAAAATAAGGACAAGATGAAAGTTAGACATGTTGAAATGTTTCCTGAAGTTCTGAAAAAGAAACCCTCAATCCAAACTAATTGAAGAACTGAAAATTATCCTCAAACATTCAAAAATGACAGGCAGTCCAACTATTATCCCAAGGAAGAAGGAATGAGGAGAAATTCAAGTAAGAAGACATTTCCTCTCATGAAGTGTTCGTTCTGTGGCTATCTGGTCCATACCATGTCATACTGTGAAGAGGCATGGAGCTAATTGAATGGGGAGGATCTGGGACATCAACAAAGGAGACTAACTTCATATCCTCCATCTTATAGAAGAAATTGTTTCTATGGATAATGTTTTCATTGTTATAACTTTGGCCATAAAGCTATGTATTGAAGATATAGATTCGATAGGAGAGATTCATACAACTCTCAGAGACGGGTCAATATTCACCCTCCTGATGGTGTTGATCTCACAAACAGGTTTTCTCCTCTAGAAGAAGATTATGGGTATGAATAATCTGATTATGTGGAAGAAATAATTTGAAGGCTGTCAATATCTAATACTCAATCCAATATCTATTGGAAAGAAAAGAAGACGATCGAGAAATCCAATCTTGCAGAAGTAGCCATCAAAACAACAGAGAGTAGCAACACCTGGATTCTTGATAGTGGATGCTCTTCACATTTGACAGGAAATGATGACCTTTTGAAGAACATTAAAAATAAAGTTGATGGAACATTGAGGTTTGGTAATGATGGTGCTTTGATGATTAAATGCATTGGGAATACTGCTCTCGCAAATGGAGGGCTGAAAAAGACTAAAGTTCTTTATATGGACGGTCTATGACAAAATCTTCTCAGTCTGAGTCAAATCTATGACTCAGGGCTCATAGTATCGTTCAATCAATTATCATGCACTATAAAGGAAAAAATAGGGAATTCTCTTATGAAAGGCTGTAGAACATATGGAAACTTATATCACGTTGACAGCAAAGTAAGCTCTTGCTATTTGTCTGTTGAAGAAAAAACATCCTCTGGAATCAAAGGATGGGGCACATTAACCAACAAGACATGGAAAAGATATCTAAGCTGAATATTGTCATGGATATCTCTATTCTGAAATGTGAACGGGAAAAGACTTGTGATGCTTGCAAATGGGGGAAGCTAGTCTGTAATTCATAATGACCATAAAAGAAAAGGGCATCACACCTTCTTGATCTCATCCATACAGACGTATGTGGGACGATAAATGGTGTTGGAACTCATGGAGAGAGGTATTGCGTCCTTTTCATTGATGATTATAGTAGAATGGTTGTGTATTGGTTATTCACAGGAAGTGAAAAGTTCTTGATTGAATGAAAACTTATCCCTGGATTTCTGAGAATGATACTGGACGGACAATAAAAGTCCTGCGATCTGATAATGGAGGGGAATACACATCCATTGAGTTTGAGAATTACCTAGAAAAACATGGGATACAAAATGAGGTAGCTGATGTGAGAACTCCACATCAAAATGGATTTTTTGAGAACCGGAATCGACAGGTCAATAATATGGAAAGGACTATTCTGATTGAGAGTTGTATCTCTCACCATTACTGGAAAGAAGCTGTTGAAGCTGCAGTGCACATTCAGAATCAAACAGGGCTTTATATGGGAGAACCTAAGACACCATATTAATTTTTTCATGGAAGGAATCCTTCATTAAAATACTTTCGTGTTTTTGGAAACAAATATTTCATCCGAAATAAAGAAGGGAATCAAGAGAATTTTGGGGAAAATGTTGATGAAGGAATTTTTCTTGGGTATCCAATGAACAGATAAGCCTACAAGTGTTTCAATAAATGCTTAGGAAGGATTCTGGGGAGTAGTGATATTAAGATCAATGAAGAGAAAAAAAAAATTCTTTAAGGATTTCAGATGTTGATGTGATAGAAAGTGAGGAAGAAAGTGAACGTGGAGAAAATACAAATACAGAAATAGAGGAAGGTGTTCAAAACACTCAGAAGTCGCATCCTGATGTTGACTCAGAAGAATAATCTAAAGAAGAAACATTGGATGGATAGAATGAAACTGAACCACATAGAAGAAATCGAAGAGATGAGATTGATCCGTCTAACATAATTGGGGACAGAAGTGCACACACACAAACAAGGAGGGTGAGGAATAACACACAATCTGCATTTCTGTTAGTTGTGGATCCATCCTCATTTGAAGAAGTAGCAAAGGATGAATCTTGGGTGAAAGCCATGAATGAATAGTTAGATCATATTGATAAGAACCAGAGATGGGATCTTGTCTAGAGACCCGAAGGCCACAATGTGGTTAGTACAAAATGGATCCTCAAGAACAAGTTTGATGAGCATGAAAGTGTTATCATAAACAAGGCATGACTAGTATGTAAAGGATACTCCCAAATTGAAGGTGTTGATGTTGAAGAAACCTTTTCTCAAGTGGCTAGACTAGATTCAATTAGGATTTTAATTTCCATGGCACTCAAAATAGGATATAAAGTATATCAAATGGATGTCAAGACATCATTCTTGAATGGTGTACTCGAAGAAGAAGTCTATATTGAACAACAAGTTGGTTTTCTTCTTGGTACTATTGGAACAAAGGTTTGCACACTAAATAAGGCTCTATATGGTTTGAATCAGGATCCAGGAGCATGGTATTCCTAGCTGGAATCTTATCTCAAGAAGCTGGAATTCAAAATAGGCGGAGTAGATCAGAATCTATATGTGAAGAATTATCCAAAAGATCAGTTCATGGTTCTAGTCTACGTTGATGAAATTATATTTGGTGGCAGCAGATAGTAATCAGTGGATGAATTTTCCAATCACATGAAATCAGAATTTTAAATGTCTATTATTAGGGACCTCACATATTTCTTGGGGCTGCAGATGATTCAAAAGAAGGATTACACTTTCATTTCTCAGGAGAAGTATGCAAGAGAGCTACTGAAGAAGTTATATATGCCTGACTCCAAACCGATGTTGACTCCGATTGTGGTTGGAACCAAACTTGGAAAGCATGAGGATGGGACCTCTGTAGATCCCACCATGTACAGGAGGATAATTGAGAGCCTACTATACCTGATAGTGACTCATCCAAATATTGTCTTTGCCACATGTCTAGTGGCCCACTTTCAAAGTAATCCAAAGGAGGAACATACGGAAGCTGTAAAAAGAATCATGATTTATATTCAAGGTACTCACAATTGTGGCTTATACTTTTCTACAGGAAGGGATAGTGAATTATCATCATTCTCTGATGCTGACTGGGCTGGCGATGTAGTGGACAGAAAGTCCACCAGTGGTGAAGCATTCTATTTTGGGAATAAATGTATTGTCTGGTTGAGCAAGAAACAAGAAAGTACTTCTCTTAGTACTACTGAAGCTGAGTATATCTCTACCACAGAGGAATGAACACAACTGGTATGGATGAAGCAAAAACTAATAGATATTGGTGATGAGGTGAAGCAACCAATGATGATTTACTGTGATAATAAGAGCACAATTGATCTTATGAAGAATCTGGTTCAGCATTCTCGAACAAAACATATTGAAATCAGGTATCACTTTATCAAAGAGAAAGTTGATCAAGGCGTGGTTAGAATGGATCATGTGGGAACTGATGAACAAGTGGCTGATATCGTAACCAAGCCACTGTCAGTAGCTATGTTTGAGATGAATCAGTTGAACCTCAGTGTTTAGCCACCTTCCAATGCACAAGGAGGTTACGAAATACCCCTCTCCGAAGTTATGTTAACAGATTTTAATCTATTTATGTATGTGATGTAGGTTTGTGAGGGAGATACTATCCAGGGGGAGTGTGTTTTGAGCTGAACAATGAACAATTAACAGACATTGGGTTTATTGTCAATGGGGGAGAAAGGAATAAATTCAGGCATTTTCAGGCATGTCATGGACATGTAATGCTTCTGTGACACAATGAGAATTCAGTGTCGGTGATAGGATGAGAAAGAATACATTGGACATGTAATGCTTCTGTGACACTGTAAGAGAATTACTGGGGCGTCATTGGTAATTCCAAATCACGAAAACCCAATTCATGCTTCCTCTATTGTTTTCTACACCGAGAACAGGCATGTTTAGGCATATCATGGACATGTAATACTTATGTGACACAATGAGAATTCAGTGTCGGTGATAGGATGAGAAGGATGAGAAGTAATAAATTGGACATGTAATGCTTCTGTGACACTGTAAGAGAATTAATTGGGCATCACTTGGGCGTCATTAATAATTACAAAACATGAGAACCCAATTCAAGCTTCCTCTCTTGTTTTCTACACCGATCATCACTCACATAGACTTAGAGTGTTGGATGAGTTGATTCTTGCGTTTTTGGATTGCATATGGATGGTGATGTTCTGAATTTATTTACTGATTGCCAACAAACCCAAAGGAGGAGATTGGTAGAACCATGACTATTCTATGCATGATTTGGAGTTTCAATTGTGTTTTTTGTCAATCCTCAGTGGATGTTCAGAATGTGTGCTAGTAATGTTATCATACAGTTTAAGTAGATAACAGTATTGAAGGTGGCACCATTTCCCAGTTTTTTCCATTTTTTTGGGCCTAAAAATCAGAAATTGAAGACATGGATTATTGGTAAAAGGAGGTGCGTGCAAAGAGGAAGTGGTGCGTGAAAAAGGTGGGTTGTGCGCGAAATATTTGGGTTGTGCATTCAAAATAGCGTGGTGCACAGAATAGTGGAGTGAGGTTTTTCGTGAAAATAGTGTTTCAGAATCTGAATGTCCAAAAATGGCAAAGGCATGGGCTACGCGAAAAATCTGGAGATGTGTGCGAACAACGGTACCTGCGTGAAATATTACGCGCCAACTGAGAGGTTTTTCACGCCACATGGTGTTTTGCGCGTAGGGGTCAGAGACACCTATAAATAAAAGGTGATCCCCCTCATTCCGTTGAGTTGAAGACTTAGATATGATTCGAGTGCTGATGCGTGTAAAAGGTTCGCGTAAAGGAAGGTGTGTGAAAAATTCTAAGTTGCGTGAAAAAGGCCAAGTTGCAAAAAAAATCGAGCTGTGTGAAAAAAGTTCAAGCTACGTGAAAACGGCCGAGCTGTGTGGAAAATTCCAAGCTGCGTGAAAAATTCTGATCTGAGCAAAATATTTCAGGTTGCGCGTAAAAAGATGAAGTTGCATGAAATATTTTTCCGTGCAAAAATCATGTATTGCGTGGAAAAGTGTGAACTTTCACGCCAAGGGTAGGTGATGCGCGAAATCATCTGTGTATCCTATTTGCACTTTATAATTATTCGGATCAGTGGTTCAGTGTGTTCAAGAGCATCATTTTAGGACTTTGATGCAAGCAGAGTCTCGTGCTAAGTAGAGGAAAAGACATCAATACAAATCTACTGAAGAGACCTTAACGTCTATAAAATGACTGAGACTTCATCAAAGGTAGTGAGAAAGGGGGAGTCAACAGGAGTGACCCAAGGGATGCAGTGGAATATCCTTGTACAGTTGTATAGGCAGTGATCCTAGTACATAGTGATTGTTCTTGAACCATTGTAATCCACAACTAGTGAAGAATAGTGGAATTTGGTACGACCGAAAACCTGTCGGCGTTTTCTCCTTGGACGTAGCACTTAGTGGTGAACCACGTAAAAAGTGTTTTGTCATCTCTTTGCATGTGAATGTTTGATTTCTTCTCATATCCATCATACATGTTAAACTAGTTCCTACCAATGTGTGAACAAGATCCATTAGTTTAAAAGAAAAAGTTGACACCCTGATTCACCCCTCCCATCTCAGGATGTCCCGGGGTCCAACAAGGAGGCCTCCAGAAGACCCACCGTCCCTGCCCTGAGATGTTGGCCTATTGATCGGTGAATATATTAGAGGCGATGGAGCTCACAGATGGCGCAGAGTGACAATCAGGGAAAAGTATAACGAGGTCCAAAATAGAGTTTTTCATTTTTAAAATAATACCAACCTGGGATCCAAAAAATTTATTATGGTGACTATCATTTCATTCCTTCCAAGTTGTCCAGCACCCTAGAAGTAGAATGACTATCTGAGCTTTCCTTTCAGCCCCATGATTACCAGCGCCTCTAAACCATGAATTGAGGAAGTTACCATGCGCCCCATCATACCTGTCCTAACTGAAGAAGGCTCCATAAGTCCACCATAAATTTCTATCCCATTCGCTGTCATAGAAGAGATACCCCACTATTTCCTGGTTGAAAGACCTACAACACTAATATCTCGAAACAATGTTAACTCACATACGTTTAAAGCTGTCATCTATCGATAGTGCCCTATTCCGCATACGCCATAACAAAAAATTAAATTTGGAAGGGATCTCCTTGCACCACAGAGCCTCCCCCCACAGATCATTATTCGACATATCCATCATCACATGAGCGTAATCCTTGATGGAAAAGGCCGCCGATGTACAACCAGTTAAAATAATCCTATAATGCTCATCACTAACAACAATGGTGTTGAAAAATTCCATTTGGATTCCATCAATGATGGCCTGAATAAATCGGGGGGTGACTGCTTTCCCCTTTGAAAGATAAAACTATTAATTTGACACATTTTTTAAAAACATGTCTAAATAAGCGACATGTTCATAAAAACAAGGCTGGATTTGTAATTTTCCATTATTTTACACGCCACTATAATTTTTTTTGCTAAATCAGCCAGGTTTTTATGAAAAATGTGTCTAAATTAATAGTGATAAATTACATTGTTTTGTAGTGAATAATTATAAGATATTATGCTACATCAAAAGATATTCCATCGCAAAGATAATCTTCAGGAAGATAAATGCAATGGATGCTATGAAGTTATGTGTATTTCATCGAATGACTGATTGTAGGAATTTTCAAATGACACAACCATGCAGTAGAGTAGGGTGATAGGAGGTTGAATGTTTCTATGAAGTGTTTGTAAGATAAAAGCATAAAATGTTTTAGAAATTTTAATGGGAGATGATATTTTTCAATGATACCATTGGATATGCACTAAAATAATTAAATGGAATATTTTATTTATGTGCATTCATCGTCCATGTGGTTTCAGTAATTGAAAATACATTTTGAATGGATTAAATGGATTGAATATTCATTGAATATGGATAAATGAATTAATTAAAATGGAAATAAATATATATGAATACGTATATGGTCGATGCATTTAATTTTATAAAATGTGTCATGGAAGGCTATATTAGTGGATGTGATCCCTCCTATTGAGTACAACTGATTGTCTGTAAGCCTCTCAATTCTCTCTTCATCCCATACCATTGTGCATCATATGAGATGAAGGTTATAGCCCCATTTCAACATTTGGGTATACTCTCAATATAATCACAAATCCATTGGCCGGTATATTCCTTGGAGACTGGGTTATTTTGTTCACTTCTTTAATATCATTACAAACATTCACCTCCATTGAGGAAGAAGAATACTACTGTTGTGGGCATTTTCTAGGTACTCTGTTTTTATAGTTTTATTTACAAATTGATTCTAGAAGATAAATTTTCATCTCTATAGGTTTTCTTATTCTATATATGATCATATGATAATCATACGAAACACATCATTGGCGTCAGAATAATTCCTCTTTGATGAATCAATATGTTTATAATTTTAAGAGAAAAAAAATTTTGATTGAAAAATGAGATTTTTCTAGCCTATAAATACATATGAAAAATTCATATTTAGTAATTAAATAACAAGTTTATTTAATTATTTATGTTATTCATATCAGTAAAATGGATTATAAAATAAGAGTAACAATAATAAGTATTAATAAAATTTGTTTTATTAACCCTTATCAAATATGAAAAGTTTATATTTATTACAGTTTTTATGAAAAATGAATAATGTATTTATTTTCATCAAGATAAATAAATGATGAATTTAATTATATTTTTTTTTAAATTATAAATAGTGAAAACATATTTCGAAATATTTATAAAAATTAAATAAATTATAAATTAATTAGCTATAATGTTCATACAGTTTACTGATAAATATTTTTCTAATTTGTATGGTTTATAAAAGTTTATAAATCTTAAAAAATGGTATTATAAGAATATTTTAAATTATAATTGGTTTATAAACTAGTTAATTGTATTTTTTTTATAATTAATCGTATAAATTTTTAAGAATCATTTATTGAGAAAATATTTCAAATATGAAATGTTAATATTTAAAATAACTATTGACAAATTAAATTGCATGCTTTATGATATCGGAATAAATGGTTTATTTAGAAATCATAAAATGTAGTTTATAAAGTGTTTAATATTACAAAATATATGATATTTATATAAAATTATAATTTTCATATAATATATATTGAATTATAAACTGTTTATAATTTATGAATTATCATATAAATTCCATTTAATATTAGATATGAAGTAGTTCATATTAAATTGAATATAAAATGTTTATATTATTTTAAATTTATAAATTGTTTATAATTAGAATTTATTTATGAATAGTTCATAAATGTCTAATATTTTGGGAAAAAATTAATTAATTAATTAATTGATAAATTTCCATGATATTCATGTTTTTTATAATTAATTAATTGAAAATATTCAAATTAAATTGGATTTATTTGGATATTATTTAATCCATATCCAAAAATGTATTGATTATTAATATGATCAAGGTTTAAATAATAATTTATTATATGATATTTAGATTATGTAAATGGTTTAGATAATAAAAATTGAATTATAAATAGTTTATATTTCAAAAGATATCAATTATTTAAAAAGGAAATTTCAAATAAAGATAAATATGAAAGAGTTCATATTGGATAGAATATTAAGTGTTAATATTCAAAATTATATAATGTAAATAATGTTAAATATGAAATTTTAAAAGGGTGCATAATTAGATTTTATTTATGAAATTGTTCAGAAATATTTATCACAAGTATAAATATTTTAATTTTTCATTTATATAAGGAATATTCAATGTTTTATTCATAGTTATCAATTGTTTATATTATGGGTGAATGTGTGAAAAAGTTTATATAATAAATTACTTCTAGGAAAGAGTATTGCATTATGTGATTGGTATGATAGTGAATTTAGTTTTTTTATCTACATTGATCCTAGTTTTTATTTTAGTTTTAAGATTGAGAATGGTTGTAGGGAATACTTTGGGTATATTAGGTGTTAGAGATATCATGAATTGAATTCTCTCTTGAGTAAATTATTCCTGAGTAGAGGTACTTGGGGTTGGACAACCTTGTAGATACCCAAACTTGATTTACATAGACATTACATTACTTTTTTAGAATACTTAATACATTACAAAAAACAGACGCCCAAAGACCGTATTAGTTTAGTGTCTTTGGAAACTCGAAACATTATCTTCTAATCATGTTGAAAGATCTTCAAAATCTCCCATAACTATCTTCCCCTTTTGTTTTCCTACCTAAAACATTTCTTTAAATAAATGGGAAATAAAACATATGAAGGGTTAGATCAAATTCTAAGTAAGGGAAAACATGGAGAACATAAAAAACCCATAAACATTTAAACATAAAACCATGATCATAAAACATCAAAAACATGAGTAATGACATAAATCATGATAGTACATAAGGAATATATCATAAAGGAACATTAATCATGATAAAATAGCATGGTAATAAAACATGTAATTGTGGAAAACCATTAAGCACATTTTATTATTTCCATAGTAGCAAAGGCATTGCTGCCAAGACCATGATAGTGGACAAAGGCCATTACTGAACCGGGTTTAATTGTCGTTCCAGCCCTATATTACTGAACCAGATTCACTTTTCATTCCAGCCATGTCTATCTCATTAGATATAAATCATTACCCAATGCATTGGAGGGAGATATAGGTCCCACCCATTTCATAGTGAAATCATTCTTACGTGTGCCACAAAAAAATCATAAATCATTCATCATAACCCAAAGAATAAAATGGGTTTTATAAACATCATCCCATCATAACATAATCCATATAAAACAAATGGATATCATTTCATCATAATAAAAATAAAACCACGTAAATAAGAGAGACATTATACTTGAGACATAAACATACTAAATAATGTCATCTTAGATGAAAAAATAGTTTCAATAAAACACTTGAAATGAATTCTTGAGGAAAATATCCTTTCTTCTTCAAAATCATTTTTTCCACAAAATTCCATGCAATTTTAAAAGAAAATGATTTATTGAAAATAATCATGAAATATTGTAGATGAAGTTTCATGAAAATAAGGTGTTAGGAAACGGTAAAAATCCGTTAATGCTGTATAAGTTAAAAAACATTCTTCTCATACTTTGATCAGAAAAGTCAAAAAGTACCTCGTATGGTAAACAAAAGAAAGATTCCTTCCATACAATGTGGTAAAAGTATAAAAAAGGGTAAAAATGACTTTAGACATACATGTAAGAATATTAAGCATTTTATGAAAACATTTTAATAAAACATGCACATGGATGATAAACATAAACCCAGTAAATACTTAAGAATAAGCGATCTCAGATAAAAATGAGATTGAAAAATTATCCCCGAACTTATGTCCAATTTCTTTTTTATATTTCTGTGACTCATGTATAGTGGGTTTAAAAATATTCTTAACTTGTAACAGAACCATAATAATATTTATGATATCATATATGATCCACTTATGACTTTATATTACCCGTTCATTTTACAATTCCATGTTAAAGTAGCGTTTTGGGTAAAATCATTTCATTTATCGTCCGTGTTTTGAATTTTAATTATTCATATGATTACTCATATCATGATTACTTACTTCCAGAATTTAAAACAAGATTTATATATAATATATGTTCAGAATATACATATACATAATAGATCGATAAATGGAATGAAATACACCGTTCATGGAGACGGTAGGCCATACGTATGCATGAACATTGTTTTCTTTTACTTATTAAATTGAATGGAAGTAAGTAAATAACATATAAATAAATCCAGTATCATTAATATGTCATATATTTCATGATTAAGTATTATATATACATTATAATCATTCTTTAATGGTTAACTTGGAGAATGAATCTCATCGCATCGTGGAGACGGTAATCCGTACGTACGTACGAGCGATGATATCGTTCCCATAATTATTGAATGGAATTATAGTGGATGATATAATATCTCAGAATTAGTATCATGTTATAATAACCATATAAGTTATTATTTATACCATTATACCAATCCAAGTAAGGTGGGGGTGGAAAAACAGATTACACCACAGTGTGGAGATGGTATTCCGTACGTACGCACGCGCGGTGATTTCGTTTTCCATAAGATGGATAGAAGGTGAAATAGGGTTGGATAATATTTATAATAACATATCATCATATGAGTGATACATATCTAATTAATTTATTATGAAAAAACAAAATAATAGGATGTAGAAGAAGAAATGAACTTGAAAGAATTGGTAAAGGATATTACCCCATCTTCAACGAACCTCTTCTAAACCTCCTCTTAGGGCACTAAAGTTGGCATTTTAAGAATCCCAGGACCTATAGAATGTTTATAGGAAGGTGGATAAGATAAATGGTCAGGTTTTTGCCGAGCTTTAAGGCTCATAGTGGCGTGAGGAGGAGAGGGAGGAGCTGCCCTTTTATAAGGGAGGAGATGGACACCTTTGGAAACCTAAAAATAATAAATTCAAACCCCACTTAAAAACATCCAAATTTACTAAAATAGGAATCTTAGATGATATAGGGTTTTAATATCATCAACCAAAAATATTTATACATGTTGTAAATTTATTTTAAACCTTATCAACATGATTTTTCCTTATTTAATCTATTTAATTGTATTTGTGATAATAATATTCAAAATTTTAAATTGTTATAAATAATTACTTATGTGTTGTGAATTATCAATAATTGAGTACTTAATGACATTTTAAACCATATAAATTTCAATTTATAATTTTTAAAAAAAATTTCGATTTTTAAACAATTTAATAATATGTTATTTTTATAAAATGACAATAGTGTTAATTTTAAAAGTATTTATTTATTTGATTTTAAATAAAATCCAGACAGAGGATATATTCGAACCAAAATGTTTAATAGATTCCTAACATGTCATATTAATCTATAATTTTTTTTAGAATATTAATTTGTTCATATAATATTTATTTTATTATTTTTAAAACCATTTATTTGATATTACTCTTAATGAAATAATTACTACAACATTTTTGTATAAATATTTAATATACTTATTTGTTGCATAAAAATTAAAAATAAAATACTATGATGAAGATAAATATAATATATTTCATAATAATACTTTTACTGAAATTTATCATCTTAAAATAACAACATATAAATTGTTATATTTATTAAATTATGAAGGTGACATCTTTGACATCATTTAAAATAAAATAATATAAATGTACTAATATATTTTATACGGCTCCAAATAATCCCCAAGTCGACACATGGATTCTTATTGTATATATATACTTGAAAAATAAGTTTTGGTCAAGTTTTTGGGACTTTTATGGGTATTATTACTTTAATGAAAACTATATTATTGATTTTTCACTAAGTAAATAATTTCTGCATCATTAATGTATAAGCTATTAAGGTAATTAAATATTTCTTAAAAATAAAAAATAAATTACCATAAAAAAGAAAAACATTTTATATTTCAACTGAGTATTTATAATCGAATTTATATTCTGTATAACATTATATTAAAAATACATTAATTATTAAAGTTTGAGTGAGACATATTTCACTTTCCTTTAAATAAAATAAATTAAACGTCTTAATCACATCCAAGTGCGTTCAAATATTTTCCATTTAGACCCAAATATGTTTTAGGACGAAATATAATTATCCAATTATATTAAAAAAATTGTTAGGGTCATTTTATAATATTATATTACCCTTAATTACTTGATTTACCTTTAACTATGGTAAATAAAATTTACCGTAGTTACTATTCATAGTGCCCAAAAATAAAAAGTAGCCTATTAACATAATTTGGACTTACTGATTCCAAATATGGAATACATTTTTTCAAATTAAAATCACTGAAGTTGTAGAAAATAATTTAAAATTAATTCCATTCTTAAGAAAACCAGTTTTAAAAGTTAAAACATGGCAAAAGATTGAAATGATTTTACTTATGAATTCAATGTAAAATCAATGATAATGACATACAATATATTAAATGGTATAAATATATTCTATTTATACTTTAAAACCATTCAATATTATAATTTAACTATATAAATTATTACGATGAAAAAAGTTGTTTTTAATTAAAATAAAGCATGTTTTTACTATTCATTAAAATATGAAAGTAATCAGAATAACATGAAAATTTTATCCAAAGTAAATTATTATATTATTATTCAAAATAAGAATTTTATTTTTTCAAATTGAACTTATAAACATGTCAAAAACTATATTTAAAGTTGGTGCGCCATCAAAAGGCGGCAAAACTGCATTTTTTTTTAAAATACTTATTTTACCTGAAAAATTTATTTTGTTCTCATACCATGTTCTAGAAAATGTGTAAGATTAATAATAATGTTATAAAATTCAAAATTTAGTTAATATTATTCATAACTTATAGTTTATAATAATATTATAATAATATATTGTTGTTTAGTGAAACCAACTATTGTGTACTACACACGCTATCGAGGAAGGTCGAGATTGCATGTAATGCAAGCCAAGTCAGGGATGCATGTAGTTAAATCTACCATTGGTGTTGCGTATAAAATAATCAAAACTTATTTCATTTATACATTAAAAAAAATCAATACTTAATGTTGCGTAGAATAATTTCTACAAAACGAACATGAAATTGTGTGTAACCCGAGCCAAGAATAGGGTTACGTATACTGCAAGCTAATACGGTGTTGCATATAGTACAAGCTAATCTTGGTGTAGTGTACAATAGAAGACATCAAAGAAATTAAAAATAATATATCTCATAACATCTCGGGGTGTTACATTCTACCCCCCTTAAAATGAATTTCGCCCTCTAAATTCGCCGAGGTTCTAAATCATTTACTACGTGAAAGTTTCATTCATAGAAACTCACATCATAAAAAGGAATTTTAAAACTTAATTTTAAAAAGTGAAGTAATAAACGGAACGGTTACCCAAATTAACTCATCACTGGGTTTCCACATAGGATAACATAGGTGAACATATGGATATAGAAGAGAAATACAACCATCAACTTCTGATGAAGAGTGGTAGAGGACATGTCTATGAAAAAGACAACAATCACAAATCCATAAATTTGTGATGATCAAAGGTACCATCTGATTCATCAGATATAAGGGCACTATGATAACTTTTTTGGTTTTCAAGATCATTTCCCAAATATTGAAGAATTTTTGTAAAAGAAATACTTACTTGATTTTAGTACATTCTCACTGTTGCTCATGCCTTGAACAATTTCCACTTCATCTCTTAAAGAAATGAAGTTGAATTTGTCTTTCGTTATGTATTAGCAGATCCTGTGATAGAATGATAGGTCATTCCATCTGTCTCAAACATAAGGTTAGTAAAATTTATATACATAATTCCATCTTATGGTGAGATTAATCGTATATGGTTCCAAAAATGGACTTATACTTCATATATCATACCTCTTAATATAATAGAACTAGTTTCTACTAACCAGGGACTTCCTGTAGGCTAGTGGTAGGCTATAAAGGCCTGCCGCACTTCGGTTTTGGGTTCGATTCCCGCAACTTTGTCCGACGTGACGGGTTGTCGCCCGTCCTGTAGGGTGTCCTTTTTCTAAAACTACACTATTATAACATTACAGAAATAATATCTAAAATAGTTCTAGCCTTAAACAATACTATCTGATGTCCAACAAAATCCATTCCAATCTTTAGACTTATCCATAATACATCTTTCCAATCTCATAGTATAAAGAAAACGATTACTTGAAAGGTCACCTACTAAGCATGTGAATACCATCATTTACCCCCCATATATAATAAGATATATCTTGTTAGTCACATTTCAAAAATTTTAAGTCCTTAATCATGTATTCTCTTGAAAAATGAATACCCATTGAACCTTAGTGAAAACATGACTACTGTCAAAATTTAACTCATTCCACATACCAAAATTCCAAAAATTTTATATACTCAAACCATGATATCACTTTGTCCTTATATCAGTCATGAGATCATTAATACTATCAAACATTTCATTATCTATTTATCCCTTCATTATGCGCATATCATCTACTTTCCAAAAATATTTCAATCGCTTTTCATGGTTATCGGTATAATATAATTATTGAAAACCACAATGGACCAATACATAGATATTCCAATATACCATAAAATTACCTCAAGAACATTATTCTTTAATACCAATACATAAACACATCATTACATCCTCTTTAATGACTGTCATGGAAAAAGTCCTTTATTTAGAAGTAACCTTTTAGGTCAGGGCATTGAGTTGGGTAATGCCCATGTTCTCCACAGATAAGACATTGAACTCCATAACAGTCTGTCACTCTATGACCCTTCTCTCAACATAGATAACGTATTCCCATCCATTTGATGTATTTATGAAGTTTCTTCTTGCCTTGTTTGTAAATCTCAATCTTACTTTCACTATGCTCCTCACCATGCGAATATGCATAAAAGTCCATCTTCCTCTTATTTAATGAATTGGGAATACCACTAAAGTTCATCTTGTTAATCATATATCGCGATGACTAATTCAGCATACTCACAAAATATTTCTTTATTGGAATTATGGAATTTCATTGCTCATGGTCACCAATTTATCCATTGGATTCAATGTTGACCCAATTCCTTCTGGATCCCTCCATTGGTTAAAACCAAAAACCATGGTGTACGAAAAAATTAAAATAACAAGGAACCACATAATCATAAAAAGTCACTTATGGGATGTCTAACTTATCATACATTCTTTAATCCATGACACCCTAGGTTCACCCTGGGTTCACCGTAGGATATTCATGATCGTCAACATAATTCTAGGACTGTAACTTATAGTTATACTAAACCTTAGGGACATCCCTATACATACCTTATAAATATCTCTAGGGATCTCACTAATGTTTTCGTATCCTAGTTTCCAAAGTTTAACTAAACCTTCACTCTGATACCAACTGTAGAGACCCAAACCTGATGTACATAGAAATTACATTACTTTTTCAGAATACATAATAAATTATAAAAAACAGATGCCCAAAGACCGTATTAGTTTACTGTCATTGGAAACTCAGAACATAATCTTCTAATCATGTTGAAAGATCTTCAACATCTCCCATAATGATCTTCCCCTTTTGTTTTCCTACCTAAAACAATTCTTTAAATCCTGGGGAAAGAAAACATATAAAGGGTGAGCTCAAATGCTCAGTATGGGAAAACATGGAGAACATAAAACAACCCATAAACATTTGAACTTAAAACCACAAACATAAAACATCAAAATCATGAGTAATGACATAAAACTTGGCAGTTCATAAGGCATAGATCATAAAGTAACATTAATAATGATAAAATAGAATGGGAGTAAAACATTTAATTATGGAAAACCATTAATCACATGTTATTATTTCCATAGTATCCAAGGTATTGCTGCCAAGACCATCATAGTTGACAAAGTCCATTATTGAACTAGGTTTACTTGTCATTCCAGCCCTGTATTACTTAACCAGATTCACTTTCCATTCCATCCATGTCAATCTCATGAGATATAAATCATTACCCAGTGCATTGGACATAGATATAGGTCCCACCCATCTCATAGAAAAATCATTCTTAAATGTTCCACAAAACAATCATAAAACATTCATCATAACCCCAAGAATAAAATGGGTTTTTTAAACATCATCCCATCCTAACATAATCCATATAAAACAAATGGATATCATTTCATCATAAGAAAAATAAAACCACGTGAATAATAGAGACATTATACTTGAGACATAAACATACTAAATAATGTCATCTTAGTAGAAAAAATAGTTTTGATAAAACACTTGAAATGAATTCTTGAGGAAAATATAATTTCTTCTTCAAAATCATTTTCTTTTCACAAAATACCATGAAATTTTTTTAGAAAAGGATTTTATTGAAAATAATAATGAAATATTGTAGAGGAAGATTCATGAAAATAAGGCGTTAGGAAACCGTAAAAATCTATTAATGCCATATAAGTTAAAAAAACATTCTTCTCGTAATTTGGCAGGAAACGTAAAAAAAGTACCTCATATGGTAAACAAATGAATGATTCCTTCCATACCATGTGGTAAAAGACCAAAAGGGTAAAAATGACTTTCTAGATTCATGGAATAAAATTAAACATTTTACGAAAACATTTTTAGAAAACATGGACATGGATGATAAACATAACCCCAGTAAATACTTAAGAATAAGCAATCTCAGATAAAAATGAGATTGCAAAATTACCCCTTACCTTATGTCCAATTTCTTCAGTATATGTTTGAGACTCATGTATAGTGGGATTAAAAATATTCTTAGCTTTTAACAGAACCATAATAATATTTATGATATCATATATGATTCACTTATGACTTTATATTACCCGTTCATTTGTCAATTCCATGTTAAAGCAACGTTTTGGGTAAAATCGTTTCATTTATCATCCGTGTTTTGACATGAAATTATTCATATGATTACGTAGGTCATGATTAATTACATCTAGAATGTAAAACATGTTTTATATATAATATATTTTCATAATATATATATATATATATATAATAGATCGATAAATGGAAATAAATACACCGTTCATGGAGACGGTAGGCCGTACGTACGCATGAACACTATTTTATTTTCTTATTAAATTGAATAGAAGTAAGTAAATAACATATAAATAAATCTAGTATCATTAATATGTCATATATTTCATGATTATTTATTATATATACTTTTTAATCATTCTTGAATGGTTAACTTGGAGAATGAATCTCATCGCGTCGTGGAGACGGTAATCCGTACGTACGCACGAGCGATGATATCGTTCCCATAATTATTGAATTTAATTAGAGCAGATGATATAATATCTCGGAATTAGTATCACGTTATAATAACCATATATAGTTATTATTTACACCATTATACCCATCCAATTAAGGTGGTTGTGGAAAAACAGATTACACCACGGCGTGGAGATGGTATTCTATACATACACATGAGCGGTGATTTTGTTTTCTGTAGGATGGATAGAAGTTGAAATAAGGTTGGTTCATATTTATAATAACATATCAGTATATTATTGATACTGATGTCATTACTTTATTATGAAACAAAAATATAAGAGGAAGTAGAAGAAGAAATGAACTTGAAAGAATCTGTAAAGGATATTACTCCTTCTTCGACGCACCTCTTCTAAACCTCCTATTACGGCACTAAAGTTGGTCTTTGAAGAATACAAGAACCTCTATTATGTTTATATGAAATTGGAGAAGAGAAATGGGTAGGTTTTGGCCAATATTTAAGGCTCAATGTGGCGTGAGGAGGAGAGTGAGGAGGTGCCCTTCTATAAGGGAGGAGATGGTCACCTTTGGAAACCTAAAAATCATAAATCCAAACCCTGCTTAAAAACGTCCAAAATGACTCAAATACAAATATTAGATTAGATAGGGTTGTAATCTAATCAACCAATAATATTTAAACACGTTTTAAATTTAATTTATACTTTATCAACATGATTTATCCTTATTTAATCTATTTAATTTTATTTGTGGTAATAATATTATAAATTCTAAATTGTTATAAATAATTACTTATGTGTCATGAATTATACATAATTGGGTACATTATGACATTTTAGACCATATAAATTTCAATTTATAATTTTTAAACAATTTTTTGATTTTTAAACAATTTAATGATATTTTATTTTTATAAAATAACAATAGTGTTAATTTTGAAACTATTTATTTATTTCAATTTAAATAAAATCCAAACAGAGGATATATTTGAAAAAAAATGTTTAATAGATTCCTAACATGTCTTATTCATCTAGTAAATTTGTGGAGAATATTAATTAGTTCATATAATATTTAATTTGATATTTTTAAAACCATTTGTTTGATATTTCTCTTAATGAAATAATTAATAAAACATTTTTGTATAATTATTTAATATTCTTATATGATGCATAAAAATTAAAAATAAACTACTATGACGAAGATAAATATAATAACTTTCATAATAATACTTTTACTCGAATTTTTCATCTTAAAATAACAACATATAAATTGATATATTTATTAAATTATGAAGGTGACAACTTTGACATCATTTAAAATAATATAATATAAATTTCCTAATCTCTTTTATACGGCTCCAAATGATCCCCAAGTCGACCCTTGGGTTCTTATGGTATAGATATACTCTAAAAATTAGTTTTGGTCAAGTGTATGGTCCTTTTTATGGGTATTATTACTTCAATAAAAACTATTTTATTGATTTTTGACTAAGTAAATAATTTCTGCATCATTAATGTATAAGCTATTAAGGTAACTAAATATTTCTTAAAAATTACAAATAAATTTACATAACAAATAAAAAACATTTCAGATTTCAAATGAGTATTTAAAATCGAATTCATATTCTGTATAACCTTATATTAAAAATACATTAATTATTAAAGTCTGAGTGAGACATATTTCACTTTCCTTTAAATAAAATAAATTAAAGTTGTTAATCACATCCAAGTGGGTTCAAATAGATTAAATTTCTACATAAGTATGTTTTAGGACGAAATATAATCGTCCAATTATATTAAGAAAAGTGTTAGGGTAATTTTGTAATATTATATTACCCTTAATTACTTGATTTACCTTTAACTAAGGTAAATAAAATTTACCGTAGTTACTATTCATAGTACCCAAAAATAAAAAGTATCCTATTAACATAATTTGGACCAACTGATTCCAAATATGGAATCCATTTTTCCAAATCCAAATCAACTAAGATGTAGAAATCAGTTTAAAATTAATCTCATTGTTAAGAAAACGAGTTTTAAAAGTTAAAACATTACAAAAGATTGAAATGATTTTACCTGTGAATTCAATGTAAAATCAACGCTAATGACATAAATTATATTAAATTGTAAAAATATATTCTATTTATACTTTTAAATGATTCAATATTATAATTTAACCACATAAATTATTACGATGAAAAAATTTGTTTTTAATTCAAATATAACATGTTTTTACTATTCATTAAAATATGAAAGTAATCAGAATAAAATGAAAAATTTATCCAAAGTAAATTTTTATATCATGATTCCAAAGAAGAATTTTATTTTGTCAAATTTAACTTATAAACATGTCAAAAAATATATTTAAAGTGGGTTCTCCATCAAAAGGCGGCAAAACTGCATTTTTTTAAAAATAATTATTTTACCCGAAAAATTTATTTTGTTCTAATACCATGTTCTAGAAAAAGTGTAAGATTAATAGTAATGTTATAAAATTCAAAATTTAGTTAATACTATTAATAATGGCTAGTTTATAATAATATTATAATAATATATCGTTGTTTAGTGAAACCTCGTATTGCGTACTACACACGCTATCGAGGAAGGTCACGATTGCATGTAATGCAAGACAAGTCAGGGCTGCATGTAGTGCAAGCTCCCTTTGTTGTTGCGTATAACATAATCAAAACTTATTTCATTTATACATTAAACAAAATCTATACTAAATGTTTCGTAGAATAATTTCTACAAAATGAACTTGAAATTATGTGTAACACGAGCCAAGAATAGTGTTGCATATTCTACAAGCTAATACGGTGTTGCATATAGTACAATCTAATATTGGTGTAGTGTACAATATAATAAATCAATGAAATTAAAAATAATATATCTCATAAAGTCTCAGGGTGTTACAAACCTACTTTTCTAGAGGCTTTCCTTGGCTAGGAAATTGAATGGGGTTAGCTATCTGTCGATCTAGGCTTACACATATGAAAATTTTCAATCTCACAAAGCTCTATTCCATTACATGAAGCATTCATGTACCTAATACATATGATGAATTTTCATATGTATGAATATAATTGTTTTTTGTTTTTTGTTTATTAACATAGATGTGTGGGTTGTGTAATAATTACATGGTAATGTGGTGTAAACACATTAATTTGTTGGTTGGAATAGGGATTTTCAAAAATAAATAGTCAAAATCATGCATAAATTGGAAGAGAACAAAACAAGAGAAAATTATTATTAAATAGGATGTAATAATTGGGAATTTAATATTCATTAAATGCATATTATACTGTTGAGACATTAAAAATAAAAAGCCCTCAGATACAAAGTGTGAGATTTTTTCCAAGGAAACACTTTTTAAGACCTCGATCATCCAATTGGTTAGTTTTATAGCTACATTGGGTTCCCCTATATTATCTTGTGTATGGATAGAAAGAATGTGACTATGGATTGGCTTATTGGGTAGTTTCATTTCTACCCTAGATTCACCTAGATCTTCCATGGTTAGTTTATTTTTAACATTTACTATGGGTTACACTAGATGGGAATACCTAATGGTTAGGATACCAGAGGAATAGAGTTGGGTAAATCTATATAATGGATTTGGATAAAGGGTCATCCACTCAACTATGTAAGAGTCACAACTATTCTGATTAATATGATTCCCTATATAAGTTACTATATAGTAAGAGGAATGCCTATGTGGACTTACTACATTGTGAAATATGAATATGGGATCGCTAAATGCATATGATGTAGGTGTCATGAATTTTAGTTGGAAAACATTAATTGAATTCCTTAGTGAAAAGATAAATGACATAATATTTATATGATAAAATGTTCTATTATAGATAAATGCATCATTATCATCATAAAACTAAACATTATATGAATCCTTAAAATATGAAGCGTAGAATAAGAAACTCTTCAGACTACTACCTTAAGAAAACTTCTTGAGAAAGTGAAATATTCTATTTGTTAGAACATTTCCTTCTTGTGTAACATATAGTTGAAATTGTTTATAAAGTGAATCTATTTTCTTATGGAAGCATGAAACAATTCATTTAATGTTTCAAAAGCATTTAGTGAACAATTAGCCTATGGAAATCATGTTTCATATACTCAATATGATTGGTTTTGTCCATGATATTTAATTTTATTGAATTTGTTTGGAAAGGATGAATAATTCATATATGTATTGTTCTAGTTAGGGAATTAATCCTATTGGCACATATTTAAATGTTCCAAAAAGATGGATGAATTAAAGCTAAGTCTACTTGATACTGACAATTTGTTTAGAATAGATCAAATTGGTCTAAGATGTCTGAATTATGATAATGTGATGAAAATAAAAGTGGGTAAAAGTTCAAACCATAAAATTAAAGTTTGATGAAATTTTTTTACAATGATTCTTTAAAAATATGATCATGGTCATTAAAACCTTAGATTATCAAGAAGGAATAGTAATAATTCAATATGATCAAATTATCCAATAAATACCTGAAGGGGCATGGGAATTCCATGGAATGTTGATATGAGGTATTAATTATATTATAATTTATTCTTAATTTTGAAGTGTATTTGATACCGACTGTATGTTTTAAAAGTGTTGAAAACATATAATATTTCAAAATAAAAGGAAGAATTGATTGTTCTTGTAGTTTATTTTCATGAGATTAAGTAAATAGCTATTATATTGAGAATTTAAATGTAAAGGAATGTGTCCATCTTAGATGAATCTAAGTAAAATATTTTCCTCTTCATCTCACATATCTTATATGATAAGAGAGGATGTGCAGTAACAAAGGCTTGGTATGAGAATATTAAATGTAAACACATGGTTTATAATTCATCAATTTCTATAACATGTTTCTGCGAAAAGGATTTGGATAAAAGTGTTTATAAAAATATTTGTTAAAATTTGTGGGAGTTACCTTTTCCACCCATCAATGGTATATTATAATAAGTTCTTATTTTAAAATAGGTAAAATATAAAACACATACAATACCATATATTATATGGGAAACAATATATTAAACCTAGTGAAGTTAAAACTAAACAAAAAAAGGTTGTACCAGTTTTAGTTTTAGTGATTATCTAATTTATATCCTAAAGATTTAGGATGTGTTATTATAATGAAAAATGTAAATAGTTACATTTAGTTACTTTAAGAAGTTAATATCACTATTAACTGAAGGATTATACCATTATAATATATTAGTGATTCATTATTTAATATCATAATGTGGTTTAGGATATGTACTGTTCAAGATAAACATAAAGAGTTACATTTACATACCATAAGACGTAAATATCATTATTCTATTAGGTTTTATAACACATAATACACAAATTTTATAACTTGATATTCTAAAATGGTTTATGGAATGGTGGTAAATAGAAAATGTAAATAGTTACATTAGTTATTGTAACAAAATGGATATCATTTTATCCTTACAAGAATATAAGATGTGCTAATAAAGTGATAATATAAATAGATACAATAATTTGAAACAATTTTTTGGAAAAAGTTTTATGGTAAAGGTTCCAAGGATGATGATGAAATACATAGATGGATTTCTGAGTAGACAAAAAAATATAACATGAAAAAATTTAATGTTATAAAATTAAGGAGTTTGAATATATGTTATAATAGTTGAACATAAGGAATATGATTCATATGTCTCGCATTTATTCCAACGAGCATGCTTCATAAATGTTACTTATTGAGAGGTTAGTGTGAGTTTTTTATTAAATAGTCACATAGGTATGAGACATGAATTACATTTGGATGTAATGTTCATAAGACCATTTGTGTTACAAAACAATGAAATCCATGTACAATCTCTTAAGATATTGGTTGTAATGGTAGTAAATTTATCATATTATTTATAATAAAGTAAATATCCATTTAAAATTCATTCATGTTTGCTGTAACTTTACATTACATGAATGGTCGAATGATAAATATCCCCTCAAAGTAAAAACATTGAGTTATCCCTTACTGATGATCATCTTGATGTATAATGGGTTGTGATGATATGTAAAGTTTATGTTGAATAGATTCTTATATCCGTTACAAAATTTTCTCTATGAGATTTTCAAGAATATATTCTTTAGGTAATAAGTATTGACTTTTTACATGGTATGATGTACTGAATTATATCTCATGGAATTTCATACATTCATGGATATACATAGAGGTGTATTCTTATTATTAGTCCTTATTACCTAAGGTTAGTGAGATACCTAGTATGAGAACTTTCATAATTTGATACCCTACTTATGCAAGTCAACATATGAACTTAGATAATTAGGGGGTGGTTGGGTATGATACTGATCATTTCATTAGTTGGAGTTAAACCAAGATGGGATTTTTTTTACTATGATATGAAAAGACACCTAGCCCTTGATTGAGTTATAATGAGGAAATTCATGTCCATGCTTAGTTCTTTGACATATGTTTTGGTCAACTACTCTAATAATTGACATGTGATGTACATATCAAATAGATGAATAGAATATGATGTATTTATCCACATGGATAGTATTTTTCAAAGAATCGGGAAAATGATGAGAAGCTTATTCAGGATTGACATGTTCAATATCTAGTGGTCACTTGATGTCTTGGATAAAAGGATTATATAAGATAGATATGATGTTATGATATATCTTTTTGAGGAGATGTTTGTATTTATATATGAGTATATTTGATGCAGATCACACTATAACCCTTAGTAACATGGGTATCATTGATGTTTTATTAGAAGCTACTGTTTTATTACATAAATTAAATATAGAATTGATAGTTTTTTTCAACGTTTCTATGTCACAGAGGCCCACATAGTTAGGCCCTGGAGTAGAGATAAAATTTTGGGAATTTTTTTGTTTAATATGAAGATATTGTGATGAAAAAACATATCCAAAAGAGATAGGATGGATTCATAATGAGTTATTAAGTTATGAAAAAAATTACTTATTGGATATTAGGGCAAGTGGTAGATTTTTTGATATGCACTAAAATAGTTAAATTTAATATTTATGTTACGTGCATTTATCTTCCATGTGATTTCATTAAATAATAATCCATTTGGAATGGATAAAATGGCTTGAATATTCATTGAATAATATTAAATTAATTAATTAAAATGGAAATAAAGGTATATAGATACATAAATATGGCTGACACATTTCATTTAATTAAATGAATAATGGATGTATATATAGAGTGTATGATCCCTCCTATTGAGTATAATTGATTTTTTCAAAGCCTCTTAATTCACACTTCCTCTCATATTGATTTTTATCATCTGATATGAAGGTGATAGTACCCATTAAACAATTGTATATCCTCATGATAGGATAATGAATCCAATATCTATCATACCCCCTCAGAGATAGTGGTATTTTGTTCACTGACTCATGATCTTTATCAAGCATTCTCCTTCACCGAGGAAAAAGAATACTATTGTTGTTGGAATTTTCTAGCTCCTGTATTTCTACAGTTTCATTTATGTTTTGATTCTTGAAGATAGATATTCCAAATTTTGGGTTTTCTTTCACTTCATGTGATTATATTATGATCATATGAAAACCATTACATACGTTATTTGGTAGATGGTAAATATCTGAGTAAAAATGGTGATGCGAGAAATAATATATTAATGTGAAAAATGTTGAAGTGCTTACTTTGATTCTAACCTAAAGAATACAAATTGCTTAGTGAATGGATACGTTGTTGTTTTTCATGGATATGAGTATTTATGTAGTGTTGATATGATAAATAAAGTACACTTTTCTGAGGTTTCTATATAGAGAGTGTACAAAATTTTCACCATGAAGAAGATATGGTTTTATTACAATAGAAGATGATATAATATTTATGATAAAAAGTGACCTATATAAAACTTCTCATGGATGGTGAACTCAGTTTTTCTGAATTATGTGATCATTCCATATCTAATGATGAAGTAGATAGAAATAGATCTTCTAGATGGTTACCAGAAACTAGTATGATAGAAATCTGTCTCATTCACAATCATGTCTGAGTAGAATATTTAATTTTCATAGAAGTAGAATATCAAAGGCTATCACGAGTATAGAGAAACATATTAACCACACTGGATATTTATATTCTATATGTGTGAATGTTTATATAGTCTTATAGTATTTTTTATTAGTTTTAACAATATTAGAAATGAGTGAGAGGTTGAAATAGATGGAAGATAAAACCAATGCTCTACATAAGATGAAATCTGCAAGAATCAAAATATGAGGTTTGGAATCCAATTATCAAAAAAAAAATATTTTATAGAAACTTATGTATACCAATAGAATCAACTAATAGTTATTATAGATTTTTTGAAGAATCAAAACACTAGATTGTTTGAGTACTATACAGCGGAAAAGTCAGGTGACCAGAAGTTAAAGTTGGTAGTGAAGTTGATGCATGCATGGATTAAGAATTGTTTTAAATGGAAGGAAGAAGGAAAACCATGTTTTTGGGTTTAAGAAAAATCGATGAAGGAATAATTTCATCAGATAATTAAATTTAGTATTACACACAGTGGTTAAAGTACTGAAAACTGCATGGTCTAATGATGACCTGCTAGATATCAAATGATATCTTTATAAAGTAAAATACATGACTATTTCCACGATCCTAGGGAGAATTGAAGATCGTTGAAGACTGTTTTAGATGATTTTAAGAAAATTTAGGACAAAAATGGTTACTCTGATAAAGAATTAGGATTTGGAAGGAACTCAATATAAAATAAATAAGAGTGAAATTTAAGGATTTCAAATACCATGAATCTCTGATCATTTCAAGAAATGAGGGTGTATATAAGAATAAAGTTCATTAAAGACATTATGCTATGATTTTTGAGAATTTTGAGAGAAAATATTACGGAGGAGTTTTTGACTAACCTTGTTCGGAAAAGTATAAGAAGGGTCAAATAAGTGATGAAGTTTCAGAGGTTTTCAGAGCTGAAGAATAAATTACAAATTCTATAGACTGTAGGGTAGATAGATCAAGAGTATATCATACAATAAATGGAGTTTTAGAGAATTAATTCTGGATATATTAAATATTGAGAATAAAAGTTAAATGTTTATTTTTTCTAGGAAGATGGATATAATCTCATAACGATGGGAACTAGTAATATTTCTTATTAGGAGTTAGAATGATCTTTATAGAATTTAGTTCATCTTCATTAAGTTGTATAATTTAGTGGATGTTTGTGACTTAGGATAATATCCAAACACATTAAGTATTAGGTACTGAAATTAGGATCTAACCTTTCAAAAACATGGGTTCCTTTCATTTATTTTCATTATCATCACATGTGAGTGTTTTTGATTTATAAATTTGAGGGGATAAAAAACCTAACAAGTTTGAGATGTTAATTTCAGGTGAAATAAAATTATAAAAGATATCTAATAATTCAACCCCCTCCTAGTGGTTCATATATTTTCAAGAACTTCATATGGTATCAATGCAACCCAGGTTCCATTTGTAAGATACTTATATTTTTATTATAGATAATCTTAATATATTTTACATCATTGGTAGTCACACCTTCATCGATAAAAATAATAATTAATGGAAACATAGAATGATACCCTACCTTCTATCACTTGGAATATAGGTCATCGATGTGGCTACCATCGAATTTCAACCAATGTAAAATTATGCTTTTATGACCTTTTATGGAAAAAAAAATCTTCTTTTAGATGAAAAATATCAAAATTATCTTCCAATGTCCATGTTCGATAAGATGTATACGATGGTGATGGGACTCTAAACTATGAAGGATACCTGATACAAATATTAAATAATTTCCAAAGGAAATGTAAAAGTAAAGGATTCAAATATTTAGATCTATAGAAGAAAGTTCAAAGATATCAGTATGACAGAGGAAGAACCCATTGATGACAATTTCACTGTAGTGATTGAAGTAGTCAATAACATCAAAGGATTCAAAGATATTTTGTATGATTCATTCATTGTAATAAAATGATGAGAAATATTTAGATAGGTTTAACCCTATAGTGTCTATATCATAATATTGAGAATATTAATCTCTTAATGAACTGCATAACATATATGTTATTTATAAAATAAGGAAAACTTCCACAATCAAAATGAAGATTAAGTAGGAAATTTATTTTGAATATTTAATGAAGCATAAAATACAAAAAATGGAAGATGGGGTTATGTAATCCAGTGAATCTGATGATAAGGAAGATGACTATGATGTGTTTAATAGGGTTATGTCCCTTAAATCTAGGAATTTAAAGAAATTTATAGTTAAGTAAAAAAGTAAAAATCCCGTTAAAATTTTGTGTGTGTGGGAGGTATCAGACACTTCATCTTTAGCTTTCCAGAGAATAAAGGTGGAGAATATGACAATGATGATCCCAATGAAAAACCTCAGGGGAATATGTGGGGTAAAAATTCAAAGGAAGTAAATTGGAAGTAAGAAAAATTCCCCCAAAAAGACTATAACTAGTATGTTAAGTAAAGAAGAAGTGGATTACTCTATTGAAAACAGTACATCAAAAAATGATGTTCTAGAAAGATTTTGAACCTTCATGGATCTCAATGAAATAATGTGTGATACTTTAGGTAGTGAAGAATGATGGGGAAAATAAACATACATCTAACACATGATATGACCATAACATGAGTCATTTTCTTGAGATAAATACCAAACTCAAAAAAAAAATTGACATTGAAAAATAAAGTTGAAGATAAAAGTGAAAGAATAGAATAAATTCTTAAAAATGAATATGTGTACATTGAGGAAATTAAAAAAATCAAGTTGAAAGTTACAAAACATGAAAAAATGGGGAATGAACTTGAAGAAAAACTTTTTTCTAAGGAAGAAGATCAATTTAAGACACAATCAATGTTTCTTAAGGTTTAATATAATTTGAATAAGTTGAATTACAATTTCAATAAATCTTTAGAGGTATAGGGTGAAATATATAAGGATTTTATGAAAAAAACAATAAGAATTTAGGTGAAATATACTTCCATTAATCTTATCAAATCCATTAAAACTAGTCACTCCTTGGGAATATGCATGATTTGAGATGGATAAATAGTAGAAGTAAAGGAAACTATAATTTTAAGTTAAAGGATGTTACAAAATTTAGGTAATCTGAAGTTAATAACCCCTCATGGAAAAATTAATTTGATAGCCTAGATGATATTTGTGGAAGATTTTTCCAACTAGGTCACTATGATAAATAATGAATTACAACCCTTCTGAGATAGAATACTTAGGTCATAAAATAAAAGGATGTTGAGAAAATAATAATAGATGAAAAATATCTTATTAATGGGGTGTACAATGAAATCTTCTCTAAATGGTAATCCATGGATTATATATAGTTATTATTCCTCACATTTGAAATATGTTATGAAAATTTTAGAAATATCGAAGCAAATGAGGGAGGAGGAGTTGCCTTTGGTAATGATAGTCCCAAAAAATAATAGGACTTGGTGCATCTAAAATTGAAGATCAAAAGTTAAATTCCAAGAATGTTTTATTTATTGATTGACTTAAATAAAAATTACATAGTGTTTAACTATAATGTGATGATAGGTATGAATTTATATTTAAAAGAGATTGATGTATAATATGACGCTTGAAATATTGAAAAATTATTACTAAGGGAGATATAATCAACAGTAATTTATTCCAAATTGGTGAACTAAGTAACTATTTATATTTATTTTTGGAGGATAAAAACAATTTGTGGCACCGATGAATTTTTCATATTAGAAATAAGAGTTTGAAAAAAAATAAAAGGAAAACACTGTGACATATTTACCACAACTAAAGAGAAAATATGATATTATTTTCAGAATTTGAAAGAAAGGATGGATGGCTATTAGAAGTCACAATAATGTAGATATTTATTATACCATACCCCTTGAGATCATACATTCTAACCAATGTGGGATGATAAAATATCTATCAACAAAGGGTGATTTATACTTTATTACTTTCATCAATAATTTGACTCAGATGACCAATATAATGTCCATGAAACATAAATCAAAAGATATAAAGTTATTCAGAATTTTCAGAAGGGAATTTTAGAAGGATTTGGGTGTATATATTTCAATGTTGAGAATAGACAATACAAAAGGGTACAAAAGTAAAACTTTTCAGTCCAACCTAAAAAATATGAAATTAAACACTAGTATAGTGCTCCCAACACTTCTAAAAAAATAGATTCATTGAAATAAAAAACAAAAGTTTAGTTTATATGAGAATAATCATGCTCACATAATACAAATATTCAAAGTTCTTCTGGAGAGAAGCTATAAGTACGGTTGTATTTGTTCAACGTAGATGTTTGTTATAACTAGAATGAAAATTTCCTCCCAATTAGATGTGCTATAATAAGAAGACTATATGGAAATATTATATGGTTTTTGGGAATTCTTTCTTAATGGAGATTAAAAATATGGATTTGGGTAATTTTGATGAAAAATAAAAATAAATCATTTTGATTGGATATTCATCTTATAGAATTAGCTACATGTGTTAAAATAAGAGAATACATATGTTAATTGATCCCTTTGATGTAAAATTCATTTAAAATAAGTCCACCTTAATAGAATTTGTCAAATAATATATAGATGGGTTATCCAAAGATAGAATTATAACATAAATAGATGTTAATGAAAAGGAATTTGATTGTTATCCCATCCTTGTACAGGAAGATTATAATCAGTACAATTACGATGATTGTAAGATCAGAATAAAAATAATGGAATTCTATACTTTACAAAAACAAGTTAAACATGATAATATCTTTACAAGTTTGGAATATCTAGTACATACCAAATGAAAATCATGGTTTTATAATCAAATTACACTTATCTCACTGGTGGAACTAAAATACATTTCAGAAGCAGTTGAGCATAAATAGTGGTTAAATACGATGAATGGATAGTTTGATCAAATTGAGAAAAATAACACCTGAGATATTCTTCTAAGAATGTAATTATTTAAAGTTTTAGGAAATAAATGGGTAGTAAAATGTAATCTCAATGAAAAGGGATAAATATCATGAAATAAATCTTGGTTAGTATATAAGGCTTACTAATAGGTAGAAGGTGTTGATTTTAAAGAAACATTTTCTCTTTATTATAATACATAAAACCAAAAAATGTTTTTAGATATTACTACTTAATAAAATATAGAGTCTATCAGATGGTTGTTAAGTCAAAATTATTTGATGGATAAATTTTAGAATAATTTTATGTTGATAAACTTGATTGGTTCATACTGGATAATTATGAAACTACTGTGTGAAAATTTAATGACATATTTGTTTGGATTGAAGTAGATATCTCATTCACGGTATAAAAACATGAATGTTTTTTTGAAGCATTCAAACATTTCAAAAGAATGTGTTGGTATCATATGAAATATTAAATATATTAGTATGGTTACCTTGTTTTTCATTGTCTACATAGATGTTATAATTTTTTCTATTGTTGGGTTTAAAGAGTGTTAAGAATTTTCTAATCAAAGGAAGACTATATTTTAGATGTTAATGCTCATATAGTTAAATTTTTTTCTAGGAATTTATGTATAATAAAATGGAAGATATATATTCTTTTAAATAGAAAATTATTCCAATTAATTATTAAGAATATTTTTAATAGAATAATTTAATGATGTTTTCACACCCCTTACCGTTGGTGTTAAAATGACCAATGATGAAACTGGAAAAAGTGTGAATCAAAAAGATTTTTAGAATTTAATCAAATGTTTGATTTATATTACTACATATATACTTGATATTTTATATGTATAAACTATGTGTGCAAGATATCAGAGTGATTAAATTGAATCACACATGATGAAAAAAAATTCCTATGTATATTCAAGTAAAATACCCTTATTTCCCAATGTATTGAAGGAGTAATGAGTTTAACATAATTGGTATTACTAATTATTATTAGGATATTGATTAAAATTATTGAAAATCAACATATAGAGGAACATTATTTTTGTGATAAAGTAGTTTGAGCTTGAATAGTGAAAAATAATGTTTTGTGACTTTATGGACAACCGAAGTAGAATATATTTTCTCCACCCACGGATTTTATCAAATGTTGTGGATAAAGTTTAAGCTAGAATATTTGAGGGTGAATTTAAAAAATCCAATGAATATTATTTTTGATAATCAAAGTTTGATTGATTTATCTAAAAATATGGTATAACACTCTAGATCCAATCATGATGATATTAAGTATCATTACATTAAGGAGAAATTTTCTAACAGATATGTAAATATGGAGTAGATTTCAATAAGAGGTCAAATTGTTGATGTATTCACTAAATATATTCCACATGAAATATTTTAGGAATTGAGGCTGAAAATCTATGTTCAACATCCACCCCAAACTTAAGGAAAATTTATAGGCACCCCCACTTTTCATTAGGTTATGTTTTTAAAGGGGATAATATATAAACCACTTTATAATTTTATTATATTTTTTTGAATCTGAATCTAGTGTTTTCATAGAAAGCGGGAGTATATGTTCTAGATGTTAATCCTCCAAAAGGTGATATATTGAAATTGCATCAATATCATGACCAAAAATTAACTCATCAATGAGGGAATAAATTCCTTCAAAAACATTTCATAATATAGTAGTGTGGTGTTGGGACACCTATTTATGAGAATGGTTGTGGTTTGATAAAATGTTGAGAATAGATGAAGTGAGAGTTGTTGATATTGATTTTGACAAAAAATACAAAGGGGGAGATCCAAAAACCAATGTTTTGTAATTATAGAATTTATTGTATTTTATTTTAATATGTTATTTGTGAATTTTTTTTAGTCTTAGGTATGTATAAAGTTGTTAGTTAAATTTTTTTGAGTCGAGAGGAGCCATTGAAGATTGTCTCACCATGTAACTAAAAGATATATTATTTTGAATATTATATTATCTAAATGAAATTTTTTTGGGAGTTAGTTAAAAATGCATCAACAACCTGCTTCATCCATCTAAGGACAATATTAAAGAAAAACTTCTCTAGGATAATTATAGAGAAGTATTGATATGGAAAAGAAACCATGTGAAGACATTGTGTACAGCTAAGTGTATGGGGGATGTAGTATCACACCACTATGTGGGAAGAAATTAATAGACAAATGTTGTTAGTGGTTCCAAAATGCTTTATTTGGAGGCTATGAGGTGCATGGTGTATGTTAAGGCAAAGAATATCCCATTTAAAATTATGATGTGGGGTTGGTTCCATTAACCACTATTGACACATTTAATAATATATACACACATGTGAGATTTATCTTCATTATCTTTTCATCATCAACCACACACCTCATTTGAAAAAATAAAAAGAAACTTCTATGAGATTGAATTTAGTAAAATTAATGATATGATCTCTAGAAATTTCTAGAGCATATTCAACATAATGATAATCTTACTAGACAATGAAATATTTTTAAGATAAATGCATTGAATGATCTGAAGTTGGGTGTAGTTCATTTGAATACTGATCATTGGTATTATCATATGATGTAGCCAAGAACCAGAGGGAAGTGATAAGAGGAAGAAAGTATATTTGAGGTGTTTGTAAGGTGAAATCATTAAATAATGTAGTAATGAAAATGGGAGTTGAGATTTCCAGATTATATGTTAAGTTATATGAGAAATGTCTTGGTAAAATTGGTGATGCATGCATTTTTCAATCAACGTAAAATATATTACAATTATAACTATGATTCTAGCATTAATTGTTCTAGAAGCTTAGTGAGTGGATACAAAAAAAAAATCAAGGAGGTGAGTATATTTTTAGTGTTTATGTGAAATAATAGCTACTTTTATAAGGATTTTATGTAGAGTGTATACAAAAGTTCACCATAAAAAAGAGTAAGTTGTATTACAATAAAACCTACTATGATCATCATGATTCGATGTTACTCATATCTATATGCTCGTAACTAGTGAACTTAGTTTTTAAAAGTATGTGATGAGGTGATATAAGATGATTTATGTGATAAAGATTTCTCAACTCAAAGGTTACCAAAAACTAATATGATAACATGTTTTCTTATTTACAGTCATTTTGGAGTATAATATTTATGTTTCATAAAAGAAGGATACCAACGGTTATCATGATCCATGAATAAATGAATGAAGCATAGCAATGTTTAGATTATATATATGTGAGTGTGTCTGATGTCTTGCAGAATTGCATATCAATTTGAGTAGTATGCAAAGTGAGTGATACATTGAGACATAAAGAAGATGAATACAATTCTCTATGGGAGATAAAGTCTGTTAGCATTACAGGATGAGGTCCAGAAGAAAATAATGAATTGAAAATGTAAGATCAATAGATGTATTCCACAAGAAGCACCCGATAGATGCTATAGTTTTTTCAATGATTTAAAACACAAGATTGTTTAGGGGATGTGTAGAGGTATATTCAGGTGACCCGAAGATAAAGAAGGTAGTGAAGTTGAGGCACACATTCATATAAAATTGTTATGATCATAAATAAAAATTCAATAGGTATTTTTTGGATTAATCCAAACATAATATTGATTACATATGTGAGATAATTAAATTTATTATAACTAATGGTGGATAAAGAACTAGAAAATTCATGGTGTGGTGATTTCATGTGGGGAGTACAATAGTCTCTTCATAAAGTAAAATGTGTGAATGTTTCTGAGATCCTAGGAAGAATTGAAGACCATTGAAGTTTATTTTTATGCATGGTTTGATGAGGAATGTTGAATTAGATAAAATAATAACTTTTATATGTTTTTAATCTAAAATGAAGGAATGGAAAAGTTTGGGATTTCAAATACCATTAATCTCTAGTTATTTCATCAAATGGAGGAGTATATAAGAAGCTAGTTCCTTTGAGAATTTTGGTTGAGTTTTTGATAATTCTGAGTGAATATATTTTGGAGGAGTGTCAAACCAATTTTTTTTAAAAATATTGGAGTATGTCTACCAAACACACAGAAATATTGAATTCTACAAGATGTAACATGTGATAATGTCTACATAAAACAATTAAATGGAATAAAATCATTGAAGTTCTGTATATATAGAACAAATGTAAAATTTATATTGAGTATCTTGGAATTATACAAGATATAGTATGAAATATAACACTGTGAAACATAGAAAAGTTAAATAAGACACGATATATACAAATTCTCTTTGATACAAGGTTAAAATATTTTACCCAGTGCAACATATTAAATTTTAATCAACACATCACGTGATAATTCTACTCAACATAACATTAACATAAATATACTAAAGAAAACATATAATAGTATAAGTTCTCTTATGGGAATTAATTTTCTCACACATGTAATTCCGTGATAGTTTCAGTTTCATTGACATTATTATAGCTCATTTTGATTAAAATAAGGCTATTTGTGTGGATTAATTGAGATCCACTTATCATTTCAAGAGAAAAATTAATTTTTAATTAAAATTGTAAATTTTAAATTCATCATAAATAGAATATCAGCCGAGAAAAGAAATTTTTAATTATGTTGGGGATAGGGTGCTTCTATTGGGAATTTTTTTAAATTTTTTGGTTGAAAATTTATATTTTCATAGTTAGTGGTCATAATTCTTAAAGAATTAATAGAATTTATTAAAATATTTTATTTTGACTTAAACCCCTTTATACTCAAAATGGTGCAGACCATGAGTTTTAGTTCATGGTCCCAAATTATTTTTAAAAAAGATAAACTATATGAAAACATCATGGGGAACATCAAATACCCACAAACACAGAAGTGGCCAACATAAGACCTAACAACAACGATACCCAAGGACTCCCAAACTACATGACCCATTCAATCCACACACAAAAACCACCTGAGGCCCAACATACTAGGTGGGATGAAGCCACATAGTAGGCCCATAACACTACCCACCATGTACCTACTACATATGCCTATCATGTCCCACCTTCATTCTAATGTCGATCCCCACTATTGGAAGACATCATCCACAAATATGACCTACATCCCAAGTGAGATATGCAGTGCTAGAAGTCCCCCCACCAATAGAGACCTGCAGAAGGTCCAAATCATCCAACATGTCCCCAGGCTGCCCTCACACATCCGGAAGTCATCTCTCTTATCCCAAGGTCTCCCTTCTTTCTCGACAGTCATCCTTTTATTCAGCACCTCACATGATGCACACCTCACTACCTAGAATAATATTTTCCACCGTCTGTAGGACCACACACATAACCAACATGATCCAACATTGTCATACCCGCCACTGACTCACCTACAAGGTCATTCTCCCACCATCGAGCAGTGCCTCCCACATGAAGCCAAATATCCCACTATCCCAACTACGTGGTTTCCATTTCCATCCCCACTCCATCATTAGGGGTGGAAATCATCCTCGAACTACATTTCCCCTAACATTCATAAACTGTTGTTTCATACTAGAGAACCCTTCCTGCGCCCCACCATCATTTCAATCACCAACCATCAGAACCTGACCAGACATGATTCTACCACCAACTCCATTCCATTGTATGAAAGTATCACCCACTCTCATCTCCCAACCCAAAAAAATTCATCACCTGAGTGATCAAAGATAGATATACCACCTACCATTTATTCACCAGAATGAGCACAACCCATTTCAAACTCTAGGGGAATTTTTAGTGTGAATGGGGTTATAAGAATCTTTGGGGATTGAGGCTACCATTGAAGGGATGAAAATCAATATAGAACGAGAACTCGATGCAATGAATATATGGTCATCATATTCCAATATGTACCTTTAGATCCTTTAATCCATTGAAACTCTCTATTTATGATCAATGTATAAACCATTTTTTTATACCATGAAAATTTAGTATGTTAATTTAGAAATCTATATCATAATAACAGAATTAGGTTGTGAAAAATCTAATGAATAGATTCTATGAAAAATGAGATAGATTTTTGATATGTCAAAACATCTCTCTATATTTCGATGGCGTAAACCATAGTTTCAAATATCATAGATCACATAGTTTAAACCTATATTTAATATTCAATAGACATAAATTATGGATAATTAATATTTACTTTTTTTATAATTTTTATTTTTTGTTAAAACTATGAATAGTAATGTTACAAACAATATACCATTGTAAAAATTCTAAAATAAAAATATAATGGTACTAAGAACATGATAATATAAATTACGGATCAAAAGTTATTTTAAAGATAGTTTTAAACATCTCTCTATCTTTTGGTGGAATTAATAATTTATTTTACATTTGAAAATTATACATTTTTTATCCTCATATTGATTTGAATCCAATAATATGTAGTTGTCATCAATTGACATGACATATTTTAAAAAAACCACGACCAATGTTTTGAATGGTCTACCTTTGACTATAAATATCACTAAAACCCTTAAGAATTATAATTTTTTGTGAAAGATAATTTTTTAGATCAATATATATAGAATATATTTTTAAAATATAATAATTTTCAGTATAAGTTAACTTTTAGAGTGTTTGTTAAATTATTTTAAAAAATAATAATAAAAATATTTATTATTATTATTTGGATTTGGTGGTGTGGATAACACCTTATTGATGGGGTTTAAATAATAATATAAATAGGTGTACTAGCTTATTGATAGATTTTAAGAAAAATAATAAGTAACAAATGTTTACAATATATCAACGTTTATTAAAAAAATAGAATACTTATTGAGAGCAACCCTAACCCATTCCTTGTAAAATTTTAAAGTATATGCTAAATTTATGAAAAAAAATTTAATAATAATTTATAAAAAATATATTATTTTTATTTTTATACTAATCCCTTTATCTACCCTTTCTAATAAATTTTGGGTACTATATTATACTCACGACCTATTTACGGCAAGCAGATCATGACATCAGGATAGAAACATCAAGATCAATAAGTTATATGTAATTTTGAGTCATTGCATGGGTCCCCGGTTTACTATGTGATATATTATGTTAATGTTCCAATTAAATAAAAAATTATTTCTTGGTTCCCATTATTGGTAAATTAATAGTCTATTTTATTAGTTTCCCCCCATAGATTGTGGTGGAACTATGTTTGGATCAATTTAGGTTGACCAATTTAGATATTAAGTTGATATTTGTGGAAATTATTATTATTAAAACAATATTTGTTTTGACAAAATGAGGTGTTTTAAAACTTATTTATGATAATATGTGTGATGTAAATTTTTCAATAATTATGTAAAACATTATTTATGAATAAAAATAATGTAACATAATGACATGAATGGTATGAAATTTATGATTCATTGTGGACTGTAAATAATGATCTCAAGAAAACTATGATGATGAGGATTTAATATGTTAATTAATCAATTAATGGTTATGTCAAGTTATTATGTTAAAAAAATTATGATGAAGATTAAATATTAATAATACATAGGGGAAAAATCATTAAATCTTATGTAATTTTCCTTGGAGGTTATCTTGATGTATTGGAAATAATTTATTTATTCTATTTTATTAAAGAGAATTGATTACTCATGGATGAGTTGAGTAAATTATATTGATGGTTTAAAAATAATTATAATGATATGATAAAATATAACTTATAATAAAATAAAACAAATAATTAAAAATAATTACTGATTTATCAAGAGATATACTTTGAAAAAAATATTGGTGTTTACAAAATTCATTATAATTAAATGAATTTTATGTGACTAATTAATTAATGAATTAAAATTAATAAAATTATTTTTAATCCTTAATTAATCAGATGGTGGAATATCATACGATATATGATAATGACAAATAGTAAATTAATGATATGAGTAAATTACTTAAGTGAAACGTAATTATTTAAAAAATCCCATGGATTAATACTTTTATTAATTAGGTTATAGCATAGTGTTTTTATCATTAATGAAATACATTTATTTACATCATTTAATATTTTAGGAAATTTTATTTTAAGATTGTGGGTTATATTAATGATATTATTAAATTCTATTAATGGTAATTCTAAAGAACAAAAAGCTTAATAATGATTAAAGAAGTATCTTGTAATAGATAGTCTATTCCCTTGGTGTATAATTGAATGCTAAATAGTTTATTTGAGTATTCTTAAGAAGGAAATTATGATTGATGAAAATATCCTGGTTAATTTATGTAGTGAAATATTTTTGATAAAGATTCAAAAAAATATGAGAGGGATAGGAAACATATTGATGATACATATAAATGATACAAATAATGATATCAACCTACTAATGAGGTAGGTTTATGGATAATTTAATAAATAATATTTTTCTATTATTGAATTATTACTATTAGAATTTAATGATATAGAAATATAGGGATATATTTAGGATGATGTAAAAGCTTTGGACTATTATCCGAGAAATCTCAGGTCATCAATATGAGGATTGTTTGGAAAAAATCCCTTTGGGTCACATTGGAACATTTTTGGGTTGGTTGTGTTTGTTGACAATGAAAGTTTTCATGGTGAATTGTCGAGTTCCAGATATTTTGATGACAATCCATGTTGAAAAATAACCATGACAAAGGAAAAGAAGATTCGGAGGCGGTAAAAAAGTGTAGATACAAGGTGGCATCGTTTTATAGTGTTTTCGAAATTTTTGGAGTCCAAAATTTTGGATTTTGTGAGCATTGTGAAATGTGGATTTCCTTGAAGATCTCATTAAAATATGGAAAATGAATGAATTGCATGAATATGGGATTCATGAAGTAGATTTCTCATAGACCTGAAGGATTTTAATGGTGTGCTTCGTGATTATGAAGAGCTTCACAAATGATAGAGGTAAAGAGATTTATAAGTATGTTTTGCGGAGAAAAGGAAGAAAGAGAATTTTCGTGACACAAATGATTTGACGGAACGCTTCGTGATTATGAAGAGATTTGAAAATATGAAAAATTGTCGTGGTGCTTCGCAAAACAGAGTGGATTTCAACGGAATTTTCAGAGCATTTCAATTTGATCTGATGTGGTGCTGACTTCATGTGGAAATTTCTCGAGTCGGTGGAATAACATATATATTATCCTCAACCCCGTCGAGAGAAGTAGAGAGTTTTCCAAGAAGAATTTGTAGCTCTCAAATTGCAAAGGAGGTTCACGAAGGCAGTGTGCCTCGTGAAAAGAAGGAGCTTTGCAGCGGCTAATCTAGCTCCACGAAATAGGTGTGTTCCATGTCGTCATAGTGAGCTTCACGATGGAAGTTTCTTTGCGAAGTCTTGATCTCTGAGATCTCCTAATCGGTGCGAAGGCTGGAGCTCTATGAAGGCTTGATCTCTATGAATTAGTGTGTTATGTGAGGCAGTGAGCTCTGCGAAGGGGTGTTCTTTGTGAAGAAGTAGAGACTTCACGAAGTCTTGTTTGAGCTTTGGGAAATTGGGAGCTTCGTTAAGTAGGGTTCTTTGTGAAGGTTTTTCTAAAGGTTGTTTTACAATGAAAAGTGTAAAAGTGGTATTAATCATTGGATGAAATTTGGGCTTCAACATAGCATATACATACAGTGAATGATGAATTCATTAGTGATAGTGAACGGACCTACGAGTCCATAAACCGTGAGTGAATCTCTTCCAAGTGTAGTGAGAAAAGGAAGAGGATGAAGGTTATCCTTTATACTGGTAGTGAGCCAAAAATAGAGGATCAGGGAGGGACCCTTTAGAAATAGTGAGCTAACCCTAAAAATTGTAAATGCAGTGATCATGGTCATAGAAGTGATCTAGCCCGAACATTATTGGTAGTGAACTTTAGTGGATTTTGTATAGTGGAACATTGCTATTGTATGCTTGTTAGACATAGCCCAGAGAGGGTTAACCAAGTAAAAATCAATGTGCCTGCATATTTTCTTCCTTACATTTCATCCAAAACATCATCGTCACATAAATAAAGAAATAACAAGATCAACATTAACATATAAGTACAAACCAAGTGACCCATATAATATTTAGGTCAAGATCCAGTGGGACAGGAAGAATTTTGAAATTGAATATCCATACCCTGATTGCCCCCCCCCCTCGGGGTATCTAGGCCCCTTTTGGTTCTAACAATTTGTATTAGAGGGAAGGTTTCTTTTATCAGATTTGTTTTCTCTTACATGGTTTGGTAAATTTCTCAAGTTACAGATCTATTCTGATCTTATTTTATTATGTCAGAGAAAAGGGTATAACTTCAATGAAGGGGCAGAAGTTAGGTGGTATCCTTTAGTGTAAGTGTCTGTGGAGATATTGTGAACTCAGTTAAAGGAATAAAATAGAGAAACAAATGTTGGTTTGGATAAATCTTATAGTGAAAATTCATACTCATTCAATGAGGCTGAATAAATGATAGAAGAACCTGATATTCCAAGTGATAATGGAACTACTGGTGATAAAGAAATATCAAGAAGACCAAAAGTGAAAGTTTTCTGGAAAGTAAAAGAATTGGATCAGAAATTTACTGAAGAAATTAAATCTAAATATATTTGAATCCAATCACTCGAAATTGAGATCAATGAGATAATAGGTTTGAATTAAAGGCTTATTGTTGTAGCTACTGATCTGAGGGAGGAAAATGACTATCAAGATGAAGAATTGTGAAAGAGATCTACAAAGCTCGAAAAATCAAAATCTGATGAAAATGGAATGAAATTGAACTCAGTTAAAAATTAGAATCTGAAAGCCAGAAATGATGGTCTTGCTACACAACTAACTGAACTAGTTCTGAAGAATAAAATACTACAACAATAGAATTCTTGTATAATGATTCTGTTACTCAGGTGAATTCTATGCTAGAGGAAAAACGTGACGTGATATATAAGATCACACGGGAATTGAAGAAAGATATGTGTAGTGGGAAGAATCTTACATGAGAAGTAAATTCTCAACGTGAATCGAGAGAAATAAAGATTCAGCAACTGGGGGGAAGAAATAGAATCATTCAAGAATGAAATGGAGAAATCTAATTCCAAATCCAAGTTGAAGTTGAAGGATTCCTTGCACATACTATTTGATTATCCTTTAGCAGGTGATGATGAAATGAAATCCAAATATGCTACTTCAAAGGATAAGCCTGAAAGGATTGTATAATCCTAAAGGCCATCAATTTTTGGGAAAATCTAGTATTGGATATTACGATCCCACTCCTATGCATGATAGAAAGAGAGTATTGAAAAGCACCAGATATAAGAAAACCCATGTAGGTGATGGATATAGACCTAAAAAGTCTTTTACAGGAAATAATGACAGCATGTGCTATTTCTGTGGGATTCAGGGTCATACATCAATATTTTGTTTAGAGTTTCAAGAATATATTTCATTCCGTGATGATAGAAAATTTACTAAACCTAATAATGAGAATAATCATCATGAAAAGTCCGAAAGGAACACCTATCAGAAGAAAGAATTCATTAGATGTTATTTCTGTTGAATAATGGGACACACCCTGAGTATGTGTCAGGAAGCTGAGGAGCACAATGTTAGAAGAAGAACCCAAGCTACATCAACATCACAGTGGAAAAATAATTAAATGAGGTATGCCTTTAATGGAATATGTTTCATATGTTCTAATCATGGGAATTTGGCCAAAAAGTACACCAAGAAGAATGAGAGGAAGGAAAAAGAACCCAGAAGGATATTCTCGACTCTAGTGGCACATAACGAAAAATCCCAGAACAAAATAAAATGTGGTAAATTAAAAATTAGGTTTACTACCTCAGGGTAATCACAAAGAGATAAACATAATGTTTATCATTCACCTTCTTGGTCACACTCACAATATCTCTCGTGGAGATAATGTGAACAAACTGGGAAGACTATGGGGAGATCTACTTCAACTGTGAGTTAGAAGAATGTACGTTCAGTAGAGGACTTACCACCATCACAAAGAAATGTGGTGACTCAAATATCTGACAAAATAGAGATGAAAAAATAATTCACTGAGAGATTCGAATATCGTGTGCCACGACGAGAAGTAGAGGAAAGAGGAAGATCCCTACAATGGTGGATGAAAAAATAGAAGATGACAAGTAGAGAGATTCCTACACATAGAAGGAATCAAGGAAAGTGGAATATTGGTGGGACATCAATTTTTGAAATGTGTACCAGTGGACTTAAACCCCAAATTGTGAGAAAGGCCAAGCCTGCAAAATCTACATATTAGAAAAAGACTGAGAATGTGGGTAAAGAACGAAAAGTCTTTGGGCCAGAACAATTGAAGTTGGCTTGGCAGTTGGATTAGGTGTGGACATAGTGTGATACTGTTTAATAAATAATCAATGGGTGGTCCAAATAGATCAACCACAATCCTCTTTTTGAGTATTCCATAATAACCCCTCTCCCTATTTTTAAAATTTCTATTAACTGGTGATTCAAGTGTTTCGGGTTCAATGGGATATACGATCCAAGGGGAAGTAGCATCAAAAGATGCAAAGTAGTGAATTCATATGCTTTAGTGTTTTCATTGATTAAAATCAGGAACTAGAGTAGAAGACGAAAGGGAGAAATTGAGCACAATAAAAAGTGATTGTGTTATTAAATTTATCTATTGTTTCCTACACTGATTTTCCACTCAGTATTCTTGGAGATTTTTTTGATGGCTCAATTCCAAGTGTTAGATGTGAATAAATGATGCAGGATAAGAAAAATTTTTATGAGTCTAAACAATGGGAGCAATAATAATAAGAGTTGGGAATCATAGAGTGAGAATTCAATTACTAATCAGAAGAAATTACATGAGATGAGAATAATTAGAATAGTTGATGTTCAGATATGATATTAGATTAAACATGTCATATTACACAAAGGTTCTATTATTCAAATATATATCCAAAGTTTGTGTGCAATGGAAAGAAGAGATGATATGATTAAGAGTCTACATTGAAACTGAAGAGTTGTTAGAGCTATACATGGGTGATCTAGTGGTTTTGAGGTGTATTGAATACATATCCATTGATATCATGCCACAGTTCGGGTGTCAGTTGTCCACCAAGAGTAGACGGATTATGGTGAAGAAGAAACAACCATGCATTTCATGATTATATATTTTTTTCTGAAAATGTGGTATCAACTAACTTTTTTCAGGATACCAAGAATCTAGTAGAGAATATCAACAATGTTTCGACAAGAATCTGAGAAAATAAGTTGAAAGAAATGATGTCAATGTACAATGACATGGTGATAAGATGCTTATTGAAAGTGATGAAGTGGTAAGAGACTAAAGGGGAGAATAAGTTAAAAAAATTTATTTAGAAGCAGATATAGATAACGAGTAGGAGGAAATTAAGTCTATACTTTTGAATATTCTAAAGGGGAGAGATGACATTTTTTCTTGGTTTACAGCTAATACAAAGAAGGAATGTGATATTCATTTCTCAATCCAAATATGCTAAGGAGGTTTTGAAAAGATTTGGAATGGAAAATTCCAAGGAGTTGAAGACTCTGGTTTCTACCCAGATCTTATTATCGAAAGATGATGATGGAAAGGCAATTAATGTAAAAGAATAAAAGCAGGTTATTGGATGTTTATTGTATATGACAAGGACAATACTAGATATTTTTTCCCCACATTCCTTGAAGCTCGATATCAACTAAATCCCAAGGAAAGCCAAATGCTTGTAGTGAAAGGAATACTTTAGTATATTAAGGGCACTGTGGATTTTGGTTTGATGTATCATGATAAATCTCAGCCAATGATTTTGGAATATACAGATGCATATTGGGATGGATCAGCAGATGACATAAAATCTATGTTAGGAGGTGCTATCTATCTTGGTGGTTTGTGTATTTCCTATCTAAGCAAGAAAAAATATTTTATTTCATTGATCACCATATAATTTGAGTACATTGCCTCCACTCAGGCATACACACATTTACTGTGAATGAAAAATCAGCTTGATGATATGGGAGTTGAACTGAATTCTCGCATCAGAATCTAGTGCGATAACTCAAGTTCCATAAATCTCTGGAAAAATCTCTTCCATCACTCAGGAAAAATCACATTGAGATAAAGTATCATTTTATCAAGTAGAAGGTCAAGTAGGGAATCATGATGTTGGAGTATGTTCCTACAAAACTACAGGTTGTAGATATTCTAAAAAAGGCCTTACCTAAGGAAGCTTTTGAGATCCATCGACTCGCTCTGGGAGTTCAGTCGACTCCCTGCACTTAAACAAGTGGGGATGTGGGACCCCCTCTCCCTGAGGTTTGGTGTATCTTTCCTTAATATGCTAAGTTGCATTCTCTACTCTATTGTTGACCATAATGGAGTGATGTTTGGGTTTTTTGACAAAGGGGGAGAAATAATTCCTTAATGGGAGAAAATGAGGCAAAAGAAGGGAGAAAATGTTTTAGTCAAAGACATAGGGAGAATCTGACAGGTGAAGAAGCAAGATAGGTGGAGATCAACAAGATAGGGGGAGAATGAGTTCTAAATCTAATGATTCTTAAATTGATCGATCAAAGATTAGATATCATGACGCTGAGGTTCATGAGGAAATCAATTTATTGGTACAAGTAAGGTATCAATAGTTGGTGTCAAAAATGAAGTGATTCATTGATGAACTCTTCATACTACTCTTGTATCTCATGTCGAGCATTGCTCATGTGGGATTAGAGTATGTGGTGAGTGAATCATTAGTATCTATCTGAATCAAAATATGTGAATGATGTTAGATGATGAAAGGATATTTAGTGAGGTATCAATGTGAAGATAATGGTTTTGAGAAGAGTTGTAAACAAACCCAAAGGGGGATATTGTTGGGAAAAAATCCCTCAAGGTAACATTGCAGCATTTTTAGGTTGGTTTTGATTGTTTAAAATGTTGTTTTTCATGTGAATTGTCGAGTTCTAGAGATGTTGTTGACAATCCATGATGACAAAAAACCATGAAAAAGGAAGAGAAGATCTGGATGCGGTACAAAAGAGAAGATACAAGGTGGCGTCATTTTCCAATGTTTTCCAAATTTTTGGGGTCCAAAATTTGGAATTTGGTGAGCATCGCACAATGTGGATTTCTATGAAGATCTCATGAAAATATGGAAAAGGAATTAATTTTGTCAATATGGGCTTCATGAAGTAGATTTCGTGAAGACATGAAGGATGTTGATGTTGTTCTTCACGATAACGATGAGTTTCATGAATGTCAATGATGAAGAGCTTTGCAAGTAAGATCTGCGGCACAAAATAATAAGGAGCATTGTTTTGGCAAAAAGGAAGAAGGATCATTGTAGCAGCATAAAGGATTTGATAGAATTCTTCGTGATTACGATGAGCTTTGTGAATCTGAAAAATTTCCATGGAGCTTTGCAAAATATAGTGGATTTTGGCGGAATTTTTGGAGCTTTTCTATTGGAGATGACATGAAACTAACTTCACACGGAAGGTTCTAGAGTCGGTGGAATCACCTATAAATAGGCCTCGACCCCCCAATAGAAGTAGATAGTTGTCTAAGAACAATTTATAGCTCTAAAATTGCAAAGGAGATTCACATAGGTAGTGTGCCTCGCGAAAAAAAGGAGCTTCACAATGGCTAATCTAGCTCCGCGATAGAGGTGTGTTCTACATTGGATTATTGAGATTCACGAAGGATGTTTCATTGTGATGTATTGAGATCTGTGATGTCCTATGATTTGCGAAGGTTTGAGATATGTGAAATCTTGAGATCTACAAAGCAGTGTGCTCTGTGTGGTAGTGAGCTTTGCGAAGGTGTGTGCTTTGTGTAGAAGTAGTGACTTCACAATGGCCCGTTTGAGCTTTATGAAATTTGGAGCTTCACAAAGTAGGAATATTTACAAATCTTTTTCCAAAGGTTGTTTCCCAGTGAATAGTGGAAAAGGGGTATTCATCAGTGGATAAAATTTGGACTTCAACATAGCATTTACATACAGTGAAGGATTCATTCATTAGTGATAATGATCGGACCTATGTGTGCATAAAGTTTGATGGGATCCCTTCTGAGTGTAGTGAGAAAAGGAATAAGAACAAGGTCATCCTTTCTATTGATAGTGAACCAAAGAGAGAGGAATAGGGAGTGACCCTTTGGAAGTAGTGAGCTAACCCTAAACATTGTAAAGGTAGTGATCCTGAGTGTATAAGTGATCTATCCCTAACATTATCGGCAATGATCGTTAGTATATTTGGTAAAATGGATTATCAAAGTTGTATGCTCCTTGGATGTATTCAAATGAGGGTGAACCAAGTAAAAATCTACGTGTCTTCCAATTTTGATCCCTACATTGCATCCAAAGAATCATCATCAGATAAATAAGGAAATAACAAGATCAAAATTAACACATAAGTTCAAACCATGTGACCCATATAATATCGAGGTCAAGATCTAGAGGAGTAGGATGAATTTTGAAATAGAATATCCATATCCTGATTCACCCCCTTCTCAGGGTATTTAAACCCCTTTTGGTCCTAACAATGATCCTTGATTTGGAAGATTTTTTTGTATTATTGTCTACTTTAAGGGGTGATGTAGACTAATGTAGGATGAATATCGATGGATATGAGACACTATAGTGATTATCCTCACCCATTGGTAGGAGTTAGAGGCAGAAAAATGCATTCCAGAAACTATCCATTCGTCACCCTTTGACTGAGGTTGAGGTTGATGATAACATTTGAGAAATTAATCTCTCACTCTTCTCACTCATTATCATGAACATAGGAGGGTTAATTTTTTAGAGCCTACCTAAGGTTATTTATTTTCATGATCAACTTATAATTGATAATGTGTAGCCCCCCTTTCATTTAATGTAGTTTGGTTCTCCCCCAGTGGTCAGGGTATTAGTCCTCAAACTCAAGCATGGAGGTTGAGTACTGTATTTATTTTTACATTAATAAAAATGTATGAGTTGTCCCTGAGATTAATAGAGTATGAAAGTTACTTATGATATATGGTGTGGGTTATCCATATATGAGGTAGATACGCCCTCAAATAATGTATATCCCCTTGATAAGGTGGGGGTCCTCCATTTATGGGGTTAGTACTCTTTTGAATGATGCATATTTACTAGGTAATGTATGGTTCCCCCACTATGGTTAGAAGATTAATGAGGATATTCTAAGTTGAGGTCTTTTTCTTTCTTTCTTATGGATAATTACACAGGCATAAATGTGGTGAACACAATGTGGTATTACCTATGGGTGACCATTAATTTAGTTTATGTGTTTTTTGGTACATGATCTCTATAATATACAATACTATTATATTTAGTATACAATTAGATCAAGTTTTATGTGGGTTTAAACTCACTGAATTAGATGGCCATATTAAGTTTCATTTATCATCCATGAACATACACTTTCATGTTTCCACTCTTTTATTCACATAGATTGGTAGGTGTAGCTAGAGTTATATCAGATATTAGAGATGGATGGGATACGTGGTGGTGGAAAACTTGGAGTCATTATAGAGGTGGCCATATCATATTTACCCATTTTCAATTATCATTTCACCTCATGTGTTTTAATGGAGTTGTTATATCAATTTACGGTATTTTATATTATATATGATGTATTTTGGTGGAATTATGTTATAACTTCATGTTATAATATTTCTTATTCATAGATGTTATCTATTATATTTTGGATGAAGATGCCTGTTAGAATATGATAGTTTACATATAATTCCTCCCATTTCATTGCACAAACAACTCAATTCTAGTTACTATCCTCTAGATTACAAGAGGTGAAATTAGGGTGTTTACTTACCAGTGATGTTGGTCCACTTAGGCAGAGCTATAGTAAAGCTAGGATGTAACAAAACTTATGAAAACATAGTTCTTAAGAAAAAACCCTATGATGAAGATGTTTTCCCTAAGTACTAACATATTAAAAATAATTCATGATTTCTAGTAATAATTTCATAGTTTAAAATAACAGAGAAGGAATGTTTAGTTATTTTAATTTCAGTATTTTGGGATTTTAATATATAATTTCATGAGGATGAATCTCATTTTAATAGGACCATTCCATGATCTTGGAAAAATTATTATATAAATAAAGGCCATTAAGTTATTAGGGGGAAACTATAAAAATAAATTTTAAATGACAAGAGTTCCATTTTTCATTTATAGATGTAGATTAAATTATTTATGATGAGGTTGGTGAATATTTTATGTAGAAATTAACATATCTTTTAACACATTTTTATTTGAAGTTCCCATATGATCATATGAACAATACAAATTAGAATAGTGAATCAATATTTCCAACAGTTTCTTTCTTCTTTATGAAGTAAATCATGAAGATTGGTAAAATGTCAAGATCCTACCCACAATTAAAACTCTCACTTACCCATAACAATTAAATAAACATAAACATAAAGAACACGATATTTTTTCAATGTTTTCCCCAATAAGTGTGTATACATCCTTACTATGTTCGATTCAAGTCTACGATATAGGTGTATCACTAATATGATAATGTGATTACTATAGGGAAGGTATCATCCATGACCCTTGAGCATTTTTCAACACTTCTGTCTCTTGATAGTTCATTATATTGGATCCCTCCATTTTATAAATGGTTCTTAAATGTGAAATAAAAAAACATCAATGAAATAGAATGTTTCTAAGGGATGATTAATGATTATTCAAAACACAAGAAGCATTTAGAAAAATGAAACCCATGTATATGATTATGTAGAAATAGAAATCATATGAATACTGGAAATAAATAATGTGTACTTGAAACCATATAATGAAACTCTTCTTTCATTTTGAGTGCTTTTTGGTGTCCACTAAAGGAAAAAACAGAAGGTTCTTCCTTCCAAGGAGTATCCAGGGGTTTCACTAAATATCCCAAACACTTTATACAATATCCTTTAAACCTCCATGATATGCAAGTATATCAAAAGAAAATAACGAAGAAGGATGAGATCTTCAGCAATAGATCACTTGAGGAGATCACGCACAACAAAAGACTCATATCCTTTCCTCATTTTATATAGGCTATGGGGATGATCATGATTCCATAAATTTACTTTCACATTTCACAAATTTGTGAGTAATTCCTTCAATTACAACTTTTGTTACCCTCTATTTCAAATGTGGGTTCCCTAGACTAAAATTGAGAAACACATTTGGATTACCATATCATGTCTACAAAGAGTTATTGAGGTTTTTATCTTATTATAATAGTGATATTACTTCTACATACACTATTTACATGGTAATTTCCTAAGATTATTTATAATATGAAAAAGTTTTAGAAGTTCTTAACTATAATGAGTACCCTGAGTTACTATAAAAAAATCTTAAAAATATGTACTATAGTCTAGATACATCATTGTGATGAGACACAAATGATTCCAAACTATTAGGTAATTGGGGATCATAAATATTGGGACATTTTCTCTCAAAGGTATTACTTGGTGATCTTCATTACAGGTTATCATGTAGACAGGACCTCTGATTAAAACACCACTTGTTTCAAGTGTCATTAGATGTTTCTATCTATGAGAATGATTATTGTTTTCAAAACAGATGATTATTATAAATTGGTATGATTTGATTTTTTACTTAGATGAAAAACAAAAAACAAAGTAACTTATGTTATTGTAAGGTAACATTCATTAGGTGTGTCATTGATGTTATGCCATTGATTGAATGATCGAGAAAAGATTTTTTACTTTTGAAAGAAAGAATATATATTTCCTCACTTGACTAGGATGATAGTTACATAACTAAATTCATTTCCATGGTAGATGAAGGAAATTCCATCCAATAATAGTCAAAAAACATAAATAAATAATTAAAGGATGAACACACAATGTATCCATTCTACTTTTACTATAGGAAAATATTCCTATAATCTCATACCATTACCACAGTCATCTGAACCATGTCTATAGGACTGCATATGGACACAATTCATTTTTTAAAATGATCGCATGTGGAAACTCAAATCTAGTCAACAGGTCTGATATAGGGAGGCATAAGGCCTCATGTGTTCCTCACCGTACACAAGAGGTTTCTGACTACTAGAGATATTTTGAATGGCATAAGTGGGGAGACTACACCCTCAATAACATATTCTTACACCAATAATATGAATAATTAAAATAACAACTTAGAGTAAAAAAAGGTGGAAGAAAAACAATATCAAATGGTACACATGTCATACAATAAATAAACATGCTCCCAGTGTGGAAATCCAAGCTAGAGTAATTGTACAATAAGATAAATAAATAAAACTATGTTTAAATCATTCAGATTATATCTCTATCCATACATATGCTCTAGGCTCTATGGAAAATTTATCTTCTCCAAACACCTATCCCTTTCGTGGATCCCTATATACAAAGTCTACACACTCAATGAGATAGTCATCCATGGTTTGAGTAAAAAAACCTACCACGATAGCACCAATGTGTCCTTAACAAGTGTGAACAAGTATAAAATGATTATTTTTTAATAAAAATTAATTCATTGGAATGTACAAGAAATATCATACTGAGCACCCATGTGCTAACCAATCCACCATGGGCCCCGACTGTACCTACTTCAGTTCCATATTAAAGAGAGTATCAAGATATTATAAGTTTTCAAGATATAGCGATAAGGATAGTAAACATACTTTTTTAACATCCTCAATAAATTATTTGATCATGATACTTGGAATCCACCAAGAGTCAAGTGAGTTATTGTACTCAACATCCACTAGGAATCGAGTGATCATGTTGTCCGATATCCACTAGGCCTTGAGTAAAATTGATAGTTGGCATCCAATAGGAATTGAGTGAATCACACAAAATTCATGAGGAATTATCATATCCCAACCTCATTCTCAGTTCCATAATCTCCATCACCAAAAGCCATGCACACTCCCCCTCTATGGGATAACCAAGTCACAATGGTCTAGCTATTCCAAGAATCAAGAATAGATTACATGGTAAAGAATATAAAGAAAATAATAACATATCAACACAAAAAAATAGTAGAAAAATACATTATATGTGATCAACATCAAACAAGATCATACAATCCATAAGCACATTCAGGGAAAAAATTATCATAAACCAGACACATAGCTATGCACACACCCACATGAGATCACAATCGGGCATGATAATCAAAGTATTTCGAAAATGAAATATACCAAGTTAACATGTGTATAAAAGAGACACAAATGGTAATAAGAATCCTACATAATTGTTATTTATGAAGAACTATATATTTCTACAAGGATTAATGCCCGAACTATGCTACACACCCATAGATAACTAGCTCACATGTCAAGGATTCCTATATTATCTTCTAGTTCATCAAGAAGGGGTTAAGAAAATAGAATCATGGAGATTACATGTTAACAAAGGTATTCCTTGAATCACATACCTCAAATGTTCCATTAATTGAATCAATTTTAAGATATGTCAAAGGAGAGGATTCCAATTCACTGGATCCATTGTCAATCAAGGAACAAATCACGAATTCCTCCCCAATTCTAAAAGAGACCCTACGGTCTATCCAATAAACAATGATCCATCATAAATCCTTCAATTTAAAGGATATTAATTATGTGAATCAATAATAAGATTGTCTCAGATGACTATTCTATGGAAAAATACCTAGGAACATCCACCATTCAAGATGAAGTTAACTAAGGCCAAAGGGAATTCATTGCCATGTCAAAAACGCCATCAATCTAGAAACAATATAAGAATAAATCATTAGTGGGAATTGGAATTCATATATCATGAAATGACATGGAAATATATGAATAATCTCTAGTTAAAAGAGGTATATCAAGGAAAATTCTAATGTACATAGAGGGTTACATTAAATACCACAATTCTAGATCATTAGCCCACTTGGATTCACAGTAATATAGCTCTAGAAGCGAGAAATTAACTAGGGAAGGCTATAGGAGTCTCCGAAATTGATATATATTCCGATTAAAAGAATAATAGGTCAAAAAATCATAAATGTCCATTAAGGAGGAATTCAGATCATTTTTTTCATGCATGCATGGTTTGGATACATGGTTTGATAAACTATGTGCCAACCATGTGCCCTATAAATGGCTCTGAAATAGTCATATGTTTTGGCGGCATGTTTTGTTAAACCATGTGGAAACCGTTATGTTAGCCACAAAATATTATCACATGATTTTCTAGGTGGGGCCCCGTGTTTTTTAAAACCATGTTCCTTAACCATGTTCCACCCCTAAATATAGTTTCAATGTTTCCTAGAGAATCCACATGGTTTCCAAAAACTATGCTCAAACTTTGCACCTTTTAAAAGGCCACCAAAACATTCAGAAACCATCCAAGAACTCCCAATAATTGATCAAACAATTCATAGATGAAAAAAATATGACTAGTTGATGAAATTAACTCATAACACACCTGAAAAACCTGAGGTCATTATATTATCCCTCATCAATTACTATTCATCCTTGAGAAACGTCTTTAGGAATTCTACTTGAAATCATATATCCAATGAACACGAACATTTTCCTCCCTCTCCCATATATCCTCCTGGATTCAAATGTTCTTCCATAGAATCCAGAAAAGTTGTATTGACTTCTTCATAGGTCTTTCTTACTCTCATCTATAATCTATACTAGTCATTCTACAGGCAATACATAAGGCTCCATCACAATATTCTTATAATCAATGACTTTCATGGGATCAATCATGTACCTTTGATGTTGATACACATGAAACACATTGTTCATACCTTGGTAACATGAAGGAAGATCGAAATTGAATTTCATTATTCCAACTCATTCGGTGATACTAATAGGTCCATAAAAATAAATGTATAGATTACTCTGCTTCCTTAAACATTGGTTGTCTAAATAAGAAATCACATTTAAGAAAACTATATCACCTACAAAAGACTCCACATTTATCCTTCTATGCTCGACATAAGATCTTTGCATGCTCTAATATATGATAAACATATTATGAATCAACTTAACCTTTTCAATGGCCACCGATATCATATTCATCCCCACAACCACCACCTCACCAGTATCTTTCCAATAAATAATTGAAGGACATGGCCTATTATAGAGAGCCTCATAAGTTGAAATCTAAATTGAAGCCTTGTAAATATTCTTGTATACAAAATAAACCAATGATAAATGATTTTCCCATGCTCCATTGAAGACTAGGGTTCAACCTCAATTAATTTCCTCCAGTTTATGAATCATCAACTCCAACTATCCGTCTATACGATGATGGTACATTGTTGTCAATATCAGCTGTGCCTATAAGGCCTTTTGTAAGCCCTTCCAAAACCATAACATAAAACATGAAAAATTTTCAGATTCAATTATCAACGTAACTCCATGTATGCATATAACATCATAGACATAAAAATTCCCTACCTTGTATACTGATTGATTCTCAGTGATCAGAAAGAAATGAAAAACATTATTTAGTTGATCAAAAGTCACCCAAATAGATTCATGACTCCATAGGGTCATGCTTAACCCTATAAAAAATTACACCATGACATCCACCGAATTACATATGGGCACAAGAAGTGTCTTGATTATTCCACCAAGATGCTGGTGCTAAGACTTTATCCATGTCTACCAAAGAAGATGTCAACAACAATTGGGAACATGTTATCGATCCCTAGTACTCATAAGAATATATCTGATAATCAGCTAACAAGTTAATTAGGTGCCACTATTCCTCTGATGTCCATTCACCATGCTCCAAATATACCCGAATCTTATAGCTAAGAGTATCTATAATGATGTTACCATTACCTGGTGTAAAGACCATCTCAATGTCAAACATTTGTAAATACTCACCCAGTGCTGCTACCGCATGTTTAGGACATGTTTTGTGAATATATAGTAGAGGATATTATGATATGTAGAAAAAAACCTATCAATGAATATATATTTTCTCCAATACTTCAAGGAGTATACCATCACTTCTGGCTCCAAGTCTTGGGTATGAGAGTCTCACTCTTGGGGTCACAACTGATGTTTCCCATGTAGCACTAAATGATCCCTTTTCATCATATATTCCCCCAAACCAACTCTATATGCATCATAGTACACATTATAACCAACAACTAGTTCTAGAATAATCAACACTGGAGCTTTAGTCATCTTTCACTTCAACTCAAAAAATTCAGCTTCACACTGGATCAAAAATTGGAAATTCACACACTTTTTCGAAAGAACATTCATGGGTGTTAATAAATAGGGACAATCCAATATAAAATATCAGTAGTATCATGATAATTCCAGAAATCTCTTGATATTAAATATTTTTTGGGTATGTTTCCAATACATCACCACCTCCAATTTCTCTAGTTCCACTGATATTTTAGTCTCAAAAACCACATGTCCCAAGAACATCACCTCCTAAATCCCAAATTTAGACATTGATTGATTGGAATAACGATTATGCACTCAAATTGTACTCAATGATATCTTTAGATGGATGGTATGCTTTTTTGTGGTCAGTGAGTAGATGAGGATGTTTTCAATGAATACCATGATGAATGGGTTGTGATATGGGTGGATGATCTTGTTCCTGAGATACATTAACTCTACAAAGGAAATTTTCAGACTAAACTACATTACTAACTACTCATATAGCCTATACCTTCTTCAGAATTCCATATTTAGGATGTCCGCATATCTAACTCGCAACTAGTGACAGATTAAGTGGAAATTGATCTTATAAAACCACTAAGCACTATGAAACAGATAAAAAACAACCAATTCTATGAAAAGGATACATATTCTTCACCATCACCTAACTTAGCTTTTAGTAATCTATGACCTGATAAAACCCTTGTATTCTAAGGTCTTGAGCAATACCTTGAGCTATATTAACTTTGGTGACTCCATATGATAAAAGGGTATCAAGATGGGTTTTGTACCAACAATTAGTTCTATCTTGAACTCTTCTCCTTTATCAGGTGAATTTTTAGTGAATTCATCTAGAAATATGTCTTGATAAAGATCCAAAAATTAAGGAAAGGATGAGGGAGCTACTACTAATCTTGCAGAAATATCCAATCCTACAATATGCGCTTTGATTATCCCAAGTTTAATCATTCCTGGACCCACTCTACCTAATCCTAGTTATCATTATATTACTATTATATACTTATACCACTTGGGAGATGTTAATGATACTTGTCTCTGATAGAAATAGACATGGGATCTAAAAATAGTTAGCCAATCCTTAACTAAATCACATCAAATGTTGTCAGATCTAGAATTACCATAGATTTATATAACCACAAATGAAAATAATACAGACTAGGGGTCACTGAAGATGGTTCAATTTCATTCCCAATGGTTTATCAAGGGTAATTAACTTAGATGAAAACTTTATCAGTAGGTCATTCCATCAATAGCTTGTGATGATATAAGGAAATGTGAATCAGCAGTATTGATCAAAGCGGTAAACGATGTAAAAGTGATCAAGACCATTTATCAAACATTAGATAGTACCTATATAATATCTTTTGGAGTTTGATATACTATATATAATTAACCAACCTCTACTCTGCAACCTTATCACTAGGATGCATACCCAACCAATTCATCGTTGTCTAAGAACGACGCTAAGGGCCCTAAGAAGATCCCTAGATCGCTAACTGCATCTTCCCAGATAGTGTATAAAATACCATCATCAATAAACTGGTGAAAAATTATTGAATTTGTATTATCTTTCCACATTTCCAACTCTGGATATGAGTTTCTACATAGACCATTTAGTAATGATCTAACATCACACAGTTGACTCATTATGGTACTCCTTCTAAGAGAATTGATGAAGACAAACTATGCTCCACCTTCTTAGCACTACCCTGGAATGAAAAACTAGTCTTCCTCTTCGTTCTACTAGAAGAGAAACTTATATTACCAGTAAGAGGTCCAATTTCCTAATTAATTAATGTTGGAAGAAGGCCACCTTCTCGATATTCCTCTAGAACCTTCTCAATAGTCAAGGGCTTATGTAGAACCCATGGGTATGTTTCTAGGTCTAAAATTTGAACCTATCATCATATTTATGGAAAAACTATTATCTCAAACTTCTTGAACTTCTATGCCTCATTTTTATCTAAGATTGAAGAAAAGATAATTAGATCAGTGAAATGAGTAGAGTTTGTAGATACCATCTTCAACCCATATTTCAACTCCCTAATATATTATTCTTGGTGTAGAATCAACATATTGAGAAATAATTCTTTGAAGATAAAGTTCTTGAAAGTATCCTAGGTGAGACCTTATTTCTTACCAACTAGTCTCGTGATGATCCACCACCTCCTGATGGTTCCCTATAGTATTAACGATGTCACCCTCACCTTTAGGTCCTCAGGTGTCTCAATGAGGTCAACAATACCCTTGATGATATCTATTCATTCATTTTAATCCTATGACCCTCTAGTTTCCTGAAAGTCTGGTGGATTTTAGAGGTGGACGTCTTTAGAATATTTGACTACTGATCTCGGTGTCCCTCCTCCTTAGGATGGAACAAGTGGAAGGAATCCCAAATGGGGTTTGATAACTTACTACACCACTTAATCAGATGCGGGAGCATGAATTGTTGCACCCTCCCACATAACAAGTTGTGAATAATGGGAATCCTTCCTACTATAAGTATACTAAACCATGTTATCTTGTGGTCCCATCATTATTCTTCAAGTCTTAAAATTCTATAACATGAAGGAAACATTATAAAATCTAAACCATTAGTGTAGTTCCTAGTTAGTATGTGGTTTCATACATGATTCTACTAGCATTCTACCCATAACATAATATATATCTCTCATAACAAAAAAGAAAGGTATTCATCCCTGCACATTAGATAGAGTTGCATATATATACAAAAACATAATAGAATTATCATTTTCTACTAACTAATTCCATCAAATATATATCATAAAAGTGTATAGAACATATATATATCACTCAATCAAAGAACAGAAGTCTTTCCTAAAAAAATATCACACATCGATCCATTTCGTTAAAGAACTAGTTTGCAACACACGATAGGTTTATATATGACATGTGATCTTATGTTATTAAACATGATGAATAAACATAATTAATTCCATAAAATATTTATTGCAATCCTATGAATGGTAACTTAGAGCTTCGTTACACATGAGGTTTCAATGAATATGGAAACTCTCCTAACTGAGTCTCACAAGACCTATCTTCTTTCTACCATGTCCCATGCTAGTTAAAAGAAAAGAATAAAACTGTGATATGATAAAATTTCTATAATACCCCAAACCAAACCACAAAGTCTATGTTAGGGATTCATAAGACCTCAAACATGCCTCCCCATATACAAGAGGATTGTAACTAGAATTGGGTGAATGGATTCTATTAGTGGGGAGGCTGTACCATTAGTACCATATCCTTTAACTAATAATATAAATACAAAAAAATAACAACTCATAGTAAACAAGGGAGACTAAAAATAATATTTTATGGAACACATGCAATGCAATAAATAAATTGTCAACCAATAGAAATCCCAACCAGATTAATAGTGCAAGAATATAAATAAATAAAACTATATGGAAATATCCTATAGACTATCCTGATCCATCCAGAAGCTCTGGGCTCCATGAATCATCTGTCTTCTATGAACCCCTTTCACTTACTTGGATATATATATATATATAGTCTACATGCACAATAAGATACCCATTTAGGGTGTGAGTAATAAAAAACAGTTGGACACCACCAACACATCTTTAACAAGAGTTCGCAAGAATAACATTTGTATTCCATAATAATAATAAATGAGTAGGAATTTAGAATCAATCACATACTAAGAACCTGTGTTCTAACCAAGCCACCATGATACCTGAACATACTTACTTCATATCCAAGTTAAGACGAATATAAAGATATCATAAGTAATAAAAAATGGTCCCCAATTCTAGTAAACATACATCTCAACATCCCCAAGAAATCATGTGAAAATTTTACTCAACATCTATTAGGAATCAAGTGAACCATGATACCCATCATCCACCAGAAATTGAGTGATCATGCTTCCCGTCATACTCTAAACATCAATTAAACATGACACATGAAATCCACTAGGAATAAAGTGAATAAATCAAAATTCATGAGGCATATTCATATTTTTAACCTGTGATCAGGTCGATCATCTCTATCATCTCAAGTCATGTACACTCACCCTCTAAGGGATAACCATGACACGATGGTCCACATGTTACGAGTATAAAAAACAATACCAAAAAGACACGGTAACACACATAACATGGTAGATAACATGAATAAAAACATAACATATCATCATGAGAAAATAGTAGAAACATAGAATACATGTGATCAATATAAAACATGATCAAACAAGTACCAAGCATACTCATGAAAACAATGATCATAAATGTGTCTCACAATTATAAACCCACACCCACATCCGATCACAATCAAGTGCGGTCATCAAATTATACCAAAAAAAGAATCATAATAAGGAAAAATATATACAATAGACCAAAATGATACTGACAATCCCAACTCAAGGTTATTGATGAATAAATCCAAGGGTTGACAAGTATTAACACCCAAACCATGTCACATTACCATTAATAACTAGATTTCCTGTTAAGGATACACATCACAGGTTTTGATTCATCAAGAAGGGGTTCAAAGCAGATTCTCAATGAGAATCCGTGTCTTGATTGGTGGTTCTGGAATCACATACCTCATTATGTCTGTCATTGGATGAAATTCTGACGAATCCCAAAGCACTAGACACCAATTCAATAGATCTTTTGTCGATCAAGGAATGAATCATGAAGTCATCATCAATTCTAGAATAAGACCATGTGTCTAGATAAAAAACATTGATCCACCATCAATTCAACAATAGAAACGAGTTGAAGATGAGAATCAATAATAATAGAGTCTCAATATGACCCGTCTATGGAAACATACCAAGAAACATCCACCATTCATGAGGAATTTAACTCTGGTAAAAAGGGATGTCATTGACATATCAAAACCACCCTAGATCTAGTGATGATTCAATAATCTATCTTTATTAGGAATTATAATTCATAGATTATGGATTGGTATGCTGGATCTGTGATCTATATCAGGGGATAAGAGGTATATAAAGGATAAACCAGAAGAACTGAGGGATTCACATTACATACCTCATTTTATATCTTCAACCCACATAGATTCACTGAAATCTATCTTTGGTGGAGATAAATTCATCCAGGAAGGACAGATAAGTCTCAAAATTCAAGATAGATTCCTATATAAATAAAAATAAGCCAACAAAAACAATAAATGGTGATTAAGGAGGAATTTATACCATTAATTTCACTCATACATAGTTTATCTACACAGTTTGAAAACCCATGCACAAACCTTGCACCCTTGCTAGGATTATAGACAAGATACATGGTTTGATAGCATAGTTTTTTAAACTGTGCACTGATAGTGCTATTGGAAACTAGATCTTACTATTTATTTTTTTAGGTGAGGCTGCATGATTTTTTAAAATGTACACCACCCCTTGGGACTCTACCTCTAGTTTTACAGTTTCATAGAGAATTTGTATGGTTTTGGAAAAAATTGATTAAACTATCTACCCGTTAAAAGGACAAAAAAACATTCTGAAACCTTCCAAAAACCCATGTAACTCAACCCAAAAAATTCAATTCTCAAAAAAATACGAATAAAGGATGAAATTAACTCATAAAGCCCCTAGAAAACCTGAAGTTATTACACTACAAGACATTCCCTTAACACCTATGGCCATGATTGATGTAGACCACTGAGATAGGAGGAAAATATAATTTCCCAGTAATGTGGGAAACTCCTATAATAATGGTACACATAGACTACAACCATAGTCTTTTTCGATAACACATACGACCACAATTGGTGTAGACCATGGCCTCACATTCAAGGATCCACTATTATTTTTAATTTTTTAAGTATAATAATTATAATTATATATATGATTATATCGATATATATATATATATCATCACAACATTGTGGTAATGTATTATATGATGTATAGAGGAGTCCCAGGGATCAAACAACATTTCTATGTTTAATTTTTCAAAGGTTGTAACCAAATTCATGAAACATGGTTATAGATACCCTATAGACATATTCCACTATGTGGGTTGAGCCTTGTGGCCACAATTTCAAAATGTGACCATATCCAAAACCCTATACCAATAAAAATAGGGCCCACAGTCTATGTATACCATTACCATAGGCTATGACCATGGTCTCGAGGCCTAATTCCATTATTTTATACCATGATAGTTGGCAGGTTTTCTTGCAGTGTTTATGATATATCCCAAGACAGTGAGATTATATTAAACTTAGTGTATTTTTAGGAGGTTGTTATAGCTATGAGTTATCTTTATATCTTTATAGTCTATTATTTGTTACTAGATACCACTCTCTGTATATGAGTTTGTCAAACATCTATTATGATAAGGGCCTAGATGGTCATAGACATAGTGTATCAACAACTTCTAGAAATTTTGTTGAATTGGAGTATATTAATAAGTGGGACTATTGTGAGGGGATTGTGTAAAAATGAGTATAAATGATCATAGGGTAATTTCTTTAATTATATTATAAAATTTTAAAATAATTAGTATTAAATTTATTTCTCAAGGTATTAACAATCCATTTATTTATAAAATTGAATATGTGTCACTATTAATTTTCAAATAAACACTACACATTCACGGTTTGTTAAATAATTTTAGGCGGAATGGGTTAGGTTAATGTATCATGTTTTAGAACATGAAACATGAGAGTTCCATAATTGAGTGGTGAAATATTTATGACACTTCTGACATGTTAATAAAGTCATTAGTGGTGTCACATGTATTTCTGGGTCAACACATTTTAAGGGGATATAATAAAATTTTAAAGATTTAAATACTAATATTAAAATCATTTTTAAGATACATATAGTAAATTTTTGATTTAATCTATAATATTAATCCCCCAATCACCTCTCAATATCCCTATCATGTTTTAGAGAGAAAAAAAAGGAATAATAGGCTTTGATCGATTCCTTATCGTGATTCGATCATTTGTTATTGATGAAATCTAATGGATGTCATGAAACACTTTTATTTACTATTCAAGAACCTTTGAATCTATGAAATACATTAAAAGGGATGTGGTTAACATGTGGATGATCTATATGGCATATCATTTGGTGCCATTGTGCAATGACATGGGGAATATAAGTAGATTACATTGAACTTTGATGGGAAAATGATGTATAGTTTTGATTTCATTATTCATACTAAAATTTAATTTCATGTGGTCTGTGGGAGAATCTAGACACTTGTATAATGGATTAGATTATATGACAGTAATATGATTGATTTTGTTTTGAAAATACCAATAATTCATGCATTCTCTATGCTTGAGATCCTTTAGTTGGTATTAGAGTGGACATGCATAAATTTAAATTTAAATTTAAATTAGATATGATAGAGTTAAGATAGAGGGATTTGATATGGTTCCAATGCAACTAATGGCATGTCAATCAGAGTTTAAATAATCAATTTATTATGTTCAATGATTGAACAATTATCAAATTGTTTTTATTAATTGTTTTTACTTTAAAAAAAGAAACAAATATATTTAAACAAATGAATAGTAACCCACAGATGAATAATGTCTATGGGTGAAAAATGTTTGGGAAGGATTCCATGTAAAAATGTAAGAGGATTAGTGGAGGAGGGTCTTAAATGCCTAAAACAAAGGAAGAAAAAAGGAATTAAAAAAATAAAACCACCACTCACTGATTGTGGCAGTTTTTTGCCACCCCCATGTCAATTGGAGAATCTATTTGAACGTGACCCATTCCTGATAGGTGCAAGTGTTAAATTTGAATTTTTATAGAAAATATCACATTATTGATATGATTAGAAAAATTTGGTATTTTTTTAGCTTCACTTTTTCATAGTTGTTCACTCTCCCCACTTTAATGAGAAATTATTTATTTACACATGATCTGACTAATATCCTGGTCGACTCGACCTAGCATGGGGTGGGGTGGGGTAGTCTAGACACTACCAACCAAGCCTAAAAGACCAACTTGAGGTCCTAAAACTCCATCAGGGACCCATTTTAGGTCCAAATAGACCTGAAAATTTATAAAATAAATCATAAATTAAATAAAAATGTATATATTTTTAAAAAAAATAAGAGGATCCATGAGATACATCAATAATTGATTAAAATTATTTTAATGAAACTTTTTTTCACTAAAAATGTCCCCAAAAGGAATTTTAGATCATTTAATATTTAATATGAAATTTTATTGCAAGTTTTCTAATCATGTGCTCTGATTGGTCCATGCATGATTCGATTTTTATTAATTTAATTTAATTATTATAATATGTGATTGTTTGCAATAATTAATTTTGAAATTTCATTTTGAGATGATCTATTTATAAATCATTAATATTTAAATCTTAAAGGGCCTACATGTCCACATTGTTTTTATAAAAATGTAATCCAGCATCCCAAGTACTAACTTACAAGCACATGAGTAGACATTGTAAAATAGTGGTTTCAGTGACGATGTGGTTAGAGTCATGAGTTGATGGGGGACCAAATGAGAAAAATTAATGAGAATTTATGATCTCTAAAATTTGAGTCGCAAAAAAACTCAATTAATTCCCTTATGGTCTCAGTGAATCTATTGTCTGCTCGATGGATCAACTAGTTTAAAATAACTCATGATCTTGTGTTTGTTTATTTGTTTTTTATTCATGGCAAATTATTTGTGGATGTTTTGATTATATGTGATCACATAAAATAGTTAGTGAGAATTCATAGATAAAATAAATGATCATGTTGGATGAATGTATTCTATTTGTGCATGGTTAAGTTGTGATCATGATAACATAGTTACAAACTTGATAAATTGAATTATATTTTATTCATAAAGAGACCTAGAAAATTCAAAAATCCCTTAAATAAAATATTAAGTCAGAAACACCTCCACCACTCATGTTTGGAAAAAACCATATTAAGAGGTGCTCACTAGCCATTTTTGAGGGTATATCCTCTTATTGAGGAGTTATAATCAGAGTGGCGGGTAGAATTAATTAACATCAACATCAAATAAATCGCTATAGATAGTTTACTGTAAATTTAGTGGAAATGTTTTGAACAAATCACGGATTCATAAGAGATGGGACTCCAATCAACATATCACAGGGATATGAGTTAATGCATTTAGTTATCCAAAATACAACATTTAAACTCTTTCATTAGTGGTGTATCCATATAATGGACTATGATGTGAGGTTTTAAGGACCCATTCCACTAAAATACTCAAGAAACTATGTATTTTGAATGTAGTAGTTTAAGGTTAATAGGATTTGATAAAATAGAGTGATACAAAAAAGATTAATATTTTAATACTTTGTAAATAATATTAATCAAGATAAAATTATTAATATTCTATGTATTAAATTTTTTAAAAATGGAATGTAATACCACAAATTCAATAGGAGTTAGTATTGGACAAATAACATGTCCCTAATGACATGAATTTTTAAAATTGGTATAGGATCCTATATATAGTGATACAATATGAAAGGAATTTTCATGTTATGTAGTCCCCACTACCCGATTAGTCAAATTGGGAAGTGAGTGAAGGTAAAAATTGAATCTTATAGGAGAATTGTTGATGGATATACCACACTGTCTCATCTTCAAGAATTTTATGAGGGGAAAGTGATTGAATAGATGAATGGGATTATGATTACACTGAACATATGTATATTGAAATATGAAATTCATAATACTCCTCATATAATAAAAATAGACGAGTACAATGATTTATTGACAAAATTAGAGTTTAGGTTGGTCCTAATGTAGTAAAATTTAATCCTAGTTACTCTAGTTTCATTATGAACTATAAAATGAATAGATTGGAGACACCAATTTGATATATTTTAGGTAAGGTTTTCCATGAAGATAATAACTTATAGAAATAAAATTATGTAGTTATTATTGTTTAAAAAAAGGTGACAAGGAGAAAATTCCATTTGAAAGTGTGACCCCAAATGTACCTTTAAAACATTATTCTACGAAACCAAAGGTAAAGAGGGAGAGAATAAAATATGAGGCTACATTTTTCACATGTTGCAAGAAAGGATAGGGTATGTAAAATTTAAATAAATAGAAGAAGCATAAAAAAGTTACTTCTACTTTAGGATTATTTATGTTTGTGTATAATATTTCGATGTTAATTTTGGGTATTTAAGATAATATTTTAATTAAAATTAAAGAACAAATGACGTTTTGAAACATCAAAATAAGTAAGGTGAATTTTCCCAACAGTTGAGGAAGGTTGATTCCTTTGTCAACTGGGTTAAGAAAATGAATCATATTTTTCCAAGTGGATGGATTCTAGTTGCACTATAATATTTAATTGTTTACCAAAAATATTATCTCATGAGTCCATTGGACACAATGATACATTATTCCATGTTGGATTTAATGTGGAATTTGGTTTTTCATACTCGAATAATAGTTTAGTAATACTTGAGTCATCAGTATTAAATTATGAATATAAAATATAAGACTCATACTCAATTGTGGTAAGATAAATCTTTGTTCATGTAAATAATCCTTTAGAAATAGAAGATATCCACAAATATTCTAGAGTAAATCCATAGTGACCATCGGAACTATTCTAAAGATAAGTTTGAGATAATTTTTATATACTTCATGAGATTGTTTTACTTTTTAAGGAATGATCAGTGATGAAATTAATACACTTTGTAATGATATTAGATCCTCCATGTGGGATTTGTAGAGTATATATTAACCAATCATATATCTATCATTAAGATATATATTTGAGTTTTTCCCAAACTCACATTTTGTAATACACATTAGATCCATGATGTATATAAAAGGATTATAAATAAAATATCTTATAAGTTTTACAAGTCTTCTATCATCATTTTTAGTTATGAATTAAAAAATAACAATTTTAACCCTTAAACATATGCCAAAGATATTGAAAAAAGCATATAATATGAGTTATAATATGAAAGAAGTATGTTATTCCATAATTAATTTATTTAGATTCAAAGAGTTTGTTAAGGCTATGTCAATAAACAAACTTGCATTAAGAAAAATATATGCACGTCAATTAATTATCTTAAATTATATAAGGAAGTTACTTAAATATTAAAGATAGAAAATATATATTTAAGTGAAATACTATATTTTTATAAGAGGATTAACTTACCTACATGAGATAGTGGGATTGTGATAGACTAGGATAATGTCAAGGCACAAACAACACAAATAGTTTTCATAAGAACAAGTTCAACAAGAGATCATGGCATGAAAATTCTCCAGATACAAATGCTATGTAGTATGGATAAAACCACAGTGGTGGTTTTTATAATCACCATGATAGGTGATATATTATTAAATAAGAATAATGAATCCTACAAAGAGTAGTAAGTTTCAATTATCTATGATTGAAAAGTTCATATGAATTCATAGATTGTTTTTGATGGGTTTTAGGGGTTCATCATAAGAACATTTATATAGAATAAAATCCATATTCATGTGACCTATCCTAATTATAATCAACATGTATAATTAAATTAAATTATATCATGTCGGTGCCTCAACTAATGGATCCATATTTTATTATTCGATGCACATTTGATGAAGATCAGAAAAATATACAAATGAATGATTCCTTCATTTTTGGGATCATTGTAACACCAAAATACATTATGATATATATATATATATTCAAATAAATTTAATTTCTTTTATAACTTGAGATACGTGCAACGCCATGTTTAAGTGAATCGTGATATACTATTGAAATACTATTATATAATGTGACTGTTACCACCTAGCCATTGGATTGGATGGTATGAATAGAATTAAATAAATTATAAAAAATATATATTTTATAAATTTCTAAAATTAATTTAATGGTTATAAATTTCATAGAAATGAAAATAAAAAAAATTGAATGTAAAAGAACAGTTTTTCTGAAGGAAAAAAACTTTTTTTATGTGAGAAATGTTTTTTTATCTTAATAAATTAAATTAATCACTATTGGTGGATGATTTTAATTAAATGTTCATATTATATATTTAATAATTTTTTTAACATGCATAAATTTTTTTCTAGGAATGGGATAAGAATAAATCTTGTTTTATGCTTAAAAATGTATTTTTCTAAAAATATTTTTAACCATGTTTTGCACACCAATATTAAAACAAATTTCTACCACCTATATATATTGAGTCCCGAAAAATATATCTCATATTGGGAATCATGAGATTCAAAAATTTTATTTATTTCCCATTTAATTTTTTTTTCAATATTCATAATAACTGTATGAATTTTTTGTCACCGTGATAAAGGTAAAACAGGAAAAATAGGGTTAAACTTATGGGATAAGGATTTAACATTTATATAAAACATTCCATTATCCTATTGGATGAGTGGATTTTTTCCATTTCCATAGAAGTCTATAATTATGGTCACTTGGTGTCATATTTCATTGATTTTTATCTTTATATTAATTTAGTAAAATAATAAGTACAAAATATTGGTGTCTTTACTTTAATATCCATAAATTGTTTACATAAGGATAAAATGTGGATAGTTTATGTTCTAAATGTTTTGTTGAATGAAAAATTATTTTTTTATCATACTAATGAATTTTAATTTTTTATTAATTGAATCATTACATTAAATTCTTATGCACAATAACACAATATTAATTCAATAAATAGAAACATAAAATAAATGATTATAAAAATATTAAAAGTAATACAATTTTGGTGATTAATTGTGTTTCAAAAATTTTAAATATTAATATAACATATTATAGTTGTGTTGAAGGTTTATATTCAAATTCAATTTCTTTATTATTATGTCTAAAGTTAAATTACTAAAATATTGTAAAAATTTACATTAATGATATTTTATGAAAATAATATTTTATTAAATTATTTAAAAATAATAAATAAATTTTAAGACTAAAATATTGATAATTTATGTTTTAAAATGTCATAAATTTTACATTAATTATCCTAATGTCACCTTTTAAGAAAAATTATAACCCTTTAATATTGAAAAAATTCATTACCATGGTTATAGATAAAATTGGTTAACCAAGGGGTTAATAAAAAATTGTTCAAAATGTAACAAAAACATATGTAAATTTCATTTATTGAAGATATTTTAACAATATGATCTTTTTAATTGGAATAATATTTCTTTATAATGACTTAATTATATTTTAATCTTTTTTTAATTCCATGAGTGTCCCTCCCCACACGTATAAAAATGTACCTCTTCTCCTCTCTTCCCCAAAATTTTTTAGCCTTGTATATCATGAAATACTTAAAATAATATCATCATATATTCCTTAAACACATAATATATTTTATTTAATATCCAAAAGGCCATCCCTTTATGGCTAATGGTGTAATCCAAAAGAGGGTTCTCAAAGAAGAGGTATAACACTCTTCCGAGCATTTTGAATTTTATTTCTTCTTAAACCTCTTCTAAATCAATGGTATCTATTATTAAATAATTAATTAAGTATCTGAAAGTTAATTAATAGTAATTATGATCATGTAAAAACCACTATCCACATTATTTCCATCCTAAGGAATGGAGAAACATCACTCGTACGTATATACAACTTCCCATCTCCAGACAACGGTGTAATTCGTTTTTGATCACCACTTTACATGGATGGTTATAATGATGGATTTAATAAATATATATGTTATTTATGATATTATAATTATTTTTATAAATTTAATTATTATTTAGACTTCTTTTTTCCATCCATCGAAAAATGGAAACGACGTTCACGCCTATGTATGATGTACCGTCTTCATGAATGGTGTAATTTATTTTTATATCTATAAGTTTTTTGGATAAATATAAATAAACACACACACACACACATATATATATATATAATTAATATATATTATATTAATATCGTGGTTAATATTATATATATTACTGAACCATGATCAATATATAAATACTACAAATGTTGAACTGAAACATGCATGAAAAATGAAGCAGTTTTCACCAAGAGCATTGATTTTAAATAAATAATTCATACTTAATGTGTGATAAGATGTAATAAGAAAAATAATATATAGAATAATATATGTTATTATTATTCTATAATACATTTATTATAAATATATATTTATTATAATGGTGTTTTGAACATGTATGAAGAAAGATGAGACTTGAAGTAAGGGTTCATCATCTCAAATTATCTTTTTTGTGACCATCTTTGTTATGAACCAATATTATTTTATGTGGTCTACATACTGTACCATTTAAATTTTATATCATGAATCTAATTTTTTTTCATGATATTTAATGTTTAATTTAATGTTATTCTTTCATGGGGATTATAATTCAAAATTTACCAGAGTGGTATGGGTTTTCTGTTACAATCTCATTATGTAACTGGACCATTTATGATTAGGTTTTGATGATGAAATATTATGGTATACCTATTAGTAAAATCATTAATTTTGTTATCATATGTTTATTTCTATAAATATAATTTTTTCTTTTCATTTTCCTCCTTTTAGTACTTACAATATTGAAATAATATTTTTAAGGAAAACCCACTTTATTTCTCTCTTCAGTCAAAAATATTTTTTCTTCCATATCTATGTTTTCTAAAAATATATTCAAGAATTGTTTTAATATTATTTTCTGATTTTTTTAATTAATTTTTACACGTGATTTAATTTTTATATAATGGTTGAAAATGAATCTTCTTTTCATTTCCCAAATGAGGAACTTTAATGAATTTTTTTAACAAAATATGTAAGGAATATTTTCTTTTAACTTATGTGACATGAATTGAATTTCCCACCATCATAAACATTCAATATATTTTATATTACTTTAAAATTTTCAAATTTTATTTTAAAATAAAATTTTTTTCATTTATATTTTAGAAATTTTTAGATTTTAATGTGAAAATGGTATTTTCCTCAAGAAATGTTCCAAGTGATCTTGTAAAGGAATTTTTTATCTAAGATGACATCCATTGATGTTACCTAATATTTATTAAAGATATAATCCAATGATACCATCTTTATTGTTTATCTGTACGGTTTATGATTTTGATGACAAGATGTTTTTCAGACTCATTCATTTTTCATTGGTTATGCAATGTTGAAATGATGAAATGTTTATTAGAACCATTTTTTTCATGGGATATTCTAGGATGAAATTTTTATGAAAACCAATTAATTTTCATACATGATAAAATAAATGTCATATGATCTTGTGTTATACATCTTTCATTTATTCAATATGTGATGGGTAGGCCCAAAATTATATATCTCTCCAATGCATTCGGTGAAGATGTATATATCATGAGAAAAAAAGGAGTATAATGGGGTGTGAACCCAATTTTTTAAAGAACTCTATCCACTATCATATTCTTAGGAGTGAACCTTGAATAATATGATGGAATTAGGAGTGAACCTTGAATAATATGATGGAATAAGGATTGAACCCAATCCACCATAATGGTCTTGGTTGTGATACTTGACTATTAAGGAAATAATTTTCTATTATTTTTTATATATCAAAAATATATGTCTTATGTCAATGTTTTTATTTCATGGATCTATTCTTCTATTCCATTATGATTCATGTCTTACGAACAAACAATATTTTTCCATGTCTCAAGATTATGATATGTGATATGAATGGTATGGTTTTAAAATGTTAATTTCATTTTCTCGTACCCTTATAGTCATGTTATGCATATGTTATCATTGATATCTCCCTTATTTTACCTTAATGAGTTAATGAGATCACCCTTTTTATTTTTTCCCTTTTATAAGATATAAAGTATATTTTTAAGTATAATATGTATAAGAAGGGTTAAAGTTATAAACAATTAAGTGGGGTACAATAAAGATCTTATATGAACGCATTTTTATGTATCCAAGTTTCCAATGGGACTATACCTGTACAATTATAGAATGGATCATTAAATTATGTAATGAATATTTATATAATAAGATGAAATTTCAATATATAAAAAGTATGGTTCGTTATATTTGGTATCATTGTAAGGTTTAGTTACTTTTTGAAACTTGGATAAGAACTCGTTTGTGAGAAACCATAGGTTAATCCCACATATAGAAAATGTCTAAATTTTCAGTAAATAAAGGAGTGTGATTTTACTAGAAAAAAATACCTTTCTAGATTATATAAGTGGATGTGGTTTGGAATGTTTGCATCTAGGGGTAACAACCCTAAAAATAACTGGTACAATATATCTCATCCATCATACTGATGCATGGTGAATGTGTCCTTACTGTGCACCTGATTTGATACTTTTGTGGGATATGCATGTGTTAATTCACATTTTCATTATGAACCATTATGATTGATTTTAATAGATGATGCCCATTTATGGACTAGGTTAAACCAATGGTGTCATAGAATAAAAATAAGGTAAAATTTATTATTTCTATTATGATTTTATAAATAATTAAACTAAACACATATTAATGATGTTCATGTCATATTTCATCATCCACATAATAAACCATCTTCCCCTATAAAGATAAGATAAATGGGTCATGCTCTTCCAATTCACTTGTATGGATCAAGAGATAGAAGTTGACATAAGTAAAATGTAAGAATCATTGATTATATCCCTATCAATGATCACCCACATCCATTTGAATAAGAAACCTAAAAACAGACCATGATAGTTTAATTAGATTATATCAAACATATTTACATAGCATCCCACCTATTAAAGTGTAAATACTTCACTATTTTTAGTTTTCAAGCATTTTTCATGATAAATTGTATGGAACTTGAAGCCTTGAAGTTTTTATGCGTTGAATCACTTAGCCTACCTTTGATGAACTCCACCAAAAAACTTCTACTCATTTTATATTTTGGCTCAATTATCAATAATAATTATCTAGAAAATAAGATATAAATATTTACTTTAAACATAGAAAAAATAATTACACATTAATAATATGAATATGATTATATAATTTCAATACAATTGAATCATTTTATAATCTCCATGTTAACAACTTTTGTTAATTCCATCTCATTTCAATATTGACCCCTTAGTCATTGCATTTTTTAATCTAAATTACTCAATAAATGAATATGTAATATGAATATTTAGTAGCACATTTCTATTCCCTTTTAGAAACTACAATTGATTTGGTATAAAATTTGACCCCTCTCCAACTAGCAGTCCAACAGTATGAAATACCAATTAATTTTTTTCAGAAGGAAAATTATCAGATATTTTCTCAACACATCCAACATGATTGAATCAATTATCAATCCCTTCTAAATACCAAGAATATAATTTCAATCACACTCGGATTATGTAAAATTATATATCCTTTTGTTTTATCTTTACTCCTTACATATTATTTCAAACGATCTTAGTACCTAATGAATAAACATAGAAACATATTAAATATTTTACCCAATGATTTGATGAAATTTAATCCATCAATGAAAATAAAAATAACATTAACATACCTCTCAATTGGATATATCCATCAATAGTGTACCAGTCCACCATGTTTATATTCTTCAACCAAATGAAAATTCAAAAGAATCATGACTTTCAAAAGTGATGGGGAAAATAACTTATCTATATTATAGTGTCAAAATAATGGTTTTTTGAAGTTTATAAAGTATAGTTGGATTTAGATTTTGTCTATAAATCTCTCTAAAGAAGGAACACAACATAGCTAGAATTGTAGTTAGTTTTTCAGGTAATGTGTTAAACAATGCCAGTGGACACAACTTCTCCATAAGAATATGTGAGTCATGAATTTTCAATCCATGTATCATTCAATGATTTAAGTCAACACATCATGAAATGTTACTTGAATATCCATCTAGCACTATTATATTCTATAAAGCTCTAAGTAATGCATCTTTCTCTTGATATTTCATTGTAAAAATAGTTCAATAAACATTCCATTATTATTTTACGATAAACCACACTTTATATTCATTGTTTACTAATCCTTGAAATAATTATAGTGATTTATAGATTTAACCAGCTCATTTATCAATGTAAAAATTACATAGTCATAGACCTTCTTATCAATATGAATTATATCAAAATTATGATGTGTTAAATTAAACTCTAAATAATGATGTTTTATAAATATACTCATTTTCATCGACCATTCTGATCTATCTTCTTCATATATTGTACCTCATACCCTTTCCCCCTTCAATAAATTGATTTCATTTTCTAAATTATATAGTGTAATTCATTAATTGTCCTATGATTTTTGAACCAGATAACACCTTTGATGACATTATCATTTCAATATCTTCATTTTACTGTGTCTCATTAAACCTAAATTTATTAGAAGCATCAAGAAATCAATGATGAAACATATAACACCATTTTATATTGTGAAGAAATCATTGAGGTTCAAAATGAAAATTACACGGTAGAAAAGACAAACCAGTATGAGTGTTCCAACCAAAATTTTCTCCTAGTCAAGGAAAACCAATACCTATACACATAATGTAGCATATATTTTGAATAGTTTTCTTATTGAATCATCCTACGTTTCTATTCCATATTCCCATAATTCTCCCAATTCATCAATTAGATATTGAAGGTATACCTCAATTTTATTTCCAGGAATTTTATTTTCAAGAATAATCATCAAAATAATGAAATAAGTATTCTTCATACACATCCATGGATGTAGATTATAAGGTATAAAATAAATTTCCATATGAAATAATAAGTACATAAAGTACTAAAAGGGTTAAAACCTTTAAAACACAACCCCAAATGTACATTCATATGATCTAAAGAGGAATATGGATATAATGAATCAATCACCATCAATGATATTGAATATTTTGGATTTCTGGTCAATCCATCATTGTTACTATCATAAGCATGTCACTTAATATCATATATAGTCTTGGATGAAATGAATAATCTTTTCATGAATGGTTTCAGAGAAAAGTAACATAATACCATTATGAGAGTTTTCTTCTCTTTCTTCTTCCTAGTGTTGCATTGAGTTGTACTGTTATTATTTCCCATTAAATTCTACATACTTGTATGAAATATTATGAATTTTTTTATTGGACTCTTCTCCCCCTATAATTCATGCAATGATTAGAGAATCAATGTTTCCTTATATAATAAAGTCCATGTTTGCTGATGATTACCTTTATCTTATAGAATGATCCAGATATCTTAGATTCACTAGATGCATCATAAAGAAACTCTAAAATCATGGGCACTACGTTGTAAATAAATTCCCTAAAGACAATTGAAATGATACAACTTAAGTATAAAGTTCAACTTCAAATACTTAGTGCACCATTCATGCCATTCTTGTTTTTAGACTTGAACTAATTCATAAAAATCTTTTTTTGATCAGTGATGTTTTAAGGAATACTATCTTGCTCAAGGATAACTAATGGTTCTATTTATTTATTGAAATCTTTTACATTGTATCATGAATATCCAAATATTCCATTTATCATGTTTTTAACTGAATTCTCCTCTGGCAGGTCACATTCTGTTTCTTGACAGGATGGTTTTTATTTTGACTTTTCAAAACATTAAATTCAGCATGAAAGATCAAACATACATATCAAGAAGGAAAAAATTTCAATACCAAGTGCTCCTATACTTCGTTTATATTAAACCATCACATAGATTTACAATCATAACACATACATTTTAGTTTACCATCCTATGATTTGTTTTCTGTTTCATAATCTTAATATCCTTCCAATCCCTTTGCATATTAAGGTATGTTTCTAGGTAAACTAATCAAACATGTATCCATAGGTATTATATTATCACACTTCTCTATATAAATCCAAAAATAAAGATATAGATGTTTAATCCAAAAATTAAAATCAATTATTAACATCATTGTGTCAAAAATAATTTCTCCAACAAAATTATTCTGATAAGAAAACTCAATTTAAAATAATAGATAAAAAATAAATTAAAAATGTCAGTAACATACTATAAAATTATTAGAATATTGATAACCATTTAAATTAATTTAATGTAAATTTTTTAAATAATTAATATATTCATAATGATTCAAGAAACTATGTATATGTGATACATATAATGAAAATCTATATCATCACATAATTAATATTAAAAAAAGAATATGAATACATAAAAGTGTTAACATAATTGAAATAGATATAAAACATAATTGAATTTATAAGGATATATAAATATTGTATAATTAATAGTAATTAATCATTGTAATAATGATTTATGGAATATTTAATCATGTCATAATATATGATTACAATTTGATAGTAATTTATAATATAATTTTAGGTCATTATTAGAGGATAATACATTCCATATGTGTGATTTTTTGGAAGAGTTCATGGGGTGGGTTTAAGATCCTATCATTTTTCCTAGGTATGTCCCTCTTTGAGTGTTTCATTAAACCACTTTTTTTGGTTTCCTTTTGTCGTTGGACCTTGGTGGCCGAGTCTTGTTCGGTGTCAAAGAGAATTTATTGGGGAAAATAACCTAATGCTCATGGATGTATATATATTTGAATTAATGGTGTCTAAGTATAAATATGTTTAATGGTTTTATGAGGGGTTTTCCAAGATTTTAAAGGCATTTGCGGTTGTTCGGGACCTTTTAAAGAATTTAAGATTAAAACTTCCTGATAAGAGATTACACAATATGTACCTATTAAATTATGTGTTACTTCCCATAGACATTTCGTGAACAAGTGTAGGGTGTGAAATGGTTACACATCGTCTAAATTTTTTGCATCATATAAATGTTGAGGAGGGTTAAATATTAATCTAAGGCAATTATTTTTTCAGAATATCCCTCTAAAAAGTAATACATGACATGTAAATGAGTTACACATCATGTAATATCCCAATAATTTTTTTAAAGGTGTCGAGCAGTAGATTTTTCATTCAACCTATTACATCCTATCTCTCTAGACTTTAGGGAATTTCCTTGGCAATTTTGGAGCACCATCCTCCCTTATAGATGTCCCATTTGACAAATAAATCCCTAGTAAGTCATTATATTTTGGTTTTCCCTTCACTCCTTCTATTCTTCAGACATTGTGGCATAACCCTTTGAACATGTTCATTGTTGGTTTTGATCATGATTGGTAATGATCTAGGTTCTTTCTGGTGATCATCTCAACCATCACCCTTTTTGGCATTTGGGGTTAGAAGAATTGCATTAATCACTGGTCAATGGTTGGGGTATAAATCTTAACCCAATGGTAAAATTTAAAATGAAATATATATGAAATATTGTGATTGAATTGATGCATGGTGTAATAATTAATTAACTAAATAGAATGATGACAATCCTGTGTTGGATTCTATTTTTGATATCATTTGATTCAATTGATGATGTGATCTGGCTTATATCTACCTGTTGGGTGAGTGATCATTTGAAAATATTTATTTGGTAATGCATTATATATGATTTTAGAATGGAAAGTGATTCATGTGATTTATAGTTATATATTCACCTTGGAAATGGTTTATTTTATTAATTGAAAAAAATGTGAAATTGAAAGGAAAATGGTAATTTGTAGAATTAACCATTTAGTCTTATGTGGTAGTATCGTGATATCTGTTTTGTTGTGATATGAATTTGGGACACATGTTGAGATTATTATATACTGGGATATTCCCTAACATATTCTGAGATTCTTATATATCGGGCTATGACCTGGCATGTGCTGAGATACTTATATATCAGGTTATACCCTGACACATGCTATGATTCTTATATACTGTGTTCTACCCTGACATATACTGAGATTATTATATATTGAGATATGTCACAACACATGATGAGATTCTTATATACCAGGCTAAGCCCTGACACATAATGAGATGATAAAATACCGGGATAGGTCCTAAAACATAATGATATGATTATATAGGGGGATTCGACCAGTGCTTTTTTATACCAGGGGTATATGGTTGTGGTTGGAATGGTTATGCTACATTCTTAGAGACATTCTAGAAGGATTTTGAATTATGTTATTATTGTTTTTTATTAATTGTTGAATTAATTAATACACATGTTTACCACATTATTGCACGGACTTCATATCAAGCTGGCTTGTTTAGATTTAGTGGTGTCGACCTAATGAGTTTTACTTGCACTATATTCGGGCCTCCGTTTTAACCTGAGCAGATTACATGGATGGAGTTCTGAGATGATATTGACATGGGGTTTGGGACTTGTGTCTTTTGAGTTTATTTGTATCAACATGTCTTTATTCTATAATTTTTTCAGTTTGACATTAGATAAATATTAGCTTGGAATTACATGATTTATTATTATTGGTATATTGGTTTTTCCTTTATTTCACTGTTGTGTTATATGGTTTAATCTATGTCTATTAATTTTATTTATTGTGTTTACATGTCTTATTTCCACTTATATGACACTTTATAATAATGGTATAGTCGCCACACTATACATATCACACCCCGTCTGCTAGTCGACATCCCTTGGTGTACAGGGAGGCATGCCTAAGGTCTTATAACCAACCATTTTTGGCCACATGAGAGAGTGTCAGATTGGGTGATGTTACAAAATGTCATCAAAGGATTAGTTTTTCTATTCTAATGATTTATTATTTGAGAAAGTTAAAAAGAAGACATGGATATGTTGGGACCTGGTAATGAGCTTGTGCATGGGAGTAGTTAACCCATGTACGAGGTAAAATTCAAGTTCCCTGTGATGGAATTATTATTCTTGATGTTCACTTATTAAGGTTTTTTGTTATTTATCCTTGGGTGATTCACATGTTGTTTCATGTTATTTTTTCTTGAGATTTATATACGTGGCCCGGTATGGCTCGATATGAGTATGCATGCATCATGATAGTCACATAGTGGTATATACTTACATACATTGTTCATGATAGAGACCCATTTATATGCATGTGATATATTTCCTATGTGAACTATGATATGAGATATATGTTATACCAGATAAATGAAATGAAAGAACTATTATTTTATTCCAAAACACATGTTAATCCATGTATATAGAGACTAAGATTCTGTGATTCTTTCTGTAGTCACATGTTGAGGTTAACCTTGTTGCTTCCCAGTGCTCTAAGGTGTGTGTTTTTATTGTAGAGAAAATTCATCATCACCATCGTGGAAGTGAGCATCAAGAGAGTGGCAATCTGCACACTCCTAATGTTGTTGACATGGAGCTTCATATAGTTCTTATGAATCATATGGACGCTCTGATTTGGGATATATTATAGAGGGTAATGCAATACATGGAAGGGGAGATTGTTTGAACCATGAAATTGATGTATTAGATGATGAGAGAGTTTCAGCTACACCATCCTACTATGTTCACTATGGAGGGAGGCCCCCAAGAAGCAGAGTTCTTGATTCAGTTAGTCTAGATGGTCTTCAAGAACCTCGAGACACCTGTGGATAGGATGGTGAAGCTTGTTGCATAAATGATTTAAGTAAAAACCAATCATTGGTGGGGAATTCTGTAGAAAGTTGGACAACAAAAGGAGTTGTCTTGGAAGAACTTCAAGATGAAGTTCCTAAGTCACTTTTATCCACAAATGTTTAGGGATGAAAAGGATCACATGTTTGTGCATCTGAGATAGGATGGCATGACAGTGTTGGATTAATTTGGATGTTTCACTGACATACGATATTTTCTCCTTCTCAAATAGGTGATGAGATCTCCAAAGTGAGGCATAATTAGGATGGGATTCCCTATGAGATCAGGTTTTGGGTGAATGATTTTTGTTTGAGTAGTTTTGAGGACATGATGAATCAGGAACTCATCATAATGGGGAATCTAAGAGAGGCCCCAAGCAGTGGGCATGCTATTTCAGTAAGGAGAATTGGGATCTCTTATTTGGTCCGAAAGAAGAACCACTATGATTGTTTTCTTCATGGTTGCAATGGGATGAGTAGTTTGGGTAATGGAAAACCATATCAGGAATGTTTTCTATTTTATTGTTATTAGTGTGGAATGTTGGCCACAAGAACCCTCAATGTCCTTACCCTGATGTTGAGTGTCATTTCTACGGTAGACTAGGTCATCTTCAAATGTTCTATGTGAAAATTCCATAGTAGAACGATGGTAGGGGTTCATCATAGGCACATGAGTATATAAGGGGATCAACTACCCTTTAGCAGGCTAGTAGCTAGAGTTCCAATAGTCATTTAGGCCAAGGCAGGGGACATGGAACCCCGGTGTTGAAGTGGTAGTATCAGGAAGAGGAAATTTCTTAGGGGAGTTATACTAGAGACCAATGAAGAGGGTAAACTCAACTTCATGTTATAAAAACTAATCTAACTATTGTGGATGTAGGAACTTCTACTATTAGAACCATGATTATTGTATCGTCTACCATAGATTTCTCTTTGTTTGATAATAGAGTATCACATTCCTTTTCATCTGATAATTTTTAAAAATGTTTTCAGATAATTTTGGAAATATTGGATGGTGCTTTGACAATAAATACATTATTTGAAGTGTGGTCAGAGAATATCATCTGTTGTAAGGAATTCTATTTAAGTATTGGTAGTTACCATTTCATTTGGGAATTGTTTGTTATAGAAATGACATGATTAGATTTGATTCATGGTATGGATGGTAAAGTTCTATATCAGGATCATATCGACTGTTACCAAATGAAATTTTCCTTTATATCTCCAGAATAATGTAGTTATTCTCACCAAGGTGAGTGGGATCTTCAGCCTGGTCATGCAGGACCGATTCAGTACAGATTGGACTATCTCATGGATCAAATAGTCAGTAATTCTCTAGATAACAGTGGAATCTAGCATGAATGTTTTCCTCTTGTGGAAGATCATTTTCATAACATTTTTTATAATGAGTTATATGTCTTACTTTCTAAATAAGACATTGAGTTCATGATCAAGTTGGAGTCAGGAGTAGATCCAGTTTCTATCCCACCTTACAGAAGGAAACTAGTAGAGTTTCAATATTTGAAAGTCTAGTTGGAAGTTCTAGAAGCTAAAGGATTCATATGTATGAGTACATATCCTTGTTGTTCTCCAATTATCTTCCCCAAAAATGTTGATGGAACCTTGTACTTGTGTGTGGATTATCATATATTGAACATGATAACACTCAAGGACTATTATCCCTTTCGCACATCGATGATATATTTTATCAGCAGAGAGGTGTTATAATATTTTCCAAGATCAATTTGAGATTTTTATATGACTAGCTAAGAGTGAGACCATCATACATACCTTGGACTACTTTTAGGAGTATTTATGACTTTTAAGAGTTTGTTGTGATATCATTTTGGTAAACCATTACGTTGGTGGTATTCATGGACTTGATGAATCAGATCATTCATCATTTTATGGATAAGTTTTTGGTTTTTTTGTTTAGGTGATCTTAGTTTTTTCCCAATTATCAGAAGTGAATTAAAAACATCTTCACATTGTCTTAAGTATATTCAGAGAGCACTATTTTATGCCAAACTATCTAAATGAAGATTCTAGATTGATAAAGTACACTTGTTGGGCTATTTCATCTTAGAGGTAGGAGTGTCAGTGGACCCAGGGAAGGGTGAATTAATAGTATCTTCAAAGAGGCCTAAGAATTTATTCAATATTTGGATCTTACTATATTTAATAAGTCATTATCAGAGATTTATCTAGGATTTCTCCCAACTGAAAACATCAATGTCAGGAATGACAAAGAGGGGATGGAGTTTGTTGGTCTAATTCTTGTGAGAGAACCTATCAAGAGATGAAAGGTAGGCTGGCCTCATCAACTATATTAACATTACCTATGTCAATTAATGCATATATTGTGTACTCTGACGCATCCATAGTTAGACTTGGAGAAGTTTAGATGTAGGGGGGTCGAGTGGTTTCTTATGGCTTCAAATAGCTTAGACCGCATGAGAGGAATTTCCCTACTCAGGATTTGGAGTTGGTGGTGGCGGTCTTGGCCCTGATATTTTGGACACACAATATTATGGGAGAGAAGTTTTTGATATACATGGACCACATGAGCCTCAAGTACATATTTTCTTAGTGAGAACTGATCCTTCAAGAGAGGTTTCGGTTCGAATATCTATAGTCTTTCGAATTTGAGTTGGCTTATTCAATGTGAAAGGGAAATGTTATTTCCAATGAATTGAGCCAAAATATATAGAAAAACATAGTATATGAGCCTTGAAATGAGTGGTGGATGATGACGCTCTTTTCAGACATGCATCTAGATGTCCAAGAGTCTCCGGGAAGAGCAACTTTGACTTCGACATCAGCTATACCAATGATTTTGGACTGAATAATGACAAAGAATTTATCTGATATAGAGGGACTAATTATAAGAGATGGTTTATATCACGGGAAGACACCATTACAATGATTTCTTGATAGTAAAAAATTACTTATTTTACCTAGCAAAGTATGGGTTCATACAGGCTTGCGTGAGGACTTGATGAGGGAGTTTCAAGGTTATAGATCGGTTATACATCCTAGTTTGAAAAATATGTATCATGAAATTTACAGATAGTACCGATGGTCAAGAATGAATAAAGATGTTACAATATTTTTATAAAGAGGTTTCAGTTGTCAGCAGGTTAAAGATGAGCATCATAGGCTTACTAAGTTATTAAAACATCTAAAAATTTCTCAATGGAAATGAGATGACATCCCTTTGAATTTTTTGATATGATTATCTATGAAAACCCTTAAGTATTATGCAGTATGAGTGATCATGGATCAATTGATGAAGGTAGATCACTTCTTACATATCAGGGAGACCTTAATAATCAATTATTTTCGTACTCTTTATGTGTGTGAGATAGTTCATTAGCTTGATGTTCAGAGGAGTATCAACTCTGCTAGAGATCCTTGTTTCATGTCATAGTTTGGGTAGGGTCTTTAGAAAGATCTGGGATTTCACATTCTTTTGGGCACAACCTATCATCCCCAGACTGATGGTCAATCAGAGTGGACTATTTAGGTTTTGGTGGATATGTTATGATCTATATTTGTGATTTTGATGGTTCCTAGGAGAGGTATATATCACCCATGGAGTTTTCATAGAATAATTGATTCTAGTATTCAATCCAAGTGGAACATTTCAAGGATTTGTGTGGTAGTTTGTCATGTCTTCCACTTTGTTTGTTGTTATAACGTGAGCCATCTCTTATTGAACCTAGTTGTGTAGGAGACGACTGAGTAGATTCAGTTGATTAGAAGGCAGTATGTGACTGCAAAAAGCAAGAATAAATCTTACACAGTTCATCAGAGAGGACCTTTGGAGTTTGAGGTTGGTTGTTGTGTTTTCCTACGGGTTTCACCTAGGTTGGGGTAATGTCCTATCAAGAAATAGGGAAATCTAGAACCAATGTTTTTTAGGCCATTTGAGAGAGTGGGAAAGTTTAATCCAATGGTGTACCGATTAGACCTTTCATAGTGCTATTGTTCCATACATGATGTGTTTCACATGTTAGAGTATCAAATATATGATCTTGACCCTTATCATGTGATCTTCAATGAGGATGTTGAGATTAGTGTTGATGCATCCTTTGAGGATCATCTAAAGTGGTTTGTGGATCATAATGAGAAGTGTCTTTGAGGTAGGACTATACCTCTGGTTCTAGTGTAGTGGCAGCATGGGTGAGTTTGGGAGGAGACCAGGGAGAGGGATTCTGATATACATGCCCATTGGCTAGACTTATTTTCCAATATCCCATGGTGATGTTTGGAGCATCTTGGGGATGATATATAATATGTTGGGGAGGTTGTAAGATCCGGTATTTTTCAGGAATGTCCCTCTATGTGTTTTTCATTAAACCTATTTTTTTTGGTTTCTCTTTGTTGTTGGACCATGGTGGTTCAGTATTGTTCAGAGAGAAAGAGCCATTATTGGGGAATGTTTCTAGAATTTTAGGGATGTATGTTTATATAAATTAAAGGAGTCAGGGTATAAATTACTTAAATGGTTTTATGACGGGGATTTTAATGCATTGAAAGTATTTGGAGCTAGTTTGGGTCCTTTTATAGAATTTGGGATTAAAACTACCAGCTAGTAAAGTACACAATGAGTACCTATTACACTACATATAAATTCCTCTTAAAATGTCATGAACCCGAGCATGTAACACTACTAAAAAATGGGCAAGGTAAGCACCACCTTATATCAACGCTAAGCAAAAACCGTTGATAATGAAACCATGTATCATCGCTAATATTTCAGCACTAATACATGGATTCTTTATTATCACTTTTCTAGCGCTGATAGAGGGACTCTTTATTAGTGCTAGAAAAGCGCTAATAAAGAATCCCTTATTAGCACTAAAATTTTAGCACTGACACAGGGTAACCTTTATCAGCGCTAAACAAGCGCTGATAAAAAGACCCTTTATCAGCACTAGAAAAGTGCGGATAAAGACTCCATGTATCAGTGCTAAAATTTTAGCACTGATACAGGATGGATATATCAGAGCTTTGTTAGAGCTGATAAAGGTAGTCTTTATCAGCACTTTGTTAGCACTAATAAAACCTTAGTCCATTTTTTTTATAATGTCAGTCGCACAGTTCCCTCGTTTTATCACGACCTAAAGCTCTCGCGGTATTGGAACACTACGACTCCCCTCCACCACCCACTGAGTTCGTGTTGTCGGACCGCCGCCAACCTCGAGCTTCTCATTGTCGGACCTCTGCTGCCCACTAAACTTCGCGTTGCTGGACCTCCACCGCCCTCGAGCTTCGTGTTGTCGGACCTCCGCCGCCCGTTGAGCTTCGCCTTGTCGGGCCTCCCTTTAAGGCATGTTTTCCAAATAATTATTTAATATTGTTCTCCTCTCCCATCACACATAACCATATGTTGATTTGTCATGATAGATTTAATGGATATTTGAGATTGTAATGGTTGTAGGCTACATGATTCATCCTTTTCTTCTTCATGTTTGTCTCTATGGTAATGCCCCCTGTCGAAGCTTGAGTTTGGTCCAACTTCTTCTAATGGTTCTAGAACTATTTTTCTATAAATCATATCACACTATTGAAACATTTTTAATTGGAGTTTTGGGATGTGAGGCTTTCCCATCAATGGTGTTCTAGTGGAATTTGAGTTGAATTATTTCATCCCTAGGTTTCATTTCCTCCGGTGGTGATGATTCTTCTTCATCGTAGATTCATGAGTGTTCTTCCTACATATTGTGATGGGGTTCTTGGGGGTGATCTTCCAATAAATTTCTATTAATCCTAAGGTATCACCTTTTTTCTAATGACTACGGTGGGTTTTTAGGTGATTTGGTATTTTTTTTATTCTAGATCCTAGAAACCATTCAATTTGATGGTGGTATGGCTAGATATGTTATATAAATACTTCCAACAATAACCTTTAAGAGAAGGTTTGGTTTGAATTATAGAATATATATGCTTTGATTTAATTATATTATTAGGTTATGTTGGGTTGGAAATTGGTCATGAGGTTCCTAAGGTGATGAATTCTAATTTTTTATATTGTTAGTGAAGTTGTTGATGATGATGTTGATCAGGCGCATCACGGTGCAGGTATCAAGGCATGAGTATCATCATGATTTGAGGCATGATTCAATAGCATATTTTTGTTTGAAATTTGAATTTAGTGGTGTTTTGTGGGGTATTTTTTATAATTTTACATACTATTTGAACAAATGTGTCTATGACATATTTATTTTTTCTTTTATCATTACTCCATTATTCTAGGATTTTCTATTAGTATAGTTTTTTTACTGTAAATCAAAACATGGAATCTCTGGGGAATGTTTGACATGGGTTGATTTTCATTAAAAGGGATGGATTATTCATGTAAAATATCCCTTCAGAAACCTAGTATTGGTGGAATGATTGATATGCTCATCATCAATGGTGATCAATGAGTTTACACTATCAGAGTGAAGTTTATGAAAAATTTAAAGTCCTTCACACTTGGATTCCAGTTTCATTAGATTCCTCATAGGTATCATCGATTCCCATAGATCCAACACCATGTAACCATAAAGCAAGGAATGATGGATAACCTTTTTCTTAAAGGACAACACCACCCAGTTTTGATGCATGTCTAGGTCATCCAATGCTTGAACCCTATTTTCTTCGAGGGGTTCCCCATTCTTTCCTTCATGCTATCTAAGTGAATTTGACTGGAAGTTCACTTATATGAAATGATTCCCAAACCACCAAGATTTCTTGCCTTGCCACCCCTACCTCCATCTCTGTCCTTCTCCCTCCCTGAGGTTACTGACTGCTTCTCTGTAGTGGCCATGCCCCTTCCTAACAGTGTTTGTTCTATCTCCCTTGGCTCTAAACCTGTCATCCAACTCCAAATACTTATTGATCCAGAGAGAACTCCCTCAACAGCCACCAAGATTCATTACCAATCCTTCCACATCCCCTTTGGATCCACCTCTCCCACTCATATGAAGCTTACCAACCAAAATGGATTATGAACATGTTCAAACTCAAGGGACCTGAATGAGAGATCATCCTCCCACTTCAATAAGGCTACTTGTTCTAGATCCAACGCCAGATCCTTGTCCTACCCATCATTATTATCTTCATATGTAATTCTCATGGTATTAGTTCCCATGTTAAATCGGACTTCCTCACTATAAAAATCAAAAAGCATATTGTCATTGTTGTTGTTGTCAAATAACACAAAGACCCCTATAAATTCTCATAGAAGATTACGTTGCATGGATTTCTACACTCTGACCCCTCCAACAGACACCAATGCGTATTTTGGCACAATAAATATGTTGTTGAGACTGTTCAAGATTGAAATCAATTCATCACTACCAAGGTGTCCAATGGTGACACCACCTTCCTTATGACTTTTGTTTTTGGAAGCTATGACCCTCTTCAAAGGGAATCCCTATAGAGTGAACAAAATACCTTCGATCCAGGCCACCATCCATTGTTTTTTGGGGGTGAATTTAATGTAATTTCCAACCCAAAGGAAAGGAAAGGTAGAAGCCCATTCTATAGGAAGGCCACAATGGAGTTTGTTCAGTTCATGGCTTGGAAGGGCCTCATTAATCTCATCTTCTTAGGTGAAAGTTTCTCGTGGTGCAACAACTACAGGGGCCATCACCACTTGTGGATTCTATTGGATTGGTTTCTAGCCAACATGAAATCCACTAACCTATTCTCAAATACCATGTTTTTCTATCTTGCTTGAGGTATTTTGATTCACTCCCCCATCTTGGTTTCCATTTCTTCTTGGCATGATCATCCGGAACAGTTTCACTTCTGCCCAGCATTGGGTTAATATCCTAGGGTATCAAGACATGGTTTTTGAAATATGGAATGAACCCTTGTAGGAGTATCGGGACTCCTTCAACCTCAGTGACCTGACCTCAAACCCCAATAGGTGTGAGTTCGCCCCTTCCTCCTCAGGAACCTTCACCACCTAGTATTTTTGTCGCATATGGGCTCCTTCGGAGTATTCTGATAGATGGAATGATACATTTGGTTTATTGGATTATTAACACCAGTTTGAGATTTATGTGTGACAATATACTTATTATATTCTCTTATTATTTCTCACACACCACCAATTAAGTCGAGTAACTTGATTGAAATCCATATTGGTACTTTGGTTCTGATGTGGATATGGTTTTTTATGTGTTTATGACATGTGTATGTGTGGATATATGCATATTTAGGCATGATGATATTGAATGTAGGGAAGAGACCTAGGAGTTGTAGATGTATCATTCTTAATTAATCTTGTGTTTGGTCCGGGGTGATTTGAGGAAACTATAATGAATCTAAAGTAATTATATTTAATGAAGATGGATAAATACTAATGGTTAGGCTCAATTAATCTCAATTTTTATAAGGAAGTGGTTCTCTTCTACTGTATATGGAAGTCTTGTTTTGTGTACTTGAACCATAAATACTAATATTTAATATTAAAATAGGATGTAGATGAATAAATATTGGATGGATGCTAATCGTTTGACAATAGAGTACGAGAACGGAGTGAAAGAGTTCCTCATGTTTGAAAAGGATCACACAAATGATCCTTCTCAAATCCTTTTCCTTGTTTACATTGTTGTTATTCAATACTACTTACTCCAGAGGAGTTGTAAGAACATTTGATATGTCACCGAATAGATCAGAGTTTTAAATATTCGAATAAATATAGATAAAAAGTGAATGTAGCTACTGCCTGGGATAAAACTATGTTTTATGGATCATCAGGTATGAATAAAAATATGGATAATGAAGAAGAATGTATGGAGGATGTTATTATATATGTCATTGATGATAAATATTGTATTGATAAAATGACAAATACAATTGAAGATGAACTCCGTGATTGCCCAAAAATTGTTTGAGAAGTTAAAGAGTTGTGCAAAGACGCCATTGTATGCTGGTTGCACTAAGTATACAACATTGTCAGCAGTATTGAAGTTTTATAAATTGAAAGCAGACAATGGATGGAGTGATGTTAGTTTTACGGAACTACATTCTCTCTTGAATGACATGCTCCTGAATGATAATGAGCTCCCAAGACGGGCATATGAAGCTAGATGAATGCTACGCTCGGTGGGTATGATTTTTGAAATAATACATGCCTGCCTTAATGACTATATATTGTTTCTCAAGGATAAAAAACCACTTACATAATTCCCAAAGTGTGGTGCTTCTCGATACAAGAAAGATAAATCCAATCCTATGAAATTTGTATGGTATTTTCCAATCATTCCAAGGTTTAGGAGTCTATATGGAAGTGAAGAAATAGCAAGACAATTGTCATGGCATGCATATAAAAGAAATAAAGATGGGAAATTACGTCATCCGACCGACTCTCCTCAATGGAAGAAAATTGATCATGAGTATCCTGAATTTAGAAAAGATCCGAGGAACCTTCGTCTTGCGTTATCTACAGATGGAGTGAATCATTTTGGTTTTAAAACCAGCACTCATAGTACATGGCCTATTGTGTTGGTAAATTATAACTTTCCACACTGGTTATGCATGAATTGTAAATTCATCATGTTATCTATGCTTATATCAGGACCAAAACAACCAGGTAAAGATATTGATGTTTATCTAGCTCCTTTGATCGAGGATTTGATGTTATTGTGGGATTCATGTGTTATGTTGTATGATGATTTTAAAAGTGAATACTTCACATTGAGAGCAATGTTGTATGGGATAATAAATGATTTCTTTGCTTATGGAAATTTGTCGGGCTATATCATTAAAGGAACTCAAGGGTATCCCATGTGCAAAGAAGATACATAATCAGTTAGGTTGAAACATTCATCGAAATCTGTGTTTCTAGGACATCGTAGATTTCTACCTCGTCAGCATATGTACCGATCTTGGACAACATCATTCAATGGAAATTCAGAACAATGTGAAGAACTGTCTCCACTAACAGGTGATCAGCTATTTGAGAAAGTAAAAGATCTAAACACTATTTTTGGTAAACCATTTTCGAAAAACCTTGCGAAAATCGGTTGGAAAAAGAGATCAGTTTTTTTTAATTACCATACAGGAATTGTTTGTAGGTCAGACATTTTCTTGATGTGATGCATATGGAAAAAATGTATGTGACAGTGTTATCAGAACGTTGCTAAATGCCCTTGGAAAAACGAAAGATGAAATTAAGGCAAGGTTGGACATGGTTGATAGGGGAATACGAGAAGAGTTGGCTCCTGTGAAGGGTGAAAATCGAATGTTTCTTCTTCCAGCTGCTTATACTCTTTCTAGGGAGGAGAGATATCAATTTTTCAACTTCTTCAATGATGTAAATGTTCCAGAGGGGTATTCATCAAATATCAAGAACATTGTGTCAAAGAATGATTTGAAGTCAAAAGGTTTGAAATCACATGATTTCCATGTTTTGATACAAGATCTAATTCCTATAGCTTTATGTTGCATTTTTCCAAATAATTTCCTTCATACGTTAACCAAACTTTGTTTCTTTTTCAAAGATATATGTTGAATAGTTTTAGACCTGACGAAATTGCCATCTATGAAAAAAGAAATTGTCATCATATTATGTGAATTAGAAATGTTCTTCCTTCCAACATTCTTTAATATGATGGTTCATTTGATGATTCAGTTGGTGAGAGTGATTCGACTTTGTCGTCTTGCGCACTATATATGGATGTATCATGTTAAACAGTATATGAAGATTTTGAAAGGGTATGTCAAAAATCGAAGTCGGCTAGAGTGTTGTATAGTGGAGTGATATATTGTTGAGGAAGCCATTGAATTTTGTACCGAATAACTATCTGATGTGGAAATCATTGGTCTCCCGAAATCTCGTCACACTGGATGCATTGAGGTTGAGGGAGTTTCTGGAATAGAATTTGTGACAATCAGTATTACAAATCAGAAGTAGGCCCATCTTTATGTTTTTCATAACAGTTGGGAGGTTTCTCCATATATTGAAACTCACAAAAAAATTCTTAGGTAGTTGAATCCATCAAGGGCTGAAAAAGGGTTATCAAATACACATAATCACCAGTTTATAGGATGGTTTCAGGACCATATTTTTAAGCATTTGGATGAAAATCTGAATTCAATTTCAGAACGACTTCGATGGCTAGCCTCTGGACCAAGTTTGTATGTATTACCTTTCAGTGGTTATGTAATTAATGGTTATACATTCAATACAGATGAACATGATGAAGATAGTACCATGAAAAATAGTGGAGTTACACTAGTGGCAGAAGCAATGCATGTTTCTGGTAGTAAGGACAGAAATCCCATTTATGAAAATATGTCATACTTTGGCATTATCAAACTAATATGGGAGATGGATTATACGACATTCCAATTGAAAATTTTTCAATGCAAATGTGTTGATAACAACAGTGGTGTTAAAATTGATGAATGGGGAATTGTGGATGTTGATTTTAGTAAAAAAGGGTACAAAAAAGGACATTTTATAATGGCATCACAAGTGGTACATATTTTTTATGTTCTTGATCTCGAAAACCGAAAGTGGTCGATTTTTCTGTTATCGTCCAAAAATACTGAAGGTTCTGATGAAAATTCAGTTGCGGACGATCCTTTCAGTGGTACGTCACAATCATTTTAGAGTGGTCCCAAAGTAGATGATGTTTTGTATGTTAGAGGATACCACAATGAAGGGATTTGGATAATCGATAGAGGTGTCAAATCCCTTCAACCTTTGTAAAAAAAGAAAGAGAGTTCAATAAACATGTAATATTTCTTTGTAATATAGATCTTGTTATCTCTTTTTATTATCTTATCATTACTGAATTTATGTAATTTAAATTAACTGTTCGACCACTTTTGCAGATAATGACTTCTGCACATTTTTGTGCTCCTAACCTTGAGGCTGAACAAGTCTCTCATGCTGCTACTGCTGCAGCTGCTGCTACTGCTGCAGCTGCTGCTGCTCCTGCTGCTCCTGTAGTTGCTGCTGCTGCTCCTGCTGCGGCTCCTGTTACTCCTGCTGCTCCTCCTGCTGAGGCTCCTGCTGCTCCTACTACGACTACTACTGCTCCTGCTGTTGTGTCTCTTGTTTCACCTAGTGTTGAGGTCCAAAAACCATTATCACATGCCGTTGATACCATTTCAGATGAACATATATATGATGTTGATATCGATTAAATGGTCGGGAATGAAGGACCGATGTTGCAGAAAACGCAATTGCGTCGTAGTTTGATGGTGTTAGCCAAAGTTCATAGGGCGAAAAGCAAAGGCATAAAATTTGAAGTCAGATGGAATGAAAGAGCCCATATTGTGAATCCCAACAAGGCTATGTTTAGCAGCTACATTAGAGTTGTCCCTCAGTAACACGTTCAGATTGACATAGATTCATGGCACCATGTAGTGTCCGGGCTGAAAGCTGTGATCTGGGAAGAAATTATGGTAACATTATGAATTTATTTCATTAATTTACTAGAAAATAAAATAATGAAACAATGTCTCACTCTTCTCAATATCTTACAGAGTACATTTATAGTAGACGATTCACACAAGGATTATGTACTAAGGCTTGTAGGAAGGATTAATCAAGGTTTTCGCCCTATTTTAACAAGATTTCACCTGAAAGATTCCAAAGGTAAAATAAACCCGCACCCACCCATTTTCTACGCTCACCTGATATCCCAAGAATCATGGGATGCATTTATTAGCTGCCGTGGGGATGAGAAGTTTCAGATAAATTGTCGGTGATAATATGTTGTTTTAGGATACATGTATTCATCACTTTGATTTTCAATATTTCATTTATGAAACAGAAACTCTGTACTGAAAATAAGGAACGTGCATCAAAACCAACATACCCCTTTCTTAATGCAAGGATGGGGTACACTTCATTAGAAAAGAAAATGGTAATTATTTTAAATTTAAAGTAATATTGTTAGGTGCCAATAAAAAACATTATAATTATATTTTTATGTTTATATGTAGATTGATGAGTCTAAAACCAAATACACTTCCATCCCACGTCATGTGCTACGGAAGGAGGCACGTGTGAATAAGGAAGAAAAGTTAGTATATGAGAACACACAAAAAGTGTGAAAAATATGTGTATGTATGACACGAAAATAAAAATATTTGTTTTAAATTTCTATTACATAAAAATAATTATTTATTTTCCTATATCCGACAGTCACAGGAATCATCTAATCCTATAGCGGATACAGACCTATTATCAATGACTTTAAAGCAACCAGAAAAATACGGTCATGTCAGAGGTGTGGGGTTTGGGGTGACACCCCGAGTATATTTTGAGGAGAAGAAAAAACAGATGATACCGATTAAAAATTGGAACAAATGGGAGAAAAAATAACAACCCATGAAGAACGATTGCAATGGTAGGGAGAGTTTGTCGAATAGTTTATGGGTGGGAAGAAAAGGGAAGGAACAAGTCAGGAACAACCAGCGCGTGAACATCCCGCCCCACCCCCCACCAGCATTGAGGCAAGCCATTCCACTCAAAGAACTGTCTTAGCCATGGTAATCAATATTCTAATAATTGTTCCCATGAAATGTGAATTAGACAAACACTTATGATTTTTTCTATACTGATCTTCTATAGGGTGATAATGATGGTGATTTATATCTATCAACACCCACATATCACCTTGTAGCGAGGGCTACAGTGTTCAATATCCCAGATGACACGCTGCATAATAGACCACATCCAAAAGATCATCTGAAAGTGACGATTACTATAGCTCATGATCCAAATGCAGAGCTACCTATTCCACTTGTTGAAGATGATGTTCATACGGTCGAAAATGCTATTGGGACATTCATTGCATGGCTGTCAGAACTTGTAAGAGTATATGCAGAAAAGGATGTATTTAATTCCTTTTTTTCTAGCTAAACCTTTAACAATTAATGAAAAAAGGGTCTTAACCAATGATTGTTGTTATTGACGGAGAAAGGGAATGGGGTGACAAACGTCAACTCAAAACCATCTAAAGGATCAACCAAACGATCCCAAGGAGCTACTGAAAGCACAATAACACCACCTGTTCTCTATCCACATTTACTAGAATTGATGACTCATGTGGATACAAAGATAGAATATAGTAATAGTCATATAGTGGTTTTTGAAGAGAATATATACGGAGAAGAAAGTCAAGATTTCGTTGCTGCTAAAAATGTAAATGAGATCCTTGAAAACGATTAGCTAGGCATCATAGTTGTAAATGTATATATGAGGTATGTTTCCATGAATTGATTTTCTAAAAGCTGGTCTAATGTGAAAATTATGACTAAATGAATTTAATATTGTTGGCAGACACATTTATGAAAAATAGTTGAAGGAATTTTCCCATGAGACATGATTTGGACTCATTAGTCCTCATACCACATAAACACACCTAACAAAATTAGAGCCATCAAAAAGGGATGCAATAGTGACGACTTGCTAAAAACATTTGAAAACAAGATTATAGATGACAAACTCTTCCTAATACTAACCATGCAGGGGTAAAATTCTACGATTAAATCATATCAATTATATTTTCACTTCTTTTATTACTTATTCCATTTTGTGTTTTTAGGAAACATTGGTTGTTAATTGCGGTGAACTTGGATACTCCAAAGATTTATTTTCTGGATTCAAAGCAAGGATATCCATCAAACCGACCAAACATAATGGAGTTTGTGAATCTGTAAGACACTACATCTTACGTTTTAGGTCTAAACATCATGTAATATAATGTATATTATCTTTTATTGAGGAATCTGTTGTGATAGGGCGGTGTATCATTATTGTCTAAAAAAAGGAATGAGGATAGGAGGTAAGAATAAGGAGGTGAGAAAGTACTACATCTTGGCAAATATCAGGGTATATATAATAAAATTTCACTATCCAAACACATCTCAACACAAGTTTCTTATTCTCTTAAGGATCAATTTTTTTGCAGTGTCCAAAACAAACAAACGATAATGATTTCGGTTATTATGTATGTAAATTTATGAAATAGATCATTTTTCATCAACAAAGTATCATCCCTAAAGAGGTATTTTCAAAAACAACTACTAGTTTGTTTAATTTTTTTATTAATTATTTATTTTTATATTTTGCAGTACTACTCTGACTGCCGAAAAGCATCATACTCACAATATGATATAGATGTGTTCAGAAATGAGTGGGCAGCATACCTGATGGCAGATTGTACAAAAATACAATAAATATTTGACTTGGGGACATGTACAATTGGTGGTCATTTTTGAGAAGGGTTAAGGGGATCAAAAGATTAAACATTTTTGTATGTAAATGTTTGTAGGAAAATTGTTATTGTTATTAAATAAAACATCATATCTCCAATGAGTCATTTTACCATTTTAACAGATGATATGCACCAGCAACATGCAATAATGCTAAACCACTCAAAGGGTCTCTATTTTGTTTAAAATGGACACAACTTAAAGTGAAAAGAACAATTGGCCTATGAAAATCCAACCAAACGCATTTGGATTGTCTTGATCTTTTATAAGAATGAAAAATGGGTCATTTTTGATGTGTAAGAGCCATCCCTGCCTCAATCCGAGGCACGGTGTGGCCGTTACGACTCAAAGGGGCTCTCTTTTGTTTAAAATGGACACAATTTTAAGTGAAAACAACTACTAACCTACGAAAATCTGACCAAACGCATTCAGATTGTGTTTATCTATTAGGATAATGATTCACGGGTCCTTTGTGATGTTTACGATTCATCCCCGCCTCAATCTGAGGCACTATGTGGCCCGTAACACTCAAAGGGTCTCTCTTTGGTTTAAAATGGACACAATTTTAAGTGAAAACAAAAACTGACCAACGGAAATCTGACCAAACGCATTAGGATTGTGTTGATATTTTAAAATAACGATCCATGGGTCCTTGGTGATGTGTACGAGTCATTAGCGCCTCAATCTGAGGAATAGTTTGGCCAGTAGCACTCAAAGAGTCTCTCTTTGGTTTAAAATGGACACAATTTTATGTGAAAACAATAACTGACCTCTGGAAATCCAACCAAACCCATTCATATTGTGTTTATATTTTAGTAGAACGATCCACAAGTCCTTTTTGACATATACAAGTCATCTCTACTTGAATCCGAGGCACGGTGTGCCAGTATCACTCAAAGGGTCTCTATTTTGTTTAAAATGTACATAATTTTAAGTGAAAACAACAACTAACCTATGGATATCTGACCAAATGCATTCGGATTGTGTCGATACATTAGGATAAATATCCAAGAGTCCTTTTTGATGTGTAAGACTCAACCCTGCCTCAATCCTAGGCATGGTGTGACCACTATCACTCAAAGGGTCTCTCTTTTGTTTAAAATGGACACAATTTTAAGTGAAAACAACAACGGACCTACAGAAATTCGACCAAACACATTCGGATTGTATTTATCATTTATAAGAACTATCCATGGGTACTGTTTGACATGTATGAGTCAACCCCGCCTCAATACGAGGCACGGTGTGGCTGGTACCACTGAAAGGGTCTCTATTTTGTTTAAAATGTACACAATTTTAAGTGAAAACAACAACTGACCTATGGAAATATGACGAAACACATTTTGATTGTATTTATCCTTTAGGATAACAATACACGGGTCCTTTTTGATGTGTAAGAGTCATCCCCACCTCAATCTGAGGTATGGTGTGGCCGGTAGCACTCAAAGAGTCTCTCTTTGGTTTAAAATGGACAAAATTTTAAGTGAAAACAACAAATGACCTACGTAAATCTGACCAAACGCATTAGGATTGTGTTTATCTTTTATAATAACGATCAATGGGTCCTTTTTGATGTGTAAGAGTCAACCCCGCCTCAATCTGAGGCACAGTGTGGCTGGTATAACTCAAAGGGTCTCTTTTTTTAATTAAAATGGGCACATTTTTAAGTGAAAACTACAAATGACCTATGGAAATCCAACAAAAACCATTCAGATTATGTTTATCCTTTAGTAGAATGATAAAATGTTCCTTTTGATGTGTTCAAGTCATCCCCGCCTCAATCTGAGGCACGGTGTGGCCAGTATCACTCAAAGGGTCTCTATTTTGTTTAAAATGTACACAATTTTAAGTGAAAACTACAAATGACCTATATAAATCTGACCAAACGCATTTGTATTGTGTTGATCATTTATGAGAATGATCCACGGGTCATTTTTGATGTGTACGAGTCAACCCCGCCTCAATATGAGGCACGGTGTGACCGCTATCACTCAAGGGGTCTCTCTTTTGTTTAAAATGGACACAATTTTAATTGAAAACAACAACTGGCCTATGAAAATATTACCAAATGCATTCGGATTGCCTTTATCTTTTATAAGAACTATAAAAGGGTTCTTGGTGACGTGTAAGAGACAAACCCACCTCAATCTGAGGCACAGTGTGGCCGGTACCACTCAAAGGGTCTCTATTTTGTTTAAAATGTACACAATTTTAAGTGAAAACGACATCTGACCTAAGGAAATCCAACCCAACCCATTCAAATTGTGTTGATAATTTAGTAGAACTATCCACGGGTCCTTTTTTATGTGTATGAGTCTTCCTCGCTTCAATATGAGGCACAGTGTGGCCAGTAGCACTCAAAGAGTCTCTCTTTGGTTTAAAATGGACACAATTTTAAGTGAAAACAGCAACTGGCCTACGGAAATCCGACCAAACGCATTCTGATTGTCTTGATCTTTTATAAGAACGATCCATGGGTCCTTTGTGACATGTAAGAGTCAACCCCGCCTCAATACGAGGCATGGTGTGGCCGATACCACTCAAAGGGTCTCTCTTTTGTTTAAAATGGACACAATTTTAAGTGAAAACAATAACTGACCTACGGAAATCAGACCAAACACATTCAGATTGTGTTGATCCTTTAAGATAACAATCCACAGGTCCTTTGTGATGTGTATGAGTCATCCCAACCTCAATATGAGGCACAGTGTGGCCAATAGCACTCAAATGGTCTCTCTTTGGTTTAAAATTGACACAATTTTGAGTCAAAACAACAACTGACCTACGTAAATCTGACCAAACACATTTAGATTGTGTTGAACTTTTATAAGAATGATCCATGGGTCATTTGTGATGTGTACGAGTCAACCCCACCAACCCCCTAGACCGCCCCCACCCCCTGGACACCAACCCACCACCTGGACACCCCCACCACTCATGACACCCTCACCCCTGTAAAGCCCCCCCCGACACCCTGGACACCAGCCCACCCCCTGGAAATCCCCCCCGGACACCCCCATCACCCTGGACACCCCCTACCCCCCTTTGACAGCCACCCCAAACCCCTGAACATCCCCCAACCCCCTGAATTCTGAATTGAATTCTTTATGTACTTAATTAACTATGAATTATGTGTTAATGGTTCATAGGTATACTTGTTGTATGGGTATACTTGGTATAAGTAGCTTATGATTTATGTGTTAATTTTGTATGGTTATACTTGCTTTATTTAGCTTATTGAGATGCTAAATTTTTTTTTGCAGGTGTTCGGGTGTGCTGCTGCAGATTTTTTCGTAGCAGCAGACAGGGCATTTATCAGTTCTTTTTAGCGCTGATAAATGGACATTTTATCAGTGCTAAAAAAGCACTGATAAACTACACCTTTATCATCGCTAATGTTGCGCACATAAAGGATCAGTTTGTCAACGCTAACGGATCACCGATAAAACACACATTTATCAGCGCTCTTTTAGCACTAATAAAGGGCTGTTTTATCAGCACTCTTTTAGCGCTGATTAATTCAACCTTTATCATCACCTTTTTAGCGCTGATAAAGGTTTCATTTATCAGCGCTAAAAAAGGGCTGATAAAGGGTACACCCCTTTATCAGCGCCGATCCTTACAGTGCTTTTTTAGCACTGATAAAGCCCGTTTTGAGCGCTGATAAAGACCATTTTTGTATTGGTGGAATGACATGGTTATATGTCATGTAAAGTATTCACATCATGTAAAAGTCAAGTATGGTTAAATATTAATCTGAGGCGATGGATATTTGAGCATATCCCTCAAAAAACAAATACACTATCTGTATATGAGGTGAAATTCATTTAATATCCTGAGAAGTTTTTTTAGGTGTCAAGTAGTTGACTTGTCATTCAACCCACTATAGCATTTCTCATCTCAACCCTAGGGTGTTTCCCATGCAATTTTGTAGTGCCATCCTTCCTTCTAGGAATCCCTTTTATGTAATCAATCCCTGGTAATTCATCTTATTTTTATTTTCTCTTTACTTCCTTTGATCTACAGTTATTTTGGTGTAACCCATTGACTATGGTCATTATAGGTTTTTATATTGATCAGTAATGATTTTGGATCCTTCTTGCGATCAATTGTGCCTTCATCTGTTTTGGCGTTTGCTATTGGAAGCAATGCATTAATCACAGTTTAAAGGTAAGGGGTCTAAATCTTAACCAAATGGTCTGATTTCAAATTCTATGTATATACAAAATTGTTATTGTGTTTATTATTGTGTGCAATAATTAACTAATTGAATAGAATGTTGATAATCATATGTTGGATTCATCATTTATTCCTTTGTGTTCAATTCATGGCGTGAAATGGCATATAACTACCTATTGGGTGTGAGAACCTTTTAAAATGATGAATTGTCAATGGATTATATGTGATTTTGTCCTGACATGTTATTCAACTGATTTCTTGTTATTTATTCACCTTGGAAAATGGATTATTTTATTATTTGAATAAATAGAAAATTGAAAGAAAAATGGTAATTAACCTAATTAACCATTTTTTTCATATGTGTTCATATTTTGTTATGATTTCTATTGTGATATGCATTTGTGACACATGCTAAGATTCTTATATACCACCCTATGCCCTGACACATCATGAGATGCTATATGTCGGGCTATTCCCTAACACATGTTGACATGCTTTTATACCAGACAATGCCCTGACACTTATTGAGATGCTTATATATCGGGTTATGCCCTGACCCATGATGATATGCATATATACAGGGCAAGGCCCTAGCACATGCTGAGATGCTTATATACTGAGCAGTGCCCTAACATATTCTAAGATGATTATATAGAATTCTTGGCCATGTGATATGTTATACCATTAGTATATGGCTGTTTTACTTGCTCAAATGCATTCTGATAGGATACTGAAGTAGGTTATTATTTTATTTTATTAATTGTTTAATTAAATAATACCCATGTTTATCACATTATTGCATGCACTTCTTATTAGTTTGGTTTGTTTAGACACAGTGGTGTCAACCAATGGAGTTATAATCACACCTTATTTGGGCTGCCATTTGGTACTTGAGTAGATTACATGGATGTTGGTATGTCTATCCAGATTCTATACAAGGGGAGAAATATTCACAACGCCAAACCTATTGAGGTATATCTATCCAGACCTCTTCAATAAATTGATCAAGAGTCACGGAGGACTAAAGAACATTGGATCTGGAGCCGTGCAATCAGAGAATGCTAGATCGAGATCCACTACGATGAAAAAAACTAGTATCTGGAGTGGCATGGTGAGATACCTCCAATCATGAGCCATCTCAGCTGTAAATCACCCGATATGGAGATGTTGGGATGAGAGAAGACTGATATGGGGACACGTTTCTGAAAAACACCCTTGGTTGGTGTTGTGTGCCAAAAAAGCTCCTGGATCTAAAGTTGAGTGGATGAAAACCATTGATCTTGTGTAGCGTGGGCGATGACCAATAGACTAGAGCATCCCACAAAAGAAGAATAATAAACCAGTAGTTCAAATCAGTGAGAGATAGTCTTTTGATCTATAATATGATTCAATCTCAAATCTCTTCTTCAAATGATGAACCTACAAAGAGATGATGAAAATGAACAAGAAAACTAAAATGGAATAACTTCTCATGGAAGGAGGTGCTATCATGTAGGAGAGCCTGAAACAGATCTCCATCAGCATACCAAACTGGAAAAAATAAGGATAGTTAGATGATAAGGGTGGTGAGTAAAAAACGGTCATATAACAATGTTATAAGAAGTAGAGGACTACCTGGGTGTATAACAAAACAAAAAAATGAGCAGGAAAATTAAAAAATAAAAACTTGTATTAAAAAAATAAAGTTGAAATTTTAATAAGAAATATAAAATTAAAAATACATATCTGTTTGGCATTACATGATTCTTTTTTATTCTTATATTGGTTTTTCCTTTATTTATGTTATATGGTTTCTACTTTGTCTATTACACTGATTGATTTTTTTTATAAGACTTGTTTTGGATGCTATGATTGTATCTCCATTGAACATATCATACTCCTACTATTGGGTCCCATTGTTTTTTCTAACAACTCTTATATTGTCATCCCCATCCAAAGATGTTGGGGGTTATTGACTACTCTGACACAGACCCCTTGGTCTATCATAGATGCAAAATCCTTATCATCTTGCATTTCCCTTTGATGAAACCATCAGTTCGGACCACTCATCACATCACATTCCAATGTAATGTATATGTTCTGCAATGAGACGAATTTATAATTGAAATGAAAGGTGTAAGAAAAATGCACCCATTTTTAGTTTCTATGATTTTTTGTATTTCTATAATGCTATAAAGGGCTGCTCGGATAGCTTCCTAGTCTCCCAACCCATTATCATTATTTTTTCGAAAGCTTAGATTCATCATTGCTATTGCAGTTCTTTATCTCCTTCACTACAATTTGATATAATATGGTGAGTTGAGTTTGGGGTTTTCTTGCGCACATGTGCCTATTTTCATTTAAAATCTCATTATTGGGGTTTTTGTAGAGTTATATTTTTTTAATTTCTAAATTGAGTGATTTTTACTAGCATTGTCATTTGGCAGGAGACTTTTGAATTTTGATCAGAGTACTAGATTGCTAATGGCATGGGTTTTTATAGTATTTCATCATTTTAATATTAACTGTACTTGATAATGAATAATTTCCACATATAAACTAGTTTCTATTTTTTAGAAATCAGGAAAAAAATGTTCTAATGATGTAGATATTGGGAGTCTATTTTTCTCTATTGGAGTAAAAATTTTTGTATCCAGTTCTCCTCTATTGATTCATTTGATAACATTTCAGTTATTTGAAGTCTGTATGTTAATAATATATTGATAAAAATTGTTTTTCTTTGTTGTGTGGTTTATTTTCAGGTAAATGGAAGGCTCTTGGACTTAAAATTTATATACATGTTCTTCGTCATCATCATCATTTTTTGGTGATTTGAATCATCCCTATTCTTCATATTTTTTTTCCACCTAAATTGTGAAACCCCGGTAGGAAGATTTTACTCACAAATCACCTATAGTTAAATCATTGGATGTACAAACATCAAATCCATGGTGACTAGTTTTGGGTTTCATTTTTTGATTTTATTATTTCATTCTAAATTTAGTGTTCTCTATAATTAGAATACATCATAAACAACGTCTCATCTATTTTCTCAATAACATAAATAATCTAGCTAAATTATCATTTATATATGTTATATTTGAATGAGTGTTCACTCTAGAAACATTTTCATTTGGAATAACTAGTCTAGGGTATTTAATTTGTATACCAAAATTGATGCATATTTTTCCTTAAATCATAATTATTTGAAACTATCTCCATTACTATTCCAAATTAGGGAGAAAACCATTGAGGTCACAGACCACCCTAGTTTATATTCCTACAATATTCATTCTATATGTTGTTTCCTTATCATGTTTATATTTATATATGTATGATGTTGTAGTTAGGTCTGTGTGGTTTGTAGCTCAAAAAACGTTGCTTGTCATGGGAGACAACAATGGGTTGATTCACGTGTATAATTATGAGATAATGGATAAATTTAAAGAACTCAAAGGGAATTAAGATTTCATTAGAAGCATTTTTGTTCACCCTACCCTACCTTATGTACCTTCTTCCTTGTGTGAAAGTATTATAATGATTTGGGATTGGGAGAAGTGATGGGCATGGTCCAATGTTTTTGAGGGCCACAACCATTATTTAATGTAGATAGCATTCCACCCAAAAAACCATGATTTATTCTCAAGCGCTTCACTTGAAAGACCACTCAGGGCATTGTTATTCTTTAATAACTCCATAATTACATTTTTCATTGGTCTTGTTTAAATGAAAGGGGAAAATATAATTCTAGTTTATTTCTTTTTGCAGCTATGGGAACTTGGGTCCTCTACCCAAACTACTACATTGGATGGTCATTCAAAGGGTGTCAACTCTGTTGATTACTTTCTGGACAGCAACAAGCCAAATATGATCAGCATTTCTGATGAATTTACTACTAGGGTCTCAAAATCTCTCCCTCCATTCCATTTTTCTATTGAGTGGTGTTGAATATTGAAACATTTGGTTCCTTTTCCCCTTCGGACTTTTACATGAAAAAGGATTGGGACTATGAGACTAATAAATATTTTCATACATTGGAATTCCACACAAATAATATCACTATCATTTGTGTGCATCCCGAGTTTCCCATCATACTGACAGGATCTGAGGATATGAACCTGTACATATCGAATTCAACCACATGCATGTAGGTTTCAGTCAACTATCCAAGTCCATTCTAAATGTTTCACTGTTATATTGATATCAGATTTTGAATTTTGGTTATGAACTTGGTGTTTTCATTATTGATTCATAATTGCAGGCTTGAAAGCACATTGATCTATGGTTTATGAAGAGTCTGAAAACTTGCATACCTCAAAGATTTTAACTGGTAAGATTCCCATTTGAAGTCTCTTAATTGTTAAAGAACCCATTTTATAAATCTTTGGATAAGGATGAGATTTCCCTATGTTGGTGTAGGATGATGGCTGACCATGATGAAGGAACCTGTCTCCTTAAAGTTACTAACACCCCTATGACTAGACCAGAATCCTCCACTAATGTTCATCGATCTTGTCCTGATCATTGACAGTGTTGCTCCAGTGATCTTCTGTTGATTATTGTGATTGTTCAGTTTTCATTGTTTTTGGGTGATCATTGGTGTTGTTTTGCAGATGTGCTGTAAATATATATGATTCTATGATTTAAAATAAAACATTTTTTGATTTTATTTCATCTCATTTCCATTTTTATATATTTTTTACTAGGCCCATATTTATTTTTCATTATATTGATAAATGTAAATGGTGTTTGTTTGGACCTGCCATCATCAAGATGGAGAATGGAAGGTAAAGTCTCACAACATTCCTTCCTCTAGTGAAGAATGAGAGATAATGACCCTCGAGTCCTGCCTACAGTTGGCCTTGGGGTGGAAACTAGCAGCAAGGGTATAAAATCTCACAAAATAGAAGGCATTACCCTTTTTATGAGAAACAAGATCAAGAGATAAGAAGGAACATTCCAAACAACTCCAAGAGCTACATATAAAATAAAGCTTAAATTCATCCCATGTTAATGTTTTCAAATAAAACTGCTAGAAAAATACATGTAAAACTCCAATGTAAATACCAAAAGAACAAAGCTAAGTAGTGACACAACAATGGTCCCAAAGTTTGAGCTAGTAAGGTCCAGCATGGTCCATGAAATCGTCATAGAAACTAGAAAATAGTTTTTATATATGTAGTTTGAGAATATAAATATACTTAGTAGGAAATTCCAATGTATCACATGCACTAGTGGGAGAAGCATACTAATTCTGTTGTGAGAAAACAACAAAAAACCAAAAGAACATAATAAAAAATACTAATTATCTCAGCCTCACCAAGGCACACTCACCAAATAATGCAATTCAATTAATGTAATATAGTAATCATATCAATATTTGGGTACCACACACCACTTTACAATTGGTTAAATGATCATACCCTAATAGTGAACGCAATGACACTACCACACTCTTCCAGAAGCCCCATGTCACTAATCTAACCTCACACACCTAGGCCTCAGAGCTAGTCCCGTAACGTGGTAATACAAATCTCACCACATCCTACATGTAGAAACTTAGACCAAAACCACACCATATCCTACCCACAAACACCAAGGCCAAAACCACACCACATCTCTCTTTCAAACACCTAGGCCTAATCTCGAAGACACATAGGAAAACACAAAACATCTCATCTCAAAGACACCTAGGAATGCACATGTCACCCGCAGACACCTATGCCTCAAAACTATTCCACAACCCGCCCAAAGGATCATGGGATACCAATGCCTAGAAGAACAAGATAGGAAGATCCAATAACCAACCATCCGTACTCCCACCAAGATGTAAGGAAGGACAGCCTTCCCCATGAAATGGGGGTGTTCAGCACATAGTTCTCAACTAGGGTGGGGTGTATATTGAAATCCCAAGGAACTAAACATATATATGTACAGGTATCAAACACTAATCCCAACCTATGGGGTTTTTAAAACAAGAAACTAGACAACATAGATCCACATTTGCTTCTACCTCTAATGCCTAACCACAAAACAAGCCACAACTCAATCATTTCCTCAACCATTTCATTTAACCAAAAAACATTATTTATCAAGTAATTCTATTATTTATTACATCAATACCTAGGAAACTACCAAACCTGTCAAATGATATAATGGTGAAGCAACCAAACCAACCACTACCAAAGACAAATAGAGAAAGAATGTCCAGGGTGGAAGAATCCACTTCACATTTCGAAAAACTATTCATAATATATTGATATCTTGAAACTCCTAGACAAACACCCATACAAGGTAACACCATACTTCTTCAAAATCGTCTCTCCCAAACCATCCTTCAAAATATAACAACCATCAACTCACAAACACACCCATCAACACCTCTCATCACAACCAACACAACATCCGATTGTTGTCCCTCTGCACAAACACACCACACCCAAAAAACACAACACAACAAAAATAAATTCCAACAACACAAAAAGGTTCATCCATTTTATATTATAAAAATCTCCAAACCTAAGATTACATTACACCACTCATACATCCTTATACACACAACAAATCCCCCAGCCACAACACCACAAAACCCGCACATGGCACACAACAAAAAAAATCCATACACAGCACACAACGACACCAAACAGAGAAAGGTGTATTCATATTTAGCTAGAAACAGTTCGTTAATTCCACTTTTATAATTTAAGGGTGGTCACAAAACAAGTACAATCATGGGCAATACAATTATTTAATCGGGTATATGTGGGTAATCAATGTTTTCACATTTATAGTCGTTCAACATAAGATCACCAATATGTATTTACAAGGCATACATGTGTGCAAATAGAGTCCATCATAGATCATGATTTTCGAAAGGCATACATCACATGAAATTCAAAACATGGATAATAGATAAAAGCAAAAATATCATCATCAATATCACCCCGCCTATCATTTATTACTAATGTAATAGGTCTAATTATCCATGTTATTTTCATTTTCTAGGCCCCTCATTTATCTTTGTAAAAATTGGGTTCAACCATACACCTAATAAAACATCAATACATCAACCCCACATGATACACAAATAAATATAGATGAAGGGGATCCCTACATCAATGACTATCCAATCAACACTTCCTTATTACACCAAAATAGAGGGTCACAAAAGTTAGCAGGAAAGACTCCAAGGAAAATCTGAATAGGCCACGAAACCATATATGAACAAATCCTTTGGGATGAATGGTTTTGGGCATACCAGGAGAAAATGAAAGTGTCCAAGGAAGAGAGTATTTCGACGTTAGAAAGTCCAGATCCTATATGCGTGGAAGAAATATGTTTTATAGGCCATTAAAGTTTGATCATGGTAAATACCATGCAGCTTGACTGGTTAAAGCCTTTAGATTTGATAGGAGTCAAATATATAATTTATTGAACTGGAAATGGATTTAAAAATATTAAGAATTTTTTAAAATCCATTTTCTACCAAATAAAACATAATAGGGGTGGAACTGGAAATATCGGGGAAAATTGGAAATGACTCACTAATGGGCAACACTCTGGTGTGAGCTATCAGTGACGAGTCACCATTCAATGACCTACCATTCAGAGAGTCTCCATCCGATGAGTAACTATTCAGTGAGATACCATTGGGAGACTCACCGTTGGATGAGTCACCATTGTGAGTCACCGCTAGTGACCTACCATTGTAACCCACAATCAGTGTCTCATCGGTGCAAGGAACTGTCAGTGAGTCACTGGTCTTGACTTACTATTAGTGACCTACCATTTCTAACTCACCGTAGTGAGTCACCATTGCCTCCCAAAACACCTCAAACACTGGATTTTCAAAAAGTAATGGACTAGAGAGGTCCATACCATTTCCTTAGATACCTCTCAAACTATTCTCACCAATGAGAATTCAAATCCAAACCCAGAAGAAATAGGGGTCCTAACAACCACCTTGTAAGATACCTCTCATGGATCATTCCATACATGAAACACTACTGAATTATGGACACCTTGAGGTCCAATGATAAACCACGTTGTGTTGTTCGAAAGAAATAGTGAAACCCCAACATCCAAGAACACCTCCTCCGATATCTACTAACCTAAACAACCAGAAGACACACCACAAAATCAAAATATCCACACTTCCCAAGTAAATGAACTAGGGAATTCCTTACTCCATGTAAAGATAATATCAACATTGGGTGGAACTGGGTCACCCACAAATGTTTAATAAAATCCTCATGAAGGAATCTTGATAAAGAATCAGTCCCTCCCCTCTTCATATGTTAGGACTTTATCACATGTTACAGAATAAGGAAGAAACTCATATCATAGAAAACAAGGTTCATACATTTCATCAGAAAGAAAAATAGGGAGAAGAAAAACTGAAAATAACTTGCATTATATGGAACACAACTTTATATACCTTTCCAAAGTACTCTCCTCTAGGCCATCATGCCTCCATAACACACAAACCAAGGGAATGGTCCATCCATGTATCACCTTCTCTTGACAATCTTGGATCTTCACTGTCCACTCCACGTATGTCCTAGCATCCTCGACATAAAACTCTCCCCATTCAATGTCATGGGAGTCATCATGGGGATACCAATGAATCAAGGATACATGAAAGACATCATGGATCCTCCCCAATCATGATGGTAATTCCAACTAATATTCAACCTATCCAACTCACCTGAAAAAATCGAAGGGTCTGATGAACCTCTAAGGAAGCTTACTCCACCACCTAGTTCATAGATTCCCACATCGAGGATAAACACTCAAGAACACATGTTCTCCATACATGAAGTCCAATGGCCTCCTCTTGTGATAAACATAGAACTTATTCTATTCCTACACTGCCCTCATCCTTTCACAAACAAGATGAACATTTTCTGCCATGGTCTGCACTACCTCCGAACTAAGAACATTTGTCTCCCAATCCACCATCCAGTACAATGGTGAAGGACCCAGTATTATGTATATTTCTACAAATAGATACATTCCAATATAAGAGTGATAGATATTTTTGTAATAAAACTATACTAAAGACAATTGTCACATCCAAGATCCACCAAAGTCCAAGACGCACGCACACAATATATCCTCCAATGTCTGGATCATCTACTATGTCTTCCCATATTTTTGAGGGTGGAAAGAAGTGTTGAGGAATGACTATGTGCCAAAATCATGCTGCAATACCCTAAAGACTCATGAATTAATCCTTTGGATACCGATATGAGATGATGGATCTTGGAACCCCATACTGTCACACCACCTCATCCACATACCTCTTGGCCAAGGCATCCACTATGCCCGACTCCTTAATCTCTATGAAGTGGACTGATTTATTCATAGGACGCACTGCCACCCATATTTCATCAGAACCTCAATAAGACCAAGGTAACTCAGTGAAAAAATCCATTCAGATGTCAACCCACTTCCCCTAGGGGTCATCTAGGGGCCACAACAAAACCCTGGGAACATAATGCTTATCCTTTACTGGCTAGAATACTATGCACATTGCAACAAACTCTACCACTGCCCACTTCATCCTAGTCCACCAAAACTACTCCCTCAACCCATGGTGCAGCTTTTAAACTCCTAGGTGTACCACTAAGGGTGATATATGAAACTCTTGAAGGAATCCCCCATGCATCGCTATAGGAACAAACAACTTTTCATCAAACAACATCTGATTCTGACAATCTACTCACCATACCCCTAGTTCATCACCCTAGTCAATGTGATCACACATCACCTATGACTCTGAGTCTCCCTACATAGACTCAACCACCTTCCACATCAATGAAGACTACACTGTTATCTGAAACAGTAAGCCTCTCCCACCATCCATTTATATATCTAGGTGCAAGGAGGACAACACATCCATCACCTTCCAAGAATCCATAGATTCTTGAACTACTTCCCTCTATGACATCCATCTCAAGGCATCAATCGCGATGTTCTCTTTTCCTAATGTGTAAGAGATATTGGAGTCGTACTCTTGGAGAAACTCCATCCACCTCTGTTGTCACTAGTTCAGATCTCATTGGGAAAAGCCATACCTGAAGCTCTTATGATATATGAAGACCACAAATCGCTCCCCAATGAGGTAATGCCAGCCGAAATTCAGCACAAACATGATCTCTAATAGCTCCTGGTCAAGGGTGTCATAGTTACATTCAAAGGAAAATAACTACCAATATCCATATGAGATCACTCCACACCACTATATAAACATTCATCCCAATCCCATATGGAAAGCATCGTAAGACACCTTGAACATCACCCCTTCCTCTAGAAACTGGAGAACTGAAGCACTGAACAACATCCCCATATAATAGATGAACTCTTCATAACATTGATCACTGTAAAAAAAGGCCAGGTCCTTTTTGGTTAATGTTGTAAATGGTGCTACAACTCGAGGTAAGTCAGGTACAAATCTCCAGTAATAATCCGTCTGATCGAGAAAGTTGCAAACCTGTACTACACTTTTCGGAGAGGCACATGAAACAACTTCCTCAACCTTTGACAGCTCCACTATTTTACCCTTTTAGACACTAAATTTCCAAGGAAGTGAACCTCCTATGTCCAAAACATACACGTGTAGCACTCCCCATATATCTGGTGGTGTTGAAGGACCAACAAGACGGTCCTGAGATGCTCGATATGCTCCTCCACTGACTTCGAGAAGATTAAGATGTCATCGATGAATACAATGATGAAGTGGTCCATGAACTCTTTCCAAATAGAGTTCATGATCCCCATGAACGTGGATGGTGTGTTATTAACATCGAATGGCATGACTATAAACACAATGTTCCCATACTTACACATGAAATCAGTCTTCAAGATTTCACCCTTATTTTCCATCAATTAGTGATACCAAGACCATAGATCTATCTTAGAGAACCAAATTTATACCCTCATTTGTTCAAAAAGACCATCTATCCTTAGAAATGGGTTATAGTTTTTGATTGTTAACATATTCATCCTCCAGTAGTCTATGCATAGCCTCAGACCACCATCCTCTTTCTTTGAAAACAAGAATAGAGCACCCCGATGACACTCTAGGTCTGATAAATACTATCATTAGATATTCAATCTAAATCCATAGCTCCGACAACTCTGAAGGTTCCATCTGATAGGGATCCATTGAATCCAAAATAACAATGAGTAGTAAGTATATCCAAAAATCAACATCATGTCGAGGGGGTCGAGTTACAACCTCCTCAGGGAAAACATCCATGAACTCCCCAACAACCCTAGTAACTTCCACCATCTCACCATCCACTAATTCCATTAATAGCTTAGCAAATAAGGAAATAAGAGGATCCACACGCAAACTACCCATCTAAGAACTCCACTCACCAATGAAAGCCACATGCTGGCCATCCATGTTTAAAAACATGACTATTTTCCAGAATCATTCGATAACAACATGCATGGAAAAAAACTAGTCGATGAAAAGGATAACATTGTATTGCTACAACTTTAGACGAAGGAGATCCTTAGTGGACTAATGCAGCCCCAATATCAGTCTACACCCCCAACAACCATCAAAAAAGATGCTATGACCACTGACTGGTGTAATCAACATTAGGGGCATGGAAAGCCTCTCTATGTCTAGTCCCATAGCATGGTATAGATTGGGTGAAACGAAGGACTGAGAAGCTACTGAATCAAACAAAGCACAAGCAAGAGTACTGAACAAAATAATCATACCTCGAACAATCTCTAGTCCTTCTCAAAATGTTTCCTCTACAATGTACAACTGACCAACCCCATATTCTTTTCCATTCTATTGTGACTTCCTCCCCATACATGCCTAGGTCTAGGTCCATGAGGATCTCCTTGAGGATGACATCTTCCTACCCCATTTACCCTCGGTGAAGCAGGAGCCTGTTTTCCCTACTGCTGTAATGACCTAGGCGGTAAATACTACTACGAAGGGCGCTAAACCTACCCACCTCCACCGTAATAGCTCGAACAACTATCAGGCAGTGTCTCTAAAGATTATCTTGATCTATATAAGTGAAACACCTCAACCCCAAGCCCATGGGAAAGGTATGTGGACCAGAATGTCGAAACTGAAATTGTTGAGGTTGACTCCCTACTGGATGAAACCTCGAAGGCCCTGAAACCTAAGACCTGCTACTAGTATCCTTCCCATTCATAGAAACCTACTGAATCCCCTCCTGTAGTAGACCACCTAGAGAGTTCATCCTCTCAACTACTTCAACATTCTTATGGGCCGCTATGTATGCCAACAAGGTAAATGGAGTAACCAGATATGAAAGAGAAGGTCTAAGTTCCTTCTCTAAGAGTCTCACCTGGGACTTCTCATCTAGAAAGAGATCTGGAGAAAAATGAAGAAGGCCCTTGAATTTTATCCTGAACTCTCATACTAACATACTCCCTTACTTGAGGGAGAGTAAATCCTCCCTCTTTTTAGCCTTCATGGTCAAATGAAGGAATTCTGCGTGGAACTACTTCTCAGAATTGACCCATAGAATGTCATCCTCCTTCCTCTCCCGTCGGTATAAAGTGATCCACTCATGCATAACTTTATGAATCTATCTCACTTATAGAGGAACATAGTACTCTATCAGAGTGTGGATCAATCTAAAAGTGATCACAAGCTCATGGAGTCAACTTTCCATATCCGCATCTGAAACGGTTCCCTCATATTTCCCAGCATCTTCCATTGGAAAGCACATAACATCTTTTACCATTGATCCTACTCCTATCCCCAATCAACACTCCTTCCATCGATTGGGTCAGCCTGTTGATCCCCTACTACCTTCACTACATGCGGATGACGACCGGGTGCCACTACTGAAAAAAAGTAAACAAGAAACTCCTATTCCTGAGTAGATTGGAATTTTTTTGAGATCCATGTTAACTTATTTAACTCTTTAATAATTCCAAATTAAACAAAATTCCCAATTCAAACAAGAACAGAAGTCATTAGGTTTTAGGTACCCTTACGAGGGCCTCTACCCTGCAAATAGTGTATCCTCACATGGTCATTCGGTAGACTCAGTTTCCATGCATCAGATTATAGAGGGGCCTAAAATCTAGTGTCCTAACTGGTCTTCGTTAGACCATGTCACACACCAAGACCACCTAACACTATTTCCCTACCAACCCATGAAATCATCAATGTTTCTAACTCCAAACTCCATCCTATATCTCAACCATCAACACTGATACCATTCTTTCACGACCCACCCTCTTCAAGATAGAGAAAGGAAAGTGTTGTTCCCTTCCTTATTCAAGGAAAAGAAATAGAGACAATGACCCCCCGAGTCCCACCTTCAGTAGGCACTATGGTGGAAACCAGCACCATGGGTATGAAATCTCACAAAATGGATGGATTTAGTATTTTTATAAGAAACAAGGTCATGAGATAAGATGGTCCATCCCAGACAATACCAAGGACTACATATAAAATAAAACCATAGTCCATCCCACTTGAATTTTTTCAAATAAAAATACTCGAAAAAGTACAAGTAAAATTCCAATGTAAACACCAAAATAAAAAATCTATGTAGTGACAAGAAAACTATCCCAACACCCTAGCTAGTCAGGTCCTGCACGGTCCATGTAATACTCTGGGAAACCTAGAAACAATTTTTATATACGTAGGGTGAGAATAAAAATATACTCATTATGAAAGGACAAAGTCTCTAATGCACACGTTGAAGAAGAATACTAATTCCCCTATGAGAAAATAGAAGAAAACCAATAGAACCTAACAGGGAATACTGACAGTCCCAACCTCACCAATGCACACTCATCCAATAATGCATGTCAAGTAATGTTATATAGTAAGCACATTGATATTTGGTTAACCCACACCACATTCCCACTAGTTAAATGGTAATACCATAAATGTGAATGTCTTGATGCTTCCACACTCTTCCACAATCCCCATGTCACAAATCCACCCATACACACCTGGGCCTCAGAGCTAGACCTGCAACCAGAGCATACAAAACTTACCACATCCTGCCCACATACAACTAGGAAAAAACCACACCATATCCTGCGTATAGAAACCTAGTCCCCAACCACACCACATCTCACCCGCAAACACTTGGGCCTCATCCCAAATACACTGAGGAAAGAAAAACACATCTCATCCTGAAGATTCTTGGGAAAGCACACCTCACCCATAGACACCTGGGCCTCAAACCCATACCACAATATTTTCGAAGAGTCTTGGGATACCAATACCTAGAAGAGGGAGCATGTAGGAGCCAATAACCATACATCCATCCTCCCACCAGGATTTTGGTGAAGGTAGCCTCCCCCATGAAATAGGGGTGTTCGGAACACAGTGCTCAACTAGGGTTGGGTGCATTTAGAAATCAAAAGGAACTAAAAGTATATTTGTATAGGAATCAGACACTCTTCAAAAATTATGGTATTTCCAAAACAACAAATCACCCCACATAAATCCACCTTTCCCGCTACCTATAATTCATAACCACACAACAAGACACAACTCAAGCATATACCGAACAATTACATTTAACCAAAAATCATTCTTTATTAAGAAATTCATTTATTGATTCCATCACAACCCAAGAACTACCAAACACATGAAATGTTATAATAGAGAAGAAACCATACCAACCAGTACAAAAGCCAAATAGAGAGAGAAGATCATGGGTGGAAGAATTCACTTCACATTTCTAACACCCATTCATAATATATCAATCTCTAGAAACTATGGGTGAAACAATGATACAAGGTAACACCATCCATCTTCAAAATCATCCCTCCCAAACCATCCTCCAAAACATAAACACTCGGAACTCACTGGAACGCCCACCAAAACCTCTCATCACAACCAATACAACAACTGATTGCAGTCCCACTACACAAACACACCATGCCCAAAAAACACAACACAACCCAGATTCATTCCCACTGCACAACGAGCTCATCCATTCAATAGTCAAACAATCTCCCAACCTGAGATTCTATTACACCACCCATACCGCCCGATACAGACAAGCATGCTCCTAGCCACAACACCACAAAAATAGAATAGGGAACAAAATAAAAACAAATCCATACAGCACATAGCCACACCAAATATAGCAAGGTGACTTCAAATTTAGCCAACAATTGTTCTTCAATTCCACTTTGATAATTTAGGGGTGATCACAAAACACTTTCAATCCTTGGGCATCCATTAATTTAGCTGGGTATATGTGGTTAATCAATTTATCAAATTTACAGTCATTCAACATAAGATCATCAATATATATTAACAAGACATACATGTGTGCAAATATATACCACCAGCTACCATGATTATCAGAATGCGTACAACCCATGAAATTCACAACATGGATTACCAAATAACAAAAACAATATTCATCAACATCACCTCACCAATCATTTATTACTAAAGTAATTGGTCCAATTATCCTCAATATTATCATATTCCCTTCCCCTAATTTATCATTGTTAAAATTGGTTTCTTTTATACCTAGAATAAGACATCAATACACCCACCATGCATGATACCCAAATAAATAGAGATGAAGGTGATCCCTAATTCGAAGAACATGTGATCAACACTTCCTTCTTGATCCAAAATAGAGGGTCGCACAAGTCGTAGGAAAGAATACAAGGAAAAACTCAATGGGATACCAAACCACAGATGCACGACTCATTAGGGAAGAAAGGTTCCGGGTGCACCTAAAAAAATATAATGGTGTATGGAAGATAGGATTTCAGCTTTAAAAGGGCCAGATCCAATATTAATGGAAGAAAGAAGACTCAAAGGCCATTAAAGTTGGGTCGTGGTCAAGAACCCAAAACATGAGTATTTAAAGCCTCAATATTTTAGAGGAGTTAAAGATATGATTCATGGCAATTGAAACATCTATAAAAACACTTAAACATGTTTTTTAATCCAATTTATTCCATATAAAATGTAAAAGGGGTGAAACTGGAAAAACCAAGGAAAACTGGAAATGACTCACTGTTGGGTGAGTCGCCGGTGTAAGCTACCAGGGATGAGTCACCATTTGGTGACCTACCATTTGTTGAGTCACCATTCAGTGCATCACTATTTAGTGACCTACTGTTTGGGGAGTCATCGTTCTGTGAGCTACTATTGGGAAACTCACAGTTGAACGAGTCATTGTTGTGAGTCACCACTGGTGACCTACCGTTGTGACCCATAGTCAGTGTCTTACCGATGCGAGGCACCGGTCGTAAATTACTGCTATCAACCTACCATTATTAACTCACCGTTTTGAGTCACCATTTCCTCCCAGAACATCTCAAACACTGTATTTTCATAAAGGAATGGACCAGAGAGGTCTGGGCCATTACAATATCTTCTATTAAATACAAAAAATAAAATATATTGAAGTCATAAAATAAAAGTAAACCATTATTAAATCCCTAATCATGAATAAAATAAATACTATATCCATTTTTCCTAAAACCCATATTGAATCAAATCAATTGATTTAAGTAAAATTGGATTTTGATTAATTTTTTTAGAGCTCAATGTTATGATATGTTATGTTTTAACTAGTGGGATTGTATTTTTTGACATCGAATTTTACATCTTCAATTATAATTGTTACAACTGTACAATATTTTCAACAAAATTAAACGGATCTTTTCATAAAAAAACAGTTATCCTAGTTGACAGTGGGTGTTTTAGTTGGTAATGGAGATTGATTTTTGTCAACAATGGATTTTATTTTCTTGATTTATTTTTTAATATCTAATCATCTATCAAATAGTTATCCTATCACCATATATTGTGTCTACTATAAATGAGAAACTAAGTCAACAACACATAAAATTTATACTTTAATTTTGAATATACAATTGAGGAGAATAAACATAATGTCTCAAAGTCGAGGTATCCCTGTGAGAAGCAACAAACTAAGTTGTAAATGAACAATCCATTACATGGAATAAGACAAAATTATGGAAGATATGATCATTGAAACCAAAAGTTATTGATATGCATATAAGTTATGAAATTCCTTATTTAGTATCATTGGAATCAAAGGAAATGGAAACACTATATAGAGGTGGTGTTCATTGGAATCATGGAAAAAAATTCATCATTGACCAACCACATGAGAAATAAAGGTTAAAAATAATTGATCAACCTATAAATCCATGATGATGTTGAGGTACACACCCCACCCCATTCCATCTTTATTTATATGTGTTTTATGTTGTCAAATGTGGAGAGAGAGACACAAATCCAACACTATGTTTAATGAATAAAGTAAAACTATCACACTATCATATCTAATGTGATAAAATGGTGGTGTGGGAGGGGGTGAGCCTTTGTGATTAGAATATTGTTTGAGGTTTTCTTTGCAGTTGAAAAATTCAAACAACCTTTATAATGCTCAAAATTTGACAAAAAATGCAAATGGGGATATGGAAGATCTCTTGTCACCATTTTATTGTTTTTCAAAATAACATAAGGGAGAAGGTGATATTAAAGGTTTCAGCTGTTGTGAAAGATCTTATTGGGCATAGCCTACTTGATTTTTCATCACAATCCTCATATAATTTGTGATTTACATGATGGATAATCATATGACCAACTAGATTAATAAGAATATTAATTAAATAGAAATAAGTACCAAATATAGAGAATGTTTTCACATATAATTTAAAATTTGTTTTTTAGTTATGAATTTTCTTCCATTTAATTTTTATTAATTGTCGATGATCAGATGAATACCTAATATTTTACTATTGTTGTGTGAGAGGAATCAATGATAGATTCTCTCTAGCAATGATCCATAGGTTCTTCACAAACCTCTGATCATCACCATAGAATCCTTAGGGTGCTAGCACAGATGAATCTAATGCTTGTGATGATAACTATTGATAGCGATTGAATCCTTCAAGATGAGAAATATTTTCTCTGGTGGTGGAGAAGAAATGATCTTCCCTCTTCACAGTGTTCTAGGAAAGAGCTCTATAGGGTCTGAGAAGAACCTCTTTAGAATTCATTGTGAACAATGAAGGAATATGACTGGAGCTTAGAAAGAAATTTATAATCTGGTATAAATAATTCAAGGGTTAGAAAATAATTATCTCACAATGGTCTGTATTATTATTTTTGAATCTCGGTGAACCCCATGTCTAAATACTAATACTAATATTATTATATACATGACATGTGTTAAACTCCCAAATAAAAGAAATTTTATTTTCATGAATAAAAAAATTAATATTTATTCAAACAATATTAAATATGGAATTCCTCTCTTGACCATCAAACTAGATTCTCTAATCCTCAATATTTATTAAGCATTTAATAATAACTATTTATTTAATTAAATAAATATCACTGCATTATTCGCTAATAAATATATAAATATTACATTCATTGAATCAGTTAATAAATATTTATTAAATATTTTTGTAACCAAAAAAACAAATAATTGTTTATATTTGTAATAAAGATGAATAAATAAATATTATATACTCAAATAATAAAATAAGTAATTACTTGGGGGAATACATATTTATTTAAATAATCAACTAACATATATATTCTCTCGATTAACTAGTGATTGAGTATTTGCAATCAAACTAACAAGAATAATTATTAAACCATTGTATGTGATTAATATTTATCTAATAAGTAAAATTCATATGAAATTTAACTGAGGTTCCAAATACAGTTATTGTGTGACCCTCTAGGCTCATTTCTCTGTGACATTAGGGTATAGTACCAAAAGTGAAATGTTAGAATTTAACAACATGCCAATGATCCCATAGAAAAAGATGTTAATGTCACAAGAACATGTAACCTTTACCAAACACACACTATGTAATATAATCTTTTTATCTCGATATCTCTAATCAACCAAGTTTTATACTGGTGTCATCAACTTATATGCTCAATGAATTTTTCTTTGACTATTTGGAAATGATTTAATCAATAGAATGCCATGGCCATGGACTTCATTAGGTAGTTACATTCCCATCAAAGTTCCTGAGAGAACAACTTTCATTAAAGAAAAAAAAGGAAAAAACATTTCTCTCATTATTTATTAATACAATATCACTTATAATGCACCCAATGTACCCTACATCCCACAAATATATTACATCACGATTTTAGTTAGAACATCAAATTACATGACTCATGGCATACATTAAAAATAATTTTAAATTCTTAGGATTAGTACACACATTCACAAATAGGAACAACCAATGACACATATAAATATGGATTTTCTACTATCGGTTCATGTTCCCATAATCTCTTGAACTAATGATTAACTAGGGATTAAACCATGAGAATGTTTCTTAATGTCCTATGAGTCTCCTCCCCTTATAGCCTTTTTCATTTGTGTTCCGAAAAAATAAATCTTCAAGATATAAAACTTATTTTAAAAAATATTTTCATGAAAATTCTAGGTTCTCAACAAAGAAGAGAACTTCTATAACTTTTCAGTGAGACATGTGTACTTAAGAAATTATCATATACGTTATCATATAAAAAAATAATCATGATGTGATAAAATTTATATTAATATTCAAAAAAATGAATATATGTAATCAAGAAGTTCATAGAAGTTAGTTTCAGGTCACCAAATTTAATAGAATATCACTTTCACTAAAGTCAACTACTAAAAAATTTAGTCTGCTAGCCCCCACATAATGTTCATGGTTCTATTAAAATAGAGCCTTAGTCAAGGGATCTGCCACATTTTCCTCCACGAAAAGACTGCCACTACATAAAAGGGTTATTTGCAGAAGACTTTTGCGATGTGGAGGGGTCCTCTCAGAAAAAGTCCATCAGGAGGTACTATTTGCAACTGGCCCATATCCCTGTCACAAGTAACAACTTATTTGCGATGGGAATAGGTATCTCGTCATAAGAACATTGGCGCTCACTACGCGCCAAATCGCAGAAAGGATAATTGCGATGGGTGGTTACATTCGTCGCAATTACCCTTTCGTGGATTTTTAGCATTTGTGATAGGATTTATCTCCTGCCACAAATGTTATGTCAGTAGGTAGGTATTTGTGATGTGACCCATCACAAATACATTTTTAACCGCCACCCCTAATTAACTGGGTGGTTAGCATTTTTGAAGGGACCGATTGTAAAAAGTATTATTTGCAACGGGAATCCTATCCCAAATAATCCCATCGCAAATAATCTAAACTATTTATAACCCCATCTGATTTTGCTCATTTCACAACTCTCTCAACTCCTCCCTACCTCTCTACTCTCATATTTCTCTCTTAAATTTTTTCAATGATTAAAATTTTAAATCAAAGCAATTTTCAAACCTTGCATCATACATAAGATTTTGCATTAAGGTATTTCTATATTGCATTTATTTTTTAGTTAATTATTTTAATTTTATATTAGTTATAATTATTGTTAATTAGTGAAAATTAAATTAAATTAATAAAAATATGTGGTTTCAATAGTATTTAATTTTTTTATTTAGAAATAACTAGTAATAATTTGTAATAATTTGGTTCAACTATCATTAATTAAAAATAATTACATGTAATTAGAATTATTTATTATTATATAGTACTGATTAGTATGAATTATTATTAATTAATTGTACTTAGTATTAATTAATATTAATTAATAGCAATCATTATTAATTAGGTCTTACTAGTGTCAATTGGAAATAATTAGTAATAAATAGTAATAATATTATTAATTAGTAATATATAGTAATAAATAGTAATACATATTTATAATTAGTAATAATTAGTAAAAATTACCTGTAAATAGTAGTAATTAGTAAAAAATAGTAATAATTAGTAATAATTAGTAATAATTAGTAGTAACTAGTAATAATTATTAATAATTATTAATAACTAGCGGTAATTATTAATAATTAGTAATAATTAGCATTAGTTAGTAATAACTAACAACAAATAATAATAAATAGTAATAAATAGTAATAATTAGTAATAATATTAATAAATAGTAATAAATAGTAATAATAATTAATAATTAATAATAATTAGCAATAATTATTAATAATTAATAGTAATAAGTAATAATTAGTGGTAATTAGTAATAATTAGTGGTACTTAGTAATAATTATATGTAATTAGTAATAATTAGTAATAAATAGTAATAATTAGTAATACATAGTAATAAATTGTTATAATTAGTAATAAATTGTAATAAATAGAAATAAACAGTAATAATTAGTAATAAATAGTAATAATTAGAGTTAATTAGTAATAGTTTGAGGAAAATTAGTAATAATGACCAGTAATTATTAATCATTATTATTAATTACTAATAATTTGTAATAATTAGTAATAATTAGTAATAATTTTTAATAATTGGTAATAATTACCAATATTTAATCATAATTAGCGGTAATTAGTAATAATTAGTAGTAATTAGTAATAATTTACAATAATTAGTAATAATTAGCGGTAATTAAGAATAATTAGGGATAAATATTAATAAATAACTTTAAATAGTAACAAATATCAGTAAATAGTAATAAATAGAACTAAATAATAATAAATAGTAAAAAAATTATAAATAGAAATAAATATTAATAAATACGATTAATTAGTAATAATTAGAAATAATTAGCAGTGATAAGTAATAATTAGCAGTAATTAATGGTAATTAGTAATAAATAGTGGTAAATAGTAATAATTTGTTTTAAATAGTAATAATTAGTATCAAATATTAATAAATGTTGATAAATAGAAATAATTTGTAAAAAATAGTAATAATTAGCGGTAGTTAGTAATAAATAGTAATAAATAGTTTTAATTAGTTATAAATAGTACTAATTTGCTGTAATTAGTAATAATTAGCAGAAATTAGTAATATTTAAATATAATTAGTTGTAATTTGTAATAATTAGTAATAATTAGTGGTTACTTTAAATAATTTAAGGAAATTAATAATAATTAGCAGTAATTAGTAATAAGTTGTTGTATGTAGTAATAATTAGAAGTAATTAATGCAACCTAGCCAATTCTTATATTACCATTACATCATTTTAAAGATAAATAACATAATAGTATTACACATAGAGGATCCAAAGGATTTGTGTCTTGGGAAAACTAGGACAATACATAACAATTACAACATCAAGAGAAAAAAATTATTTAATTTCTTCATCTCTAGCTTCTAATTGGAACTTGACCCCACATTAGTACGTGTTGTCACCTGAGGATATACATCAAAATAAGTGAGCTAAAAGCCCAGTAAGAGGATATATAAGAACAATATAACAATGGGTGAGGATAACCATAACATAGGTAAAGGATCATGAACATGAGAGGAAGCATTAATAAGAGACTTGAAATGTGGCAATGCATAAAAATGAAACATCATGTCTTAGTGGTTAACTACCACACATACATGTGAACAAAGACAACATCTTGTTCACACATCATTTCACTTAACTCATGAGATTCATCACTTTACCCAATGTAATGGAGTGCTGTATAAATCAGAGCACATCCGTCAGATTGAAACATTCATATTGCGCTATATATTTCCGAGCACACCCGTCACATCATAATATTATCATTTATCATGCATGCCACAATGAACATATATCAAAAATAAACATAAAAACCCATGGAAGGGAATGAATTAATTTCATAAGAACATATTCATAATGATTGGGTTTCCAAAAGAAAGAGGGAATAACATACTTGTTACAAGAACTGTCAGCCTTGAAAGAGAAGTGGAAGGTGTGTTCTTAAAAGAAGAGTTTTTTAGAAAAAATTTTGTTTGACATAAAAACCAGTGAAAACATGTATATCCTAGAAAAGGAAATAAAATGATGAAAAAATAATTTTTAAGGAGTAAACTTATAAAAATATGAGTGACATAGGGAGAACAGGAAGGATGAAAGTTGGGTTCGAGAATTTCCCCTTACCTTATATCTGAACACTTCTTTCCTTTTAATGTACTGTATAACCACATTAGATTCATTAATTAACAATTACAGAACCTTTTTTACATGAATATGGTCCATTATAGTTTCATTAAGTTAATTTATGTGCCTCTGGATGAGTTATATAGTTTAAAAAACTTTGTTCGAGAATGTTTGTTTTTATGGTTTTTCATGAGCGGTTCACTTGTATTCATAAATTGATGTAAGGGTAGAACATGGTTAAAAATTATGAATTGATATTACATGTTATTAATGATATTCCAGGATTTTAAATGATATTATAATTTATTATATTATATACCATGTGGTTGAATCATTAGACAAGAATTAAATGATGATTGTTTGAGTTAATTTGGGCGGTTTTTGACCACAACAAATTTGTTTTGATTAATAATTTAGTAATATTGTACATAAGTTAGTTCTAGAACATAAAACAGGACATAATACATATAAAATATTCTTGTTCAGCATTAAAAATGGTTTCATTACCAGATATGAAAGTTGAAATGGGAAAATAAAACTTGTTATTTAGGAAGATGATAGATTAACACCTCACAAACAACGTTCTCTTTTATAAAATAAAAAGAAGAGGAGAAGGGGTTGGGTGATATAATATCCCATCAGTATCATAAAAGTACAGTATATCAATAATACTAGACTTAACAGACCATGTGGATGAAGATAGGTTTAGAGAAATTAACAAATGAACATGAAATTTAAAATAATTTTAAGGGAAAAGGGAGTGAGAGTAAATACCTCTTGAATCCTCCTCTTGAGATTCTCCTTATAGAAGCTAGGTTTAGTCTTTTTTATGAGACCAGAAGCTCTTGGACGTGGGTAACGGGCTAGGGAAGATGTGTGGGAAATTTTCAATCATTTCTTGAATCTTGAGAGGTGTGAGGAAATGAGGGTCTGGAGGGTGGTATTTATAGTGGTTGAGAGAGGTGTTTTCTCAATATAAAATTCATTAGTTTATTATTTCCCCAAAAGGCAAGGAATTGTGAGTCTTCCATGACCAAGAATAGTAATTTCATCATGTGAAACTAATGTAGTTCGGCTTACATCATCATAACATCATGCATGACTCTACAATTAGCTTATTTAGCTTATTTTGTAAATTATGGTTTTTTACTATTCATAAAAAATTCAAGTATTTCAAAAAAATCCAAAAAATTCATTTCAACCATTTTTTGATTTGTAGAATCCAAAAATGAAGTCCATTTTTCAAAAATAATTTTCTAAATATTATTATTTTCATATTTAATTAAATTCATAATTTATTATGAAAAACCAGTTTTAAAATATTCATTTACTTATTCTAAAATATAGGAATATCGTACATTAAAATTCGATATTATTTATATATTATCATAGATAAGTTTACTATTTATTAGGGTATATCACTATTCATAAGGTTATGTTACTATTCACCAAAAATTATGTTTTTCTTATTAGACTCCAAATAACTTACTAATTGCAACCGTGTTTTCTAGATTTTTGAAATTCCATACACAAAAGTGATGAACTTATATTTAAAGGTAACTTTGCACTTAGTAGTTCATTATGTTGTATTTTCATGTGAATTTATGAAATATTTATAAGAAGTAAATTTCTATTTAAAAACATCGGGTCATTACATTCTTCCCCCCTTATGAAATTCATCCCCCAAAAATTCAGTTTACATTAACAAGTGAGGGTAATTCTCCTTCATCGCCTCCGTCAGTTCCGAAGTAGCTTATTCAAACTTGTGGTTCTTACAAAAAACATTTATAGGGTAGGTTGTCTTGTTGCGTAGAACCTTATCTCTCCATTCTAGAATCTCTACTGGCTGCTCCTCATAAGAGAGATCATCTTTCAGCTTTACCACCTCTGAGTTCAGTACATGTGAGGGTTTTTGTATGTACATCCTCATGAGTGGTACGTGAAACACATCATGAACATGATCCATATTCAGTAGAAGTGAAAGCTGATAGGCCACGACTCTTATGTGGTCAAGGATCTCAAAGGGGCCAATATACCTTGGGCTAAGCTTCCCTTTATTTCCAAATCGCATGATTCTCTTCCACAATGATATTTGAAGAAATAATTTATCCCCAACGTCAAACTCCAAGTCCCTTTGACAGTTGTTATCATAGCTCATTTACCAACACTAAGCAGCTTTGATGTGTTTCTGGATGACTGGAACCTTCTCTGTCATCTCTTGCAAAATATGGGGTCCAAGTATCTTTCTTTCTCTAGCTTCATCCCAACAGGTTGGAGTTCTACATCTCTTTGCATACAGAGCTTCATATGGAGCCATATGAATACTCATGTGGAAGCTATTGTTGTATGAGTACTCAACCAATGGGAGATGCTGATCCCATCCACCTTTTAATTCTAGAGAGCATGCTCTTAGCATATCTTCAAGCATCTGAATAGTTATTTCAGATTGGCCATCAGTTTGGGGCTGATAGGATGTGATGAAATTTATTTCAGTACTAAAATCATGTTAAAGGCTCCTCCAAAAATTATATGTGAACCTTGGATCATGATCAGAGCCAATTGAGAGTGGAACACCATGCAGTGTCACCACTTCCTTCACATATATCCTTGAAAGTTATTCAAGTGAGAGGTCATCCTGAATATTGATAAAATTGAATGTCTTGGTGACTCGGTCAACCACAACCCATATCAAATTATTTCCCTTCAACTTCTTCGGGTGACCCATGACAATGTCTATAGTAACATTCTACAATTTTCACATGGGTATAGGCAATGTTTGAATCATCCCTTTAGACTTTTTTCGCTCTACGTTATCTTACTGACATACCAAGAACCGTGAGATATATTTTGTGATCTACTTTTTCATGTTATCCCATAATAAGTGTTATTAGAGATCATGATACATCTTGGTACTCCTAGGATGGATAGATAATGTTGAGTTATATGCATTTTCCAATAACTCTTTCTTTATCCTGGGTGATGAAGGCACACAAAGCCACGTTCCAAACCGAATCACACCATCACCATTGATATGGAACTCTTGCAGGTTCCCTTACTTAACTATGTGCACCCTCTTTTGTATCTCCACATAATCGCTTTGTGATTCCTTAATTTTCTCTTGGATGGATGTTTGCACAATAATTTGGGAAAGGTAGGATGTATCCTCTGCCCTTATGATTTCTAAATCCATCCTTTGCATATCCATGAAGATAAGGTCTTTCTCAATCTATAACATGGATAGAGTTGTAGGTTATTTTCTTCTTAGAGAATCAGCTACCTTGTTCTACTTTCTAGGATGATAGTGAAAAGAGAAATCATAATCCTTGATTAGCTCTAACCATCTCCTGTGATGCATGTTGAGCTATTTTTGGGTGAATATATACTTTAGGCTCTTATGGTCGGTGTATATGTCATACTTCTTGCCAAAAAAGTAGTTCTGCCAGATTTTAAAGGAATAAATCATGGGTGATAGCTCTAGATCATGCGTCGGGTAGCTCTGCTCATGGATCTTCAACTGCCATGAGGCATAGGCTATCCAATTGTCATTTTTCTTGAGTACTCAACCCAAGACTTTATTTGAAGCATCACTGTATATCATAAAACATTCTCTACATTTCGGTAGTGTGAGTACATGTGTAGTGATAAGCCTTCACTTTAGATCCTTGAATATTCCCTCACATTCTTCCATCCAGACATACATTACCCCTTTCTTTGTTAACATAGTTAGAGGGATTGTCAATCATGGGAAATTTCTCACAAAACGTCAGTATTACCCAGCTAATCCACGAAAACTACTGATTTCAGTGAAACTAGAGGGCCTAGGCAGTTCCTCAAGCACCTTTTTTTGAAGGGTCCACAGAAATTCCCTCATTTGTGATCGCATATACCATGAAAATGATTTACTTAATCTGAAAGTCACACTTACTGAATATGGCGTACAACTTATCCTTTCTCAATGTGTCCAATTAATGTCTTATATGGTCTTCAGGTTCCTCCTAGATCTTGGAGTTGTTGAAAATATAATCAATAAACACTACCACAAATTTTATGAGGTAATGTATAAAGACACTATTCATCAAATTCATGAAGATTTTAGGGGCATTAGTAAGTTTGAAGGGCTTCCCCAGAAACTCATAGTGCCCATACATTGTACGAAAGGCAGTCTTCTGAATATCTTCCTACTCCACCTTTAACTGATGATATACATAATGAATATCCAAATTTGAGAAGTATTTATCTCCTCTTAACTGATCGAACAAGTCATTAATCCTTGGAAGAGGATACTTCTTATTTATGGTGATCTTGATGTGTTCCTGATAATCAATACACATCCGCATTTTTCCATCCTTCTTTTTCACAAAGAGCACTGGCGCACCCCAAGGTGATGGACTGGGGTGTATAAACCCTTTGTCCAGATTCTCTTTCATCTACTTATTTAACTCTTCCAATTAAAAAGGATTTGTCCTGTAGGGACACTTTGAGATAGGAGTAGCTACGGGTATGAGTTATATTTTGAATTCTACCTCACGATCTGGGGGAATTCTGGGTAACTCTTCGGGAAATACATCATTGTATTCCCTCATGATGGGCATTTCCAAAAGGTTGGAACTTTTCTTTCACCTAACCATTTGGTAGAGGTATGCTTATTCATAGGGAATCTACATCAACAAAGTTGAAGGATTTTTCAAAGGATAGTCATGATCTTCCTTGAATTTTTAGAGGAGCATGGGATGGTTCATAATATGAAAAGATATTTCCTTTTCCTGAAAGTTGATATGTTCTCTATATAACGAGAGCCAATCCATTCCCAATATAGCGTAAAATTCCACCAAGGTATATATTACGAGAATTGCTGGAAGGATCTTCCCACATACGCCAATAGGAGAAGATTCAAACCCTTGGGTTTCAATGATTGCACCACTTGGTGTTTTTACTGATATCTCCACCTCAAGGTTTCGGGGCTTTTATTATATAGTTCATGAAAACATGCATGATATAAAAAAATGGGTAAAACTAGAATCAAATAAGACTTCTTCCATTCTTGAGTGAATAAGAAGTGTACCTTGTACAACTTCATTGTCTTGTTCCACTTCTAGAGAAGTGATGGCATAAGCCTTCTCTTGTTCCATTGGCTTTGGTGGTTGCTGATTCTGAATACCCTTAAGAACATTAGGTTTAGTGTACTGGCTTGCATAGTTCCCTTGCTCCCTACAATTGTAGCATTGAACCATGGGTGGTTCTATCCTTTCATCCACTATATTCTCCTTCCTTTTCATGTATTTTCAACACTCTGGAGCATGGTGTCCTTCTTTCCCAAACATGAAGCACTTCCTCGTCCCTTTGAGGCAGTTCCCATGGTGCAACATGCCACATTTTTGGCATGTGGCTCATTTCTTCCCACCTTTGTCATTAGATCCTCGATCTTGAAACTCCATCTTTCATTTCATATCACCATATCCATGTGACCATTATCCAAACTCTATCTCTACTTTGAGATAACACTGAAAAACATGTTCATAACTACCAATGTCTTGAATTTCAAGAGCCTTTCGAAGGTGTGGTTTTAATCCAATAAAGAATCTATCAATATTTCTATCATTGTTGATAAAAAATAATAAGTGTACCATGAAGGCCTAGTGAAATTTTCTTCATAGGTTATGATAGATTCCACTTATTTTTAAATGAGCTCTATGAATTCTCTCTCCATATTTGTGTGAAGAGTTCTTGGGAAATACTTGTTAAGAAACATTATCTTAATGTCTTCCCATTCATTCTCTTCAATTTTGTCCCTTGGCTTGGTGTTCTTAATCAAGGCCCACCATTGATCGACCTCTCCATCTAGATGAAAAAAGGCTAGAGTCACCTTCTCTGTCTCAGAACTATGATGAACAATTTTTTTTCCATGGAGTTGACCCACTTTTTTGTAACTAGTGGATCAGAAGATCCACTAAACATCGGTGGTCGTTGCCGCAGAAAACATTTGACACCCAGTTTCTCTATATTTGGTGAAGCAGTACATTCCACATTGTTATGGTTATTGTTCATAACCTGGTATTGTTGTGTAATAATATCCATGATGTTCTGAACTCCACCTACCAAATCATTGGGGATGTCATTCGCGCAATCATTTCCTTGGACCTCGCATGAGTTTTTTGGCCCGGTTTCTCCTGGTTCCCACCATATTCTAAACTAGAAAAGGTTACAACAAAACATATGTCAACAATCCATGAATAAATTACTTATTAATTTAAAAAATATCTACTACAAGTATAATATATGGGATCCCTATGTAATGATTCTTATGTGCATATTTGTACTTAGTCTCATTCTAGTGGTTTTCTATAGGGTTCCCTAATCCTAATTCCCAAATTAACTAATCCATTCTTATGATACCAACTATAGTGACATAGACATTTCTTAATTTAATATTACATCATTTTAATGATAAAAAACATAATAGTATTACACATACAGGATCCAAAGAATTTTAGCTCACCCCTTTTTATGTATATCCTCAGGTGACTACATGTACTCAGGATGGGTCAAGTTCCAATAAGAATCTTGAGAAGAAGGATATATCAGAACAATATAATAATGGGTGAGCATAACCATAGCATAGGCCAATGATCATGAACACGAGAGGGATCATTAATAAGAGACTTGAAATGTGGCAATACATAAAAATGAAACATAATGTCTCTATGGTTTACTACTACACATACTTATGAATAAAGCTTGTATATTTTTGACAAATCATTTTACTTAACTCATGAGATTCATCACTTTACCCAATGCATTGGAGTGCTGTATAATTTTGGGCACACCCGTCACATTGAAACATTCATGTTGCGTTATATATTTTCAGGCATACTTGTCACATCATAACATTATCATTTATCATGCATGAAAAAATGAAAATATATCAAAAATGAACATAACAAACCCCTGGAAATTAAATGGGTTTCATCTCATAAGAACACATTCATAAACATTGGGTTCCCAAAAGAAAGAGGAAATAACATACAAGTTACAAGAACCGTCAACCTTGAATGAGAAGTAAAAGGTGTGTTATTAGACAAAGAGTTTTTTTGGAAAACATTTTTTTGGAAATAAACACCATGAAAATAATATATATCCTAGAAAAGAAAAGAAAACGATTAAAAAATGATTTTTAATTAGTAACCATATCATAAAATGAGTGAAAGATGGATAACCCGAAGGATGAAAGTTGGGTTCGAGAATTTCCCCTTACCTTATATCTGAACGCTTCCTTTGATATAATGTCATGTATAACCACATTAGATTCATTAATTAACAATTCCAGAAACTTTGGAACATGAATATGGTTCATTATGGTTTCATTAAGTTATTTTATGGTCCTTTGGATGATTTATGGAGTGTAAAAACCATTGTTCAGGAATGTTTGTTTTTATGGTTTTTCTTGAGCGGTTCACTTGTATTTATAAATTAATGTTCTGGTAGAACATGGGTAAACATAAAAAACTGATATTACATGTTATTAATGATATTCTAGGAGTTTAAATGATCTTTTAATTTATTATATTATATTCCATGTGGATGAATCATTAGATAATAATTAAATGATGATAGTTTGAGTTAATTTGGGTGTTTTTTCGACCACAACAAACTTTTTTTGATTAATCATTTAATAATATGTACATAAGTTAGTTCCAGAACATTAAATAGGACATAATAAATATAACATATTCTGGTTCAACCATAAATTTTTTTTCATGACCCGATCTGATAGTAGAAGTGGAAAAAAATATGTCGTTCTTGAAGGTGACATATTAACACCTCACGAACAACGTTCTCTTTTATAAAATAAAAAGAAGAAGACAATGGGGTTGGATGATATAATATCCCCTTTGTATCATATAATTCCAGTATTTTTGTAATAATGGAGTTACCGTACCAAGTGGTTGAATATAGGCGAGGAGAGATTAAGAAATGAACATGAAATTGAATGAAATTTAAAGGGAAAAGGGAGAGAGAGGAAATACCTATTGAATCCTCTTCTTGAGATCCTTTTTAAGGAAGCTAGGCTTGGGCTTTTGATGAGAACATAAGTTATGGGATGTGCGGAAGGGGCTAGAGAAGATTCTTGGGCACTGTTTAGACAAGTTTTGAAGCATGAGAGGTGTTATAAAATGAGGGTGTGAAAGGTGGTATTTATAGTGGAGGGGAGAGGGGTTTTCACATTATTAAATTCATTAGTTTATTATTTCCCCACAAGACAAGGAATAGTGAGTCTTCCAAGACCAAGAATAGTAATTGTATCATGTGAACCTAAACCAATAGGGCTTACATCAGCATAACATCAAGCATGACTCTATAATTAGCTTATTTAGTTTATTTTGTAAATTATGGTTTTTCAGTATTCATAAAAAATTCTTGTATTTCAGAAAAAACCCAAAAATTCACCCCAACCATTTTTCAACTTGTAGAATCCAAAAATGAAGTCCATTTTTCAAAAATAAATTTTAAAAAATTATTATTTTAATATTTAATTAAAATCATAATTTGTTATCAGAAACCAGTTCTAAAACATTCATTTACTTATTCTAAAATAGAGGTATATCATATTTTCAACTTGAATACTATTTATATATTATCATAGGCAAGGTTTCTATTCATTAGGGTATATCACTATTCATAAGGGTATGTTACAATTCATAAGGGTAAGTTACTATTCACCAAAAACAATGTTTTTCCTATTGGACTCCAAATAACTAAATAATTTCAATCGTGTGCACCGGATTTTCAAAAATCCAAACACAAAAGTGAAAAACTTATGTTTAATGGTCACTTAGCACATAGTAGTTCATCATGTTGTGTTTTCATGTGATTTTATGACATATTTATAAGAAGGGAATTTCCATTGAAAAACATTGGGTCGTTACAGTAATTAGTAATAATTAGCGACAATTAGTCATAATTAGTGGTAATAAGTAATTATTAGCGGTAAATAGTAATAATTAGTAGTAAATAGTAATAATTAATTATAAATAGTAATAATTAATTGTAAATAGTAATAAATAGCAGTAAATAGTAATAAATAACAGTAAATATTAATAAATAGTAATAAATAGTAACATTTGTAACAATTAGTAGTAATTAGTAACAATGAGTGGTAATTAGTAATAATTAGTAATAAATAGCGGTAATTAGTAATAATTAGTCATAAATAGTAATAAATAGTAATAATTGGTAATAAAAAGTTGTAATTAGTAATATATAGTGATAATTAGTTGTTTATAGTAATAAATTATAATAAATATTAGTAAATAGAAATAAATAGAAATAATTTGTAATAATTTGGAATAAGTAGCTATAATTATTATTAAATCATGGTAATTAGTAATAATTTCTAATAAATATCGGTAATTAGTAATAAATTGTAATTATTAGTAATAAATTGTGATAATTAGTAATAAATAGTCATAAATTGTAGTAATATGTAATAAGTTGTAAAAATTCTTCATAATTAGTAATAATAAGTATTAATTAGAATTAATTATTAATAACTACTAATTATTAATAATAACTAGCTATTATTAGCTATAATTAGCAGTGATTAGCGGTAATTAGTGGTGATTAACAGTTATTAACAGTGTTTTGCGGTGATTAGCTATAATTAAGAATAATTAGTAGTAAATAGAAATAATTAACAAAAATTAATAATAATTAACAATAATTGCAAATATTTAGCAATATTTAGAAATATTTAGGAGTAATCACTCATAATTAAGAATTCATAGGAATAAATTTTTTTGGATCTTATTTTTCTTATATCAAATTATTCAAATATAAGATAATTATTTAATATTTTTTTGTAAAATACGGAACAAGGAAGTTGAAAATATTCTTTATTAGATGATCATGCAGGGAGAAATCAACATAAGAATCCAAACGGTTCTAATATAAATCCAGCATATATTAAGGTTGTTGAATATTTATTATCTTTTGCATCATCAAATCCAAAAAATTTTCCAAAATGGAGAAATAAGTTTTAATTTAAAAAAAAATTAAGCTTAGGACGTTTGATACATTTGACAAAATAGTGGGTCATCTATTTCATTTTGGTTTTCAAATAGATTATGTTTTTTAGTATCAATATATTGCACGTAGTTCCATAGAGGATAATAATAATTTGGTTCCATATCCATCAAGGTTTCTAAATTTAGTAAATGATGGGGTAGGTTTGTCTTTTCAACAAACTAAAACCCATGATGATATTGATTTAAATCCTGAGTTGGAACCATCTCAATTTTTTGAGTTGTTGAGGTCCGCTAAGGATTCCTTATATCCTGTTTGAAATATATGAAAATTTGAAGAAGTTAAGAAATTTATGGCTATTAAATCATATAATGGAATGTCAAATAGCTATTTTGATATGATATTCTCTTTGGTTAAAACACTTTTACCTGAATGAAATGAGTTGCCTAAAAATTTCTATGAGCATAATAGGTTGGTTCGTAATCTAGGTCTTAGTTTTCAGAATATTCATGCATGTTCAAATGATTTCATTTTATATTATTGTGAAAATGAGTCATTGGATAGTTTTCATACATGTGGGAAATCAAGATATAAAGTGGATCAAATAGGGAAGTCTGGATTAATTTTTTGAAATTTTTGAGGTATTTCCTACTTACATCCACATTGTATCGTTTATTTTTATATCAAAACACAATGTTATTGATGTCATCGAATAAAACCAATTTTTAAATAGGTAAACTCTTAAATAACCCCTATAATAGTGATTCATGGATACATTTTGACCATGTACATCATTCTTTTTCTTTATAATTCCAAAATAGTGATTGGGTCTTTATACTAACGATTTATGTCCATTTGATTCATACAGTAGTCAATATTCTTGTTATGTTGTCTTTATAACTTCATACAATTTATTTCCTTGTATTTTGATAAAGGAGACATATATATTTTTGACCATATTAATTCAAAGACATCCAAAAAATAATATTTATATTTATTTGAATCCATTGATTGAGGAGTAAATTTTATTATGGAGTAATGGTTTCAGTACATATGATGTTTTTTTGAAACAAAATTTCCTACTAAAAGTTACAATGATGTGGACAATTATTGACTTTCCATCATATGACATGTTATCTGGGTGGAGTAAACATGGTCCAAAATCGTGAAATTATTGTATAAGAGGAAAAACAACATTTATGATCATCAATGTAGTAAAACCTTGTTTTGTTTGTCTTTTATCATAGATTGATTACAACCGGTCATCCTATTTTGAGGAACATATATCATATTATAAAAGGCACAATTAAAATAGATGGACCTCAAACAATGATATCTGGTACAAAGTTAAAATCGTTTTTCTCTTCATTATCTCCCATTATATTTGGACCAACTATAATGTAATAGAAAATTGACGGCTTTTGGAAAGAACGTAATAGGATAAAATAGAGAATTTGTTGGGATCTACAATATTGGTCTAATTTGATTGTCTGTCACAAGTTTTATGCCATGAATATTGAGAAGAAATGTTTTGATAATATATTTTATACAGTTTTGGACACACTAGGTAAGACCAAAGATAATGCAAAGGCATAATTAGATCATTTGCAAATCTTAAAGTGACCAGAACTTGAACTGTTTGAAAATTTCATATCGCAGATGTTAATGAATCCAAAAGCAGATTATATACATTACAAATAAAAAAGATTACTATTTTTTAGTGGAATGAATATTGGAGACTTCTAGTTGACTATGTTTCCAATTTGGGAAGATATTTCAGAAATATTCATATTTCCAGATTAAAAATTCATGGTTGTCATGTTAAAATGGGAAGTAATCTGCCAATTGGATTGCGAGGTTTGTTGATTTTTTATGGGACATTTGTGCAGAAACAATAGGCAACGATGCACTAAGTAGTCTTAAAGAATATATTGTTGAAATTTTATATAAACTGGAAAAAATCTTCCCACCAGATTTAATTGACTCAATAAAGTATTTGATGTTACATTTTCAATATAAAGAAAAATGTGGAGGTCTGCTACAGTTCTAATGGATGTACCCATTTGAGAGGTGCATGCATAAATTGATGAAAAAAGTACGTAAAAAATCATCAATTAAAGGATTTATTATTTAATCTTATATGCATGAGGAAATTTCTTCTTTATGCTCTCATCATTTTAAATCTGAATATCCGTAAAAACACAACCGCATGGGTCGTAATGAGGGAAATTTTGAGGATGAAATGAGTAATCAATTATTAGATTTTAATCATCCATAACTTGGCTTTGGTGGAGTTCATTAATGATGGATTTTATATGATGATCATCATATATCCCAAACATATGTTATTCTATACTATGAATAAATAAAACAATATTTAATTTGAGTGATCCTATAACTTATTCTATAATAATTTTCACTTTAAATTAATATTATTATTTTTAGTTCATATGATAATCATATCAAGAAACATCATCCACAAGTTATACCAACTGCTTTCGAAGAATGTCGGAAAAATAATTTTTCATATTGGTTTCAAAAAACGGTAACAAAATTTTGTTATGGTTTAACATATAAAATAGATTTGTTACATGTTCTATTGATAATTGTTTTAAAAATTCCCAAGTATGTCAACATACAGATAAAATTGATAATTGATTTTGTGTATTGAGTAACCCACAATCCAAAATGGTTAAATCTTATAATGTTTATGTGGTGAATGGTTTTAAATTTCATACATGTGCATATAGAGAATAAAAAAACAATGAATATTGGTATTTTATTTAATGTATCATATTATAGATAAATTGAAGTGGTCTTTTTCATCATTCTAGAAGAAATTATGGAACTATGCTATCCGGAACAAAAATATATAAAGATGTTTAAATTATAGTGGTTGGATGCTGAGTGAGGATTTCATGTTCATATGATCCAGGGAATTGTTGATATTAAATATAAAAGACTTCTTATAGTAAATGAACCATTTTTATTGTCTCATGAGGCACCTCAAATTTTTTATTAAAATTTTTGTGCCACTAAAATAAATTTGGGTGATTGGTGGAGCATAATAAAAATGAAATCTCCGGAAAATTATTATATTCAATGTGAATGTGGTTCTGATAAAGTGAAAGGAATTTATTTTTTTCAAGAGACTACTCCAAATCCATCTTTTACATGAAGATACATGAATATCGATGATAACGCCCCAAAATTAAGGGTCAATGGGGATGATAATGTTATTGATGTAACAAATGAATTTGAAATGGAAAGAGATGAGGAAACTAAAACTCCTATAGATTTTGATGATATTTAGGAGGAATATGATGATATTGACAACATCGTACACGAAGATAAGGTTGGAGAAGAATACTGACACAATTAAATGCTAGTTATAATCATATATAATTCATATCTATATATAATAGTTATTTTAAACTATTTTCTAATAATAGTCATTTTGTGTTTCAAATGGACTCAAATATGTTTCATGTGTTGGAGGGTGTTGATCTACCTGATGATGAACAGGATGTCGGGTCATCTAACACTCATACTATTGGTGGTGTAGTGTGGACATAGAGAAGTCGTGGTCTTGTGAGAATGATGAATCCTAACCATATCCCCGAGCGACGTCCACATTTTGGCATCGATCCACACATTGTAGAGGTATGTTTACTTGTGTATTTTAGTTAGTATTCATTAATTAACAGGAATTTATTTATATAATAATTCTTTGATTATGTGTTCATTTTTTCACATCTTTTTCATATAGCTATTTGATAGCGGAGTGCTATACTGTGAAATTATTTTTCTAGCACATTGGTTACATGGGATCAGATTCCCATAGATATTTAGTACCACTTCTACGATCATTGGATGGTACAGAAATAAATATTATTAATTTTGAAATTTAATTAATTAATAACATGATAATATTAATTGTTTATAGGTTTTATTGTAATCCATCAATGAGAGTATGTGTGACTCTATCTAGAAGGCATGGGGGATGTATGAATGAGCGTTGTCATCAGTTTTTGCATAATTTGAGGAAGACAATGATGAGGAAAGAAGGAGTCACATAGTTTGATTAGTCTTATAGCACCCATTGACCAAATTGCATTTCATCTCAGGTTTGGGATGGATTATCCACACACAGGATGGGTGGTAATTTTCAGAGGAGATCATCAGTACGTCAACAATGGTGGGGGAGACAAGAGGTGACACATTAAGCTTGTAGTCGATCATTCAACACGCATATGGAACATATTGTAGATACATTTTTTAATTAAATTATAATACATTAAATGTAAACTGTTTAATTTATATTCGAATATGCAGTCAAACAAACCATAATTATAGAGTTTGATGTTTATAATAGGATGAACAAAAATCATGTCACTATAGAGATTAGAGGTGATCGCCAGCATCAGATTATGGTCTGTATATTTTTTTTGTTTGTTTTAAAAGTAACTTCAAATAATATTTTAACTATTTAAATTTTAAATTTCAATTGAAGGAGTCATATGAGGTTGAGATGTCTCATACAAAAACTGAGAATCAGTACAAGACTGATGATCAGACCATTGCAGTAAGATTTTATTAGGCCACATGGATGTAGGCGACCCAATATGTCTTTGAGAAATGCCGAATTATTGGTATTAGCTCTCGATTGATGCCTAATAATTATTATTGTACAATTGTGATGTCATTGTGAATCTCGAGAGGAGCTCATGGAGAGTCATCGTCATCTACTACTTAGTATCAGGAGTTGTCGCGATCTCATGGAGAGCTTATAGAGTATGCACAGGGAGCTGGAAGAGCTCTATTGACAACAACATGAGTAGATGTGTCGATGGGAGTAGCAGTTGAATATGTAGATGATGGAGTAAATGTGACATCTCAATCATGGTTTAGGGATGGAGTTCCCTCCACCATCACCACCATCTCCTCAAGAAGACCCTCCCCTCAGTGATGTATTTATTTTTTAGGATAAATCATTTGAATGTAATTTTTTCGTAATATTATATATTTACATTTCTATATATTATGTTTTTATATTGTTTCGAATATTGAATTTTTTATTATATTATTATTTATTGAATTATTTGTTACTTTATTACATTATTATTTATTTAATTTTATCATTAATTTTATTATTTTATTATTTATTTATTATTTTATCAAAAATTAGTATTTTTTATTATTTTATTATTATTATAATTATTATAATTATTAGTATAGTTTTTATATTTTTTTCGATTATTGAGGTTTTTATTATTTTATTATTTTTTATTATTTGGTTATTATTATTATTATTATTATATCTTTTATTATTATTATATTACTATTATTTATATTATTATTATTATTATTAGTTTTAATATTAATTTATTAGTATTATATTATTATTATGAGTATATTTTTTTGCGATGAGTTGATCGCAAATAGTATTTACAGGGGGTCTGTCCAAACATGTTTTTTTACTCGGAAAAACTATTTGCAAAGCCATTTTCTATAACGGGGTATTTTTTATGGGACCCCATTGCAAATGACCTTTTACAATGGGGTCCCATCAAAAATATGTCGTCACAAATAACTCAATTTTCAGTAGTGTACTAACAAGGACTTCACCCCTTTAATAAAAATACCTCAATAGGTGATATTTCCAATGTATGTACATTTTCCATTGATGCAACCTTGGATCACAGGAGAGATCCACCAATACTGTATTATCACAATAAAATGTGAAAAGATCTCAACTATCAGGCCCCACATCAAACTCTTGAATGAATTTGTGAATCCAAACTAATCCTTTGGTTGCATAAGAAGAAATTATATGCTTAGACCCCACTATAGAATCAATGATAAAATATATAGTTTTACTTGATTGTGAGGTAATTTATTTATGGGATTTATATCCTTAGATGTTATGAAAAATGGTGTGTTAATTCATGCATCATATTTTTCACAATGGATTGTTATGACATCTATATGTTTCCTATGATGGATAACTACCTGGGATTCACTTATGCTTGTGTTTATTTACTATATCTGGTTTATGTTTGTTGGTAATTTAAATCTACCTTAGGTTTTCGATAACTGTTTTTAGTCTTTTTCTATTGGATATAACACAAGTGTGATGATGCACTTTCTTTTCCTCTCCTATAGTGGTTTGTGTACTTGGACTGATCATGACCCCTCTAAGGTGGTTACCCTACATTCACACCTTCAAATGGCGGGTGACCTCTACCACCTTAATTGATGATGTTGACACCTTGATTGGAAAATTCTGATGGGATGTTGGTTCCTCCTTCTATGAGCAATCATTAGCTAGTTTGGGTCTGTCTTGTAGATTTGAGATATGTTTTTGAATCTCATTCCAATCTCCATCTTGAAATGGAAACTGATTAATGAAGCTAATTTCTATCACAAGAGGGATGATAACAATGGTTGGAGTTGAAGGTGATGCTGGACATATATGGGAACCTGTGTACATTGGCTGTGTTGGAAATCTGTAATAGTTTTCTTCATTCAATGTAAAGGGCATCTCATGTATGAGCCCTATTAGGATTGGAACCCAAGGAATCCTGTTCCCATCATAGGTAAACTTGAGACTTGGGTGTAAGGAATCCGGGGATCATTTCCTTGGGCATCTCATGTTCATCATATAAGGTAAATATTATGATGCTATATTGTTTGGGTCTTTCAAGGACATAATCAATAGTTTATGGCCATATAGGGACTTAATCAAAAGTTTAAAGTCTCATGGGGACATTATCATATATTTAAAGTTGTATGGGGACATTTCCCACATACGCTCGTTGCATAATGGGATAGATGTGGATTATCACCAAATGGATACACCAATGTCTAGTGGGAACCTAAAAATTGGAAGGATAGAGGTTGAGCGTACCCTATACGGAGAATGATCACACTTTTGGGTTTTCACCTCCTAGTGGGAACATTGGTAGTTTTGTGATGGTGTCTAGATGTTTGGATTTAACCTCAAGGAGGTGTCCCACAAGCCCTGTTAGAAGATAAGTGTAAAAACCCATATTGTTAAAATTTTGAGTTTAAGGTTGTATTATAGGACTGGTCCATGTAGTTTAACATCATGTGATAAGGACGTTTCAGTTGTGAAAAATTTGATAATAGGGGATAGTGTGGAGCTTATGCGTAGGAGCTTCGTAGAAGATGTGGGATCATCAAAGGCTTATCACATTATGAATTCGATGTTTATTACAAAGGGTTTGAATATAGTTTAACATAATTATATGTAGATGTAGTCATGAAATTCAACATTGTGTGACTATGACATGGATACTATATAGTTTAGAGTCTTACATCTTGGAAGTTGTTGGGAATTATGCACGGGGAAGTCCGGTTGCTAATGAGGATCAATAGTGTCATGAGTGGGGATTAAGTGTTGAAGAATATTGGGTACTACTAAGAAAACATAATGGTCTGACTTGGGGATATGCATGAAATCATCATCAGTGCTACTGAGGAGTAGAAATGGTATGATTCAAGATTACACAAGGAAGGTACCTGGGTGTTGGGGGTATCATCTAATGCTTATCACATGAGGAATCTAATGATCATCACATTAAGCATTATATAATTATGACATAGGTTATCATATGTTAAATTCATAGGTTAATTCAATGATTTGACTTCATCTACAAGGATGTTGTGTGTAGGGATTACACATTGACCTGCCCACTCTTTCTGCCTCGTATTTGGTCACAATGACATCTCGACCCGCTATTAGATTGAGAAATATGATTAGGGAATACAATTGATGAGGATTCCCATGGGAATTTCTTGGTATTATTGGGGAAATATCTAGGGATTTCGTTCTTGTGATGCCCACTGTTTCCTCATTATCTTAGGTTTCAAGGGAATCTTGACCTACTGATGGGTTGTGAAATATGATTGGGGGTTACACCTATAGAGGAGGCCCATGGGGATTTTTTAAGGGTCATCTCATGATCATCTCATGATGAATCTTATACATGAAACATAATAAATCTCATTCTTATCACAAGAGGCATCCTATTCTCATCAGATAAGGTATACTTCACTTTTAAATCATTCAATGATGACTAGTAGGCATGACACTACACAAAATGTTAGATTTAATGGTAGTTATTTGGGGGTGGTTTTTCAAACATCCACTAAATAAAATTTAAATATTTAAGAAGTTGATTTTTAAAAACCACAACTAAATATTTACTAAAATTAAAAAAACATGCTCTCTTCCCTCCCAAGAGCCCTCTACCCCTACCCCACCCTGACCGCTTCTCCTCATTATCGTCGCTCTCTCCCTCAACACTAGCACCACTCTCTCCATCGCCATCAACCTCACAGTCTCCCTCACTCTCGTTTCCACCCCTTTAGCCCTCTACCCTACCATCACACTACTTTTTCATCCCATTTCTCCCTATTAGCACACAAGTCACCCCTCTCCACCACTTTAAATATCTGGATCACCCATTTATCTGAAATAATACCTCTCACCCTGCCATCACACCAATTATTTTCCATACTGTCCCCATTCCCTCCATGAGGATACCACACCATCAACATTATGAGGTAATTATATTTTACATGTGAAATCTCATGTTAATTAAAATTATTGATATTATTTTTTGAACAATGCATCTTGACAAATTGGTTTTTGTATTTTAAAGTGTTATACGAAATTATTCTAAATTAATTAACCATATATTATAAGTTTTATAAGTAGTTTAAATTCACTGTGAGTGTTATGTTTATACTTAGCATTACATATTATATCAATTTAAACACATCATATTGTTTTTTCATAGAGAAAATTGAGTAATTTGTCTTTGTATCTTGAGGAGTGTTGTGAAAAATATAGAATTAACTCATCATTTGTGAAAAGTTATATAATCGCTTTTCAATTAGTGTTTTATTGTTATGTTTACACAAATATACACTTATTAACATAATTAAAAATTCATTATTGTGTTATATATTCATATAAAAATGTAACAATTAGGAATGAATTTTATTTTATTATGTTTTTTCCAAAGAAATACTAGATGATAGTTTGTAATGATCCATCTTGGGTTGATAAAAATCATCACATGAGTGGGGCCTCAATATGGCGAGAATCAATAGAATACCAAAAAAAACTCATACAAAACTAAAGAATATCCCATGTATATAGTGGAAGAAACAAACATAATCTTGAGACATACCAAACCAAGATAAATAGCTAATCCTAAAATTAAAACAAGGCATGAAAAGGCAAAACTCCATGTAACTATCCCTCACCACAAAATTTTCCCTATATGGAGATAAAAAAACTAAAGATAAATCAACTTAGTAAATGACACCCTTCCCTTTATCAGTGTCCTAAAAAACCACATCTATAAATGACCAAAGGCCAATATTGGGTTTCTCCACAAAGGCCAGTAGTATTTCACAAAAGAATCAACACAAAGTCTAATAACATGACAATGTTATCTATAAATTCATGTAGAATCTAGTTTATGACAAATTATTGTAATATATATCCATTTTTTAAAACAACCCTTGGTTTTATAATTGAATTTTCATATTATCAAAATTGTGGAACATGACAAGTATGTAAGAAAAACATATGATCATAAGTAAAACCACACATCGTCACACATTAAGATAATCACGTCAAAAAATAACCTTGAAATATCATTATCTGATAAAAAACAAGAATTTAAAGAACATAATTTTTGCAATATCTTATGGGAATATGTATTATACATAAAAGAAGAATAAACCAATCATATGTTATATAAAACAAATATTGAACCCCATAACAGTCTATAAATACCACAAAACATATAGTGTAATTATTCAAACCAATGTGACATGGTTTTTCCTAATACACCCAAGGTTACTAATTTTATATGATTTTTCAAAACCATTTGAAAACATTGTTCACATTTTATAAATCAATTTTCAATAAAAATCACTGCTTCCATTCTTGAAAAACCATTTTTAAATCAAAATCATTTTTAAAATAAAAAACATTTGAAAACATGAATTTCATATGGAAAAGCCAACTTGGGATCAAATCAAACCTTTAAACAATCTAAACTGAAGAATTGAACATGAACACAATGTTATTCAGGAATTAGAACCTTTTTATAGAGACACTTACTTCAATGGTGAATTGGGAATGCCAAGGATTGATCTTCCAAAGCTCAAGTTAAAATCCTATCATGAAGGGTTTCAAATGAAATCAACGAGATCTCTAGGGCTCCTAAAGTTCAAAAGATAATAATGGAATTAGTGGATGTTTGTAGGGTGTTTGGCTATTTATATATTGAATTTAAAATAGAAAACCATGATTCAACCTCTTAGATGGAACCACAACCCCTAAATTATAGAATAAGATTCCCCCACTATGGCACAAGACATGCAATCTATGTGAGAAAATACAACTCAATACTTGGGACCATGGAACAACCATTCGTTTTAAATTGTGTTCGAGATCCATGACCCTTCACATGTAGCATATCTTTTGTACATGGGGAGATTCCACACTGTAGCTACATAAAAAAACACAGCAATAGTTTCCAAATTGATATAAAAGACCAAAAAAATACCTCGAAGCCCTTTTCCACAACCTCCAAATCTACACCACAAGGTTCACTAGAATAGAGGGGTTATGCTACAACACCTACACCACAACACAGTTGTGCCCAAAATCGAAGTAGCCCTAATATTTCACCCTCCTATGGCCTATGTTGTAACTCTTTGGTCCATGCTTCAACATGTATCACCATGCATAGTCTATACCCTCCACATCAGAATCCTTGTTGAAATACAAAGAAAATCTAAAAACTCAAGATCACCTCCAAAATATCCAAGACTCATACCAACAATGTGTAAACATTAAAAGAGAGTGTACCCAAACATGAAAGGTTTCATAATTCTTCCCATTATTAAATCATTCTATCCTCAAAATGTGTTCAAGTCACCAGAGTCATGAAAATAGAAGGACAATGGTGCCTCAAAAATGATTCTCACTCCCATGTCTCATGGATATCACTTACGTAATACCACAGTACCCAGACCAATGAAATCATTTTTCCACATAGTAACTTCTCCTGATGATCCATAATCTAAACTAGTTCCTCAACCATAGTGGTTTGAGGATCAAAATTAACCTCATCCCATTCAATGAAACGGGAAGAGTCCGGCTGATACCTCCTCAATTGGAAAACATGATATATTTTTTAATTGTTGTCAGTTGGGACATAAAGTACAACTAATAGGCCACCTTGAAAATCCATTAAATTATCTCAATGTGTCCAAAAAACCTCAATATAAACTTAACCTACTTAGAAAACAAATGACATCCCAAGAAAGGTGAAAATATGAGAAAAATATGACAAAAAAACTCAATCTCTAGAAGCTATCGACGATGGTCCACAAAGGATTTCTCACTACTCCATGCCATTCAAATTTCTTCCGGATTAGCTGCACCTTTTCTACCATCTCCTAAACAATTCTTGGTCTAACTATGTATAATTCTCCCAAATCTATCCAGTATAAGGGAGATATACACGACCACACATAAAATTCTTCAAATGGTTCTATCTTAATCAAATCATGATAACTGTTGTTATTGTAAAATTCGACCAGAGAAATATGCTTTTCCCTAGAACCAAAAATGTTACACACACATGCTTGGAGAATATCCCCAAGAATCTGTATATCTCTCCTCATCTTCCCAGCTGTCTATGGATGACATGTCATGCCCAACTTTAGTTGGGAACCCATATACTATTGGAAACCTCTCCAAAATATGGATGTCAGCCTATGTTCCATATAGGATAAAATTGGATAGGTAAACCCATGAATTTTCACAACCTCCTAGGCATACAAATCTTTGAGCTGTTCCACCTTTGTCTTCTCCTTAATAGGGTGTAAATGAGTTGTTTTCATAAGCTGATAAATGATCACAAATATTGCATCCTTCCCACTATGGGTCCAAGGAAAACTAATGAAAAATTTCCATGGAAATATCATCCCACTTCAATATTAGAATGGAAAAAAGTTGCAACAATCAATCAGGTCTCCTATGCTCCACCTTAATCTGTTGACAAGTTAGACACTGTGACATGAAAGCTACAGTCAACCACCACATTCCTAACCACCAATATACATATTTCAAATCATCAAAAATCTTGGTAGTCCCAGGGTGTTTGGAACAACAAGACCTCTACCCTTCATCTATTAACTCTTTCCCAAGATAAATAGGAACAATCAATATTCTATAGAAACAAAAAAGAACCAATGAGTGATAGAGACCACTCACCTAAGGTCTCCCCACCATTATGTATTTTACTAAAGCACTGTAAATCGGTGTTTTTCACATTCTTAGGTTGTACTCACTCATAAAATGGAAATTCGACCTTCAATGAAGCTGATAATACCTTCCCACCAGTGTCTTCCATTCACATTCTCATCTTAGTGAAAAAACTCACACAACTATAGATTACACTTTTAAAATCTCTAAAACATGCATTATCAATGAAAAAAAAGCATTGGTAATCTGAGAAATGTTAAATGGGGACCTTTATCCATGTTAGAAAAAATACTAGTAAAGTGTGACTTTATTAGTGTTATTAACACTTATAAAGGAACACTTTATCAATAGTGATAAAATTTGAAAAAAATTATTTTTTTCATGGAATCCCCCTTTCTTTGTGATTTCATGATCCTTTTATAGCAATATCCATTCCATCGACATCCCTTCACCCACTCTCACACCCCCCTTTAAGGGCACTCACAAACCCCCTTTCTCAGCTCTAGTAATATTCTCACTAAACCGTGCATGCCTGGATTTGAACATGTGACATATCCAATACGATGGAAACCCCTTTACCACTTCCCTACCATGTTTCATTCTATATTTTATGAGATTTATATTAATTTTTATATATTTTCATACATATTTTGTTATTCATATATATATATATATTAAATAAATTTATAATATATATGTTTGTTCGTGTGTGCGCTCGCACGCTCGTGTGTGTGTGATATATATATATATATATATTTAAATTTATTTAAATATTTTATATATTGTATAATAATAATCATTTACATATATTATAATATAAATCTAAATTCATATCTATTTATTATTATTCACACACACATATATAAACATTTTATATTCATTTTATAAATATATTTATATTCATATATTACTATAATGTAAATAATGGTTACATATTTCGTTAAATAAAATGGATAATAATTAATTCCATATGATTTATATAATTATTTTAAAATAAAATATTATAATATATCTTTATGTTTTATATTTAGATATAATTTTTATAAATTACATATATATTTATGTGTCTATATATTTACATATATATTTATACATATTTAGAAATATTTTTATATTTAGTTATAAATATTTTATAATGTATTTATAAATAATTACTATAAATAAATTTATATAATATATTTAATGATAATGATATATTTATAAAAATAAATTTATATATGTTGTATATACATAATTCATACAGACATATTGTCACACCCTGAGATTTTAGAAGAATAAAATTATGTTCGATAGCATAAATGACATGAAACATTGAGCTTTGATAAGAATTTAAGACCCCGATACTTTATGATATATTTATTTTTAAGTAAATTTAATCTCTTTGATATCATTCATCACACACAAAAATGATATTTTTATGGTCTATAGTGTATTCAAGACATAACAATGAGCATAAATGACCCACGATATATATAATCGTTATAGCCTAGCTGTTAAATTAGAGGGTATGAATAATATTAACTACTATAAGATATATATAAATATATATATATATATATATGAGTGTATTACTCAATATAAGTTATTGATAAATTTTTATTAAATAATCAATCAATTTTTTGAAAAGTAACTTTAGTCTTTAAAACCAGTTTTCTTCAAAAAGTAAATTTTTTTCTTTTAATGAAGAAATATTATAATAAATTCTTAATACATTTAGAAAATTTATATGATAAAATGAACTTAATTTTTAAAATAATAATATCTAATTTTTTTGGTGAAATTGTTGGGATTTATCAAAAAATATGGATTTTTAGTGAATAGTGAAAATACCATTTTTTGTAAAAATGTCATTAATTTTTTATAAATTAAGTAATTTAAAAGTCTCATTATGTTTTTGAATAATATTTAAGGAAACATAAGTATTATTTTGTTATATTTAATCCAATTAATTCATTTGAATCAACTTTATATTGGATTTTTTATAAGGTTGTCTTTGGGTAAAAAACCAAGATTGTTCTAAAAATCCTTTAAAAGTACATAATGTTTCTGTATCATTAATCAATTAAAATAACCGCTAATCACAAATTATTTAAATTAAATTTATATATTATATATCAATAAATATTAACTGAGATTCATAAAATGATTATAATTAGACATATCGTTCAAATGAAATCATATGTGCTTCAAAAAATACACTTTTCGAAGACCCACTGTAGAGACCCGAAGCTTATCGTACATGAACATTTCATTAATTTTGCAGAAGACTTAGTACATAACAAAAAACACACACACAAGGATCGTAATAGTTTAGTGTCATTGGAAACTCGGAACGTAATCTTCTAATCGTGGTGAAAGATCTCCAATATATCCCATAAAGATCTTCCGTTTTTTTACCTAAAACCTTTCTTTATATCCTGGGGAAAAGAAAACATAAAAGGGTGAGCTCAAATGCTCAGTAAGGGTAAACAAAAGAAATATCAATCACATCATATACATAAGAACATAGCTTTTTGAAATCTTAACATGCAAAAAAGAGAGCTCATAATTTCATAACATGGGATAAATCATAGAAGTGAAATGTAATCCCAATAATCATAACATAAAACATGAAACATTGTGGCATACACACATAATCACAGAGAATCATTTCTTGTTAGTCAAGACTCATTGCCAAGACTATCTTAGTGGACAAAGTCCCTTTCTGAATCGAGTCACCCTTGTTTCAGTCCTGTTTCACTGAACCGGTATAACCTACCATTCCAGCCATGTCTATCTCATGAGATATAAAATCTTTACCCAATGCATTGGAGGGAGATATAGGTCCCACCCTTCTCATAATGATACCATTCTTATGTGTGCCACAAAATCATAAATCATACATCATTGCATAACCCATGTAATACAAATGGGAATTTTAAACATCATGACATCATAAAACAATTCATACAAGATAAAGGAATTCATAAAAATAATTCAATCACAACATGATCAAATCAATGTAATAATAGGGATAAAAACAGAACCCTTTATTATCTTAGATGGAAAATAATTTTGATAAAACACTTGAACTTCATTCTTGAGGAAAATATCCTTTCTACTTCAAAAACACTTTTCCTTTCTTAACATGTCATACCATTTTAGACTAAAAGAAGTTGATTAAACATAAACTTGAAAACTTGTAAAGGATGATTCTTGGAAATAATGTTTTAAAAATCCATTCATGCTGTATAAGTTAAAAAACATTCTTCTCATACTTTTGTCAGAAAAGTCAAAAAGTATCTCGTACGAAAAAAACGACAAAAGATTCCTTTCATATTCTTTACTAAAAACTCACCGAAGGGTAAATTTGGATTTAAAAAATTTTGGGTGGATGTAAATAACATTGCATATTGATGAAACATGGATGTGGATGATAAAATACACCCTAGTAAATTTCAAAGTATAAACAATCTTGGATAAAAATGAGATTGTGATATTTCCCTTACCTTAGGTCCGACTTGCTTTGTACGTGTCCGAACCTCCTGTATAATGATTTAAATAATGTTATTGACTTATTCCAGAATCATATTCATTGTTATTATATAGTATATGGTCCACTTATGACTTTATATTACCCGTTCTTTTGTAAATTCATGTTAAAGTAGCGTTTTGGGTAAAATCATCTCATTTGTCGTTCGTGTTTTTAACTTGTAATTATTAATATGATTACTTGGATAATGATTACTTATATCCAGAATTTAAAACATGATTTATATATAATATATATTCAGAATATACATATATTAATATATTGATAAATGGAATGAGATACACCGTTCATGGAGACGGTAGTCCGTACGTACGCATGAATGCTGTTTTCGTTTCCTTATTGAATTGAATGGAATTAAGTAGATGACATACATATAAATATAAATAAATCCAGTATCATTATTATTTCATATATTTCATTAGTACTTATTATATATACTTTATAATCATTCATGAATGGTTAATCATTGAGAATGAATCTCATCGCGTCGTGGAGACGGTAGTCCGTACGTACGCACGAGCGATGATATCGTTCCCATGGTCGTGGAATTGTGTTGAAGTGTTTGTATGATATTTAAGTATCAATATCACTTTATAATAATCATATATAGTTACTCATTAAACCATTATACCCATCCAATTAATGTGGTGGCGGAAAATAGATTACACCACGGCGTGGAGACGGTATTCCGTACGTACGCAGGCGCGGTGATTTCTTTTTTCCATAGGATGGATAGAAGGTTAATTAGAGTTGTTTCATATTTATAATAACATATCAGTATGTAAGTAATACTGATGTTATTACTTTATCATGAAACAACAAAAGAAGAAGATGTTGAAGAAGAAAGAAATTGAAAAGATCGGTAATGGATATTACCTCTTCTTTGGAACGCCTCTTTGAATCCTCCACTTAGGGAACTAAGATTGGTCTTTGAAGAAGACCAGGACCTCTAGGATTATTATAGGAAAGTGGAGAGGAGAAAATGGCAGGGTTTGACCGAGCTTGAGTGCTCAAATTGGTGTGAGGAGGAGGGGGAGGAGGTGCCCTTTTATAAGGGAGGAGAGGGGCACCTTAGGAATATCTCAAAATATTATTTTATATTAAAGTCAAAATCGGTTTATAATGGTTCCAAGGGTCTTATTTCGAAACTAAAGTGGGGATGGGTCGAAATCCTATCAACCAATAGGATTTAGACAAGTTTAGGTTATTATTTTAACCTTATCAATTAGATTTAACTCTAAGTTAAATAATTTAACCTTTACCGTGTCTTTTTGTTTTCTTACACTATGTGGTTAATACACTTACTATAACATGCCAAACGAACCCCAAATTGTTTCTATTAATATATATATCCTTATCTAAGTCATTTGGCCGAACCTTAGATTTTTTGGAATAAAATAACAATTAATAATATAATATTTGATTTAAAACCTATTTTGTGTCAATTTTGACACTATTTGATATATGATTTTTGTGAAAGTCATAACAGAATTATATGTTCGAAACAAGTTGATTAAATCAACACTAATATATCATAGTAACCTAGAAAATTAGTGTAATTCATAAAAAGTATTAAATTACATTTATTTTGGTATTTATAATATCAATTATGTCAATATTTCATTAATAAGATAATTAATGCTTCATCTTTGTGTCATAAATAAATTAACTTATTTGATGTATAAAAATTACAAATAAAATACCATTATGTAGGAAATCTCTTTAGCTTTCTAATGAATATTTACAATAGAATTTATCTTTTTTAAAACCCTATATTAAAAATGTTTTAGTAAATAAACTTTGATTTTAACTCTTTTAACTCTGAATAATAATAAATGTCCTAATCTAATCCAAGTGGGCCTAAATGATAATATTTTACACTTAAGGTTGTTTTTGGTCGAGATAAACTTGTCCAATAGGATTAGGACATGTGTTAGGGTAATATTAATATCATTGTTGCCCTTAATTACCCTATTTACTTTTAACCGTGGTAAATAAAAGTAAAAAGTTACTATTCACCAAAAATTATTTTCATCTCATTGAACCACATTTTACTTACTGACATCAACCGTGTCTCTCGGATTTTTGAAATTCCATTCACAGAAGTGGTAAAATTAAGTATTATGAAAAATTCAGTTTTTTTAACTACCACTTAGTAGTTTCACTATTCATCAAAAATTGATGTTTTTCAGAACAATGCCAAAATTTCATCCTAAGCTATATTTCATATTACGAATTCAAAAATGAAGTCTATTTTACCAAATTCATAACATAGAAGTTGCATTAATTAATTTTATAATTAAATCCCGCTGTTAAAACAAATAGCGTGTTTTTAAGAAACAATATCTATCAAAAGATTGACACTTGTTTATGTCTGGTTTAAATGTGAAATTACATCCAATGACCAAAATTGTATGAAATTGTAAAAATATATTCTAAATATACTTTAAAACCACTCAAATTAATAATTTATCACTATTAATTATTTTGATTAAAAAAGTTGTTTTTAATTATAATTTAGTAATTTTCACTATTCATCAGAATATGAAAGTTATCCGAAAAGTACCAAAATTTCACCTTAGGCTAAATTCGATACTCCGAATCCAAAAATGAAGTCCAATTTGAGAGCTAAAATTTCTAAAATTTTAAAAGGTGGTTATTACTATTTATAACGGCTAGTTATAATAATATTATAATAGCATATCGTTGTTTAGTGAAACTCGGTATTGCGTACTACACACGCTATCGAGGAAGGCCGCGATTGCGTGTAATGCAAGGCAAGTCAAGGATGTGTGTTGTGCAAGCTCCTTTTGGTGTAGCGTACAACACAAGACATTAATAAAATTAAAAAAAATAGTTTTCATAAAATCTCGGGCTGTTACATTCTACCCCCCTTAAAATGAATTTCGCCCTCGAAATTCGTCGGGGTTATAAATAGTTTACTATTCAAAAGTTTCTTTAATAGAAACCCACATCGTAAAAAGGAATACCAAAACTTGGCTTTTAAAAACTGAAGTATGAAATGTAACGATTACCCAAATAAACTAATCACTGGGTTTCCACATAGGTGAAAATATGGATATGGAAGAGAAATCTAACCATCATTTTCTGATGGAGAGTGGTAGAGAACATGGCTATGGAAAAGCCAGTAATCACAAATCCATAGATTTGTGATGATATAAGGTACCATCTGATTCATCAGGTATAATATCACTATAACAACATTTTTGGTTTTCAAGATCATTTCCCTAAAGTTGAAAATTTGAATTAGAATAAATACTTACTTTATTTTGGAACAATCTCACTGTTGTTCGTGCCTTGAACAATTTCCACTTCATCTCATAAATAAATGAAGTTGAATTTGTTATTCGTGAAGTGTTAGCAGATCATGTGATAGAATGACGAGTCATTCCATCTGTCTCAAACAAAAGGTTACCAAAAATTATATACATAAGTCGATCTATAGTGAGATTAATCATATATGGTTCCTAAAATGGACTTATACTTCATATATCATACTGATTAATATAATAAAACTAGTTTCTACTAAACAGGGAATTCCTGTAGGCCAGTGGTAGGCGATAAAGGCCAGTCGCACTTCGATTGTGGGTTCGATTTCCACAGCCTTGTCCGACGTGATGGGCTGTTGCCCGTCCTGCAGGTTGTCCTTTTTCTAAAACTATATTACTATAACATCCCATCAATAATATCGAAAAAAACTTCTATTATTAAACAATACTAACTTATATCCAACATAATCCATTCCAATCTTGAGGCTTATCCATAATACTGCAGTCCACTCTCATAACATAGTGAAAACGATTACCAAAGATTTAACACCATCGTCGATCCCCATATATCATAAGATATGTTTTGTTGGTTACATTCAAAGTCCTTAATCAAGTATTCTCTTGAAGACCTTAGTGAAAACATGAATGCAGTTAAAAGTTAACACTTTCCACATACCAAAATCCTCAAAATTCTATATACTCAAACCATGATATCACTTAGTCCTTATATCAATCATGAGCTCATGAATACTGTTAAACATTTAATTTTCTCGTTTTCCCTTCATTATGCGCATAATATCTCAATCACTTTGAATACCACATTAGACCAATACATAAATATTCCAATACTCCATGATACAACATTATTTTGGAATCCCATTACATAAACACTTAATCATTCCACCACATCGTTGTCATATTCAACATCGCCAATAGTGATCGCATGTGACTTCCCTTTGTCTTTTTCCTTCAGTGGTTGCTCATGTTGATCATCACTAACCCTTGGATTAGGGAATTTATTAGCATAATGCCCCATTTCCATGCACTTGAAGCATTGAAGTGTTGGTGGTGCGTTCTCTGCAGTGCTTGCTTTATTCACATCATTAGAATCCCTTTTTCCATTACTTCGACACTCAGCTGCTCGATGACCTTCTTTTCCACACTTAAAACATTTTCTAGTCCCTTTAAGACAATCTCCACCATGCTTCTTTCCACACTTTGTGCATAAGGAAACATTCATCTTCTTTTCACAATTATTCAGAGATTTCTCCTTGAACTCCATCTTTCGTTTCTTGTCAAAACCATGATATGGATATGTAACACCAACTTCCATTTCTACCTTGATAGCACAACGCACAATTTCTTCATAGCTATTGAAGTCTCTTATAGCTAATGCCCTTCGAAGACTTGGTTTTAAGCCACTGAAAAATCGATCAACTTTACTTTCAGGTTGGATGATAATGCCAGATGCATACCTTGCAAGTCTTGTAAAATTTGCTTCGTATATACCAACAGATTCATCATCCTTCTGCTTCAGCTCAAGAAACTCCTTTTCCATCATTGTTCGAAGAATATGAGGGAAGTACTTACTGAAAAACAAGTTCTTGAACTCGTCCCATTCCATGGACTCAATTTCATCTCTTTGCCTCGTATTCTTGATAAGATTCCACCATTGATCAGCTTCACCTTCAAAACGATATACTGCTAAGATGACTTTATCATGTTCATAACATTGAAGAACTGAAAATATCTTTTCAGTGGTACTGATCCATTGTTCAGCAACAAGTGGATTAGAAGACCCACTGAAAGAAGGTGGACGTTGCCTCATGAAGGACTCAATAGAATATTGTTCCCTTCTCTGCTTATTTGGAAGTCCAGAATGATTCATAGCTTGTGTAAGTATAGAAATAAGATTTTGCACTCCATCTCCCATAACATTTGTTTGTTCAGGAGGACAATCATTGCATTGTCCATTGCATTGATCAACACGGTTCCTTCGGGTTCCAGCCATCGTCTAAAACCCAAAAAGAATAGTGTTAGAGGAAAAAATCATGCTAGGGAAAACACATAATAAAGGGAGAGTACCTTCAATATCTAACATCTTAGGTTTAATTCTATGATCGTTAGCATAGTTCTAGTACTATAACCTATACGTATACTTAACCTTAGGGAAATCCCTAGACATACCTTAGAAATATCTCTAGGGATCTCACTAAAGTTCTCGCATCCTAGTTTCCAAAGGTTGACTAAACCTCCCTCTGATACCAACTGTAGATACCCAAAGCTTATCGTACATGAACATTTCATTACTTTTGCGGAATACTTAGTACATAACAGAAAACACACACACAAGGATCGTAATAGTTTAGTGTCTTTGGACACTCGGAACGTAATCTTCTAATCGTGGTGAAAGATCTCCAATATCTCCCATAAAGATCTTCCTTTTTTTTACCTAAAACCTTTCTTTATATCCTGGGGAAAAGAAAACATAAAATTGTGAGCTCAAATGCTCAGTAAGGGTAAAAAAAATAAATATCAATCACATCATATACATAAGAACATAGCTTTTGGAAATCTTAACCTGCAAAAAAGAGAGCTCATAATTTCATAACATGGGATAAATCATAGAAGTGAAATGTAATCCCAATAATCATAACATAAAACATGAAACTTTGTGGCATACACACATAATCATAGAGAATCATTTCTTGTTAGTCAAGACTCATTACCAAGACTATCTTAGTGGAAAAAGTCCCTTTATGAATCGAGTCACCCTCGTTTCAGTCCTGTTTCACTGAACCTGTATAACCTACCATTCCAGCCATGTCTATCTCATGAGATATAAAATCTTTACCCAATTAATTGGAGTGAGATATAGGTCCCACCCATCTCATAATGATACCATTATTATGTGTGCCACAAAATCATAAATCATACGTCATTGCATAACCCATGTAATACAAATGGGAATTTTAAACATCATGACATCATAAAACAATTCATACAAGATAAAGGAATTCATAAAAATAATTCAATCACAACATGATCAAATCAATGTAATAATAGGGATAAAAACAGAACCCTTTATTATCTTAGATGGAAAATAATTTTGATAAAACACTTGAACTTCATTCTTGAGGAAAATATCCTTTCTACTTCAAAAACACTTTTCCTTTCTTAACATGTCATACCATTTTAAACTAAAAGAAGTTGATTAAAAATAAACTTGAAAACTTGTAAAGGATGCTTCTTGGAAATAATGTTTTAAAAATCCATTCATGCTGTATAAGTTAAAAAACATTCTTCTCATACTTTTGTCGGAAAAGTAAAAAAGTATCTCGTACGAAAAAAACGAAAAAAGATTCCTTTCATATTCTTTACTAAAAACTCACCGAAGGGTAAATTTGGATTTAAAAAATTTTAGGTGGATGCAAATAACATTACATATTGATGAAACATGGATGTGGATGATAAAATACACCCCAGTAAATTTCGAAGTATAAACAATCTCGGATAAAAATGAGATTGTGATATTTCCCTTACGATAGGTCCGACTTGCTTTGTACGTGTCCGAAACTCCTGTATAATGATTTAAATCATGTTATTGACTTATTCCAGAATCATATTCATTGTTATTATATCATATATGGTCCACTTATGACTTTATATTACCCGTTCTTTTGTAAATTCATGTTAAAGCAGCGTTTTGGGTAAAATCGTCTCATTTGTCGTTCGTGTTTTTAACTTGTAATAATTAATATGATTACTTGGACCATGATTACTTATATCCAGAATTTAAAACATGATTTATATATAATATATATTCAGAATATACATATATTAATATATTGATAAATGGAATGAGATACACCGTTCATGGAGACGGTAGTCTGTACGTACGCATGAACGCTGTTTTCGCTTCCTTATTGAATTGAATGGAATTAAGTAGATGACATGCATATAAATATAAATAAATCCAGTATCATTATTATGTCATATATTTCATTAGTACTTATTATATATACTTTATAATCATTCATGAATGGTTAATCATTGAAAATGAATCTCATCGCGTCGTGGAGACGGTAGTCCGTACGTACGCACGAGCGATGATATCGTTCCCATGGTCGTGGAATTGTGTTGAAGTGTTTGTATACTATTTCAGTATCAATATAACTTTATAATAATCATATATAGTTACTCATTAAACCATTATACCCATCCAATTAATGTGGTGGCGGAAAATAGATTACACCACGGCGTGGAGACGGTATTCCGTACGTACGCAGGCGCGGTGATTTCGTTTTTCCGTAGGATGGATAGAAGGTTAATTAGAGTTGTTTCATATTTATAATATCATATCAGTATGTAAGTAATACTTATGTTATTACTTTATCATGAAACAACAGAAGAAGAAGAAGTTGAAGAAGAAAGAAATTGAAAAGATCGGTAATGGATATTACCTCTTCTTTGGAACGCCTCTTTGAATCCTTCACTTAGGGAACTAAGATTGGTCTTTGAAGAAGAACAGGACCTCTAGGATAATTCTAGGAAAGCGGAGAGGAGAAAATGGAAGGGGTTGGCCGAGCTTGAGTGCTCAAATTGGTGTGAGGAGGAGGGGGAGGAGGTGCCCTTTTATAAGGGAGGAGAGGGGCACCTTAGGAATATCTCAAAATATTATTTTATATTAAAGTCAAAATCGGTTTATAATGGTTCCAAGGGTCTTATTTCGAAACTAAAGTGGGGATGGGTCGAAATTCTATCAACCAATAGGATTTAGACAAGTTTAGGTTATTATTTTAACCTTATCAATTAGATTTAACTCTAAGTTAAATAATTTAACCTTTACCGTGTCTTTTTGTTTTCTTACACTATATGGTTAATACACTTACTATAACATGCCAAACGAACCCCAAATTGTTTATTATTAATATATATATCCTTATCTAAGTCATTTGGCCGAACCTTAGATTTTTAGGAATAAAATAACAATTAATAATATAATATTTGATTTAAAAACTATTTTGTGTCAATTTTGACACTATTTGATATATGATTTTTGTGAAAGTCATAACAGAATTATATGTTCGAAACAAGATAATTAAATCAACACTAATATATCATAGTAACCTATAAAATTAGTGTAATTCATAAAAAGTATTAAATTGCATTTATTTTGGTATTTATATTATCAATTATGTCAATATTTCATTAATAAGATAATTACTGCTTCATCTTTGTGTCATAAATAAATTAACTTATTTGATGTCTAAAAATTACAAATAAAATTCCATTATGTAGGAAATCTTTTTATCTTTCTAATGAATATTTACAATCAAATTTATCTTATGTATAACCCTATATTAAAAATGTTTTAGTAAATAAACATTGATGTTAACTCTTTTAACTCTTCTTTGAATAATAATAAATGTCCTAATCTAATCCAAGTGGGCCTAAATGATAATATTTTACACTTAAGGTTGTTTTTGGTCGAGATACACTTGTCCAATAGGATTAGGACATGTGTTAGGGTAATATTAATATCATTGTTACCCTTAATTACCCTATTTACTTTTAACCGTGTTAAATAAAAGTAAAAAGTTACTATTCACCAAAAATTATTTTCATCTCATTGAACCACATTTTAATTACTGACATCAACCGTGTCTCTCGGATTTTTGAAATTCCATTCACAGAAGCGGTAAAATTAAGTTTTATGAAAAATTCATTTTTTTTAACTATCACTTAGTAGTTTCACTATTCATCAAAAATTGATGTTTTTCAGAACAATGCCAAAATTTCATCCTAAGCTATATTTCTTATTCCGAATTCAAAAATGAAGTCTATTTTACCAAATTCATGACATAGAAGTTGCATTAATTAATTTTATAATTAAATCCCGCTGTTAAAACAAATAGCGTGTTTTTAAGAAACAATATCTATTAAAAGATTGACACTTGTTTATGTCTGGTTTAAATGTGAAATTACATCCAATGACCAACATTGTATTAAATTGTAAAAATATATTCTAAATATACTTTAAAACCACTCAAATTAATAATTTATCACTATTAATTATTTTGATTAAAAAAGTTGTTTTTAATTATAATTTAGTAATTTTCACTATTCATCAGAATATGAAAGTTATCCGAAAAGTACCAAAATTTCACCTTAGGCTAAATTTGATACTCCGAATCCAAAAATGAAGTCCATTTTGAGAGCTAAAATATCTAAAATTTTAAAAGGTCGTTATTACTATTTATAACGGCTAGTTATAATAATATTATAATAGCATATCGTTGTTTAGTGAAACTCGGTATTGCGTACTACACACGCTATCGAGGAAGGTCGCGATTGCGTGTAATGCAAGGCAAGTCAAGGATGTGTGTTGTGCAAGCTCCTTTTGGTGTAGCGTACAACACAAGACATTAATAAAATTAAAAAAAATAGTTTTCATAAAATCTCGGGCTGTTACACCCACCTTTTTATTTTGTCTATAGGTTTTTGTTAAATTTAATTTTTGATTAATTTATAAAATTTATTTTAAAAAATAATATTAATTTTTAAAATAATAATTTCAAACTTATATTCATGTTATTTTTGAGATTTTTCTGAAAGGATAATTGTTTTGATGAATAGTGAAAATATACTAAATTTTAATTGAAAACTTATATTTTGGTTAAATTATTTATAAAGTAAAATTATATATATATATATATTAATCAAATTTTGGTCATTTTAATCAATTTCATATTGAATTTGGATAGAAAAAATTTGTTAACATTTGAACATTATCTCCTTGTGTCATTTACATTTTTAAACATAATTTTCTTTGTTTTATGTTTTTGTGGTTTTTAACATTCTCTTAGTCATTAAAATTATTATGATCCTTGATATATATAAATAAATATAATTATTTGGGAATTATGACTTTATCCCATGTTCAAATGTTCACTTACCTCTGTTGTTCTACCATTTGGAAACCCAGAATGTGTTATTCAAGATGACCTTCATAAGTCCATTTCTCTCTTATCAAGATGATATTTTATTAACACTTTTTATGATGTGGGTTTACAAAAAAATTAATTTAAAATTTATAACCTTTTATCAATAAGATAAATTTTAAATTGAATGGATGAACTTTATTAAAATGGGTGACATGTAACACCCTTATATTTTAATAGTAGAAAATTATGTTTGATAATGTAAAGGATACAGAACATTGAGCATAGATTAGAATGTAAAACCCTGATAATTTAAGCTATATTTATTTTTAAATAATTTTATTCAATTATATATCTTTAATTACACAAAACCCAAATATTTTTGTTTTCAATATCATAATCAATATGCAACATCAAGCACAAATAACCTATGATATATATATCTTTTATAACCTAACCGCTAAATTAGATGGTGTGAAAACTATTAATGAATTTAATATATATATACATATTTTTGTGTGTGTGTGTTTTTAGTTTGTGTAAATTTCCTAATCAATATATGTTTTTCATAAATTTTTATTAAATAATCAATCAATTTTTAATATAATAAATTTATTCATTAAAAATATGTCATCTTGAAAAATGATTTTAATTGATTTTCATGAAAATATGTTATAATTTATTTTTTCATATCTTAAAAAAATTACTTGATAAAAAGAAACTTATTTTTGAAATATATGTATCAAAATTAACTTTGTGTTAAATGTTTTGAGTTTTCATAAAATATTTATTTTTCAGTAAATACTAAAAAAATTAAGAGTTTTATAAAAATGTCATTTGTTTTCAATAAATTACGTAATATAAAATTACACTTATAATTTGAATATTATTTAAAGATAAATAATAATAATTTAATTATATTTAATAAACATAATTTCATTTTAATCAAACTCATGTTGGATTTAAGTATAAAGTTGTATTTGTGTAAAAAATGGGATTTTTCTAAAAATTGTATCAAAGTACAAAATGATTCACCGCTTTAATTAATTAAAATAACCCCAAATGATGAATGGTTGAAATGAAATTTATAGATTATAAATTAATTAATGATAATTTATATACTTAAAATGATTATTAGTATACATAGAGTTAATAGGAAATCATATTTTTCTTGAAAAAAACACACTTCTTGAAAACTTGATTTTTCGTCGGGTCTGTGGGTTTTATTATTAAATTAATTTAAACCAATTTTAGAAAAGGTGCTTGGAAAAATATAATTAATTTTTAAATATTCAAGAAAAAATTATATTTGGGATAATTATTATGAAATCTCTAAAGAGTTTAATTTTTTGATGAATAGTGAAAAATAATGATTTTTAATTGTAAACTGCCATTTTGTTTTAATTATTTATAAAATAAAATTATATTTTAAATTAAGTTTTAAGTATAATTACATAAATAATATATCTATTAACACAATTTAGTTTATTTTAATCAATTTTATTTTCAAAATTGTATACAAAAACACTGTAAACATTTAAACATTTTCTCTTTGAAAACCCGCTTTGTAGTTGCGTTTGTGGGACTAATTTTAAATTAAAAATTTACACTTTTGTAAATTGAATTTGAAAAAATGGATTAAATAATTATAATAATAATTATTTATATTATGTAATAAGTCCAAATTAATTTTTTACCAAGATGATTAGTGAAAAGAGAGAAATTATTTACCTCTTTTAAGTAAAAAAGGGATTTACTGAGTGTTAAAACTAAAATGATAAGTGTTAATATACCCTTAAATTTTTTATAGAATCTAATAGATGACTATATTTAGAACATATAAATTATATTCTATATAATTACACACAATTTCATTTTTTTACATGAAAAAATGATGGGTGAAATGCATCTTTTTCAAAAATTATAAGTGTGCCACCCAACTCACTTATATAAGGCCTCCTCTACTCTCCCCACTTCACACCTTCAAAACCCATTGGTTCATAAAATACCTATCCAAATAACATATACAATTCCCTTATATAATCCTATAATCCTTAGTTTAATCATAAATCTTCCAAGGAATTCCTTTGGTGCAAACCAAAAGATGTTACGCGAAGAAGAGGTAATGTTCTACAACGAATGTTTTTATTTTATTTCTTCCTACACTTCCTTAAATTTTTATTTAACCATGATTATATAAAAAATATGTATCATAAATATACTTATATTTTATTATGTTAATTTAATAATCTAAATATTTGTCCTCTTCCATCATATGGGTTACAAAATCATCATTCATGTGTATGGAAGTCTATCAACTCACGAACCGATGTCATTAATGTTTTCCATTACCACCTTTCACAGTTGGGTATGATGATGGATATAAAGTATATATATGATATTTATAATATTATTATACATATAGAGTAATTATATAATATATAATATTTTTACTTTCTATTAATTAGGGAATAAGATAACGTCGCTCGTGTGTATGGTTGATTACTGCCTCGCGAAGCTATGTGATTCGTTTTCACTAACACTTTACATGGAAAATAAAATGTATAAATTAAATTAATATATATTTTATAAAGGAAATAATTATTATATTTATTACAGATTTATTATTCTAAAAAGATTATATATCATTTTATTTCTTACATTTTCACTCACTAATAGATGATAACGTCGTTCGTGTACATGTGGACTACCGCCTTCAAGAAGCGATGTGACCCTCTCTTTTTATCACCACTCAACATGGATGATATATATACGTATATTTAATGAAATAATATTTTATTTATGATATAATTATAATTATTTAAATATAAAATATTACTTAAATTCTTTCCACAATGATCATTGAAAAATTGAAATGTTACCCACGCATACGTACGACCTACCGTCTCCATTATTGTAACACACATCATTTTTCAAACCCATATTCTATAATAAGAAATAAAATTATAATTGATTTATAAATATGGTAATTATTGTATTATTATTATTCTTTATATGATATAACTATATTATATACACAAGAACTAGAACATTCAAAACAAAATACGAATTAGAAAACAAGATAATTAACACCCGAAACAATGAAAATAATGAATGATTATTAAAAAATGGGTGATAAGATGTTATAATAGAATAATATAAGATATTATAAATATTAATATGGTCCTTTAATAAGTTAATAACATGTTTAAATACACTATACAAGAGGTTAATTCACATTTAACCAAAAAAAATAATGAGTTAAGGGATTTCTTACCTTAATTTCCATTCATTTGGTGAACTTATACTTCATTGATTTTGTCATGTTATGATTATGTGTGTAATGTAATTTTATTATTTTATGTTTTATTTACAATTTTTATGTTTATTTACATTTTATAAAAAATTAATTTTTTAATCCCAACTTTAATGATATGATATTTGTAAGGGATTTCTAGTGTCTCTTTTATTTTTGGGAGACATATGAAAATCCACCTCTCATTTCATTGGTTTGATGTATATACTATCCCTTTGATATGTAATTTCATGAATCCCATTTTTATAATTATATTTAATTTTTCATTTTATATTATTATTTATTTTGGATTACGATTCAAAATATTATTAAAGTCGTAGGAGATCTTTGTCTCAATTTCTTTCGGTGAGACTTATGTCATGTTATATACAGATCCTATTTTATGAGATGTATATAAATCCACTTTGACATGTAATATCCAGAATCTATTTATTATCCTGATATTTTATGTTTAATTTCATTTTATCCTTTCATGGGGCCTACAAATCAAAATACCAATTTCAGGAGGGTTTTATGTTATAATCACATCGATTATTGAGGATTTTTATGATTAAGTCTCCAATGTTGAAATATTATGATCGAAATCTAATGAATTCTCACAATTTCTCTTATCAATTGATTATTAATTATATTTTAATGTAATAGTACCATTTTACCGCTAATGTTTACCTAAAAAATTGAGATTTGTTTGGATAAAAAATCAAGTTTATTTATCTTTTCAATCAAAAACCATTTTTCATCCAAAACAATGTTTTCTAAAAATGTTTTCAATTTTTTTAGCATTCTTAAAATGTTTTATCAAAAAAATATTTTCCCATTTTGACTATTTATAAAATTATTTGAAAGGAATCTTCATGACATATTCTAAATAATGCCCATTTAAATTTTACTGAAAATGTGAAAGTAATGTATTTATAACATATATATCATGAACATAATTTTCTGCCGGCATGACCATTATTTTCCTTGAAGATTCCTTTAAAATATTTCTAGGTTATTTTTAAAGAAAATTATTTTCAAAAAGTATTAATTGTTTTCAAAATTAGAAGGATACATTCCTCAAGAAACATTTTAAATTATTTTTAAACATTCATTTATGTGTTTCAAAGGTTGTTTTCAAAGAAAAGGATTTCTCTAATATTTTGTGAATTTTTAGTTTTTAGAAAGTTTTTTTTATAAATGAAAAAGTTATTTTCCTCTAAATGTCTTTAATAATATTTTAATTCTCTACCCATTCATCAACTTCAATAAAACTTGTTTTTACTTATACTTCAACAAGGATAATTTTTAATGATACCATCATTATTTTTTCTCTAGATGGATTAATATTACTTAGGAGATTTTTATGGAACCCATTTTATTCCCATGGGTTAATCATATTTAAAAGAGATTATTATGAAACCTGTTTCTTTCCCACTAGTTAATCATATTTCAAATATACTATTATGGAATCCTTTTTTTCCACTCGTAAACCTTATTTCAAATAGATTGTTATGGAACTTGTTTTCCCCCCAATGTTTATGATGATTGAAAAATATTGTTATGGAACCCATTTCCTTTATATGGGTTAATCATGTTTCAAATATATTGACATGATTACCATTTATTTTCTATTAGTTAATTCATTCTTGAAAGGAATAATAATTGGTTTTATGAATTTTATGATGCAAGTTCATTTAAATTTATTCATGTTGTAGTTCTTAGACATTACTTATATAATGGGTGAACCCAGATAGTGATGGGTGAATTCGTTATAGCTTTCAAGGTGGTTAAACCTAGATAGCACTCCAATTCATTAGGTTATTGAAATCTGCTATCATGGGAGATCTCAAATGATGTTTCATTTTTGGTCATTTTGGAGTAGGAGAGTGGCTGACCAGGGTTGTCTCTAGAAGGAGGAAATAATTAACACAACATATTAAAGGTATTTTTATAATAAAAAAAAAATTAAAAGAAACAGATTACATAAAAGTATGGGGGGTTTTGTCATTTATAAAACAAGATGAAGTATTATGGAAGAAAATTGTGTTTTTTTGTTTTTGTTTTTTAATTGAAAAAAAAAGAAAAAGCAATGGGAATATGTTTTTTAGTAAAATATTTTAAAATTAATTATATATCCAAGTCTACCTCTTCAATTAGTTATTATTCATTATCATTTAAATAATACTACACTTAATTATGATCCTCTAATTTGTTAACAATTGAATCCTATGGTGTTTAACTTAACCACAATGATGAAATAAATTAAAACCTAGGTTATCTTCAGAATATGAAATCATATCACCTTGATTTTATTGATGTTATAAGGATATATTATGGTAAATTGTAAATTAGGAAAAATTTATATTATTTAAATTAGGATTAATTTATTTTAGGTATTTTAATTAAACTCTACAATTTTATCCCATGTGGTTTTGTTTTACTGATTAAGATTTCACTCTCACAATCTACACAATTCTCGACCACTCGTGTTTTGTGTCAGTTGTTCAATTTCTTGATTAGTTTATTTTAAATTAAAAACATAATTAATGGATGATATTAATTTAATTAGTGAATTTAATTGATTCAAAATAGATGAATGAATAATTACAGATGTAGATTGATTACTAAAAAAACTACTCTTCCATGGGTGGTGTAGTCATCATAGAGACATTTCGCATTTACAAAGGCATAGAAAGGGTATAACCCAATAACGTTTATAATTTTTTTTGACGAAATTAGTATGTAAAATAATAATAAAATTGAAAAAAATATATGAAATGGAATATAAAGCAATATTTTTATTGAAATAACAATAACATTACATCATATAACAAGAAATATGATCATTTTTAAGATATCATAGCTTGATAGAATCAATAATCCAATGGTGAATTGAAATGTAAAGTAAGCACTTATAACATGATCCAAATACTCTAAGGAATGAACCACCTCCTCCTAATGAGAAAAACTTCCATTTATTGAGTGGAGGGGAGGCTTGGTTTTCATGAATTTTCATGTGATAATGGTAAATTCAGAAAAATATTTTAATCATATTTTCCCTAACTATTTGAACTCTATAAATTATAAACATGTTTTCCATTCATAATATTGATTTATGATAAGTCTGGTCTTCTATATTTGGTACAAATTTTGGTGAAATCCATGAATCTATGATGATTTCATGGCCCAAATACTGAAGTCGTCTTTAATCTAGAGAGTCAAGTCCATGTATGAATTCATGGTATATTTAATCCAATAAAATGAAAATTCCAACACATATTCCCAAAATCAAAGTTGTAACCCATTGAGCGGGAATCTTATATACAAAATATTAATTTCAAATATGTCACAAAAAAATCTTTATAGGAAAAATACTAATGAGAACATTAATGGGGAAAACATGAATTTTCATCAAATTTTAAAATGAATGATCTAATCCAAAATTTTCCATAAATAAACACATTTAACACAATGTGTTGAAATTAAGTCATTTATTATTAATAAAATATTAAATATATTTTTTGTTAACCCCCTCACTTCCCCTTTTCAGTCTTAGGTAAAACCTCATATCATGTAATCTAGAAAATTGTGACACGATATGCATGTTTTTATTTCCCAGGCTACAATGCCAATATAGGAAGCGTAAGAATCCCTAAATTAGTCCATATTAATAAATTATAATGTAATTGTATTATAAATTGTATCGAAAAAAATTTGGTGAGATTAATGACACTAATCATTACCAAACAAGTTATTGGTCTACCACGACATTAATTCCCCACATGTTCATGCTAACCATTTTAAGAGCATATCTCAACCATTTTTATAGTATATTCATGTAAACTAAAACAATTATTCTTACCTAGTTTAATTTAGTAGAATTGTTCTACATTCCATTGCCCTCAAATTTCAAGACCCACTCACTTAATCATTCCCAAAATTAAAACCTCAATATCTAGAACTAGATATCCCCACCTATTGTACATTTCATCACTCCCCTCATTAATAAGATAATATTTGTTTGGGATATTTTTTGGATTTTTTATGGTGTACAAGTATCAGATATCAGGTACACTTGCATAGGTCAATTCGATAAAGTAATAAAATTGATCAGAAAAGAAACAAACATAAGGATCAACCATGATATAAGTTGAATTTTTTTACCTAACTTTTCTATACCATCAAGGATGTAAGAAAATTTTCCCAAGGAATAATTGCAAGAAGAGTTGTGTGGAGAAATCAATGACACAATTTACCCTAAACAAATAAAAAAATAATGATGTTAAAATATAAATGGTATTGAAATGACATAATCGATCATATCATTAATGACTTAAATTTTTATAAAAATCATGCCCTGAGGATGAAATCTTTCCCATGCTTATCATGATGCCAATGAATTTTGAAAACATTCATTTTTTATATGTTCCACATGTAAAAGAACTTGTTATATGATATATATTTTTCTATTATATTTTAATATTTTTTTTGTTATATTTAATAGAAAATATAATAGAAAACACACACAAAACTATAAAGTGAAAATCCTAAATAGCTACCCCAAAATGTTGTCCCCTCCCCCACACTTAAAATAATGAATTTACCTTAATGTGAACTAATGAGAAGATATGTACAGATGAAATTTATAATTTTAAATAGTATATATATTATAAAAATAAAGGGGTTAGGAATAGCTTGATATTCTAAAGTGATGATGGGGTCATGTAGTTTGATGAAATCAACTGCATGGGTGGGATATCCCATAATGTCTTACATAAAATGTTAACCATTAACTATAAATATTATTCCTATGTCCTCTTATGTGATCTCCACTGTACCGTAATGGAAAAAATAAGATACAACATAACGACCTAACCATCTGTAATGCACCTTACCTGGAATCATCTTCAATCATGAAATTTATAAAAGGACCTTCTCTCCCACATGAAACTACCTTTTGGGTTATTTTATCATGATACTTTTTTGATCATTCATTTTAGAGCCTTGATTTCTCATTTTATGACAATATAATCTCCTCAATTTCTATAATTTTCAAATTCATTTGAATTCCAACTTGGGCCAAATCTATGTTGCATTTCTTTATAGCCAATATGCCTGATGACCAAACACCACAATGAGATGATTGGATTTCCCAAGCATAATCTGAAATGGGGACATACTAAGGGGAGTCTTTCATGTCATCCTATAATCCCACAATACATCATCCAAGTGCTTTCTCCAATCCTTTATTTTCAGCAGCATGGTTTTATTGATTTTTCTTACTTTCGATTTGAAACATTGACCTGACCATTTTTTTCGGGGAGGAATGAATTAGAAGTTTTCTACATCACCCCATACATTCGAAGGAGGGAATCCAAATTAAGATTGTAATGTGTGTTCCTTGGTCATTGTTGATGGTCATTGTTACTCCTAACATGCATTAAATTTGATCCTTGAAAAAATCCAATACAACATGAGAATCATCAGTCATAGTGGAAATTCCCTCAAAAAAATATCTATCATAATCAATGGTGACTAAAAAGTATAACAAACCAAATTAACATAGAAAATGACCCATAAAATCAATTCCCCAAAAATAAAAAAAATCATACAAAATAATATGGGTTTTTGGTTCATCTCATGTCTCCTTGAAATTTTTCCATTGTATTGGATATGTGAGCATGAATTACAAATCAAATGAGCATCATAGAAGAGGATCAGAGAATATAATCAATAGTCTAAGAATTTCCCAGAAATCTGTTGGGGTGAAATGTGTCCACCACAAGGAAGGGTATGACAAAAATTTAAAAAATGCTCAAACTCATGATCAGGCACACATCTCCCAATGAATTGGTCACTACACATGCACCACAGGTTGGGATCATCCCACACATAAAACCTAGACTCAATCATTAATGATTGGGCTTCATGTTTCCTCAAATTTGAAGGAATTTTAGAGGCAAAAACATAGTTGACTAAATCTGCATACCATGGATGCATATTTGATATGACATAGAGTTGATCATCAGGAAATGTTTCTTGATGTGGTTCTGGGTCCAAGGTGTCTTCCTGTAGTGTGTGAGTAATCCCACTCATGTGTCCCACCACCATGTTATCTAACCCCTTATTATCCTTTAAATCCATATTGAATTATTGATGAAGGATCATCTATCTGGAAAGTCTAGGATTTTCATATGGAATCTTAAAGAGGCACCTCAGAGCTATGTGTTAAAAAAACTACATTAGAGCCCAATTAATATGAATAGAATTTATATAAATAAAATATAAAATCACTATACTATTTTTCTGTTGTGGTTTAATATTCTTGGATTGAATCCAAAGTCCTCAACACATAATAAATCACATCGGAAATCCCTTCCACCCTCTAAGATAATAAAATTCCAACAACAAATATAGAATCTCACAGATAATCTCCAAAGGAATCTTCCACCATGGGGGATGTATGATCGATGGAGTGGATAGAAGATTACTTATCTCATCAAATGATACCCTACATGAATAATGAAAATTAATTCAATATATTTTTAATAGAATAAATATAATGGTAGAGGGATCATTTTATAATGTATGATAAAGCATTGATAAAATCATGTATTCCCTAGGAATGATCTATCAATAAGAAAATATGAGGGATATTTCAAGGATGAAATAATATCAACGATAGATCTATCAACCTCTATTCCATGTTATGATGCTACATGCCCTATGAAAATGTCATTCTCGATCATGAAATGACAATTTTTAATGTTCAAAACCACATTCTTCTCAATACAATGATTATAAACCTTTCCAAAACTAAATATACATTAATCAAAATATGATCTATGAATTGTAAAATCATCCAAAAAATATCTCCTTTCATGTCGTAATGATATCTGAAAAAAATACACACAATAAATCTATGGATGGTATCTGGGGAACTAAATAGTCCAAATGGAATTCCCCGGTAATAAAATGTACAAAATAGATAAGTGAATGATGTTTTTTCCTAATCCTCATGTTCTATAAAAATCGGAAAATATATAGAAAATCAATCCATGAAACAATAGTGTGTCTTCCTAGATTGTATCTTGAGCATTTGATCAGTAAAAGGGTGTGGTAAATGGTCCTTATAGGAGGATTTATTTAATTTATTATAATCATCACACACACACTAATAATTTTTCTCCCTCATTAGAACTAAATCCACTCTCTCGTATCTAAAAACTATAATACCTTTTTTCTTAGGCACAACCTGAATTGGAATCACCCAATGGGAATATGAAAAGGGATAAAGGATACATGCCTAGAAGAATTTGTCAAAACATTTTTTAACAAATTTTATAAGGGTTGGAATAAGTATCCTTTGTAACTACCTAACCGGTTTATCCCTATCCTCCAAAAGAACCCTATGCATGAAAATAGAGAGGCTGATACCAGATATGTTATCCAAGGTCCACCTGATTTACCTAATGTTCTCCCTCAAATGATATCAATGTTTTTCTTCCTATTCAAAATTTAGATTCATAGAAATGATAACAGGTAATCTCTCACCACTCAACAAGTATGAGTATTTGAAATTTGGTGGAAATGTATTGAGTTTCAATAAAGGGGGTGTTTTATCGACCGATACATTGAAGGAACTAAAATATGTGCAAAATGAACATTAGTGTCATAATAGGCATAATAAAAATAATTTAATAATGGTTCAAATGACTTAGTATACTCAACATAAATGTAATAATACTAGTGAACATGATGAAATTTAATATATGAATCCTCATTAAAATCAAGTCCAAGAGGGGTTTATTCATTAGAAATATGTGTTTATGTACTCTTAGACATAACACTAAAACCAATGCTTATAATATCTCTATGAATTGGAAAATCATAATCCATGGGGTTTTTATTTAGTGGTTCTAAATGGGAGATGAAAAATGTAGAATGGTCCTTTATGGGGTACTTTATGGAGTCCATAACATTAAATATAACAACTCATCTCTAAACTCAATGAAAAGTGTAGCCTCATGGACTTTTATTAACATTTTATCAGTTTTGAAGAAGGGGATACCTAATATAATGGGAGCACAAGATTATACCTATTCATACTCCATATTAATCACATACAAATTCATTGGAAAGATCATGTCTCTTAACTAAACACGTACATCCTCAATGACTCTCATTTGATATGTTGTAGCTCTATTCACCAATGGAATCACTACTATCATCATATTCAACTCACCATATTAGAAAGTAGGGAGTATAGAGTGAGGAATCAAATTTATGGTTGTTCCCAAATATAATAATTCATTATAAATGTGTAACTCCCCTATGGTTCTTAGTATAGTGAATGTCTGATAATCCTTGTACTTTGATGGAATTTATTACGTTTTTGTAATTGGTACTGACACATTCCTTCCAAGATTTATCCCCTCATTTCCCTTTGGCCCTCTTTTAATGGTACAATGTTATTTTTGGAAGTTTTCAAACCTTGGTATTTTTTTAATGGCCTCAATATTTGGGATTTTTATCTCAACACACTTGAATGTTTGAAAAACCTTGTTTTTCATCACCTCTTCAACCATTTTTTTGGTTTGATCAAATCTATTTGGAAAAGGGAAGTGGTTTATGTGGAAATTAATCAATTTTATTCTTAAATTTTCTTTTCTCCTTTGGTTTTTCAATGACTATTGATGATAGGGGAATCTCATTAGGTTGGATGAATCTTGGTGGAATTGTAAGTACATGTTTATTATTCTTTTGTTTCTCGCTTCCCAATGTGATGTAACAAACATTAAGCATAGTATTGGGACTAGGTTGTGAAGGAATATTTCTAGAGTTATTACTTTACAGTTCATGGAGGGTGGTGGAAATCAAGCTCATTTTCAAATTCAACTCCTTTAACTCTAAACTTTGACTCTTTAGCTCATTATATTTTTTTACAAATAATTTGTTTTAAATGGTGAACATTATTAGGATCTATCTTCGATTAAGAATTCCATTTTTGTTAACTTCTTTATTCTTCAGCCTCAAATTTACTTTGGGGTTTTTGAAAACCATGTTGGTAAGGAGGAGGCTGTTGGATGTTTTGTTGAAAAGGGGGCATTTTTTGTTGTTTAGAGCCATACCTCATGTCTGATTGATCATTCAATAATTTTGTTGTATATTTGTACAAAAGAATCATACATCATATGGGGATGTGGTTATTTTTGTTGCTGATGTGGTCTCCAAGGGAATATAGATGCACAATCCTCTATCTCTTCTAATAGTGGGAAACAATCAGTAGGGTGCTCTGTTTTAGTGCAAATTATGTAAGGCCCAGCGGCAGTGGGTTGAGATATATTTTGAGAAAAAGAAATTTGTCTCACCATAGTACTTAATTCTTATAACTTATTATCTATTAAATTATATTCAAGAGATATAGGACTTACCTAATGTGTTGGGAGTTTTTATCCATATTGTTAATCAATGCATGTGCAGCTGTAGGTGTTTGGTTGACCAATTCCCCTTTTTCCACGAAATCCACCATGCCCCATTTTCATAGGTTTGATTCCTTCATATATTTATTGTATGAGGATTTTATCATTGAATTTTTTATGTTGGTAGGTTGAACAAAATTTCTTGAATCTCTCCTCATATTCTTACATAGATTCCCCTTGGGATTTCTTGATTCCTGATATCTTATTTCTAATGTAATTTTTCCTTGATGCTAGAAAAAATATCTACAAGAAATGACATTTCAAATCATTCCAACATGTTACATATTCATGTTGCAAATAATACATCCAGTCTTTTTCAGTTCCATCAAGTGAGAATGGGAATTTTATTAGTTATATTTGATCTTTAGATACATTATTTGATTTTATGGCTGATAAAAACACATTAAATTATTTTAAATATATTTTGGATCCTCTCTAGAGAGGCCATGAAATTTTTGAAGAATTTATGCCAATCCATATTTTAATTCAATGTCTGATTCGATATTTGGTTAGGCAAAAAAATTTAGATAATAGTTAATATTTGGTGCATCTAATTATAGAATAGTTATATTATGTTTATTATTATTATTCCCAACCATTGGTTATTGTTTGAGTTTTTATTCTAATGTTTTTCAAATTTCAATCTTCCTAGAATAGTGGAATTCTCTAACTGGTTGAATGTTGAAACTTCCCATAGACTGAGACTATCTGATTCATGACATAAGGTTACATTTAATATTAGGGTCATGATCTAAGAGATCATCCTAATTAGTTCATTTCATAAATAAAATAAAAAATAAATGACGGAATGTGAACCATAATAAAAAGATAATACGTTTGAGTTAATGGTCCACAAAAGAATGAGAAAAATAGGAAACAAAGGGAAAGGGGAAATAAGGAAGAAATAAGAGACAAATATAATGAACTGAAAAATAAAATAAATCCCTCTAATTAGTTGAAAGAACTACTTTCCTCCTTGGAAAAAACATTAATTTGAAAGGCACTGTTATGGGTTCTCTCAAATGATTTTTGATCTTTGGTTATTTAGGTGCATCAGAGTGGTTAACCTATGTCATCTCTTAATGGACGAAGTAATTAAAAAACAATATAATTATTTTTAAAATAAAATAATTTAAAAGAAATAGAATATGTAAATTTTTTTGGTTTTTTTATCATTTATAAAACATGAAGTATTATTCTGAAAGAAGATTGTATTTTTTTTGTTTTTATTATATGAGATTTAGAAAATGAAACGAGAATATTATTTTTACAAAAATATTTTAAAAGGAATAATTGATATAACTATACCTATTCACTTAATTATAAATATTTATAATTTAAATTATACTCCACTTAATTATGATCCCAATTTTTTTTACCCTCTAACTTTATAGGGTTAACTTAACTACAATGATGAAATGAATTTAAACCTAGGCTAGATCCAGAACATGAAATCATAGAACCCTAATTTTATTGATGTGATAAGGATTGATTATGTTCAATGGTCAATTAGGGAACATATTTATTTTTATGTTTGGATGAATTGAGTTTAGGGATAATATTTTAACACTAAAAATTGACCCCATCTATTTTTGTTTTTCTGATTAAGATCATGCTCTTACAATTCACACAATTATTGACCTTGTATATTTTTAATTAATTACTAAATTGATTTATTAGTTTTTAAAATTAATAAAATCAATTAATATATCTTATTATGTTAGTTATAATAGATCACTGATTCAAAATAAATAAATAAATTAGGTAAGATGAAGATTGATTACTAAAAAAATACTCATCCATGGGCGGTTTAGTCATCATAGAAACATTTTTCATTAAAAAAGGATTAGAATGGGTATACACTAATAATTTTTATAATCTTGAGTTCAAGACAAAATAATTAAAAAAATGGATAAGAAAATTGAAATAAAAGAAATGGAAGAGAAACAAAGATGTTTATTGAAAGAACAACAACATTATAACAAAGAAGAGGAAAAGAAGAGTATTTTAGAGGATATCTTAGATTGATAGGTTCCCTCATAAAATGTTTAATTTAAATGGAAAGGGACCACTTATAATATTTTCCTAATCCTCTATGTCACTTCTAACCCCCTAAATATGATAAAAACACATTTATTGTGTTGATGGGAGGCTAGTATTTCAAGACTTTTCATGTGCAAATGATAAATTCTTCAAACATTTTAAGACTACTTGAGAAGGATATTTTTACTCAGAAAAGGGTTAAAAATATGTCCTTATATAATAATTATTTGTGTGAAACATCAATATGATTTCCAAATTTGGGATCAATACAAGCAGCAATGGGGATGTTATGGCATAAACACTGAAGTGGTGTCCAATCTGGAGAGTCCAGTCCAACTTCAAATTTGAGGCCCATTTACTCCAACAAAATTCACAATCTATCTCGGTTTTCCTAAATAAATGTTTTATCTTATTTATTTGGGAACAATTTTATAAAATTTTATGTTCAAATAAGTCAAATAAAATTATTTTTATCCAAAATACTAAAGTGATCTCTAAAGGTTAAAAACTGAAATTTTCATTAGTTTTTCAAATGAATGATCTAATCCCAAATATTCCATAAATGAACTTATAAAACAAAATGTGAGGAATTTATGTAATATATTATCAAATAAATATTCAATAAAATTTTGATTTATAAGTAATGATTATGTTCTGTAGGGAATTAAATTGTAAGTTAAATACATGATTATTCCCTCTATAAGGGTTCTACAAGGGTTCTATGATGATGATGATGTTCCAAGATACCAACACATTTTATATATGATTTAAATGAGTTTATAATGCCTCCTTTAATAAATATTGATATCACATGGCTCATTATTATCTGTTCATATGTATTTTTCCTTTTTTTTAAATCCTTATTCCATGTTTCAAGATTAATGATTCAGTTATTGATGGGTATGAGTTATTTTATCATTCTCTCATGCACGATGATTATGTCTTCATAACCTTATGAACTTCTTATGATCATTGATGAAAATAAATTCTTAATGCTTTTTTTTACCCTAAATAAAAAATTTAGATCACTTTTGTTACGTTTCCTTTTTCCTAGTTTATAAATAATGAGTTTGAAGGAATTATGTCTATAGGGTATTTCATATGGATGATGATGAATTAATGTGAAAAAAGAAATGTCGAGCTATGTGGGAGGAATAATCGTTTAAATATAAGGGTATTGTTAATGTATGTTTTTTCCTAATTCTATAAAACTCTAAACATAAATGTTCCTTTAAAATGTATGTGATATGAAATTTCCTTTTGAATTTTTAATGTCTGGATGGAAAAAATTGGGTCACATTCATTAGTGTCAATGCCATAAATTTAATGTTTGTGATTTTAGCACCAGATCTGTGAGTGTGAGTTTAAGGTTTTTATACATGTTTACAAACACACACACACACACTTACACATTTATATTTCCAAAATACACAATCACACATATATATTTAAATAATTTATTTATTTACATATATTAGAATATACATATAAACATATAGTTGTTTATTGACACAAACATGTTTATAAATAAACATTACTTAGGAAGATATATATTAATTCATTTTTAAAAGTTAAATAAAATGGATAATTTTTTTTATTTTATATAAAATGAATAATAAATATGTATTTCCATATGTTTTATATAATTTCAAATACATTTTTATATAGATATGTTTAAATGTGTAATTATAATTTTGATTTATTATATGTAAATATAAGAAAATATGTATATATTTAATTATTAATAAAACTAAAATATGAAAAATTATAAATTATAAAAATAGTAATTTCTATATGAATGTAATACATGGGTATAAATTCCGTATCCACTAAAAAAGAAAAAAAGTGTCTCTTAAAAGATATTAAAATCCCACCAAATATGAGATAATTCAGCCACCCCAAATAGAAACTCTGTTTTGGAGGCATTGGTTTTTGTCTTTTTTTACCTCAAAAACTGACCAAGGTTTTCCCTATTTAACAAGGAGTATATCACTTCATACTCATTTATTTGATATATAGTAGAGCATAAAAATAGGCCGAGATCAAAATTTATGATCTTTTGAAGTTTAATTCATGTTTCCACCTTATCTTAGATCATTTATTTATTTATTGAATTTTTATGTCTACAAAATTTTCTTAAATGACCTTACTCAATAATAATTACGAAATTATTAAAAAAATATTATTATATTTTATTAATTTAATATCTGTTTCACTAAATATCATATATATTAAGTGAAAATTCATATTTAGCCTTATATAAATCATATTTAATAAAATACATTATATTTATATCAATATAAATATAAATATACCAATATAAATATATTTATATATTTATATATTATTTTTAATGATATTTTTTTATGAAATATACCTTTTATCAGCACTAGAAAAAAGTGGTGAAAAAGATGGGTCTTTATCTGTGATAAAATAAAAGCATTGATAAAGACCCCCATTGTTAGTACTAATAGAAGGTGCCATTATCAGCTCTTTTTTAGCATTTATAAAAGCCAATTTTATCAGTACTAGAAAAAAGAGTTGATAAATGGGGGATTTTATCATACATTTTAAAAATCACTGAAAAAGGGGGTGGGTATTTATCAATGATAAAACAAAAGTGTTGATAAATCCCCCCCCCCTTTATTAGCACTTTTTGTTAGCACTGATAACAGTATCCTTTATTAACACTTTGTTAGTGGTGATAAAGGATTCAAATTAGAAGATCCTTTTTCTAGTTCTAAAAAAGGATATCATTGTATTTTTTCTGATCTATAATATTTTCATCAGAGATCACTCTTCCACTGACTCAATAATGGCTAGAATTGGTAATTTAGTGATCAATGCATCAGTGACCACATTTCATTTCCCAGTTGTATAAGTAATATAAAAACCAAAAGAATAAAGATATTCAACCCAACATCTATGTTGCAAGTTCAGATCCCACTGAGTGAAAATATATTTCAGGCTCTTATTATTATAATACATTATAAACCACTCCCCAAAGAGAGAGTTTCACCACATTTTGAGTGCATGTATAACCACATATAACTCAAGATAATTTTTAGTGTAGTTCTTCTCATCAGGGTTTTATTGGTGAGATCTATAGGCCAATATTTGTTTCCCATAAATCAAGATACACCCCAAACCTATTCCAAAATCAGTATAGAATACATCATAACCTGAACCTAATTTTATATAAATCAAAGTTGGAGATGAATTGAATATTACCTTGGGTTCCCAAAAAAATCTCTAATATTTTTCATTCCATTCAAACTTTACACCCTTATGGGTCAAAGCTGTCATCAGAGATGTGATCTTAGAAAAATAACAAACATCCCACCTATAATAACCAGCCATTCACAAGATTCTCTAAATCTCAAACATATTTATGGGATACACCCAAGAAATAACCACCTTTATTTTCTCTAGATCCTCTAAGATTACCTTCTTATATATAACATTTGACTAAAAATTCACTTCCCAAATTCTAAACACATATTTGGAAATTTTAGTGTACAGATGATGATCTCACAAGGTTCTAAAGATGATTTACAAATGATCCATGTGTTCCTCTTCTGAATTGGAGTACACCAAAATATCATCCACAATCACACAAAAAATATTCCAAGAACCAATGAAAGATTTGGTTAATCATTTTTATAAATACCACATGTGAATTAGTGATTTCAAAAAACATAACTCAGAACTCAAAATTCACATACCAAATCCTAAACACGATCTTAGGGGTATCGTATTCTTAGATTCTCAACTGGAAGTACCGAAAATAAAGGCCAATCTTTGAAATCCGAGTAGCCCATACAAGTTTATCAAATAGATCATCTATCTGGGGTATGAATAATTCTTCATAATGATCACCTGATTTAAATTTTGATAATCAATGTAATGTTTGAGTCTCACATACGGCTTATTAGGGAAGAGGATAAGTGAAGCCCAAGTTCGCATTCTATGATGAAAAAATACCCTTGTGTCATGGTTCGTAAGCTAAAACATAAGTTCATATAACTCAGTAGGATATATTCTATAGGATGGAAGAGAAATTGGTGTCCTACTAGGTAGAAGGTAAATGGTAAAGTTGACCACTCTCTATGGTGGTAAACAAGAAAAATACTTTTTAAATACCATAGGGTATTCACACACCACCATAGGAAGAAAACTACCAAAATAAGTGCTAATGAAATTGAGTAACATCTCTAACAACTGACATGAGATCACCCCATTATATAGAACAACATGCCCCTATCTCCCATATCTACATGAGGGGACCCAATAGAAGATAGAAACTAAAATATATGACCAAAATTGTTAATTTGGTCCTTAAAATTAACAATCTAATCCATGAAAATAATAAGTTTGATGATATCAACATAAATAACAAAGAAATACCGCACCTATTTGAAGTTAGCTATCATCACCAAACACATGGTACATTTGAAACCTTTTTCATACCTCTTCAATAAAGCTATGGAAATATCAAGAAATAATGAAATATGATCCAAACACAAGAAAAACACGTAAAATAACATAGATGATATAAAACATTGAGTATTACCTATATCAAAAAATGATAGCACCCTAGAAAATGAAATAAACAAGGTACCCCTCATAGTAGTTATCCCTACTTCAGATTCCTCCAGTGCATACTCCATTGTATAAAGATGTCCGGTCTCAACTCCTCCCTAATCATTATTATCCACATGAAAACCCCCTTCATCTTAAGGATAATACCCACCACCCTTTTGGAATGTACCTACGAACCCTTGGTGAGAGTAGATCCATCCCTATTAACCTGGGATGTTGTTTTACAAAAACTCTTTAGATGATTAGATTATCCACATTGATGACAATTTTGGGGTGATATATTACAACTAGGCTTAGTATGAACATCCCTAAAATACTAATATAAAATAACATGTTGTTATCTTGATGATTCCCCTAAAACTATTCCTCAGAAAAATGGATACCTTTGCACTTAATTTTCTTTCTATAAGACACACCCTAGATGAAACCCACCCCAACTGAATCTCCAATGAAACCTTTTCCCAGTTTTATCTACCTCTACCATAGACACTTTATCAATCAACTCCAAAAAATTCATAAGGTACATGAGAATCTGCATCGACTGAATATCGTCCCCCAATCCCATATGTCCTAAAAAAATTGCCTCACCACATCCTCTATTAGACCTAGAAGAGTGATTCTTTGAGTCATTTCCTATTATATTTATGAAAATAACCATTAAACTTGTGGGAAACTCCTAAACCATAAGACCACTTCAATAATCCATACAAATTCTAATAAACAATAAGAATTTAAAAACAAATTATGGATTTTATGAATGGAATTAAATACTTTAAAACGTAATAGGTCAATTTAAATAGACTTCAAACCAAGTTTATTCAAATGACCACAATCACCATGTCTCAGGATTGATAAAAAAACTTCTGACCACCAATGGTAACTCGAGTTCAGAAATAGAAGTGAGCTGTCCATGCACCCTCCTACCCTTACTATCCAAATTTCGATGGACCTAACTCATATATACAAAAGACCCTAATCATAACCTAGGTAGTGTAATAACACTTTCTTTTAGGTATTAAATCTTATACCATTTTTAATTAAACATATTGGGTCAATCAAATACATCACCTAAGTGGCACTGCTATAAGGTGAGCATCCACAAAAACCAAACATTTCAAATGAAAAAAGTAAGAATAACAAAAAATAATAGAAGAAAAAATGAACATAATCACAAGACATAAAAAACCAATAAAAATGGATAATACTAAAAGGGAAAAAAATATGAAACTCCATGTTAGTATCTGTCATCACCAAACTGTCCCTCTACAGAGATATCAAAACTCAAGTGAAACCATCTCACTAAATGATGCCATTATCTTTACCTATGTCTCGTAAAATAATATATAAAAACACAGGAAGTCCAAATTAGGGTGTGAGAATAAATAAAATTATGATTTAACTAATGAATATAGACAAAATCTAATATCATGAAAACATAAACTCTTGATTTAAAACATAAATATTTTATAAATAATTTCCATAAGATAAATATAATTTGTAAAACTTCCCCTGGATTCAGTAATTATAGTTCCATATTCTCAATATCAAGGAACCTAATAATTATTTAATAAAAAATAATAGATCATAATAAAAAAATCCATGTATACATCATAAGATAAACATGTGTGAAAATAACCATGAAATACCATCATGTCTTAAAAACCAAGAATAAAAGGCACAAAATTTAGGATCTAACACAAAGTAATATGTGTTAGACATAAATTATTACTAAACCTATCATTTTTTGGATCCAACCAATATCAATTCCCATAATGGTCTATCGATATCATAAAACACCAAGTGGAATTATCCACACTAAAGTGACATATCTTTTTTTAGATGCACCCCAAGTTCCCAATGCGATATTCTTTTTAAAAAAAATTGAAATTATTTCTCACATTTTATTATCATTGTAACACCTGAAGATTCCACGGTACGCTTCTCATTGAATAGTATAGTAGCGTCTGTTGTACACAACTCCGAGATTCTAACACGCCGCAACCAATCAAAGTAGACGTTATGAATAGTAATAACCAGTTTTTGAAATTTTATACATATTATCTTTCAAAATTGACTTCATTTTTGGATTCAGAATATCGAAATTATCTTTGGATGAAATTTTGGTACTTTTTGGATAACTTTTATATTTCGGTGAATAGTGAAAATTACTAGATGTTTATTAAAAACAACTTTTTTAATCAAAATAATTAATAGTGATAAATTATGAATTTGAGTGGTTTTAAAGTATATTTAGAATATAATTTTACCATTTAATACAATTTTGGTCATTGGACATAAAATCACAATTAAACCAGACGTAAACAAGTGTCAATCATTTGATAGTTATTATATATTAAAATCACGCTTTTTGTTTTGACAGCGGGGATTAATTTTAAAATAATTTATGCCACTTCCATATTTTGAATTTGGAAAAATGGATTCCATATTTTGAATCAGGATGCACAAATTGTTTAAATAGGTAACTTTTATTTTTAGACATTTTGAATAATTAGTTCGGAAAAAATTTATTTACCATGGTTAAAGGGTAAATCTGGTAAATAAGGGTAAAACAATAATAATATTAATAATAATAAATTACCCTAAAACATTTACAAACCTTATTGGTGGATACATGTCTGACCATGGGCATCTTTGGGTCGATTTTGGGACCCCATGGAGCCACTTGTTGGTGAAAAAGACACTTTATATTAATTAAGATAAAATAAATACAAAAATTACATAAGCATATATCTTTTATAAAAACAATTTTTACATAGGGTTATATATGTTATATTTTAGATTATAAATATTCATTAGAAATATAAAAATATTTCCTACATAATGGTATTTTATTTATAATTTTTAGACATTTCAAAATTAAAAATATATATGACACAATAATGATGCAATATTTTCCTTATTAATGAATGAATCAAATAATTGGTATTATAAATCTTAAAATAAATATAATTTGAAAGTTTTTATTACATAAAAGAATTTTATTGGTTAATATGACATGTTATTATTGCTTAAATGAATTTTTTCGAATTAATAAATTTGTTAAGAATTTATCAAAAGTCAATTATTGATTTGTGTCAAAATTGACATAAATGAGTTTTTAAAACAAATATTATATTATTAATTTATATTATATTCTTAAAAATCTATGTTTCGGCCAAATGACTCATATAATTATTGGTATATCATTAATGAACCACTTTGGGGTCTATTGGATGTATATAGTATGTTTATTAACTATATAATATAAAAATAACAGTGACATGGTAAGTGTCAAACTAATTGACTAAGAGTTAAAACTAAAAGATAAGGTTAATATAATGACACAAACCTATCTAAATTATATTGGTTGAGTGGTTTTCGACCCATACCCACCTTAACCTTTAAATAATACACTTTTTATCCATTAGAAACCGAATATTAATTTATTATAAAATAATATTTCTAAATTTTCCTAAGGTGCCCCTCCTCCCCCTTATAAAAGGACACCACTTCTAACCAATTCTTCACACCTTAAAAGCCTTTTGGATCGGCCAAAACCTACCCAAATACTCTCTAAACTTCCCTCACTTCAACATAGAGGCATTATTTTGATCAGAAAGCCATCCTATGGAGCACTTTTGATCAAATCAAAAGGAAGAACCCGAAGAAGAGGTAACGTCTTCACCACCCTCTTTAAAGTTCCTTTCTACTTCAAATTCTTCTTTCCATGTTATTTAAATTCTAAAATAATAACTCCAATACCTTATATATAATGTGATGTTATTATAATTATGGAACAAACAAATTCATTATTCTATCCATCCCTTGAATGACATGTCACCATACGTGCGTACGTACGACTTACCGTCTCCATGTTGTGGTGTAATTGTTATTCAATATGCTATTATTTAAATGGTTATAATAATGATGTATAATTCATGTAAATAATAAATATAACATGATAATTATTCTGTATATTTCATATACCATCCAATTATATATTATTTTAATATCAAAAGAATGATATTGTCGCTCGTGCGTACGTATGGATTACCGTCTCCACGAATGCGATGAGATTCATTCCCCATCGTATCCATTTAAGACTAAATTTTATTGGATGATTAAAAGTAATGTTTAAAAAATTTATATCATTATGGATATGAATAAGATACAACCTATCTATAACAAAAATGACCTATGTAAAAAAACATATAAAAGAAAAGGAGTAAGTTAACACCCGAAACGACGATAATACTAAAGTATTATTAACAAAGCATTATTAGAAGATCATGTATGATATCATAATTATGTATATGGTTCTTTTATAATTTAATAAAAATGTTTTAAATATTATACAGGAGGTTAATATACCATCTATAATGGAAAAGTTCAAGGTAAGGGGTTTTTATCTCACTCTTTATTCTCATGAGATTCATGCCATATTGCCACTATTACCTTTTGTGTGGTGTATGTACTTCCCATAACTGTATTCTTTGTGTAATAAACTTTAATTTATGTGTATTTACATATTCATTGTATGATACCTCTTTCATGGGGTGTATGTTTTGTAAGTTACCAAATTGGTAAGGGTTTATTTTAAAATCTCTTCACTATCCGAGGTTGTTTATACGTATTTATCTACTGTGACCTCTTTATCATCCACATCCATGTTTCTTAAAAATGTATTTCAAAACACTTTTACTATGTTACAGAAAATGGTTTAAAGTCATTTATACCCTTGTTTGACTTTTTATTATATGTTTATAAAGGAATATTTCTGTCGTTTTCCAAACAAGGTCCTTTTTATCCTTTTCGACAGAATTAAGGTAAGAATGTATTTTTTTAACTTATACGGTGAATGCAGCTATTTTACGCCGTTATAAAATCTTAGAATCTTCCCTTTACAAGCTTATAAGGATATTTTCAAAGTAAATGTTTTATTTTATAATTATTTTACTTTTAAATGATTTCAAAAAAAGAGATATTTATCTCAAATAGTTTTTATTTCATCTATGTCAACATTTATTGATGGATTTTAAGCTTATTTGAAGTTGATTTATTATGATACAAAACATCCATATTTTATTGAAGTTGTTGTGATGTGTTTGAATATGGATGTGTTATTTTTATACCATTCATGGTTTATGGAGAAAGTATTGACATTTCGTATGCTAGTTTCAATACAAATGTTTATGTTATGTTTAAACCTGTTCATATGAAGAATGCATTGGACTTAATATATGATGGGTGGATCTCGATATAGCTCCTCGATGCATCTGTAGGTCTCATGAGACAAACTTGTGTCTTGGAACGAGGCCTTGACAAAATCTTATATGTAGTCTTGGCACGAGTCCTTGGCTACATGGTGATGATAGTCTAGAATTATGCCTTCCGTCATTATGAAAGTGGTTATTGATATTGCATGTGATTATTCGACTAGTATAATATCCATGTGAATAAGTAAATGGAATTATTTCATTTTATCTATTCCATATTATGCTGATGTTGACGTTTAAAAATCTTTTGTTTTAGTTATACATTGCCTTAAATGTTTATGTTTATTTATGAATGTTTCCGCTATATTTTTATCCTTACTGAGCATCTCAGCTCACCCCTTTCAATGTTTTATTTTTTCAAGGATGTGATGAAGTAATTTATGAATGACCTACTGGGATAATATGAGGGTATATGAAGAAAAGATGTTGTTGTAGTAGTTTTAATTTTTATGATGTAATTTAAGACTTATGAATATATCTAGTGTTTCCAAAGCTACTAAACCAATCGGTCTTTCGAGATTTGATATTTCTTGTGATCATACAAATGTTATGTAATAATGCACTGAATCTGGGTAACTGGGGTCAGGGCATTATAGTTGGTATCAGAGGAAGTTTAGTACAAACCTTGGAATCTATATTTAGATAAACTCTAATTAGAGCACGTAGACCTAAGATGAACTTTGAGGATTCGTGTAGAAGAACTTCCTAGAATTTTGGTATTGTATATATTTTGTGATTTTTCCGAGCAATACATCCCTGTCTGGATACGAGCAGGTAGAGGTGGCTCTGGGAAAGATGTAAATAGGGGTAAAACCCGAAAACACCACTTTGAGCTATACTCGAATGGGAACTGGTGCATGACAACGGGCCTTGCTGCACTCTTGGTTACGACACTCTCAGGGGATATGCTTAGGATAATACTCATTTTCATTACGAACCATTATGAAGGGCTTATGAGTATATACTTCTTCAAAGTAAACATTTTTATGATTATAGATTATATCCATAAACTGTTCAATTTATGTTAAGTGTTTTACAAGTATGGAATTATGTATTTTGATTCATAAACTGATCATGTTTATGCCATTTTTTAGATGTGGCGCCCAGTGGAAGAAATGGGAACCGTATCAATGCACACACTCCATGTAGGGATTTCCCTCCTGCTCAATATAATTATAGTGGAGCTGGTAATGTAATTGGTGCTGATCAGCTTATCACCATACTGGGACAACTCACTCAGGTTATAAATAATATCCTTACCCATATAGAGCACCCTAATCTGCAGCGTGGAGGATCAATGTTATATCACTTCATTAGGCAACAACCACCAACATTCAATTAGAGTACAAATCCCTTGGTAGCTGAGCAATGGATAAATTCTTTAGAGATAATATTCCATGGCTTGGGGAGTAGTGAAAGAGAAAACGTTATCATGGCAGTTTATCGCCTCACTGGAGATGCTAATCAATGGTGGTCATTGATACAAAACACGAAGGAAGATGATGAAGTATCAAATATGGAATGGAGGGAGTTCAAAGAGCAGTTCTTAAAAAAATACTTTCCTCGAGACCATCAAGCAGAAATGGAAAGGAAATTTTTGAGTCTGAGTTAGAAAGAGGATGAGAATGTCGCAAAGTATGAGGCTAACTTTACAAGGTCAGTGAGGTATGATGCTAATTATATACATAACCCAAGAAGTAATATTGATTGTTTCATTGATGGGTTAAAACCATTTCTTTATCGAGCATTAGTCTCACAAACCTTCTCGTCGTATGAAGATATTGTCTCGTGTGCTATCAAGACAGAAAAGGAATTCTCTAAATCTTATTACTTTAAAGCAATGAAAGAGAAGAATAGATCTTCTGATCAATATAGAAATGGAAATAAGTGGAAGAAGGGAAAAGTTGAAAGTCCATCCTGCAGTAAATGTGGAAAGAAACACCCCGATACTTGCTTAAAAGGAATGGGAGTTTGTTACAAGTGTGGTGAAAAAGGCCACCAAGTTCATGATTGCAAGGGAAAGAGGGTTTCTGTCAACGTGGAATGCTATAATTGTAGAGAGATGGGATATTATGAAAATGAATTTCCTAAGCGTCAGGTGAACTTACCTCAGAAAAGGCCAAGGGATCAAGGCTAAGCTTATGCTATCACTACTGCTAAGGTATAAGCTCCGAAAGACGTTGTGGCAGGTAATTTAATTTTTTCCTCATGTTTAGAAAATGATTTATTTGATTCTAGATCATCACATTGTTTCATATCTTCCCAGTTTGGTAAGAAAATTAGATATTTTCAATTTGATTTAACAAGAGAGTTGTCAGTCAAAACCCCTACGGGAAGTATCATTGCTACAAAGTTCTGTGGATCTGTTCGCATTAGGGAATATAAATGTTTTTTATCTGCTGATCTTATCTTCATACCCATGACTGAATTTGCTATAATCATTGGTATGGACTGGCTTTCAGACCATGATGTGAAGATTTATTTTAAGAATAAGGAGGTTACAATTTTTGATGATGATGATAAGGAACACCTTTTCTTTAGAGCAGAATCGTCACCACCTAATTCTTTTCTAGATCCACCCCTAGTAGCTCAACTAAATTCAATTATTGGGGAGGAATAGAATGAAATGACTGTGGGTGAAGAAAGGAATGTTCAAATATAGGACATACCTATTGTGAAAGAATATGTAGATGTGTTTCCAGAAGATTTACCTGGACATCCTCCCGAACGAGAAGTTGAATTTTCCATTGATTTAATTCCTGAATCAAGGCCTATATCGAAGATCCCTTATAGAATGGCCATAGTGGAATTAGTTGAACTAATGAAACAAAAAAGAGGAATTTAATAATAAGGGATTTATTTACCCTAGTGTTTCTCCATGGGGAGCCCCTGTTATTTTTGTTAAAAAGAATGATGGATCTATGAGGTTTTGTATCCACTACAGGGAGATCAATGCTATAACAATAAAGAAAAAGTATCCCCAACCTTGCATTGATGATTTTTTAGACCAACTTCATGGAGCATAACAATTTTCAAATATTGACCATCGATCAGGATACCATCAGTTGTGTGTGAAGAAGGAAGACATTCCGAAGACAACATTTCAAACAAGGTACGGGCATTACGAGTTTACAGTAATGCCTTTCGGGCTGACTAATGCACCCTCTGTATTCATGGATCTAATGAACAGAGTTTTCAAGGAATATCTCATTGATTTTGTGATGGTATTTATTGATGATATATTGGTATACTCCAAAATCTACGAAGATCATGAAAATCACATGCGCATTATCATGAAGACTCTGAGAAGACATGAATTATAAGGGAAGTTTAGCAAGTGTGAATTCTGGCTTCAGGAGATTTCCTTTCTTGTCTATATTGTCTCTATGGATGGAATTTCTGTTGATCCTTCTAAGACCAAGGCAATCCAAGAATGTCCAACACCGACGAGTATAACTGAGGTATGCAGTTTTATTGGTTTATCAGGTCATTATCGATGTTTTTTCCAAAACATAGCCCGATTGGCTAACCCATTAAAAAAGATGACACGTAAAGGGGTTAAATTTTTTTGGACAAAAGAGAGTGAAGAATGTTTCGAAGAAATGAAGGGAAGATTAGTCAATGCTCTTATATTGACTCTACCACCAGGGAATGATGGGTTTGTTATTTATAGTGATGCATCAATGAAAGTACATGGTCGTGTCCTTATGCAGAATGATAGAGTTATTGCTTATGCATCATGACAGCTGAAAATTCATGAGCAAAACTATCCTACTCATGATCTTTAGTTAGCTGTTATAACCTTTTCATTGAAGATATGGAGGCATTATCTCTATGGTGAGAAATGTGAGATTTATACTGATCACAAGAGTTTGAAGCATATTTTCTCACAGAATAAACTCAACATGAGGCAAAAGAGATGGCTTGAACTACTCAAGGATTATGATTGCACAATACAATACCACCCGGGGAAGGCAAATAAGGTGGCAGATGCTTTGAGTAGAAAAGATCATGGAGTTTTGAATGTGATGAGAATTCAAAGGGATCTTATTTTCATGGATCTAGTGAAGATGGATATGGGAATCACTATGGAAGGTGAAACATCAATTCTTTTTCAAATGGTTGCCAAACCATCTTTACTAGAAAGGATAAAAAGTTCTCAGACCGGTGATGAAGAGTTACAAAGGAAGATTAAAGCTGTGAATATTGGGAAATTGAGTGACATTGTGTATGAAGATGGAATTTTGAAGTTTGGGAAGAGACATTGTGTTCCCGATATACTTGATCTAAAAAGAGAATTGTTGGATGATGCTCATAGTTCCAATTTCCTTATACACCCTGGGAGAACCAAAATGTAATGATATTTGAAGGAACATTTTTGGTGGGACAACATGAAGAGGGAGATTGCTAATTTTGTGTCAAGATGTATGGTTTGTCAACAAGTGAATGCTGGAAGGCAACAGCCTGGTGGAGTACTGTATCCTCTTCCCATACCTGAGTGGAAATGGGATAATATCACGATGGAATTTTTCATGGGACTACCAAAGACTCCTAGAAGGAATGATGCAATATGGGTCATTGTTGATCGTCTTACCAAGTCAGCACATTTTCTTGCTATAATGGAGGATTTACCACTTGAACGTCTAGAAAGAAAATATATTAATGAAGTTGTGAGACTTCATGGAGTAACCCTATCGATTGTTTCGGATCCTGATCCCCGTTTTACTTCAAGATTCTGGAAGAGTCTTCAGAAGGCCTTGGATACTGGACTTCATTTGAGCACTACTTACCACCCTCAAATAGATGGAAAATCAGAACGAACTATTCAAAACTTAGAAGACATGTTGAGATCATGCTCACATGACTTTCAGGGTATGTGGTATCAATATTTACCTCTGGTATAATTTTCCTATAACAATATCGTCCATTAAAGTATTCGGATGGCACCATATGAAGCGTTATACAGAAAGAGATGTCACACACCAACCTATTGGGATGATGTTGGTGGAAGAAAACATGGAGGCCAAAACTGGTGGAGGAAACGATGGAAAAGGTAAAGGTAATCCAAAACCACATCAAAGCAGCTCAAAGTAGGCAGAAGAGATATGCCGATAACAGAAGGAAGGATTTAGAATTTCAGGTGGGAGATCATGTTTTCATGAAGGTATCTCCATGGAAGTGGGTTATACGTTTTGGTAATAAGGGTAAATTGAGTCCCATGTACATTGGACCTTTTGAAATTCTAGAACGAATTGGGGTTGTATCATACCGTTTGGCAATGCCGCCAAATCTCTCCAAAGTTCATGATGTGTTTCACGTATCGCTGTTGAGAACATACATGGCTGACCCCGCGCATTTACTCACCTACGAGGAATTAGAACTGGAACCTGATCTTTCTTATTGCGAAGATCCCATTACGATTCTTGATACAAGAGAAAAAGTGCTGAGAAATCGGACGACTCGTCTGGTAAAAGTTCTATAGAGAAACCATTAGATGGAAGAGGCAACGCGGGAACCCGAGGAACTTATGATGAAAAATCACCTGAGTCTTTTTATGTAGTAATATTATAATAAATTTGGAGGATAAAATTATTTGAAGGAGGGGAGAATGTCACACCCCAAGCTTCCACGATATGCTTCTCTTTGAATAGTATAGTAGTGTGTGTTGTATGCAACTCCACGATTCTAACACGCCGTAACCAATCAAAGTAGCCGTTATGAATAGTAATACCCACTTTTTGAAATTTTATTCATTTTATCATTTAAAATGGACTTCATTTTTGGATTCAGAATATCGAAATTTTCTTAGGATGATATTTTGGAACTTTTCGGATAACTTTTATATTTTGATGAATAGTGAAAATTACTAAATTTTAATTAAAAACAACTTTTTTAATAAAAATAATTAATAGTGATAAATTATGAATTTGAGTGGTTTTAAAGTATATTTATAATATATGATTACCATTTAATACAATGTTGTTCATTGGACATAAAATCACAATTAAACTGCACGTAAACAAGTGTCAATCTTTTGATAGTTATTATATCTTAAAAACACGCTTTTTTGTTTTGGCATCAATAATTAATTTTAAATTAATTAATTCCAATTCTGTGTTTTGAATATGGAAAAATGGATTGCATATTTAGAATCAGGATGTCCAAATGGTGTAAATAGGTAACTTTTATTTTTATACATTTTGAATAATTACTTTGTTAAATATTTTATTTACCATGGTTAAAGGGTAAATCTTGTAAATAAGGGTAAAAAAATAATATTATAATAAACATAAATTACCCTAAAACGTGTCCTAACCTTATTGGTGGATACATTTCCGACCATGTCCATCTTTGGGTTGATTTTGGGACCCCATGGAGCCACTTGTTGGTGATAAGGACACTTTATATTAATTGAGTTAAAATAAATACAAAAATGACATAAGCATATATCTTTTAGAAAAACAATTTTTACATAGGGTTATATATGTTCTATTTTAGATTATAAATATTAATTAGAAATATAAAATGATTTCCTACATAATGGTAATTTATTTATAATTTTTAGACATTTAAAAATAAAAAATATATATGACACAATAATGATGTAGTATTTTCCTTATTAATGAAAAAATCAAATAGTTGGTATTATAAATGTTAAAATAAATACAATATGAAAGTTTTTATGACATAAAAGAATTTTATTGGTTAATATGACATATTATTATTTCTTAAATGAATTTGGTTCGAATTAATAATGTTTTTGAGGCTTTAACAAAAATCAATTATTGAGTAGTGTCAAAATTGACATAAATGACTTTTTAAAACAAATATTATAATATTAATTTATATTCTATTCCTAAAAATATATGATTCAGACAAATTCCTCATATAATTATTGGTATATCATTAATGGACCACTTTGGGGTCGCTTGTATGTATATAGTAAATTTATTAACTATATAATATAAAAATACAAAGTGACATGGTAAGTGTCAAACTAATTAACTAAGAGTTAAAACTAAAAGATAAGGTCAATATAATGACCCAAACCTGTCTAAATTCTATTGTTTGAGTGGTTTTCAACCCATCCCCACCTTAACCTTTAAATAATGCACTTTGGATCCATTCTAAACTGAATATGAATTTATTATAAAATAATATTTCTATATTTTCCAAAGGTGCCCCTCCTCCCCCTTATAAAAGGACACCACTTCTAACAAATTATTCACACCTTAATAGACTGTTGGTTCGGAAAAACCCTGCCCAAATACTCTATCAACTTCCCTCACTTCAACATAGAGGCATTAGTTTGATCAGAAAGCCATCCTATGGAGCAATTTTAATCAAATAAAAAGGAAGAACCCGAAGAAGAGGTTATGTCTTCACCACCCTCTTTAAAGTTCCTTTCTTCTTCAACTTCTTCCTTCCTTGTTATTTCCATTCTAAAATAAAAACTCTAGTACCTTATATATACTATGCTTTTATTATAAATATGGAACAAACAAATTCATTAATCTATCCATCCCTTGAATGACATGTCACCATACGTGCGTACGTACGGCCTACCGTCTCCACGTTGTGGTGTAATTGTTATTCAATATACTATTATTTAAATGGGTATAATAATGATGTATAATTCATGTAAATAATAAATATAACATGATAATGATTCTTTACATATGATATAACATCCAATTATATATTATTTTAAAATCAAAATAATGATATTGTCGCTCTTGCGTACGTACGGATTACCGTCTCCACGAACGCGATGAGATTCATTCCCCATCGTATCCATTCAAGGATAAATTTTTTTGGATGATTAAAAGTAATGTTTAATAACTTTATATAATTCTAGATATGAATAAGATAGAACATATCCATAATAAACATGACTTATGTAACAAAACATATAAAATAAAATGAGTAAGTTAACACCCGAAACGACAATAATACTAAAGTATTATTAACAAAGCATTATTAGAAGATCATATATGATATCATAATTATGTATATGGTTCTTTTATAATTTAATAACAATTTTTTTACTATTATACAGAAGTTTAACATACCATCGACTAAGGAAAAGTTCAAGGTAATGGTTTTTCATCTCACTCATTATTCTCGTGAGATTCATGCCATATTGCCACTATTACCTTTTGTGTGGTGTATGTACTGCCCATAATTGTATTATTTGTGCAATACACTTTAATTTGTGTGTATTTACATATTCATTGTATGATAACTCTTTCATGGGGTGTATGTTTAATAATTTACCAAATTGGTAGGGGTTTATTTTACAATCTCTTCATTATCCGAGGTTGTTTATACATATTTATCTACTGGGACCTCTTTATCATCCACATCAATGTTTCTTAAAAATGTATTTCAAAACATTCAAACTATTTTAATGAATATGGTTTAAAGTCATTTATACCCTTGTTTTACTTTTTATTAGATGTTTATAAGGGAATCTTTCCGTCGTTTTCCAAACAAGGTCCTTTTTAACCTTTTCTACAAAATAAAGGTAAGAATGTCTTTTTTTAACTTATACGGCATATGCGGTAATTTTACACCATTATAAAATCTTAGAAGCTTATCTTACAAGTTTATAAGGATATTTTCAAATTAAATGTTTTATTTTATAATTATGTGACTTTTAAATGATTTCAAAAAAAGAGATATTTCTCTCAAATAGTTCTGATTTCATCTATGTCAACATCCTTTGATGGATTTTAAGCTTATTTGAAGTTGATTTATTATGATACAAAACTTACATATTGTGTTGAAGTTTTTGTGATGTGTTTGACTGTGGATTTGTTATTTTTACACCATTCATGGTTTATGTAAAAAATATTGACATTTCGTATTCTAGTTTTAATACGAATGTTTATGTTATGTTTAAACCTGTTCATATGAGGAATGCATTGGACTTAATATGTGACAGGTGGAGCTCACTATATCTCCTCGATGCATCGGTTGGTCTCATGAGACAAACTAGTGTCTTGGCACAAGGCCTTGAAAAAATCTTATTTTTAGTCTTGGCACAAGGCCTTGGCTACGTGGTGATGATAGTCTGGCATTATGAATTCTGTCAATATGAAAGTGATTATTTATATTGCATGTGATTATTCGACTAGTAGAATATCCATGTTAATAAGTAAATGGAATTATTTCATTTTATATATTCCATATTATGATGAAGTTAAAGTTTAAAAGGCTTTTGTTTTAGTTATACACTGCCTTAAATGTTTATGTTTATTTATGAATGTTTCTGCTATATTGTTATCCTTAATAAGCATCTGAGCTCACCCCTTTCAATGTTTTATTTTTCCCAGGATGTGAAGAAGTAATTTATGAATGACCCGCATTGATAATATGAGGGGATATGAAGACAAGATGTTGTTGTATCAGTTTTCATTTTTATGATGTAATGTAAGACTTATGAATATATCTAGTGTTTCCAAGGCTACTAAACCAATCGGTCTTTTGAGATTTGATCTTTCTTTGATCATAGAAATGTTATGTAATAATGCATCGACTCTGGGTAACTGGGTTCGGGGCATTACAATCATTTTCCATAGTGAATAATTAATGATTCCATGATTGAAAACCCATTTTGAATAAAAATTATTTTTAAATAAAATACCACTAAAAACATGTATTTCACAAGGATATTCCATATTGAGATCAAATCCAACATTTCCCTAGGATACACCATGACATTGAATTAGAATTTCAATGTATTCAAGAATTAAAACATTTTTATGGGAAAACGTACCATAAAAATAAAGGGGGGAGACCAAATATTGATTTACAAAATCCAAAGTGGAATCCTTCCAAGATAGGATTTAAAGGCATTCAAAGATATCTCGGGGGTACTAAAAGTTAGGGAGATAAGAATTAATGAAGTTGATGTTTGGATGTTATTTATATATTTATATCCAGACATTAAAATATTAGACCACATCATATCCTCTCAGAATGTACTAAAACACCACATATTACTTCACAATATTCCCCCACCATAGTGCGAGACAAGCCATCTGAATGAGAAACTACTATGCAAGGCTTGGGACCACACCGCAGTCCTTTCGTTCAAAATATTTTTGACAAACACAACCCTTCAAATGCGTTAGATCGTATTTATCTAGGGAAATTATGCACTACATACTAATACATCATGCCTCAATGGTGTCTAAATTTTATGAACCAACCAAAAACATCCCTCGAGCCCCTATGGGCCAGTAGCAGTATCCCCAAAATTCCTCCCTCTAGGGCACCGCACCACATCCCATTGGTCCACACTGTATCCATAATCCCCATGATGTAGGTTGTACCATCCATGACATATCTCCCTGCTAAAATCCTGAAAATTACAATAACATATGATCACCTCTAAAACATATGAGACTCATAGAAAAAACTATTAAATGTTAAAAGTGAGTATACCCAAACCAGGCGGATGTCATACATTTTGTATATTATTAAATATAGGTATCTCCATTAATGTTTATAAGTTTTCATAAGTTGATATGGAATGATCATTAAATAAATGTGATGGAATGTATTGATATTGTGTTCTAAATGAAGATAATTTATGTTTTAAGAAATATGACATTAGAGAACATGTTACATGAAACTTCCCATTAATTTCTCATGATTAGGGAATCATAAGATAGGGAGGCTGAGTTGATAAAAAAATTTCACTCTAAATTAGTAATCATTTTTCAAATGATATAATATTTATTAAGTTTTTTAATTTTCTTTAATAATTTATAGTCACTTTGTGATATATAGATAAAAGTTGGATCACATTATGGAGTAATGCACCTCAGTATGCTAATAGATTATGGGTATTTTAATATTTTCAATTTATAATTGATATTTTTATGGGAAAATAATATTTCCATACTCTAATTATATGTTTACAATATTTTTGAAGAGGAATGATTTTTATAAACTCCTGATATTGAATTAATTGTATTCTCCACATGAGTGTTGTATATGGAATGATGAATCAAACATTAAAGAAAATTTGAGCATTGATGTTAGTCAATAGATTTTTTTATCAAATTCATCAAAAACATAAAATGAAATTAAAAACCTTATAAATGACACTTTTTCCATTATAGGGAAATATAGTTAGAATCCAAACATATCAGTACAACAAGTTGAGGGTGCTAAAAATAGTAACATGAAAAATGATGTTTTTGGGACTATAGGACAACCAGATCAAGATTTTAATATATATGTGGATCCTAATACAAATTTTGTAGAAACTAATTTAAGATGGAACTTTTCTGAGTAGAAAAATGTGTTCTATGTTATAGTTAACAGTGGAAATGAAGAGTTGTATGAAGGATGAATAAAATATTCAAAACATTATTTTCTATGGAATTTGTACTATATCAAATGAAGATGTGGAATTAAAAATATCATTATGTCCATTATATTATAATTTTTATGTGAAACATTTTCTAAAGTTATGGTCCTTGAGTATTTTTATGATATGAAAAAAAATTGTTAACAATATTGGTCTGAATTATACATAAATACATGCTTCTCCTAAGGATTTCATGCTTTATTTGAGAGAGGATTCAAGTTGACAAGATTGAAAAAAATGTTAATCTATTAGATGTAAGTTAATAGGTATTTTTAGAAGTATGAATCAACATAATAATATTAATAACAAGAAAAATAACACACCTATAACTATTTTTTATTGCTTCCCTTTCAAACCTATATTACAAGATTATTCATTTTATCAAAAACCACCAAGAAAATGAAGTGGAATTATATAGATAATAAAAATAATTGGTTAATGCAACATCCTAGAGATTTATAATCATAGAATACATTTGATTCATTAAATATATATTACTTATCCAATCCTAGGAATATGTGATTGGGATTTGCTACCGATGGATTCAACCCATTTGGGACATTGATTACTAGTTATAAATTTTGGAGGGATGTTTTGATCCCTTGAAATCTACCTCTGTCAATGTATATGATAAAATTTACTTTATAATTTTGATGATTATTCTGAAAAAAATGCAAGGAAATGTTATTTCTGTATACCTACAAGCATTAATGGAGGAATTGTACGAGTTATGGTGGAACAATGTTGAGAATTATGACACAACTTCTAGAATAATTTTTAAAATGTATGATTCTCAAATGTGGACCATTAGTAACTTTCATGAACATGGGAACATATCTATTTGGTACACTTACAAAAGTTTTTCCCCTCCTCTTTGTAAATTTGATTTTTAAGTCTAAATGACTACCTTATAGTAAATAGTGGTGCTTCATGTTTCATTATATATTTCACAATTTATCTCATATATTTTTTTTGAACACATAATAATTCATTGTGTTAATTGATTATAGACCACCTTTGATGTTATTTATAGTTTATGAAATTTTGGCATAACTAGTAAATATTCATGTATAATTTAGGAAATTCCATCATTGAATGATAGTGGGAAATGAGTTCAATGTGCAATATCAGTTTAAATTAGAATGCAAAAATGGAAAAAATAATATATTCTGCAAACTTCCGTATTGGGAGTTTAATTTTCTACATCATAATATTGATGTTATGAATACTGAGAAAAATGTTTGTGACAATTTAATATTCACGTTACATCATGAGTAAGGGTAATTTAATGACTATATCAATGATAATATGGACTTAAAAACACTGAATAGAAAGCATGATAAATAGACAAATGGGAATAGAAATTATGATGACACAATTTTTACAATGAAAATTATGAAGAAATATATTTTTCATCAAATTTTAGACCATCTGAAAGTAACTGATGGGTATTCGAGTAACATCTCAAGGTGTGTCAACTTAAAGCATCAAATGTTACATGGATTGAAATGTCATAATTCACATATTCTGTTATAATTGTTACTACCATTTTCATTGTGTATATTATTACCGAAAAAGGTTAATGTAGTTATACTAAAATTATACACATTATTTAGTCAAATTATTCATAAAATCTATTACTAGCCGAGGTTTAAAAGCTTTAGGATGTATTTTTACTGACACTTTGTGGAATGGAGATGATCTTCCCTTCATAATTTTTTACTTCCATGATTAATTTTACAATGAATTTTACTAAAGAAACTAAATTATGAGGGACTGTACATTATCAAAGGATGTATCAAATTGAACGGTACTTTATTTATAAGTTTTTCATCATAATAAAACCATTGTTGACCCTTCATTGAATATGTAACTATGTTTTATTAAATTTATTTTTCCGATAACTTGGTCATTTGAAATCATACATGGAAAATAAATATCAATGTGAAGGAACTATTTCAGAAGGATACTAAGAAGATAAGTGTATTCCATTTTTTCTAGATACTTTTATGTTATTGAAAAAATATTCAATCGAGTTGGATGTGTTGACAACATATCGACTCAGTCTAAACTATAAAAGAAATAAAAAAATCCTAATATTAGACAACCAATTGGGAGTATATCAAATATTACAATGATATAAATTGAAATAATAAATGCAGATAGATATAATCTTCTGAATATTGAAATATAATATTTATTTATTGAAGATAATAAGATATAAATAAATATATTCTTGAGAATTTAAACATGAAATGACAGAGATATAACAAAATTTGTTAATAGATACCCTGTAGAATGGGTTTCACGTTGTCTATGTCAATAAATACTAAAATCAATAATGATATTAGGTTTCAGTATTTTTTTTGTAAATATAGAAATGTATATTACTTTTTTGGAGCATGAATACTAATAATCAATGTGATTTTTCAGAAGATTTGATGGTTCCATATGAGGATCATCTAAAACAGGATAGAAAATTTTACACTTACAATGTGAATGAATTAAAATTTTAGAATGTTGACCAGGAAGTGAGTTTTAAAAACTCATCATAGTTGTATAATTTAGTTTCCAAATAGGGATACTATGAGAATATGAATGATATTATCGAATTAAACTAGCATCGTAAGAATTCATTAGTTTTATTAAAATTAAATATAGTCAATAAAACTAGTGGTGTTAAAAGTGATTACTTACAATTTACTTTTGTGAAATTATCTTACTTAATGGATATCAGTGACCATGATGTATATGATCTATACATATTCTCATTTCAAGTGAAAATGATATATTTTGTGGAAGATTTTTGGGAAGAAGTGTGGAGTGTATTTGTTAACAGAAAAAAGATATTAGTATGATATGGTTGATGAAGTTGAATATTTTACCTATGAAATTTAATACCATAAACAAAAATAAATTGAATCATGATATTAAAAATACTAGTCTTGAAAGGTTTTATAATGTTCAAATATTGATCATTGAGAATGACAATGACCTGACTGAAGGAAGACATGATTGTATATACAATCATCCAAACATATCAACTACCAATGTTATATGTTTTTCGTTTCTAGTATTGTGGATCTATTATCATATTAAAATTGATTCTTATGCATGATTTGTTTCATTTAAAAATGTAAATGTTATATTTGTTTTTATTTGTCATCATTCATTAACAAACCACAAGATATTATGTTTATTAATACTATGCATTTGTTATCATTTTTAAATTTATTTTTCTACATTAACCTTCTAAAATATATGTTTTGAAGTTGTTTTTACTTGTTTAAATGACATGAATTCCAATTAATAAGTGATTCACTTTCTATAGTTGAATTCCTATTGACGTTCCCCCAACCATATAGACACCATCAGTGTTTCCTCATGAACCCTCAGGCTCACTCCCAATAGCATCTGAAATACCCTCTGTCTCTCTCCCACCACCATCTTCCATTCCCTCTTTATTCCACCCATCTGCATTTTCCACACCCTCCATCTCCCTCCCATCATCATCATTTGACACACTACCTCCCGATTCGGAACATTCATCACGCGATGATGCTTTAGTGAGGGAGAAAGTAGTCACTAGTGTTTCTTCATAAGGATATTTAAGAGAAAAGTTATAGGAAAAATGTTTAAAGTAAATAAAATTATTAAAATTTTGATAATAATAACTACATATTTCAAAAAATTTAAAAAACAATGATACTACCAAGACCCACATTAATAGTTTAGATGTGTGTAATATAAATGTATTGAAGGTAGTTTTCCCCTTTGATTTTTAGGGGGTCCACCCTGATGATGCTTCATGAATTTTTGGCTAGATTCTAGACTAGTTGGTGGCTGAGCCAGTGACACTTCTGAATACATATTCTAATTAGAGGTATATGTGTTAATCATGGAATAATGATGTGTTTTATTCCTAGTGAATAGTAATTTTAATAAATTATGGATCAATTGAATTTAATTATATAATTTCATATTAAATTTTAAAAATTAATCTCTTTGTGTAGATGTTATTTCACATTACCGTCACTACTCTCATCACACAAAAGTGAACATTGAATATTTTGGGTATGAAATGGAAAGATTATAAATAGAAACTATGGAATGAATTCAATAATACATTGTTGACCACTCACTGTATATATGATAAGGTACCTAAAGTAGTACCTAGAGATAAATATAAAGTGTTTTTTGATAGCCATCACTATGAGAAACACATGGTATTGAAGAATATAATATTAAATTAACTACATTTTAAATATATAAATTTATATGAAAATGATACGACATTTCATACATTACTATTAAATTACATGTTATTTCTTTCATAATGGTTCAATAAAAAATCTGTTAAGCCAAGTAAAACAGATCATACACACACCACTGGTTCGAAGAGTTTTTCAAGAAACAGTACCACTGTGGTAATATTTAAATGATAATATTATTTGCTAGATATATTAAAATGTCTATTTATATCATTTTAATGTAGATAAATAATTTAAGGAACCAATTCACCCAGACAAAACTTTTCTTGGATGTTCATACCAAATCATATTAGAGTTATGTGAATGATCCCACGAAATACGTAGATGTATGAATTTATTTTACATTTTAATGGTTCATACAAACATCAATAATATAGTAATTACATATGAAACAAAAGATATCAATGTAATTTTTCATTTACAATCATCAAATAATAGTTAATAAAAAATCTGTGTTATATTTTATAAAAAAACACCAATTTCTAAAAATATAGAAATTAATGTTCAACATAACCTTATTTTGATAACTATTATTCTCATTAATATATTCTCTCATGCGTAGACTCAAAATTTATTGTAATTTTTCACTTTTTTAATATGGATTACTTTAAAATTGAATAATGTTTGATTTATTAGTAAAAATAAAATAACATTGGGATTCCAATCCAGCATTGTCCTTCTCGGTCTCCTAGGATAATCTAGTTGGCCAGGTCCTTGGGAGACAGAATCCTGGATACATGTGTGGGATGAGTTTGGGACCATTACCATCTGAGGTTTTTTGTGGTTTCCTAGGGATTACAATAACATATACTCTAGGTTTTAGTTACTCCCAACCTCTAGATGCTCAGAGGTAGTTTCTTATAATGAAAAGCATAATTAAAAAACAGGGTAACACAATCCAACAATAGGGTTATCATATACACCTATAGGTTGTGAAGGGTTTTGATTTGTAGAAAGAATTGGTTGAATTATATTAGAATATGACAAGATGTGTCCCCAATGAAGATTCATTGAAGTATTGTTTGAGTCAAGAGAAATATCACACAATTTCATAATCCATTAGTAGAGAAAATTTTATTCTTTTTATGTTTTAATTTAATATAAATCATTGTTTAATTTTCAAGAAAATATCTATTTAGGTGACAGGAAAAGTGAGTGGAGACATAGAAGAAGAATATTTTGGTGATGATATTAGTTCTTCAGGTAATGATGGGTCTTGAATTTGAATTTATTGTTGTTGTTGGGAAACTAACTCATTATTTCTAACTTATTGTATTTAGTTAGAAATATATGTCCGTAACATAAAAAGTGTGTTTATGTGATCATTGATATCTATTTCTATTTCTGTTTATGTTTCTTCTTATGTTTTTGTTTTTTCATCTATTTGGTTTCTGTTTGGGACTTCCAATTCTGCAATTTTAATTTTATTTGAACATCCTATACTATATTTTACATGTTATTGTATCATGTTAAAATCCCATCAAATTGTTGAAATTTTTAACAGCCAAATCCATTTATCGGTGGTTTAATCCACCAGTAGTATAATGATTTTTCATAGTTATAAATTCATAGAAATGAAAGGTGTGAGACTTATACTGAAGAACCACTTTCTTTTTCAACTTGGCATATTAGTTAGGAGGTGGTACTTTAGGAGTTTGTTGAAGAGTATTTTGACTCAACGAATATAAGGAAACCTAGAAGACTATATCAAATTATGGTTAAATTAATAGAAAACGAGTAATATATTATGTTAAGATATTTTAGGGTTCCAAGGGGAGTATCTCAACTATGGTTATTGTCAGGGATGGAGGATGGGGCTATAGATAGTGCAACCCAAAATATAGTTAACTTGGTCCAAAAAGATCATGTTGTGAGCATTGTTATTCCATGGGTGACAATGATGGGAATTCAAGGATCATGATAGAGTCCCACAACAATATCATGGCATTGATCTAGAGTGGGGGTGTGGGGGCACAACCACAGCTGTATGGACTAATGAGCACAAATCCAGAAAAAACTATTTTTTGCAATTGTGCACTATTCTGCACAACTAAGCATTATGTCATGTAATTGTGTACTATTTTGTGCAACTATTCAATAAGTCACACAACTATGTATTGGGTCAGACATCTTTGTGATGTGTTATGAATCATTGTTCTCTATTTTTATTCTTTTGGTATTTCAGGAAAAGGGTTTTACAAGAGGCATAACCTATAACCATGATTTTTTAAAACACTGTGTCCTAAAACATTGGAGTTTCATAGATATAGATTTTCACAAAAGTTTTGAATTTTCAGGATATTGGGTTCCCCAAGTTGATATTATCTTCAAAATTCATTAATTAAAAGCCTTTTCATTGAAGTAATTGATGAGGTAATTTCATTCATGTTTTAGATTTTGGGGTTGAGTGAAGTGTGCAACCCCTAGATGCATGGGATACAGATTAGGAAATAGAATCCCAAAGCCACCCACCAAAATGAGGGGTTTATTCCATATTTATAGGAATTTTGGATACATTGTGAAACATAACCAATTTCATGAAACATTAGGCTATGTCACACAACTCTTTGAAGTTTCATGAACATACCTTTGTTTTTTTGAGGCTAGATCACATATCCATGGAGATTCTACGTTTGATATTTCATTTCTCTAAAAAATGAGTTGCAAGAATATAGATAGGGTTGAATACAATTTTTCAATGTTGCATGAAATTACATACTTTCCCTAAGAATCACCCCAGATGCCCATTTTAGGAAATCTAAATTCCAACAACAATAACTTTTTTTTCTGTAATTCTATCTAGGCTCCTTGACTAGTCAAATAAAAGTGTATGAAATTAACTATGCGTTTTTATTATATTTTTAATAATTCAGTCCATTCATGGATGACATTTGTAGAACAAAAAACAATTGAGAGGGGTAGGATAAAAAAATTGTTTGCAACCATTTATATAAAAATTTCCCATATATATATATGGTGGTTTTAAACATGAAAAAATCGTATGTCATCTTATGCTTAATAGGCATGTTTAAATGAATTATAAAGTGATTTATTTGGTTACATAATGTTCTAGTAAGAAAACGTATAAGGTATTTTCCTTTAGAACTTGTGAATGAAATTTTATCTAGCCAAGCCATGTAATTTGATACATGATAATGTTTGTAAAATTTTAAAATTATAGGTAATGATACGATTTAAAATGTGAATCCTTTGATTTTAAATTATGTATCTTTTTTATAAAGTAAAATAAGAAACAATGGGGCATTTTAAGGACTCTGGTGATGATTATCCATTTTAATTATGTCTGGATCATGTGTATGGGTAGTTGGTCTAGAGAGAGATATCACGTGTGATGAGAACATTGGAAATGGGTTATGAGACATTGATGCTTTTGGGTGCACTCTACTTTGATGAGTTTGTGATGTGACCTTGAGATCGTGAGATGTCATATTTTATCATGATTTATTGTGACCCATGTGGATTTGTGGCTCCTGTGAGATGTGTAGAACCCTAATATGGGTTTCGTGGATTTTATATTCTAATGATAATGGTTGTGTATATATTGGAATGTTGGAACTTTATTAAGTGGTTGTCCACAACACATGAGATGTTGATGTTGTGAGTGTTTTAGATATGTGAAGAATGTAAAGCATGGGTAGGTTATTTGTATAATGGAATCGATGCACATAAAGTGATTTTTGGTTTGGGTAAATTAGTGGTTCGACCTTGGATATTTTCTATGGGAGACACCCGAGTGCTTTAGTTTTTAGGTTTAAGGCCGATTTTGGGTGGGAAATATCATTCAGATTCCCAACCTTTCTATTCTAACACTATTTCTATGTGGTGATCAATGTTGAGCCTTAGTAGATGGGTGAAGGGATGATATAGCATGGGTCGATACCACTGATCTTGGATAAAATGCTGGGGGTGGTGGGTGGTAATGTGGTTAGGCTTGAATCTTTTGAAATGTCAATCTAGTTGTATGAAAAAATTGAGGATGCTTCGAGTCTGATTAGACTGATGGGAAAAGACATATGGTCAGATGCTTGAGTGGGTTCTTGAGACTAGAATCTGTAATGCATGACTCAAGGGATATTGAGTCAATTTTTAGTGAATAGTAATGGGGGAGAATGCGACTCAAGGGTTTTGATGTGATCTTGGTGGAAATTGTGTGCCCGATTTGTTTGATATCAATTGGGATTTATAATTTAGTGGATCAGGAGTAAGCAACCATTTTTTTGGTGAGAATAAGGTGGTACACACTAGAAATGGGTAGGGTGTATTTCTTTTTGGATCAGTGAAAATGACCATGTATATTTTCATTGATAATTTTTTGGGTCTTAGAGAAGCTCAAGAAATGTAGTCACAGTGGTGCCATGATGAATTCTAGTTCACAACTATTTATTATAGAGTTATGAGGTGGTAGTGGGGTTTGGATGACGAGTCCCTCCTAATGTGAGGTGACCAAGGTCTGATGATAACTCTTGTTGGTAGAGGTCCCTAGGGATGTTGAATGGATGTTGATATATCCTTTTAGTGAGAGGATGCATTATAGAGGGATCAATATATGGCGGATAATACGATAGGATTTGATCCCAACAGAGTCATTAGGGGTCAATTATATTATTGATCATGGCTTGGGATAGGATAAACATGTTGTTTCAGCTAGATCCTTGGAGTATATACTTGAGGAATGGTATAAGTAAAGTTGTATAGTGGGGATGAAACCATTGACCATCAGAGGTTGAGGTCCACATTATGGATTAGATATTGGGGAAATAATGAGTCACATTCCCGGAATCTGATAATAGGAGGTAGTTGATGTTTCATGTTGTCTCTTAGGTGAGAGTGAGATTAAAACATCCAGTCTTTGAGATTGATATTAAATGGAGAGGTAGACGTGCTGGTTGGGAGTTTCTTTTTTGAAGCAATGATAATGACACACCAATGGTGGGGTGTGATGTATTGTTTATGGATATATAACCCTTGTGATGGAAGGGCTGTGAGAATATTGAGTTAGTCGTGGAGTGGTTGTAGTGGAATCACTATACCAATGTCAAAAAAGTTATATGTGAAACTAGATTCCTCCAGAAATTCCAAATAGAAAATCATATGTGATGGTGGACCTAGAACAATTATTGGATTTGGCTCAGTGAGAAATTAATGGGATTTTAGGGTTCTTAGATTAGATGTGTGTTAGTGTGTATGGTATGATACAATGATGATTTTGGTTAGTTGAGTATATAACCATGGAGACTCACTAGGATTCAAGTATGGAATCTAGTGAGAATGTTTGGGTGATCAAAGTATCCCTCTGGGTATGAAGGGATCATGATTGGGTAAGTTGGTGACATGTCAATAGTTGGAGCTGAGCATTTTTCAAATGAGTTTGCTGAAGTGGGATAAAATTTCATTCACAATTTTTTTTTGATATGGTGAGTTATAATCTACACCCTACATGTATTTTTAAGATGAAAATTCATTTCAGGAATTTAATAGGTATTTTCAAGGAAAATCCATTATATTCCTGGTGCATTCATGGACAATGAATATGCTTACATAGTAGTTGGGAATACGATGAAAAGGACATGCAATGATGTTTAATTTGAGTTCTCCTATATGTTTGGGTGTGGTATATTGGGAACCACATAAGGTACATCATTAGAATGTGGGTATGGATTTCAATAAACAACTCCAATGGATAAAGGTCCATAGTGTTAGAACTAGCCATTATGAGCTATGCTTTATGGTGGGCATCATAATGAGTCATGTTTTGAATTAAAAAATAATTTTTTTTCATAGGATGGAAGCATCAGGTAAGAACCATCTAGATGTTTAAGTAATTGTTATGAACATTTACTACAGTTATGGAAATTTAAGTGCCTTAGTTTTAGAATTAATCTATTGAGAATGTAGAGCATTTTGAGATATAACATGTTGATCTGACCATTAATTGAAAACCTGGGTAGGTCAGGATGAATGGGTGGATGACCACCAATACATCTCAGGGATGATAAGTGTTATGGTGGGGTGTTTTTGATACCATGTGTGTATGAATAAGTTTGAATTTTACTGGGAAATATGAACATTAATTTAGGGGACAATACATATTATCAATCAGGGTTCAGAATGGAATTATAAACAGTTGGATGTATTAAATGATGTTTTGGGACGTGGCTTGGGACTCAGGAGGTAACTATGGTTCTCAAGTGATTCTAGGTATGCTTCAGGATAAGTTTTTTTAGTTTTGGAGGTTTTTGTAAAGGTTGCATGGTTTGGTGTGCATGATTTAAGAGAAACACTAAAGCACCATGGGTGTGAGGAGGTTTTCTGTTCTTTTTCTAATGCAAATTGTTGAGTTTCATGGTCAATACATATTTTAGGGTTGACCATGTGAGATATTAGAACACATTATGTGATCTTTCTCAAACATGGTGCTTGGCACACAACTTGTGAATGGTTGTAAACGAACCATGTGAAATGTTTCAAATTGAGGCACCACCAATTCCTATAGTTGGCACATTGTTTTTCAAACCATACAACTGAACTATATATGATTAGTGTACTTAGATAGTTCCTACCACATGGTTAGAACATGGTTTGAAAAAACATGTTGCCAAACTATACAGTTCATTAAAATTATATTTGTATGGTTTTCCCCTATTTGATTTTAAGTCCCAGCCCCACCCTTTCCTTCCTATTTATTTCATGCATGTCCAGCCAACCAAGCCCTCCAAATTTCATTGATCCCCACTCATTTGGGGTGGTTCCATATTTTTCATCGGTGTTTTTATTTAAGGATTAACCTACATAAACCTCCATTTCTCACCTCCTTCCTCCTCTCTACATTTTTAGTTCTATGTTTAGAGTTTTTGGTGCCTATTCCTCTAAGGAAGGGTAGAATCAACCATGTTTCATAGTGATTTTATGTGGCTTGTGTAAGGGATATTTTGATATGACATCTACACACCATCTGACATAGTTTCGATGACAGTATTACTTGTGAAAAAATTTATTAAGTCTTTTCATTTAAATAAAATTAAATTGGTGTATATAATGGAAATTCATGTTTGGTATTTACTGGGGAATAGTGTGGTGAGTATATTAGGGACCTCAGGGAGATGTTCTCTCAAGCATTCGTTGAGCGATGTTTTCCCAATGAGTTAATAAAAAATTATTCAATGTTTTTTTATGTTTTTTAATCAATTAAATTTTTTAATTAATTAAAAATTGATTATAGTTGTGTACCTTGGGGTATTGGGTTTAGGTTAGTGTCCTGAGTGTTGATGTGGGATTGGTTTGATCATAGTCAATGCTTAGAGATCCTAGGAGGAAACTACGAGCCTTTGGAATTAAATGTGGAAAGCCTCCTAAAATATAGGTGGTCCTTAAATTTTTCCCATATGTTTTTTTCATCTATGTGCTTGTGATGACTGTATCACTAGTTTTATGAGTGATGAATTTATAAATTAATTAATTTTATTAATTGGGGTTTCCTTCATTAACACCCATTGACATTCCTTGATTCTTGTGGGGAGGTGGTTCCTAGTGAAACATCGTAGTAATAATGTTAAACTAGTAGTTGGATAATTAAATAAGATCTTAAATGGAAATAGTATTTTTGGGAATAAGGAATTTGAAATAGAAATTGGAAATTGTTCTTGAAATTTTATTTCCTAATTGGTAAATTTGATTAGTTTTTTAAATGTAAAAAAGGTAAAATGGCATTGATGACGTGTGTTGGGTATTTTGGAATTGGTGTTTGAAACTTGCGTTAGAGATGTTTTTTTGATCAGTATTTTGGAAATTGAGTATGAAATGGTTTTGGAAATAGTAATTTGAATTTATTTCAAAAACCATTTTAAATTAACCCTTACTTCTTGTAATTGGTTATTATGTGTTATAGGAAATGATGATATGTATATACATTATAGTTTTATGTGAATTGAATTTATATTTATTAAGATGTTTTAACCTTGGGTGAACATTTCCCCCTGGGTGTAAGATTGAGAAGTATGGTTAAACACGTGGTGAACATGACCCCTAATTCGAAACTTGGATTAATGGTTAAACTTTGCGGGAACCTATCCCCCGGGTAAATGCTGATATTTTTAGTTAACCACGAGGTGAACACAACCACCCTATGGACTTTTACTAGGCTCTAGGGATGATCATATTACATAAAAATTCCATTTTTAACCAAGGATGGGTGTATTACCTTTGAAAGGATATCAGTTGGAAAAATAAACATGATTTTCTCAGAGACACTCTCATACTATCTAAAGAAGGTATGCACCATTTCTAGGGTAATGTTGGCCCTCGGGATCAAGTTTTATTTTATGATTTAATTTTATAAGTTTTAAAGGGTGAAATAGTAATTATTATTACCTTGATCACTACAACATACACATTGTACATAATGGTTATATTTAGGGATGTTGGTGGTGGTAAACTACTGAGTTGTACTCACACTCTACTCAGGATTCCATGGATCTTGGGTACCTGAGAAGACACAGTTATTATTCACATTTATAGTTTTCAATCAAGGGATAATTTTGAAGTTAATTGGAATCCTAGGTTAGAGTCAGATGATGGGATTGGGTATGACTTGCAACCAGTTTATCATTGGCCATTTTCTTTAGTTTTATTCTTGTTATTTTAGTACTTAATTTTTATGATCATCCCAAGAGGGATATAGTTGGTATGCCTAAAATTCATTTTATTATTTCATCTGATGTTGTATTATTTTATAAAAATTTCATTGGTTTCATTTTATATCTAGATGTGTATATAATTTATATTATTTCTATTATGTTTCAAAATATGATAACAAGGGTACAGTCTCCCTATGGTATCCACATTGTCCCTTTCCGTAAGTTAGTAGTCTATGGTGTATAAAAAGGTGCACCTGAGGTCATGTGGTGAACCAATCTGGTTACTATTCACAGAGTGAGCTATAATGGGATGTTACATATATATTCTTACCATGTTGATTCTACACATCATTCTTGAAATCATTGAATTTCAATAATGGATTCAAACTTATACATCATTAAGTAGACATATCCATATCCTCTTTAATCATTAGTAAATGTAATGAAGTAAGAATAAACACCTATTTCTTCTATTAAAAATGGTATGCACACGTCAATATGTTTCAATTATAGACGCTCTATATCCCCTTCACATTTTCCACCAAAATTTGAGTGAGTCATTTTTTCTTCTAAACAAGTGTAAAATCAATAAAGTTGTTTTTGATCAAAAGTGTCAAAGTAACCATCTTGATATATCTTTTTGAAATTATTATTGTTTACATAATCAAGATAGTGATTCCACAACTAGGTGTGAAACAAGTCATGGTGTAATAACACAACCCCAGTTACCCAGAGTCGGTGCATTATTATATAACATTGGCATGATCACAAAATATCAAGTCTTGAAAGACCGATTAGTTTAGTAGCCTTGGAATCACTAGATACAATAATAAAGTTTACATTACATCATAAAATGAAAACTAAAACAACATAGTCTCCATATTCCACACTCATAACCCCTAATATTATCCCTGCAAGTCATTTATAAAATACTTCTTTACAACTTGGAAAAAATAAAACATATAAATGGGTGAGCTCAAATGACCATTAAGGATAACAGTATAGAGGAAACATTCATAAATAGGAATAAACATTTAAGGAAATGTATAACTAAAACAAAAACCTTTTAAACATGAACTTCAGCATAATATGGAAAAAATAAAATGAAATAATGCCATTTAATTGTTCACATGTATATTATACTAGTCGAATAATCACATGAAATATAAACAACCACTTTCATAATGATGGAATGCATAATGCCAGACTATCATAACCACAAAGTCAAGGCCTTGTGCCAAGACTACGAATAAGATTTTGTCAAGGCCTCGTGCCAAAACACTAGTTTGTCTCATGAGACCTATCGATGCATCGAGGAGCTATAGTGGGCTCCACCCGTCACTTATTAAGTCAAATGCATTCCTCATATGAATATGATTAAATATAACATAAACATTTTTATTAAAACTAGCATACGAAATGTCAATACTTTTCTCCATAAACAATGAATGGTATAAAAATAACAAATCCATAGTAAAAAATATCACAAAACCATCAATACAATATGGAAGTTTTGTATCATAATAAATCAACTTCAAATAAGCTTAAAATCCACCAAAGGATGTTGACATAGATGAAATCAAAAATATTTGAGAGAAATATCTCATTTTTTAAATCATTTAAAAGCCACATAATTAAAACATTTACATTAAAAATATTATTATAATATTTTAAGGTAAGCTTCCAAGATTTTATTATGGTGGAAAATAGGCGCACCTTCCGTATAAGTTAAAAAAAGTCATTCTTACCTTAATTTTGTCGAAAACGTTAAAAAGGACCTTGTTTGGAAAATGACGGAAATATTCATTTATAAACATATTATAAAAATAAAAACAAGGGTATACATGAATTTAACATATAGTTTGTAAAATAGTAAGAATTATTTGAAATACATTTTTAAGAAACATGGATGTGGATGATAAAGAGGTCCCAGTAGATAATTACGTATATACAACCTCGGATAATGAAGAGATTGTGAAATAAACCCTTACATTTTACTTTTCCTTGGTTGAGGGTAGGATAACCTCTCATATAATTGTGAAATAATTATAATTAAATTAAAAAATAATCATATACATTAATATGATATAATATATGATCTTTTAACATTGCTCTGTTAATAATATCTTAGTATTATCATCGTTTCGGGTGTTAACTTACTCATTTTTTATATGTTTTATTACATAAGTCATGTTTTTTAGGGATAGGTTATATCTTATTCATATTCAAAATTATATCAAGTCCTTATACATTATTTTTAACCATCTAATGAATATTATTCTTCAATGGATACGATGGGGAATGAATCTCATCGCGTTCGTGGAGATGGTAGTCCGTATGTACGCATGAGCAACAATACCATTATTTTGATGTTAAAATAATATATAATTGGATGGTATATAATATATGAAGAATCATTATAATTTTATATTTATTATTTACTTCAATTACACATCATTATCATACCCATCCAAATAATAATGTTTTGAATAACTATTACACCACGACGTGGAGACGGTAAGCCGTACGTACGCACGTATGGTGACATGTCATTAAAAAATGGATAGAATACTGATTATGGTTGTACCATATTTATAATAACATCAAAATATATAGAATATAACGGAGTTATTATTTTATAAAGGAAATAACAAAGAAAGAAGAAGTTGAAGAAGAAAGGAACTTGAAAGAGGGTGGTGAAAACATTACCTCTTCTTTGGGTTCTTCTTTTTGATTTGATAAAAAGGGCTTCTTAGGTTGGCTTTATGATCAAACTAAATCTTCTAGGTAAAATTGAGAGAAGTTGACATAATATTTGGGTAGGGGTTGGCAAACCAAATGGCTTTGAAGGTGTGAATAATTGGTTAGAAGTGGTGTCCTTTTATAAGGGGGAGGAGGGGCACCTTAGGATCAAAGTTTTATTTTATAATAATTTCATATTCCATTTATAATGTCTCAAAAGTGTATTATTCAAAGTATAAGGTGGGTTTAGGTCGAAAACAACTCAACCAATAGGTTTTAGACAGGTTTGGTTCACATTATTAACCCTATCTTTTAGTTTTAACTCTTAGTTGATTAGTTTGACACTTACCATGTCTCTTTGTATTTTTATATTATATAGTTAATAAACTTACTATAAACATCCAAGTGACCCTCTAGTGGTCCATTAATGATACAAATATCATCATGTAAGTCGTTTGGCCGAGGCATAGGCTTTTAGGAATAGAATATCAATTAATAATATAATATTTTAAAAAAAACTCTTTTAGGTCATTTTTGACACTATTTTATAATTAATTTTTGTTAAAGTCTCAACAACATTATTAATTCTAATAAAATTCATTTAAGAAATAATAACATGTAATATTAAACAATAAAATTAGGGGATTTCATCAAAACTTTCAAATTATATTTATTTTAACATTTATAATACCAATTATTTGATTCATTCATTGATATGGAAAATACTACATCATTAATGTGTCATAAATAAATTTAATTCTTAAATATCTAAAAATTATAAAAAAATACCATTATGTATGAAATATTTTTTTATTTCTAATGAATATTTATAGTCTAAAATATAACATATACATCCCTATGTAAAAATTGTTTTTATAAAAGATATATGCTTTTTTCATTTTTGTATTTACTTTAACTTAATTAATATAAAGTGTCATTATCACTTACAAGTGGATCCATGGGGTCCCCAAATCGACCCAAATATGCCCATGGTTGGGAATGTATCAACAAATAAGTTTAGGACACGTTTTAGGGTAATTTATTATTATTATAGTATGATTTTTTACCCTTATTTACCGGATTTACCCTTTAAACACGGTAAATAAAATATTTACCGAAATAATTAATCAAAATGTCTAAAAATAAGAGTTTCCCATTTAAACAATTTATAAATCCTCATTAAAAATATGGAATCCATTATTCCCAATTCAAAAAATAGAAGTGGTAGAAATTAATTTAAAATTAATTCATTCTGTCAAAATAAAAAGCGTGTTTTTAAGAAATAATAACTATCAAAAGATTGACACTTTTTTATGTCCGGTTTGATGTGAAATTATGTCCAATGAAAAAAATTGTATTAAATGGTAAAAATATATTCTAAATATACTTTAAAACCACTGAAATTCATCATTTATCACTATTAATTATTTCGATTAAAAAAGTTGTTTTTAATTAAAATTTAGTAATTTTCACTATTCATCAAAATATAAAAGTTATCCGAAAAGTACCAAAATTTCACGCTAAGGTAATTTCAGTATTCCTAATCCAAAAATTAAGTCCATTGTGAAAGGTAAAATGTATAAAATTTCAAAAAGTGCATATTACTATTCATAATGGCTAGTTTGATTGGTTGTGGTGTGTGTTAGAACTCGAAGTTGCGTACAACACAAGATAATGTATTATTCAAAGAGAAGCATACCATGGAAGCTTGGGGTGTTACATTCTCCCCTCCTTCAAATAATTTTGTCCTCTAAATTTATAGAAAATTTCTGTATAAAAAGACTCGGGTGGTTCTTCATCATTAGTTTCTCGGTTTCCCACATTGCCTCTTCCATCTTATGGTTCCTCCATAGAACATTTACCAGACAAGTCGTCCGTTTTCTCAGAACTTGTTCTCTCGTATCAAGAATCCTGACGGTCTCTTCGCAATAAGATAGTCCGGTTTCCAGTTCTAATTCCTCATAGGTGAGTACATGCGTTGGTTCGGGCATGTTTTTTCTCAACAGTGATATGTGGAACACATCGTGAACTTTAGAGAGATTTGGCGGCATTGCCAAACGGTAAGCTATAGTACCAATTCATTCTAGAATTTCAAAAGGTCTGATGTACCTGTGACTCAATTTTCCCTTCCTTCTGAAATGTATAACTCCCTTCCATGAAGATACCTTCAAGAAAACATGAACTCGTACCTGAAATTCCAAGTCCTTCCTTCTGTTATCGGCATAGTTCATCTGCCTACTTTGAGCTTCTTTCATGTGGTTTTGGATTACCTTCACCTTTTCCATCGTTTCCTCCACTAGTTCTGGGCCAACAAGTTTTCCTTCACCAACGTCATCCCAACAGGTTGGTGTGCGACATCACTTTCTGTATAATTCTTCATATGGTGTGATCTGAATACTTGAATAGAAGCTATTGTTATAGAAACATTCAACCAGAGGTAAATATTGATCCCACATACCCAGAAAGTCAAGTGAGCAAGATCTCAACATGTATTCTAAGGTTTGAATAGTTCGTTCTAATTGTCCATTTGTTTGAGGGTGGTAGGAAGTGATCAAATTATGTTCAGTATCCAGGGATTTCTGATGACTTTTCCAGAATCTTGATGTAAAATGGGGATCACGATTAGAAACAATCGATAGGGGTACTCCATGAAGTCTCACAAATTCGTTAATATATAATCTTACTAGACGTTCAAGTGGTACATCTTCTCTTATAGCATGAAAATGTGCTGACATGGAAAGACGATCAACAATGACCCATATTGCATCGTTCTTTCTAGGATTCTTTGGTAGTCCCATGACAAAATTCACCGTGATATTATCCCATTTCCACTCAGGTATGGGAAGAGGTTGCATGACTCTTCCAGGCTGTTGCCTTTCAACTTTCACTTGTTGAAAAACCATACATCTTTACAAAAAAATCAGCAATCTCCCTCTTCATGTTGTCCCACAAAAAATGTTCCCTCAAATCTCTATACATTTTTGTGCTCCCAGGGTGTATAGAGAAATTAGAACTATGAGCATCATCCAACAATTCCCTTTTTAGATCTGGTATATCGGGAACACAAAGTCCCCTCCCAAATTTCAAAATTCTATCTTCATACACAAAGTTACTCAATCTCCCATCATTCACAGCTTTAATCTTCTTTTTAAACTCTTTATCATCGGCCTGAGAACTCTTTATCCTTTCAAGTAAATATGGTTTGACAACCATTTGAAAAAGTATTGATGTTTCACCTTTCATGGTTATTCCCATATCCAACTTTACTAGATCCATGTATATAGGACCCTTTTCAACTCTCATATTATTCCAAACTCCATGATCCTTTCTACTCAAAGCATCTTCCACCTTATTTTCCTTCCTCGGGTGGTAGTGTGTCGTGCAATCATAATCCTTGAGTAGATTAAGCCATCTATTTTGCCTCATGTTGAGTTCTTTCTGTGGGAAAATATACTTTAAACTCTTGGGATCAGTATAAATCTCACATTTCTCACCATAGAGATAATGTCTCCATATCTTCAAAGCAAAGATTACATCAGCTAACTCAAGATCGTGAGTAGGATAGGTCTTCTCATGAATTTTTAGCTGTCGTGATGCATAGGCAATAACCCTATCATTCTGCATAAGGACACAACCAAGTCCTTTCATTGATGAATCGCTATAAATAACGAACCCATCATTCCCCGATGGTAGGGTCAATATAGGAGCATTGACTAATCTTCTCTTCAGTTCTTCAAAAAGTTCTTCACACTCTTTTTTCCAAACAAATTTAACCCCTTTACGTGTGAGCTTCATTAATGGGTTAGCCAATCGGGCAAAATTCTGGACAAAACATCGACAATAACATACTATACCAATAAAAATACGTACCTCGGTTATACTCGTCGGTGCTGGCCATTCTTGGATTTCCCTTGTCATAGAAGGATCAACAGAGATTCCATCCTTAGAGACAATATGGCTAAGAAAAGAAATCGCATGAAGCCAGAATTCACTCTTGCTAAACTTCCCATATAATTCATGTCTTCTCAGAGTCTTCAATATAATGCGCAAGTGATTTTCATGATCTTTGTAGTTTTTGGAGTATACCAAGATATCATCAATAAATACCACTACAAATTCATCAAGATATTCCTTGAAATCTATGTTCATTAGATCCATGAAAACAGGGGGTGCATTAGTCAGCCCAAAAGGCATTACTGTAAACTTGTAATGCACGTACCTAGTTCGAAATGCTTTCTTTGGAATGTCTTCCTTCTTCACACAGAACTGATGGTATCCAGATCGAAGGACAATCTTTGAAACGTATTGAGATCCATGAAATTGGTCAAATAAATCATCAATGTGAGGTAGGGGATACTTGTTCTATATTGTTATAGCATTGATCTCCCTGTAGTCGATACATAACCTCCTAGATCCATTTTTCTTCTAAACAAAAAGGACAGGGGCTCCCCATGGAGAAACACTAGGTTGAATAAATCCCTTATTACTCAATTCCTCTAGTTTTTTCTTTAGTTCAACTAACTCCATAATGTCCATTCTATAAGGGGTCTTCGATATGGGCCTTGATCCAAGAATTAATACAATGGAAAACTCAATTTCTCATTCTGGAGGATGTCCAGGTAAATCTTCTGGAAACACATCAACATATTCTCTCACAATAGGTACATCCTCAATTTGAACATTCCTTTCCTCACCCACAGTCGTTTCATTCTCTTCCTCCCCAATAATTGAATTTAGTCGAGCTACTGGGGGTGGATCTAGATAAGAATTATGTGGTGATGATTCTGCTCTAAAGATAAGGTGTTCATTATCATCATCATAAAAAATCGTAAACTCCTTCTTCTTATAGTAAATCTTCGCATCATGGTCTGAAATCCAATCTATACTGAGGATTATATCAAACTCAATCATAGGTATGACGATGAGATCAGAAGATAAAGAACATTTATGTGCTCTAATGGGAACAGATTCACAAAACATTTTTGCAATGATACTTCCCTTAAGTGTTTTAACTGACAACTCCCTTGTTAAATCAAATTGGAAATATCTAATTTCCTTAGAAAACTGGGAATATATGAAACAATGCGATGATCCAGAATCAAATAATGTATTTTATAAACTTGAGGAAACCATTAAATTACCTGCCACCACGTATTTTGGAGCTTCTACCTCAGCAGTAGTGATAGCCTAAGCCTGGCCCTGATCCCTTGGCCTTTTCTAAGGTAAGTTCCCCTGACGATTAGGAAATTCATTTGAATAATGTCCCATCTCCCTACAGTTGTAGCATTGAACATTGGTAGCTTCTTTCTTCCCCTTGCAATTACGAGCTTGGTGGCCTTTTTTACCACACTTGTAACAAACTCCCATTCCTTTTATGAAAGTACCAGGGTGTTTCTTCCCACATTTACTACATGATGGATATTAAACTTTTCCCTTCTTCCCATTATTTCCATTTCCAGATTGATCATAAGATCACTTCTTCTCTTGCTTTGCTTTAAAGTCATGAGACTTGGAGAATTCTTTTTCTGTCTTGATAGCACATGAGACAATATCTTCGTACGACGAGAAGGATTGTGAGGCTAATGCTCGATGAAAAAATGGTTTTAACCCTTCAAAGAAACGATAAATCTTACTTCTTGTATTATGTATATAATCTCCAACATACCTTGATAGCCTTGTAAAGTTAGCCTCATACTTTGCATCATTCTCATCCTCCTTTTGTCTCATACTCAGAAATTGCCTTTCCATATCTGATCGATGATCACGAGGAAAGTATTTTTCTAAGAAAAGCTCCTTGAACTCCCTCCATTCCATATTTGATACTTCATCATCTTACATTATGTTTTGAATCAATGACCACCATTGATCACCATCTCCAGTGAGGCGGTAAACTACCATGATAACTTTTTCCCTTTCACTACTCCCCAAGGTATGGAATATTTTCTCTAAGGAATTTATCCATTGCTCAACTACTAAGGGATTTGTACTCCCATTTAATGTCAATGGTTGTTTCCTCATGAAGAGATCTAACATCGATCCTCCATGCTTCGGATCAGGGTGCTCCATACGGGTAAGGTTATTATTCATAACCTGAGTTAGTTTTCCCAGTATGGTGATTAGCTGATCAGCACCAGTTGCATCACCAGCTCCTCTATAATTATCTTGAGTAGGAGGGAAATCCCTACATGGAGTGCGTGCATTGATACATTTCCATTTCTTCCCCTAGGCTCCATTTCTAAACAATTTCATAAACTAGATCAGTTTATGAATCAAAATACATAATTCCATACTTTTGAAATGCTTAATATAAATTTAATTATTTATGGATATAATCCATAATCATAAAAAAATGTTTTCTTTGAGGAAGTGTATAATCATAAACACTTCATATTGGTTTGTAAAGAAAATGAAAATTATCCTAAGAAAATCCCCCAGGAGTGTCGTCAACAAGAGTGCAGCAATGCCCGTTGTCGTGCACCAGTTCCCGTTCGAGTCTAGCTCAAAGCGGTGTTTTCGGGTTTTACCCCTAGGTACATCTATGCCAGATCCGCCTCTACCTTCTTGTATCCATACATGGATGTATTTCTTAGAAAACTCACAAAATATCAATAATACCAAAATTCTAAGAATTTCTTCTATACTAATCGTCAAAGTCTATCTTAGGGTTATATGCTCTAATATGAGTTTATCTAAATCTAGCTTCCAAGGTTTGTAATAAACTTCCTCTGATACCAACTGTAATGCCCCGAACCCAGTTACCCAAAGTTAGTGCATTATTACATAACATTGGCATGATCACAAAATATCAAGTCTCGAAATACCGGTTATTTTAGTAGCCTTGGAATCACTAGATACATTCATAAAGTTTACATTACATCATTACATGAAAAATACAACAACATAGTCTCCAAATTCCACACTCATAACCCCTCATACTATCCCTATAGGACATTCATAAAATACTTTTTCACATCCTGGAAAAAATAAAACATAGAAAGGGGTGAGCTCAAATGCCCAGTAAGGATAACAATATAGCAGAAAATTTCATATATAGGCATAAACATTTAAGGCAATGTATAACTAAAACAAAAACCTTTTAAACCTGAACGTCAACATAATATGGAAAAAATAAAATTAAATAATGCTATTTACTTATTCACATGGATATTCTACTTGTCTAATAATCACATGCAATATCAATAACCACTTTCATAATGATGGAATTCATAATGCCAGACTATCATAACCACATAGTCAAGGCCTTGTGACAAGACTACAAATAAGATTTTGTCAAGGCCTTGTGTCAAGACACTAGTTTGTCTCATGAGACCTATCGATGCATCAAAGAGCTATAGCGGGCTCCACCCTTCATTTATTAATTCCAATGCATTCTTCATATTAATAGGTTTAAACATAACATAAACATTCGTATTAATACTAGCATACAAAATGTCAATACTTTCTCCCTAAACCATGAATGGTATAGAAATAACACATCCACAGTCAAACATATCACAAAACCTTCAATACAATATTTAAGTTTTGTATCATAATAAATCAACTTCAAATTATCATAAAAATCCACCAAAGGATGTTGACATAGATGAAATCAAAACTATTTGAGAGAAATATCTCATTTTTGAAATCATTTAAAACCAAATAATTAAAACATTTATTTTGAAAATATTCTTATAAGCTTTTAAGGGATGCTTCGAAGATTTTATAAAGGCATAAAATAGGCGCACCCACCGTATAAGTTAAAAAAAGATATTCTTACCTTAATTTTGTTGAAAACGTTAAAAACGACCTTGTTTGGAAAATGACGGAAAGATTCCTTTATAAACATCTTATAAAAAGTCAAACAAGAATATAAATGACTTTAAACCATAATTTGAAAATATTAAGAATGATTTGAAATATATTTTTAAGAAACATGGATGGGGATGATAAAGAGGTCTCATTAGATAATTACGTATAAACATCCTCGGATAATGATGAGATTGTGAAATAAACCCTTACCTTGTAATTTTCCTTGGTTGAGGGTAGGTTAACCTCCTGTATAATGGTGAAATAATTGTTATTAAATTATAAAATAATCATATACATTAATATGATATCATATATGATCTTTTAACAATTCTTTGTTAATAATATCTTAGTATTATCGTCATTTCGGGTGTTAACTTACTCATTTTCTTTTATATGTTTTGTTATAAAAGTTGTGTTTTTAATGCATAGGTTGTATCGTATTGATATCCAGAATGATATCAAGTCCTTAAAAATTATTTTTAACCATCAAATGAAAATTATTCTTGAATGGATATGATGGGGAATGAATCTCATCGCGTTCGTGGAGACGGTAGTCCGTACGTACGCACGAGCGACAATATCATTCTTCTGATATTAAAATAATATATAATTGTATGGTATATCATATATAAAGAATCATTATAAGGTTCTATTTATTATTTAATTAAATTACACATCATTATCATACCCATCCAAATAATAATGTATTGAATAACAATTACACCACGATGTGGAGACGGCAAGCCGTACGTACGCACGTATAGTGACATGTCATTAAAAGGATGGATAGAATAATGAACATGGTTGTACAATATTTATAATAACATCACAGTATATAGAAGATACTGGAGTTATTATTTTAGAATGGAAATAATAAAGAACGAATAAGTTGAAGAAGAAAGGAACTTGAAAGAGGGTGGTGAAAACATTACCTCTTCTTCGGGTTCTTCCATTTGATTTGATCAAAAGGGCACCACAGGTTGGCTATATGATCAAACTAAGGCCTCTAGGTCGAAGTGATGTAAGTTGAGAGAATATTTGGGTATGTGTAGGCCGAACCAAATGGCTTTGATGGTGTGAAGAATTGGATAGAATTGGTGTCCTTTTATAATGTGGAGGAGGGGCTCTTTAGGAAAAACTCAAAGTATTATTTGATAATAAATTCATATTCAGTTAATAATGGATCCAAAGTGTATTATTCAGAGTATAAGGTGGGAATAGGTATAAAAAGACTCACACAATAGGTTTTAGATAGTTTTGGTTCACTTTATTAACCTTTTCTTTTAGTTTTAACTCTTAGATAATTAGTTTGACACTTACCATGTCCCTTTGTATTTTTATATTATATTGTTAATAAACTAACTATAAACATCCCAGAGACCCCCAAGTGGTCCATTAATGATACACCTATCATTATATATGTCTTTTGGCCGAGCCTTAGATTTTTAGGATTATAATATCAATTAATAATATAATATTGTTTTTAAAAACTCTTTTATGTCAATTTTTTACACTATTTAATAACTAATTTTTTTTAAAGTCTTAAAAACTTTATTAATTAGAAGAAAATTCATTTAAGAAATAATAAAATATAATATTAACCAATAAAATTCGTGTATGTCATAAAAACATTCAAATTATATTTATTTTAACATTTATAATACCAAGTATTTGATTCATTCATTAATAAAGAAAATACTCCATCATTATTGTGTCATAAATAAATTTAATTATTAAATTTATAAAAATTATATATAAAATATCATTATGTAGGAAATCGTTTTATCTTTCTAATGAATATTTATAGTCGAAAATATAACATACATAACCATATGTAAAAATTGTTTTGATGAAAGATATATGCTTTTGTTATTTTTGTATTTACTTTAACTTAATTAATATAAAGTGTCGTTATGACTTACAAGTGGATCCATGGGGTCCCAAAATCGGCCCAAAGATGCCCATTGTCGGACATGTATCAACAAATATAGTTAGGACACATTTTAGGGTAATTTAGTATTATTATAATATTATTTTTTACCCTTATATACCGGATTTACCCTTTAACCATGGTAAATAAAATATTTACCGAAGTAATTATTCAAAATGTATAAAAATAAGAGTTACCTATTTACACAATATAGGAATCCTGATTCCAAATATGGAATCCATTTTTCCAAATTCAATACATAGAAGTGGCAGAAATTAATTTAAAATTAATTCTCACTGTCAAAACAAAAAGCGTGTTTTTAAGAAATAATAACTATCAAAAGATTGATACTTGTTTATGTCCCGTTTAAATGTGAAATTATGTCCAATAAAAAACATTGTATTAAATGGTAAAAATATATTCTAAATATACATTAAAAACACTCAAATTCAAAATTTATCACTATTATTTATTTCGATTAAAAAAGTTGTTTTTTATTAAAATGTAGTAATTTTCACTATTAATCAAAATATAAAAGTTATCTGATGAGTACAAAAGTTTCACCCTAAGATAATTTCGAAATTACAAATCCAAAAATGAAGACCATTTTGAAAGATAAAATGTATAAAATTTCAAAAAGTTTGTATTACTATTCATAACGGCTAGTTTGATTGGTTGTGGTGTGTGTTAGAACTCGAAGATGTGTACAACACAAGCCACTGTAATATTCAAAGAGAAGTGTACCGTGGAAGTTTGGGGTGTTACACTTGAAAACTAGATTATTTATCAATTTCAATAGTTGGCTTTCCTAATTTAATTTATAAGGATTGTAATTTAAATGCGCCATACAATAATATATACATTCATTTCAATGAAACAAATTTTATTTTCGAACTTCAAAATAAAACCATTAGTATATAGATATGATATCGAAATTATGTTCTTTGTAATGGTTGGTGTATAATAATCATATTTTAAAACCTTGACAATTCCAGTTGGAAACGAAAGGTGGTAGTCTCCAATGGATAGAGTAGCCAACATCACACCATCGGTAACCCATAAATCCACCTCTCATATGGAAATGTTCCAAAATATAATTGGTTTTTTCATTCTAATATAGATGTGAGAACCAAAATACGTATCTAATAACTAATGTGTAGATATGGAAATATTTCACATGATAAAAAAATCACTTGAAACATCCCCTTTATTTTTTAATTAGGTGTAGTTCATCTTAGAGTAACCTATCATTCTTCGGGATAAACGTATTTCATTGTTTCCCTTTACCAATATTTGGATCATCCCATTCCTAGAAGGATGATTTTCAAGTTTGTTATAAATAGAATGAGTCTTCGGCCCATTTTCCTTGCTCTTCCTCTTATTCACAATAAGGACTATTGGTTTTTCACACCCCATGTCCTTGTCAAATATGAGACTCAGTGTAAGGATTTACAAGAGTGACTTCTCACTATTTCTCATATTATAATTAATAATGGATCAGGAGAAGCACTTAGGTAGTGAGAAAAAATGTGATTTGTGCAAAGCACATCTGGGATCTTGAATCCAAAGATGTCCAAGTGCTCAATGTATCCAATAATCTTGACTACATGATGTCCATTTAGCACCAACTCTCTAATACTTCACATGAATAATGAAGTATAGATCTCATATCTCTCTTGTCACATATTCTATTAATAATGATCATGAAGGATATATTTAATTTTTTACACATCCATATATTCATTTTACATTAAAAGGTCCTTTTAAATGGATGATAAAAATAAATAGTGGACATTTTTTTCATCATCAATATATTTTATATAGAGATATAATTCTTCCTCACTAGCCCATTTACCAGGAACCTTGATAATTGCGATCTCTAGAACATATAATTTCTATTTATGGTGTACTATAATTTCTAAGTATCTTTACCATTCCTAGAAATTTTGATCAGCAAGAAGGTAGTCCTTATTTAATTGTGATCACAGTGATATATTCGAAGTTGTGGGGGTTTCTATTTCTAAAATAAATTAGAGAATTATTTTATAACTTTATTTGTATTAGTAAATTTAGATAATAATTTTTTTAATTTATCAGTATCCCATTATTTTATTGAAACCCAATATCCCCCACCATTGGTTTCAAAAATATTCTATTTCATGGAAATTCTAATTTGAAGGATCATTATTCCCCTTATCATAACCCAATTAAGGGATTGGTTAGTTACATAAATGTATTTAGGTAGTTTCAACTCACTTACTATATTCATTCACAACTCCTTGTTATCTTGAGTGGACTCCCTCTTTGACACAAAATTTACACCAAGTATAGTGAGTGATGCTCCTATTTATGTAAAATGGTTAAGTTAACCAAAAAACTTATTTTCAACTCTCTGTTAAATGGTGGATTTCTTTATGAAGGATTGATCAGACACTAGAATCTATTATTTCTATTATAAAGTAGATAACCGAAGTCTATATTGACTTAATATTTTATTTTGAGGGATTTTTTATTTATTTCTAAATTACTCACTTTATGTTATTATATTATTGTTAATATTAAGTGGATTTTATGTAAGTGATTAAACATATCAAGATAATTTTTTCATGTACATTAATATTTATTTTAATTACATCATTAATGCTTTTTAATTAATTAATTTAATTATTTAGATATCCATAAATAAATATACATTCAACTGATAAAAATAAAATAAATAAGCTGAAACAATCATGAGTTTCTATAATTTTTGGTTTATATAGTAGATGATAAACCAACCATTGACCGTAGGGAATAATCTTCTAGAACCAATCCTGGTTTGAGTTTTTGCATTCTATCATTGCTTCTGTGCACCACCAAGATTGGTTTCGTCTCGACTCGGAACTCGAACCACCCCAACTCAACTAGGATCTCCATCCCTTATACAATTTTACTTACACATAGATGAGGGGAACCAAATGATTAGTTGGTGGTTGAGGGGTGGGTTTACATAAAAAAAACTGCAGGCTTGTAGGCCCTTACATATTGAGAGCAGATAAATGACTCACATTAAATTAATTAATTGAATAAATTTGTAACAAAAACATGAAATAATAATAAATTATAAAATACAATCACATGAACAAGATTGTATATGATTATGGCCAACCACATATATTCAATTAATATTAAAGTGTACACTAGCTAGAATTCACTTCAATTCACTCTTCATTATTAAGATAAATGTGACTGAATTGATTAATTAATTCCTTCATCACACTAGCCATCCAACGTCTCCTGAGGATACCCATCAAAAATGAAATATATAAAATAAATTACTTGACAAATTTTTATAGATAATTACCTGGAATTAATTGTGCCTTTATTAATTCTATAACCATTATTACATAGTCAGAACATCATATTTCAACAATGTAAATAGGTTTTTAGTGTCGTAATTAGTTGTTCTTTATGATATTTAATTCTATTATTTTTGAGTGACTAAAAAACATGTACTAACTAGATACACATCATGTTAATCCCATTCCATGTATCTAGAATAGACGTAGATGGACTCATCATGTATCTTAGTCAAGATCACCAATGTGTATAAACTAGCTATATGTCGTGTTTCGGCATGCCATGTGTTTGTAAAAATCACATGATGACTCATGGTATTCATTAAACATAAGAATTTATGACTAAAAGGGTGTGTATGCTAGCTACACTTTGTGTATCTCATAAGTGATACAAATTATCAGTCACACACAATGTATTCCATGTATTTAACCAAACAATATTCATAAATTACACCACTAAACCAGGTTGACCACACAACATGTACGTGAGATAGACACCATATGTTTCGATAGACTGTGTTCCAGGATGGCCTAGTCAATAGATGGAGTACCTTAAATGCACAGTGTGTCATTATTTCTCAGTGCATCATGGATCCGAATACATGTACAGGTACAATGAACTTGGGTACACAATAGGCACTTTCGATCACATGCTCTGTAAAAGTATGTACCCTCTATAATCCTTATCACCTACTGGTGATATATATTTATCTATTCTTACTCTGTTTAAGAATATAAGAAACATGGGTTATGAAAATTAATATATAGAAAACATATTAACTTAAATTAAAAATTTTAAGAATTAATAAACTAGAAGTGAAAACAAAAAAATTGTATATAATTGATCAATGAATAATAAATTATTTTAAATTATCACATGACCACTTTAATACCAATTGATGGTTTTAAATACATCAAAAGAACCCATTGATCAAATAAAACTCAAATTTTGGTCATAATCCTAGAATAATGCATTATGTACATGAATAAGAACCCTTGTGACCAATGAAATTAATATAAACATTAATTGAAAAGAACACAAAAAATAGAGGATCTTTTAATATATAATTTATAATTAATTTATTTAGTTAATAATTACCTTTTTTCAAATATTTCTTTATTTTAAATGATCAGATAAATACGACTTTTCATATCTTCATTGTGTCAATTTAATCTTGGATATATGCCCTCATGTAGCAATACACATGTGCTTCATTAACATATAATCATCACCATAAAATCCTCTGGGTGCAAGAATAGATGAATCTAATGCTTAAAAAAATCACTAATGGTCATAACTAAATCCTTCATGGCGAGAAATATTTTAGTTGGGGGTTTAGAAATTATTATTTTTTATAGTGTTCTAGGGGAGGGCTCTCTAGGGCTTGAGACAATGATCTCTATAATTTTTTGTGCACAATGAATGAATAATTCTAGAGATTATGAAAAAAATGCCATAAATGAGATTAAATAAAGCTATAGTTAGAAAATTAATACTAAAAAAGTTTCTTTATTATATTATTAATCCTCAGTGAACCCCATGTCTAAATAATAATAGTAATATTATTATTATTTACATGACATGAATGAAACTTAGAGAAAAAATAAATACTATTTTTTGAATAAATAAACTCATATTTATTCAAAAAATATTTAATATGAAATTTCCCTCCAAACCATCAATCTTGGTCCACTAATCCTTATCAATATTTATTAGGCCTTGAATAATGAATATTTATTTAATTAAATAAATATCACTATATTTTTTTCTAATAAATATATAAATATTATATTCACCAAATTAGTAAATAAATATTTATTAAATATTCATTTTTCTAAATAAATAATTATTTTTTTTATTTTTCAATAAACCAAAATAATAAATATTATATAATCATGTAATTAAATATATAAGTACATAGTGAATACACATTTATTTAAATATTTAATTCACATATATATTCTATTGATTAAATGTTGATTAAATATTTTTATCAAACTAATATGAATTATTATTAAAAGACCTGAGAGAATAATATTTATCCAACATATTCAATTCATCTGTAATTTAACTAAGATTTTGAATATACATAGTCTGTGACCCTCCATGCCCCTTTCTTATTGGTATTAAAAAACATTGTCTAAAGTCTAAAGTTAGCATCAAGCAACATCCCAAATCTCCCATAGAGAATAAAATTCATGTTACAATGACATGTAACCTAATATAAATGTCTACTATTTAATATAATACATTTATATTGATATCTCTAACTAATAAGGTCACATACAGTCTCCATCGTCCCATATACTCGATGTCCCTTTCTTTAACATTCTAAAAATAAACTCACCAATAGAACTCCATGCCCATGGATTTAATTAGGTAGTTATATTTCCATCTAAGGGTCTAAGATTTCATCTTCCACTAATGAAGTGAAGGGAAAATCCATTCTTGCATTATTTTTTAATAAAATATCATTCATGAGGCACCCAACATACCCCACCTTCCATGAACATATTACATCACAGTTTGGTCCGTACATCAAAGTAAAAGACTGAAGAGATGTATTAATAATAATATTAATGTCTAAGGATAATTACACATGTCCACAGATAGAAACATCAAATGACACATATAAATGTGGATTTACTACTATTGGTTCATTTTCTCATTATCTCCCATACTAAAAATTACCAAGGATTTACACCATGAGATGGTGACTCAATGTCATATATGTCTCCACCCTTGATAGAATGCATCATTTTTGTCCAAAGCTATGATATCATATGATAATAGAACTTATATTTATGTATATTATCATCAGACTTCTGGGTTCTCAATATATTGGGGAACTTCAATAACCTTTCCTTGGGACATGCATACTCAGAAAATTATCCTATACTATGCCACATAGAAGAACAATCATGATGTGGTTAACTTTGTAATAATATTCAAAATAGTGAAATTAATTAATCATGAAGTACATAGACATTGGAAATAGGGAACCAAATCTAACATAGAAGGATTTTTAAAAAATGGACAGGAGACAATATGAGAAAGATAGAAGAATTAAAAGATTCTAATATCTGTGATTGGTTTCTTAAATTCATGAGAATAAGAATATGAATCATGTATAAAAATGATCCTTATGAGTAGTTGAAACCTGAAAAAGTTACCCCATGAGTTGTCAAATGAATATTTTACTCCAAAATTAGTGAAATTAAGCTAGAACATAAGTATGAGAATGATTTATAATTGAGGAATGATGTTTCCTTGAAAACAAAACTCTATTTTGTGATGTTGCATAATGTAAAGGTACTGGGGAGAACAACAGAATTAGATGGGATGAGGGTTTAAAATTTTTCATCATCGATCGATATAATTAAATAATCTTTAGAAATTTACAACTCGGTACAAAATCAAAGAATATCACATGAAGATTTTATGAATGAAATTAAAAAATACACCTTGATTAATTAGAATGTGTGTTTATTAATTGCTCTTCACCGATGACTGGTGATCAATGGAACTGAATCTGAATCCCTCTAGATAATCTCCACCTATGGATGATGTTCATATATATAATGTCCATAATCCATAATTATGTACATTGTCTAAATCAACCATTTCCATAAACAAAACTTATGGCCATACACTTTGTGGAATATGGATATAGAACAAACGTTTATCCACAATTCATGTGGGCTATGGCTATAAGTCTACGGGGACCCACGATGTTTACATTTCTTTAGAATGTATAATAATTTTAATTGTTAATATATAATAACTTACATATATTTGTATATTCATATGTATATGCATATATAAATATGAAAAATATGTTTTAGGTTAGTAGTGGAAGGTTATAATAAAATATACGAGGTTGTATGATTAAACCACCTTTTGGGATTTTTTTTTAAATCATAAGAGGGATACAACCATGAGTGGTTCCCATGACCATAGACATATGGACACTATATTCCCATATAGAAATAGGTATATGAATATTAATATGTATAATTCATTATAGGATATTAGTAGAAGGTTATAAAAAATATATATGAGTTTATAGGATTAAACCTCCTTAGATGGATTTTTTAAAATTTCACAAGGGCTACGACCATAGTCATAACCACCCTAGGTCCAGTCATAGTCAAGATGTATAAGTTATTATATTTCATAGTAATGGAATAGGACTTGCTGTATTAGCTGCCAATTTTTTATTTGTGGATGTATTTGAGTTTCAAGTGATGATGAATTTGTTCTATTTTTATAATTATGGTTAAGCAACTATAAGAATTAGAATTGTTAGGATGCTTATATTCTTTGAAGGAAAAACATTTGTGAGTTTGTTAAAAATGAATGATGGTCAGAGCATGTAACTATTTGTGTGACTACACGAGTGGATCAACTTGGTCAATGAACCAAGTGGGTTTGGTTTGTTGGAAAATAGGAGCACGGTGCTTGATAAGGTAGAGAGTATCCCAATCAAAAATCCAATGTCAAATTTTAACCATTGGATACTATTCACAAATTTAAAAATATATATATCCCCACATGATTTATCTTCAATATTCCATCATCTTCAAACATGCAACACGTCTGTAAAAACATGATTCAACTTCAAGGGGCTTAACTCCAGGAAAAATCCCAATAAGAAATTTTCAATTTAGCGATGTGTTAAAACATCGCTAGTGTATTTACCGATATTTAGGAATAACATCTTTTAACAGTGTGACCCTAATTAGTACCATTTATAAACATATTTAAATGGTGATGTTTATAAACATCTTCATTTAGAAACAAACGTTTTGTTAATGTTTTTTTCGAAACATAGGTAAATTAGTGAATAATTATCCATGTTTTCAATAAACGAGGTTTTTTTTTAAATTCATGACATAAAATAATTTTTTTTATAAAAAAATTCATAAATATTTTTATTATGGTAATGACTCTATCTAATCGCCGTGTGCCCATCCTTCACACTACATCACCAAAATACATATAATACGTCATACCCTTAGCCACCCCACCCACAATAGGACGAACTGATCTAAAATATTTTTGATTATAAAAATGTATTATCCTATATTTATGCATATGTTAATATATTTTAGTGTTAAAAAATTAATATTATATACCTACATATATATATATATATATATTTTACTAGTTGAGGGTATTATAAAACTGTAACATCCATTAAAATTTGGTGATACCTCACCCACATTGGTTTTCTGACCCGGATGGGCTATATGCCATGTTAATAACTAATTAATATGTTTATATACATATATATATATATATATCTCTCTCTGTGTGTGTGTGTGTGTGTGTATGTATATATATACATATATGGTTATAAATATATATGTTTATATTATATATATAAATGTGTGAGTGTGTGTATTAATATATATATGTTAATATTATATACATGTGTGTCTGTTTTTATATGTGTGTGTGTGTGTGCATATTTTAAAACACACACACACACCCACAAATGTATGTATTTATATATGTGTATGTTTGTTTATATATGTATATATATACATATGTCATATATATATATATTATGATATTTAAATACATGTTAATTTATTTTTACATCAATATAAATTTATATATATACAAATAAACAATTAAAACTATAATTTATGTATATACATATAAATTAATAGAATTATAATTATATATATATATATTATTATCCTTGTTTTAGAACATAAGTAAACATTTCACTAAAATATCCATGTTTTCCTTACAAATTGGATAACGTTAAAATTTATATGTGTTATATATATATATATGTATTTATGTATATATATATATCTGAATATATATTTACATCGATGTAGGGAAAGGGAATTCGTTATCAATAAAAACATGCAACACAAAAAATTAGGGAAGAACTCAGTGAGACTCGAACATCAAACTTCATCGAGACCCACATGGGCAGCTACCACTGAGCTTCACCATGAGGACTATTTAAATAAATATATATGTGTGTGGGTGTATATATATATAAATATAAATATTATGATATATAAATATTTTTTAATGTATTTTTATATAAATATATATATATACATACATATAAATATAAATATTATATATTATATATGTAAATTAAAAAATTTATTCTTATATATAATTATACATGATTTAAAAAAGTGGTAAAAATGTTACTAAAATAGCTACGTTTTCTTTGAAACATCATTAAATCAGCCACATTTTCTTAAAAACATCCCAAAATTTTCCATGTTTTTTAAAAAAAAACATCCACCAATTAACAACATTTTCTTGATAATGTGGTTATTTTTAAATTTAGAAGCATTTTCCAAAAATTTAGCTAAATTAGTGATTCTTTCATTAAAATGTGGTTAATTTGTGATGTTTTCTAAAAATAATGTCTCAATTGAAAATTAGCCACATTTTTAAAAAACTGTGATAAATAAGTTACATTTTTATAATAATGTGACTAAAGATAAAATTAGCTATGATTTAAATCATGGATAAAAAAATTTCACTATATTAGCCACGTTTTTCAAAAACCAGGCCTAATTGGAACCATTTTCTTAAACTGTGGCTAAATTGAGAATTATCTATGCTTTTAAACATCAATAATTTTTTTTACTAAACTAGCGACATTTTTTTTTGAAAAATGTGGCTAAAAATGGATCTAAATTCCAGTTCATTTATAGTGAATCATGATATGATCTTGAGATACATCAAAAAATATTTAATCATAATGATAAACTTACCAAAAACTCATTCATTAGAAGATAAGTGTATTAGACCTTATGATGTTAGGTGTAGTTAATCGGATGACCGATTATGGGTATTCCAGAATGATGCAGCCAAGCAACGTAGGAATGTTAGAGGATGTAAGATGTTTCTATGAAATTTCTGTAAGATAAAAGTGTAATATGTTTTCGAAATTTTAATTGGAGATGATCTTTCTAAATGATACAATTGTATATAAAAGAAAAATAACTAAATAGAATATTTTATTCATGTGTATTTATCTTCTATGTAGTTTCATTAAATGATAATCCATTATGAATCAATTAAATGGCGTAAATATTCATTGAATATAGCCTAATTAATTAATGATAATGGGAGTAAATATATATGAATATATAAATATGGTGGAAAAAATTAATTTAATGAAATGCAACATGGATACCTATATAAATGAATGTGATCCCTCAAATTGAGTAAAACTGATTTACTATAAGCCTCTAAATTCTATCTTCCTCTCATATTGTTTTCCATCATCTTAGATAAAGGTTATAACACCCTTTCATCATTTGGGTATTCTATCAATATGATCATGAATCCGTTGGCCATTGTACCCCCTGTAGGATGGGCTCTTTTGTTCACTACATATTAATCATTATCAACCATTCTCCTTCTTTGTGGAATAAGAATATTGTTAATGTTTTCATTTTCTTGGTACTCTATATTTATAGTTTTATTTATGATTTTATTCCACAAGATAAATTTTCCTCTATTTGTGTTTTCTTCTAATATATATGATCATGCAATGGTTGTATGAAACCCATAAGTGGAATTAGAGGGAATTTTATTTAATGTATCACTATGTGTATAATTAAAAAAAGGTATTTTGGTAGTTAAATGATAATTTTCAAGCCTAGAAATAAATATGAAAAATTCATATTTAGTAATTAAATAAAAAGTTTATTTAATTAGTTATGTTATTCATATTTATAAAATGGTTTATAAAATGGGAATAACATTAACAAGGCTTATTAAAATTTGTTTTATTAACCTTTATCAAATATGAAATGTTCATATTTATTACTATTCCTTATGAAACATAAATAAAGTACTTTTTTAATAATGATATTTAAATTTTGAATTGAATTATATATATTTTTAAAATTTTCTATAAATAGTGAAAATATATTTTGAACAATTTCATAAAATTTAGGAAAATGTTTTTTAATTTAATTATCTATAAAATTATTATTGTTTATTGAAAAATATTTTTCAAATATGTATGTTTTAAAATTTTTTATAAATACTTAAAAATTTTATTTAGGGAATATTTTATTTTATAAATGGATTATAAATTAATTAAGTATAACTTTTTTATAATTAATTTTATAAATGTTTATGAATCATTAATTGAAAAAATATTTCAATTATTAAATGGTAATATTTAAAATTACTTTTGATAAATTTAATGGTCTCCTTTATGATATATGAAAAAATGATTTATTTAGATATCATAGAGGGTGGGTTTATAAAGTGTGTAAAAATTACAATATATATGACATTTATATCATATAAAAATGTTCATACTATAGATATTAAATGATAAAATGTTTTTAATTCATGAAATATCATATAAATTACATTTAATATTAAATATAAATGGGCTCATATTAAATTGGATATAAAATGTTTATATTATTGTTAATTTATAAAGTGTTTATAATTATCATTTAAATATAAATAGATTATAAATATCTCATGTTTTGTGAAATAAATAAATTTTTTACTTATTTGTTAATTTTTCATGATATTCATGTTTAATTTATAATTAATTAATTGAAAATGTTTAAAATAAAGAGGATTTATTTGGATATTATTTAATACATATCAATTTTTTTATGATTGATATGACCATGTTTTAAATAATAATTAAATATATGATATTTATATTATGTAAAAGGTTTACATAATAATATTTAGTTATAAATAGCTTATAATTCAGAAAATATAATATATTTGAAACATAAATTTCATATAATGACTAATATTAATGTGTTCATATTGGATTGAATATAAAAGGTTATATTCAAAATTGTTGAATGTCTATAATGTTAAAGATTAAATTATAAAAGAGTTTGTAATTAGATTTTTTTTTACGAAATTGTTAATAAATTTTTATTACGTATCTTTATATTTGAAATGTGAATTTATTTAAATAAAATTCCATATTGTATTCATAGTTTTTTAATTTTTTATATTATGAGTTACTGAATGCCAATTTTTTTATGATAAATCTTGGAATGAGCCTTGCATTACATGCTTGGTATGGTAATGAATTTAGTTTTTCATCTACCTTGACCATGGTTTTTATTTTAGTAATGATATTGAGAATAGTTATTAGTAATGATTTGTGTGTATTAGTTGTTATAGATATGAAGAATTTAATTATCTCTTGAGTAATGAATCCCCAGGTAGAGGGACTTGGGGATGAACAACAAACATTCCTTGAGGCATTCTTTGGTTAGGAAAATGAATTGGCTTGGCTACATTTGGATCTAGGATTACAAATGTGGAGTTTTTCAATCTCATATAACTCTATTAATTTACATGAAGAATTAATGCACATAATGGATATGATACATTTGGATATATATGAATATTCTCAACTTCTTTTTCTGGGTGATAAACATAGACTTTTGGGTTTTGTAATAGTTACATGTTAATGTGGTGTACACACATTAATTTGTTCGTTTGAATAGGGATATCCCACACTAAATAGTTATAATCATTCATACATAGAAATGGAATAAAATATGAGAAGAGAATTATTAAATCGAATGTAATAATGGTGAATTTAATATACATACAATGCATACTAATTTAATGAGACATTAAAAATGAAAAATCCTCCAACACTAAGTGTAATATTGTTTTCCAATGAAATAAATTTGAAGACCTAAATCATCCAATTAGGTAGATTCATGATTACATTGGCTACCCTAATATTATCTTACTTAAGGAAATAATTTAATGAGTGGCTCTAGATTGTCTTGTTAGGTAGTTTCATGCCTACGCCAGGTTCCCCTATATTTTTCTTAGTTATTTTGTTTTTGGAATTTGATTTTTGTTAAACAAGATAAGAATTCATGATGAATAGGATACTAGAGGATTAGATTTGATTGAATCCATATTATGGATTCAGATAAAGGGATATCCACTAAACATTCCAAGATTCAATTTTTTTTATTAGGATAATTCCCAACCCAAATAACAAATTAGTGGGATGAAATCATTAGTTAACTCATTGCTTAGTGAAATGAAAATATGGGATCGCTAAATACATATGATATAAAAGGTCCTGAATTTTAATGGGAGAACTTTCATTTAATCTATTAGTGAAAATATATAGGACATGATATTTATCTAATATAAATTTCCATTTTAGATAAATGCATAATCAATATAAAAATAAACACTATATTATTCCTTGAATATTGATTCTTAGAGTAAGAAACACTTAAGACTGGTATCTTATGAAAAGATGTTGATCAAGTGATATATTTTATTTCTTAGAACAATTAATTCATATGTAACAAATATTTTAAATTGTTCAACAAGTGAATCTAATTTCTTGTGGAAGCATGAAATGAGTCATTTATGTTTTCAAAGGTAGGTAATACATAATTAACCTAGGGAATTATAGATTCATAAGATAAATATGATTGGGTATTCCCATCATATTCAATATGATTGAATGTGTTTGGAAAGAATGAATAATTGTTTTAAGTATAGTTCAAGTTAGGGAACTTATCATTTTTTCATCTGTAGAAATGTTATGGAAAGGTGGATGAATTAAAGATAAGCTACATGATACTCTCAAAAGTGTTTATAATAGATTATATAGGAACAATATATATTTTTTTCAGTACATTGTGGATAGTTTATGTGGGTAAATATTTTAACCATAATAAGAGATGTTTTTTTAAAAAGGTCAACTATGTTTCTTTAAAAAGATGATCAAGGTCATTGAATCCTCAAGATTTTAAAAAGTAATCGTAATAATTAAATATTATTGAATTTTTAAAGAAATACCTGACATGTTTTGGTAACTCCATGTAATTTTTAAGTCAATTATTAATGTTATAATAATTATTTCATTAATTCAGAAGGGTATTTCATACCGTGTGTATGTTTTAAATGTTCTGTAAATATTCATGCTTTCAAAATAAAATAAAAAATTGATTGGTCTTGTTGTTTATATTTCAGATATGAAGTAAATATTCAATATATCGAGAATCTGAATGTAATGGAATGTGTTAATTTTAAATGAATCTAAGTCAAAGATTTGTATCTTCATCTCACTTCTCATACATGATAAGAGAGAATGTGTGGTAACAACGGGTTGTCATGAGATGATTACATGTATAAACATGGTTTATGCTTAATCAATTTATATAAAATGTTTTTTATTATACTATTTGGATAATAGTTTTTATTTAATTATTGGTTAAAATATGTGGAAGGTAATTCTTCCACCCACCAATGGTATATTTTAATAAAGTCTTATTTTCAAATATGGAAAATTCCAAACACATAAAATACCATATATGATATAGAATGAATATATTATTTGTTAAATATACATATTAAAATTAAATATAGGTCATTTACTAAAACACAAAGTAGTTTGTATTGTATATTAGAAAGTTATTTCAACGAGAATACATTTTATAAGAAGCTAGTGGGTGTATGATTGAGCATATAGAAGTTAAAAGATAACGAACAAAACATTATACCAGATTTAGTTTATGTTATTATTTACTTTATATCCAAAAAATTTAGGTTATGTGATAGTAAATAAAAATGTAAATAGTCACATTTAGTTACTGTGATAAAGTGAATATTAGTATTAACGAAAGGATTATACTAGTCTATGATTTCAGTGATTCTCCATTTAATATCCTCAAGAAGATTAAAAAATGGAATTGTAAAGATAAATATAAAGTGTTAAATTTAGTTACCACAACAAGTGAATATCACTATTCCCTTATGGTTTATAACATCAAATACAGAATGTGTATAACCTGATATCCTGAAAGGGTTTAGGGTATGGTGATTAATAGATAATATAATGATCTACATTAGTTACCCTAAAAGTGGATATAATTTTATCCTTAATTGAATCTAGGATGTGACAGTAAAGTGGTAATGTAAATAGTCACATAGGTTTGTGACATGAATTACATTTAGATGTAATGTTCAGAAAACCATTTCTATAAAAAAAATATTAAATCTATGTAGTATATCTTAAGACAATGGTCGTAATGGTTGTTAATGTATCATGTTATTTATAATAAATGAAATCTCTATTTATTATTCATTCAGGTGTGCTATAACATTTCATTATATGAATGGTTATATATAAATATCCTCTCCAATTACAAATATTGAGTTATCCCTAGCTGATGATCTTCAAGGTCAATAATGGGTTTTGATGATATGGAATGGTTAGGTTGAATAGATTCTTATATATGTTTTAAAGGGATTTATGTGAGATATTGAAGAATATATTATTGAGGTAATAAGTAGAGACTTATTACATAGAATTATTTTCTATGTATATCTCATGGAATTTTATATAGTCATGGATATACATAAGGGTGTATACTTATTATCAGTCCTTATTACCTTAGGTTTGTGAGCTACCTAGAATTAGATCCTTCATAATTTGATACCGTACTTACATAAGTCACCATATGAACATTGATAATTAGGGGTGGTTGGGTATGTTACTGAACATTTCATTGGTTAGAGTGTAACTATGATGGGATTTGTCAACTTGTATGAAAATAAAACATACATTTACCGTGATTGAATTAGAATGAAGAAATCAAAGGATATTCTTTGTTGTTCCACATATGACGTGTTCAGATACTTGAATAAGTGACATTTCATGTGTTTATTAGATATTTGAATTAAATATGAGGTATTTATCCACTTGTTTAGTCAGTTTTGAAGATTCAATAAAATGACCAGAAGCATATTCCAGATTGGCATGTTTCATGTCTAGTGGTCACTCGATGTCATAGAAAAAGGGATTATATAAGATAAATATGACGTTATAATATATCATTTAGTTGAAATGTTTTTATTTATATATTATTTTATTTAATGGAGATTATACCATATACCTTATTATCCTAATTATCATTGATGTTTTTCGATAGGATTCTCTTTTATTACATATATGAAATATAAATTTTATAGTTTTTGTAAACGTTCCTAAGACCTACAGGATCACACAATTAGGACCATAGATAATGATAAAATTTTGGATTATTTTTTTCGAAATGATGAGTGTTTGATGAAAAAATATAACCAAAAGATTTTGGATGGATTCACAAAGAGTTATGAAGTTATGCATTAGTCATTATGGTATTTTAGTACAAATGGGAAATGGTTTGATATGCAATAAAATAAATAAAATAAATATTTAATTTTGGTTCATTTATCTTTCATGTTACTACATTAAATGATAATCCATTATTAATGGATTAAATGGATTGAATATTCATTGAATAAGATTCAACGAATTAATGAAAATGGGTATAAATTTATATATATACATATAAATGGCCAACAAGTTTCATTTAATGAAATGAAACATGGATGCATGTATAATGGGATGTGATCCCCCTATTTATTATAATATATTTTCTAAAAGACTATCATTTCTATGTTCTTCTCATACCACTGTTTATCATCTGAGATGGAGGTAGTGCTTATTCAACATTTGGGTATCCTTATGGTACAACCATGGATACATTGGCTAGTGTACCACCTCAGAGGCAGGGTGATTTTGTTCACTGATTCATAATCTTTATAATGCATTCTACTTCATCCATAAAGAATAAGACAGTTTCTATTGGAATTTTATAGGTACTATATTTCTACATTTTTATTGATGAGTTGATTATTGAAGATAGATATTCATATTTTTGGGTTGTTTTCCACTACATGTGATCATAAAATGATCATATGAAAAACATTAGATGCATAATTGGGTATATGAGAAATATCTAAGTAAAAATGGTCATGAAATAAATATTATATTAATGTGACAAATATCATAGTGCTTACTATGATTCTAACCTGAAGCATTCTGAAGGATTAGTGAGTGGATATAAAACAACATTGCATGTCGATGAGTATCTATGTAGTGGTTACATGAGAAATAAAGTATAAATTTCTATGGTTTATGTATAGGGAGTGTACAAAAGTTGTACCATGAAGAAGTGATAGTTGTATTATTGATAGAGTTGAGAAATTATTTATGACCATAAGTTACCATAATGCAATTTCTCTTGGTTGGTGAACATAGTTTTTTATGATGTATGGGATGAGATGATATCTAATGAAGAAGAAAATAAAAATAACTCATTCCAAAAGCATACTAGAAAATAGTTTGATAGAAATACATGTCATTCACAGTCACGTTAGAGTGTAATATTTAATTTCCATGGGAATATGATATCAAAGGCTATCATGTTTCTTAAAGAAGAATATTAGCCATATTGGATGTTCATATTCTATATGGGTGAGTTTGTATGACGTCTTGTAGGACTGTGTATTAGTTAGAATGGTATGTGAAGTGATTAACAGGTTAAGATAGATTAAATATAAAAAATATCTTCTAAGGATGATGAAGTTAGTGGCATAAAAATTTTCGGCTTGGATGATAATTCTCAAATAAAAATATAGTAGTAATTGTTTTGTACCACTAAAATAACATGATACCTATCATATGTTTTTTAATTATTCAAAAAATTAGAATATTTTAGTACTATTTAGTGTAAAATACATGTGATGGGATATTAAAGTGGGAAGTGATGTTGAGGCATGCATGTATGTAGAATTTTTTTGATTGGAAAGAATTAGACAACCAATGGTTTGACTTAAAGCGAAACTATATAAAGAATAATTTCATGAGGTAATTAAATTGAGTATAACTCATGGTGGTTAAAGAACTAAAAAAATATTAGTCTAATGATTTCATACTGGATGTCTAAGGTTTTTTTCATCAAGTGAAATACATGACTTTTGCAAGGATCCTAGAGACCATTGAAGACCATTGAATCTGATTTTAATAGATTTTATGAAAAGTTATGTTTACTCAGATAAAGAAGAAGGCTTTGAAAGGATTTTGATCTAAAATAAATAAGAATTAAATTTATGGAGTTCAAATACAATAAATATATGATCGTTTCAAGAAATTAAGGATTATATAAGAATCAAGTTGATACGAGACTTTTATCTATGTTTTTGAGAATTTGGAGAGAAAATATTATGGCCGAGTGTATGAACAACATTGTTTGGAAAATTAGATGAAGGTTCATAAATGCAATGAAGATCCATAGGTTTTCATAGATGAAGAAGAAATTAAAATTTTTAGTGATTTCAAGAGTTGAGAGATCAGTAGTATATCTTATTATAAATTGAATTTTAGATAATTTATTTTAGATATATTACATTGTGAGAATAACTGAAATATCTACTATTACTTTGTCATGGAAGAAGGGTAAAATCATATTACTGGTGGGAATGAATAATATTTCCTATCAGGAGATAGAAGGATATTTATAGGGGTTAGTTCATTTTCCTGTATTTTTATTATGTAGTGGATATTTGTGAATTAGGATATTAATCATACACCTAAAAGATTATGTACCCACATTAGGACTGAACCTTTCAAAAATTGGTGTGCCTTCATTTATTTTCTTTATCATCACATGTGAGTTTGTACGATTTATATTATTTAGAGGATAAAAACATTATCATGTTGGAGAGGTTAATTTTAGGATAAATTAAATTATAATAGATATATACTTATTAAATACCCCTCTCAGTGGTTCATATATTCTCAGTAAATTCAAATGGTGTAGAAGGAACATAGGTTCCTTGTGTATGATTCTTATATTTTTATTATAAATAAGACAAATAGATTTAACATCACAGTTATTCAAACCTTCATCGATAAAAATCATCAAAGTTAAAAAAACAGAATGATACCCTATCTTCTGTAACATGGTATGAATTTCATCAATGAAGCTACTATAGGATTTCCACTAATGGAAAAAGATTCGTTAATAAACTTTTAGGCAATAATGAATCTCTAAGAAGATGAAAAATCTCAGGATTCTATTCTGATATCCTTGTACAATAATGTGTATACAAAGGTGTTGGGCCTTCAAACTATGAAAGATACCCGAGAACAACTTTAAAGAATATTTTATGGAAATATAAGCATAAAGGAATAAAATATTTAGATATGTAGAAGAATGTTTAATGATATTAGGGTGATTGAGGAAGAAATCATTGATGACTATTTAACTATAATGAATGATGTAGTCAACAAAATCAAAGGATTCATAGATATTTTGTAATATTCAATCATTTTTAAAAAAATTATGTGGAACTTTGTAGGTAGGTTTAATTATACAATATTTATTTTATAATATATATAAGATTAATCTCATTATGAACTTCATAAAATTCATGTTGTGTATAAATTGAGGAAAACTCCAACATTCAAAAACAAGATTAAGGATCAATTTTTATTGAAGCTATTATGAATATTGAAATCCAAAAATTGGAATACATGGTTATGTTCCCTAGTGAATTAACCAGTAATAATGATCATGATGAAGAGTTTAAGAGTGTTATACCCCTTATCTATAAGAATTTATGTAATGTTATAAGTAAGGAAAAAAGAAAACTCCCCTTGAAATGTCTTGTTTGTGGGGGGGTATCAAACACTTCATAGTAAACATCACAATGAATAAAGGTAGGGAATATGATAGTGATGATCCTGAACAAAATCTTCAGAGGAATAAGTGGGGTAAAAATCCAAAGGTTGATAATTGGAAGGAAGAAAATGTTCACCAAAAATACTATAATAATTATGTTTAGTAAAGAAAAAGATGATTAATCTATCAAAAATAGTCCATCAAAATATTAAGATCTCGAAAAATTTATAACCTTCATGGATCAAATTGAATGAAGTGAAGATACATTTATTAGTGAAGAATAAGGATACATAAAACATTGCATGGACCAAATGATAAGACTAGAACTTGTGTATTTTCCTTGAGAAAAACTCCAAAATCAAGAGAAAATTTAGGGTACTAAAAAATGAAGTTGAAGATAAAAGTGAAATAAGAGACTAATTTCATCAAAAGAAATATGTGTACATTGAGGAAATTAACCAAAGAAAATTTTAATGTTATGTAATAAAGAAAAATAGGGAAATTAGTAGATGAAAAAAAAATTTATATTGAAGAAGATATTTATAAGAAACAATCAACGGGTCTTGAGGTTGAATATAATTTTATTATGTTGAATTAAAATTTTAAAAAATCATTAGATTTAAAGGTCTAAAAATCTCTGGCTTCGGAGAAAACTCCCCCAAAAATTTATGTGAAATATTCTTCTTCTAAAATTAATGTTTCAAATAGTATTATTATCCATGTAGAATCATGAAATAATAACTAGAGAGCTTAATTTAAGAAAATAATTGATAAATATTTCATATCAATGAAATATAAAAGTAACTTTTTAAAAAATTAATCCTCACACCAAGAGAAAAAAAATGTTGTAACATCCACAAATCTCAATAAAATATTTTCTTGGAAAAAGTCACACCTCTATAAAAGATCATGATTCAACAAATATTACTGGTGTTAAGGGGTCATTAGAAACAAATGATATATATTCTGATACAACATGTCACTCCTTGGGAGTAGGCAATATTTGAGGTGGGTAAATAGTTAAAGTAAAGGAAACAATATTAAGAAGGTAATGGGAGATATAAAATTGAGGTCACCAAAAGTTAAAAGAACATTATGGAAAAATTAATTTGATTTCCTGGATGAGATTTGTGAAAGATGTTCCCAACCAGGTCACTATGATAATGAATGCATGATAAATATTTTGGGATATAATACTTGTGTCGAAAAAGAAAAGGAAGCTAATAAAATAAATATAGAATTAAATTTTTTTAGTGTTGAGGTCATAGTTAAAGCTTGTGAAAATTGTAAACCATGGATTCTTGTAAGAAATTTTCCCTCACATATTATAGGTTTTTTTAACACATTTGATGAAGTTGAGGGAGGATTAGTTACATTTGGAAATGATATTTCCTTAAAAATAAGAGGAATTGGTACAACTAGAATTTATGATTAGAAGTTAAATTCCAAGGATGTTTTATTTTTTGATGGACTTAAATAGAAATTAATTCATGTTTGGTAACTAAATGATGATAGGAATGAATTAATATTTAGGAGAGATTCTCATATCATCCGAAATTTAAAAGATTGAAAATATATTACCAATGGTGATATAATCCATGGTAATTTATTCCAAATTGTCCAAACTAGTAACTATTTCTTCTTTATTAAGGGGGATGACAACAAGTTATAGAACCACATAATTAGTCATCTTATATATAAGTGTATGAAAAAAATTTCAAAGTAGTACATTGTCAGAGATTTACCACATCTGTAGAGGAAAGTTGATATTATTTTCACAACATGTCACAAAAGATGGATGTATAGTAGATGTCATAATAAAGTGGAAATATATTTTACCAAACCCATTAATTTCACAAAACATGAAACATGTGGGATGATAAAATATCATTCAAAAATGGTGATTTTAAATTTAGTACTTTTATCTATGATTTTAATTGTAATAGCAATACAATGTTCCCAAAACATAAATCATAATCATTTAAGTTATTCAAAATTTTAAAAAAGGTAGTTGAGAATGACTTGGGTGTATATATTTCAATGTTGATAAAAGAAAATATAAATAATTACAAAAGTAAATCATTTTATTCCTACTTAATAACATTGAATTAAACACTAGTATTTTTCCTGCTATACTCCTAAAAAAAAGATTCATGGAAAGAAAAAAAAATGTTTAGTGGATAAGAGAAGAACCATAATCACTTAATATAAAAATTATTGTTCTTATAGAGAGAGGATGTATATAAATATGAATATGGTCAACATATATGTTTTCAATAACTAGACTAAAAATTGTCTCATTATGATATTTGGTATAAGAATAAGCCTATGGGAAACAATTTATGGTTTTTTTGGATTCCTTTCTTAATGGATATTATAAATGTAGATATAGTTATTTTGATGAAAAATAATAAGATTTTTTTATATGATATCCATCCTATAGAATAATCTACATTTTTTAGAATAAACAACTACATATGTAAATTGATTCCTTTGATGTAAAATGCATTGAAAATAAGTTAACCTTAAGAGAAGTTTTTGATGAATATGTTGATTTGTTAATATGAGATAAAATGATTACTTTAGGAGAATATAATTAAAAGTAAGTTGATTGTGATCCCAACCATATCTAGGAATATTCTAATAAGTCCAATAGTGATGATAGTAATATAGTAAGAAAAAATTGAAATTTTTTACTTTACAAAATAAAGTTGAATTAGATAATATCATCAGAAGTCTGGTTGCTCTAGTTTAGACCAAATGAAAAACAAGGTTTGATAATAAAATTACTCTTATCTCATAGGTGGGAATATAATAAATTTCAGAATCATTTTAGAATAAATAGTGGTTAAATAAAATGAATGAATAGTTGGACGAAATTGAGAAAAATGATACCTGATAATTTCTTCCTTGAATATAACGAATGAATGTTATCAGAACTACATGAGTGCCAAAAAATAAACTCAAATGAAAGGTAAAAATATGATGAAATGTTTTTTGGTTAGTTTTCAAGGATTACTCAAAGTTATATGGTGTTAATTTTGTTGAATATTGTTCTCTTAATGTAATGATTGAAACCAACAATTTTTTTCGATATTACTACTTAATAAAATTTCCAATTCTATCAGAAGGGTGTTATGTCAACATTATTTAATAAAAAAATGAATACTACTTTTAGATTGAGAAAATTTATGGGTTCATAGTTGATAATGATGAAACTATTGTGCGAATATTTAAACAAATATTTGAATAGATCGATTCAGAGCTCTTATGCCTGGTATAAAAGGCATTAAAGTCTTATTAAGCAGTTGATTTTTTCTAAATGAAAATTTTGTATCATAACATATGTGAAATAGATGAGTATGAGTACCTTAGTTTCATTGTCTACATAATTGTCAAAAAATTTATAGTTCAAGGTATAATGGTTATGAATAATTTACTAATCAAATGTAGAGTAACTTTGAGATATTAATACTTAGAGTGTAAAATTTATTTCTAGGAAATCTTGTTTAATACAAAGGAAGATAAATTTTACTTTCACAAGAAAATTATTCTATTTAATTATTAAATAAATTTGGAATAGTAGAACTTGAGGAAGTTAGCACAGCCATTACCATTAGTGTGAAAATGAGCAATGATGAAAATAGAAAAAGTGTGATTCCAAACGTGTTTTAGAAGTTAATAAAAATATTTATTTGTCTTACAACATATATGATAGAAATTGTATATTTAGTAACACTGTGTGAAATATATGAGAGTGATTAATAAGAATCACACATGATGATAGAAAAAATAATACCCATGTATATTAAAGAAACATCAACTTATGTACAGATGTATAGTAGGTGTAATGAGATGACAATACACGGGTTTACATATGATGATTAGGCTAGAGATTACAATGATTGAAAATCAACATATATAGGGACTTTTTTTTTGTGTGAAATTTGGGTGAGCTGGCATAGTGAAAAATAATGTTCCATCACTTTATGTACAATGAAAGTAGAAAATATTTCCTTCACCCATGCATGTACTCAAATGTTGTAGACGAAAGTTAATCTAGAATATTTGATGGTGAATGTTAAAAATCCACTGAAAAATATTTTTGATAATAAAAGTGTTTTTGATTTATCCAAAAATATGGTATAACACTCTATATCCAATCATATTCATATTAAGGATCATTACCTCAAGGAAAAAGTTTCTAAGAGATATGTAATGACAGAGTATATTTCTATAAGAGATCAAATTTCTGATTTATTATCTAATGCTACACCACCTGAAATAATTGAGGAATTGAGGCTAATAATTTATGTTAAACATCCACCCGTCACTTAAGGAATGTTTTGAGGCACACACTCTTTTCTTATTTTTTGTTTTTAAAGGGGGAGAAGATGTAAAAAACATTATACATTCATTACATTTTTTCAATATGATGCTGGTGTTGTCAATGAAAGTAGTAGTATAAGTTTAATATGTTAATCATAAAGAAGGTTATTTAGGGAAATTACATCAATATCATGATCAAAAACATACTTATCACTTAGAGAATAAATTCCATCAAAAAATCATAATATGGTAGAATGGTTTTGTGACACCAATTTATGAGAATGTTGTGGTTTGATGGAAAGTTGAGAATATATTAAGTAAGAGTTGTTGACATTAATTTTGACAACAAATCCAAAGGGGGATAAAAAAAATACTAATCATTTGGAATTATTAAATTTATTGTATATGATGTAAATATTTTATTTCTGAATGTTTTTGAGTTTTAGGTATGGATGAAGTTTTTGGTTCCATTTTCTTAGTCTGGAGGATGCATTGAATATTATCTGGTCAAGTAACTAGAAGATATAATTTTTTTCATGTTTATATGCTCTTAAGAAAAGTTTTGGGTGTTTTTTAATATTGTTTCACTATCTTGAGTCTTCCAACTAAATACAACATTAAAGAAAACCTTCTCCAGGTTAAATGCGGAGAAGTATTGGTATGAAAAAGAACTAATGTGAAGAAACTATAGCCGAGATAGAGACTGGAGGATGTAGGGTCAGACCATTATATGGGTTGACATAGGTAGAAAAATGGAGTTAGTAACCCCCACATGTTTTTTATAGAGGCTATGAAGAGCATGTTGGAGGTTAAGGTAGAGAATACCACATTTTAAAAATCTATTGTGGGGTTGCTTCCATCATATACTATTCTTAGTTTTAATAATATATATATTTTATATGATATTTATCTTCATTAGCTCTTCATCTTCAACCACACTACTCATCTGAAAAAAACAATGAAACTTCAAGGAGATTATCTTTAGGAAAAACAATGATATGATCTCAAGAAATGTCTAGATCCCTTTCATCATAATGATAACCATACTAGAAAATTCATTTTCAAGAATATAAATGAAGTGAATTATGTTATGTAATTTGTAGTTCAGTGGAATATAGATCATAGTTATTATCAGATGATGCACCCAAGTACTATAAGAAAGTGACAAAAAGTAGAAATTATCTATGAAGTGTTTGTATGGTGAATGCATCAAATGATGTTGTGATGAAAATGGGACTTTATCGTTAAATATGATACATTCTCTGTTAGATGAGAAACAACTAGGTAAAATTGTGGATGAAAGAATTATTTTATAAATGAAAAAAGATTTATGATGATAACTATGATTTTAGCGTGATGTGTGCTAGAAGATTAGTGAGTGGATACAAAGAATATTTCCATGTAGGTGAGTATATAAGTAGTGTTTACATAAGAAATAACGAATGACTTCCTAAGGTTTCTATGTGGAGAGTATATGAAAGTTTCACTATAATCAAGAGTAAGTTTTAATATTTTGAAAGATAATACGATTTTCCTTATTGGATGTTACCCATATCTAAGTTCTTCTGAATAGTGATCTTGGTGTGTGAAAAGTATGTGATGAGGTGATCTCAAATGATGTATCTAATAAAAATATCTCCACTAGATTGTTACCAAAATCTAATATGATAAAAAGTGGTCTTATTGACAATCAAGTTTCACAATAATATTTATGTTTCATAAAATATGGAGAACAAAGGTTATCATGAGTCATGAAGAAGTTAATGAAGCATATTGATGATTAGATTAAATATGTGTGATTGTGTTTTCATTCTTATGAAATTTCATATATGTTGGAGTAGTATGTGAAGTGAGTGATAGGCTGAGACAAAGAAAGTTGAATCCAATTCACTATAGAAGATAAAGTTTGTGAACAGTATATGATGAGGTATGAGAGACAATAATAAAATGAAAATGTATGGTTAAAATATGCATTCCACCAGAAGAACTTGATAGATGATATAGTTTATTCAATGAAACTCCATATGGTTTGAGTACTATAAGTGGAAAACATAGGTGAATATTAGTCAAAATGTGTAGTGATGTTGTGACACACATTCATGTATAATTGTTATTATCCAAAAAAAGAATACAAGAGGTATTTTCGGGTTTAATGAAGGATAATGAAATATTTAATTCATGATATTATTTAAATGAGTATAAATCATTGTGGTCAAAGGCTCATAAAATTCATGTTGTGGTGATGTCATGTTGGATGAATGAGGATCTATTTATAAAGTAAAATGTGTGATTATTGCTGAGATACTAGAATGAATTGAAGGCTTGTGAAGTTCATTTTTATTGAAGGTTTTATGAATAATGTTAACACTGTTAAAGTAATATGTTATTAATGTGTTCAATATAAAATGAAGAAGTCAAAAAGTTTTGGCATTCAAATACTATGAATCTTCTGTTATTTTGGGAAATAGAGGCATATATAAGATGAAAATTCATTCGATAATTTCTATTAATTTTTCTATAATTCATAGTGAAGAGATTATGTAGGAGTGTATGACTAACCATTTTTGAAATATCATAATAAGGGGTGAAGAAGTTTGGAAGTTTCAAATATTTTCAGATCTAAAGCAGAAGTTCAAAATTATAGAGAAAAAAATATGAGTGACCATGATTATATCATCATGTAACTTTTGTTCCTGAGAATTTATTCAAGATAGATTACACAATGAGCATAAATTAAAGATCAACTATTATGTTTTCTTGGAAGAATAATAAAAAATTTTAACTATTAGGAACAAATAATATTTCCTATCAGGAGAAAAAATGAGATTTATAGGAGAATTCTCATTAATATTTACTTGAGTTATTTAGTGAATATCTATGTATTGGGATAATAATAATACATATTAAGGATTAGGTAAGATCATTTGGATTAAACTTTGTAAAAAATAACATGTCTTTCATTTTCCTTATAATTATGTGTAGTTGAGGATGAGTTACATTGTTGGTATGATTGAATTTTAATAAGTCAAATAGGTTAATTTTAGGAGAAAGGAAATTATAAAATATCACCATTGATTCAACCACCCCTTATCAGCAGTTTAAATATTCTTATGAAATTCAATTCTAATAGAAATATGATCTATGAACCACTGGACCGCAGTCATATGATATAACCACGATCCAAGGGGCCATTTCTATGATTTTTGGATCTTGGAAATTGAGCCATTTTATAATAGTGTATCCATATAATAGATTTTAATTCTATTAGATGAAACAATGTATGAGTATTTTACCAAATATAAAAATAGTGATTTCTAAAATATTTAACATGTGAGAATTTATATGGAAAACAATTTAATGCAGTCAAAGTGGTGAAGTGTTATATATACAGAACAAAAGTAAAAGTCTCATAGAGTAGATTTGAATTATTCAAGATATAGTAAGAAACATAACTCTAAGTATCATAAAAAAGTTTAATAATACATGGAATATACAAATCCTATTTGATATATGGTTAACATGTTTTACCAAGTGCAACATATTATATTCAACTCAACACATCAGTTGATAATTCTACTCAACATAACACTAACACAAGTATACTCAAGATAATATATAATAGCACAAGTTCTTTAATGAGAATGAGTTTTCTTATATATGTAATTATGTTCAAACTTCAGTTTCATTGACTTTATTAGAGATCATTAGTATTTAAATAAGCCCTTTGCGTAGATTAATTGAGTTCCACTAATCGTTTCATGAGAAACATTACATTATTATTAAAAATGGAAAAATATTAAATTCATCCTAAACAGAATATTGGTTGAGAAAATAATTTTTCCATTGAGTCAAGTTTAGTGTTCTTCCTTTGGGATTTTTTAATATTTTTTTTATCATTTTATATTTTCATGGTTAGTGTTGAGTATTCTTAAAGAATAAATAATTTTTATCAATATATTATTTGACTTAAAACACTTTTTAAATTCATACTTTACGGGAAATTTTAGTAGGAATTGGGTTATAAGACTCTTTGGTAGATAATGGCTTCCATCAAAGGGAGGAAATGCCTAGCAAATGAGAACTCGATATAGTGAAGATATGGTCCTCTGATTCCAATATGTCCCATTAGATCCTTTAAGCCATTCAAACTCTCTCTTTATGATCTATGTATGAACCAATGATTCATATAATGTAAATTAAGAATGTTTATTTGGAAATCTATTTGAGAATAACAATATTGGGTTGATTATAATTTGATGAACAAATATTCAGAAAACCTTGAGAGAAATTTGATATGTCAAATCTTCTCTCTATATTTTGAAGGCATAAATCATAGATTTTAAAATCATGTATCACATATGTTAATCCTTATCACATTAATATTCAAGATACACGAATTCATAATAATTCATATTTTTATTTCTAGTGATATTTTAGAGATATGTTTATATTAAATTTTTTATATTATTTTAAATTTTGAATAATTATGTTACAAACGATATGTGATGGTAAAATTTTTGATATAATAAATCCAATGTTAATAATAACATGAAAATATAAATTTCTAATAAAAAGTTATTTTAGAGAGAATATTAAAATTATATATATCTTTTTGTGGCCTTAATATATTACTTTATATTTGAAAATTATACATTTGTTATCCTTATATTGATTTTAATCCAATATTGTCTAGTTTATATCAATTGACCGAAATGATTTTCAAAAAGGCCTGGAAAAGGTTATGAATGATCTTACTTAGACTGTAAAAATTATTAACAACCTTATCAATTTGAATTATTTGTAGAAAGAATTTTTTTTGAGATCAACTTATGTAGAATTTAATTCTAAAATTTAATAAAAAATTTGGTCAGTTTACTTTTAGAGTGTGAATTAAATTATTCAAAACTATAACAATAAAAATATTTATTATTATTATTTGTAATTGGTGGTGAGGGTTACACCTTATTTATAGTGTTTAAATAATACAATAAATAGTGGTACATCTTTATTGATGGTTCTTAAATAAAATAATAAGTAATAAAGGTTTAAAATATTACAATGTTAGTTAAAAAATAGCATACTTGTTGAGGGCCTCCATCCCCTATTCCATGTAAACTGTTAGAGTATATGCTATATTTATGATATGTTTTACAAAAATAAAAATATTAAAAATATATTTTTATTATTTTTATTATAAATTCCCCTTTATCTAACCTTACTAATACCTTTTTGGTAATATATCATACTGACGACCTATTTGTGGCATGCAGATCATGACATTAGGAAGGAGACATGAAGATCAACAATTGATAGGTGATTTTGATCGATTTCCTGGGTCTTAGTCCCACTATGTGATATTTTATGTTCAAGTTTCAATGATATAATATAAGGCCCTGATCTTAAACCTTACTTAATATTGAATTAAATGAATAATTCACGTTGAGGATCTTTTCAGGTTTAGAGTTTTAGAGAATTAGAACATAACTATTACATCTCAAAAGATTACAAAGTAGTCACTTCTACTAAGTTTCCATAATAAAAAAACACTTAAAAAGAAACGTGTCTAGTTCCATGTTTTATATAGGATGACATTCCCTTGATCCCATCCTTGACCTTATTCCACATTAAGTCTTGTGAAAACATTTCAAAAAAAACTTGGGGTGAGCATAAAAAGCTCAGTAAGGGATACAGAAAGAATGAAAACTATTAGTTTTTCAAACATCAAGTAAACCATATATACTCTATCAAAGTAATACCTTCACCTTAATGAAGTAGTAAAAACTCTTCACTGAATAAAGTATCATTACTTACCATTTTGTAACCAAAGGATTACCATAAAACCCATAAAAAGAACACATAACATATATAAAGGTAACTTGGGACATAAACATACTTATGTGGAATAACCATACGGTCGACTTCCACACATATCACTTAATGGAATAGCCATACGGCCAATTTCCATACATACTTAATGGAATAGCCATACGGCCGACTTCCATACCCAATGCATTGGAGGTTATAACGTAACCACCCGTCCTGGTATTCACGGCACCACCAGTCATATGGTTTATAACGTAACCACCCGTTAAAATGTCCAAGTACCAGTATAAAATCATAAAACATAAAACCAATATAAAGGAATGATAACATTTCCACATTTCAATCACAATATGTCATAAATATATTGACATAATAGAATCCTTTTTCAAAACCATTTTCAATACCAAAATACATAAAAGAGTATATGGTATTTATTTTATTCTAAAAACATTACGGCTTGTTGAGAAAGCCAAAGACAAAATAATACTCGCGGTGGCGGAAAAGGTCGTTGTCGCCGCGTACGTTAAAAGAAACATTCCTTTTTGTTGTTTTGTAAAACGCTTCGTAGAAAAAGATTCCTTTTGTATAAAAGTAAAAGTCAAGGGGTTTATAAACCGCATAAAATAAAGTTGTGTATAAAACGAAATATGCCTCAATGAAAGGATATTGAGACGAAGTCCCTTACCTCGGGTCCGACTTAACTCGATCGTTCTTTAACGTTCTGAATAATAAACTTGAGTTAATTTATACTTGATTAAGAACCTTTTTAAAGTTCATTATTCCTTTTATATCACTTATTTCCATGTTATAAACATTATGTAACCATTTAAGTTAATAATGTTTGTTTTCTCAATATTTGGTTCTTAAGTCGAAAGTGGACTTCTTACAATTACATGTTGTTCGTGTGGTCAAAAGTTCTTTATATCCAGAATGAAATTCCCGATTTGGATATAATATTTATCATATATATCCAGAATATACATGTATTTATAATATTACATAATCATTTAGAGGTAAGAAATGAAATGCACTGTTCATGGAGACGGTAAGCCGTACGTACGCATGAACGCTACTTTCATTTCTTTGTCATATTAATGGAATTAAAACTAAATTAGAGGTATGTATATTTTAATTCCAGAATTATATTCATCATTTAGATATATCATTAATTATATATATCCATTATATACATGTACTTTTAATAGTACATTACATTTGGGGATAAGAAATGAAATGCACCGTTCATGGAGACGGTAAGCCGTACGTACGCATGAACGCTACTTTCACTTCTATCTCATACTTTAATGGAAATAAATAATAATGATATAGAGGTATATTATAATTCCAGTATAAAATCATATATAATAACTTTAAATCCATCCTTTACACGTCCCACATATGGCATTAACGAATCACATCATTTTGAGGGGGCGGTAGTCCGCACTTCCTTAAATGAAGATATCGTGTTTACCCATAATGGAAACCATAAAGGTATGCCCAAAATGAAAAATACAGAAGCTTAAAGAAAAAATAAACATATTATATATCATATATAAAAATAGTGACATCATAATGGCCACCTTTGAAGGTGTTAAATGAGTATTGAACAATCATCGTTTCGGGAGGCAGAATTTCGCCATCCACGGAAACCGTATTTCATTAACCATTTGATGTAGTTGTGTGAAAGTGTAGCTCGAATAAATCTTATAACAACATCCTAGTATATTTAAGATACTGGTGTTGTTACAAAATAAGTAAACAAAAAGAGTTTAGGGGGTTGGAGAAACAAAATAAAACAAATGAACATGAGAGAAATGAATTACCTTTAAAAGTGTAACTCCTTTTGATTTGAGCCTAAAGGCTTCCTTTGAAAGGATTCTGCCCAAAGGAAATCCTATAGGATGAGGAGAGGGATGTGGAGAGAGTAAATGGGCAGGGGTTGGCCGAGCCAAAGGCTTGAGGAGTGTGTGAAATGAGGTAGAGGTGGGGGCCTTTTATAAGAGGAGAGGAGGGGCACTTTTGGAAAGTAAAGAAATATTACTTTATTTGAAAATGTGTTTCGGTTATAAAAGGTCCCACATTGAAATAATTCGTGGATAAGGTGATAAGGGTTCGAAATCCACTCATCCAATTGGTTTTGGACATGTGTAGTTTATAGATTTTACATTATCTTTCCATTTTATTTAAATCGTCAAATAATGATGTCATCACTGCATCATTATTATGTCATAAATAATTTAATTTATTTAATGTCTAAAAATTATAAAAAAAAACTATAATGTAGGAAATATTTTTAGCTTTCCAATGACTATTTATAATCAAAAATCTGATCTTTATAACCCCATGTAAAAATTGTTTTCGTAAAATATATTATGTTTGTGTCATTTTTACTTTTACATTAAATAAAAAGTTATTTATGTCATTTCCCAACCAAAGTGTCTCCATGGGGTCCCCAAGTTGACCCATGGCTTGTCTTGGTCGGACATGGCACAACCAATGAGGGTAGGACATGTGTCAAGCTCATCTTATTTTTTTAATGCATTATTTTTACCTTAAACTACACTAATTACCACTAATCGCGATTAAGAACATAATAAGGTACTATTCACCAAAAAATTATTATAATCTCATTGAACCACATTTTACTTCCTAATGACAACCATGTATGTTGGATTTTTGAAATTCAAAACACAATGATGGCAAAATTTCATTTAAACGGAAAATCAGTCTTTATAAGTACCACTTAGTGGTTTCACTATTCATCAAAAATTGAAGTTTTTCAGAAAATTACCAAAAAATCACCCTAATCTATATTTGATATTTCGAATTCAAAAATGAAGTCTATTTTAAAAAATTCAAAACATATAAGTCACATTAATTAATTTAATAATTAATTCCCGCTGTCAGAGCAAATAGCGTGTTTTTATGAAACAATAAGTATCAAAAGATTGACACTAGTTTAAGTCCGATTTCAAAGTGAAATTAATTCCAACGACCACTGTTGGATTTAATGGTAAAAATATTTTCTAATTTCACTTTAAAACCAATTCAAAAGATAATCTAATCATATAAATAAATTATATTAAAAATAGGTTTTGAATTAAAATACAACATTTTACACTATTCATTAAAAAAATGAACTTTATCAGAAAGGTACCAAAAATTTACACAAAGTAAATTTTGATGTCCCGATTCTAAAGAAGAGTTATATTTGGTCCAATAGAATTTATAAGATCAATCAAAACTATATTTAATGACGGTTCTCCATCAAAAGGTGATAAGTGGACCTTTCGTGAAAATTAGGGTATAAATTCCTAAAATTGAACTCTTTCCGTATTTTAAGCCTTTATCTATTATTGGGTAAATGTAAAAACATTTAAAAAACATATATAATCATATTTTTGTTATTTCTATCCATTCCCTCCAGTACAACGGCTACTCGTTAACTAACATTTAAAATAATATTATTTTATTACTTGTGTGCAACGTAAGTTTTCAAAGAAACTCATCGTTGCGTACCGAGTACGCTATCGAACGTAGAAACCCCTTTTAATTAAAATTAATATTTAATTCGTAAATATTAATAAATATTAAAATTCTTTATTCTTTATTTACCTGGGATGTTACATCCTTCCCCCCTAGACATGTCATGAACTAGTATAGGGAACAAAATGGTTATACATAATGTAAATTGTTCATGTCATATAAAATTTTAGCAGTGTTAAATATTAATATGAGGCAACATGTTTTTGTCATATCCTTTTAAAAATGAATACAAGATGTGTAAATGAGTTACACACAATGTAATATCCCAATAAGTTTTATATAGGTTTAGAGAAGCTGATTTTTCATTCAACCTGCTATAGAATTTATCCTTTTTAACCTATGGTGTTTCCTAGGAATGTTGGGTGTACCATCATCCCCTTTGTGCTACCTATTTGAGAAATCAATCCCTTGTAAGTCATTCTGTTTTTCCCTTCTCTCCCTCTGTTCTCTGATCAGTGAGGTGTTACTATTTGACTGTGGTCATTATTGGTTTTAATATAGATTGGTTATGATCTTGGGTCCTTCTTGTGATCATTATAACCTATATCATTTTTTTAATTTTTCATTGGAAGTGTAGCATTAATCATATATTAATGGAAATGGTCTAAATCATAACCCTATGTGTGATTTCAATTTTATGGACAAGTAAAATTTTTATTGTGCTAATGATTGTGCACAATAATTAACTAATTGAATAGAACGATGATAATCCTATGTTATATTTTAAATTGGATCCCCTTGGATTCAATTGATGATGTGACCTAGCATAGAGCTACCCTTTGGCTCAGAAAACCATTGAAAATAATGAATTGGAAATGGATTAAACATGATTCTAGAAAGATGTGTGATTCAAGTTATTTCTTGTTATAGATTCACCTTTCAAAATGTATTATTTGATTAATTGAATAAATTAGATATTTATAAACAAATAGTAATTTTCATAACTAACCATTTGGTGTTATGTGGTCATATTGCGATATTCTTGCTGTTGTGACAAGCACTTGTGATACCTGCAGAGATGCTTATATACTGGTCTATACCTTGTAACATTCTAAGATTCTTATATACCAGGATATGATCTAACACATGATGAGATTATTATATACATGGCTATACATAGACACATGCTGAGTTGCTTATATACCATGCTCTGCCCTGAAACATGCTAAGATACCAATATACTGGACTATGCTGTAGAAACATGCTGAGATGTTTATATACTAGACTAGGACCAGGAACATGCTGAGATTCTTATATACTGGTCCCTTCCTTGAACCATATTGAGATTCGTATAAAGAGGGATTGGCCTAGTGATTTGTTATACCATGGGAATACGGTTGTTGTTGGAATGGTTGTGATACATGCTTAAAGATATTATGGAAAGATGAAAAAGTAGGTTATTAATGTATTTTATTAATTTTTTTTACTAATTAATTTACTTTTTTAAAAAATTATTACATTCACTTCTTATCAGAATGTTTTTTTAGTCATAGTGGTGTTGACCTGCTGAGTTTTACTCATAACTATTCAGGTTGTTGTTTGGTACCTGAGAAGATTACATGGATGCAAGTATGGACAATGTAAAGGGGTCTTATAGATGATTGTTGATTAATAGGTGGGATGGATTTTGCGGCCATGATATTTTTGATTCTATTTGTATCAACAAAGGTTTATTTTTTTATTTTCATTTTAAAATTAGATACACATCATCATGGAATTCCATGATTTATTATTATTGGCATATTGTTTTATACTTTATTTCCCAGTCATGTCATATGTTTCTGATATATCATTTAATTTGATTTATTTTTTTAAATGGATAATTTTTTCTACTATGAAACTTCATACCAGTGGTTATAGTCTCCCAACAATACATATTTGTAACAACCCAAACTTTTATTAATGAAAATTCCTCTTGATCTAATTAAATGTCATATAATGTCATGTGGTTATTTAAAATATACACTTCCTTGGTTTTATGTTTCTGGATTTCAAAATACCATTATGAATTTTTACCATCACTAATATAGCAGTTTAATAGTGATCATATTATTACTATAAATATAGGGCTTTAAAAATCCAATTTACTCAGTCAAAGGATGTGATGACCTCATCCAGTACAATTTCTCCATACAAATCCCATTTATTGGAGCTCATAAAGGAGGTGATGTCATTGGGATTCACTCTTGACCAAGCCCAATCAGAGCTTCAACACGTTAATCCTGAGCAGAACCACCTACAAGAGAAGTGGAAGTTAATAGAGATTACCACCTAAGTGAAGTTATCCGAGCCACTCCAAGTTTCTGTCAACATCACACACCTTACCCATAGGTTTTATGCGGATGTTATAAGGCGTTATGTAATAAGACCATAACATTACAATTATATTCTTTATTTTTGTATAGAATAAAGAATATACATTCAATTTAATATTGTTACTTTTTTAATAATTTTAAATCCCAAATAGAAGTTAATATTAAATTAAGAAATCAATTTTGATAAATTAATGGATTTTTTAAATAATATTTTAATAAAATATAATCCCTAAATTATGTTTTATTAAATATAAATGACCATATTATTTTTATGAATACAATTGTAATTTTTAAACCTTAATAAAATATTATCTCTAAATTATGTTTTATTAAATATAAATGACCATATTATTTTTATGAATACAATTGTAATTTTTATTAAGGTTTGAAAGATGTTTTTTTTCAGAACCCATGAATTTTCGAAAAATGTTGGTTTTTATTTTAGAAGTAAAAATTGACATATTTCGAAAATTATTTAGATAAAATGAATATTATTTTATGTAATTAGGATGTCGAAATTATCCAACGGATAATGTTTCATATTTTTCTGATACAGTCGAATTTTTTGGTAAAAATTAAATACGATTTAAATATATAATGTGTTTTATGACATCATAATGTCCCAATAGTGCTATAATAAAATACAAAATAATGAATTATCTGATAATATATGTTTTACCTTTACAAAAATTTGAGTTTATATTTTTTTATTAATTTTATGGGGCCATAGTGGTCCCTCCAAGACTTATAAAACATTTTAACTTTTTAAAACTATTTCCTTGACAGTGTGACTCACCTCCACATAAGAAAATATAATATTTTAATAAGTTTGTCTATTGGCCTTATAAAATAATTTTTTCCACTCCCCTTTTAAAAACACAATCAGCAAAAACCATGATTTGGTTTGTGGGTTCGATTAGTTTAATGTGTAGTGTCCAAAACATAAATAATAAATAGTTCCAGTTATTTTCTTATATAAACCCACCCTATCTCCCACTTATCTTCATTCAACACCATTGTATCATGTCCCTACCCTACCCCCTCTCTCTAAAATCCTCTCAATGTACCCAAATCTTCCAATAAGCCTCTCTCAATCCCCTCCCAGGCCTTTGGTATCACATTTCCAAGTAAGCGACTTCTTCTTCTCTAATTTCATGTCTAAGTTTTCTTATGTTGTTATACCATTGTCTTTTCAATTAACAATGTTCAGGTATGATGTCACACCTCCCCTATACTTCTATACTTATTTCTGAATGATGAAATACCCCTTTCTATCTCATTAATACCTCCCATGTACCCCCATTACCATGTCGAAATTCCATAATGGATTTCTCTCGTCTCATTTACATTCAAGCAATTATTTTGTTTTATGAATCTAAATTCAATTACATATTTTGGTACATGTATCTAAATGACCCCATTATGGTCTATTTCAAGTACATATGATTAGACACCACTTTCTATCTCATCAACCATTTTAATGAATTCTTATGTCATGTCGTTATGCTGTAGAAATTCCACCACGATTTTCCAAGTCAAAGTCATTGTGTAGTGAATATCTTGACCCTTTCTCTATAAAGGGTATTAAACTATATGAACATTTAGATATTTAATATATTGGTTCATTTATGAATTCCACATTAATTTATCTTTGAATAATTGATGATGTATAATGAATCCATGTTATATGACCCATGTGGAACACTTATGAATGAAATGAAATGAATATGAAGGGTGTTCCCTGATAGCTCTCCAATGCATTGGGTAAATACTAGTATCAAGTTAAATCAAGTTTAATGAGGGTTTAATCATTCTAATTCAAGTACAATGAGGGTTTACTCATTCTCCTAGTGCAATGAGCCTTGGCTCTTGCTAATATCATGTTAAATGATATTGCCACATTTCCATGTTATGATAACCATGCTATATCATGCCTTTATGTTTGTGTTTCTATTATGATCCATTGACATGCCTATTTCCAAACATGTATTGTACTATTAATGATATGCCTTGTTTAATCCCTTACTGGGCTTTATAGCTCACCCTTTTTATGCATGTCCTCATGTTTTTCCATGCAATGCTATGTACAAACGAATGTGTGAGGTCATGTAAATGAAGTTTTCAATTAAGATGTGTATTTCATGTTTTAATTTGTTATGAAATGTTCCAAATCCCCAAAGACACTAGACATCTCAATCATCTATGTTGCATCAAGTGAAGATTTTATGTAATAAATTATGTTTAAGAGTGAAATAAAGAGAAGGGTTGTTATAATAACACACCCCTCTCATAGTTAGTAGCCTATTGCATATAAAGAGGCATGGTTGTGGTCTTGTAACAATCCCTTTTTGGCCACATGATAGAGTGTCGTATAGAGGGACATTACAAAGTGCTATTGAAGGATCATGTTTTCTTTTATACTGAGTTAATTTTTGGGAAAGGTAGTAAGGATAGTGTGATGTGTCGGTACTTGGTAGTGAGCATATACATGGGAGTAGAAACCCATGTATGGGGGAAGATTTAAGTGACATGGGATGGGATTATTGTAAATGGTGTTCTCATGTTATGGTTTGATGTTATTTCACTTTGCATGATTCACATGTTTTTTCATGTTATTATTTCTTGAGATTTATACTTGTGTCCCGGTATGGTGGTTAATGAGTATTCATGCATCATGATAGCCACAAAGGGATATATAATAACATGAATTATTCATGAAAAAGACCAATTTATATGTGTGTGATATATTTCTTATGTAAACTGTGATATGCGATATGTGTTATACCCGATAAATGAAATATAAGAACTATTACATCATGCTAAAACAAATGTGAAGCCATATATAAAGATAATGGGAGTTAGTGGTTCTCTACTGTTGTAACATGTTAAGGTTAACCTTATTGTTACCCAGTACTCAATGGTGTGTGTTTATTTTATAGATAAAATTAATCCTTTTTCATATTCTAATTGGACATTAGGAGAGTGGTAACCAACATTATTGTAACACAGTTAAGTCGAAGCATCCAATAGTTCTGTAGGATCATATAGAAGTCAATATTTGTGAAAAATGTTGGAGGGTCATGTGATCCATGGAAGGGGGTACTGTTCATACCATGCCATTGCTGTTTTATCTGACAAGATAGTTTCAGCTACAACATCCACCAATGTTCACTAGGGAGGGAGGGCCCTCGAAAATTGAGTTCTTTATTTAGTAATTCCATATGATATTAAAGAACCATGGGACTCCCATAGATAGAAGTGTGACACTTGCTGCAAACATGCTTCATGAACCAGGTAGACATTGGTGCTACATTCTAGAGAAAGTCGGACAATAAGAGGAGTTGTCTTGGAAGGAACTCAAAATAAAGTAATGAAGCCACTTTTATCCTAAGATGTTTAGGGATGAATAGGATCATTATTTCATGCATTTGAGATGGGATGAAATGTCAAATTTGTACATTGTTAGATGTTTCATTGACGTAAAATGGTTATTTCCATCTCTAACAGAGAATTATATCTCTAGTGTGAGGCATTTTTAAGATTGGAATCGCTATGAGAAGTGGTCACTGGTGACAATTTTTTGATTATGAATTTTTGAAGATGTGATGAATTAGGCTCTCATCACATAAGGGAATCAGAGAGAGCCCCTAACCAGCATCTAGGCTATTTTTATAGGGAAAACCGGGAGCTCTCTTTTTGAGTATAAATAATAACAACTTGGATTGTTTTCACCAAGAAAGTAGTGAGAAGAGTAGTAAAGGATGTGGAAAACCATTTTAGGATTGTGTTCCATTGCAATGTTATTTGTGTGGCATGTTTAGCCATAAGCACCTATAGTGTCCATACCCCATAGTTGATTCTCATGTATGTGGAAGAATGGGCCATCTTTAGATTTTTTTTTGTAAACCTTCCACAACAAAACAATGACAAGGGATTAGGATAGGAACCTGAGTCTGGAAGAGGTTAGTTACCCCTCGTTTTGCTAGTAGATAGAGTTCCACTGACCGCTCAGTCCTAGGCATGGGATGTTGTATCCTACTATAGAAGTAGAAATATTGGGTATAGTAAATAGCTCAGGTGACTTGGATTAAAGCCTAGGGTAGGGGGAAAGTAAAGTTCATATTATGACGACTACTCCATCTATTATAGATTTCAGAAATTATACTGTAAGAGGTACAATTCATACATTATCTATTTTAAATTTTGTTTTTATTGATATAGGAGCATGACATCCTTTTTATCAATTTTTTTCTTATGTTTTTGGATTAGTTTTTTAAACATTTGATGGTGATTTCATCATCAATACACTATCGGAAGTGTAGTTAAAGAATATCAAATGTTACAAGGCGTATTATTTAGTGATTAGTGGTTACCATTTCTTTTAGGGAACAAATTGTGATAGAAATTATATGGTTCAATTTTATTCGTGGTTTGGGTTGTATAGTTCTATATTAGGCTCATATCGATTTCATTGGAGGTGATTTTCCTGTAAATCTCTAAAATGAGGTAGTTATTCTCACCATGGTGAGTGAGATCTTATGGCTAGTTATGTAGGACCAATTTAGAGTAGATTGGATCGTATCATGTATCAAATAGACAATTTTAATCTAGATAATGGTGGAATGCAGCATGATTCATTTCCTCCAGTGGTAGATCATTATCCTTATGTTTTTATGAGTTATATAGATTTATGCACACATGAGAGATTTAGTTCATGATAAAGTTGGTGTTGGGAGTAGATCTCATTTCTATCCCGCCTTACAAAATGGAATCGGTTGACATTGAGAGTTCAATTTGTAGTTTGAATATCTAGAAGATAAAGGTTTCACAAAAATGAGTACATCTCCTTTGGGTTCTCTAGTTATCTTCCCCAAAAGTATAATGGTACCTTGTACTTATGTTTAGATTATCATATATTGAACCTGATGATGGTCAAGAGCCGATATCCCCTTCCATGCATCGATGATCTATTTAATCATAAAAAAGGTTCTAAAATCTTCCCCAATATTGATTTGTGGATAGGATACCACAAGTTAATTGTGAGACCATCAGAAATATCTCAAACTACTTTTAGGAGAATGTACAGATTCTATGAATTCATTGTGATGTTGTTTGGGTTTACCAATGCACTATAAATCTTCATAGCCTAAATAAATCATATTTTTCATCTTCTTTTGGATAATTTGTGGTTTTTTCATCGATGTAATCTTATTTTACTCCCAATAATCATAAGAACATGCCCAACATCTTTAAATTTTATTTATTACATTGAGAGAGAATCATATTTATGCCAAGCTATCTAAATTTTCTTAGATTGATAAATTTCACTTATTGGGCATGACATCTTAGAGTAAGGAGTGTTAGTGGAGACATGGAAGGTTCCAGATATAGTATATTGGGATAATCCTATGAATGTATTTGTGATTTAGATAATTATTGATTTATTAGGTTATTATAGGCTCTTTATCACGTATTTATCCCATATGATAGAAATGATGTTAGGATCGACCAAGAAGGGAGTGTAGTTTGTTTGGTATGATTTTTAGGAGTGAGATTTCCAGGAGATAAAAGGAAGGCTGAAATCATCACCTATCCTCAATTTACCTATGATGGGGAAAGAATATACCTTTTACTGTGATGTATCTAGAGATACAATCAGAGTAGTTTTGATATAAGAGGATCGAGTGGTTTCTTATGTCTCCTGATAGATAAGACCTCATGAGAGGAATTACCCTACTCACCATCTAATGTTAGAAATGATGGTACATAAGATTAGTTTTAAAGACACTATATTATGGATTATAGTTTTGTGGTAAATTCAAACCACAACAGCCTCAACTACCATTTTTCTTTGTGGGACCTGAACCTTCGACATAGGTGGTCACTAGAATATCAAAAGTCTTTCAACTTTGTGTTGACTAATTAACCAGGAATTGGATACATTTTTTATTGATGATTAGATCCATAAAAGGAATATATAGGAAAAATGTGAGTCTTTCGACGATTGGTGGATGATGACACTCTTTGTAGACGCACATCTAGATGTTCATGAGTCTTAGGGTTGAGAAACGTTGACATCGACATCGTTTATACCCAATATTTTTGACCAAATCAAGACATCTAATATATCTGATCTGAAGGGCCTAGTTATAAGGGATAGCTTATATGGTGGGAATAACCAATTGAGATGGTCTCATGGAAGTGAAAATTATCTTCTTTTTTTGGATGAGTATGTGTTCCTATGGGCTTGAGCGAGGAGCAGATGAGGGAGTTTTGTGGTTCAATATGGGTGGAAAATCATAATTTGATAAATATGTATCATGATCTCTCTAAAAACTATTGGTGATAGTAAATAAATAACGAGATAGTGAAATTTTTGGTGATATGTTTCCCTTTTTAGCAGGTGAAAGCTGAGCATCAGAGGCTTGTTGGGATATTATATCCTTTTTTCCATTCATGAATGGAAACTGGATGATATCACTACATATTTATTGAAATGATTACCCAAGAAAACACATAAAAATGATCTAGTATGGGTGATCATGGTTCAACTGACAATGGTATCCCTCTTCTTACCTATCAAGGTGGCCTTCATAGTTGATGATTTGGTAGTCTTTAGGTACGAAAGATAGCTCAGTTTCATGGTATTTCAAGTATTATCATCTCTAATTGATATCCTCATTCACATAAGAGTTTTGGAAGGGTCTACAGAAGGCTCTAGGATCATAGTATCTTTTTTGGACATCCTATCATTCATAGACTTATGGTCAATCAGAGAAGACTATTCAAGTTCTGGAGGAAATGATGCGAGCTTCTATTTTGGATTTTGGTGGTTCATGAGTGTAGCATATGGAACTCATGGATCTTTCATATAATAATATCTTTTAAGAATAGATCCAAATGGAACTATTATAGTCTTTGTATAGAAGTACATTCCATTAGCCTCTTTATTGTTTGCAAGAAGGTGTGTCAGTTATTGTTGGACCTTGTCTTATTGAGGAGACTTCTTAGTAGGTTTAGTTGATCATGAGGAAGTCAGTGACCACACAGTGAAGAAATAAATATTATTACGACCATTGAAATGACTGATAGAGTTTGAGGTTGTTCATTGTGCTTTCCTATGGGTGTAGCCTAGGTTGGGGAAACACCATAACATGAAACATGGGATGCTAGAACCAGAGGTTTTCAGATCATTTGAGATATTGGGAAGGGTTGGTCTAGTGGCATACCGATTATCAATTACATAGTTCTATAGTTCCATGCATGATGTGATTCATGTGTCATAGCTTCAGTGATACTATCCTAAACCTTATTATGTGATAAGCATCGAGGATTTAAATCTTAGTAATGATACGTCCTTTATGGAGAATCTGATGGTGATTTTAGATCGTAGTGAGACGTTTCTTCAAGGTAGGACTATACATCATGTTTGAGTGTAGTGGAACCATTAGTCAGTTCAAGAGGATACATGAGAGAGGGAGTATAATATATGGGAATAGTGACAAAAATTGTTCACCAAGATCCCACAGTGATGCTTGGGGAATCTTAGGGATGAGATATTATATGGGTGTGGTTGAAAGATACATTCTTTTTTTAATGTATTTCAAGTTCTGGGTTTTTCATTAAAACCCTATTTTGGGTTTCCCTTGGTCATGGGTCCCTATTGATAGATTCTTGTTTGGACATGATGTTACTTTTTTGGGGAATATAACCTAATGTTTAGGGATGTATGTAACACCCCAAGATTTCATAATAAGTTATTTTTTAAATTAATTCAATAGATTGTGCTACACGCAACACCGAGTTCAAATGCACAACGACATACCAAACTAGCCATTCAAAAGCGGTTATGAATAGTATTAACTGAATCTTGAATTTTATATAGTCCATATAATTTTAGCAAACATATTATGTGTTTCTTAGATATAATAAATGAACAAATTCATTTTTTCAGATAAAAGAAGTATTTTTCAAAATATGCAACTTTACTACCTATTAATGGAAATCCATTTTTAAAACCAATATATGGCACATTTATATATTCAATTTAATTAAATTAAATTCTTCATTAGAATCTAGACATAATAATATATTTTGGAGAAATTTTTGGTACTTTTCTGATAACTTTCATATTTTGATGAATACTGAAAAATACTAAATTTTAATTGAAAAAAAACTTTTTTATTTGAAATAAATTATAGTGTTAAATTATGTATTTAAATGGGTTATAAGTATAATTAGATTATATTTTTATCATATAATAAAAATTAGGTCATTATATATAATTTCACATTTAAATTTGACTTCAACACATGTCAATCTTTTGATAGTTTTTACTTTTTAAAAACCTGCTTTTCAGTTTTGAAAATGGGAATTAATTTTTAATTAATTATTTCAAATTATATGTCTTTAATTTAGTAAAATAGAATTCATTTTTGAAAACGGAATATCAAAACTGGCTAATAGTAAATTTTTGGTATATTTCGGAAAACATTCAATTTTTGATGAGTAGTGAAAAACACTGCATTATAGTTTAAAACCGACTTTTTATTTAAATACATATTTATTTTGTTTACATTTATTTTAAGTCAAAATACATATATAATACATATCAAAATTAAATGTAATTAATTGGAGTCATTTTATAATAAAGTAGGATGTATAAATTTTTTTTTGAACTTTTTACAGTCTTTTAACCACCTCCAAGGAGCATTAGTAAATTTGCATAAAACATAATTTTACTACTTTTGTGAGTTGAATTTAAGAAATAAAAGAGACACGATTAATAACAGTTTGTAAAATTTTGTTCAATAAGATGAAAATAATTTTTGGTGAATAGTAACTTTGGACTTTTTTTAACCACAGTTAAAAGTAAATAGGGTAATTAAGGGTAAAAATGATATCATAATTACCCCAAAACATGTCCTAATTCTATTGTATGAATATAATTCGACCAAAAACAACCTTAGGAATAAAATATGAACCTTTTTGGTCCATTTGGATTAGATTAAGACATTTATTTTTAATATATTTAAAGAAGAGTTAAAAGAGTTAAATTCAATGATTAATTACTAAACCATTTTTAATATAGGGTTACACAAAATATAAATTATACTATAAATATTAATTATAAAGATAAAAATATTTCCTACCAAATGGAATTTTATTTATAACTTTTAGACATTAAATAATTTAATTTATTTATGACACAATGATGATGAAGTAATTACCTTGTTATTGAAATATTAAAATAATTGATATTATAAATACCCAAATAAATGAAAATTTATCCTTCAGATGAATCCCACTAACTTTATATGTTATCATGGAATGTTAAGGTTAGATTAATAAATTTTATTCTAAGTGATAAAGTTGATATGGATTTCAAAAAAATCAAATACTAAATAGTGTCAAAATTGACATAATTGAGTTTTTAAAACAAATATTATATTATTAATTGATATAATATTTCTAAAAATCTAAGGACTATCCAAAGGACTTAGATATGGTTATATATATTAATAATTAACGACATGGGTTTCTCTTGGCTTGTTATAGTAAGTTTATTAACAATATAATATAAAAATACAAAGAGACATGGTAAATGTCAAACTATTTAACTAAGAGTTAAATATAAAAGATAAGGTTAATATGATGATGTAAACCCATCTAAATCCTGTTGGTTGGGACGTCTTCGACCCATCCCACCTTTGGCTTCAATTAATTCATTTTGTATCCATTTGAAAGCGAAAATGTTTTTATGATAAAATAACATTTCAAGTTTTTCCTAAAGTGACCCTCACCTCTCTTATAAAAGGGAACTTCCCCTTCTCTTAATTTCACACCTCCAAAGCCTTTTGGATCAGCCAAAACCTAGTCAAATATCCTCAAAACTTCCTCCCTTAATCCTATTGGACTTTAATTGGTCAGAAACCCAACCTAAAAAGTCCTTTGGATCAAATCAAAAGGAAGACCCCGAAGAAGAGGTAAATATTTAGTCACCACATTCAAGTTTTTTATTCATCCACATCCTCTTTATTTGTTTTTTCCATTAAAATTAATAAATACAGTATCTTATATGTATATTGGTGTTATTATAAAAATTTTACAACAATATTAATTAATTTATCTATCCTATAAATGAAAAAGTCACCAAACGTGAGTACGTACGAATTACCGTCTCCATGTCGCAGTCTAGTTTGTTATTCAAACAATTAATTATTTGTATGGGTATAATAATTAGTATGAATAATATAAATAATTAATATAACATGTTAATTATTCTTTATATGTGATATACCATCCAATTACATATGATTCTTCCCTCAATATAATGATATAGTCACTCATGCGTACGAATGGATTATCGTCTCCACGAACGCGATGTGATTCATTCTCCATCGTAATAATTGAAGAATAATTTTCATTTTATGATTAAAAATTATGTTTAATAACTTAATATAATTTTTTATATGAATAAAATACATCCTATACACAACAAACATGGCTTACGTAATAGATCATAAAAGGAAAACAAATCTGTTAACACCCGAAACGATGATACTACTAAAATATTATTTACAAAGAAATATTAGAGGATCATATATGATATCTTATTTATGTATATAGTTCTTGTATAATTTAATAACAATTACATAACTATTATACTGGAGGTTAACGTACCCTCGACCAAGGAAAATTATAAGTTAAGGGGTTTCTTATCTCACTTTTAATACCGTGAGATTTCCATTTTTCGACACTTATTTATTGCATGTGGTGTATTGTGTACTACCATTTGAGATATATTATCATTATTCTCTTTATAATCATCGTATTATGTGATTAATTTGGTGGTTATTAACTTTTTTTCTTAAGATGCGATTGATTACAACATGGTAAGGGGTTTTCATCTCACTTCTTATTTCTGTGAAATTCATGCTATATTGACACTATTTTCTTTTGTGTTTTGTATGTACTACCCATGATTATTTTCCTTATGTAATATACATTAATTTCTAGGTATTTACATCTTCATTGTATGATCCTTCTTTCTTGGGGTGTATGTTTCGTATGTCACCAAATCATTAAGGGAATTTCTCATTTCGATTTCCACTCACTGGGTTTTTCGCAAAATCCATTGATTATTTTACCACAAGATTTTGTGTGAAATCACTATTTATTTGTTTATGTAGTAATTTAAACTCCCCTTTGTGTGGTTATTATTTTGATACACATAATCACTACATTGATACATTCCCAAGTCATCGATATGAACTTGATAAGAGTAATCTTAACTCAATTTACATTCATTGAGTTAAACATCCAATTCATTGGTGTTGTTCTTACAAGAATATGTGTAAATGTCCTCTGATTATTTTACACCGAATATCCAATCATGTTTAGTTTATTTATATTTTTCACACAAAATTATGTCTTTGATGTATCCTTAAACCATGGATACGGTCTTTATACGGTATTTCATCTCAACTTACATTCCTTTGAGACTTCTTGGTTGTTATGCGCCAATTCACTTTTTTTTGTGTATATATTATACGTTGACATAATATATCATGAATCCCTTTATTCTAATGATTTTATTATGTTTTGATCACCTCAATTATTTTTATTTAAGTGCCTCTCATTCGGTTAAGAACTCTAACTAAAATATCATTTTAAATATTTTAAAATTTTTATTCTTCTAAATCATTCTAATTAATATACTTGTTTTAAAATTGGTTTTAGGGATTTATGTAAATGGAAATTAATGTTTTAAAATTAATATTCCTTTTAAATGATTCAAATTGGTATGGGACACTTTGATTCAAAAATCTATTTTAAAATGCTTCTTGATAAATAGTGATACTTTTAAATGTTTTCAAGAAAAGGTGGATATTTCTCTCAAATAGTTTTGATGATTATTTTTATCTATGTCAATATCCTTCATTATTCTCGATTGGGTTAATTTATCATAATACAATCTTACAAATTGTATTGAATGTGTTATATTTGACTGTGGATGTGCTATTTTTATACAAGTCATGGTTTATGGTTAAAATTTTGACATTTCGTATGCTAGTTTTAATACAAATGTTTAGATTATGTTTCCCCATTTCATATGAGGAATGTATTAGAGTTAGTAAGTGATGGGTGGATCCCACTATATCACCTCGACGCATCAGTAGGTCCCATGAGATAATTAGACGTGGAATTGGCCAAGGCCTTTCCCAATTTGATATATGGTTTTGGCCGAGGCCTAAATCATTTTTAGACGTCTTGGTTGAGGCCTTGACAAGATGTTTTAGAATGTCCGACATTATGCATTCTATAATTATGAAATTGGCTATTGATATTACATTGATTATTCTACTTGTAGAATATCCATGTGAATATGTAAATGACATTATTTGATTTATCTTTTCCATATTATGCTGAAGTTTAAGTTTAAAAGGCGTGTGTTCTAGTCGTATACATTGCCTTAAATGTTTATTCTTATTTATGATAGTTTTCGATATTTTTTTCCTTACTGAGAATTTGATCTCATCCTTTTCTTATGTTTAATTTTTACCAGGATGAAAAGATGTATATTACGACTAACCAGTAGGAATATGCTAAGGTATATAAGAGTGTTCAAAGGGAATACAATGTTTTTTTATGATGTAATGAAAAACATGTGTATATATCTAATACTTACAAGGCTACTAAACTGATCGGTCATTTGGGACATGATTCCTTGTATCATGCCAATGTTATGTAATAATTCACCAACTCTGGGTAACTGGGGTCGGGGCGTTACAATGTATGTTTATTTGAATTAATGGAGTCTATGTATAAACATGTTAAAAGACTTAATGAATGTTTTACCATTCTTAGGAAGGATTTGATGGTGGTTTGGGTTCTTTTATATAAGTTGGTCTTAAAACATCTAGAAAGGATATTACACACCATGTACCTAATACACGACATGTAACTGTGGATAGATATGTTTTTAACCAATGAATGGTGTGAAACAATTTCATGTCTTATTAACTATTCACATCATGTAAATGTGGAGAAGGTTTAAGAATAATCCATGGAAATGGGTTTTTTGGTGTATACATTTAAATAGAAATACATGGCGTGAAAATGAGTTTATCATCATGTAATTTCCTATTATTTTTTTTAAAGTTGTCGAGCAGCTAAATTTTCATTCAACCCATTACGGCCTTCCTCTTATCAACCCTTGAGAATTTCCCAAGAAATGTTTCAGTACTATAATCTATTAAAGACATCCCATTTGAGAAATCAATCCTTAGTAAGTCATCCTAGTTTGGTATTCTCTTATCTCCCTTTTTTCCACATCCATTGCAGTGTAACCTATTAACTGTGGTCATTGTTGGTTTTGATCTGAATCGGTTATGATCTAGGATCCTTCATGTGATCTTTTACACCTTCATCCATTTTGGTTTTTTATATTGGTATTGTTTAATTAATCACCAGTTACATGTATGGGGTCTAAATCATAACCATATGGAATGATTTAATTTACTACGTATATGAAATATTGTGATTATGCTGAAGCTTGTGTTAAAAAATTAACTAATTAAATAAAATGTTGATAATCATATATTGGATTCTTCGTTTGGACCCTTTGGATTCAATTGATGATGTGACCTGGTTTATAAATACCCATTGGCTAAGAGAACCTCTAAAAATAATTTATTGGCCATGGATTACATATGATTATACCATGACATGTAATTCAGATGATTTATTATTATAGATTCACCATGGAAAATGGATTATTTGATTAATTGATTAAATGGGAAATTGAAGGAAAAATGGTAATTAGTAGAATTAACCATTTGGTCTTATCTAGTCATATTGTGATATGATTTCTATTATGATATACACTTGAAATACTTTCTGAGATTATTATATACTCGGTTATGCCTTGACACATGTTTAGATGCTTATATACCATGTTATTCCTTGAAACATACTACGGAGCTTATATACCGGGCGATTCCATGACACATTATAATATGCTTATATATCGAGATATGCCATAACAAATGATCAAATTTTTATATATCAGGCTATTCCCTAACACATGCGGGGATTATTATATACAATACTAGGCCCTAGAACATGATGAGATTATTATATAATGTTATAGGTCATGACACATGAAGAGATGCTTATATAGTGTGCTTGGCCTAGTGATTCGTTATACCATGGGTATATGGATGTGGATAAAATGGTTTTTCTATGTTCTCAAAGTCATTCTTATGGGATGACAGAGAATGTGATTGAAATATTTTATTAATTGTTTAATTAATTAATACACATGTTTATTGCATTATTACTTGAACTTTTTATCAGTTTAGTTTGTTTAGAAACAGTGGTGTCAAACTACTGACTTTTACTCACAACCTGCTTGGGATTCCATTTCATACATGAGAAGATTACCTAGATATAGGTATGGATATAGGGAAAAGGGCCTTGTTGATAATTGTTGATTACTAGATGGGATCATGTTTGGAGACAAGACCGACATGGGGTTCATGACTGGGGTATGTTTGAGTTTATTTGTATCATCATCTATTTATTCTATATTTTTTTTGTTTAAATAGATACATATCTATCTATCATTACCTAATTCTTTATTATTGGTAGTATCTCTATTATTTGCTAGTTTTGTTATATGGATTCCACTATGTCTATTAATTTTTATTGAATTTATTAATATGGATTATTTCTAATGTTTTTACAATTTATATCAGGGGTATAGTTTCTCCCCTATACATATAACACCCCCAATGCTATTTGTAAGCCTCTAGAATACGGGGATGCACAGTTGAAGTCGCACAACCAAAATTTGTCAGCCATGCAAGAGAGTGTCAGATTGAGGGGTTGTTATAGGGCTCAGCGAACATCTTCATTGATCAGAGTGGGACCTTGATTCGAAAAAAACACATATCTAACATGAAAAATGTATATCCAATCAAAAATTTAACCTAATAAATGAATAAAATAATCAAAATAAAGTAAAAAATATTATTTATCAATAAAATATTTTGGATGTCATGGAATAATGATGATGAGACAATCAAGATGAGGAGAGGGAAACATTTGGTGTAGAGATTTGAGAGGTGATATTATAAATGTATAGCTCACAGAAGGATGGGGGATTGATAGATTTGGGACTATACGTATTTGAAAGAAGGATAGGGGGTTTGGGTCATGTGGAGAAGGTGGTTAGGTGATTTCAGAGCTGGGGATAAGGGTTGTAAGGGACAAGGGCCACCCGGAGAAGGGGAACTTAGTGACACTGTTCGGGGTTACAGTCATAGGTCACCATCATCGGAGGTCAGGCTAGGTTTCAGTTTCGAAGGGAGAGGGTGAATAGGGGGTCTTGATGACATAGAGTTCAAGGAGAAGGGCCATTGTTGAGGCTAATGCTGTTGAGGGTCAATGTGGGGGTCAACAACGAGGGGAGGGGTTGCATAGGGGTAATGAGGGGTCATAAGGGGTGGGGTGAGGTGATAATGTTTTTCTAAAATATTTAGTGGTGATTTATTTCAAATTTTTCTAAATATAATAATATTTATTACTATTTAAAAGAATGGGAGATTAAAATAACCACTACTAATAAACCTCCACTAGTCCCTATGTTTTTTAGTGTAACCCCCACCATAGAACAGCCTGTTAATCATATCCAATCTCTCCATTTCTTAAGTCTACCACCAAGCCTTAGAGAAGATCATCAGAGGCACATCTGGTGACGAAATGTTGAATGATCTACTGGTGGGAGATGATAATGCAGTGGAAAACAATATGGGATTTATGGGACGGTTGATCAATGATTACGTGTAGGGAGAAGGTTAGTGGGAAATCAAGAGGATGAAAAATATTGGGGGAATGGTGGATGATTATTTTAGAGACATCACCCAATAACAGGTTCTAAGGATCACTTTCAACTTAGACTACTTCAATGGGCTCTATTAATCCATCGACATCTACCTCTATGTGACACCTCAAAACCCTAATATTATATTCCCTTTTTCTGTTTCTTAATCATCATTGGATGTTTGATCGGGTAATGTGAATCCACATCCCCATCTTCTGTGGTAGGATGGATCATACCATTTTGGGTGCCTCAACTATAATAAGATCAACCTCCCCACTAGCAAATAATTCAACAAGAACCTCAACATAGCTCTGAAAATTGATGTGTGGGCTTTGATGGCAATTCTAGTCTCCTCTTTTCATCCCCAACCAAAGAGGTTGGGGCCGATTTTCTGATCTTCCGTCAACCCCTATGTTGTGGATGCATGGGTGTCATCTTTTAAAAAATAAATATATAGGTAAACAAGTTAAAAAGTAAAAAATATAAAAAAATTAGGTAGTGTTTAAAATGGGTATTAATTTTATTATTTAGATTTTTATTTGTATTAGATTATTTATTATTAATATTTATCATTTTATTAATCAGGTTTGAGTTCATTTACCTTCGATACTGAATTGGTTTTAATTTCAAATTATTATTAATAAATAAGAATGGTTTTATATCCAAATAGATTTGTGAGCCTCAAATCGGCCCCATGCTCTGCTTATCCTATATAGAAATAAAAAACGTGTGTTAAGTAACTTGACCATATCATTACCTGCAACCATATCATTCATTTGTGTTCCCCAAGGGAGGCCCAAATAGGGTGTGAGATAAAATCCAAGTAGGCTACCAACCATGTTCTAAAAATTTCATGGTGTGAAATATAACAAGCTAGACATGTAAGCAGTAAATAATAAGAATGAAAAAGAAAAGTGAAGTACTCATGGAACATCTAGTACCAAGCTAGTGATAATAACCTTCCCCTCAAGGCTCCCTACAAAACAAGTGTCATCTCTTGTATCCAAGAAACTATAAAAAACAATAGTAAACCACACAGCCTCACCATACATCCATACATATCAACCACCATGGACATTCCATACACTCAGAGTGAATCACGTTGCCACAACCACGCTGTAATAACTATATTATTAATCCATTAAGGACTAGATCCAAGGTTTCATGACCAAGGAATCCTCATCTATTCCCAAGAGTGTCTTTATGGAAACATTTTATAGGCACTAGTCAGATTCCTATGAGCCAATCGTTCCAGACAAGCCCCATGCGAGTCTATGAAATCCAGATCCAATGGGTTACAATTCTCAAGGCATCCCAAGGATTCAAGACCCGAAGGGAATGATCAACCAAAGGAATAAAATATCATTTTAAAGATCCATGGAGATCCATCCATGGCATCTATAAAATCATTCATCCATTCATACCATCTACATACATTACACTTGAGTGTACCCACCCATGTTATACATTCATACCATTTTCATACACTACACATGAGTCTACTCACTAATGTAATCCATTAAAATTCCATCACATATCATGGGTATGATCTCCCATTTATCACCATTCACAATTAATCATATTACATGTAGATACCCACCCATTCATCCCAATTCACATTTAAGGCATTCAATGAGTATACCCACTCATTGTCCATTATTAATTTGTGGTTACTTTCAAAGAGTACATCCACTCATTAACCAATTACCAACCAATCCTATTAAGACATACCAAGTGAAATATAAACCATTTGGTCAATTTAATAATTACTCAATTCATTTAAACATTTATAAGAATAGACAATGTGGAAACCCATCAATTATGAATGTAGATCAATTCCATTTAGCCATAATTAAACTCTATTTAGTTAAGAAAACACTAGGACACATCCCATAGATGCTATAATAGGGAATTAAGAAGGATTATTCAAGTGGCACACCCCATGGGTGACAATGGTTTCCAAAAAACCACTAACACACGACAAAGGAACCATAGGGAATCTCAAATAGGTTCAAGATTACTAAATTCCATTATTTGGTTCAATTTTAGGGCCATGCTGGAAGGTCCAATGGGGGGAATAATATTTGTTAGCTATATAAGTCCACAAAAGTTGAAGAGAAGCATTGAACACCAACCTTATCATGGTAGTGGAGTTCTCATCCAGTACCAAGTCCTGATTTGACTCAAATGAAGAAAAAATTGAATAATAGACAAGGAATGAGAAATTAGGGAATATGATCCTAAGCCTAAATATTGAAATAAATAGTTAGAATAATGAGGAATTGCTAAAAAGGAATGTAAATATTACCTATGTGGAACTGATGAGACAAACCATGATCCTATTGGATATTAGATGAATGATCCACCTAAAATCCTGGGTTTGTTTCCATTGAGTGTTTCTCAAACCCTCCATTTATGTATACAGGAAAGATACTCAACAAAGGGTTTCAAATAAAATTTAATTAATTTAAAAACATTAAATTTCTCAAAACTACTGGGGTCGCATGGTTTTAGCATAAGGTTTGTTAAACCATGTTCTAACTATGCATGAATTCTTATGGTCCAATGGGAACTCACATGTTTTACCCACATGGTTTGAAAACCATGCCGAAATCATGAGAAAATCCACTATTAGGTTCTACAAAAAATAAATACATGACTGCACTACTATGAAACTCCTCTCTCATAGTTTGATCAAACTGTATGTCTTGTAGACCCCCACTGTCCAGACTCACACAGTTTTCACAAACCATGCAGCCTACCCTGCATGGTTTGTACTAACTGTGTGCAAGGATATGTTCATCCCGAAACATGGATTCGGGTTGCAAATAAGTCCTAGACACCTCCATAACACCCATGACCTCAAGGGAACTCATATAAGGCTATATTTATGCATTAAAATTGAAAAAATAAGTGATCCATACCTCTGATGAAAACCCGGTTTCTTACAATCCTCTCCCTTGAAGCAATTCGTCCCCAAATTTCCCTCTCAAGGGTGTTCAATATTCTTCTAAGAACAATTCTGGCCACTGAGCATGTATGTCGGCCTATCTCTCCCATGTATCATTATGTAAATGACTATTATTCCATTTCACCTGTACTATAGGAACTCACCAGTTTTGGAGAACCTTTATGCTCCTAGAAACAATTCAAAATAGATGTTCCTGAAAGGATGCATAAACCTGCAGATCACCCTCCTCGGGCTAAAAATCATGAGATGAGTTCGAATGATAGTGGCATAGCTAAGATATATGGAAGACATCGTGCATGGATCAATACCTATGAGGTAACTACAACCAATAGGCTACTAACCAGACTCTCACCATAATCAAGAACGGCCTGACATATTGTGGTGAAATCATACATTATCTCATAATTCATCAGTGTCCTGGCCTCATCAAAACCATTAAAAAGACCCGATCCTCTGCCTCAAACATCAGAGGACATCTATAGTGATTTACATAAGATTTATAATGGGACTGCATAGTAATCATCTACTTCTGAATCAACAGGACCCACTCATATGTCTCCTATATGAAATGTGTTCCTAAGTAAATCTTCCTCACCTACCACTATCCATTACATGGGTGATAAACATGGCCTACCATATGAAGCCTCATAGGGCGCAATCTGTATCTTCACCCGATAACTATTATCGTATGTGAATTCAACTAGTGGTATATGGCTCTCCCAATATCACCCAAAATCTAGGGTACATGTTGATATCAAGTCCTCTAGAACCTATATTGTATTCTCTCACTTGGCATCTGTCTGAGGGGGGTATGTTTTTCTCCAAATCACATGTGAGCCCAATTCCCTTTGAAAAATATATAGTAGATGAGACGGAAACTGGGTATCCCTCTCAGAAACAATAGTGCACAAGTCCCCATGGAGTCATAACATCTCATAGTTTTACATCCTCCCAAGCTCATCCAAACTGTAGGTATCCGGGATCCACAAGAAATGAGAAACCATTTTGAGATTGTATACAACAACCAACACAACATCTTTACCTTTAAGAACCCTAAAAAAGTCAAAGATTCCATTGAAATATCATCCCATTACCTCTTTGGAATAGGAAACAACAATAAAATCCCGAATGGCCACAGATGTTTCACATTCACCAGCTGAAAAGTGGAAGACCTTATAACAAAACCCACTACCTCACACTTCAAAGCCGACCACAAATACTGACAGCATAAGTCATGACACATCTTCATTTCTCTTTGATACACTTCCAAAAATAAGGAATGATATTATCACATAATATCCTCATGTATGTCCACTAGAACCCAAAAGTGACCATTGATATGCAGAATCTCATCCTCACCTACGGTCCAACTAGGAGGTGGATCCTCACTAGCCACAATATCCTATAGGAAAAGGGCCTTTTAATCTAATAGCTGCATCATCCCCACTCTATCCAGTAGGGTAGAGGTAACAAAAAATAATTATAGATAATTTTGTCCCTATCCATCACGCACCTCCAAGAGCATCTCATAGAACAAAGGCATGATTTTCCATTTTCTACGGGCCTGATGAACTGGATGTAATTGAGTCCTCATACTTAGTACATGGGCCAATAAATTTTCATTCCCAATAATATTAGCAATCTCAATGACAAAACATAATCGAAAATCCGCCCACATTTTCTACCTCAGATTCAGATAAGGTTGAGTAAACTTTTACTTGATGATTTTGTGGTCTATGTACACCATAAAACCCTTTCCTCAAAAGTAGTGTCTGGAACCGTTCAAATCATTAATGACTAAAGATAACATTAGATTGTGTGTCGGGTAATTACTATAATGTGGAATCTGCTAGTGAGACCTGTATTCCATGAATCTATGCCCCTACATCAGCACTACACAAAATCCAATTCTCGATGCATCATAAAACATAGTGTAACTCTTTCCATGTTCTGGATGTATCAGGACCAGTGCTAATGTAAATCTCTCTTTCAACTCTAAATTGGCTGTCTTATAGGAATTTGACCACACACACTTCACACCCTTCTTAGTCAAGCATATAAGTGGCACTGCTAACCATGAGAAGTCCTATATAAAAATCATGTAGTAACAAGAGAGCCCCATAAATCTCTGTGTATCAGAAACATTCTTTTGATTCTATTAGGAAATAGAAACTGTCAACTTCTCTAGGTCTACTGATACACCGATCTCCAAGATAATGTGACCCATGAAGTGAATTGGATCCTTCCAAAAGTGGAACTTTGTGATCTTATCCTATAACTCATGCTCTCTTAGTATATCCAAAACAATATCGAGATGATTGGCATGCTCACATTGATTATGAGAATACACTATGATATCTTCCATGAAAACCACTACAAAAAATCCAAATAAGGATTGAACACTCGGTTCATCAGTTCTATGAAAACCATTGGAAAATTTTCGGGACCGAACAACATGACTAGATACTCATATAGAGCATACATGATATGAAAGGCTGTATGGGGTATCTATGTAGGTCAAACACAAACCTAGTGTTATTTAGGTATCAAATTTATTTTTAGAACACCCATGCTCCTCTAATCTAATCAAACATGTCATTTATCCACAACAGGGGATATCAATTCTTAACCATATGTTGGTTCAAATTTTTCTAATCCATGCATATCCTAAGGCAACCATCAACCTTTTTCACAAAAGGACCAGTTAAACCCATGGGCGTGTACCAATTCTTATATCCCCCTTTTTCTCTAATTCCTCTAGCTACTACTTGAGATCCTACATCTATATTTTAGCCATCCTATAAGGAAGAATGGATACCGATGAAGCTCCTAACAGTAAATTGATAGAGAATTCCACATCTATCTCAAGAGTTAAACCACAGAAGTCATCATGGATCATATCCCTGAAATGATCAACCATTGGAGGAAAGTCCATTTTATGTGTTCCATGATCATCTAGATATAGACTACCAATCTGGACTATCATCCCAACTAGCCCAAAATTCCCTAGTACATCTCAACTCACTTGGATATCCAATTCCCCCATGTGATTATACACTACAACATCTAGTGATGTAAAAGTAACCCATTGGTGAAAGAAGTCAATGTACGGTTGATAATCCACAAGGTATTCCATCCCAAGTATGATGTAAAACGCTATCATCTCAAGGACATAATGATTCCAGATGAAGTGGCATCCACCAAAATGATGGGTCACACCCTGTACTGATGAAAATTCTCTATTTTGATTCCCAATAGTGTGTCTAGCATAAAAAAACCTCATTAGACAACAAAACCAGACAAAGGCCTTTCACCCCTAGTGCAGATATAAAACTATTTGATGAAGATATATCAAAAGAGTAAATTCAGTAGTATAGGCTTCTAGGATCATACCCTTCACCGTAGATTGTCCAACACAAAACTCCTTGAGGGTAGGATATAAAAAATATAACTATCTTGTACCATGCCCCTGTGATACAACCTCAATGCCTTGAGTAGTCCTACCATGATGTCTCATTGTAACTGGTGTATTTCTTCCTCAAACATGACCACCACTACCATAGTATGATTGGATTTATCTACTCGAACTACCAGTCTGACACAGATATGGGGAACCTACTCCTGAACCCATTTTCAGACCTGACCCCATACCACTCATAGTTGGAGGGAAGGTCTGACAGAAACACTGTATGTGACCAATTTTATCATAAGATTAGCACTTGACTAGGTCGTAGTTTCACTAATTCTTTACATGGCCTCACTTTCATCACTGACAGGATAACATAGAGCTACCGGTACTCATAGCTTGGATGGTTCTCAACTCATGGGATGTCTCAAAACAACACTTCCCACCTAAAGACACCAAACCACTGGGTCAAGAAGTAGCAACAGAGGTCAATATGACAACATTGACTTTAGATTTTATCGCATATCAATGACCTTCCATGAAGCATTTCGATCTATATAGTTCAATAAAAAGATACATCCGTTCAAAATGTCGTAGCTCTATAAGGCATATTGAGTACTCAATAACTATCATTGTTCCCTACTATAGATGCGTGAAGTAACTAGCATGTTCTACCTATAGTGTGTTGGGGTAAAAGTAGTCATAGAAGTTGGTTTAGAAATCATCCCAAACCATATATCACAAACCATCATCCTGGTTCAGTAAATCCCACTGGCACATTGTTCCTCCCCATAGCATATAGGTTGGGAGTCCTCTTAGGAGGCATCTCAATATTCTAGAATATATCAAGTATAGTCTCAAGAATTATCTCACTAGCCTATGGTCCACCATCCCTAAAAAACGCGGGGAGATTCTGCTTCTAAAAAACCCTTGTTAGCTCATTAATAGACAAGCTTGGCTACAGTGATCCCTAATAAGTCTGTATTATGTGAAATAATCCCTCACAGAATTGTTCCTCAATACCTCTGTCCATAATATCATCTAGGGCCACAACTGGCACTAAAATATTATTCGCTAGTAGCCTATGGATCACTAACTCTAAAGCATGGTCTTCACCACCCTGCTGACACACCATTGGAGGTTTTTGTGGTGTAATGCCTCTATAATACCAAACACATGACTTATAAAAGAATGATATCAAGGATCACATCTCAAATGAAACGGATAGGTCAACCCCCCCCCCCCCTCCAAACCAAGTTTGAACACATAGCCTTCTACTGAAACCAGGTTTGTAGAAAGAACAACCACAAAATACTCTAGAAGCATCGCCACTTACCCGCTAAAATGTTAGGTATAGGACAATATTATATTAATTGATTCTAGTTTCCATTTCAGTTTTCACTTGAATTCCCAATCATTTTACATTTCATATCCATAATTCAATTTATCAAGGGATTTAACCAATTATTCACCAAATCCAAATCCATGAGGGCCCATAACACCTCATAAACCCAAATTTGGTGCCCATATATTCCATACCATGTCAATTAAATTTAACAATTTCAATAAGGGGCCTCACTTCATAGTCCAATAGGGACCATACTCCGTATGAACTAAAAGATGATGTATCTCTTCTATCCACTGCACAAAATCAATGAAACAACATATACATCTATCATAGAACCTATCACAACAACATGCATCAAGTAATGCATCCTATATAGCATATAATAATGCCTAGCATGTGAATTCATGAAAGTACCCTTATGATTCATGAGATGAAATACCCTCATCTCATTAGGTAAAAACTAAATAGAACCCTTAATCACCTTAATAATAACAAAATAAATTATGAGTGACACCCAACAGTGGAATCAAATAAACTATAATGGTCAAAATCGAACATATGGCAATATCATTTGGGAAAATTTGGTTTTTCCCTATACATAGTGTTGCTAATCCCAGGAAAAAATCATTACCAAACCCTATTCCCTTATAATATCTGTCTGTTTTCACCGAATAGTAAAATAACTAGAAAAGATCTCTAACAACACTTTGTAATTTTCCGAACCCGGATTCCACTCAGCAATGCTCTGAGCTCGGTTGGTTACATGGACTCATGTGCCTCGCCCTAAATTCCAGAGGCTTCCTACTAGTAGTGAGGGCCTAAGTGTGTTTTTAGGGAGACTGTGACCTCATTACCAGAGTATACATATCAGAATATTAATGAAATATCATTAGCGGAAGAAGATATGATATGAATAAAATTAATAAAAAAATCATATAAGAATATGTAAACAAAACCAGAATCAACATCGTACACAAATTATGATAATTATACATGTAATATGTCTATGGAAACAACCAAAATAGGTACATAATAGATTAGTACAATACAAGTCCCAAAAATCCTAGAAGAATAAAATGTGTTATCTCTAAATAGCATCACGATCCTCAACTCGGGCCCATGCTCTCTAGCTCTTATGTAGTAATCAAAAACCTATGTTAGGGAACTTTCCTATATTATTATCGATAACCATATAATATGTCTGGGTTCGATATGGGAGGCCCAAATAGGGTGTGAGATAAAATCTTAGTAGGCAACCACCCAAGATCTATACAATTCATTGTGTGTAATATAAATCGCTATATAGGTAAGTAGTAAAGAAGACGAATAGTAAAGAAAAGCGAAGTTCCCATGAAATGTCTAGTACCAAGCCATTGATACTAACTACAATCTATAGGATCCCTGCAAAACAAATGTCTTCCCCTATATCAAGGAAAATATAAATGACAGTAGTAAACCACACTGCCTCACTATACATCAATACGTATCAACCCCCACGAACTTGTTGTATACTCTTAGATAATCCCCTTCCCATAACCACACCATAATAACTAATGTATCCCACCATAATGATCTTTATGAAAGGTTTCATGACCAAGGAATCCCCATTGAGTCCTAGGATAATCTTTATGGATGCTTTCTATAGGCACCATTTGGAGTCCTAGGAGCACTTCATACCATAGAATTCATATATGAGTCCAATAAATATCGATCCAAGGGGTATCAAAGCTATTGAATTTGAGAGAATCGAGACCCAAGGGGCATGATCAACCCAAGGTGTCCACTATCACGTTAATGTTCCATAGAGAGCCATCCATGGAATCTATACAATCATTCATCCGTTCATAAAATTTTCATAAATTACACATGAGTCCACCCATTCGTGTAATGTATTCATACAATTTTCATACATTACACATGAGTAACCCACTCATGTAATCCATTTCCATTCTATATTATGACATGGGTATACCCTCCAATTTATCACCATTCACAATTAAGCATATCACATGGGTATACCCACCCATTTATTCCAATTCAAATTTAAGGAATTTAATGATTATACCCACTCATTGTCCATTATTCATTTATGATACAATCAATGAGTACATCCACTCATTAACAAATTAATAGACAAGCGGAATAATCCATTCCAAGTGAAATATAAACCATTTGAACAATTCCACAATTCACCAATTCATTTCAACCTTTAAAATAATAAACATAGGTGGAATCACATCACCTAATCAAGATGCTCAATTCCGTTTTTTCATACTCAATCTCCATTTAGTAAGGAAAATAATAGAACATATCCCATGGATGGTCCAATAGAGAATTAACAAGGCCTGTTATAAAGGAAATACCAGGGATAAAAATGGTTTGAAAACAACCACCAATTCACTTAAAAGGAACCTAAGGTATCCCTAACAGGTCCATGTTCATTTAATTCCATTAGGGATTTTAATTTTGGATATACTCTGGAATGTCAATATGGTGACATAACTACCCATAGCTCTATAAAGAAACAAAACTCAAAAGAAAAGTATAGACCACCTACCATAGCTCGATAGTGGAGTTCTCATCTAATATAAAGTCCCGATTCAACTCGGATTAGGATAAATATGAATAATTGATGAAGAATGAGAAATTATGGAATATGAGCTTAAATAAAAATAGTCTATATGATATCTAGATGAACAGGGAACAACTAAAATGGAATGTAGGTCTTACTTATGCATAACTTATGAGACAAACCGTGATCGAATCTGAGATTGGTTGAAGGATCCACCTCAAATCTATGGTTAGGGTACTTTGAGTGCTTCTCAAACCCTCCCTTCTTGTATGTAACAAGGAAACACAACTTAGTGTTTAAAAAATTTAATTAATTTGAAAACATTAAATTTCAAAAAATAGCAGGAGTCTCATGGTTTAAGCCCACAGTTTGGAGAACCATGCACCAACCATGTGTTCCATATGGGAGGCCAAGGTTCATCCACATGGTTTACCCACATGGTTTTCAAACTTTTTGGAAATCATGTGAAAATCCACTGTCAAGTCCTACAAAATTTGATGACCTGGCTGCACAGTCATGCACCTCCTCTTACCTTGTTTGAACAAACTGTGCAGCCTGTAGACCCCCATTGTCTAACCTTTCATGATTTTCAAAATTCATGTGCCCTTCCCCGCAAGGTTTATACTAACCATGTGATATTCAATTTTCAGCCCAAAACCTACTTCTAGGCTCTGAATATGCCACTAACACCTCTAAAACACTTGTGACCTCAAAGGTAACTCATGTAAGACCATATTTAAGAATTAAAATTGAAAAAAATAAGGGATTTTTACATCATAGGAAAAACTAGGTTCTTATAAAATTCACATTTTGTATCATTGGCATCAAAGTAAATGAAAATAACATATAGAGGTGGTGATCATTGGAATCATGGAAACGAATTCAACATTGACCAAACACATTGAAAATAAATCATAAAAAATTGAGAAACCTATCGAACCTCAAATATATTTACGTATGCTCCCCAACTCATTCCCTATATTTATATTTGGATTATATTTTCAAATGGAGAGACTTACACACAAATCGAAAGCGTTGTTTAATGAATAAAGTTGAACTATCACATATCATATCTAAGGTGATAAAATGGTGGGGTTGAGTCTTTTTTTTATAATTGTATTTTTTGAGTTTTTCATTACAATTCACAAATTCAAACAACATTTATAATGATAACATGTTGAAAAAAAATTTAATTGGGGATATGGAAGATCTCATTTCACCGTAGTGGTATTTATTGTTTCAAAAAAACATATTGGATGAGGTGATATTGAAGGTTCTTGTTGTTGTGGAAATTCTTATTGGGCATATCCAACTTCAGTTTTTTATTGAAATTTGTTTATAATCAATGATTTTGATGATGAAGAATCATCACAACCAACCAAATTAACACAAATATTAATTGACAAGAACTCAGAAAAAAAAGAGAAAACATTTTGACATATAATTTATAATTAATTTATTTGGTTAAGAATTGCGTTTCATTGAATTCTCTCTCCCTTATCGATGATATGATGAAGACCTATTATTATACCATCTTTGCATCAAAAGTATGCAATGATATATTCTGTATAGTGGTGATCCATACATAATTTCAAAACCTTTGATCATTACCATAGAATCCTTAGGGTGCTAGTGAGTATGAATCTAACATTTGTGAGGATCATGGATGATTGAAACTGAATCCCTAAAGATGAGAAATATTCGCTTTAGTGGTGGAGAATAAATCCTTTATTCTCTTTATAACATTCTAGTTGAGAGCTCCATGGGGCATGGAAGATCCTCTATTGAGTTCATTGTGCACAACAAAATGATATGACAAGAGCTTAGGAAAAAATCATAACCATGTTTAAAAAAATAAAGGCTTAGAAAATAGTTATTGCATAAAGGTCCATATTATTTTTATAATCCTGGTGAACCCTATGTCTAAATACTAGTGATAATATTATTAATTATGACATTAAATATAATCTAAAATAAAATAAATATATTTTATTGTATAAAAAATTAATATTTATTCAAACAATATTTAATATAGAATTCCTCAATGAACTATACAAACAGATTCACCAATCCTCAATATACACCAGGTATTGAATAATGACTATTTATTTAATTAAATATATATCATCGAATTATTGGATAATAAATATATAAATATTATATTCCTTGAAAGAGTGAAAAATATTTACTAAATATTCACATGACCAAAAAATATATTTTTTTCTATCTTGTGAATAAACTGAAATAAATAAATATTTTATCTTTAAATAATTAAATAAATAATTACTTGGTGAATGAATATTTATTTAAATATTAAACCCAAATGTATATTCTCTTGAATCACTAGTGATTAAGTATTTTTAATCAATCTAACAATAATAATTATTAAACCATGTATGAGAATAATATTTGTCTAACATGCTAAATTTATATGAAATATAACTGTGGTTTTGAGTACACTTACTGTGTGACCCTCTTTTCCCTTTTCATAGTAACATTTGGCTATAGTTCCAAAATTCCAATAATAGAGGATAAAAACATGCCAAATCTCCCATAAATAAAGATGTTAATGTCACAATGGCATGACACCTTAGATGAACATACACTATGTAATATAATCTCTTTATCTCAATATCTTTAATCAAGCAAGTTTCATAATGCTGTTATCAACTTATATGCTCAAAGATCATTTCATAGAATTTTTGGAAATGAACATTCCAATATAATTCCACGGACATGGTCATAATTATGAAGTTCCATTCCCATAAAAGATCCTAATATGTCAACTTTCATTAAAGAACAAAATGGTAAAACCCATTCTCACATTATTTATTAATACATTGTCACTTATAATGCACCCTACATACCCTACATTACTTGAACATTTTACATCATGATTTTGGTAAGTATATTAAATTACATGACACATGGAATACATTAAAAATAATTTTAATGTCTAAGGTCCTTTATACAAATTCATAGATGAGAACATCCAATAATACATATAAATGTGGATTTCCAACCGTTAGGTCAGGTTCTCCTAATCTATTGCACTGAATATTACCAAGGGTGAACACCATGGGAATGTGTCTCAAGTTCATATAATACTACAACCTAGATAGACTTTATAATTTGTGTTCAATTAAATAAATAATCCAGATAGAAAAATGATATTTAAGAATATATTCATGATACTTCTAGGTTCTCATCATAGTAGAGAATTGGTATAACTGTTTTGTGGGACTTGTATACTTGGGACCTTATCATATACAATTTTATATAGAAAAAAAATCCTAATACGATAAAATTCAAATTAATATTAAAAAAATGAATATAGATAATCAAAATGTACAGAGAAGTTGGTTCTAAGGTACCCAATTTTAAAGACTGAAACTTTCACTAGAGCTAACTCTTATTTTTTAATGTTTTCTATCTCTCACATATTATTCATGCTTCTACTAAGAAAAATCCTTAGTTAAGTGGTTTGAACCATTTTACTCCATGAAGAATCCTCTCACAACAACATCACCCATTTGAGAAAAATACATCAATAGGTGATATTTCTAGAGTCTGTGCTTTGTCCATTGATGAATCCTCAAATCCCATGATAGATCCACCACTATAGTATTGTCATAATGAAATGTTTTAATATATCTACTTTTAGTAACCACATGAAGATATTGGACATATTTTTGAATCCAAACTAATCCTTTGGTTGAATCAGAAGTGACTATATACTTGGACTCTACTATAGAATCATTGAGAACTAGATTCCTTAAACTACTACAGCTCATTATTAATATATTGTGATTAAATACATATCCTGATTGGGACTTTAGATTGTTCTCATCCATTTGGAAATTAGAATTAGTATATCCTCCAATGAGTATTTCCTTGTATCCTCCATATACCAAGAATATATCCTTATTATGCCTCATATACTTAAGGATTTCTTTAAAAACATACCAATGTTATTCTCCCGGATCAAAATGATATATACCAACCATTTTAAATGTTTTGGAACCATTAATACTAGTCCCAAACATGACATAAATGATAAATAATATCATTGTATCATATGTGATCTTACTCATTCTCTCTATCTCTCCTATTATGTGAGAGGGAACGTTTTCTTAGATAGACATATACTATGTGACACTAGAACCAGTCCCCTATTTGATTGTTCCATAGTAAATATCTTTAGTTTCTAGTTAATGAATGTAATTTGACATAGTATAAGAATCCTTTTTGATATATCATGAATGATGTTGATTCCAAGGATATATGCTGGTACACCTAAATCCTTTATGGAGAAAAACTTGTTTATACATTCCTTAACTGACTGTATTAATGGTATATCATTTATAATAAGTAATATATCATCAAAATATAATACTGAGAATACAACCAAACTCCAAATAAATTGATTTTAAACACATGGTTTATATAATTTTATTATGAAACGAAAATCTCTTACAACTTCATCAAACTGATCATTATATAACCCAAATGCTTAATTTAAGCCATAATTGGATCTCGATAACATATATATATTATTGGAATTTCTTGGAGTCACAAACCCATCATAATGTGTCATATGGATATCTTCCTACAGATTCCCATTATGGATAGCTATTTTAACATCCATTTACCGAATCACATAGTCATCAAAGTCTACAATGGGAAGTGGAATTCTAAAAGATTAAAATATGGAAACTGGAGAAAAGGATTCATCAAAATAATTTCTTTGATGTTTTAAACCATTTATACACTAGCAATACATTAATAGGTATTTACCATACCTTCCACACCTAATTTTGTCTTGAATACTCATTTTCACCCAATGGTTATTCCATCCATTGAATGATCGATCAAAACCTAATCTTGGTTCTGATACATGGAACACACCTCAGAATTCATGCACCCTTACCATCTTATAACTTATTATCTCATTGATACGTCATTATAAGAAAGACTATCATTATTTTCAACCAATAATAAGTCACCATCCACTATGAATAAAAAAACATATCTTTTCTCTAACCCCTCTGGTGTTCTTATACAATACTTCTGTATCATGAGAAAAAAATTCATAGGGACCTATAGAATATTATCTTATAAAAACTCTTATATATCTTGAGAATCAAATTCATTGAATTAATTAATTTTCAAACTATTATTTTTTAGGATGTTGTCCCTCTCATGAATTGCGGAATATCTTGTGATGGTTAATTCCTTATCTAGGGTGTTGTATAGAAAATATCCCCTTATTTATTTCGAATACCATATAAAGATAAACTTTTACCCCATTGTGCTAGTTTGTTCCCGGTGGTATCCTTAAAAAATTCCCCACATCCCCATAAACATATGTTTGAAAAAAAAAAATTTCCTTCCATACATTAACTAGTATGGTATATTTTCCACATTATCTGGAACCTAGTTTAGTGTTAATAATATAATATGTAATGAATATCCACAAAATGATTATGTAAAAACATCATGGATCATCATCAACCTTAACATGTATTGAAAGGTATAATTCCTCCTTTCACTAACACCATTCCACTATAGTGTATTAGGAGAATTATGTTTAGATAAAAATACTAAATCTCAAAGAAATTCAGTGAATTATTACTTAAGATAGTCAATTCTGTGTTAAAATTGAAACTTCGTTATCATAAAACCTCATCTTTATAGACAAGTTTTAATTTCTAGGATAAATAAAAACTATTTTGGTGGACAATCCAAATTTTTAATCGGGGTTCATATTGGAATTATAAATAGTTGGATTTCATAAAATTAGGTTTTGGGTCGTAGTTCAGGACTTCAGAGGTACTTGGGGTGCTTGGTTGAGTCTTGTGAACTCAAGGGTAATTTTCAAGAGTTTTAGAGGTGTCTGTCCAGGGAATATGGTTTGGTGTGCATGGTTTAGGGGAAACCATGCAGCACCCCAAGCATAAGAAGGTTTTCATTACCTTTTATAAAGCTCATGGTTGAGTTGCATATTTTTGTGAATAGTTTAGGTTTAACCATATGAGGACTGAGAAAAAACAATGTGAGCTATATTGGACATGGGGAATGACACATGGTTTGAACACAGTTGTAGAAAACCCATGAAAAATATTTCAGACCAAGACATTTCTAATTCACACGGTTAGCACACAGTTTATAAAATTGTGTGGCCTAACCAAAATAGAGGGATGTACTTAGATAGTTCCTACCACATAGATGTCATACAATTTAGAAAACCATGTGTCTCAACTAAGTGGCCAATTAGATGTTGTTTTTACAGGTTTTCCCATATTTAATTTTAATTCTGAATCCCTATTTTTCTTTCCTCTCTATCACACACATGACCAACTGATTAATCCCTCCTCCCTTTTTTGATTCCCCCTTATTTGGGGGAGGTTGTAACTTCATTCATTGGAATTTAGAGGTAATGAATCACCCCCAAAAACATGTATTCCTCCCCTTAATACACATCTCAAAATTTAAAGTTCTATGTTTAGGGGTTTTATGCTGATCCCACTCAATAATTGTGGAATCATCCATGTTTCATGGGTATTTTTTATAGATTTCATATGGGATATCCTAAGATGATATATGTAGACCATCACACATAATTTTAATGAAGTAATGTCTCATCACCAAATTTATCAAATTTTTTAATTTAAAGTAAATTAAATTGGCTTATGTAATGGGGATTCAAGTTAGATATTTACCTATTAGTGGTGTTGGGTGTCCTCTAGGAACTTCCCATGGTTGGTTTTTTTAGGGTTTGTTGAAAGACGTGTTCGTGGTGAGTTAATAGAAAATTAATCCATGTATTTTTATGTTATTAAATAAAATATAGATGTTAATTATTTATGAATTTATTATAGTTGATTAACAAGGGTTCTTGGTTTTGGATTAGAGGCTTAGGTGTTAATGTGGTCATGGTTTGGCCTTGGGTGGGGCTTAGAGTGCATTAGTTGAAACTTCTTGCAAACATAGTAAAATTTGGAAAGCATCCTTAATGGTAGGTGGTACCTAAATTTTTACACTCTGTTTTTTTTCATATTTTTTTTATTATTCCTATCTCACCTGTGTTTCGAGTGATGAATTTAGAAATTAATTAAGAATTTTAATTGGTTTTTTCCATTTTTAACATCCTTTAACATGGTTTGAGTCTTATGGGAAGGGAGTTCCTACTAGAACACCTTAGTAATAATTTGGCCTTGGTAATTGTCTATTTAAATGGAATTTTATGTGGAAGTTTTATTTTTGGGATAATTTAATTTGAAATAAAAATTGGAAGTGGTACTTGAAATTTTATTTCAGAAATAGTAAATTGGGGTAGTTTTTGAAATAGAAAAAGGTAAGCTATCATTGACAATATGTGTTGGGTATTTTTGAATTAGTGTTTTAAAAGATTAATTAATGTTTTATTCTGATCAGTATTTTGGAAAAAGGAATTGTAAATTGATTTTGGAAATAGGAATTATAATTGATTTCAGAATTGAAATGATAATTGAACACTTATTCCTTGTAAATCATTATAATGTGTTATGGAAATTCATGATATGTGCGTAAGTACTTCATTGAAGTAAATAGAATTTTTTTGATGGTTAAGACCAGGGGAACATGGCCCCCAAGAGGATTCTTGAGATTTATAGATAAAATAATTGTGAACATGTCCCCCATGTGGATATCGAGATTGATGATTCACCCAAGGGTGAACATGACCCCTGGTAGATACTAAGTTTTTTGGTCAAAACCATGGTGAACACAACACTCGATGGACTTTATTTGGGCTCTATGGACAGGTATATTACCCTTGTATGCTATTTTTGGATCGGTATGGGTATATTACCCCCAAAAAGAGATGAGTTGGAACTATTAACCTAACTTAGTCATAGTCACCCCGAAATTGGTTAGTATGTACTGTTCCTAGGGTGAATCCGGCCCATAGGTTTGGCATTTGTATTATGATTTTTATTTTAAAATATTTAAAAGCTATAATAGTATTTTATTATATTGATAACTACTACATAAAAGTTTCATAGAATAGTAATATTTGGGAACACCATTAATTATGACATGCTGATTTTTACTCACACCCTTCTTAGAATGCCTTATCACTTGGGTACCTGAGCATAGTTTGTTCTTGTTCGCAAGTAAAGGTTTTGGGAAGGACCCGGTGTTGATGCATGTCGATGGGTTTCTTTGTTTGGGGTCAGATGGTGGGATTATGTATAACCTATGACCCACTTGGGATCTGCTATTGTATTTATTTTTTATTCTTGTTATTTTTTTACAACTTGTGTATAATCCACCCATGATTGATCAAGTTAAGAAGTATGGAATTTTCTTAATTATTTCATCTATTGTTATATTATTTTATTTAGACCTTTCCTTTACAAAAATTTATATCTATATATGTATCTATTATATTTTATTTTCATTGTATTTTTCACTTTGATGGCATGGAAATAGTCTCCCCATGGTAACCTCTTTGGCCCTTATCGCTTGCCGAAAGTCTATGGTGTATGGGGAGGCATGCTTGAGGTCATGTGGTAAACCAGTCTGGTAACTATTCATAGACCGAGTTAGAAAGAGATGTTTTAATGTGGAATTAGAAAATTTAATTTAATTTTAATGTTTATTTTTATCAGATAGGCTAATTGTATATATTCAAGGATTAATTATGAGCTCGTGTCTAGGTGCTACATCCCAACATACAGTGGAAAATCCAGGCCACTAGGGTTGAGAATTATCGCTCACACCTTGAATTTTTATAGTTGATTTATTTCTACCTCTCATGGTTCACTAGATTGTGATGTTACTTATTTATGGTATTTATACGATTGGCTGATATGAAAATGTTTGTTTTCATTAATGCATTATACTAGGCACATAGGATTGTTATGAAATCTATATCTTTCATGTGAATGATAGCTGCCTGAGATTCACATGTGCTAGTGTTTATTTACGGTTTGTGGTTTATGTATACTAGTAATTTATATCGAACTATAATTTTAGATATTTTTTTTCAAACTCTTTAAACTAAGGAGAACATTGGTGTGATAATTGACATTATTTTCTTCTCTTAGATTGTTTTGTGTCCTTGTACTGATCACAACCCTACCTTGGTGGTTACACCACATCGCTACCTACATAAGGTGGGTGACCTCAACCACATTGATTGATGATGTTGAATCCTTGATTGTATTATTATAATGAAATGTTGGTTCATACTTCTATGGAATTATCCTTATTATTCATCACCAAGTCTAGGTCTCCCTCATAGATTTGAGACATTTTTTGTACGTCATTCCCAGATCGATCTTGAAATGGGCCCCTGTTAATTATGCTAATTATTTTCAAAAGAGAGAATATATATTTTTTTGTAGTTGATGGTGATTTTGTACATATATATACATCTATGGAGGTTTCGTGTGTTGTGAATCTCTAATGGTCTTCTCCTTTTAGAGTCAAGGTTATCCCATGTATGAGCCATTTTGGTTTTAGAACCCAAGGAAACCCATGTCCATCATGTGGAAACATGATCCATGGGAATAATCAATACAAGGTTTATTGCCTTGGGAATCTCATGTTCATCATATGAGGTAGAGATTATGATAAAATAGGATTAGGGTATTACAAGGACATGATCGAAGGTTTGAGGACTTGTGGGGTCCTAATAATAGGTTTAATGTCTTATAGGGATATGATATCAACATTAAATTCATGTGGGGAAATGATAACAGGTTTAATGTAATACGGGGAAATGACCACAAGTGTAAACTTTTGGGGGGACATTTCCCACATAGGCACATTGCATACTCAGATGGATTTTGATTGTAATCACATGGAGATGCTAAAGTCCAATGGAAACCTCTGGTTTGGATATAGATAGGTTGAGTGTGCCCCTAGCAGGAGAATGATCACACTTTGGGGTTTTCACCTCCTAAAGAGAAGACTGACATGTTTGTGATGGTGTCAGGATGCTAGGATTGAACCTTAAGTAGTTGTCCCACATTCCTTATTAGTATATAGGGCTCAAAACCATATAGTTTGAGTGTGAAGTTTAAGGATCTATATTATGGAAGATCCATGTAGTCTAAAATGATGTGATAAGGATTATTGTGTCATGAAAAATGATATTACGAGGGATAGTGTTGGGATTATGCGTAGGACCTTCCCATAAGATAGGGAATCATTTTAGGATTATCACTTAAGGAATAATTTATTTTTTCACAATGGTTAAGCCTATAGTTTAATTTCATGATATGTAGACGCTATCACGCAATATAACATCATGTGACTAAGACATGATTGCTATTCAATTTAAAGTCTTTCATCTTAAATATTATTGGTAATTACCCATTGGGAAATCCTGTTACAACTAAGGATAAAAATGGTATGAGTGGGGATTATGTGGGGAATTAGATTTGGTGCTACTATGTAATAATAGTGGTGTGATTGGGGAATATGTGTGATGTCTTCCTAGGTGATTCCGAGGAGAAGCGATGGTGTGCTTGGGGCTTATACACAGAAGCATCCTAGGTGATGGGTGTATCATATCACGCATATCACATGAGTCATATATTTCTCATCACATGAGGCATTAAATGATTATTACATAGGATATCCAATTTTTTATGCATAGGTTAAGGCTATGATTTAATTTCATACACAAGGATGTTGTGTTTGGGGCTTACACATTGAGTTTCCCATTGTTTATTCCCTATATTAGGTCCCATGAGTATCTCAACCTGTTGATGGGTCAAGGAACATGATTGGGGATTACACACAAGGAGGATTTCCATGGGGACTGCTTGGGATTAGTAGGTACATATATGTGGATTTCGTACTATATATTCCCAATATTTCCTCCTCATGTTAGTTAATTAGGGAAACTAGACATGCAAATGGATCAAGGAATACGATCAGGGCTTACGCCTAAGGAGGAGGTCCATGAGGACATCTTGGGGGTCATCTTATGATCGTCTCATTTGGCATATTACACATAAAAAATGTGGCATATTTTGCCAATATTTAGAGGCATCCTATTATTTTCACATAGGTTACACTATAGTTTAACTTCATGTACTGATGACTAGTAGGCACGACACTACATAAAAATCAGGATTGCAGGACTGTTATTTGGTGGTGTTTTCTTGAACAACCAATAATAAAATTTAAATATTTTAGCAGTGGATTTTTAAAAACCTCAACTAAATATTTACAAAAACTAAAAAACACACATTCTTATTTCCCTTGAGCCCTTTTCACCCTTGTCCAACCCCAATCCCTTCCCCTCATTGCCTCCACTATCTCCCACATGAACTCCATTTCTCTCCCCCTCACCATCTACCTCACAGTTACCCTCACTCTACCCCTTTACCTATGGCATCACACCATTCACCTCTCTCCCCTCTTTCGGTACACCAATCACCCTATTTTCTCTATATGGAGGTCTCTCACCCTTCTATCACAACAATTGTTTTCAATCCTTACCCCATTCCATTTCTGATCATCCCATGCCATCAACATTACTAGGTACTTCTTTTTTCCATATGAAATCACCTGTAAATTAATATTATTGATAGTATTTCTTAAACAAATCATATTAACTATTTTTTGGTATTTTTAGGTATACTAAAAAATTATACTCAATTAATACATCATATAAGATAATTATAAAAAAGTTGTTTACAATTAGTGTGGGTGTTATGTTTATTCTGAGAAATACTTATTAAATCAATTAAAATCCATCATATTTTTTGTTATTGAGAAAATTGACTAATCTTTATTTGTAGATTGACGTTTTTTTGTAAAAAATATATAATTAACTCATAATATTTGATATGTTCAATAATCAGTTTTCAATTAGTGTTCGGCTGTTATGTTTATAAAAAATATAATTATTAACATAATTTAAAATACATTATTTTGACATATATTCATATAAAAATATAACAATTTTGATTGAATTTTATAATTTTATTTTTTCAAATGAAATCACAGATGAATATTTTTTAATGAACAGACTTGGGCCGATCAAACAAATCACTAGAGTTGGACTTCCATAAGGTGAGAATAAACAAGCAACCAAAAGTGCCTCATATAAAACTAAAGAATAACAAATTTAAATAGTGGATGAAGGAAATATAATCACGAGACGTACAAAACCAAGAAAAATGGTCAATGAAATAATGGAAACAAGACAAGCCAAATTCAAAACTCCATGGGACTATCCATCACCACCAAATTGTCCCTTTATAGAGATATCGACACTCAGGATAAATCATATTAGTATATGAGGCCCATACCTTTATCTGTGTCCTAAAAATCCACATCTATTGACACCCAATGGCCAATGTAGTGTGTGAGAGAAATGGTGAGAGCTATTTCCCCAAACAATCAATACAAGGTATAATATCATGAAAATTTTGTCTCAAACATTATATAGAATCTAGTTTTAAAAAAAATTCACAAGCTAAAACCATTTTGTTAAACATTCATAGATTTTCTAGTTTCCTTTTTATATTATCAAAATCAAGTAACAAGAAAAGTATTTAATAAAAACAAATTATAGTAATAAAAACCACTCTTGGATAAACCATAAGATTTACATGTGATCGAATAACCTTGAATTAACATCATGTGATAAAACCATTCATAAAAAGAATATAATTTGGGTTATAGCCTATGGGAATATGTACTTGACATAATCTAAGACTAAACCAAGAATATGTTTGATACAACTAATATTGAGTCCAATACAATTCTACCAATACCAAAAAAACATTAGTGGAATTATGAACAACAAGGTGAAATGTATTTTACCTAGTAATCCCATGGTTTATAATGTGGCATGATTTATAAAAACATTTGAAAATATTTCATACATTTTATAATTCATTTTTCGCAACAATGAATTAGCATTTCAATGCTTGAAAATCCATGTTTAAATCAAAATAATTTTTAAATAAAATATTTTTAAAAACATGTATTTCCCAATCAGTGTCCATATTTATATCAAATCCAACATTTAAACAATAAAAATTGAGGAATAAAAAAAATATCATCATGTAATTCAAGAATTAGAACATTTTTATAGGGACTGTTTCTATAAGTGTGAAGATGGAATTCCCAGGACTAATCTACCAAATCCTTAGGTTTAATCCTATCATGAAGGGCTTCGAAGGCCATAAAAGAGCCCTTTAGAGTGCATAATTTTCAATAGAGAAGAATTAAAGAAGTTATTTTTCAGAATGTGTTTGGATATTTATACCCAGACATTAAAATATAATACGATGGTGAAGCCTCTTGAACTTCACCATAACCCCCTACATAATGAAATAATAATCCCCCACTAGAGTGGAGGATGTACTATCTATGTGAGAAAATTCAATGCAAGTCTTTTCACCACGCCGCAACTGTTTGGTTTAAACTATGTCTGAGATCCATGAACCTTCACATGCAGCAGATCCTATATACATGGGGATATTTAAGGATAAAAATAGATATTCCACACCACAAGGGTGTATAAATGGTTAAAATGGACCAAAACCCCCCCTTGAACCCCTATACTGTAGCCTCCCACTGCACACCACATGGTTCACTATGACAGAGGGGCTATGCTGCAACCCCTACACCATAGATCAGTTGTTTCCAAAATGGAAGTGGCCTCAACATTTCTCCCTCTAGAGGTTTATGTTTTATCCCACTAGTCCACACCGAAACCAGTATCACCATGCACAACATGTACCCTCCATGAGGCAACTCCCAATTGAAATCCCAAAAAAAATCCAAAAAAACAAGGTCACCTCTAAATCTCATACCAACAACTCATAAACAATAAAATAGAGCTTATCCGAACCTGAATGATGTCAAAATTATAACAAATATAAACTTTTCTATACCCAAAAAGTTTTCAATACTCCGAAAAAAAATAAAAATAAAGGGCCACTTCTGCCACATTGATGATTCCCACTCCCATGTCTCATGGCTTTCATGTCTACACTACCACATCACACATACCAAATTAATCATTTTACCACATAATACATTATCCTGATTATCTATAAACTATACTAGTACCTTAACCAGTATGGTTTTAGTCAAATTATTTACATCCTCCCATTCAATCACATGGGAGGGGTCTGGTTGATACCACCTCAATTAGGAAGCATGAATCAACTCATGAAATAATTTCAAGTGGGATAGAAATTCTAACTGATATGCCACCTTTCCTATTCATTAAATGATCTCAAAGAGTAAAAAAACCTCGATGATAACATACCATTCTTACCAAAACAATGGTGTCCGATGTGACGTGAAACTCTATGAAAAATATGAATACCAACCTCAAAATCTAGAAGTTTCCAATGAGAGTCTGCATAGGATTTATGATGACACTATTCCCTGACAATCTCTTCCAGATTAGCGATATCTTTTCCACCATATCCTGAGAATGGAATGGGTCAACCAAGTACTATTATCCCACAATTTACCAATATAAGAAATATATATATGGGCAACCATACAATGCTCTAAAGGGAACCATCTTAATTTAATCCTGATAACTATTGTTATAGGAAAATTGGACCACAGGATAATGCCTTTCCATTGAACCACCAAATTCTGGAAAACATGATAGGAGTATATCCATATTAATCTTAATAACTCTCTTTATCTACACATCTTTTTATGAATATAATTTCATGCTCAACCTAGATTGGGAACCCATCACCTCTTGAAAAACACTCTAAAACATGGAGGTGAACCTAAGGTCCCTATCAGATATAATATCCAAGGGAACCCCATAAATTTTCACAACATTTTAGATATAAAAGTCTCTGATCGGTTCCACCATCGTCACCTCTTTGACATGGAGGAAATGAACTGTTTCATAAGCTTATCCACGATCACCCAAATTTGAACCTTACCATTAAGAGTTTTTTTCCAAACCAAGTAAAAATTCCTTGGAAATATCAACCTATATCCATATCGGAATGGCCATAGGTTGCAACAAACCAGCAGGTCTCCAGTGCTCCAAATTAATCCTTTGACAAGTCAAATGCCAAGAAATCAAAGCTACAATCAACTGAATCATTCTGACCACCAATATACATGTTTCAAATAATAATACATCTTGGTAATCCCATGGTGTATGGACTAGTAAGATCCATATCCTTTATCCATCAAATATTTCCTTAGATAAATTGGAACACATAGTCTTTTTTGGAGACCCAAAGCACCAATGAGAGACTGAGACCACTCACCCGAGGTCTCCCCATCATTTAATATTTTACTAAACCACTATAAATCAATTTATATCACCTGTGTGATCTATACTTGCTCATTAAATGACAATACAACCTTCAAAAAATCTAATAAAACATTCTCTCTAACCTCTTCCATTCACATTCTCATTTCAGGGAACAAATGCACACTACTACACATTTTACATTTAAACTATCTAAAAATAGGTCTTTTCAGCACAAAAAATGCATTGATAATATGATCTATGTAAAAAACGTGACCTTTATCAGCACTAGAAAAAGTGATGATAAAGGCTCCCATTATAAACGATGATAAAATTTGAATTCTTTTTTTCATACACTCCCCTGTTTATCAGTAGTCATGAGATCCTTTCTTAGACAATCCATTCCCTTGACCTCCCTTCACTCACTCTTACACTCCCCTACACCCCTTTAATAGCATACATTACCCCTTTCTCAATACTATAAATCATCTCACTAACTCGTGCATACTTATATTTGAACATGTGTCATTTTTTATATAATGTGAACCCCTTTGCCACTACCCCAACATGTTTTATTATACATTTAATTATATTCAAATTTATTTAAAAATATTCACATAAATATTTTATATTCACATATATATAATTATTTTTAAATAAAATTATAAAATATATATGTGTGTGTGTGTGTGCATGTGCGCTTGTGTGTTTGATATATATATATATATATTTAAATTTATATATATATTAATTAATAATATAAATGTACATATATTAGAATATAAATTTAAATATATATCTATATATTAATATTCACATATATGTACATATAAACAATATATATACATTGGTATACGTATACATACATATATTTATATTTTTATAATGGAAAAAATGGTTAGATATGGTTTTAAATAAAAGGGATAACAATTTATACCATATAACTTATATAATTTTTTAAATATATTTTCAAAATATGAATTTATATTTTATATTTAGATATAAATTTTATTCATTACATATATATTTATATGTCTATCTATTTACATATATATATGTATATTTATACATATTTACATATAATTTTATATTTATATATAAATTTATTACAATGTATTTATAAATATATACTATAAATAAATTTATATACTATATTTAATGATAATGGTAGATTTATAAAAATAAATTTCTATATGATGTGTATACATAATACATACACAGATATTGTAACACCTCATGATTTAAAAAGAAGAAAAATATGTTCGATAGCATAAACATCATGTAACATTGAGCTTAGATGATAATGTAACACCCTGAGAATTTATGATATATTTATCTTTAAATGAATTTAATCTATTTGATAGCTTTCAGTACACACAAACCCAATATTTTTATGTTCAATAGAGTATTTAACACATGACACTGAGCATAAACAACTCATGATATAAATACCTGTTATTACATAGCTATTAAATTGACATTTATGAATAGTATTAACTATAGTAATAAATAAATATATATATATATATATAATTTTATAAATCAATATAATATATTGACAATGTTTTAGTGAATAATCAATAAATTTTTAGTAAATTAATTTTCTTATTTAAAAATATGTTTTCATCAATTTTTTTATTCACAAAAAAATATTATAATTAATTTTTAGAAAATTTAGAAAATTTATTTGATAAATTTAAATTCAACTCTTAAATATGAATATAAAAATTTACTTTGGGTTAATGTTTTTTATTTTTTAGTAAATATTGATTTTCTAGTGAATAGTGAAAATGACAATTTTTTGTAAAAATATCATTTCTTTTTCAATAAATAAAGTAATTTAAAATTATCATTGTTTTAAAAATATTATTTCAAGAAACATAATTATTTTTTTAATATTATATAAAATTAATTTATTTCTAATCAACTTAATATTTTATTTTAGTATAAGTTTGACATTGGGTAAAAAAAATGGGATTTTTTTGAAAAATGTTTTAAAGTACATATTGTTTCTCCATTTTAATTATTTAAAATAACCAATAATAAGTGATGATTTAAATTAAATGTAAAGATTATATATAAATAAATATTAATTCAGATACATACAACTATTTTTATAAGACATATAATTAATATGAAATTATTTTATCCATGAAAAAGTACTCTTTTTGAAAACCTGCCTTTTCATTGCGTCTAGGGGGTTTATTTTAATTTTTTTATTATTAATTTTAGAAATTTTATTCGAAAAAAAACTTATTTTTAAAATCACAGTTTATAAATTATATTAGAGTTAATATTTGATAATTTTATTAAAATATTAATTTTTTCAATGAATAGTGAAAAATACTAAATTTTAATTGAAAACATCATTTTCTATTAAATTATTTATAAATTAAAATTTAAATTTAAATTGATTCTAACATAAAATTATATATATATATATATATATATCCAATTTAGGTCATTTTAATTAATTTAATATTGAATTTTTAGATAAAAAATTGTAAACAATTGAGCATTTTTTCTTTGAAAACCAACTTTCTTGTCGCATCTGCGATATTAATTTTAAATTAAAACTTTCTACTACAATGAATAGAGTTTAGAAAAATAGTTTAAATATTTTTAGAAATAATAATTTATATTATCTAAAAAGGTAATCATTATTTAATACCAAAATGAATAGTGAAAATAGTAAAAAATAATTACGAAGGTTAGGTTAAAAAGTGATTTACTAGGGTTAAACTAAAATTATAAGTGTTAAAATGAACTAAATATTTGTCTAAAATCGATTAGTTAGAAGTATTTATAAGATTAACCATATATTATAATAAACGGTCAATTAGTTTTTCCCTGTGACATGGAAAAAACATGGTTGGAATTCACTCAATTGAAAAATTACAAATGTGCCACTGACCACACTTATAAAAGGCCAACCCTCCTCCTCTCTTCACACATTAAAAACCCTTTTTATTAACAAATACTAAAATGAATATTATAATACCCTTCTATCATCGTATAATTATAATTTTATCATTAAATCCCACCAAGGATGATATTGGGTGTAAACCAAAACAAGTTACTTGAAAAAGAGGTAATATTCTTTAAGGAGCATTTTTATTTTATTTCTTCCTCCACTTTCTTCAAATAAGATTATAAAATATATGTGTCTATGTGTGTGTGTGAGCATGCACTCATGTGTATGATATATATATATATATAATTTTATTTAAATACATTACATATGAATATTTATTTAGATCGAGTTGAATATAAATATAAATATATATCTATTTATTAATATGCCCACATATGTATATATAGAAATTATATATATATTTGTATAAGTATATATATATATATTCATATATTTTTATACATGAAAAACTATTAGATATTGTTTTAAATAAAATGGATAATAATTAATTTCATATGATATGTAAAGTTATTATTAAATACATTTTTAAAATATGGTTTATTATGTGTATTAAGATATAAATTTTATAAATTACATATATATTTATATGTTTATATATTTACATATATATTTATACATATTTACACATAATTGTATATTTAGATATCAATTTATTAATATTTATTTATAAATATTTACTGTAAATAAATTTATATACCATATTTAATGATAATGATAGATTTATAAATATAAATATATATATATAATGTATATACCCAATAAAAACACACATATCGTAACACCCCGATATTTTAATCAACAAAAATTATGTTCGATAGCATAAACGACAGACAAAACTGAGCTTAACTAAGAATTTAATGCCTTAAGAATATATGATATTTTTATTTTTAGATAAATTAAATCTATTTTTTATCATTCAGTACACAAAATCCTGAGATTTTTTTTGTTCAGTAGTGTATTCAACACATAACAGTGAGCGTAAACATCCCACGATATATATAATTGTTAAAACCTATCCATTAAATTGGAGAGTATGAATAGTATTAATAATTGTAAGAAATATATATATATTTCTAAATAAGTATAAGTTATTGATAAATTTTTAGTAATTAAATGATCAATTTTTAGTAAATTAACTTTATTATTTAAAAATATATTTTCGTCAAAAATGATTTTTTTTCTTTTGACGAAAGATATTATAATTAATTATTTTGAGAAAATTTAGAAAATGTAATTTATAGGAAGAAATTAATTTTTCAAATTAGAATATCTAAATTTCCTTTGGGTTAAATTCTGGTATTTATCATAAAATACTAATTTTTCAGTGAATAGTGAATAATATCAATTGTTTTTTGTAAAAATGTCATTTCTTTTCAATTAATTAATTAATAAAAAAGACTCATTATGTTTTGAATATGATTTCAAGAAACATAAGTATTATTTAGTAAAATTTAATCCAATTAAGTTATTTTGAATCAACTTCATATTGGATTTTAGTATAGGGTTGTCTTTTGTAAAAAATGGGACTTTTTCTGAAAACTATTCTAAAGTACATAATGTTTCACTATATTAATTAATTAAAATAATCCCAAAAAGAATTATCTAAATTAAATATATATATTATATTTCATTAAAAATTCATTTATATTTATACAATTATTATTAGTATACATAATGTTAATATGAAATCATATTGTGCATGAGAAAAATACACTTCTCGAAAACCAACTTTCTTATCATGTCTCTGGGTTTTGTTTCAAATTTAATATTTTGATAATTTTAGAAAAATTTAGTTGAAAAAATAGAATTAATTTTCAAAATCATTATTTCAGAATTATATTATGGTTAATTTTAAATAATTTTATAAAAAGATTAATTTTGTCTTGAATAATGAATAATATTATATTTTAATTGAAAATCTCTTTTTTGGTTGTATTATTTATATAGTAAAATTAAATTTTAAATTTCTTGTAAACTAAAATTAGTTAAACTATATAGACATCAATCATTTTTAGGTCATATTAATCAATTTTTCATTGAATTTTGATATACAAACATTGTAAACATTTGATCATTTTCTATTTGAAACCCTGATTTCTCATCACATGTGCGAGATTGATTTTAAATTAAAAATTTCCACTTATATGAATTTAATTATAAAAAATGTATTATATATATATAATATTAATAATTTATATTATTTGATAATTTAAAATAATTTTTTTACAAAAATGAATAGTTATAACAGAAAAAATAAATTCTCTCGGTTGAGGTAAAAATGTATTTCTCGGGGGTTAATCTAAAAATATAAGGGTTAAAATGACTTAAATACTTGTCTAAAATGTATTCGTTGGAAGAATTAAGAAATTATTCCCTCTATTTTCAAATATGGACCATTATTAGAGCCTTGGGACATGAAAAATACGTGGGTGGAATTCATTCGTTTCAAAAATTACAAATGTGCCACTCACCTCACTTATAAAAGGCCACCCCTCTCCTAATCTCTTCAAACCTTAAAAACCCATTGGTTTGACAAAAACCTACCAAAATAACTAATATAATTCACTTATTTTTGAAGACTTATTTTAGGATTAAATCCATTCATGGAAGATATTTGGTTCCAACCTAAAGAAGTTACCTAAAGAAGAGGTAACATTCTTCAATGATAGTTTTAATTTTATTTCATCCTCCACCTCCTTCAATTATTGTTAAAAAAATTTATACAATGAAAGAATATTATTAAAGATATTTATATGTTATTTTGTTAATTTAATAACCTAAATTATTCTACCATTCCATCAAATGGGTTATTAAATCATTATTCTTGTGTACAGAGGACTACCTCCCCGCAAACTGATGTCATTAATTTTTCCATTACCACCTTTCATGATTGGGTATATTAATGTATATAAATGATATATATGATATTTATAAAATACTTATACCTTTATATTAAACATATCATATATACATTTTTTTCATTCTATTTCATAGGGGATATGACAACATTTCTCATTTGTACGCAGAAATACTTCCCTGCGAAGTGATTTTATTCATTTCCAGTAACGCTTTACATATAAAATACTGAGGATAAATTTAAATATATATATATATATTATAAATGGTATAATTATGGAATAAATGAAATATTTATAATTCTTAAAATATAATATATCAATTTCTTTCTTACTTTTCACTCACTAAAAAATTATAACGTCTTTCATGTACGTGTGGACTACCACATTCTAGAAGCAACGAGACTCTTTATATTCATCACCACACCACATAATATATATATATATATATTTAAATAATTAATATGTTATTTATAATATTATTATCATTATGGAAGGATAAAATATTAGTTACCACCTATCCAAAATGAGAATTGGAAAATGTAAACGTTACTAATGAGTATCTACGTCCTACCATCTCCATAATCTAAACATACTTCATTTTTTTTCAAAAAAAACTTTAATTATTGGTTTTAAATGTATAGTTGATGTATAAATATGTTAATTATTTCATTATTATCATTATAGAGATGATATAACTATATTATATACACAAGAAACATAACTTTCACAACAAGACACAAAAGAGAAAACAAGGCAATTAACACATCAAACAATGAAAATAATGAAATATTATTAACGAATGAGTGAAAAGTTTTTTAAAAGGATCATATTAGATGTTATAAAAATAAATAAGTATTTTAATATGTTAATAACATATTTGAAACAACTATATATGAGTTTAAATCCCATTAATACAAAAAGAAGTGTGAGGTAAGAGATTTCTTAACTCAATTTCCATTCACAGTGTTAAACTTATACTTCATCGATTATGTCATGATAATATATGTGTTTATTATTCATTGATAATTTTATGTTTTATATAAATTTTTTTAATGTGTATTTACATTTTATATACATAATAAATTTATTTATTAATCCACACATCAATGATATTATTTTTGAAAGGGATTTATAGTCACTCTTGTATTTCTTTGGGACATATAAATTCACCACTCATTTATTTTTTGTGGTGAATATAATTCACTTTGGACATGTTATATCATGAATCACATTATTTAACTTATATTTAATGTTTAATTTAATTTTATTATATATTTTTTTTATGATTCAAAAGATTACTGAATCGGTAAGGGATCCCCCCAATTTTTCTTCTTTGAGGCGTATGTCATGTTGTGCCCCTCTAATCATTTATGATGTGTATATACATCCCCTTTTATGTGTAATATTATGAATTTATTTATTCTAATGATATTTTATGTTTAATATAATTCTATTATTTCATCGTTATTATGATTCAATGTTACCAAAGTGGTAATAATTTTACGTCACAATCTCATCGATTATTGGGGTTTTCTATAATTAAGTCTCCAATGTTGAAATATTATGATCTAAATCTCATGGATTATCTTGTTTTTTATAATACTATGGCTATTAATAAAATTTTCAACTAATAGTACCATTTTTACAATTTCTTCTACTTAAAATAATTGGGAAAACATTTTTAAGAAATATCATATTTTTATCTCTTTGATCGAAAACAGCTTTCCTTCCAAAACCATGTTTTCTAAAAATATGTTCAAAAAGTTTTTTATCATTAATAAAAAGATTTATTGAATAAATTTTTACCCTTGGTTTACATTTATGGAAAAATGAAAAGTAATTTTTATATTTTTTTGAAAATAATGGATGTTCGGATTTTACCAAAAATGTGAAAGGAATCATTGTTTTAACATGTACGGTATGAACAAAATTTTCCTCCGTCATGACTATTATATGATTTGAAGATTAATTTAAAATTTTTCATGGTTATTTTAAAAGACAAAAAAATTTAAATAGTTTTTAAATAGTTTTTTTTTCAAAATAGAAAAGATATTTTCATCATGAAATGCACTAAATGATTTTTAAAGACTCTTTTAAATGTTTTCAAGTTTATTTTCAAAGAAATGTATTTTCATGACATTTTGTGAATTAATTATCTTCAGAGAGGGATTATTTTGAAAATTTAAAGGCTATTTTCCTACCAATGTATTTAATTATATTTTAATGGTATCCCTATTCATCGTCGTTAACAACTCTTATTTTTAATTATTCTCAAACAGAGATATTTTGTAATGATTCCATCATCATTATTTTTCTAGATTGATTAAGATTATTTCAAATAGATTGTTATAGAATCTATTTACTTCCTAAAAGTTAATCATATTTCCAAGAGATTATTATGAAAAAAAATTCTTTTCCATGGTATGAACATGTTTCAATGATATTTTAATGGAACACATCACTTTTTCATGGGTTAACCATGATTAAGAGTGATTTTTATGGAACTAGTTTCTTTTCCATTGGATTATCATGTTTCAAATTGATTGACATGATCCCATTTATTTTCGAGGGGATAATAAAGTTATAAAAAGACTAATTATTATTTCTTTGAGTTTTATGATTCAAGATATTTTAACGTTTTTGAAGATGTGGTTCTTAGATATTACTTTAAATATGGGTGTACCCAGATAGAACTTGGCGATCCCTTTATAAATTATACGATGGGTCTCCCCCGATAGCACCGTGTGAGCCCATTTTTTCTTATATAGTGGTCTGCCTATATATCAATCCAATTCATTGGGTAACAATTATTTTCTATGTAAAATTATAATGTAAGTTGTATGTATGGTTATACAATTTGTAAGGGTTTTGTGAGGTATCTATGATGTTGATGTTACAAGATACCAATACAATTAATATATTAATTCCATTAGTTTATAATGATTCCTTTGATCATGTTTGATATCACATAGGACAATATTATTAATTCTTATGAATTTTAATTTTTTTAAATCATTATTCAAGGTTTTAAAATTTATGATTTTGGTATTGATGGGTATGATTTCTTTTTTGATTCCCTCATGTGATTTGATTATAAAGTCATACCCCTATGAACTTCTTATTCTCATTGATGATATTTAATAGTTAATACATTTGATTTACATTATTTAGAATTTGATATCACCCTCATGTTTACTTTCCCTTAGGATATACAGAATGAGGTTGAATGAATTATGTATAGAAGGAATTTTATAAGGATGATGATGATGACATAACATGAAAAAGGAAAATATGGGTTAAGTGGGATAAATGATTATTGGAATAAATTGGTATTATTTATGGAAGAGTTTTTTCTAATTCAATAAAAATACAAACCAAAATGGTCATTGAGAATTTCAGTTATCAAATATTTCTTCTTGATGTTGTAAAGTCAGGATGGAAAAAATTGGGTCACATTTATCTTTATCAAATATAGAAACATAAAGATTATGATTTCAACATTGGATCTGAGAGTGAGGGTACAAGGATGTTATAGTTGGTATCAGAATAAATGTTTAATTAAAATTGGATATTAGGTTTTATTCATGAGATATTATATCAAGAGTTATAGACACCTTCATGGTTCTTTATGTCTTAGTATTATCATAAGATCAAATTCTCAGACACCCCTATGAGGTTTTGAGAAATGATATCATAATGTGATTAATGAAATTTCAAGAGATTTTTTGGTAAGTTTATGTATATGTAAAGAATTAGTTAAATTTTAAGTATTACTTTGCATATTGTAGACATAAGTTTTAAGGTATTGATAAAATTCAAGGTTTATATGATCTGATATATTGAAGCAGTTAAGGGAACATATGTTTAATCATATAGATAACCACATGATTGAAAAGTGATTTGGAGACTAAGTGATTAATTTTATTTCAAAACAAGGTACATATTTTTCTGGTATTGAATGGTGAAATTTTTGTGACAAAAGTTAAGGTTAATAAACTATTTAATTAGAGGTTTTTGAGGTTATTTGGAATATAGGATTATTTATTTATATAAAAATTAGTAGGGAATATTGGTTTACTAGGGAATTTTGATGATTACTGTATTATGTAAAGGTGTAATCATTTTGGGAATTATCATAACATGTGATAACACTTTTGGTTTTAGTTAATGTCTAATTATATGGGGATAATATTATTAGTCCTTTTATAGTAAAATTATCCTTTAAAAGTTTATTTTTAGTATCATGGAATGAAAAAAACCTCTTCAATACACATCATTTGGATAAAAAATGAGATTATAGTGGAATTTGAAAAAAGATGAAACTATACTCATCATGTAAGTATATTTAAATATTCTCTTAATCTATATTGAAAATGAATTAATCAACTCTAGGAAAAGGATCTTGAAAAAAAATGGTGTCCTATTACTATCATTTCAGATGTTGTCAATGAAAAATTTCACACCTCTTTGGTTTATGTTTTTATTGTTATTAACTTTATCTTAATCATTATAATTCTTGTGATCTATGATATCAATGAATCCATTTCCTTATTTTTGAATTATAATTCTCTTCCATGCACAAATGTTAACTTCCCACCCATGTTCACCAATTTGGAAACCCGGTACGTGCTATTCCAGATGACTTTCAAATGTCATTTTGTCTCATATCAAGAGGATCTTTTATTAACCCTTTTTATGATGTGGGTTTACCAAAAATTTATTTTCAAATATTTAAACATTGATTATCGGTAGAAATTTCAAATTTCTATGATGAAATTTATTATGCGTGGAGGCTGTAACACCCTGAGATTTTTAAAAAAGAAAAGCATGATCGATAGGGTAAATGACACAAAACATTGAGCTTAGATGATATTATAACACCTAGCGTGTTTAAGATATATTTATTTTAAAATAAATTTAATATATTCAATATCTTTCATTACACACAACCCTAATATTTTTACACTCAATAGCATATTCAATACACAACAATGAGATTAAATGACCCAGGATATATATAACCATTATAACCTATCAATTAAATTTACAAGTATGATTATTTTTTAATAAGTTATGAAATATATATATGTATATGTAAATTTACTACTCAATATATGTTATTGATAAACTTTTAGTAAATAATGAATCAATTTTTATTAATGTAATTTTATTCTTTAAAATAATTCATCAAAAATGTTTTTATTTCATTTCATAAAGAAGTATTATAATTAATTTTTGGAATTATTATAAAATTTATTGGATAAAATTAAATTAAATTTTGAAATCTACATTGAAATTTTTTAATGGTTTAAATTTTTGGATTTTTCTTAAAATAACGATTCTTTTGTAAATGGTGAAAAATTCTAGTATTTGTAAAAATTACATTTTTTTCAGTAAATTAAGTAATTTCAAAGTCCCATTATGTTATGAATATGATTTTAAGAAACATAATTATTATTTATTTATAATTAATATACTTAAATTTTTTAATCGAATTCATATTGGATTTTAGTATAAGTTTGTCTTTGGGTTTTAAAAAATGGGATGTTTTTTAAAATAGTTTTAATATACACAGTGTTTCTCTATTTTAATTAATTTAAATAACACCTAATGTGGAATTAATTAAATGAAATTTATAGATAATATATATATATAAATTTGTATTCATAAAATTATTTTTATTAGTTATATAGAAAATATGAAATCATCTTATGCTTAAAAAACATACTTCTCAAAAATCCACTTTTTCATCGCGTCTGTGAGTTTCTTTTAAATTAATTTAAACCAATTTTTGAAAAATATTTTAAAAAAAATAATTATTTTTTTAAATCACCATTTGAAAACTATATCTTAGTTAATTTTTAATAATTTCCTGAAATGATTATTTTTTGATGAATAGTGACAAATACTAAATTTTCATTGAAAACTACCTTTTGGTTTAAATTATTTATAAAGTATAATTATATTTTAATTTTTTTAAAGTAAAATTACTAAATTAATAAAAATACAAATATATTATTATAATTTATATTATCCTAATCAATTTTATATTAAAATTGGATAAAAAAATTTTGTAAACATTTGAACATTTTATCTTTGAAACCCCACATTATTATTACGTCTACAAGATTAATTTTAAATTAAAGTATTCAAATTCTGTGAATTGAATTTTCAAATATGGATTGAATATTTTTAAAATTTATAGTTTATATTATCTAATAATTTCAAATTACGTTTTTACCAAAATGAATAGAAAAAATAGTAATGATTAATTACAACAGTTATGGTAAAAAAGGATTTACCTAGGGTTAAACTAAAATGATAAGAGTTAAAATTAACTGAAAACTTTTTTAAAATATATTGGATGTAAGTATTTTAAAATTATCAATTTTAGGCTCCATAATGATATATTATTATATCCTTTTTTCATGAAAAAAACATTGGTGTGATTCATTCTTTTCAAAAATTACAATTATATCACCCACTTCACATATAAAAGGCCACCCCATTCTTCCTCTCTTTATACACTCAAATCCCAATTATTCAGAAATTACCTACCCAAATAACGTATTTAATTCCATAATATAATACTATAATTTTTATTTTGGGTATAAATCCAACCATGGAAGGTCTTTGGTGAAAACTAAAAGAATTTATCCAAAGAAGAGGTAACATTCTTTAATGAGCAATTTTTTATTTCTTCCTCCACCTCCTTAAATTATTTTTTAAACATGCTTATATAATAAAAACAACATAATACATATAATTAGATTTTATTATGTTAATTTCATAATTTAAATATTTCTCCTCTTTTATCAAATGGGTTACAAAATCATCATTCGTGTGTACAACAGACCACCGCCTCACAAACTGATGTCATTTGTTTTTCCATTACCACCTTTCATAGATGGGTATGAATGTTTATAAAAAGAATATATATAATATTTATAATATAATTATACCTCTTTGGTAATTATATCATACATACTATTTTAATTTTTATTCCATAGGGGGTATGATAATGTCAGTTTTGGGTATGGCGGATTACCGACTCACGAACCGATGTGATTTATTTTCACTAGTGATTTAAATGGGAAATAAAAACAATAATTATATAAATATATATATTATATATGTGAAAAAATATGATATTTATGAAAAATATATTATTTTGAAAACATAATATATCATTTTATTTCATACCAATTCAATCACTAAATGATGAATACATCATTTGTGTATGTGTAAACTACCACCTTCACGAAGCGATGTGACTCTCTATTTTCATCCTCACACCACATGGATGATATATATATAATTATATGTATAGATATAATATGTTATTTATGATATAATTATCATTTTTAATGATAAAATATTACATACCTCTTTTCTATAATAATCATTAAAAAATAGAAACGTTACTCATGTATATGTATGACCTATCGTCTCTATGATATTAACATACATCATTTTTCAAAAAAACACTCATAATTGGTATTAGATGTATTAACATATAAATAAGATAATTATTCCATAATTATTTTTATTTATATTATATTACAATATAATTTTCGAAAGAACTGGATCTTTCATAACAAACCACGAATTAGAAAACAATGAAATTAACACCTAAAACAATAAAAAAATAAAAGCTTATTAAGGAACATGTAATAAAATATTATAAATGGATTATATAAGAAATTTAAAATATTTATATGGTTCTTTAAAATTTTAATAACATGTTTTAAAACACTATACAGGAGGTTAAATCATGTTCAACTAAAAAGAAATATTAGGTAAGGGATTTCTGAACTCAATATTCACTCATTGGGTAAAACTTCTTCTTCAGTGATTATATCATGATAAGATTATGTGTGTAACTTACATTTATTATTTTATTTTGAATATTCACAAGTTTTATGTGAATTTAAATTTTATACATGTAATTAATTCATTGATTAATCCCAATTCAATGATATGATCTTTGTAAGGGATTTGTAGTCTCACTTTTATTTCTATGAGACATATAACAATTCACCCATCGTTTCTTTTGTATGGTGTTTATACTAACACATAGATATGTTATATCTTGAATCTAATTTTTTTCATGATATCTAAAGTTCTAATTTATGTTATTAATTATTTGGGATTATGATTCAAATGATTACTAACGAGGTAAAGTATTTTTTTTCTAAATTTTGATTCTTTGAGACTTAGATCATGTTATGAACCTATCTTCCTTTATGAGGTGTCTATAAATCCCCATTGACATGTAATATCATGATACTATTAACTCTAATGATATGTTATGTTTTATTAAATGTTATCCTTTCATGGGGTTATGATTCAATATTACCAAATTGGTAATAGTTTTATGTTATAATCTCATTGATCATTGTGATTTTTTATGATTATGTCTCCAATGTTTAAATATTACAATCTACCTCCAAAGGATTCTTAAGATTTTTATTATTGATTGCTTATTCAAGATATTTTCAAGTATTATTACATTTTCTAACTCTTTGGTACTTCAAATAATTGAGAAAATGTTTTTAATAAAAATAATCCTTATTTGTCTTTTTAGTAAAAAAACCCATTTTCATACAAAATCGTGTTTTTTAAAAATGTTTTCAAGTTTTTTAACATTCCAAAAATGATTTATAGAAGATATTTTTACCCATGTTAGAAGTTTTACAAATATTTTTGAAAGGAACCTTTTTTTTTTCAAACAATTCTAATTTTTATTTTACCAGATAAGTGAGTAGAGTATTTGTTTTAATATGTATGGCATGAATATAATTTTCCACCACCAAGAAAATTATTTTATTTGAAGCATCCTTTATAAAATTTCATTGTTATTTTCAAATAAAATATTTTTCAAACTGTTTTTAAAACTTTATTTCAATAATGGAAAGTATATTTTCTTAAATAAATGTTTTAAATTATATTTAAAGCTTCTATTATGTGTTTCCTAGGTTGTCTTCATGGAAAATAATTTTTTCAATTTTTTCAATATTTTATGATTTTTTTGTTTTTAAAAAGTTATTTATTTCAAAATTAAAAGGTTATTTTCCTAAAAATGACGATAATGGTATTTTAATTCTATCACCATCCATCAACTTCAATAACCCTTATTGTTAATTATGATTTAACATGGATATTTTTTATTGGTACTATCCTCATTCTTTCTCTATATAGATTAATATTTCTTCGAAGTGATTTTTATAGAGCATGTTTATTTCCCAAGATTTAATCATATTTCAAAGATATTTTTATGGAACCTATTTATTTCTTACAAGTTAGTCATATTTTAAAGAGGTTTTTATGGAACCCATTTCTTTTCCACGAGTTAATCATGTTTCATAGATAATGTTATGGAACCTATTTTTTTCAATGAGTTAACAATTGTTCAAATAGATTATTGTGGAACATGTTTCTTTTCCATGGTTTAATATTGTTTTAATTATATTAAAATGAAACCCAATTATTTTCCATTTGTCTATAATGTTTTTAAAGAATTAATAATTGTTTCTTTGAGTTTTATGATACAATATCTTTGAACTTTATTCATTTTGTTGTTCTTGTACATTTCATATATCATGGGTGCACCTAGATAACATCGATTGAGACAATTATAGCTTATATGATGGGTAAACCCATATAGGACTCCATTGAATAAGGTATTTGAAATTATTTATTGTGTGTTCTCTCAAATGATGTGGGGTTTTTGTTTACTAAGGTGTGGCCGAGTGGTTGAATATGGTTTTCTCTCAAAGGATGATGAAATTAAAACAACATACTCAAGGTATTCTAAATATAAAATAAAATAAAATAAACAAATTACATAAAAGGATGGGTTTTTTTAACATTTATAAAACAAGAAGATGTATTTTGGAAGAATACTGTATTTTATATTTCTATTTTTGAAATGAGATTGAGGAAACAGAATAAGAAAATATCTTTTTGAAAAATATATTAAATAGAGTAATAGATTTAACTTTACATATTCACTTACTAATTAATAACAGTCATTTATGTTATACTCCAATTAATTATTATCCCATAATTTGTTATCCCTGGAACCCTAAATGGGTTAACATAACCACAATAATGAAATGATTTAAAACCTATGCAAGCTTGGAAACATGAAATCATAGCACCCTAATTTTATTGATGTTCTAATGATAGAATATGGTCAATTATAAATTTGAAATACATATCCATACTAAAACTAATGATTAACTGATTTTAAATATTTTATTTTAACTATATAAATTGATCCCATGAGGTTTTGTTTGACCGATTATGATTTCACTCTCACAATTCACATAATTATCGACCTCATGTGTTTTGTGTTAATTGTTCAATTTATTGACTAATTTTTTTTAAAATTAAAATCTCAATTCATAGATTATATTATGTGTATTACAATAGAAAATTTATTCAAAATAAATAAATAAATAAGCTAAGAGGTAGAACTATTACTAAAAATACAAATATTTCATGAGCTATGTAGTTATCGTAGAAACATTTTTCATTTGCAAAGGCTTAGAAAAAGTATAAACCAATCATAATTCGACTATTGTGTTGAAACACAAATAAGTAAATAAAAATAGAATAAAATTGAATAAAACAGATGAAATGGAAGAGAAACAACGAAGTTTATTTAAATAACAACTACATTATAATAAGAAGAGTAAAATAAGAGAATTTTGGAGGAGATCCTAACTTGATAGCTTTTATCCAACAATGGTGAATTGAGATATAAATTCATCAATTATACTCTTCTCCAAATCCTCTATGGAACATAAAACTCCCCCAGATGATAAAAAACACATTTATATAGTATAGGAGAGGCTATGGTTTCAATAATTTTCATGTATGAGTTATAAATTCAACCAAATATTTTAAGCTACATTGAAATTATTATTTGAAGTCAAATAAGTATGAACATTCTTTCCTTTAATAAAAATGCTTTGTTAGAAATTGTTTATCCTATTTGAGGTCCATATTTTGTCCCAATCCAAGAACCTATAAAGAAGTTATGGCCCCAATACTGAAGTGGTATCCAATCCGATGAGCCGATTCCATCTTTGACATCATGGTCAATTTACTCCAATCATATTCACAATCTAGTTCAGATGTAGTCAATCAATGTACTATACCATTCTATGAAAAAAATAATTAAAAAATTAATTTCAACTAATACAAATAACAATATTTAATGTTGAAATACTATAATGAACAAAAAGGGGGAATACTAGAACATTCATCGTATTTTGAAATGAATAGTCTAATCCCAAATATGTCATAAATGAACATATGAAACATAATACGAGGAAATTGTAAAGACACGTAAAATTCATCGAAATTATTTTTCTTAATTTTCTTTGGAATTTTACAAGAACGGGGTTTCTGATGACACCTGATTCCGAGGCCCGGTGTTCCCGGAATCATTTTCCGAAGTTTGGCTCGGGTACGTTCAGTGAACGAACGAGCGGGTTTTTTCTAACATTTGAACCGGTGCTCGGAATCGAATTCTGAGGGCACCGATGGAATTGCAACGCCGATATTTGCTTAGAAACGCCATTTCCGGAGTTGAGTTTGCTCGGGTGTGGTTTTTAATTTTTGGGGTTACGTTAAGAAATAAAATAAAGTGGTGCAACAACTTTATTTTATTTCACATAAGAAACTTAAAGCCACTTAAGCTAAGTTTAAGCGGATAGGGTGAAACTCAAAATATCCTACCCTCTTGGTAGCATATTTGTGAGTTGGGGCCCACACGAGCCCCACCGTTTCTTTTCCTCTAAGTAATGCACCCGCAAAAACCCCTTTTAAATGAAAGTCAAACTGTGCATTTTCATAAATTCTAAATTCCCCTATTAATTGGTCAGTTAAGTCGTTACCAGTAATTCATCGAATTAATGGTTCGTTTCTTAACTTTGAATATCAAATTGTTGGCATAAGAATAAAATAAGACCAACACATGTTTTTCTTGGTTGTGGCTTGTTGAGAGGATTTGGAGAAACTCTATCTTCATCCTCCTTCACGAAGAACGTGAAGAACGCAAAAAATGCATCGTCGCAGACGAATAATGCCAGCCCTTGACGAAAGGCGACGAAGAACACCGAACCCTCGGAGATCAACGACGCAACACCATGTACCGCGACGACGCCGACGATTCTCCTTCTACGACGTGCTTCCGCGACGTTTCTTTTCCGTGACAATCTTTGATCAACAATCGATTGAGGTAGGGGATTGCGGTTCTTTTAATTTCCTTTGTGGATTTTATCCTCGACATGGGTTTAATTAGTACAATTAAATATGTGTGTTTTTATCCTTTGGAGATCGTCGATGCGACGCCGTGTACCGCGACGACGTGACGCCCCTTCCGCGACTCGACGATCCTCTTCTTCCGCGGCGGTAAATTCCGCGAAGAACTCACGTTCAACGACTAAGTTGATGTAGGGGTTGATTCTTTTAAATATTTGTGATTTATACCCGTGGCGTATGATTAAAATTGTTGTGAGTCTTTTAAAACCGCTAACGCAGTGGGTGCGGACTAACGAACAAGTCCGAACCCACCGCCCCTTTCGTTCTTGGTGTGCGAAATGGAGGACGTCAACAAAACAAGCCTCACGGGTAATAATAGGTCCTCGTAGTGAAGGACGGACACCGGGAGGGCCTTTGGAGAAGACTTCATGAAATTCCGACCATCGGAACTCGTCCGGTGGTCCGCAGAGCAGCCCACCGGCGCGCCACCTGAAAGAACCGCCGCGACGGCAGCACGCGGTCCCGCTACCGCGTGGGACCGGAGGGGAATGGGACGCGGCAGCCCGGCCACGTCCGCTGGCAAGGTCAGCCCCATGCGTGGTCGCGGTTCCCTCACGCGGGGGCATCACGCCCCCCCGCTCCGCTCGGCCGTAACCGGCCGAGCTGACCCACCTGGCGACCGGGCCGCGCCCGCGCCTGGCGGGCCGCCTAGGCCAAGCCGGGTCGTGCCGGCCAGGTGGGACCCGGACCCGGGTCAGGTTGCCCGGTTCGGGCCAACCCGGGGGGAGGGGGGGTTGGGCCGGGTTGGTCTGGGCCCAGACCCCCCATTTTCGGACCCTTTTTGGTCCTTTTCTCATAATCTGAGCTACGGGCCTCCAATCGACGCACTGTCAGCGGCTATGTGATACATGGATTGAGATGGTTGTTTTGGTATATCGCACTTAAGGTTTTGGAGAACTTTGGGTTCAGCCGGGTTGGTTCGTACACGAAACCAACCGGGCCCTCAGAGCGGAAACGCATATAACATGAGCTCCGGACGTCCGATTGGCGTGCCGTAGACTTTGATGGATTCCTCTAAGTGAGACGGATCTTTTTGCTTACTCGGCCCGAGGTTTGGACGTAGGTGGATTACAGTCGGGTTGGTTTTGTCTTAAAAACCAACCGGGCCCCTAGAGCGAAAATGCCAATAACTCTCAGACCGGGCGTCCGATTGACGCGCCGTCTGCGACGTTGAGTTCCTGTTGACGATACAGAACTTTTGGATACATCAACTCTGGACTATGTTTCAGGTGATGTATCAGCCTCTCAGCTCGTGGAGCGGACCCTCCCGAACGATCTTGCTATGTGCGGGAACCCTAGAGCTGGCTGCGACTGCGACGACGACGACGACTGTACAGAGATCCTTAGTGGATTCGATGGTGACGAGTACAACACTCAGCGATCCTACTTGGATCAATGCTACAGATCCTGTGTGGGTCCGATCTTGTGTGGGTCAGCGCTCAGCGGTCCTGTGTGGGACAGCTCCTACAGATCCTGTGTGGGTCCGATCCTGTGTGGGTCTTTGCGGGGGTTAGTTACCTATCGATCCTGTGTGGGTCAGATCCTTTGTGGGTCATTGCGGGGGTTAGTTACCTATCGATCCTGTTTGGGTCAGATCATTTGTGGTTCATTGCAGGGGTTAGTACCTATTAATCCATTGTGGGTCCGACGGCTTAGATGAATCAGTGGATATATCTGATCATCTCTATCGTCATACGAAGAAGTATACCTGTATGAGCTGAATCCTATTTTTCTTTCCTATGTGGATTGTGTTGTGGTATCCTGTGTAGATTTATGTTTTGATTTCCTGTGTGGACTGGGTTGTACTTGGGCTCAGATATTGGAACGTACTGGAATTGATGACTTAGGTATATGTATGGGCATGTACCTAAGCAACGTCGGATGTTACTTCGTGATTGTATCTTTCCTTTGTGGTTTATCCTTTGTGGATTCTGGGAGACCTTCGGGGGTCTCGGGGTCCCTACTGAGTAGCTTATACTCACCCATGAACGGGATATTCCCACACTACGTTGTGTTGGTTGCAGACGAAGGACAGTGCTGATCGCGGTTGAGGCTTGCGGAGTAGGTTGGTACCCAAAGGTGGACCACTAGGCGGGATATACTCGGAGCGGACGGCTGGACCCGAGGAGCTGTGGAGGCTATCTGTACTAACACTTCAGGTGGGACTTCCAGTGGACGGCTAGACATTGCGGAGTTACTTTTCAGTTGCTGTTTTCCCTTTATAGTTGTACTTTACTTTCAGTTTGGGTTTGTATTCTGGCCCACTTACTTTTCCACACGTATTATTGTACTCAGTTTTTACATAGTGTTTACTTCAACTTCTTTCTTGCTCTGTGGTGTTTGTTTACTTTACAAAGGCAATGCCTTCCCTTTTTACTGGGATTTACGCCTTGGTGCTAGTCTCCAGCCCCTGGCCTATGGAAGGCGGGCTTGGGGTAGTCACGGCACGGGCCCCGAGGACGGGTCATGACAAATTGGTATCAGAGGAGTTCGATTCTACCGCAGAACATTGGACTCTGATCTTTTTCTATGTACAGCAATATTGTTAATCGTATTGGGTGTGGTTATCAGTCCAGGGAGTCCAGTGTTGGTGCGGCGGCCGATATATCCATACACCAGGACCCTGAATTCTGATTTCCAACTTAATGCATGAAAACATTGATTGCATGTGTGTTTCAAGTTTTCTTTGTGATCACTTTGTGTCAGCTCACCAGGTATACTGTTCTGACCGTGGCGCACCTGTTTCCTTTTCAAGATGGCCCCACAATGGTATCCAGCTAGTGTTATTAGAGTTGAGCGTGACGACAGCCCACCGAGCGACGAGGCCTCGGTACATGGCCCTTTGACAGCTGAGGCACCGTCGGTACCTCTACCCGTCGAGCCACTGATGCTTCCAGCCCCAGCCGTTGATGATGCACGTCACCTTAGTGCACTGCATGAGTTCCAGCACCAGGGACCGCTCTGGTTCCGCGGGGAGACAGACCCCCAGGCAGCCGAGGACTGGCTGGAGGTAGTGGTACGAGTTTTCCGGTTAGTGAGGACACCAGCAGACCTCATGGTGATCCTCGCAGCGAGCATACTGCACGCGGCAGTGGGCCGATGGTGGAGCTTGATACTCCAGGTGAACGATGAGGCATCTCTCCTTTGGAAAGACTTTGAGAGCCTTTTCCACTCAGATTTCGTCCTGGCCACCCTCCGTGTGGTGCGCATCCAGGAGCTTCTTCAGCTGCGGCAGGGAAGCTTGACAGTCGCCCAGTACTCGTCGAGATTTACCGATCTCTCGCGCTACTCGACAGACATGGTACAAGACCCATTCTTCCTTGCTCGGACCTTTGAGCAGGGATTGAGACATGAGATCAGGGTATCGCTGATCTCCCTCAGCATTCTGACTCAGGCAAGAGTACTGGAGCGAGCCCTTTTGATCGAGAGCTTTCTTGCTGAGCCTTCTTCAGTAGCGAGGCCAACCGCGGGGCGACACGTAGCAGAGTCTTCTACAGCAGGCAGTGGACGGATGACTCATGGGTCCAGGCAGACCAGACCCGCAGGAAGACGACCTCCGGACACTGGCTCAGCTGTGCGGGGCACACAGCGCGATGCCAGTCTTTCGAGAGGCAGATAGTGCTACTCATGAGGCGGGCAGGGCCACATGGCTCGTGACTGCCCGACCCGCCGTGCCGAGGAGTAGCAGACGGTTGAGGGGCCACCCAGGCAGAGGCAGAGGGTCGACCCTAGCAGTCCGCAGGGGGCAGGCGGACGAGGCAGAGGAGCTGGCCGAGCAGCAGGTGGTGGGCGACGCTTTGAGGCTCTACCACCACCACCACCAGGAGGTCCACCCCGGCCACAGGGAGTTAGCGGGCAGAGACATGCACAACTCCAGGAAGCGGAGGACTACGACCACGGCATGCCCAAGATGATTCGAGGTACTATCTGTGTCTATTCCAACCTTGCTGCTATTCTTATAGAAATAGGAGTGAGTCATTCTTTCATAGTCGCTGCCCTTTTTCGGAGATCGGAGATTCCGACAGAGCTGTTGGCTCGATCATTACGGCTAGAGACTCCTACGAGAGCAGACTCGACGATTACGCACTGGTGCTGGCAGTGTGAGCTTACTCTAGGAGGCGAGATCATCGGCTGGGATCTTCTTGTAGTGGCGTCGAGGCCTTACGACGTCATTTTGGGAATGGATTGGTTATCTACAGTCCATGCTCAGATCGACTGTATTAGGCGCAAGGTGCGATGTGTACGCACCGACGGGAGCAGGTTCACCTTCACCGGTGAGAAGGGAGCCTTCGCAGCATAGGATGGACTTCTGCAGAGGAGAGGACATCCCATCACTCACCAGTTGGCTAGCCTCATCCTAGGAGCAGTTGACATGCAGAGTCATAGTTTTCCTGTAGTGGTGGATCAGTATACGGACGTCTTTCCCGACGACATTCCAGGACTACCTCCTCATAGAGAGGTAGACATTTATATTGACATGTACCCCAGGACAGCCCCGATATCGATTCTAGAATATCGGATGGCCCTCGATGAGCTTCGAGATCTACGTGTACAGTTGGAGGACTTGTAGGGAAAGGGATTCATCCGACGTAGTGTTTCACCCTGGGCTTCGCTGATATTGTTCTCCAAGAAGGCGGACGGGAGCTTGCAACTTTGTGTCGACTATCGTCGCCTGAACCAGGTGACGGTGAGGAACAAGTATCTGCTACCGAGGATTGATGACATCTTCGATCAACTCAAGGGAGCACGGTGGTTCTCAAAGATAGACCTCAGGTCAGGCTATCATCAACTCAGTGTTCGGGACGAGGACGTGCAGAAGACGACCTTCAGATGTCGGTATGGCCACTATGAGTTCTTGGTTATGCCATTCAGCGTAACCAATGCTCCAGCGGTGGTCATGGGCCTCATGAACAGGATCTTTCAGCCATACCTCGATCGATTTGTTGGGGTCTTCATCAACGACATTTTGATATACTCGACGACTGAGGAGGAGCACGCCTACCACTTTTGTGTTATACTAGACACACTCCGAGAACACCAGATTTATGGAAAGCTCTCAAAGTGTCAGTTATGGATACTTTATGTCCACTTCTTGGGATACGTCATCTATGAGGCGGGAGATGCGGTGGATCCTACGAAGATCGAGGTAGTTCTAGCTTGGGAGCCACCCAGGAGTGTGACGGAGGTGCGGAGTTTCTTGGGACTAGATAGATACTACCAAAGATTTGAGCCAGACTTCTCCAGAGTTGCGGCACCACTCTCAGCTTTGATGAAGAAGGGGAAACCCTTTGGGTGGTCAGACAGATGTCAATAGAGCTTCCAGGAGCTGAGACAGAGATTGACCAGTGCCCCTATCTTGAGGCTTTCGGAGGAGGGAGTAGGGTACGTAGTCTACTGTGATGCATCAGGGACCGGACTTGGATGTGTCCTGATGCTGGAGCGGGTGATGATCACCTATGGATCACGTCAGTTGAGGCCACATGAGCAGAACTACGCCACCCATGACCAGGAGTTAGCAGCAGTGGTCTTCGCTCTGAAGACATGGTGACACTACCTAATGGGTGAGTGCTTTATAGTCTTTTCTGACCATCAGAGTCTCAGGTACATCTTCTCTCAGAAGGACCTGAACCTGAGACAGCGGTGATGGCTCAAGTTCCTCCAGGACTATGACTTTGAGATATTCTATACTCCTGGGATGGGGAACGTAGTAGCCGATGCTCTCTGTAGGAGGATGGGCATTCGGCTACATGAGGAGGCGACAGAGAAGCTAGCCACTTTGCAGATATCCTTCATGGATAGTGATGGAGCAGCTTTCCTTCAGTATCTCACAGTCACTCCTCCACTACTGTAGCGGGTCCGAGAGGCACAGCGTGGGGACGCCGATTGTGAGACGCAGCATGCACATATATCCTCATGATAGGCACCTGCTGGATTCTCCGTAGGAGGAGAGCACGACTTCCTCTTTAGAGGACGTACCTTGGTACCAGTTTCTTTGCGAAAGGAGGTGCTGAGATAGTTTCACACTACCCCTTTGGTGGTACATCCTAGAGTAGCGAAGATGTTCCAGGATCTCAGACGACAGCACTAGTGGCCGGGCATAAAGAAGGTTGTGGTGGAGTTCGTTTCTCGGTGCCTCACCTGCCAGCAGGTGAAAGCAGAGGATCAGGTACCAGCAGGCTTGGTACAGCCCTTGGAGGTCCCGGAGTGGATGTGGGACGAGATATCTATGGACTTCGTGACTGGACTTCCACGCACTTCCAGAGGTCACGACTCCATTTGGGTGATTGTTGACCGACTCACCAAGTCGGCTCACTTCTTACCCATCAAAGAGCAGGGCTCAGTGGAGAGTTTGTGGTGTCTCTACGTTCAGGAGATTATACGGCTTCACAGTGTGCCATCATCTATCATCTCCGATCGAGATGCTCGCTTTACTTACCGGCTTTGGAAGGGGTTGCAGGAGGCTTTCGGGACACAGCTACGTCTAAGCACTGCCATTCACCCTCAAACGGATGGTCAGACGGAGAGGACCATTCAGACTCTCGAGGACATGCTCCACGCATGTTTCCTCGACTTTGGTTGCAGCTGGGAGGACCACCTACCCTTGGTGGAGTTTGCGTACAACAACAGCTACCACTCCACCATCGGGATGGCACCATACAAGGCGTTGTACGGCCGACCTTTCATATCTCCTTTGTGCTGGAAAGACCCTGGGGAGTCAGCACTTGTGGGACCAGAGATGGTCCAGGCCACGACAGAGAAGGTCCATGTCATCCAGGAGCGGATGAGGACAGCTCAGAGCTGGCAGAAGTCTTATGCTGACAGAAGGCGGAGGCCACTAGAGTTTGAGGATGGCGACCACGTCTTCTTGCGTGTCTCACCTCGACGTGGATTACAGAGATTTTTCCGAGAAGGAAAGTTGTCCCCATGCTTCATCGGACCATTCCAGGTCCTCAGAATGATTAGTGAGGTGGCTTATCGCATGGATCTACCACCTCAATTGCATCGGGTGCACGACATCTTCCACGTATCTCAGCTGAGGAGATATGTGCACGACCCGATGCATATCATTGACCATGGGGAGTTGGATGTTGATGATGGGGTGACTTTTGTAGAGGTCTCGGTGGAGATCGAGGATCGACAGGAGCTGGTCTTACGTGGACGATCGATTCTTCTAGTGCGTATCAGATGGCAGCACGTGAACCTCCAGGAGAGCACTTGGGAGCGGGAGGCTCAGATGCGTGATCAGTACCCACATCTGTTTCCCTAGTTTTTGATGTATCTTTACGGGGACGTAAAGCCCTGAGGTGGGAGTGATGTAAAGACCAATAAAATTCAAGGAAATTTTTTTTCTTATTTTTCTTTGCAATTTTACAAGAACGCAGTTTCTGACGGAACCTGATTACGAGGCCCGGTGTGCCCGGAATCATTTTCCGAAGTTTGGCTCGGGTACGTTCAGTGAACGAACAAGCGGGTTTTTTCTAACTTTTGAACCGGTGCTCGGAATCGAATTCTGAGGGCTCCGATAGAATCGCAGCGCCGATATTTTCTTAAGAACTCCATTTTCGGAGTAGCGTTTGCTCGGGTGTGGTTTTTAATTTGTGGGGTCAAGTTAATAAATAAAATAAAGTGGTGCGACAACTTTATATTATTTCACTTAATCCACTTAAAGCCACTTAAGCTAAGTTGAAGCAGATAGGGTGGAACTCAAAATATCCTACCCTCTTGGAAGGATATTTGTGAGGTGGGGCCCGCACGAGCCCCACCATTTCTTTTCCTCTAAGTAACGCACCCGCAAAAACCCCTTTTAAATGAAAGTCAACCGGTGCGTTTTCTTAAATTCTAAACGCCCCTATTAATTGGGCAGTTAAGTCATTACCATTAATTCATCGAATTAATGGTTCGTTTCTTAACTTTTAATTTCAAATTGTTGGCATAAGAATAAAATAAGACCAACACATTTTTTTTCTTGGGTGTGGCTTTTTGAGAGGATTTGGAGAAACTCTATCTTCATCCTCCTTCGCGAAGAACACGAAGAACGCGAAGAACACATCGTCGTCGACGAAGAACACTGGCCTTCGATGAAAGGCGATGAAGAACGCCGAACCCTCGGAGATCAACGATGCGACGCCATGTACCGCAACGACGCCAACGATTCTCCTTCCGCGTAGTTCTTCCGCGATGTTTTTTTCCGCGACAATCTTCTATCAACAATCGATTGAGGTAGGGGATTGCGGTTCTTTTAATTTCCTTTGTGGATTTTATCCTTAACATGGGTTTAATTAGTACAATTAAATATGTGTGTTTTTATACTTTGGAGATCGTCAACGCGACGCCGTGTACCGCGACAACGTGACACCCCTTCCACGACGTGGCGATCCTCTTCGTCCGTAGCGGTAAATTCTGTGAAGAACTCACGTTCGACGACTACGTTGAGGTAGGGGTTGATTCTTTTAAATCTTTGTGATTTATACCCACGGCGTATGATTAAAATTGTTGTGAGTCTTTTAAAACCGATAACGCGGTTGGTGCAGACTAAGGAACAAGTCCGAACCCACCGCCCCTTTTGTTCTTGGTGTGCGAAACAGAGGACGTCAACAAAACAGGCCGCACCGGCGATGAGAGGTCCTCGCAATGAAGGACGGACCCCGGGAGGGCCTTTGGTGAAGACGGCGTGAAATTCCGACCAATGGAACTCATTCGGTGGTCTACGGAGCAGCCCGCTGGTGCGCCTCACTGGCACGGCGGCGCCGATGGCAGGAGGCGGTGGCGCCCGACGCGCCGCCGGAAGGAACCGCCGCGACTGGAGCCGCAGCGGCAGCACGCGGCCCCGCGACCGTGCGGGACCAGAGGGGAATGGGACATGGCAGCCCGACCATGTCTGCTGGAAAGGGTGGCCCCACGCGGGGCCACGGTTCGCTCACGCGGGGGCAGCATGCCCCCCGCTCTGCTCTACCGTAACTGGCCGAGCCCACCCACCTGGCGACCGGGCGGCACTCGCGCCGGCCGAGCCGGGTCGCGCCCAGACCGGGCCGTGCCACCCAGGCCGGGTCGGGCCGCGCTGGCCGTGTCGGACCCAGACCCGGGTCGGGTCGACCCGGTTCGGGCCCACCCAGGGGGGGTTGGGTCGGGTCGGTCCGGGCCCTGACCCCCCATTTTCATACCCTTTTTGGTCTTTTGCTCATAATCTGAGCTACGGACCTCCGATAGATGCACCATCAGTAGCGATGTAATCCTTGGATCGAGATGGTCGTTTCGGTATATCTCACTCAAGGTTTCGGAGAACTTTGGGTTTGGCCGGGTTGGATCGTACACGAAACCAATCGGGCACTCGGAGCGGAAACATTTATAACTTGAGCTCCGGATGTCCGATTGATGTGCCGTCGACTTTGATGGATTCCTATAAGTGAGACGAATCTTTTGGCTTACTCCGCCCGAGGTTTGGACGTAGGTGGTGTAGGTTCGGGTTGGTTTTTCCTTAAAAACCAACCGGACCCCTGGAGCGAAAAAACCCAATAACTCTCAGACCGGGCGTCCGATTGACGCGCCATCTGCGACGATGAGTTCCTGTTGACGATACGGAACTTTTGGATACATCAACTCTGGAATATGTGTTAGTTGATGTATCAGCCTCTCGGCTCGAGGAGCGGACCCTCCCGAACGAGCTTGCTGTGTGCGGGAACCATACAGCTGGTTGCGACTGCGACGACGACGACGACTGTACAGAGATCCTTAGTGGATTCGACGGCGACGACTACAGCACTCAGTGATCCTACGTGGATCAGTGATACAGATCCTGTGTGGGTCCGACCCTGTGTGGGTCAGTGCTCAGCGGTCCTCTGTGGGCCAGCGCCTACAGATCTTGTGTGGGTTCGATCCTGTGTGGGTATTTGCGTGGGTTAGTTACCTATCGATCCTGTGTGGGTCAGATCCTTTGAGGGTCATTGTGGGGGTTAGTTACCTATCGATGCTGTGTGGGTCAGATCCTTTGTGGGTCATTGTGGGGGTTAGTACCTATTGATCCTTTGTGGTTCCGACGGCATAGATGAATCAGTGGATATATCTGATCATCTCTATCGTCATACGAAGAAGTATACCTGTGTGTGCTGAATCCTGTTTTGCTTTCCTATGTGGATTGTGTTGTGCTATCCTGTGTGGACTTACGTTTTGATTTCCTGTGTGGACTGGGTTGTACTTGGGCACGAATGTTGGAATGTAATGGAATTGATGACTTAGGTATATGTTTGGGCATATACCTAAGTAGTGTCGGATGTTACTTCGTGATTGTATCTTTCCTTTGTGGTTAATCCTTTGTGGATTCTAAGAGACCTTCAGGGGTCTCGGGGTCCCTACTGAGTATCTTATACTCACCCCTGCACGGGCTATGCCCGCACTACGTTGTGTTGGTTTCAGATGACAGACAGCGCTGATCGTGGTTGAGGCTTGCGGAGCAGGTCGGTGCCCGGAGGTGGACCACTAGGCGGGACATTATCGGAGCGGACGGCTGGACCCGAGGAGCTGTGGAGGCTATATGTACTCACCCTTCAGGTGGGACTTCCAGTGGATGGCTTGATGTTGCGGATTTACTTTTCAGTTGCTGTTTTCCTTTTCTAGTTGTACTTTACTTTCAGTTTGGGTTTGTATTCTAGCCCACTTACTTTTCTACACTTACTGTTGTACTCAGTTTTTACTTAGTGTTTACTTATACTGCTTCCTTGCTCTGTGGTGTTTGTTTACATTACAAAGGAAATGCCTTCCCTTTTTACCGGGATTTATGCCTTGGTGCTAGTTGGCAGCCCCTGGCCTTTGGAAGGCGGGCTTGGGGTAGTCACGGCATGGGCCCCGAGGATGGGTCGTGACAGCAATGATGTTTTTTATTATCTATAAAATATTCAATAAAAATATTTTTCATCAACTCCCCCACATATACCCTTTCTCACTCAAGAGAAAAACCTTATATCATGTAATTTAGGAAATTTTATTAAGATATGCATATTTATATTTCCCAATCCACATTGGAAATATAGGAAAAGTAAGAATATCTTCAATATAAAATCTTTATAAATTTTATATTCATTGTCTGAAAAAATACATCAAAACAAAATCCAATGATATTAATGAAACAAACCATAGTGAAACGTGTTATGGGTCTACCATACCATTAATTTCCAACATCTGTGTGTCAACCATTTCAAGCTCATATCTCTAGCCTTTATTCAATATATAAAGGTCGTGCAAACCAATTCTTATTAACTTGTTTAATTTACCAAACCTATTTTACAATCCTTTGCAATAATATTTCAAGTTCTACTCACATAAGCATTCACAGATGTCAAACCTTAAGCTCTCGACCTTGATATCCCCACGAGCTGTACATTTCATCAATACCCTTTTTATTAAGATTATATACATTTTTAATTTTTGTTGATTTTTTAGGGAATACAACTATCTAATTTCTTATACACACACATAGGTCAAATCAGTACCATAATGAAACAGATCAGAAGAGAAACAAATGAATGGATAAACCATTTATATAAGATAATTTTTTTACCTAACAATGATGTACCATCAATTTATTAGAGAACATTTCACAAGACATGGTTGTATGAAATGTTGGGTGGAAAAATCAATCACATAAATTACTAGGAAAAATCCCAAACAATGATTTCAAAGTATAAATGTTTTTATAATGAAATAATCGATCATATCATTAATGAATTCTATTTTTATAAAAATAAACCCTTGATGATGAAATCATACTCATTTATATTTTACTACTAGTGAATTTTGAAAACATGAATCTTTCATATGTTCCACCTTTAATTGAGCATGGAACATAATATATATTTTTCTATTATTTTTTCTTTTAAAAAAATTAATAGAAAACACACATAAAACAAAAAACAAAAATACTAAATAACTACCCCTAAATGTTGTCCCCTCCTCCATACATAAAATACAACTTTTCCCACAATGTGATCAAATGAAAAGATATTTTTACATGAAATTTAAAATGTTAAATAAGAAAAGTAACATAAAATTGAAAGGGTTAGGTAATGACTGATATTCTCAAGTGATTATGGGTTCATGCGCTGTAATGAAATCAATGGCATGGGTGGCATGTACCTTAATGTATTGTTCAAATGTTTCCCATTGACTGTAAATATTCATCCTATTTCCTATTGTGTGATATCCACTACAGCATGATGAAAACATTAGATATTAAATAAGGACCTAACCATCTGAAATTCAACTAACATGGCATCTTCTATAGTCATGAACTATAGAGAAGGACTTTCTATCCATCATGAAACTCCCTTTTTTGGATCATCTTATCATGAACCGCATTTTATATTTTCATATAAAGTCATTAGTTCTCATAGGTTGACAATCTAATCTCCTCATGCTCTTAAATTTTTAGCTTCCATTGAATTCCCTCTTGGGGTAAATCCATGTTTCATTTCATTATATCCCAATATACCCAATGCAAGACCTCCATATATAGATAATTTGATTCCCCAAAAAATATGAAATGGGTACATATTAATGGAAGTCTTCTATGACATCCTTTTGGAATGCAACTCATCTTCCAAGCGCTTGTGCCAATCCATTTTATTTGGCTGCATGGTTTTCTATAAAATTTGTTTTAACTCCCAAAATGAAACCTCATCCTGGCCATTTGTTTGGGGGAGGTATGAAGTAGAATTTTTATATCTCACCCCATACTTCAGAAGAAGGTAATCCAAATTTCCATTGAAAATGTGTGTCCCTTGGTCACTGGTGATGGCCTTTGGTACTCTAAATGAGCATAAAATTTGATCCTTGAAAAAATAAACTTCAAAATGAGAATCATCATACCTGTTGGAATTGGCTTCCACCCATTTTATAACAAAATAATAATTGACAAACATGTATAAGAAACCAAATTTATTTGAAAAATTACCCATAAAATCAATTCCCCAAACATCAAAAATCTCATAGAATAATATGGGATGATTGGGGAATCTCATTTCTACTCAAAATGTTTCTAGTGTGTTGGAAATATGAGCATTAATTACAAAAAACATTAGTATAATTCAATAGTATTGTCTAATATAATCCATTCTATAAAACATTTCTAGCTATCTCATGGGGTCCAATACGTCCACCACATGAAATGGTATGAAAAATATTTAAAACTAACCCATACTCATGATCAAGCAGACATCTCCTAATAACATGGGAATTATAAATATTCCATAGGTTGAGATCATACCACACATAAAACCTAGACTCGCTCTTTAATTTTTGGACTTTATTCTTCTTTAAATTGTTTGGAATTCTATAGGAAACAAATTTGTTCAATAAATATACATACCAAGTGTATGTACCTGACATGACATAGAGATGACCACCCGAGAAAGTGTCCCAATGTGGTACCTAGTCCAAGGTGTCAGCCTCTAGTGTGTGAGTAATCATACTTATTTGGACTACCATGTGGTTTCCTAACACCTTCTTGTCCTTTACATCAATATCAAATTCTTGAAGAAAGAGAATTTATCAGATAAATATGGGATTTTAATTTAGATTTATCCAGAGGTACCTCAATGATGTATAGGTAGAAAAAAACCACTTTAGAGCTCAATAAATATTAAATGGTTTTATTTAACAAAAATATTAAAAAAAGAAACTCATTTTCCATTGTGGTGCAATTTTTGTGGGATGAATCCAATTTCCTCGATGCATAAGATATCGCATGGGACTGACCTTCCACTCTATGGGATAAGAAAGATTGAACCAAGAAGTTAGACGTGTCACACATAAGATCAAAAAGAGTCTCCCACCATGGGGGTTGTGTGATCTATGGATTGGTCAGATGCTTCTTTAACATATCAAATTATACCTTTTATGAATCATTAAAAAATTCAGTATCTTTTTGTAGTAATCGAGATATGGGTAGAGTGATCTTAATTAAATCACAGATAAAGCATCGATAAAAGCCCACATTCCATAGGAATAATCTAAAATCATATACAAATAAAAGATATGGTAAGGGTAAAATAATATATTCCTTAGATCTATCAAACTATACTCCATGTTTTGAAACTACATTCCATATGATAATGTCACCATCTACCCAGAAATGGAATTTTTTAAAGATAAAAACTAAATTCCTCTCAATTTTATAATTAAAAACCGTTCATTAACTAAATATACACTCATAAAACGATGATCTATAAATTTTAGAATCATCCATAAATAACTCCATGTGGGTATCAATGAAAAATGATAGAATATTCACCAGGAATCACAGGAAGGTACCTAGGGAAATGCAAAGTCCAAATGGAATCCTAAAGATGGGATATTTACTAAATGTAAAAGTGAATGTAGCCTTCTCCTAATACTCTAAATCTCTAAGAACCTTAAAATATTCTTAAAATCCGTCCATTAAACAATAGTGTGTCTTCCTAGCTTTTCTCTCATGCAATTGATAAATAAATGCGAGGGGTAAATGGTCCTTGTGAGTATATTGATTTAGTTTCTTATAATTAGTATACACACACCAACTATTTTCACCCTCATTGGTATTAACACCTCTCTCTCATTTCTAAAAATAGTAAATCCACTTTTCTTAGGAAAGACCATAGTTGGAATTTGGAACTGGAAATCTAAAATGGGATAAATGATACCGACCATGTGTAATTTTTCAAATTTATTCTTTATCCCCTTCTATAAAGGTTATAATAAGTCTCCTTTTTGAAAGCCTAACTGGTTTAGCCCCATCTTCAAAAATAATCCTATGCATTAAAATAAAGGGTCTAATACAAGATAAGTCAAAAAAGGTCCACCAAATTTCCCTTATATTCTCCTTTAAAAGATTCAAAAGTTTTTCTTTATTTTAAAAAGGGAGATTGATAGCAATGACAAAAGGTAATATATCACCACTAAAAAGGTATGCGTATTTGATATTTTGTGTTCATGGATTGAGTTCCAATGATGGGGGTGTTTTATGGATGGAAACATTGAAGGAAATGAAATATGGGTACAATTAACTTCAATATCAGAATATTCATAATTGAAAACAAAGAATAATACATCAAATCCATCAGTATACTCAACATCCATGACATAATCAGAGTAAACATGATTAAAACTAGAATATTAATCTATATGAAAATCAATCCCAATAGAGGTTTGTGTATTATAAATAAGCATGGAAGTACTCTTTTACATGAAATAAGAACTAATGCTCATAATCTCTATATGTATATAACAATCAAAATCAGTGGAGTTTTTACTTGGTGGTTCAAAATAGGAGATAAAATAGTATAATAGTCCTCTAAGGTGTACTTCCTGGAGTTCATAACATTAAATATCACAACTTCATTTCCAAATTCCAAGAGAAGTGTACCGTTATGGACATTTATGCCCATTTATTCAATTTTGAGGTAGTTCTTACCGAATATAATGGGATAATAAGAATTTAACTAATCTTCCTCTATATTATGCTTATAAAAATATTATAGAAATATATTGTCTCTCATAAAAAAGTTTACCCTCATAGAATCCCACTAGAAATGATATAGGCCTATTCACAAAATGCATCACTACGGTCATCAGATTCAACTCACCAACACTTAAGGAAGAAAATACATATTTAGGAATCTCATTTATAGAATCTCCCAAACCACATAAGGAATTAGAAAATTGTAACTCTCTTATGGTTCATGTGATAGTGAATGTCATTGGAGCCGTTCACTTTTTTGGCATTGTTTGACTTAGATTAATTAGTTCTAAAACATTATTTCCTTGATTTATTCTCTCATTTCCCATGATCCCTCTTCAGTGGGTACAATTTTATTTATTGAATTGGAAATACATTGGTATTTCCTTGTTGGCCTTAGTAAGGGGGATATTTATCCCAACACACTTGAATGTGTCCAAAACATCTTTTTTTCCATCACCACTTTAGCTATTTTTTGGTTTAAACAACTCTATTTGGAATGGTAAGGGGTTTAGGATGATCATAATTAATTTTTCCTTACCTTTTTCTTTCTCCTTTCATTTCACAATGACCAGGGATGAAGGGAGAATCTACTCGATTTGGGTGAATCCTGGTGGAATAGTAAGTGGATATTTATCAGTATTTTTATTGTGTAATGTCATTGTGATGGAATTGAAATTTATCTTTGGATTTGGATTAGGATAGGAAGGAAGATTTCGGGAGTTCTTACTCAGCATTTCATGGAGGGTGGTGGAAAAAATTCTCATTTGTGTCTTCAACTCCCTCTACTAAAAACCATGACTCTTCAACTATTTTTTTTGATAAAGAACAATTTCATTCAAAAGGTGTTTAGTATTAGCAACTAAATTTGGTTTAAAATGAAATTTTTGTTGACTTTTTGGTACATGGTCTTCAAATATCCTTTGGGGTGGTTGAAAACCATTTTGGTAAGGGAGAGGCTACTGGATGTTTTGTTGAAAAGGGGGACATTTTTATTATCCAGTGAAATATATAATATCTGATTTATCATCCTATACTTGGATTTATATTGGTGGAATGGAATCATACATTGTATGGGGATGTGGTGGTTTTTTATGCTGATATGCTCTCCTATGGAATATTTCTACAGAGTCCTCTATCTCTTGTAATTAGGGAAAACAATCGGTTGGGTGGTGTGTTTCAGTGAAAATTCCACAAGGCTTTAAGGGAGTGTGTTGGGATTTATTTTGAGACAAAGAAATATGTCTCACCATAGTGTTTAATTATTCATACTATGTATCTACTAAATTATTTTCTAGAGTATAAGGACTTACCCAATATACACAACAGACATGTGGTGTACCTCGATTGACAAATTCATGGGTGTTTTGAGTCATCTTGTCTATCACTACTAGAAAAACAGGTATTTGTGACGGGTCATTTGCGACGGGATCCCGTCGCAAATGGCTTTTTGCGACGGGGTCCCGTCGCAAATGACCCGTTGCTGAAAACGGTGTCGCAATAAAAAAAATTTGTGACGGGCTCGTCGCTAAAGCCCTTTTCCGCGACGGGGAGAATCCCCGTCGCAACTAGTACTCCGTATATTTGTAAAAAACTATTTGCGACGGGGCCCGTCGCAAAAACTATTTTTTAAAAAATAAAAAAATAATAATACTATTTGCGACGGGAATAGTATCCCGTCGCAAATACTATAAAAAAATAAAAAAAAATTGTTAATAAATTATTTTAATTAATATAATAATAATCCAATTATAATTCAAAAATAAAAAATAAAAAAATAATAATAAATGATTTTAATTAATATAATAATAGAATTATAATTCACAAATAAAAATAATAAATTATTTTAATTAATATAATAATAATAGAATTATAATTCAAAAATAAAAAATAATAGAATATTAATAAATATTTTATAATGAGACAGAAACTACGAATAGAAAAAAAAATATTTTGATTTCACAAATTTTATAACATAAATACAAAATCTAATCTGAAGGAGGGGGGGAGGGGGGGATCTGCAGATGGTGGTGGAGGAAACTCCATCCCTAAAGCATGAGTGAGTCGGCGCATGTACTCCATCTGCTCCTGATGCTACTGCTGCCACCGACTCGTCTGCTCCTCGTACAGCTGCTGCTGGCGTCGACGCTCCTCCTCATGCTGCTGATGCATCTGCTCCTGCTCCTGTTGGAGACTCTCTATCAATGCAGTCTGAGATCGCAACTGATCCTCATACTGTGTAGTAGAAGAAGATGCACGAGCTCATCTCGAGCTGGACGCCGACATCACAGCACTGCCATAATAATCTCCGGGAGTCAGTCGAGAGCTGATACCAACTACCCGGCCCTTCTCGAAGGCATACTGGGTGGCCTGCATCCATGCCGCCTCATCAAACTGATGGCCAGTGGTCTGATCTGATGACTCGGCCTGACTCTCAGGCCGGGCCTGTGACGCTGCGGCCTCATATGACTCTTGTAGTTGCAATTTAAAATTAATATTGTGAATATATTATATACAGTTAATTTTTAAACCTGAAAACAAATAATACTAACCACGATGTGATGCTGACGATCACCTCTGAGCTCCCTAGTAGCAGGATCACTATACATCCTCCGATATACGTCGTACTTCGTAATATCGGGGTGCTCGACAGCCTATAAGAAAAAAAAATAAACTGTTAATATTTATAGTTATATAAAATATTTATAAATAATGTACGTACCATATGTTGTCTATGAGTACTGAAAGAACGACTCCCGGTTCGATGAGTCACCTCCTGTCTCCCCCGATTCTGCCTCCCCACCGACGATCTCCTCTGAAAGGCACCACTCAACCAGTGCGCACATAATCCATCCCATACATGGGATGAAATGTACTCTAGTAAGTGTGCTCTACATGACTCGTCAAAATCTGACACTCCTGCTTTCTTCATCGCATCTTTTCTTAAATTGTGCAAAAACTGACGAAGGCGATCACGCATGGCCACCTCCCATGCCTCGTGGATGGCGTCACGCATGGTATCCTCGATCGGATACCATAAACCCTACAAATAAATCAAAATATCAAGTTAGAAATGAAATAATTTTCAAAATAAAAATTATTTATTTACGTACGTACCAACCAATGGCCGAACATGGCCTGCTGCACATCAATGGGAATCTGCTCCCATGTGGTCCACGGCTGAGAGAAATAGTTGCACAAAATAGCGCTACCCTGTCCGACTACTATATGCGGAAAACTGTAAAAATAATAAACATTTATTATGTGAATAGATTAATGAAATCCTAGTCAAATCAACAGGTTATCACACAGGTTATCACACCTCCGTGTGCATGGATCAAACCCAAGACGTGGACGTCGCTCGGGGACGGGGTCAGGAATCATCAATTGTGCAAGACCGCGCCCCCTCCGCGTACTCCCTGGAGCGCCTGCAGGCTGAGGGTCATCTGGCAGCAACTCATCCGCATCGAAAGTCAGGTCAGCATCCGCCAACTCACGAAATGTGGCGTCATCCATCAGAAACAGAAAATTTTAATGTTGTTTGCAAATAATTCATAATTACTATTATATATACATATATACATATTATGATTGTATATAAATACCATGGAATTATATCAGTTTTCATCTTCATCATCATCTTCATATATGTCAATGTCATCTTTATATTCCTCCTCAACATCATCGATATCCATTCGAGTTACAGTTGCTTCATCTCTTACCATTTCAAATTCATATGTGACATCATTATCATCACCGTCATCACCGACTCTTAAATGTGGGGTGTCGTCATCGATACTCATGTATCTTTGCAAAAAAGATTGATTTTGTGTACTCTCTTGAAAAACATCAATTCTTTGCACATCAGTGAAAGCACATTCACTTTGACTAAACTGATTGTCTCGAATTTTGATTTTTATTACACTCCACCAATCAGTCAAGTCTCTTGATGTAGCGAAGTACTTTGCGTAATAAACTTGATGTTCCTGTTGAGCCAATAAGAATGGTTCATTTACTGCGAGAACACTTTTACTAATTATTACTAATTATTGGTAATTATTGGAATTTATTGGTAATTATTACTAATTATTGGTAATTATTACTAATTATTGGTAATTATTTCTAATTATTGGTAATTATTTCTAATTATTACTAATTATTACTATTTACTGGTAATTATTACTAATTATTCTTAATTATTACTAATTATTGGTAATTATTACTAATTATTGGTAATTATTACTAATTATTGGTAATTATTACTAATTATTGTTAATTATTACTAATTATTGATAATTATTACTAATTATTACTAATTATTACTAATTATTACTAATTATTACTAATTATTGGTAATTATTGGTAATTATTACTAATTATTGGTAATTATTACTAATTATTGGTAATTATTACTAATTATTGGTAATTATTACTAATTATTACTAATTATTACTAATTATTACTAATTATTACTAATTATTACTATTTACCAGTAATTATTTCTAATTATTACTAATTATTACTATTTACCGATAATTATTGGTAATTATTACTAATTATGGGTAATTATTACTAATTATTGGTAATTATTACTAAATATTGGTAATTATTACTAATTATTACTAATTATTACTAATTATTACTAATTATTCCTAATTATTGGTAATTATTACTAATTATTGGTAATTATTACTAATTATTGGTAATTATTACTAATTATTGGTAATTATTACTAATTATTGGTAGTTATTACTAATTATTGGTTGTTATTACTAATTATTGGTAATTATTACTAATAATTACTAATTATTACTATTTAGCGGTAATTATTTCTAATTATTACTTATTATTACTATTTACCGGTAATTATTACTATTTACCGGTAATTATTACTAATTATTCATAATTATTGCTAATTGTTGCTAATTATTCCTAATTATTGTTAATTATTGCTAATTATTCCTAATTATTCCTAATTATTCCTAATTATTACTAATTATTACTAATTATTCCTAATTACTACTAATTATTCCTAATTATTACTAATTATTACTAATTATTACTAATTATTACTAATTATTACTAATTATTACTAATTATTCCTAATTATTGGTAATTATTGGTAATTATTCCTAATTATTCTTAATTATTGCTAATTAGTGGTAATTTGTTAGTAATTATTAATAATTATTACTAATTATTGATAATTATTGGTAAGTATTACTAATTATTGGTAAGTATTACTAATTAGTGATAATTATTACTAATTATTGATAATTATTACTAATTATTGGTAATTATGACTAATTATTGGTAATTATTACTAATTATTACTAATTATTACTAATTATTACTAATTATTACTAATTATTACTAATTATTACTAATTATTACTAATTATTGGTAATTATTGGTAATTGTTCTTAATTATGAGTAATTAAATGAATAATTACCAATAATTAGGAATAATTACCAATAATTAGGAATAATAACATTATTAGTATATTTTATTATTAATAATAAAATAATATAATTTTCTAATTTATATACAATTCTCCTTTCATCTGTGTGTTTTCTATCTCCATATACAAATAATACATGTGAAGACAGCAAACACACAGATGAAAAAAGAATTGTATATATATAAAAAATTATATTATTTTAATATTAATAATAAAATATATTAATAATTAAATAATGTTATTATTCCTAATTATTAGTATTTATTAATAATTATTAAATTATAAAACAATGTAAACATAATTAAATTACAACTAATTAAGAATAATTAAAACTAATAAAACATTAAAAATAAATATTAAATTAAAATAAATATAAATACCTTGAAAATTGATCTGATGTTGATCTCTGATCGTTCTTCAAAACGTCAATATCAACTCCGGAGAAAAAACTTAAACTAGAGAAAAAATGAACTGTAGAAATAAAATTTTGAGGGAAGAAGAAGATGGAATTTGAGAATGATTTGAAAAAAACAGATGGGGTATTTATAGGTTAGATTAGTTGCGACGGGCCCATTTGCGACGGTACCCGTCGCAAATACCTTAGCCAGCATTTATTACGGTCAACGGTTAAATAGTTATTTGCGATGGGACCCATCGCAAATAACCACCTGCCGACATACTATTTGCGACGGGGCAATATTCCTATCGCAAATACTTTTTACCGCCGCCGGTTATTTGCGACAGGAATATTCCCCCGTCACAAATATGTTTCCCGCGATTTGGCGCACAAAGGGCGCCAGTCCTTTTGCGACGGGGAAAGCTATCCCGCCGCAAAAGGCTACTTATTTGCGATGGGCAAATACCCCCGTCGCAAATAAGTTTTTAACAGGGGTATTTGTGATGGGATTTATTCCCATCGCAAATAACCCGTCGCAAATACCCATTTTTCCCGTAGTGTATTAATGCATATGAAACTGCATGTGTTTTTCTAAGAATACACCTACACACACTACATCCTCCATGATCCTCTCCGTAGGCTTTAGGCCTTCATAGAAGGATTATATTAGTATTTTCTCCCTGATTCGGTGATGTGGGAATCTTTCAATCAACTACTTGAATTTAACCAGCATAAATTTTGAATAATATTTGTTTCCTAGTTTTGTGTGTTATTTTATTTTGTACTCAACAAAAATATATCCATTAATTAATGTAGTTCGTATGATTAAAATGATACCCATGGGTTTTGACTATTATATGACTGTTGGTCAATATAACCGTTGGAAACTATACTCTTACCGTTATGATTATTATTTATAAATAAAAATGATCATGGTTACTTAATACAAAAAGAAGATTTGATGGCCTCCTCATGTAGACTCGAGCCATACGAAGCCTATCTGTCAGAGCTTGGGAAGGAGGTTGTGTCACTAGCCTTTGCTCTGGACCAAGCCCAGGATGAGATTCAACACATGAAGCTTCAACGGAATCGGCTAAGGGAGAAGTTCAAGCTAATAGAAATCCCCACTTGAGTAATGTTGTTCTATACCCTTTCCACTCTCATCCTATAATTTTCCGAATTTTTAATCTACATCATTAGGTTGTAGAATTTACTTAAAAGAAATCACATCTTCTATTTTCTTTCAAGTTTTCTTTTCATGTGTTATGTCATTCAAACATCCATACCATGATCTTATTTAAATTTTATTCATTACCTATACTGTATTAAAATTTATTTAGGAGTTCATTACCACTTTCCCTACTATTTATTTATGTTTTCTAAAACCATGTTATACAGCCATTATGCTGTAGAAATTTCATCTCAAAACATGTCTCTCATTTTCTCAAGAAATTATATTATTTTATTTATTTGAATAACCAAACCCATTTTATTTCTAGGGGTATTCATCAAGACATAAAAATGATATATTTTATTTCTAGATTTAATATATATAAAACCTTCATTCCTTTTATGTGGGTTATAAATGCCCCAACGATCATGTTTTAAGCACTTTTAAAACATCACAATTTTGAAATGAAACACATTTCTTTTATTCCCTATGTGTTATTTATGAAATATTTGATTATGATCTATATGGTCTCATGAAAATAAATACATATTAATGGTGTGGCCTGATAGTTCTCCAATGCATAGTGTAAATATTTTAGTATCTAGAGATGACATGTTTCATGATATTTTGGTGAATAACCTTGGTAATTTTTGTGACACATTGGGGATGAAGCTTGGTTATATGTTCATGAATGTATAAATTAAATTTGTATCCACATTTTAATGTTAGGATTCATGTTATTATTTCTATGATATTCCAATTTTCCATTCATTTATTTAATCCCTCATATTTATATTGATACTGCTCAAGATCACATGTAAATTGTTTCAATTGATTTCCTTACTAGGCCTTATACTCACCCTTTCCTTTGATGTATGTTTCTAGGTTATGAGATAAAATAACTATACTTAGGATAAACATATAATGAATCATTAAAATTGTATTTGAAGATTTTTTTGTGGTTTTCATATATATTGTTCCTAATTTCCAAGAAACTAGACTTTGAAGATCCTCTGTTTGTAAAATGCAATGAAAATTTATGTAATAAAAAGGCGAGATTCCATAGTTGGTATCAAATAATAGTTTTGTTATCAATCTAATTTAGGCTAGGAAAACATTAGGAATAACCCTATTTAAAAGTATAAATATAGGAAAACCTCCTTGTATTTTGATGAAATATTATGTTAGTGGTTTCTGAACAAATAAATCCCTGTCTAGATATGAACATGTGGATGTGGCTCTGGAATAGATATACCTAATAGTTAAAACTCTGACAAGGAGTTTCAGAATTGACCTAGGGTATCTTGGTACACGAAAACGGGCCTTATTGTACTCCTAGTTTGACACTCTCAGGGGATATTTTTGGTTAATCATAAGCTTTTTATGAATCATTATGAAGTATTTATAGAGAAATGTAATTGTTTAAGCATTATGTTTTAAGACATAAAATCCATTATAGTTAAAAGATTCATAAATGAAATAATATTATCACAAAGGATTTATTCTTTACGAAAATAGAGGGTAATTTGAAGAACCGTGTAAATGGTGACCACAATGGACCATGTGCTAACGACCCTCCAATGGATGATGGAATGGAAAATTTCATGAGAATGATGAACCAACTAACTCATGTTATGGGAAATAACTTTAATCAAGCTATGAGACTGATCTCACTGCAAAAGGGAACAACATTCAGTTTAGTCCATTATGTGTCAACAACCACCGACCTTCTGTGGATCTACTGACCCATTGATTGCTGAATAGTGGATCATCTCTATCGATAAGATCTTTTCAGTGCTCCACTGTTCAGAACAAGAGAAGGTCACCCTAGTGGTTTACTACTTAACGGGAAAATATGATCAGTGGTGGGAACAGATTAAAAACACAAGGCCAAGAGTGGAGGTTGAATCTATGGAGTAGGAAGATTTTAGAAGGATCTTCTCTTGTGTGTATTTCCCTCATTCCATGAGAACAAAAATGGAGAAGGAGTTTTTTGAGCTGAAGTAGAAAGAGAATGAATATGTTTGAAGCTACGAGATGAACATCACAAGGATTTCACGTTAAACCCCTAGCTTTGTCGTGGATACAAATGGTATGGTTGGTAGATTATTCAGTGGACTAAGACCTCATCTGTGGAAGAATTTATCCAACTGAGACTATGATAGCTATGAGAAGATCGGGCAGAGTGTGATGAAAGATGAACTAGAGTGTGGTGAGATGCAATGGTCTCATAAATCTAATGACAGGAAAAGATTGATGTAGCCAAGCTTAGGGAATACTTTTAATTAGGTAATAAGAGGCAAGAAAGTGAAAAATTCCACGTGTAATAAATATGGGAAGAAGCATTTAAGGGACTGCCTGATCGGTAGTGGGGTGTGCTAAAAGTGTTGAAAATATGGACATATTGCACAAAATTGTCGCAGTGAGGTGAATACTCTACTCCAAAATGCTAAGGATAAAGGTATGATGGTGCAGGACCTACCTGATGTCCAATTCTATAAGGGTACACAACTTGGGAACATTCCCAATCCCTGCTAAATCTGAGGGAAGTGGAGGGAAATCACCATTAGCTTCAGCAATGGCCAAGGGAACAAGGTCGTACATTTGAAATCACTATGACTGAAGCTCAAAATGATGTGGTGGCTTGTACTCTTTATTTTATCTCAAATCTAGAAAGAAACTCAATTGATTCTGGTTCGACGTATTCCATTATTTCCTCCAAGTTTGTATAGAATTTAGAATCAACCCCCAATTTTCTAAAAGTAGAGTTATCAGTCATGACTCTTGGTGGGATTATCCAAGAATCGTCAGTATTTAGAAACTCCAGTATTTAAATTAGATAGCACATTCTTATCTTAAATCAAGTAGTCATTCCCATGATGGAATTCGACATAATACTAGGGATGGACCAGCTCTCAAAGTATAATGCTAAGATCAAATGTAGAAGCAAAGAAATATTAGTAGTCTTGAATGGGAAACCAATAGTTATCTTCCAAGGAGAGATATCTCTACCCGATCTTTGTCTAGAAGAACCTAATATATCCATCTTTATGGAGATGATCGGTGAAGAAGAAGAGGTAAATGAGAGTTTAATGATAGAAAATGTCTCCATCATCCAGGAATACATTGACGTATTTCCCGAGGAGTTGCGTAGACCTCCCCCAGAAAGAGAGGTTGAGATATCCATTGAACTCGTACATGAATCTCATCTGATATCAAAGACCCCATGTAGGATGTCAAATATAGAACTAAGGTAATTAGAGAAACAACTCCAAGATCTTTTGGGGTAAGTTTTTATCCGACCGTGTGTTCCTCCTTGCGGAGAACCTATTCTCTTTGTGAAGAAGAAGGATGGATCAATGTGGATATGCATTGATTATAGAGAACAAAATGAGATCACAATGAAGAAAAAATATCCTCTTCCATGAATTGATGACTTATTTTACCTACTTCACGGGGCACAATTCTTCTCTAAGATTGATATTCGATCTGGTTATCACCGATTGAGGGTGGAGAAAGAAGATATTCCAAAAACTGACTTCTAATCACGATATGGGAATTATGAGTTTGTTGTTATTCCATTCAGACTAACTAATGTACCTACTATTTTTATGGATTTGATGAATAGATTCTACAAGGACTACCTTTATAAGTTTGTGGATGTTTTTATTTATGATATTCTGATATATTCCAAAAGTCACGAGGAGCATGAGGATCATCTACGTATTATTTTTCGAAATCGACGGAAGGATAGGCCTTTTAGAATGTTCAGAAAATGTGAACTATGGATACAATAAGTTTCTTTCTAAGGGAACATTGTTACTAATGAAGGAATAACATTTGACCATGTAAAGACAAAAGTTGTAGAGGAGTGGCCTGAACCTACAAAAATAACTGAGATTCATAGTTTCCTTGGATTAGTGGAAGATTATCAGAGGTTTGTGAAAAAAATTTCATGACATACTAATCCATTAACCAAATTAACTCGAAAAGGGGTTAGGTTCATGTAGACGAAGGAGTATAAGGAAATATTAAAAGAGATGAAGAAGAGATTAGTTACTACACCCATGTTAACTCTACCCTAATGTGGAGATGTTTTTTTATTTATAGCGATTCATATCTAAAAGTGATTGTTTGCGTCCTCCTGAGAAATGATAATCATTTCTTATGCATCTTGATAGTTGAAAACTCATGAGAAGAACTATCCTACACAAGATCTAGAGCTATCTGTCATCGTTTTTGCTTGGAAGATATAGAGGCACTATCTTAATGGGGAGAAATGTGATATATACATAGAACAAAGAAGTTTTATGTATATTTTCACACAAAATGAACATAACATGAGACAATGGAGTGGGTTATAACTTCTTAAAGACTATGATTGTTAATTTCATTATCATCCTGAAAGTTCAAAAAAAGTCCCGGATGCATTAAGCAAGAAAGACCCAACTGTTCTATTCATCATGAGGATATAAAGAGATCCTATGATCAATGACCTAGTAAATATGGACATGGGAATTATAAGGGAAGGGATAATCATCCCTAAGCCAGATTATTTCTCAACAGTCATTACTAGAGAAGACAAAGAAAGATCATAAAGTAGATACTTTGTTATAGAAGAAGTTTGAGAATGTGAAGGATGGAATGTTTCCTGAGTAACATATTGATCAATAAGCTATACTAAAATTTTATACCAGACTATGTGTTCCATCTATCCGAGAAATAAAGAGGAGTTGATGGATGAAGCTCATAACTCTACTTTCTATATACATATGGGATTCACAAAAAAGTATAGGGAACTTCATGATCATTTTTGGTGGGATAATATGAAAATGGAGACTACTGACTACACCTCAAGGTTTCTAGTATCTCAGTAAGTGAATACATAGTGACAAATTCCTAAAGGGGTATTTCAACCACTACCCATACCAGCATGGAAGTGGGAAAATATCATGACAGACTTTTTCTCTGGTCTCCCTAGAGCTTTGAAAGGAAACAATGTGATTTGGGTTATTGTGGACCGTCTCACCCAGACTACCCATTTTATCTATATTCGGGAAGGTTTCTCTCTTGATAAAAATTAAATGAATTACGTGGAGGAAGTGGTAAGGCTGCATGGAGTTCTACTTTTTATCGTATCTGATCGTGACCCAAGGTTCACTTCAAAATTATGGATAAGTCTTCAACATGATAGGAGTACCGAATTCAATTTTGGTATGGATTATCTTTAACACCCCGAGATTTTATGAGAAGTATTCATTTAAATTTATTTTGTGTCTTGTGTTATATGCTACAAAACGATTATCTTGCGCTATACGCAACTCCTTATTAGCTTGCAGTATACACAACACTATTCTTGGATCGTGTTATACAAAATTTCAAATTCGTTTGAAAGAAGTTATTCTATGAAACATTGAGTATATATATATATATATATATTCAATGTATAAATGAAATATGGCTGGATTCTATTATACACAACAAAAAAGGAATCTTGCACTACACGCAACCCTGACTTGGCTTTCTTTACACACAATCGTTACCTTCCACAATAGTGTGTGTTGTACGCAATACTGAGTTTCACAAAACAACGATATGTTATAAAAATATCATATAAACTAGCCATTATGAATAGTAATACCAACTTTTTGAAATTGTATAAATGTAATATTTCAAAATGGACTTCATTTTTGGATTTGGAATATCAAAATCATCCTAGGGTGAAGTTTTCGTATTTTTCTGAAAACTTTCAATTTTTGATGAATAGTGAAAACACTGGGTTACTATTTAAAAACCGACTTTTTATTTAAATAATTATTTATTTTATTTAAATTTATTTTAGGTAAAAATTTATACATAATACCTATATAAGTTTAATGTAATTTAGTGGAGTCATTTTATAATAATTTTAGATATATAAAAATTTTATTGAACTTTTCACCGTCTTTTACCCACCTCCTAGGAGAATTTAAAAATTGACATAAAACATAATTTTACCACTTCTATGAGTGGAATTTTGAAAATCAGAGAGACACGGTTAATATCATGGAGTAAAATGTGGTTCAATAAGATTAAAATAATTTTTGGTGAATAGTAGTGTTTTACTTTTATTTAACACGGTTAAAAGTAAATAGGTTAATTAAGGGTACAAATGATATTATTATTACCCTAACACATTTCCAAATTCTATTAGATAAGTTTAAATCGACCAAAAACAACCTTAGGATTAAAATATGACTATTTATATCCACATGGATTAGATTAGGACATTTATTATTATTTTATTTAAGGAATAGTTAAAAGAGTTAAAATCAAAGTTTAATAACTAAAACATTTTTAATATAGTGTTATACATAAGATAAATTCGACTATAAATATTCATTAGAAATATAAAATTATTTCCTACATAATTTTATTTTATTTATAATTTTTAGACATTAAATAATTTAATTTATTTATGACACAATGATTATGCAGCAATTACCTTATTAATGAAATATTAAAATAATTGATATTATAAATACCCAAAAAAATGTAATTTGAGACTTTTAATGAATTTATCTAATTTTATAGGTTAATATGACATGTTATTATTGATATAATTAACTATTTTAGAACTAATCATTCTGTTATAATTTTTACAAAAATCAATTACCAAATACTGTCAAAATTGACATAAAATGGTTTTTAAAACAAATATTATATTATTAATTGTTATTATATTCGTAAAGATCTAAGGTTCGGCCAAATGAATTATATAAGGTTATATATATTAATAATGAACCACATGGGGTTCTTTTGTCTTGTTATAGTATGTTTATTAACCATATAGTGTAAGAAAACAAGAAGACACGGTAAAAGTTAAATTATTTAACATAGAGTTAAATATAAATGATAAGGTTAAAATAGTATCATAAACTTGTCCAAAACCTACTGGTTTAGAGGATTTAGACCCATCCCCACTTTAGCATCGAAATAATTCACTTTTGAGCCATTATAATCCAAATATGACTTTATTATAAAATAATATTTTAAGTTTTTTCTTAAAGTTCCCCTCTCATCCCTTATAAAAGGGCACCTCCCCCCTCTTCTCTTTACAAAATTTTGAGCTTTCAAGCTCAGAAAAACCCTGCCCATTTCCCTTATAAAATTCCATCGAAACATTATAGAGGATATGGTCTATTCAAAATACCAACTCTAGTGCCTTAATAGGAGGATAAGAAGAGGCGCGTCAAAGAAGAGGTAATATCCTTTACCGATTCATTCCAATTTATTTCTTCTTCTACTTCTTCTTCTTTATTTGTTTAATAATAAAATAATAACATCAATATCACTAATATACTGATTTGTTATTATAAATATGAAACAACCCTATTTCATCTTCTATCCATCCTACGAAAAACAAAATCACCGCGTGTGCGTACGTACGAAATACCATCTCCATGCAGTGGTGTAATTTATTTTCCACCACCACCTTACATGGATGGGTATAATGGTGTAAATAAATAACTATATATGATTATTGTAAAGATATATTGATTTTGAAATATTATACATACACTTCCATACAATTCCACGATCATGGAAATGATATCATCGCTTGTGCATACGTACGGAATACCGTCTCCACAAACGCGATGAGATTCATTTTCCATGATTAACCATTCAAGTATGATTATAAAGTATATATAATAAATAATAATGAATGATATTAAAAAATAATGATACTGTATTTATTTACATATATGTTTCATTTAATTAATTCCATTTAATTAAATAAGGAAATGAAAACAGCATTCATGCGTACGTACGGCCTACCGTCTCCATGAACGATGTATTTCATTCCATTTATCGATCTATCATATATATTTATATGCTGAATATATATTATATATAAATAATGTTTTAAATTATGGAATTATGTAAATCAAGATATAAGTAATAATATCAAGAACAACATGTTGAAACACGCATGATAAATGAAACGATTTTACCCAAAACACTGCTTTAACATGGAATTTACAAAAGAACGGGTAATATAAAGTCCAAAATGAACCATATATGATATCATAAAAATGAATATTATTATGTAATAAGTCTATGACATTATTTAAATCATTATATAGGTGGTTTAGATACATATGAAGCATATTATACATAAGGTGAGGGATAACTTTTCCAATCTCGTTTTTATCCGAGATTGTTTATTCGTAAGTATTTACTAGGGTTATATTTATCATTCATGTCCCTGTTTTCTAAAAATGGCTTCATTTATGTTTAAATTCCTTTTTACCCATTTGTTACTTTTACCACATGTTATGGAAGGAGTCTTTCTTTTTTTCCATATAAGGAATTTTTTGACTTTTCTGACAGAAGTACGAGGAGAATGTTTTTTTAACTTATACGGCATGGACAGATTTTTACGGCTTTGTAATGACTTATTTTAAAAATATTACTCTACAAGATTTCATGATTATTTTAAACAAAATTATTTTATTTTAAAATTTCATGGCATTTTGTGAAAAGAAAATGATTTTGAAAAAGAAAGGATATTTTCCTCAAGAATTCATTTCAAGTGTTTTGTCAAAACTATTTTCCATATAAGATGAAATTATTTAGTATGATTATGTTTCAAGTATAATGTCTCTATGATTTTAATGGATTCATTTTTCTTATGATGAATTGATATCCATTTCTTTTATATAGATTATGTTATGATAGGATGATGATTATGAAACAAATTTTATTCTTTGGGTTATGATGAATGATTTATGTTTATGTTTTGGCACACGTAAGAATGATTTCATTATGAGATGGGTGGGACCTATATCTACCTCCCATGCATTGGTTAAAGATTTATATCTTATGAGATTGACTTGGCTGGAATGACAAGTAAATCTGGTTTAGTAATACAGGGCTGGAACGGCAAGTAAACCCGGTCCAGTAAGGGACTTTGTACACTAAGATGGTCTTGGAAGCAATTCCTTGGATACTATGGAAATCATATCATGTGCTTAATGTTTTTACACAATTATAAGTTTAATTACCAAGCTATTCTATCATGATTAATGTTATTTTATGATCTATTCCTTATGTACTGCAATGTTTTATGTCATTGCTCAAGATTTTGATGTTTAGATTTTATGCTCATGTTTTTACATTCAAATGTCTATGGATTGTTTTGGGTTCTATATGTTTACCCTTACTAAGCATTTTAGCTCACCCTTTTTATGTTTTCTTTTCCCCAGGATATAAATAATGTTTTTAGGTAAGAAAAAAAACGAGAAGATCTTTATGGGAGATGTTGAAGATCTTTCACCATGATTAGAAGATTATGTTCCGAGTTTCCAAAGACACTAAACTATTACGGTCCTTTTGTGTTGGTTTTTGTTATGTATTAAGTTTTCCGCAAAAGTAATGTAATGTACATGTACGCCAGGCTTTGGGTCTCTATAGTTGGTATCAGAGGAATGGTTTAGTTAACCTATGGAAACTAGGATGCAAAAACTTTAGTGAGATCCCTAGAGATATTTCTAAGGTATGTCTAGGGATGTCCCTAAGGTTAAGTATAATTATAGGTTATAGTCCTAGAATTACAGTACCAATCTTAGAATTAACCCTACGATTTTATATATTGAAGGTAATCCCCCTTTATTATGTTGTTTTCCTTAACATTATTTTTTCCTCTCAAACTATTCTTTTTGGGTTTTAGACGATGGATGTAACCCGAAGGAACCATGTTGATCAATATAATGGAAAATGCAATGATTGTCCTCCAGAAAAAACTAATGTTATGGAAGATGGAGTGAAAAATCTTATTTCTATACTTACAGAACCTATGAATCATTCTGGACCTCCAAATGAGCAGAGAAGGGACAATATTCTACTGAGTCCTTCATGAGGAAACATCCACCTTCTTTCAATGGGTCTTCTGATCCACTTGTTACTGAACAATGGATCAGTACCATTGAAAAGATATTTTACATTCTTCGCTGTTCGGAACATGAAAAAGTCATTCCGGCTATTTACTTTTTAGAAGGTGAAGCAGATCAATGGTGGACTCTAATTAAGAATACGAGTCCCCAAGATGAAATTGATTCCATGGAATGGGATGAGTTCAAGAACATATTTTTCAATAATTACTTCCCTTGTATTATATGAACAAAGATTGAAAATTATTTCCTTGAGATTAAGAAAAAGGATGATGAATCTGTTGGTATATACGAAGCGAATTTTACAAGGCTGGCAAGGTATGCATCTGGCTTTATCATCCAACCTGAAAGTAAAGTTGATCGATTCTTCAGTGGCTTAAAACCAAGTCTTTGAAATGCATTAGCTATAAGAGAATTCAGTAGCTATGAAGAAATTGTGTGTTGTACTATCAAGGCAGAAATGGAAGTTGGTGTTATATATCCATCTCATGGTTTTGACACGAAACAAAAGATGGAGTTCAAGGAGAAATCTCAAAATAATGGTGAAAAGAAGATGAATGTTTCTTTATGCTCAAAGTGTGGAAAGAATTATTGTGGAGATTGTATTAAAGGTACTAGAAAATGTTTTAAGTATGGAAAAGAAGCTCATTGAGCAGCTGAGTTTCGAAGTAATGGAAAAAGGGTTTCTAATGATGTGAATAAAGAAAATGCTGCAGAGAACACACCACCAACACTTCTATGCTTCAAGTGTAAGGAATTGGGGCATTATGCTAATCAATTCCCTAATCCAAGGGTTAATGATGATCAACATGAGCAACCTCTTAAGGAAAAGGATAAATGGAAGTCACATGAGATCGCTATTTGTGATGTTGAGTATGACAAAGATGTTGTGTAATGATTATGTGTTTTTGTAATGGGATTTCAAAATAGTATCATGGAATCTCATTTATGGTATCATGGAATTTTGGAATACCTATATATTGGTTTTCAATAATTATATGGTACCGGTAACCATGATAAGTGATTGAAATATTTTTCGAAAGAATATGATATGCGCATTATGAATGGATAATGAAAAAAAAATGAAATGAGCTCAAGACTGATATAAGGACAATGTTATATCATGGTTTGAGTATATAGAAATTTTGGGATTTTGGAATGTGGAAAGTGTTAAATTTTGATAGCATTCATGTTTTCACTAAGGTTCAATGGGTATTCATTTTTCAAGATAATACATTATTAAGGTATTCACATGTCTGTAATTTGACCAACAAGTTATATCGTATGATATATAGGGGATAAATGATGGCATTCACTTGCTCGGTAGATAACATTTCTAGTAATTGTTTTCCTTATACTATGATCTTAGACATAAGTATTCTGGATAAGCCTAAAGATTGGAATGGATTATGTAGGACATAAATTAGTATTTATTAAGTCTAGAACATATTTCGATTTTATTGATGGGATGTTATAATAATGTAGTTTTAGAAAAAAGGAAAACCTGCAGGACAGGCGACAACCCGTCACGTCGGACAAGGCTCTGGGAATTGAACAAACAACCAAAGTGCGACAGGCCTTTATCGCCTACCATTGGACTACAGGAAGTCCCTGGTTAGTAGAAACTAGTTTTATTATATTAAGAGGTATGATATATGAAGTATAGGTCCATTTTAGGAACCATATACGATTAATCTCACTATAGATGGAGTTATGTATATTTAATAACTTTTTCTATCCTTTTGTTTGAGACAGATAGAATGACCCATCATTCTATCACATGATCTGCTAACACATCAAGAATGACAAATTCAACTACATTTTTTAAGAGATGATTGGAAATTTTTCAAGGCACGAACAACGGTGAGATTGCACCGAAATAACGTGAGTATTTCATCTAATTCAAATTTTCAACTTTAGGGAAATGGTCTTGAAAACCAAAAATGTTGCCCTAGTGTTCTCATATACGATGAATCAGATGGTATCTTAGATCATCACAAATTTATGGCTTTGTGATTGTTGGCTTTTTCATAGCCATGTTCTCTACCACTCTCCATCAGAACAAGATGGTTAGATTTCGCTTCCATATCCATCTTTTCACCTATGTTTTCCTATGTGGAAAACCAATGATTAGTTAATTTGGGAAACCGTTATGTTTCATAATTTAGTTTTTAAAGTTATGTTTTGGTATTCCTTTTTACAATTTGGGTTTCTATTAAATAAACTTTCAAGTAGTAAACCATTTTTAACCCTGACGAATTTCGAGGAAGAAATTCATTTTAAGGGGGGTTTAATGTAACAACCCAAGATTTTATGAGAAGAATTCTTTTTAATTTATTTGATGTCTTGTGTTGTATGCTACACCAAGATCATATTATGCTATATGAAACGTCTTATTAGCTTTCAATATATACAACACTATTCTTGGATCATGTTACACAAAATTTCAAGTTCGTTTGATAGAAGTTATTCTATGTAACTTTGAGTATATATATATATATATTCGATGTATAAATGAAATATGGTTGGATTCTATTATACACAACAAAAAAGGAATCTTTCACTACATGAAACATTGACATGGCTTACTTTACACGCAATCACGACCTTCCACGATAGCGTGTGTTGTATGCAATACCGAGTTTCACAAAACAACGATATGTTATTAAAATATTATATAAACTAGCCATTATGAATAGTAATACCCACGTTTTGAAATTTTATAAATTTAATTGTTCAAAATGGACTTCATTTTTAGATTTGGAATATCGAAATTAGCCTAGCGTGAATTTTTTTGTATTTTTCTGAAAACTTTCAATTTTTGATGAATAGTGAAAAAACTGGGTTACTATTTTAAAACCGACTTTTTATTTAAATAATTTTTTATTTTATTTAAATTTATTTTATGTCAAAATTGATACATAATACCTATATAAGTTCAATGTATTTCATTTGATTCATTTTATAATAATTTTAGACATATAAATATTTTATTGAACTTTTCATAGACTTTTACCAACCTCCTAGGAGAATTTGAAAATTTACATAAAACATAATTTTACTGCTTCTTTGAGTGGAATTTCGAAAATCAGAGAGACGCGGTTAATGTGAAGGAGTAAAATGTGGTTCAATAAGATAAAAATAATTTTTGGTGAATAGTAACTTTTTACTTTCATTTACCACGGTTAAAATTAAATAGGTTAATTAAGGGTAAAAATGATATTATTATTACCCTAACACATGCCCTAATTCTGTTGTATAAGTTTAATGCGACCAAAAACAACCTTAGGATTAAAATATGACCATTTAGGTCCACTTGGATTAGATTAGGACATTTATTATTATTTTATTTAAAGAAGAGTTAAAAGAGTTAAAATCAATGTTTAATAACTAAAACGTTTTGAATATAAGGTTATACATAAGATAAATTCGACTATAAATATTCATTAGAAATATAAAATGATTTTATACATAATGGTATTTTATTTATAATTTTTATACATTAAATAATTTAATTTATTTATGACACAATGACGATGCAGTAATTACCTTATTAGTGAAATATTAAAATAATTGATATTATAAGTACCCAAATTAATGTAATTTGAAACTTTTTATGAATTCCAATATTTTTATAGGTTAATATGACGTGTTATTATTGATTTAATTAACTTTTTTAGAACTAATCATGATGTTAGGAGTTTTAAAAAATCAATTACCAAATAGTGTCAAAATTGACATAAAATAGTTTTTAAAACAAATATTATATTATTAATTGTTATTCTTTCCCTAAAAATATAAGAATAGGGAAAATGACTTAGATAAGGTTATATATATTAATAATGAACCACTTGTTGTTCTTTTGGCTTGTTATAGTATGTTTATTAACCATATAGTGTAAGAAAACAAGAAGACACGGTAAAAGTTAAATTATTTAACTTAGAGTTAAATATAAATTATAAGGTTAAAATAGTTACCTAAAGCTGTCTAAAACCTATTAGTTGAGAGGATTTATACCCATACCCACTTTATATTCGAAATAAGTCACTTTGGAGCCATTATAAATCGAATATGACTTTATTATAAAATAATATTTTAAGATTTTTCCTAAAGTGCCCCTCTCCTCCCTTATAAAAGGGCACCTCCTCCCTCTTCTCTTTACACAATTTTGATCCTTCAAGCTCGGCCAACCCTTGCCCATTTCCCTTCTCAACTTCCCTAGAAACATTATAGAGGTTCTTTTCTACACAAAAGACCATCTCTATTTCCTTTAGAGGAGGTTAAGAAGAGGCGCGTCAAAGAAGAGGTAATATCGTTTACCGATTCTTTCCAATTTATTTCTTCTTCTACTTCTTCTTATATATTTGTTTCATCATAAATTAATAATATCAGTATCACTCATATACTGATACGTTATTATAAATATGAAACAACCCTATTTCATCTTATATCCATCCTACGGAAAATGAAATCACCGCGCGTGCGTACGTACAGAATACCGCCTCCACGCCGTGGTGTAATCTGTTTTCCACCACCACCTTACATGGATGGATATAATGGTGTAAATAAATAACTATTTATAATTATTGTAAATTGATATTGATTCTGAAATATTATACATACACTTCAATAAAATTCCATGATCATGGAAATGATATCATCGCTCGTGCGTATGTACGGACTACTGTCTCCACGAACGCGATGAGATTCATTTACCATGATTAACCATTCAAGTATGATTATAAAGTATATATAATAAATAATAATGAATGATGTTACATAATAATGATACTGTATTTATGTACATATATGTTTCATTTACTTAATTCCATTTAATTCAATAAGGAAACGAAAATAGCGTTCATGCGTACGTATGGCCTACCGTCTCCATGAACGGTGTATTTCATTACATTTATCGATCTATCATATATATTTATATTCTGAATATATATTATATATAAATCATGTTTTACATTAGTTAATTAATTAAATCAATATATAAGTAATAATATCAATAAAAACATGTCGAAACACGTACAATAAATGAAACGATTTTACCCAAAACACAGCTTTAACATTGAATTTACAAAAGAACGTGTAATATAAAGTCATAAATGAACAATATATAATATAATAAAAATGAATAAGATTCTGTAATAAGTCAATGAAATTATTTAAATCATTATACAAGAGGTTTGGATACATAGGAAGCATATCAGACATAAGGTAAGAGATAACTTTTCCAATCTCATTTTTATCCGAGATTGTTTACTAATAAGTATTTACTTGGGTTATATTTATCATTCATGTCCCTATTTTCTAAAAATGGTTTCATGTATGTTTAAATTCCTTTTTACCCAATTTGAATTTTACCATATGTTATGGAAGGAATCTTTCTATTGTTTACCATACAAGGAATTTTTTGACTTTTCCGACAAAAGTACGAGGAGAATGTTTCTTTTAACTTATACGGCATGAACCGATTTTTATGGTTTCATAATGCCTTATTTTAAAGAATATTAATCCAAAATATTTCATTATTATTTTCAACAAAATCATTTTCTTTTAAAATTCCGTTGCATTTTGTGATAAGAAAATGATTTGGAAGAAGAACAGATATTTTCCTCAAGAATTCATTTCAAGTGTTTTGTCAAAACTATTTTCCATCTAAGATGAAATTATTTAGTATGATTATGTTTTGAGTATAATGTCTCTATAATTTAAATGGATTCATTTTTCTTATGATGAAATGATATCCATTTTTTTATATGGATTATGTTATTATGGGATGATGTTTATGAAACCCATTTTATTCTTTGGGTTATGATGAATGATTTATGTTTATGTTGTGGCACACGTAAGAATGAATTCATTATGAGATGGGTGGGACCTATATCTCCTACCAATGCATTGGGTAACGATTTATATCTCATGAGATAGACATGGCTAGAACGGCAAGTAAATCTGGTTCAGTAATACAGGGCTGGAATGGAAAGTAAACCCGGTCCAATAAGGGACATTGTCCACTAAGATGGTCTTGGCAGCAATGCCTTGGCTAATATGGAAATCATATCATATGTTTAATGTTTTTCCACAATTACATGTTTTATTCCCATGCTATTATATCATGATTAATGTTCTTTTATGATCTATGCCTTATATACTGCAATGTTTTATGTCATTGCTCATGATTTTGATGTTTAGATTTTATGCTCATGTTTTTACATTCAAATGTCTATAGATTGTTCTATTTTCTCTATGTTTACCCTTACTGAGCATTTGAGATCACACTTTTTATGTTTTATTTTCCCAAGGATATAAAGAATGATTTTTGGTAATAAAAAAATGGGGAAGATCTTTATGGGAGATGCTGAAGATCTTTCACCATGATTAGAAGATTATGTTCCGAGTTTCTAAAGACACTAAACTATTACGGTCCTTGTTTGTTGGTTTTTGTTACGTATTAAGTATTCCAAAAAATTAATGTAATGTACATGTACGCCAGTATTTGGGTCTCTAAATTATCACCTGCAAACTGATGGTCAATCTGAAAAGACTATTCAAACACTCAAGGACATGCTGAGAACATTCTCAAAGGAATTTTAAGGTATATGGGATCAACATCATAGTTTAGGTGAGATCTCTTAAAACAATATCTCCCACTCAAGAATTCAAATGGCACCATATGAATCTCTATATGGGAAGTGACAAAGAACACCTACTTGTTGTGATGAAGCTACTGAGAGAAAGCTTCATAGGCCTGATCTTTTGATGGAGATGATTGAAAAGGTTTATTCCATCCAACAACACATTAAGGCTGATCAAAGTCAACAGAAATTCTATGCCGACTACTATCGAAGGGACTTGGAGTTTGATGTTGATGATAAAGTATTTATTTGAATTTCTCCTTGTAAGAGAGTAATGAGGTTTGGGAGGAAAGGGAAGCTCAACCCTAGGTACATTGGCCCCTATGAAATCCTTGATCGTGTGGGAGCAGTATCCTATCGGCTTGAACTTCCTCCAAATCTAGCATAAGTTCATGATGTAATCCATGTAATCTTCTTGAGGAAGTACATAATCGACCATTCACATGTACTAAATCTAGAGGTGGTACAACTGGAACATGACCTCTCTTATGAGAAGCAACCTATGAAGATCTTGGATCATAGATACAAGGTTCGATTCAACAAGACTACCGGCCTTGTTAAGGTTTTGTGGAGAAACCAAAATATAAAGAAGACACATGGGAACCAGAGGAGTCTATGAGGCAGAATTACCCTCACCTTTTCTCTTCTGAGGATATGAGTGAAAATTTTGGGGATGATATTTCATAAAGGGGGAAGATTGTAAAAACCCAAGCTTTTGAATAATATTTTTTTCCTAATATTGTGTGTTATTTTATTTTGGGCTCAATAATACTATTCCATTAATTAATGAAGTGAGTATGAATAAAATGACATTGGTGAGTTTTGACTGTTATATAACCATTGGTCAATATAATCGTTGGAAACTATAATCTTAACATTATGATTATTTCTTATAAATACAAATGATCATGGTTAATTAATACAAAAAGAAGAGTTGATGGCCTCATCCAATAGAATTAGGCCTCATGAAGCCCATCTATTAGAGCTTGTGAAGGAGGTTGCATCACTAAGCATTGCTTTGGGCCAAGACCAAGTTGAGATTCAACACGTGACGCTTTACCGAAATTTCCAAAGGGAGGAGTTCAAGCTGATAAAAATCACCACTCAAGAAATGTTGTCAGAGCCACCCCAATATTCTATCACCATAGCACACCTTACACTTTGGTTCTATATAGGTGTTATAAGGGGCTATGTAATGAGGCCTTAGTTACATTGTGTAATCATTTTTTATAAATAAAATTATTACTTATTATTATGGTAAAATTTGTGAATTTAAAATGTCTAGTTAAATATAAGATGAATGTGTTGTATTTCAATATTATTTATGAATTTTATATAAATGTTTATTTTAAAATATTTTTGTATGCTTTAAATATTTTATAATGTGAAATGATTTTCAAAAAATGTTCTTCTATAGATGTTATTTATAAAAAATATAGTGTTTAATAAGATCAATATAATTTTTAGTGAATAGTAAAGTATAAATAGTAATATTACCCTTTTGAACAGTAATGTGATCAATGGAATACTAACCTCACTTAAGAAATTATAAATATATTTAAGGCATCTTGAAAGATGAAGTGATATAGTAGCATAAGTAAATAACTATTTCAGAAATTATTAGTTAAGTATTAGTTTTTTTTCATGTAAATAGTTTATTTAATTAGAAATTTATTATCTAATAATTGGAAAATTATATTTATAAAACGGAGTTCATTTTTGAATTTAGAGCATCAATATTAGGTTAGGGTGAATTTATATGATTTTTATAAAATGTTTTGTTTTTAGGTGAATAATAAAAATACATTTTTGAGTTTCGGTGTGGTCAATGACATAATTAATGGTTTAATAATTCTTGTCAACTTTTGAATAGTATGATATGTTATGAGGACTCCCTTGTGGCCAATGATATGGTAAAGCCTATGGTTTTTCAAATACCACCAATGAGGTGTCCCTTTGAAATTAATAAAATATTCTCTTACATTTGCTACAAATACCAACCCATTATTTCATAACATTCATTCTAAATTCATTCTCATTGAAGATTTGGTATTTTTACTTCCCAAGGAGTCCTCGCAAGGTGACTTCCAATATTTATATGGTCCCAACATTCATTCTTAAGAAGTTACTCTTCAAGGTAAGGTATCCTTTCACCCTCCTCTTTTAATTCATGAGTTCTTTTATGTTGCGACTTCTAGTTTCCTTCTAATTATGTTAGGGTATGTTATTATATGTACTTATTTCTATTCCTATTATGTAAAAATGTTGATAGACCCTTTCCACTTTCATCAACTGATTTTCTGAATTTTTATGTAACGCCATTAAGATGCCAAATTTACGTAAAAGAAATCACATCTTCTCTTTTCTTTCCTGTTTCCTTTTTATGTGGTATGTCATTCAAACATCCATACCATGATCTTATTTAAATTTTATTTTCTCCCAATACTATATTATGATTTATTTATGAGTAGGTTACCCCTTTACCCTCTTTTTTATTATGTTTTCTTAAACCATGATATATAGACGTTATGCTGCATAAATTTCGTCTCAAAACCCCTCTCTCTATTTCTCAAGAAATTATCTTATTTTTTAATGTGAATAACCAAAACTATATTAGTTCTAGTGGAATTCATCAAGGCATAAAAATGATATATTTGTTTCTGGAGTTGACATACATAAAACACTCATTCCTTTTCCTTGAGTTATAAATGACATAACGATCAAGTTTTAAGAACTTTTAAAATGTCACGATTTTGAAATAAAACCCATTTATGTTATTCTCTATGGGTTATTTATGACATGTTAACCTATGATCTATCTGGATCACATGAAAATAATTACATATCATGTGATCCCCCTAATAGCGATCCAATGCACTGGGTAACGAATTTAGTCTCTAGAGGTGACAAGTTTCATGATACATTGCTGAATAACCCTAGAAATTTTGATGACACCTTGGGGATGAACCTTGGTGATATGTTCATGAATATCTAAATTAAATTTTGTATCCAAATTTTCATGTTATGATTCATGTTATTATTTATATAATATGACTATTTATCATTCATTTATGATATCCCTCATGTTCTTGTTGATATCTCCCAAGATCACATGCAAACTGTTTCAATTATGTTCATTACTAGGCCTTCTGCTCACCCTTTCCTTTGATCAATGTCTCCAGGTTATGAGATGCAGTAATTGTACATAGGTTGAAATTATGATGAAGCCTTAATGGGGGATTAGAATAATTTTTATGATTTTTTCTTGTATATTGTTCCCAATTTCAATGAAACTAGACCTGAAAGATCCTCTATTAGTAAAATGTAATGAAAAATTATGTAATAAAAAGGCAGGATGCTACATTGAATCTCTCCCAACACTCATATATTGAATCCCCTCGGTCATTATTTATTCATAATATCTCATTTTGAATGGAATTGGTACTTGAATATTGATAAAATCTCTACTATAAAATACACTTCAAATTATTCCAACATGTTAAATCTTCTAGTTTTGAATAATACATCTAGTCCTTTGTAGTTATATCATGTTAGAATGATAATATCCTCGTTTTATTTGATGTTTAGTCACAATCCTTGGTTTCTGGGTTGAGAAAACCAGATTATATTCTTTTAAATTTTTATTGGGAACCTCTCTAGAGAGGCTATGAAATTTTGGAAGAAGGTGTATCAATCCAGAATTTAGTTTCAAGTCTAATTTGAGATTTAAAAAAGCCACATAATTTTGATTAGATTTAATATAATGGGATTTTTTTGAATGGTTATATTAAGTTCATTATTATTATTTTCAATCATTAGTTATTTTTTAGGTTTTATTCTGCTGTTTTTCAAATTACAATATTCCTATAATGGTGGAATTATCTAACTTATTGAATGTTGAAACTTCACAAAGACTGAGACTATATTATTCAATCCCTAAGGCTACATTAAATATTATGGTCAAGATATGAGAGATCCTAGGGATTATTTAATATCATAAATCAAATAAAAAATAAATGAATATCTTTTAAGTATAATAAAAAGATATGAAGTATTAGTTGATGGTCCAAAAAATAATGATAAATAGAGGGAAAATTGAGAAAGGGGAAAGGAGAAAGAAAGAAGAGAAGAAGAAAATGTAATGAAAAATAAAATAAATACCACTATTTAGTGGAAAAAAATTACATTACACCTGAGTAATGGTTCATATTTTAAAGGCACCATCTTGGGCACTCAGAAATGATGTTTGGTTTTTGGTTATTTAGGTACAACAGACTGGCTGACCAGGGTCATCTCACAAAAGAGGATGTAATTAAAATAGCCTATTTAGGGTATTTTCAAAATAAAAAAAAATAGAAACACATTAATCAAATTAGTGATCCTTTATATCATTTATAAAATAAGAATAAGTATGTTTGAAAAATATAGTTTTATATTTTATTTTTTGAAATGAAATTGATAAAACACAAATGAGAATATATATTTTTAGAAAAATATTTTAAAAGGTTTTATCGATCTAATAATATCTCTTCACATACTTATTAATCATTATAATTTAAATTATACTCTACTTAATTATGATCCCCATATTATTTAACCCTCGAACCCTACAGGGTTTAACTTACCCACAATGATGAAATGAATTAAAACCTAGGCTAGCTTCAGAACATCAAATCATAACACCCATCTTCGTTTATTTTATAAGCCTAGATTTTTCTAAATGGTAAATTATGGAAAGTATCCATTATATAAATGGGGATGAATTTATATTAGGTATTGTATTTTAAATCTACAAATTGATCTGGTGTGGTTTTATTTTACTGATTAAGATTACGCTCTCACAATTCACAGAATTCTCGACCTCACATGTATTGAGTTAATTGTTCAATTAAATTATTAGATTATTTTAAATTAAAAACTAAATGAATATATCATATTTAAATAATTAAAGTATCTCATTGATTCAAAATATATAAATGAATAAGTTAAGAGGTAGATCGATTACTAAAAACATATTATTCCTTGGGCGTTGTACTCATCTTAAAAATGTTTTTCATTCTAAAATTCTTAAAAACGATATAACCCAATAATGTTTCTAATATTGAGATCCAGCCCAAATTATTAAATAAAATCAGTTTAAAATTTAACAAAATGGAATAAATGGAAGAGAACCAAGATGTTTATTGAAATAACTACAACATTACAATAAATAAGAGGAAAATAATTGAATTTTGGGGGATATCATATCTCGATAACTTCCATACACCAATATTGAATTTAAATGGAATATAACTACTTCTGATTTAATCCCAATTCTATATGTCATCTAAAATTTCCTCCATATTATAAAAACACACATTTATAGAGTGGAGGGGAGGCTAGGGCTTTAAGATTGTTCAAGTGTAAATGAGAAATTCATCCAAATAGTTTAAGTCAAAATACACAGAGTGTTTGACCTCTAAAACACTGAAAAAATATGTCCTTACAGAATAATTATTTGTCATAAACTATTTTTCTATTTGAACTAAATATTTGGGCCCAATCCAAATAACTACAAAGAATTTATATCCCATGTACTAAAGTGGTGTCCAATCTATCGGGTCCAGTACGACTTTGAATTTGTGTCCCATCTACTCTAATCAATTCACAATCCATCACATATGTCCTAAATAAAAGATGTAATCATTTACTGGGGAAAACATCAAAAAAAATTATGTACAAATAAGTCACATAAAATAATTTATGTCCAAAATAATATAGTGAACCTTAAAGCGTAAAAACAAAAAATTTCATCAAATTTTTAGATGAATGATATAATCCAAAATATTCCATAAATGAACATATTTAACACAATGTGTGGATATTTTTTAATTTTTTATCAATAAAATATTCAATAAAAATTTCTGTTTATCAGTAATTATTATGTTCTTTATAGAATTGTATTGGTAGTAGACCATAGTTCCATTCATCTTATAAGGGTTCTGTAAGGGTTTTATGATGATGATGATCCATGATACCAACACATTTAATTTGGGGTTTTTATGAGTTAATAATTTTTCCTTTGATAAATATTGATATCTCAAGGCTCATGATTATTGATTCTTATGACTCTTTCCTTTTATAAATACTTATTCCATGTTTCATGATTGATGATTGTAGTATTAATGTGAATGAATTCTTCTATGAATCCCTCATGCACTCTGATTATATTTCCATGACCTTATAAACTTATTATTCTCATTGATGACATTCAATTTTTAATGCTTATATTTACCCTTACTAATCATTTTTTTCTCACTCTTCTTATGTTTTCCTTCCCCCCAACATATAATGATTGAGGTTGAAGGAATTATTTCAAGAAGGGATTTCATAGGCATGATGATGATGAATTAATTCTAAAGAATAAATGTTGGGTTATGTGGGAGGAATACTAATTTAAAGACCATGGTATTGTTAATGATTTAATTTTTCATAATTGGATAAAATGATAAACCTAAAATGTCTTTGAGAATATATGTGATCAAATATTTCATTTTGATGTTATAAGGTTTATATGGAAAAAAAGTGTGTCACATTTATTATAATCGAAGGTGAAAATGTAATGTTTAGGATTTTATCACTGGATTTGAGGCATGGGTTCAGGATGTTATACATATTTACAAACAAAAGTACAAATTTATATTTTTTCACATGCACATAGAAGTATTTACATATAGACACACACACACACACACATTTATATAAATATATATTAATACTCAAATAATGTTTTTAGACGTACATGCTCATAAATAAACATTACATAGGATGATATATATATTAATAAATTTTTATAAGGAAAATAAAATGGATACTTTTTTATTTTAAATAAAATGAATAATACATATTTATTTTAGTATGTTTTATATATTTTAAAATACATTTTCCTTTAAATATATTTATATGTGTAATTATAATCTCGAATTATTAAATGTAAATATAGGAAAATATGCATATATTAATTACATTTAAAACTAAAATGTGAAAAATTATAATATTTAAAATCCATAATATCTATATGAATTTAATGTTTGGGAATAAATTCAGTCTCCACTAAAAAAGTCAAAAAGGATCTTAAATGAAGTTGAAATCCCATAAAAAATAAAAAATTAGGGTACCCCAACTAAAAACTCAAATTTGGGAGGCCTTTTGAGACATTGTTTTACCTCTAAAAAGTGACCAAGGTTTCCGATTGTTAACACGGCTTAAATATCTTTGTAGGATTTGATTTGATATATGGTACAACTTAAATGGACACCCAAATCAAAATTTATTTTTGTTTGTTGTTCATGTTATGTTTTCAACTTATCTTAGATTGTTTATTTATTTATTCTATTTTTATGTCTTCGAATTTTTTTTAAATGACTATTACTTAACAAAAATTAGAAAATTATTAAATTTTTTTTTTATTAATTTGTAATTCACTTTTTAGTAAATATCTTATATATTAATTGTAAATGAGTGTTTATCCTTATATAATTCATATTTTAAAAAATATATTATATTTATATCATTATAAATATATTTTTACCAATATAAATATATAAATATATTAATAAATAATATTTAATCATATTTATATTTTTTGAAATATGCTGCTTAACAGTGCAAGAAAGAAGTACTGATAATGGGGGGTCTTTATCAGTGATAAAACAAAAGCACTAATAAAGACCCCCATGACCAGTGCTGATAAAAGGTGCCATTATTATCTCCTTTTTAGGGTTTATAAAATTCCCGTTCATCATTGCTTGAAAAAATAATAATATGGGGCCCTCTATTAGGGCTATAAAAATTATTGACAAAGGGGGCATGGATTTATGAAACCTAAAAAAAAATCATTGATAAATCCCCCCTACCACCAATTTCTTGTTAGCATTGATAAAAGAAGACTTTGTCAATTTTTTAGACGTGATAAAGACTTGAATTTATCATTAACTTTTTTATAGCGCGGATAATGGTTTGCACTGGATTTTTTTTGAACTATAGTATTTTCATCAGAGACCACTCCTCCACTCACTCCTTCATAGCTTGAGTTGGTAATTTCCAGCTAAATGCATCAACGACCGCATTCCCTTTCCCAGTAGTACATGTAATATAAAAATCAATAGTATAAAGACATTCAACATGTTGTCTCTATCCCATGTTTAGGTTCCACTGAGTGAAAATATATTTCAGGATCTCTTGATCATAACAAACTATAAACTACTCCCCAATGAGATAGTTTCGCCACATTTTGATTGCAAGCATAAAAACATCCAACTAATTATTCTGGGTATGGTATTTATTCTCACTAGGGTGTCATTGGTGAGAGATATATGCCACTATATATTTCCCCTATATCAAGACATACCCCAAACCCATACCGGAATGATTACAAAAAATACCATAACCAAAACCCAATTTTATAAATATAAATCCTGGATATGAAATCAATATTACCATTAGTTCCTCAAAATATCTCTAATATTTTTCATTCCATTCAAACAGGACACCCTTAGTGGTAAAAGAAATCATTAAAGAAGCAAGATTAAAAAATACGAAACTTACATCCTGTAATAACCATCCATGCCCGAGATTCTTCAGATATCAAATGTATATTTGGGATACACAAATGACAAAACCACCTTTATTTTCTCAAGATCCTCTAAGATTCCCATATAAAATATAACATTCCCATGAAGCTTAACAACCCAAATCCAAAACCCACATTTGTAAGGTTTACCATATTGATGATGTTCTCTCAAGGTTATAAGAATGATATCCAAATGATCCATTTGTTCAATTTATGACTTAGAGTACACCAAAATATCATCTACAAACACAATGACAAAATAGTCCAAGAACTAATGAAATATTTGGTTCATAAATGAAATAAATAGAACAAGACCATTACTGAGATCAAATGGAATAAATAGAAACTCAAAATTCCCAAACTAGATCCTACACACTAAATTAGGTATATCATCTAATTGGATTCTTAACTAATGGTACCCTAAACAAATGTCAATATTTGAAAACTAACAAGCCCCTCTGATTTGATCAAAGAGATCATCAATCCTTGGTAAGGGATACTTGTTCTTAATGAACACAATATTCCACTTTCAATAATCATTGTTAAATCTAAGGCTACCATATTCTTTCATATAATGGAATATTATTTAATCCCATGGTCACATGCTAGGATGAATAAATTCATTATCCTCAAGGTCCTCAAGCTAAACCTTAAGTTCATGTAACTCAGTAGGTTCCATTCAATAAGATGGAATAGAAATAAGCTCCAAACTATGAAGAATTTCAATAGTAAAATCAACATATCTCTCTAGTGGTAAACCAAAAAAATAATTCAGAATCATCTTATGGTATTTAAACACCAATATAAGATTAAAACATACCAATAAGGTCCAATGACCCTAAGTAACATCTCCAAAAACTGGAAGAATATCACCTTAGTATATAGAACAACATGCCTCGATCTCTCAGATCTAGAATCCCACTCATCTTGAAAGACGTGAGGGTTTCCATCAGAATATAGAAACTAGAAGCAATGAATATAATAGTTGATGTAGTTTGTAAAACTAATCATCCAATCCATTCCTATAATCTAGTCAAAGATATGAAGACCAAGGACTAATAAATCCCTCAACAATTTGAAGTCAGCTATCATCACCCAACATAAGGGGCATTTGAAACATTGTTCAAACCTCCTTCCCAATGGTATGGAAATATCCAACAAGATTTAAATATGCTCAAAACACAATCCCAACACTCCTACCAATTTTTATTTTATTAAATAATGAGCAGAACCTATATCAACAAAATATACCACAAGAGAAGATGAACTAAAAATAATATCTCTCATAGTATCTGGACCTACTTCAGATTACTCTAGTATATTCTCCATTGTATAAAGGTGTTTGGTCTCATCACCTCCCTGATATTTATTGGCCACGTGAATATCCCTCTTTTCCAATGGAGAAGACACACCACCCTTGGATTCTTTATAAAGAATATACATACCCTTCGTGAGCGTGGATCCAGCCCTACTATCATGGGACATTATTCCATAAAAAGTATTTATATGGACTTGTTATCCATAACGATTAAAATTTTGGGGTGCGTCTATACAATTAGGCTTGTTATGAATAAACCTACCACAATGATATAAAATAACCCACTTCTATCTTAAAGACACCCTCGAAACTTGTCCTGATGAAATATATCTACCATTGCGTTTATTTTTCATTATTGAGGAATCACACCAGTTGAATATTTTACCAACTGAAGCTCCAATCAATTTTTTTTCTTAGCTATGTCTACCTCTCCCACAGTATCTTTATTGATCACTTCTAAAAAATTTAGAAGGCACATGAGAATCAGTAACGAACGAATAACATCCCTCAGTCCCCTTTAAAAACTCAAAGATTTGTGGTAATAATTGGTAATACATTTTGGTGCTATATAAATTTTTTTTCTAAATGAGTAGAATAATCTAATACCATAAAATAACCTTACTCCAATGTTAGAAATTTCTAGGTCTATACCACACACAATGTCTCAAGATACTACTAAAAATTGAATATTTCCACAAAGGAAAGCCATGTAAGATCTTCTTGCAACATAGACTTAAAAATAAAGTCCCACAGTCTCTTTCTAGACCCTTTTAGAATATATGTGGAGAAAAACCTTCGAGCTTTCCAAAAATATAATATCCCCTCAATTTGTTCAAGACAATACATTGATTCCATAGGTCCTTTTTCATTATATAATATGGGTGTATTTTTCGTAGTGAATGTTGAGAAATGATCCACCACTCATTCATAGTTCCCAATACCGACCTAACCTAGAGTCAAAATGGTGTAGATTACAGCTTCTACTAATAATGGATCCACTAGTAGATTCACCTGTTGAACTTGTCTCACATCATTCTCTCTTGGATCTATAAGATCTCTTTTTGGAGACATTGTTTATTATATATAAGAAATTAACTAATAAAATAATGAGAAACTCCCAAACCATAATTCCACATCAGGAGTGAATACAAATTCCATTAAATAATGAGAATTTATAGAAATTATGGTTTCTATGAATGTAATTAAAAATATTAAATAGAAATAGGTCTATTAAAATAATCCTAAAACCTAGTTTATTCGAAATACCTAAAACACCAAGACTGAATCTTGATAAAAAAAATTCATGACCACTAATGGTAACTTTAGTTCAAACACAGAAGTGTGTTGGCCGGGCACACTCTCACACTTACCATCCCAATTATGAAGGTCGTAACTCCTATCTACCAAAGATCCTAATCCAAACCTAGTTTGTTTAATAAAAATTCCAGTTGGGTATTCCCTTAGATACCATTTTGTTACAAACCAGTATGGGTAAATCAATCACATCACCTGAGTTGGACCTATATAAGCTAATCCTCAACTAACAACCAAAATAGTTCAATGGAAAATTGTAGAATAACCAACATACATAGGTGAAGAAATGAACATAATCACAAGACATACAATACCTATAAAAATGTCTATTACTAAAAGGAAAAAAGAGAATCCTATAATTAAACTCTATGTGACTATCATTCATCAACAAAGTGTCCCTCTAAAGAGACATCAAGACTTAAGAGAGACTATTTGACTATATGACACTCTATCCTTTACTTGTGTCCTTTATAACCACATCAATACACACCCAAAATTCAAATTATAGTGTGATCATAAATAAAAGTAGGATTTCACTAATGAATCTATAAAAAGTCTAATATAATGAAAACATTAACTCTAGAATTAAAAAAATCCAGTTTGATAAGAATTTTCCTAAGATAAAATAATTTTATAAAACATCCCTTAGTTTTCAAAGATACATTTCCATATTCTCAATATCTAAGAACATGAAAACTATGTAATAACAACAAGTGATCAAAAGAAAAATCATCCATGTATACATCATAAGATAAACATGTGATAAAATTACCTTGAAATACAGTCATGTTATCAAAACCAAGCATCAAAAGAACCCGATTTTGGCTATAGCCTAGGAGAATATTAATTAGACATAAAATAATACTAAACCCAGAATATGTTGAATCGAACCAATATCGAGTACCATAATGGAATTTCAATAACAAAAAACATATAGTGGAATTATTCTCACTGGAATAACACATCTCTTTACTAACAAACCAAAGGTTCCAAATGTGTAATTATTTTTAAAACCATTTGAAATCCTTACTCAAATTTTATAAATAAAATTTCCCAATGAAGAATTACTACTTCCATGATTTAAAGCCAATTTTTGAATAAAAACTGTATAAAAATAAATTTATATTAAAATATTTATTTCAAAAGGAAATAAATATTGAGATCAAATCCCAAATTTCTATTGCACACACCATGTAATTTAATATGAATGTCCAATTATTAAAGAAATAAAACCATTTCATAGAGACACCTACCTCATGAAAAAAGGGGGAACAACAAGGATTGATCTCCCAAATCCTAAGGTCGAATCCTACCAAGAAGGGATTCAAAGGGATTTAAAGATTTCTTTGGGGAACCAAATGTTTGAGAGATAAGAATGGAATAAGTGGATTTTTGGATGGTGTCTAAATATTTATATCCATAATATAAAATATATGACCATAAAATTTCCACTCAGACTACGCCAAAACCCCAAAAATTATTTCATAAGATCCCCCGCCATTCTTCAGGATAGGCTCTCTGAATGGGGAACTATGATGCAAGGATTTGGACCATACCATATCCCTTTAGTTTAAACTCTATTTGGGAACCACGACCCTTCATATACCATAAATCCTTTTAATCTAGGGAGAAACAACACAATATCTTAATTACTCATAAAAAAAGGTTTCTTAATTGCAATAACCATAAAAATATCACTTGATCCCATATTCCACAAGCTCATTCTCTATGCTATAGGGATCACTTGGAAATATGGGCTATGGTGTAGCCCATACTCTATGCCAAATCAATGCTCAAAATTGAAGTATCACCAACATTCCTCCTTCCTAGGCTCTGCACCACGACCCATTGGTCCACACATCTGCATTCATCCCCATGATGTTTGATATAACATACATGATGCAGCTCCCTACTAAAATCTAGAAAAATTCTAGAAACAAAAGATCAACAAGAAATCATCAAGTACTCATACAAAAAACTCTTAAATGTTAAAAGTGAGTATACCCAAACTAGAAGGGTGTCACACATTTAGTACATTTTTAAATATGGGTATCTTTATTAATGTTTAGAAGTTTTCATAAGATGATATGGAAATATCCTTAAATAAACGTGATGAAATGAAATTATATTGAATTATAGATGAATATAAATTATTTTTTAAAAAAGATTAATTTATAGAACATGTTATTTGGAAATTCACCTACATATTTTATGGTTATGGAATCATAAGTTAGGGAAGACTAGTCAATAAAAAAAATTTCCCACAAGATTAGTAATCATTATTTTCATGATATGGTATTTATTATGTGGTTTAATATCATTTATTGAAGTGTAATCATGTGGTCAAATAAGGATAAAACTAGGATCATATTATGGAGGAACAAACATTAGTATGCAAAGGAATAGATGATTTTTTTAGTTTTTCCTTTTCTAATCAATCCATTGATGGGAAAATAATATGTCCATGCCCTAAATGTAAATTTAGAAGATGTTCGAATAGACACGAATTTTATGAACACATGTTATTGAATCAATTACACGCACAATATGTATGTTTTATTTCAAATCAAGAATCAAATGTTACAACAAATTTGAGCACTGATGTCCGTCAATAGAATGTGGCCCCAACTTTATCGACAATTGATAATGAAATTAAGAACATTATAAATAATGATTTTTTTTATTTCGAGGAAATATCTTTAGTATCGTAAAATATCATTACAACTGGTTAATGGTGATATAAATAGTAACATGGAAATGGTAATTTTGGGACCACTGGACAAACAGACCAAGATTGTAATATATTTTTGGTTACTCCTCTTAATGTATTATAGTCTATTTAAAGATAACATTACCGAGTAGCCAAAGTTGTTTCATGATTTAGTTTATGATAGAAATAAATATATATTTGGATAATGACTAACTTAATCAAAACTCTATTTTCTAATGACTTTTTACTCTATTAAATTCATATGTAGAATAAAAAATGAGGTGATTTCCATGATATTATAATTTTTTGTGACGCATTTCTTGATGTTATGATCCCTGAGTATTTTTATGATATGAAAAAAAATTAACAATATTTTTATAAATTATACAAAAACACATTCTTATCCCAATGACTATATGATTTATTAGGGAGAGGATTCAAGAAGAGAGGGGTGAAAAAATCAACATTTACATGGATGTATATGGAAAATTTTAGAAGTTTAAATCAATATGAAAATATGAATAAGAAGAAAAATGAACACACCTATAATGGATTTTCATCAATTCCCATTCATACATAGATTAAAATATTATCCAAGTTATTACAAACCACTGAGCACATCAGATGGTTTATATAGATAATAAAAATTATGAGTTAATGCAATATCCCAAAGATTTAAAATGATGGAAGAGAAATAATTCATTGCATCTAGATTTCTTATACAATCCTAGAAATTTATGATTGAGATTGGTTACTGATGGATTCAACCCATTTTAGACATTTAGTACAAGTTATAGAATTTTTCCATTTGTTTTGATCCTTTACTGTATACCTCTGTGGATGTATATGAAGAAATATACGTTATCATTTTCAATATTATTACTTGAAAAACAATTCCTCGAAATATTTTTGATCTATACTTGTATCCATTAATTGAATAACTGTTGGTGTTATGGTGCAACAATTGTTGAGAAGTATGATGAAACATCTATAATGTCTTTTATAATTCACGATGCTCTAATGTGGATTATTAGTGACTTCCATGGACTTTGGAACTTATCTAGTTAGAACACATAAATTGGTTTGGATTTTACTCTTTGTGACACTGATTTTTGATAATGAATGAATACCTTACTATAAATAATGGAGCTTCATATTTCATCACATATTTCTTGATTAATACAGTTGGTTCTGGTTGGACAAGTAAAAATTCAATGGGTCAATTGATTGTATACCACCTCTGATGTTTTTAATAGTTTAGAAAATATTGGCATAAATAATAAATATTGAAAGAAAATCTGAGAAGGTGCATCATTTGAATGATAGTATGAAACTAGTTCCAAGTGCATCTTGAGTTGAAATTAAAAAGAAACAATAGTAGACAAAAATATATTCATCAATATTTTTTATTGAGAATTTAATTTTCTACATCACGATATTGATGTTATTCATATTGAGAAATATGTTTGTGATAATTTTATTTTTACATTTCTTAATGAGAATGTAAAATCATAAGACTATCTCAATGAGCATAAAGACTTACACAAAATGAATAGAAACCATGATATATAGACATATGAGAAGAAAGAGTATACACCAAATATTTTTACAATGATAATTATGGAAAATATATATTCCTTAAAAGTTTAGAACATGTGAATGTAATTGGTTATTCATTTAGCATATCAAGGTGTGTTGTGTTAATGAATCATAGGTTAAATGGATTTAAATTCATGATACACATGTTCTGTTATAATAGTTACTACCATTGGCTTTACATACATTATTACCTGGAAATGATAATGTAGTTTTACTCATATTATAGACTTTATTCAGATAACTATGTTAGAGAACACTATAATCAACAAATCATGAAAATCTTTTGGATATATCTGTACGGAATCATTGAGCAATGGAGATAATATTTCATCCATCATTTTTTTCTTTCATGATGCATTTAACTGTGAATTTGATCAAGTAAACTAAATCAGGAGGTCACAAACATTATCGATGGATGTATCCAATGGATATGTATTTTATTTATATGTTTTTCATATTAATTAAACCAATATTGACACTTCATTAAATATGTAACTATGTTTTTTTAAATTTATTTTATAGATAAAATGGTCATTTTAAATCATAAATGATAAATAAATCTCATCCTAATGGTTTTATTTTTGAAGTATATATAATAGAGAAGTGTATTCCATTATTTATAGATACTTGGATAATATTAAGAAACTATTCAATTAAGGTGGATTTATTAATTACATATCGACTCAGTCTTAACTACACTAGAAATTAAATATCATTAATACTATTGGACGACTAGTTAGGTGGATCTCAAATATTACACTAAAAGAAATGGAATTATCACAAGCATATAGATATTTACTAAAGAATATTGAAATTTAAGATTCATTTATTAAGGATAATAAGATAAAGATAAAGAGATTCATGAGAATTCGATCATGAAATGATAAAGATATAAAAGAAAGATGTTAATAAAGCCCTTGTAGAATGGTTTTCATGTCATGTATGGTCATAAATACGACAATAAAAAGTATATTGGTTTGAAATATATATTTCATAAATAGAATAATGTACATTTATTTTTTTGATCACGAATACTGATACTCAAGATGAGTTGTTAGGAAAATTTGATGTTTCCGACAAGGGATCATCTAAAGAGGTAAGAAATTTTGACACTTACAATGTGAATGGGTTAAAATTTCATACAGTTGATCCAGAAGAGAATTTTTAAAACCTTGAATAGGGATATATTTATGGTATCTAAATAGGGATATTATGGTATGTTGAATGATATTATCAAAATAAACCACCACAATAATTTTTCAATTGTTTTATTCAAATAAAAGTGAGTTGATTTACTAGGGGTATTAAATGAAATTCATTGAAATTTACTTTTGGGAAATTATCTCACTTGTTGGTTTTCAGTGATCATGAAGTACATGATATGTATATCTTCTATTTGTAATAGAAAATGGTATTTTATGTGGAAGATTCCACAGAATAAGTGTGGAGTTTAGTTGTTCACATAAATCAAAGAGACTTGTATGATAGGGTTGACGATGTAGAATATTTGACATTTTAAATTTTAATCCAACAGATAGAATGAACTTAAATTATTTTCCCATAATGATATTAAAAATATTATTCTTTCAATTGAAGATGAATTCAGATATGTAATGATTGATAATGGTAAGGGAATGATTGAATGAAAAAGTTAATATATATACAGTCATCCAACCATATCAACTACTTATGCTATGTGTTTCACATTTCTAGTTCTGTGGATCTATAATCATATTTAAATTTATTCTTATGCATGTGTTTTTTAACATTGAAAAAGTAAATGTTTTATTTTTTTATTTTTAGTCATTCATTAACAAATCTATGTAGATTATATTTGTTAGTAATGTGAATCTGTTATCATTTATAAATTTACTTTTCTATATTAATATTAAAAAATATAGGTTTCGGAGTTATTTTAAGTCATTTAAATTATGGGAATTCCAAAGAAGAAGTGATTACTTTATTGTTGTTGACTGCTTGTTGATGTTCCTCTAAACATATAGAAATCATAAGTGTTTCCTAATGTCCCCTCAGGCTCCCTCCTCATAGAATATGGAATGTACTCTATCTCTCTCCCATCACCATCTTCCATTCCCTTCATATCCCTCCCATTAGCATTTTCCACACCCTCTGTCTCCCTCCCATTTTTCAAAAAATATAGAAGTAATGTTACAACTGAGAAAAAAATTAACAGTTAATGTGTGTGGAATATGAATGGATTAAAGGTAGTTTTCCCATTTTATTAATATGGGGTCCATAAAGATAATTCTATAGTAATATTTCTCTATATTATAGACTAGTTAGAGGATGTGTTGATGACACTTCTGATTACATATTCTGATTGGAGGAATATGTCTCAATCTTTGAAGAATGAGGTGTTTTATTCCAATATAAAGGTAATTTTATTACATTATGTATCAATTGAATTTCCATCTCAAATTAATTTTTTATATTTTAAAAATGAATCTCATTTTATATAGGTTATTCCACTTTACCACCACAAATATTATCACAGAAAAGTGGATGTAGAAATTGTTTTGTAAGAATTAGAAAATTTTAAATATATATTTCGGAATGAATTCAGTAAAACATATTTGAGCACTCACCATGTATATGATAAGGTAACTGAAGTGGTACCTAGTGATAAATTTAAGTGTTTTTTTAAATTCATCACCATGAAAATCACATGGTATTTATGAATATATTTTTATATTAAACTCATTTTCAATATATAAATGCATATTAAAAGAAGATGAAATTGAGAAAATTACTATTAAATTACCTTTTATTCATTTAATTAAGTTTCTTGGTAAATGTATCAAGGAAAGTGAAAAAATTCAACCCCACACAAGTTTCTTAAATATCTTTTCAAGAACAATTTTCACTATGGTAATATTTTCATCAGTTCAAATAATTTTTTGATAATATTATCTACTGTAAATATTAAAATATCAATTTATTTTTGTTTAATGTAGATAATGATTTTATGGAACTATGTATCCCAAATAGAACTTTGGTTAGATATTCATATGAAATCCAATGGGATTTATGTGAATGATCCTTCCAATGATGTTAAGGTATGGATTTAATTTTCATTATATTGGTTAATGCGAACATTTTAATATTTTAATAACATATAAAATAAATGATATCTATGTAATTTTCAATTTATGATTACCAAACTATAGATAATAAAAAATATGTGTTATATTTTATAAAAACCACAATTTCTAAAATTGTAGAAATAAATTCACAATCTAAAATTAAACTATTATTTCCATTAAAATATTGCCTCATCCTTAGACACGAAATTTATTGTTATTTTTCAGTTATTTAATATGTACTAATTTTAAGTTGATTGATATTTTATTTACAGGTAAAAATATAAGAACTATGGGATTCCAATACCACATTTTCCTTCTCGGTCTCCTAGGATAGTCCATTTGGTATGACCATTGGGAAAGAGCCTCCTAGTTATGTGGACACGATTCGTTTGGGACCATTAACATTTGAGGTCTTTAGTAGGTCACATGGGAATACAATGTCATATACAGTAGGTTGTAGTGACCCTCTATCTCTAGATGATCATAGATAGTTTCTTTTAATGAGCACCACAATTCAAAAATAGGGGGACACAACCCAGAAACAGGATAATCATATAAAATTTTAGGATATGAAGGTTGTTTATCTATAGAAACAATTGGTTGAATTATATTAGATGATGACTAGATGCATCCCTGGTGACATTGCATCGACGGATTGTTTGAGTCTTCAGGAAAATCACACAATTTCATAATCATTTAGTACATAAATTCCTATTTGTTTTATGTCCTAAATTAATATAAATCATTGTTTAATATTCATTAATATTTTTATATAGGTTGTGGGATAAGCGAGTGGATATGGAGATGGAGATAGAGATGAAGACGATCATAGTATGTCTGGTACCGATGGGGCTTAAATTTAGATTCAATGGTGTTGTTGTCCAATGAAAATCATAATCTATAACTTATTGTATTTAATTAGAAATATATTCTCATAACATAAAATGTATGTTTATGTGATCATTGATATCTATATCTCTTTTTTATATTTTTTCTTATGTTTTTTTCATCTAACTAGTTTTTTTGGCACTGCAGATTCTATTTTTTATGAATAAGCATCGGTATATATTATAAATTATAGTAGAAGTTTACACTGCCATCAAATTATTAAAATTATTTATAGCAAAAACCCACCACTAAAAACTGAAACGACCTCCCTTAAATAATGTTTCATGACTGTTACTATAAATTGCCAATAAATGGGTGAAAATAAAATAAGATGATTCCCAATACCATCATTAGCAGTAGTTTACAAAAAACACACAAAAACGATTTAACAATAGTTTAAACCACCACTAGAATCATGATTATCTATATTTATTGATTCTAAGAAATTGTAGGTTTGGGACATATGCTGAAACACCCTGTTCTAGTTCAACATTGTGTTGGAGTTAGGTGGTGGGATTTGAGGAATTTATTGAGTGTAATTTCAACTCATGGGATTTGAGGAAAGAAAGAAGACTATATCAAATTATGGTGAAATTAATAAAATATAGTAATATCTTTATTCAAGGATTTCTGGGTGATAAGGGGAGTATCTTAACTCATGGTATCATCCGGGATGGAGGTTTGGACTATAGATATCACAAACAAAAAGGTAGCTGGCTTGTTCCAAAAAGGTAATGTTTTGACCATGGATTTTCCATACGGGTCAATGATAGAAATTAAGGGATCATGAAAATGTCTGATAACCATAGATTTCAACAGAATGAGAGTAGGTTCGTGGGGGCGTAGCCACCACAAAATGGCCCAATGGGCAGAAATCCAGAAATCATTGTTTTCACAATTCTACACAGTTCCTCAAAAACTGGAGTTGTTTCATGTAATTGGGTACTATTTCATGAAAAAATTTACTAAGTCACACAACTGTTTATTAGGTCACACAAATATGATATTTTTTTCACACTTTTGTACTTATCCATGAACATTTCTTATTTTTTGAAAAAGATTTTCCATAAGGAATATCCTATGACCATGGTTTTGGAAAATGTTGTGTCATGAAACATTAGTGTTTCAAAGAAATATATTTTCATTAGAGTTTGGAGAGTTCATTAAATTGGGTTCTCTGTGGAGAAATATTCATGAAAATGTATTAAGTAGATGCCTATTAATTTAAGGAAATCATGTGGTATTTTGCATCCATGTTTTGGATTTCGGGGAAGAGTAAAGCATAAAACCCCAAATTTCATCAGTAAGAGCTTATGAATTAAAATCTTAGATCCACCCACCCCCAAAATTAGGGGTTGCTTCAATATTTATAGGCATTTTTTTGTGTCGTGAAACATAGCATGTGTCGTGAAACTTTAGGTTTAGTTGTAAAACACTATGATGTTGCATGAACCTACGCTTGTTTTTGGAGGATGGATCACTTATGCCTAGAGGTTGTACATTTTTAATTTCCATTCTCTAACAACTATGTTTCATGGCCACAAATAGAGTTTCATACATATTTATAATGTTGTATGAAATTACATACTTTCCCCTAGAATAACCCAGAATGGCCATTTTAGGAAGTATGACATTGAGTAGCCATAAATTTTTATCTATAAGTATATTTAGGATATATGACCTGTCAAATAGAATCCTATTAAATTAACAATGCTCAAGGATCTGGTTTTTAATAATTCATCCCATTCATGGAAGAGATTTGTAGAAACAACAATAATTTAGAAGGGTTGGTTCTTTAATGTTTCCATAACCATTTAAATATAATTTTCCCATAAAACTTTATAATGTTATTATACTCGAAAAACTCATATGGTGTATTCTAATTAATAGATATGTATAAATGAATTATAATGTGATAGTTTTTTTATATAATATTCCAATATAAATCTTTTAAGTTGTTTTCATTTATTACTTGTGAATGAAATTTTATCTGTCCATGCCATGGAATGTGAAAACTAATAATGTTTGGGAATTTTTAAAATTATGGGTAATAAGAAGATATAAAATTGAAATCCTTTAATTTTAAATTATATATATTTTCATATAGTAAAATAATAAATGATATGACATTTTAGTGATAGTGGTGATTAATATCCCTTATTTTTATGGTCTAACCATGTGTATTGGTAGTTGGTCTAGGGATAGAGATAACGAGTGATGAGAACCTCGGATATGGGTTGTATAACCTTGTTGAGTTTGGGTGTACTAGACCCTGACGAGTTTTGGATATGAACTTGAGATCGTGAGATGTCACCTTGTATCATGATTTCTTATAAACCTTGTAAATTTTTGAATATTTTTAGATGAGTAAGACCATGTAATAGGTGTATTTGATTATATTTCCAATGATAGAGGTAGTGTATATATGTTCATGTTGGACATAGAGTAAATGGTTGTCCATAACACATTGGATGACGATGTTGTAAGTGTTTTAGACATGTGGGGAATATAAAGAATGGGTAGATGATTTTTCATGTAGAATGAATGCACGTAAGGTGATTTGATGTTCTGGTAAAGTCATGGATCAAACTTGTATCCTTTCTATGGGAGACACTCGAGTTCTTGAATTATTGGGTTTAAGGCCAATTTTGGGTGTGCAAGATCATTTGGATTCCTGACCATGGTATTATGATAGTTATACAGAGATCAATGTTAACCCCTAGTATATGGCTCGAGGGATGATAGGGAATGGGTAGATACCTGTGATATTGAAAACAATCCATGGGGCAGTGGGTGGTAACACAGTTAGGCTTGATTATTGAGAAATGACAAGCTAGTTGTATGAAAGCATCGAGGATGCATTGAGTCTGATCAAACTGATGTGCCCAAAAGCATGGTAAGATTATTGAGTGGTAACTTGAGCCTAGAATTGATAATTCATGACTCATGTGATCTCGAGTCAGTTTCTATGAATACTCCTAGGGGAGCATGAAACCTCAGGGTTTTGATGTGATTGAGGTTGTAAGCGTGTAATCTAGGAGCATGATATCATTTCGGTTCAGTGATTGCTTGGATCGAGGGTAAGAAACCATTGTCTTCTTGATGAGGTCAAGGTGGTGCACACTAGAAATGCACAAGGTCAGTGTTCTTTTTTATCAATAAAACAGATGATCTATATCTTTATTGAGATTTTTTGGGGGCTTAGAGAATCTTATGAAATGTAATCACAATTGTGCCATGAAGAATTATAGTTCACAGTTTATTTGTATAGAGATATGAGGTGGTAGTGGGTTTAAATTAATGACTCCCTCCCAATGTGAGGTGAATGAGGGATGATGAGAATCATTGATGGTAGGGAGGCTTGGGGAAGTTGAATGGATGCTGAGATATCCCTAGATAAATATTTGACATTATAGAGGGATTAGAGTGTGGTGAAAAATATGATAGGATTTGAACCAAACATAGTCTTTAAGGGTTGATTGATGTGTCGATAATGGCTTGGGATGAGTGACACATGTTGTTTCAGATGGATCCTTGAATTATATACTTTTGGAAAATTATAAGTAATGTCATATGGTGGGGAGTGAGCCATTGACCATTGGAGGTTGAGATCCTCATTATGGATCAAATATTGGTGAATGTCATGATACCCATTCTCTGAAGACAATAATGGGAGGTAGTTTATGTTTTGTGTTATCTCTTAGGTGAGAGTGAGATGACCACATATAGTATTTGAGTTTGATGTTGACTGGAGTGTTGAACATGGTGGGTGGGTGATACATTTGGAAAGCAATGATAACAAAACTCCTATGGTGGGGGAGATGTATCATTCATGGATGTACGAACCTTGTACATGAAGGGTTGTGGGAATGTGGAGTTGATTGTAGAATGGTTTTGGTGGAATCAACACACTGGTGTGAACAAAGTGAGATGTGTACATATATTCCAATTATAATTCCAAAAAGGAAATCAAATACGATTTTGGATCAAGACCATTTATTGGATTTCAATCAATGAAGAATTAAAGTAATTTTAGGGTTCTTGGACTGGAGGTGAGTCAGTGTATGAGGAACAATATAATGATGGCTTTTGGTAGTTGTGGTTATAACCATTGAGCCTCATTAGGAGTCAGGTATGGACTCTAGTGAGCATATTTGGGTGATAAAAGTATTTCATTAAGCATGAAGGCATCATGATAGGGGTAATTTGTTGAGGCATCAATAGTTGGAATTGAGCATTTTAAAATAAGGTAGCTAAGGACTGTTAGACTTCCATTCACATAAAAAATTGAATATGGTGAGTTATAACCCACATGATACATGTATTTTGGTGATGAAATATTTATTTTGGGAATCAAAATTGGATTTTCAGGGAATATTCATTAAATTCATGGTTCATTCATAGATGATGATTATACATCAATTCCTTTTTGGAATACATTGATAAGGACATGAAATGATGTTTAATATGTGTTCTCATATATCTATGGTTGTGGTATGTTGGGAAAATATTCAGGTACACCAATTGAATTTGGGTACAGATTTGAAAAAAAATCTAATAGAAAATGGTTCATAGTGTTAGAATTGGCCATTAGGAGCTAATCCTTATGGTGGGTATCATAATAAGCCATGTGTTGAATTAAACAACAACAAGTATTTTGTCTTTGGATGGTAGGATGGTGTAAGAACCATCTATATTTTTAATTAATTGTTATCAATATTGACTCAGGCTATATAAATGTAAGTGCTTTAGTTTTGGAATTTACTTATTGAGCATGTTGAGCATCTGAATTTATAAAATATTGAGTTCAAAATAAATTAAAAACCATGGTAGGTAGGTATGAATGATTGGATGACCACCAAGACTTCTCAGGTATGAGAAGTGTTATTGTAACACCCCTAGTATTTAAAAATAATTTGAAATGCATGAAATATTGTTCTAAGTAGATATTTATAACTATCCTTTAAATGTAATTTTTCTATTTTTTAGTTTGGAATTTTGGAAAATGGGCATCTAAAATTGTGTTCAGTAAGATATAGGGATGCTAATGAAAGAAAATTGTTTTTTTGGTGAGTATTAAAACACCCTTATGAATAGATATATGACCCTAATGGATAGTAAATTTTATTATTATTTTATTTTCTTAATGCATTAAGATAATGACATCTAAAATAATTTTTCAATGTGATATAAAAGCAGTTATAGAATTAGAACTGTTTGTTTTTGAATTAAGTATGGATTTATTTAAAAATGAAAGTAAAAATATTTAAAAAATTATATTCAAAAAAATGGTGCTCATTTTTTAATTCGAGACATCAAAAAATGTTAAGGGTAAATTTTTTGGATTTTTATGAAATAGTTGAATTTTCGATGAATAGTAAAAATACAGTTTTGATTTTCGGTGTATTAATGACATCATCAGTGAAGAAATAATGATGTAATAAATCTGGTAAACTTGTGTAATATAAAATAAGATTTTAGGATTCACAAGTGGATATTAACTTGGGAAAATACCATGGGCATCCCATGGTTTTGCAAATACCACTAATGAGGTGTCCCTTGGATATTTTTAAAACATTCCCTCACTTTTGATGTAAATACCAACCCATTCTTTCGTTAACTTCATTCCAAATTCCTCATAAACTATTCTCTAGAATACTTACCTCCCTAGTAGTCCTAAAAAGGTTTATTCAATCCCCCAAGTTCCCAACCTTCATGTTCTAAGAGTTATTCTAAATGGTAATAAAATTCTAAATTTATTTCTTTTTCCATTCAAGTTCTCTTTTATGTGGTATAAATTTCATGTTTCCATACCATGTTCTTATTTACTTATAATTAATGATCTATTATATATTATAATGCATCTCTATATGGTTTTCCCTCTTCCCATCACTTTTTAAATTTTTCTATAAGCATGTTTCACGGCTGTTAGGCTGCCGAATTATTGTAATGTATTTCTCAATTATTCTTTTTTTTGAGTTCCTTTATTTTCATATTATTTCATCATCTCCTATTATCAAAAGGAATGAAATATACATAAATCATTTATATTCTTTATTTTCTCATGTTCATGGAAAATTCATTATCATTCTTCTTCTCTGCTCCAAGTTATTTACGGAATAAAAACAATGTCCGTGATGTGTCGAATTACCGACATCGTGGACGATGTGATTTAAATTTCCATTAATTATTTAAAGTATGGTCGTGAAACAATTTTTATGGTTGAACCAGGTTATTATATATTTATTATGACTCAACCATGTTTTTTGAATTTTTTTGTACATTGTTTTAAATTTTTTAACAAAATGAGGACATTATTATCTAAGAACAACTAAAATGATATAAAATAATTTCATTAATGTTTGAACTTATAAATCATCCTCAAATCAAAATTATAAATGATAAACAGTATAAATTATTGTAATGGACATATTTAAATACCTTTCCATTCCAATTCTAGAGTTTTACTTCCAATAGAAAAGAAAATCCATCATGAACCAATCATGGAAATCATGTAAAGAACGGTCCCTAAACAATGCAAGGAACAAAATACTAACAATTATAGGGTGAAATGAGGTTATTAAAAGATCGTATAAGATGTTATAAACATGAAAATGTTTTTGTAAAATACTAATAACACTCTTTCAACCATTATCCATGAGGTTTAAACTAGTTTAAAGTAAGAAAAGCGCAAGGTAAGGGAATTCTTAACCTGATTTCCATTCTTTTTATAAACCTTCAACTTCATAATTTATGTGGTATTAAAATTAATTGTGTAATGGTTTTTGCTTATATTATGTTGAATTATTTCTATTTATAGTGTATATACATATTCCATCCACTCTATTAATACTCTCTTAAGTTGTATGATATTTATAAGGGGCTTTTCTTTTAGAATCCTCTTTTACAAATCTATTTTACATAATTCAAAATCAAAGGTTTTATAAAATTATTCATATTGTATGATTATGTTATGGTTCTTGGGAATTGTTTATGATGAAGGGTGGGACCTATATCTCCCTCCAATTCATTTAGTATGTGTATGTTGGAGGTCGTTCGTATGGTTACTCCATGTGTAACTACGATGGTTACATAAATTGTAATGTAGCCGTGAGGGTTACAAATTATAAGGTAGCTGAGAGGGTTACAAGATTATATAATTAATGACCAAATAAACATTTAAGGTTATACTTATGTTCTAATGTATTGTTGTAATATTGTGGAAATCTCATTTTTCTCAATGTAAGTATATATATACAGGTTATATGTATGTCTTCTGAAAATGATTTCATACATTACAAGTATTCATGGACTAATGTGTTCATTCCTACTTTTTATATCACTTACTATGATTTCGGGATCACCCCATGTTTTTAAATGATTTTCACAGGTTATATGGATGGGTAAGAAAAATATGGAAGCTAAGTTAAATGTTTGATTAATAGTCAAAGAAATCATGTTTTATGTGAAATGTTTTATATTTTGCAAGAAAGGAATGTTGTTTTTATGGTATCTAGTCTGATGTGTAATTTTATGAATGTTTAATGTCTCAATTCTCTAAATATCTAAACATCGTACAGATCCTCAATTTAAAAGGAAGTGAATTCTTGATAAAATTCAATATTATGTAATGTAATAAGGCTGGTTCTTTATATTTGGTGTCGAAATATAGTTTACATAAATTTAGGGTATAGGATGATGTTAAAATAATACCATTAATGATTTTTACTCTATGATTAATTTAAAATGATAAATAATTTAAAGATTAACATGTTGCGTCATCTAATATATATTTTTATTAGAATGGTTGTCCATAGAAGAAATAGGGAATCTAAAGAGTTGAGGCACCGATAGAATGACATCCTTCCAAATCTGCACCCCAGAATGGCTGGGATTGGAACTGAGCAGTATGTGATAGTAATGGATTAGATAACATAGGCAATAATTGGTGGTGGAATCCATGCAAAGGAATAAATAGATGCACCACAATGGAACATGATAATAGCTGAACATTTTATGACACAACACCCTCATACATTCAATTGATCTTCTGACCTAGAAGTAGCTGATGGATGGATTAAATCACTTGAAAAGATATTTGATGTTATAGGATGTTCAAAATATCAAATGGTATGTATTTCAATATTTTTTTGAAGGTGAATCTGATCAGTGTCTGTCAATGGTAAAGTCTATCAGAGATAGAGAGGATTTTTATGCCTTATAGTGGGATTAATATTAACATATTATCCTTGAAAAATATTTTCCTAACTTCATGCGACCTAGGATAGAGAAGCAATTACTTGAATTAAATAAAAGGGAGTAATATTTGGTGGCTGTGTATGAAGCTAACTTCACTTTACTGGTGAGGTATGTTCCAAATCATATTATGGATCTTGATAGAAAAATCAACCACTTTTACTCAGTATTGAAGCCAAGTTATCGAAGGGAGTTGGCCTCCCGTGAATTCAAAAGTTATGAGAAACTTTTTCGATGTGATGAAAGGGTAAATATGGAGTTTACTGATGAACATTTGTATTATGGAAACAAGGAGAAGAAGTGGTCTAGATGGATATTGATGGGTAAGAATCAACAAAAGAAATATTATGGTATGGAAATCCAGTTTATTTGAAAAGTGTGGCAAGGAGCACCATGGGGACTATCATACCAAAACTCGGAACTGTTTTAAATGTGGTATATTTGGACATATGGTCCTAGATTGTAATTAAAATGATCCTAAGACTAATCCTGATATGAAAATTGTTAAGTGTTTTAAATGTGGTGAGATGGGTCATTATGCAAATGTCTTCCTAAAGAGAGATCCAAATGATTCAAAGAAGCCATACCATATGCAGAAAGGTGTCGTGAGATCTTTCGCGACTATGTCAATAGGTTTCAGTCCATCCCACGAAGTGGTACCAGGTACCCTATTTGTTTACTCATATTTTGCTAATGTTTTGTTTGATACAGGGTGTACACATTCCTTCATTTTGAGAATGTTTCTGGTAAATTAGAAATATCACCTCAATAAATGAAACTGAAACTTGTTGTTAAAACAATAGGGGGAAATATTATCGAAAAGTGGAATGATAAGAATATTTATATTATGGTCTGTGGAAATACATTACCTACAAACCTTGTTGTTTTTTCCTTAGTCGAGTTTGATGTTATTTTGGGAATGGATTGGCTTCTTATTTATCAAGCTAAGTTTGACTGTAGAGACAAAGAATTTGTTTTTCCGAAAGAGATTCACTTTGTATACACGAATGAACCCATAAAATTGATAACATATTAGGAAGATGAGAAAGTGTTGAAAGTTGAAAATGAAAGATATCTTTCTCATATTGTTGAAAACAAGGGAATTGTTTAGATTAATTATGTGCCAATGGTAAATTAATACCTTGATTTTTTTCCTCAGGAATTACCCAGCGTCATACCTAATCTAGAATTTGAATTCACAATTGACTATGTTGAAGATGCTAAGACAATTTCAAAACCCCCATATTTTATGGCTCAAATAAAACTTCTAGAATTGAAAAATCAGTTGCAGGATCTACTTGAAAAGGGCTTCATTCGTCCTAGAACTTCACCACGGGGAGATCCTGTTTTGTTAGTTAAATAGAATTACAGTTCCATGATACCTTTCATTGATTATATTGCTTTGAATTAATCACTATTAAAAATAAGAATCTTATTCCTCGTATCGATGACTTGTTTGATCATCTCCAGGGAGCTCATTATTTTTCCAAGATTGACTAGAGATCTGGATACCGTCAGCTGAAGGTGAAGGAGGATGGCATCCCAAAAACAGCCTTTCATAATAGATATGCGCATTATGAATTTGTGTATATTCCATTTGGGTTAACTAATGCACCTACTATAATCATGAATCTTATGAACAGAATATTTCATGAGTTCATGGATAAGTTTGTGATTGTGCTTATTTATGACATTCTAGTATTTTATAATAATAAAGAGGAGCACGAAAAACATCTATGGGTTGTTTTACAAACCTTAAAAGAAAAGAAACAATATGGAAAATTCAGAAAGTGTGATTTTTTGTTGCAATAGATTTCTTTTTTGGCCACATTGTATATAAGGATGGAATAAAAGTTGATCCTGTCAAAACAAAAGTGGTTGTTGAATTCCCAAGACCTTCAAATGTTATAATGATTCATAGTTTTCAAGGGTTAGTAGGTTATTGCCAATGTTTTGTTATGAACGTTGCATAGTTATCTGGCCCGATAACTAAGATAACACGAATAGTGGAAAAATATTTATGGACAGAAGAATGTGATGTTTGTTTTTTGGAACTGAAAAAAGAGATTGGTGAATGCTCTAGTTTTGGCCATGCCTTCCCGAAATGGTGAGTTTGTCCTCTATAATGATTCTTTTTTGAAGGGAAATGGTTGTCCTTTGATGCATAATGATTAGGTAATTGCTTATTCTTCAAGAAAACTTAAAAATCATGAGTTAAATTATCCCACACATGATTTGGAATTGGAAGCTATGTTTTTTTTTGAAAATTTTCAGGCATCATTTATACAGATCCAGATTTCAAATATATACTGACCATAAAAGTCTGAAGTATATATTCACTCAGAAAAAATTAAACATGAGGCAGAGAAGATAGCTAGAACAGATAAAGGATTTTGATTGCACATTCAATTACCATTCAAAAAATGAAAACAAAGTGGTGGATGCCATGAGTCGAAAACATCATCCATCAATAAACATGCTATGTTTGGTCCCTTGGTTAATGAATTGATGAATTTTGTCTTAGAAGTTGTAAGTGTAGGGAATACACCTGTTTTGTCTCAGGTTTTAGTGTAGTCGTCGTTAGTAAATAGAATTATGCAAGTGCCAAAGGAAGAACATGAGCTATAGAAAAAGGTAAATTTGGTTAAAATGGTTATGTTTCCAATATATAACCATTATAATGACTATGTTTTATGATTAGGAAAAAGGTTGTGTGTGCCTTGTGATTCTCAGTTGAAGAAGTATTTTCTTTGTGAAGCTCATATTTCTCCATTTTTAGTTCAACCTGGCAGTACTAATATGTACAAAGACCTTCAGAAGTATTACTGGTGGGAAAGAATAAAAAGAGTTATTGCGGATTTTACCATTAAATGTTTTACATGTCAACAGGTTAATGCAGAGTGGCAGTTACCAAAGGGGATGCTTCATACATTTCCAGTGATATACTGGAAGTGGGATAATGTATCCATATACATTGTGGTGGGACTACCTAAGTCATCTCAAGGTAACAATGCAATTTGTGTTATTGTGGATTGGATGACAAAATCTGCACATTTTCTTTCTATTCAAGATATAATGTCTTTGGATCAGCTTTATCGACTATACCTCAAGGATATTTTCATGATACATGGATTTTATCTTTCCATTGAATATGATCAGGATCCTAGGTTCACTTATAACATTTGGAAGAGACTTCAGAAGTCCTTGGGCATAGAATTAAATTTTTGTACAACTTTTCACTCCCAATCAAAAGGCGAATCAGAACGAATGATTCAAAAAATAGAGGATATACTTAGAGTTTGTTCAATGGACTACCAAGGATGTTGGTATCATCTTATTTCATTAGTTGAATTTACTTATAATAAAAGTTTTCATTCCAGTATACAGATGGTGCATTTTGAGGCATTATATGGGAAGTGGTGTTAGAGTCCAACGTTTTGGGATGAAGTCGATGAAAGAATGTTGATGGGGCCAGAATTTGTAGAATAAGTGTCTGAGAAAGTGAAGATGATCCAGTAGCACATGATGACAGCTCAGATCAGGCATAAAATTTATGCATATAAGGGAAGGAATGACTTCTCTTTTGAAGTAGGTGACCATGTTTTCCTTAAAATGTCTCCTTGGAAAACTGTGATACTTTTCATTTAGAAAGGGAAGCTAAGTCTGTGGTTCATCGATCCTTTTGAAATCTTGGAGAATGTTGGACCAGTTGCGTATCGTGTATATTTGCCTCCAAGTTTTTCTTAGGTACAAAATGTTTTTCATGATTCGATGTTGAGGAAGTATGTGCCAGATTCATCACATGTCTTAATTCAAGAAGCAGTTCAGCTAGAAGAGAACCATTCTTATGAAGAGAAACAATTTTAGATCCTTGATTAAAGGGAACATGTATTGCGGAATAAGGTAATCCAATAGATAAAGTTTTTGTGGAAAACCCATATGGTAAAAGAAGCAACATGGGAGTCTGAAAATTCAATGAGGGAAAAATACCCTCATTTGTTTAATAAATAAATAAAATTGTGAGGATGCAATTTCCAGAAGGTGGTGATATGTAAAACCCCAAGGTTTTAAAAATTATATGAAATTAATGAAAAATTATTTTATGTATATATTCGATAACTATGCTTTAAAATTTATTTTCCACATTAATGATTTAAATTTTCAAAAATGGGCATCTACAATTCCGTTCAGTAAGTTATTTGGAGTTTAATGGAACCAACTTTTTTCTTGGTGAATAGTGAAAAACCATTATTAATAGTAATATTAATAGTAATATGACCCTAATGAATAGTAATTTTTATTACTTTTTTATTTTTTTATGATTTGAAGATAATAAATTCTTCGTTAATTTTTCAATGTGATATAAAAGTAGTTATAGTATAAGAATTATTTATTTTTGAATTATGTATGATTTTATTTAAAAATTATATTAATAATATTTAAAAAATTATTTTCAAAAAATGAATTTTATTTTTGAATTCTATACGTCTAAAAATGGTTAGGGTGATTTTTTGGGATTTTTCTGAAACAGTTGAATTTTCAGTGAATAATAAAAAACAGTTTTGAGTTTCGGTGTGTTAATGACATCATTAATGATGAATTAATGATTTAATAAATCTGGTAGACTTATGTACAATATAATAATATGTCAGGTGTCCCAACTGGCTAATACCTGGGGCAAATACCATGGGCAAGCCTATGGTTTTGCAAATAGCACTAATGAGGTGTCGCTTGGAAATTATTAAAATATTCCCTTACTTTTGCTATAAATACCAACCCATTCATTCATTAACTTCATTCCAAATTCCTTATAAACAAGTCTCTAGCATCCTTACCTCCCTAGTAGTCTTCCCAAGGTTTTCTAAAGCCCCCAATGTCCCAACCATCATGTCTAGGAGTTACTCTACAACGTAAGAAAATTCTCATTTTTTTCATTCAAGTTCACTTATATGTGGTATAACTTTCAAGTTTCCATACCATGTTCTTAATTCCTTCTTATTCTTGATCTATTATGTATTATGATTCATTTATGTATGGGTGAAACTTTCCCCTATCTTTTTAATATTTTCTAAAACAATGTTTTATAGTCGTTAGGCTGACAAATATTAGTAATGTATTTCTCAATTATTCATTTATTTTGAGTTCCATTATTTCCTTATTCTTCCCTCATCTCTTCTTACCCAAGAGGCATGAATTCTATAGAAATCATTTATATTCTGGATTTTCTCATTTTCATGGGAAATTCATCATCATTATTCTTCTCCTCTCCCACTTATTCAAGGAATAAAAACATTGTCTGTGTGTGTCGAATTACCAACGTCGTGGACGATGTGATTTCAATTTGCATTAGTTATTTTATATCTATTCATGAAATAATGTTTATGGTTGACACAGGTTATAATATATGTTTTATGTCTCATATATGGTTCTGGAATTATTTTTTATATATGGTTTTAATTTATTTAACAAAATGAGTCGTTATTATCAAAGAACCACAAAAATAATCTAAACGAACATCGTTAATGATTTAACTTATGAATCATCCTCATATAAAACATCAAACTAATAAATGGTATAAATTATGGTACTGAAAATATTTAAATACCTTTCCATTCAAATTCTAGAGTGTCATTTCTAATCGACAAGAATATTCATCATGAACCAATCATGGAAATCATGTAAAGAATGGTCCCTACACAATGAAAGGAACAAAATACTAACAATTAAAGGGTGAAATAGGGCTATGAAATGTTCATATAAGAAGTTATAAAATGAAAAAAAATTCTATAAAATTCTAATAACACACTTTTAACCATTATACCGGTTGTTTAAACAATTTTTAAGTAAGACAAACCCGAGGTCAGAGAATTCTTAACCCGATTTTCATTTTTTGGGTTAACCTTCTACTTCATTATTTATGTGGTTCAAAAATTGATTGTGTGATCGGTTTTGATAATATTATGTTTAATTATGTATATATAATGTTTATATACATATTTCATCCACTCTACTAAGTCTCTCTTCATTTGTATGATTTTTATAAGGGGATTTTCTTTTAAAATCCTCTTTTACAAGTCTATTTTAAAAAATTCATAAGAAATGTTTTTATGAAATTATTCATGTTGTATGACTATGTTCTCGTTATTGGGAATTATTTATGATGAAGTTTGGTACTTATGTCTCCCTCTAATTAATTGGGTATGTGTATGTGGTAGTTCATCTTTATGGTTACTCCTTGTGTAACTGTGATGGTTACATAAATTGTAAGGTAGCCGTGAGGGTTACAAACTATAAGGTAACCAAAAGGGTTACAAGATTATGTAAGTAACAACCCAAGTTACATGTATGGTGACACTTATATTCTTATTTATTGTGAATTCTTGTGGAAATATCTTGTTTCACAAAGTATATATATAGGTGATAAGTATTTCTTTCCAAAATGATTTCATACGTTACAAGTATTCATGGACTAATGTCTTCTTTCATACTTTTTATATCCCTTACTGTGATTTTGTGCACATACCAATTTTTTAAATGATATTCACCCGTTACAAGTATGGTTAAGACAAAGATGGAAGCCATGTTAAATGTTTAAAGAATAGTCAAAAAATGATTTTTATGTGAAAAGTTTTATATTTTTCAAGAAATGAATATTATTGTTATGGTATCCACTATGTGATAATGTGTAATTTTATGAATGTTTTATGTCCCAATTATCAAAAGTTATAATCTTGAAAAGATCCTCAATGTGAACGGATGTGAATTCTTGATTAAATTCAAGATTATGAAATTTAATAAGGCTGGGTCCTTATAGTTATGGCTTTTTGTTTTTAATATAGTGTGTGTATGGATGTGTTTTAATTTTCATAGGAAACATGAACTTTGATTTGGTGGACATGCCAAATTTTTAATTAGGGTTTCGAATGGAATTCTGATCATATGGATGTCTTAATGGATGTTTTTGGGCAAGTTTTGGGACTTGAGAGGTACCTCGGGTGCTCAGGTGATTCTTCAGAAGCTTCATGGTATGTTTTTGGAGATTTGGAGGTTTTTGGATAGGTTGAAGAGTTTGGTGTACATGGTTTAAGAGAAACTATGTAGCACCCTGGGTGTGTGTTGGCTTTAAGTTCCTTTTCTAAATTGGATAGTTTAGTTTTATGGTCGACACATAGTCGACGGTTTATCATTCACGATATCAGAAAAAATCATGAGATCTTTTCCATACTAGGGTCTTGGTTCACAACATGTTGATGGTCATAGACAAACCATGTGAAATATTGGAATATGAGGCAATGTCAACTCCTATAGTTGGCACATTGTTTTTCAAACTATGAAACCCAACCAATAAAGGTTTGTGTACATAAATAGTTTATATCGCATGGTTGGAACATGGCTTGAGAAAAGATGTCTCCAAACTATAAAACCCATTAAAATTAGATTTTTATGGTTTTCAACTATCGATAATAAGTCACAGCCCCTCATTTTCCTTCCTCTCCCTTGCTCGTATGCCCAACCGATCGATCCCTCCTCCCTCCATCAATCCTCCCTTCATTTGGGGTGGTTCTAACTATTTTATTTGGTGTTTTTATGTAAGGATTTACCTACATACACCTCCATTCATATCCATACTCCTCTGTTCCATGTTTTGAGTTCATTATTTTTGGTTTTTGGTTCCAATTTCACCAAGAAATGGTGGAATAAACCAACCTTCAGGGTGATTATGTGTGGCTTGTGTAGGGGATATTTTGAGATGACATGTTCACATAATATCACTTCATTTACATGAATTAATATCAATAAATTAAATTTATTAATGTTTTCTCTTTAAATAAAATTAAATGGGTGTATATAATGGAGATTCATGTAAGGTATTTACTCGAGAATGTTGTGGGGAGTTATTAAGGGACGTCCCCCTGGTGGTCACTCGAGCATTCATTGAACGAAATGTTCCAAATGAGTTAATAAAAAATTATTCCATGTTTAATTCAGTTTTTTTATCAATTATAAATATTAATTAAATGGAAATTGATTTTATGTGATTACCTTGGGGTCTTTGGTTTAGAATAGTGTCATGAGTGTTTACATTTGATTGGTTAGGTATTAGGCGAGGTTTGGATAGACTAAGAGTTAAATACATGCCTAAGGAGTTAAATGTTGAAATCATTCTAAAATTTTTGTGGTCCTTAAATTTTTCCATAGTCTTGTTTTTCTTCTATGTGATTTTGATGGTCATTTGACTAGTTTTATGAGTGGTATATTTAGAAATTAATTAATTTCTTTTGTTGGGGTTTCCTTCGTTAACCCCCTTTGACATGTATTGGTTTCTATGTGAGGTGGTTCCTAGTGGAACACCATAATAATCATGTGAACATGGTAATTGGATAATTTAATAGAGATTAAATTGTAAATAGTATTTTTGGGAAAATGGATTTTGAAATGGAAATTGGAAGTGGTACATGAAATTCTATTTTATAATAGGTAAATTGGTTTGGTTTATGAAATAGAGAAAGGTAAAATGGTTTTGATTACATGTGTTGGGTATTTTGGAATTAGTGTTTGAGATCTGTGATTGAGATGTTATTTGGATCAGTATTTTGGAAATGGAATTATAAATGGTTTTGGAAATAAGAGTTTGAATTTATTTCATAAAAAAATTTAAAATAAACCCTTATTCTTTATTAATGTTTATTATGTGTTTTGGAAAATGATGATATGTGTGTAAATTCTAGTTTGATATAAATAGAGTTTATATTTGTTATTATATTTAAAAAAAGGTTGAACATGACACTGTGGGTGGATTCATGAAAATTATGGTTAAACTCGGGGTGAACTCAAACCTTTGGTGGACACTGGGGTTGATTGTTAAACTTAGGGTGTACATATCCCCTAGGTGAATTCTGGGAATTGTAGTTAAAAATAAAGAGAACAAGGCCCCATGTGGACATTGAGTTGGCTATGGGGATGGGTATATTACCACCAGATTCCATTTTTTGACCAAGGATGGGTATATTACCCTCGGAGGGATATGGGTAGGCACATTCATTGTGATGTTCTTAGAGACACATTGATACTGACTGAAGTAGGCATGCCCCATTTCCAGAGTAATGTCGGCCCTCAGGTTCATTTTTTTATTTCACGATTTTAATTTTAAATGTTTTAAAATCCTAAATAGTATTTATTTAGTTTGATCACTACCACATAAAATTTTTATATAATGATTATATTTAAGGATCTAGTAGGTGGTGGCCTACTGAGTTGTACTCACACCCTGCCCAGGCTTCTATAGAATATGGTTACCTGATAAGACACCGTTCTTGTTCACAGGTATAGTTTTCAATAATGTCTAATTATGATGATGATTGGCTTACTAGGATGGGAATATATGATGGAATTATGTTGGAATTGGTACTAGTTTATCATTATCTATTGGCCTTTGTTTTACTCTTGTTCTTTTAGTATTGCTTGTGTATGATCATCCCATGACAGATCTATTTGGTATGTATCAAATTCATTTTATTATTTAATCAGATGTTGTATTATTCTATAAAAAATTTCTTTGGTTGAAATTTAAACCTAGACATGTATCTAATTTATATTATTTACATTGTGATTCACACATTGATAATAAGGTCATAGTCTCCCTATGGTAACCACAAAGGCTGATGCAGCTAGTAAGTAGCATATGTTGTGTGAGGAGGTTCACCTAAGGACATGTGGTGAAATGGTATAGTTATTGTTCATAGAGTGATCTAGGATGGGATATTAAATTTATCGTCTTACCATGTTGATTCTCTAAATCATTCTTGAAATATTACTTTTTCTTTATGAATTTGACTTTTACCTTATTAATAGACAAACCCATATCCAAAAAATCATCAATAAAAGTAATGAAGTAAGAATACCCACTAATTGATTGTACTAGAAATGGCATGCACACATCAATATTTACCTATTATATAATATCTAAATTCCTTTCACATTCTCTAAAAAATGGTGAATTTCTCATTTTTCGTTGTAAAAAAGCGTTACATATATCAAATTATTTTTGATCAAAAGAGTCAAAGTTACCATCTTGATAGAGCTCTATCATACAGTTATTGTTTTCCGGATCTAGTGAATGATTCTACAAATAGGAGTGAAATGGGTCATGTGAACTTGATTCTTTATCAACTTCCAATATGTGGTTTTCATAATTCAATATATGAAGATAGATACTTAATTGCACCATATAATTATATAAACTTTTTTATAAATGAAACAAATTTTTTCTCCAATCATCAAAAAAACCATTTGTATCTAGATAAGATATAGAAATTATGTTCTTGGTAGTGTTTGGTACATAGTATAATTTTTTTAAAACCTAGACCATTTGATTTTGAAATGGATAGTGGTAGTCTCCAATGGATTGAGTAGCTAGCCTTGTATCATTGGCAGCCCATACGTCAACATCTCCAATGGAAATATTCTGAAGTATACTTTGTTCCTAAATTTTAATATATATTTGATAACAATATGATGTTTCTAATAACCAATATGTAGATATTGAAATAATTCACATGAAAATGAATAATCCTAATGCTTTCCCTTTCTTATTTAACTGGGTGCGGTTCTTCTTCCAGTAACCTATCTTTCTGCATGATGTTTTTTCAAAATTTTCCTTTTCCTATCTCTAGATCCTCCATTTCTTGGAATGATGGTTCTTGAGATACTAAGACATGGAATGAGTTTTGGGACCCTTTTTCTTGTTCTTCCTCTTATTCACCATAATGACTATAGTTTTTTCACACATCATGTTCTGATTAACATTGAGATTCAATGTACTGATTTCCAAGATATACTTCTCACTATTTCTCATGTTATAATTAACAACTAAATTTGAGTAACTCTTATGTAATGAGAAAAAATGTGATTTGTACACAAATAATTAGAGATATTAAATCCCAAGATGTCCAAGTTCTCAATGTAGCTGACCATCGTGACTACATGAAATCCTTAGACATGGAATGAGTCTTGGGACCCTTTTCCTTGTTTTTACTCTTATTCTCCATAAGGACTATAGGTTTTTCATTCCTCATGACCTTTTAAAATTATAGAATCAATGTAAGTATTTCCAAGAGAGTCGTCCCACTATTTCTCACATTATAATTAACAATGAAACTAGAGAAACTCTTAGTTAGAGAGATTTTTTTATTTTGTCTCGACTCTCCAGGGATTTAAAACACAATATGTCTTAGTGCTTAATGTATCCAATCACCATGACTACATGAGATCCATCTGGCACTGAATCTATAATATTTCACATGAACAATGCCTTAGAGATATCATATCTCTCTTGTCCCACCTACTCTTGATAATGATAATGAATGTAATATGTGATTCTATTCACATCCATGTCCCTATGTTTCAGTAAAAGATCATCTGAAATCTGTGATAAAATAAATAATTATTCATTTTTTGAATTATAAAAATGGTTTATATAGAGATACAATTCTTTCTAATCATCCCCATTACCCGTCACCTCATGAATGGAGTTTTCCAACACAAATAACTTCCAATAATTGTTTAGTTTATTTTTTAATAATCTACGCCATTCGGGTAAATTCATACTACTGAGAAATTTGTCCTCTAATATGGATCAAAATGATATGGTCAAAGCCATATGGGTTGAAATTTATAAAAAAATAAGAGAATAGTTTTAGTACTTTATCTACATGTCTAAATTAAGAAAATAAATATAAATTTATCAATGTCCCATCATTTTATTGAAACCCAATATGCTTCAGCATTGATTTAAAAATATTACATCACATGTATATTCTTGTGGCAAGGATCATTATTGCACATATCATAACCAAATAATGGAATTGGTTAGATAATTAATGTTATTTAGGTAGGTGAAAATTTCCAACGGTATTGATTCAAAACTCCTTGATCTATTGAGTGGACTCACTCTTTGCCTACAAACATAGACCAAGTATAGTGATGGATATTACCCTTGCTGTAAAATTGGTTAAGTGAAAAAAAATCCCTGTTAAATGGTAGTGTTCTTGTGAGGGATGGATCTAACACTATTATCTATTAGTTCAATTCTAAATTATACAATGGAAGACTATACCGGATTAATATTTTATTTTTAGGGTCTTTTCATTATTTATAAATTGGGCACTTTATCTTATTACATGATTGTTAATATTATGTGGATTTTTCTTAAGAGATTAAACATTTAAAGATAAATTATAAAAATAGTTTAATATATTTTATAATTCCATCATTCATGCTTGTTGATCATTTTAAATATTGACTCATAAATCCATAAATTATTTATTATGAAACTGATATAAATAAAATATATAATATGAAATGACAATGAGTTTCTATAATGGTTGTTTTATCTAGAATATAAAAAACCAACCCATGGCCCTAGGGAATAAAATTCTATAACCAATACTGATTTGAGTTTGTCACATTCCACCTGTGATTTTTTGCACCACCTAGGTTGGATTTATCTCAACTCTGAACTTGAACATCCTCCACTAACATTAGAGATCCATCTATTATAAAATTTTACTTACACATAGGTTTGGGGAACCAATGTATATGTTATTGGGGTAGGGGTGGGTTTACATAAAAGAAACAATGGTAATATTGGCCCTAAAAAATTAGAGGAGATTAATGAATCACATTCCATTGTTAATTTAATAAATATTTATAAAACCATGAAATCATATTAAATTAAATAATCCAATCACATAAACAAGCCTGTTTAAGACCATGGAAAATGACATACATGAAATTAATATGAAATACTACACTATATATTATTCACTTCAATTCATTATTTATTTTTAAGATAATTTTGTTTGAATTAATTAATTAATTCATTTTTCTTAATGACCATACTGAATCTCTAGGGGATACCCATCATAAATACAATAAGGAAAATAAACAACTTGACCAATATTTATAGATAATTACATGACATTAATTAGTCAGTTATTAATTCTGAAAGCCTTGTTACATATTCAACACATCAGATGACAATAATGTAATTACAGGATTAGTGTTGAAATTAGTTATTAATTATATAATTTAATTCTATTTTTTTTTGAGTGACTACACAATATATACTAACTAGATACACATCATGTTTATCTCTTTCCATGAATCTAGGATAGAAATCCTAGGACACATCAAGTATCTCACTTATGATACATGAAATATATAAACATGTTATATGTCTTGTATTCTTCATGTTGTGGGTCCTAGAAACTCCCATAAAGACACTGTTTATTCTTCAAACACCTTAATTAATGAGTCACATGCTATTTATGCCAGCTAAACTTTGGGTATATCATTAATGATACAACCTATCAGTTTCACATAACATATTCCACGTATTTTACCACTCATTTAGCATGAATTTTACTATAAAACCACGTAGACCACACATCGTGTACGCCAGATACATGCCATGTGGTGTAACAGACCATGTTCAAGGATGGCCTAGTCAACATGATGTTTTCCTTATATTCACAATGTGTATGTATTTCTTAGTGCATCATGTAATCCATGACACATCCTGGTTTAGTGATGTTGGCTACACGATGCATACTTTCAATCACATGCCATGTAAATGTATCTACAGACCATAATCCTTAGAACCTACTAATATAATCTCATTATTTTTTGTTAATCATTTTATGTAAATATGAAACTTTATTGTTGAAAAATAATATATAGAAAACATATTAATCTGTTTTGAAAATTAAAATAATGAATAAAAAAGAAGTGAGAACTAAAACAAATTAATTATAATAGATTAATGAATAATAAATAATTATAAATTATCTTGTGACCACTCTGATACCACATGAAGGATTCAAATATAGAAGAATCACCCATTGGTCAGTGCTAACATGATTTTTTGTCATAATACCGGAATAATCCATGATGTGCATGTATTTCCCCAAAAATAGTTACCTAGAGTTGGGGCATTATTAGAAAAAATTGACATGATCACAAGGGATCATATCCCGAAAGATCGATCATTTTAGTAGCCTTGGAAGTACTAGATACATTCATAAGTTTTATATTACATTATAAAATTAAAAACAACAACAAAATTGTCTCCATTGACCACATTCATATCTTTTAGACTATCCCTTTAGGATAGTAATAATATACTTCTTCGCATCTAGGGAAAAAACACAGAAAGGGTCGAGCTCATATGCTTAGTAAGGATAAGAATATAGTGGAAATTTTCATAAATAAGCATAAACATTTATGGTAATGTATAAGACTAAAACATAATCCTTTAAGACATAAAATTATGCATAATATGGCCAATATAAATCAAATAATTCCATTTAATTAACAACAAGGATATTCTACTAGTCGAATAATCACATTCAATATCAATAGCCAATTTCATAATGATGGAATGCATAATTCCATGCTTCATTACCACATAGTCAAGGCCATGGGCCAAGACCAAAAATAAGATTTTGTCAAGGTGTTGTGTAAAGATAGTAGTTTGTTTCAGTAGACCAACCGATGCATTGAGGACCTATAGTGGGCTCCACTTATAACTTACAAAGTCCAATTCATTCCTTATATGAAAAAGTTTGAACATAACATAAACATTCTTATTAAAACTATCATAAGAAATGTCAATACATTATCCATCAATAATTAATGGTTTAAAAATAACACATCCATAGTAAATCATATCACAAAACCTTAAATACAATATGGTTGTTTTGTATCATAATAAATCAACTTCAAACATGTTTAAAATCTATCAATGGATGTTGATAGAGATGAAATCAAAACATTTTGAGATAAATATCTCTTTCTATTTTGAAATAATTTAGAATTCATGTTATTATAAAATAAAACATTTATTTTGAAAATATGTTTATAATCTAGTAAGGGAATCTTCGAAGATGTTATAACAGCAGAAAATAGCCGCACCCACCGTATAAGTTAAAAAACCCTTCTTTCCTGATTTTTGTCTAAAAGGTCATAAAGGACCTTCTTTAGAAAACGACCAAAATATTCCTTTACAAAAAATTTATAAAAGTAAAAAATTGGTATATATGACTTTAACCCATATTCTAAGAAATAGTAAAAATGTTTTGAAATATATTTTTAAGAAACACGGATGTGGATGATAAAGAGGACCGAGTAGATACTCAGGTATAAACAAACTCGGATAATGAAGAGATTGTGAAATTAACCCTTGCATTGTACTTTTCCTTAGTCGATGGTATGTTAAACTCCTGTAAAATAGTCTAATTTTTTTTATTAAATTATAAATGAACTATATACATAAATATTATATAATATATGATCCTCTAATATTGCTTTGTTAATAATATTTCAGTAGTATCATCGTTTCAGGAGTTAACTGATTCATTTTCCTTTATATTCATGGTTATGTGAGCCATCTTTGTTATGGATAGGATGTATTTGATTCATATACAGAATGATATTATGTTCAGAAAAACTATTTTTAATCATAAAATATAAATTATTCTTGAATGATTATGTTGGGGAATGAATCTCATCGCGTTCATGAAGACGATAATCAGTATGTACTCACGAGCGACAATATCATTATATTGATGGTGAAATCATATGTAATTGGATGGTATATCATGTATAAATAATAATATAAATGTTATATTTATTATTTACATCATTTATACTCATTATTATACCCATTCAAATAATTATTTTTTTGAATAACAAACTACACCACGAAGTGGAGACGGTAAGTCGTACGTACGCACGTATAGTGGCTTTTTCATTAATAGGATTGATAGAATAATGAATATAGTTGTACCATATTTATAATAACATCCAAATATTTATAAGGTACTACAGTTTTTATTTTGGTACATAAACCACAAAGAAAGTGGAAGTGGAAGAAGAAAAGAACTTGAAAGAGGGTGGTGAAATTATTACCTCGTCTTCGGGTGTTTCCTTTTCAGTTGATCAAAAGGGCTCCATAGGTTAACTTTATGATCAAAGTAAATACTCTAGGATTATTTGAGGGAAGTTGGGAAGATATTTGGAAGGGTTTTGAAGAGAAAAATGGATTTGGAGGTGTGAAATTAAGAGAAGGTGAAGTTCCCTTTTATAAGATAGGTGAGGGTCACTTTAGGAAAAGTTTGAAATATTAATTTATAATAAAATCAATTTCTATTTATAGTGGAAAAAAAGATTTATTTGCAGTCGAAGGTGGTTATGGGTCTAAAAACACTCAAACAATAGGTTTTGGAAAGGTTTAGGTCACCATATTAACATTATATTTTATATTTAACTCTTAGTTAAATAGTTTGACATTACCATGTCTCTTTGTATTTTTATATTATAGGGTTAATAAACTTACTATAAACGACCAAAATAACCCCATGTGGTTCAATATTAATATATATAATATTATATAATTCCTATGGCCGATCCATAGATTTTTTAAAATATTATATCAATTAATAATATAGTATTTGTTTTAAAAACTCAATTATGTCAATTTTGACACTATTTAGTATTTGATTTTTTGAAAGCCATAAAAACATTATCACTTCAAATAAAATTTACTTAATCAATATTAACATGTCATAGTAACTTAGAAAATTATTGTAATTCATTAGAAGTCTCAATATTCATTTTTTCGGATATTTATAATATCAATTATTTTAATATTTAATTAATAAGGTAATTACAAAATCATCATTGTTTCATAAATAAATTAAATTATTTAATTTCTAAAAATTAAAAATAAACTACCATTAGGTAGGATAACTTTTTATCTTTCTAATTAATATTTATAGTCTGATTTATCTTTTGTATAACCCTATATTAAAAATTGATTAGTTATTAATCATTAAATTTAACACTTTTAACTCTTCTTTAAATTAAATAATAATAAATGTCCTAATCTAATACAAGTGTAACAAAAGGATAATATTTTATTACTATGGTTTTTTTGGTCAAATCCACTTATCCAATAGAATTAGGACATGTGTTAGGGTAATTATAATACCATTTTTACCCTTAATTACCATATTTACTTTTAACCGTGGTAAATAAAAGTCAACAGTTATTATTCACTGAAAATTATTTTCATCTTATTATACCAAATTTTACTTATTGATGTCATCCATATCTCTTGGAATTTTTAAATTCAACTCACCAAAGCACTAAAATTATGTTTTATGAAAATTTGTAAATGCTCTTATAAAGTGGGTAAAAGACGATAAAAAGTTCAATAAAATTTTGTATATCTAATATTATTATAAAATGAATCCAATAAAAAACATTGAACATATATAGGTTTTATGTGTCTATTTTGACATAAAATAAATTAAAATAAATTAAATAATTATTTAAATAAAATTTTGGTTTTAAAAAATTACGCAGTGTTTTTCACTATTTATCAAAAATTGAAAGTTTTCAGATAAATACAAATAATTCACCCAAAGATAATTTTGATATTCTGAATCCAAAAATGAAGTCCATTTTGAAAAATAAAATTTATGAAATTTTAAAAATTGGTTATTACTATTCATAACATCTAGTTTCATTGGACATGGTGTGTTAAAACTCCATGTCGTGTACAACACAAGCTACTTCATTATTCAAAAGGAAGCGTACATTGGAAGCTTGGGATGTTACATTCTCCCCACCTTAAAATAATTTCTTCCTCAAAATTTCTATAATATTACCGCAAAAAAATATTTGTGTGGTTATTCATCAAAAGTTCCTAAGTCTCCCACGTTGCATCTTCCATCTTATGGTTTTCCATAGAACTATTAGCAGACGAGTCGTCCGGTTTCACAACACTTGTTCTTTGGTATCATGAATTTGGACAGTCTCTTCCCAATAAGACAGATTAGGTTCCAGTTCAGCACCCTCATAGGTGAGTATATGCATTGGATCAGGCTTGTATTTTTTCAAAAATGATATGTGTAACACATCATGAACTTTGGGGAGACTTGGAGGCATTTCCAAATGATAAGCTACAACTCCAATTTGTTCAAGAATTTCGAAATGTCTGATGTACCAGGGACTCAATTTACCCTTCTTACCGAAACGTATAACACCCTTTCATGGAGATACCTTCAAGAAAACATGGTCTCCTACTTGAAATTCCAAATCCTTTTGTCAGTTATCAGCATAGCTATTTTTCCTAATTTGGGCTTATTTGATGTGGGTTTGGATAACCTTCACCTTTTCCATTATTTCCTTAACAAGTTCTGGGCCTACGAGTTTTCTTTCACAAATATCATCCCAACAAGTAGGTGTGCGACATCTCTTTCTGTATAAGTCTTTCTATTGTGGCATCTATATACATGACTTGGAGCTCTTGTAATAGGAAAATTCTACCAGAGGTAAATATTTATTGCACATACCTTGAATGTCAAGTGAGAAATATCTCAACATGTATTTTAAGTTTTGAAAAGTCTTTTCTGATTGTCCATCAGTTTGAGGGTGGTAGGCGGTGCTAAAATGAAGTTCAGTATCCATGGACTTCTAAATACATTTCCAGAATCTTGATGTAAAATAAGGATCACGATCAAAAACAATCAATAGGGGTACTCCATGAAGTCTTAAAAATTCATTAATATATAGTCTTACTATATGTTCAAGTGGTAAATCTTATGTTATAGCAAGAAAATGTGTTTAATTGGAAGGACTATCAACAATGACCCATATTGCACCATTCCTTCTAGGAGTCTTTGGTAGCCCCATGAAAACGTACATCGTAATATTATCCCATTCCCACTAAGGTATGGGAAGAGGTTGCATGAATCCTCCAGGATGTTGCCTTATAGCTTTCACTTGTTGAAAAACCATACATCTTGACACAAAATCAGCAATCTCCCTCTTCATGTTGTCCCACAAAAAATGTTCTTTCAAATCTCTATACATCATAGTGCTACCAGGGTGTATTGGGAAATTCGAACTATGAGCATCATCCAACAATTTCCTTTTTAGATCAGGTATATCGGGAACACACAGCCTCTTCCCAAATTTCAAAATTCCATCATTATATACGAAGTCGATCAGTCTCCCATCATACACAGTTTTAATTTTCTTTTGAAATTCCTCATCATCAGTCTGAAAAATCTTTATCCTTTCTATTAAAGATTTTTTGGAAACCATTTGAAAAATTATTGATGTTTCAACTTCCATGGTTTTCCCATATGCATCTTTACTAGATCCATGAAAATAAGATCCATTTCAACCCTCATCTTATTCAAAACTCCATGATCCTTTCTACTAAAAGCATCTACCACTATATTTTCCTTCCTCGGGTGGTAGTGTATAGTGCAATAATAATAATTGAGTAGTTCAAACCATCATCCGTGCCTCATGTTGAGTTCTTTTTGTGTGAAAATATACATCAAACTCTTGTGATCTGTATAAATCTCACATTTTTTAGCATAGAGATTGTGTCTCCATCTTTTCAGAGCAAAGATTACAGCTTCTAACTAAAGATCATGAGTGAGATTTTTTTGGTCATAAATTTTTATCTATCATGATTTATAGGCAATAATTCTATCATTCTGCGTAAGGACACAACCAAGTCCTTTCTTTGAAGCATCACTGTAAATAACAAACCCAACATTCCCTGATGGTAGAATCATTATAGGAGCATTGACTAATCGTATCTTCAGTTTTTAAAAAAATTATTCACACTCTTTTATCCAAACAATTTTAACCTCTTTACATGTGATATTGGTTAGCTTGTTAGCCAACTAGGAAAAATTCTAGAAGAAATATCAATAATAACCTGCTAAACCAATAAAACTGTGTACCTCAGTTATACTCGTCGGTGCTACCCATTCATGGATTGCCCTGGTCTTTGAAGGATGAACAGAGATTCCATCCTTAGAGACAATATGGCCAAGAATAGAAATCCCATGATGCCAGAATTCACACTTGCTAACCTTCCCATATAATCCATTTATTCTGAGGGTTTTTAGAATAGCACGCAAGTGATTTTCATGATCTTCATAGATTTTTGAGTATACCAAGATATCATCATTAAATACCACTAAAAAGTAATCAATATATTCCTTGAAAACTCTATTCATTAGATCCATGAAGACAGAGGGCGCATTAGTCAATCCAAAAGGCATTAATATAAACTCGCAATGCCCGTACCTGGTTCAAAATGTTGTTTTAGGAATGTCTTCCTTTATCACACTCAACTGATGATATCCAGATCAAAGGTCAATCTTTGAGAAATATTGAGATCCATGAAGTTGGTCAAATAAATCATCAATGTGAGGTAGGGGATACTTGTTCTTTATTGTTATAGCATTGATATCCCAGTATTCAATGCACAACCTCATAGATCCGTCATTCTTCATAACAAAAAGGACATGGGCTCCCCATAGAGAAACACTAGGGAGAATAAATCCCATGTTACTCCATTTCTCTAGTTGTTTCTTTAGTTCCTCTAATTCCAGAGTAGAAATTATATAAGGGGTCTTTGATATGGTCATTGAACCACGAATTAAATCAATGGAAAACTCAATTTCTTGTTCTGGAGGATGTCCAAGTAAATCCTTTGGAAACACATCAACATATTCTTGCACAATAGGTACATCCTCTATTAAATTATTCTTTTCCTCACCCATAGTTATTTCATTATCTTCTTCCCCAATAATCAAATTTAGTAGAGATAACGGGGGTGGATCTTGATAAGAATCATGTGGTGACATTTCTACTCTAAATATAAGGTACTCCTTATCATCATCAAAAAAAATTACCTCCTTCTTCTTACAATAACGTTTTGCGTCATGGTCTAAAAGCCTATCCATTCCGATGATTATATCAAATTCATTCATGGGTATGACGATGAGAACAGCTGATAAAGAACATTTATATGCCCTAATGGGAACTGATTCACAAAACATTGCAGCGATAATACTTTCCTTAGGTGTTTTGACTACAACTCCCTTGTTAAGTCAAATTGAAAATATCTAGTTTTCATAGCAAACTGGGAAGATATGAAATGCTGTGATGATCTAGAATCAAATAAAGCATTGGATAAACTCAAGGAAACCATTAAATTACTTGCCACCACGTCTTTCAGAGCTTCAAAAACAGCAGTAGTGATCGCATAAGCTTGGCCTTGATCCCTTGTCCTATTATGAGTTATGATCCCTTGGATCTTAAGACATTCATTTGCATAATGCCTCTTTTCTATACAATTGTAGCATTCATCATTGATATCCTCTTTCATCCCCTTGCAATCACGAGCTTGGTGGCCTTTTTCACCACACTTGTAACAAACTCTCATTTCCATCAGACAAGTACCGATGTGTTTCTTCCCACATTTACCATATGATGGATATTCATATTTCCCTTCAACCCCTTATTTCCATTTCTAGAGTGTTTAGAAGATCTCTTTTTCTCTTACTTTTATTTAAAGTCGTAAGACTTAGAGAATTACTTTTCTGTCCTAATTGCACATGAGACAATATCTTTGTATGATGACAAGGATTGAGAGACTAATTCTATATGAATAAAGGGTTTTAACCCATAAAAAATCGATAAATCTTAATCCTTGGGTTACATATATAATCTGCTGAATGCCTTTATATCCTTGTAAAGTTAGCCTCATACTTTGCGATATTCTCAACATCCTTTTTCCTCGGACTCAGAAATTGTCTTTCCAAATCCACTTAATGGTCACGAGTAAAGTAATTTTCTAAGAAAATATCTTTAAACTCCCTCGATCCCATGTTCTATACTTCTTTATATTCATTTGTGTTTTGGATTAACGACCACCATTGAACTACATCTCCCGTGAGGCGATAAAGTTCCATGACAAGTTTTTCCATTTCATTACTCTCTAAAGCATGAAATATTTTCTCTAAAAAAATTATCTATTTCATAGATACCAATGGATTTGTACTCCCATTGAATATTGGTGGTCATTGCATCATGAAGTGGTTTAGCAGTAATCCTTCGCATTATGGATCAGGGTGCTCCATACAGGTAAGGTTATTATTCAAAAACGGAGTGAGTTGTCCCAGTATGGTGATAAGCTGATCAGAACCATTTGCATCATAAAATCTACTATAATAATCTTGAGTATGAGGGAATTCCCTACATAGATTATGTGTATTGATACAGTTCATATTACATCCACTAGGCATCATTTCTAAACAATGGAATACAGTAGATTAGTTTATGAATCGTAATACATAATTCCAAACATGTAAAAACATAACATAAATAGAACAGATTATGGATATAATCCATAATCATAAAAATCTTTTCTTTGAGGAGTTTTATACTCATAAATCCTTCACAATGGTTTTTAAACCAAATGTGAATTATCCTAATCATATCCATCAAGAGTGTCATAACCAAGAGAGCAGCAAGGCCCATTGTCATGCACTAGTTCCCATTTGAGTCTATTTCAGAGTGGTATTTTTTGGATTTTACCCCTTGGTACATCTATGCTAGAGCCGCCTCTTTCTACTCGTATCTATACAGGGATGTATTTCATGGAAAACTTACAAAATCTCTACATTACAAAAATTCTAGGAAGTTCTTCTATACTAATCATCAAAGTCTATGTTTGGGTAATGTTCTCTAATCAATGTTTTTATAAATATAACTTCTTAGGATTGTACTAAACATCCTCAGATACAATCTATAAAGCCCCAACCTCAGTTACCCAGAGTTGGTGCATTATTACATGACATTGTCATGATAACAAGGGATCCAATCCCGAAAGACTGACCAATTTAGTAGCCTTGGAAGTACTAGATAAATTTATAAATTTTATATTACATTATAAAATAAAAAAACAACAACATTGTCTCCATTAAAAACATTCATATCCTTTAGAATATCTCGGTAGGTCAGTCATAATATACTTCTTCACATCCTAGAAAAAATAAAACATAGAAAGGCATGATCTCAGATGCTCAGTGAGGATAACAATATAGGGAAAACTTTCTTAAATAAGCATAAACATTTAAGGCAATGTATAAGAATAAAACATAACCCTTTTAAATATTTTCTTCTGAATAATATGGCCAATATAAATCCAATAATTCAATTTACTTTATCACATGGATATTCTACTAGTTTAATAATCACATAAAATATCAATAGCCAATTTCATAATGATGGAATGCTTAATGCAAGACTTCATAACCGCATAATCAAGGACTTGTGCAAAGAATAAAAATAATATTTTTTCAAGGCCTTGTGCCAAGACAATAGATTGTCTCATGAGACCTATCGATGCCTCGAGGAGCTATAGCGGACTCCATAAGTCACTTACTAAGTCTAATTCATTCCTCGTATGAAAAGGTTTGAACATAACATAGACATTCATATTTAAACAGGAATACGAAATGTCAATACATTATCCATAAACGATGAATGGTGTAAAAATTACACATCCACATTCAAACATATCACATAACCTTCAATAAAATATGGATAATTTTTATCATAATAAATCAACTTCAAACAAGTTCAAAATCCATCAAAGGATGTTGACATAGATGAAATCAAAACATTTTGAGAGAAATATATCTTTTATTTTGAAATCATTTAGAAGTCATGTAATTATAAAATAAAACAATTTTTATGAAAATATTATTATAATATTTTAAGGGAATCTTTGAAAATTTTATAATGGTGTAAAATAGCCGCACCCTCCATATAAGTTAAAAACCATTCCTTCCGTAATTTAGTCGAAAAGGTCGTAAAGGACCTTGTTCGGAATATGACAAAAAGATTCATTTATAAACATTTAATAAGAATTAAAACAAGGGTATAAATGAATTTAACACATATTTTAGGAAATAGTAAAAATGTTTTGAAATATATTTTTAAGAAACATAAACGTGGATGATAATGAGGTCACAGTAGATACTCACGTATAAACAAACTCGGATAATGAAGAGATTGTGGAATTAACCCTTACATTGTACTTTTACTTAGTCAATGGTATGTTAAACTCCTGTATAATAGTTAAAAATTGTTATTAAATTATTCAAGACTATATAGATAAATATGATATAATATATTATCCTCTAATATTGACTTGTTAATAATATTTCAGTAGAATCATCGTTTCGGGTGTTAACTAATTTGTTTTCCTTTATATGATTGATTACGTAAGCCATGTTTGTTATGGATAGGATGTATTTGATTCATATAAAGAAATATATTATGTTCATAAAAATTATTTTTAATCATAAAATAAAAATTAATCATGAATGATTACGATGGGGAATGAATCTCATCACATTCGTGGAGACGGTAATCTGTACGTAAGCACGAGCGAAAATATCATTATATTGATTATGAAATCATACGTAATTGGATGGTATATCATATATAAATAAGAAATAAAATTTTATATTTATTATTTAAAACAGTAATACTCATTATTATACCCATCCAAATAATGAAGTGTTTGAATAACAAACTACACCGCGACGTGGAGATGGTAAGCCGTACGTACACACGTATGAAGACTTTGTCATTTATAGGATGGAATGAATAAAAAATATGGTTGTACCACATTTATGATAACATCATTGTATGTAAAAGGTACTATAGTTATTATTTCTGTATGGAAACAACAAATAAGGAGGATGTGGAAGAAGAAATGAACTTGAAAGAGGGGGGTGAAATTATTATATCTTCCTCGGGTGTTTCCTTTTGAATTGATCAATAGGGATTCTTAGGTTTCCTTTCTGATCATGGTAAAGACTCTAGGTAGATCTGATGGAAGTTGGGTGGATATTTGGGCATGGGTTGGCTGAGAAAAATGGCTTTGGAGGTGTAAAATTAAGAGAAGTGGAAGTACCCTTTTATAAGAGAGTTTAGGGTCACTTCAGGAAAAGCTTGAAATATTATTTTTAAATAAAAACATTTTCTATTTCTAATGGATACAAAATGATTTATTTCGAGTCTAAGGTGGGTATGGGTCGAAAAAAGCTCAACCAATAGGTTTTATAATGGTTTAGGTCATCATATTAACCTTATATTTTAGATTTATCTCTTAGATAAATAGTTTGACATTTACAATGTCTCTTTTTATTTTTATATTATATGGTTAATAAACATAGCATAAACTACAAAGAGAACCCCAAGTGGTTCATTATTAATATATATAACGTTATCTAAGTCCTTTGGCTAAAGAATATATTTATAGGAATATTATTTCAATTAATATTATAACATTTGTTTTAAAAACTCAATTATGTCAATTTTGACACAATTTGGTATTTGATTTTTTTGAAAGCCATAAACACTTTATAACTTCAAATTAAATTTATTTAATCAATTCTAACATGTCATATTAACCTATAAAATTAGTTTAATTCACCAAAAGTCTTCATTTAAATCTATTGGGATATTTATAATATCCATAATTTTAATATTTCATTAATAAGGTAATTACTACATCATTGTTGTGTCATAAATAAATTAATTTATATATTGTCTAAAAATTATAAATAAAATACCATTATGTATAAAATATTTTTATATTTATAATGAATATTTATAGTTTAATTTATCTTATGTATAACCCTATATTAAAAATGGATGGGTTATTAAACATGGAATTTAACACTTTTAACTCTTCTTTAAATAAAATAATAATAAATGTCCTAATCTAATTCAAGTGGACCAAGAGGATCATATTTTATTCCAAAGTTTGTTTTTTGTTGAATTACACTTATCCAAAAGAATTATGACATGTGTTAGGATAATTATAATATTATTTTTACCCTTAATTACCCTATTTACTTTTAACCGTAGTAAATAAAACTTAAAAGTTACTATTCAACAAAAATTATTTTCATCTTATTGAATGAAATTTTACATACTGATATCAACTGTGTATCTTGGATTTTTGAAATTCAACTCACAGAAGCGGTAAAATAATATTTTATGAAAATTTTTAAATGCTGCTAGAAGGTGGGTAATAGATTGTAAAAAGTTTAATAAAATTTTGTATATCTAAACATATTATAAAATGACTCCAAATAATTACATTGAACATATTTAGGTATTATGTATCTATTTTTACCTAAAATAAATTAATATAAAATAACAATTTTTTTAAATAAAAATTCAGTTTTAAACAATAACGTAGTGTTTTTCACTACTCATCAAAAACTGAAATTTCTCAAAAAAATAGAAAAAATTAACCCTATGTTAATTTTGATATTCTAAATCCAAAAATGATGTCCATTTTGATAATTTATAAAATTTCAGAAGGTGGGTATTACTATTCATATTGGTTAGTTTCATTTGTCGTGGTGTGTTAAAACTCTAAGTTGTGTACAATGCAAGCTACTACGTTATTCAAAGGGAAACATATTGTGGAAGCTTGGGGTTTTACATACATGAAGAATAATCCTTATGACCGATGAAATTAATACGATGATTAATAGACAAGTACCTAAAAGAAAAAAAGATATCATATTTTCATATATAATTTTTAATTAATTAATTTAGTTAAATATTATTTTTTTGAATTATTTATTCATTTTAAATGCTTGGATGAAGACCTCTAATCCTACCATCATTTCATCAGAAGAATAATGGATATAACCCCTCTTGTATTGATCCAAGTGTGCTTTATGAACCTCTAATCATCATCATAGAATCTTATAGGTGCTAGAATAAATGACTCTAGTGCTTATGGTGATCACTAATGGTCAAAACTAAATCCTTAAATGTGAGAAATATTTGATCTGGTGGAAGAGAAATGATTTTTGTTTTTCATAGTGTTCTAGGAGAGAGCTCTCTAGGGCTTCAAGTGATCCTCTCTAGAATTCATTGTGATCTATGAACAAATGTTTATAGATATTAAGGAGAAATGTTGTAAGCGTGTTAAAATATTTCTAGCGTTAGAAATTTATTACTACACAAAGGTCCTTATTATTTTCATAATCCTTAGAAAACCCCATGTCCAAATAATATAAATATAATTATTATTTACATGGCATGTATTAAACACACAAATAAAATAAATATTAATCTTTTGAATAAGAAAAATAATATTTATTCAAATAATATTTAATATTAATTTTCTCTCCAAACCATCATATTATGTCCTACAATCCTCCTCAATATTTATTAGGTATAGAATAATGACTTTTTATTTACGTAAAAAAATATCACTTCATTATTTACCAATACATATATAAATATTATATTCACCAAATTTGGGATTAAATATTTATTAAATATTCATATAAATATATAAATAAACATTTTATTTCACTGTGAATAATCCAAAATAAATAAATATTATATTTTCATTTTATTAATTAAATAAATTATTAGTGAATAAATATTTATTTAAAAAATTTACACACATATATATTCTATCTAATAACTATTGGTTAAATATTTTGATCAAACTAAAATGAATTATTTTTAAACCAGGTATGAGAATAATATTTATCGAACACATTAAATTCATATGGAATTTGACTAATGTTTTGAATATGTTTAGTGTGTGACCCTCTAGGACCCTTTCTTAGTGGCATTAGACAACAGTACCTAAAATCTATGAATAGCATCTAGGAACATTCCAAAGTTCCCATAGATAAATAAGTTAATTCCCCAATTAATTTTAACCTCCAAAAAATTGTATACAATATAATATAATCCCTTTAAATCACTATTCCTAATTAAGAAGGATTCATACTGGCATCATCATCTAATATTCTTGATGTCTCATTCTTTGACATACCAAAAATGAACTCACTAATAAAACTCCATGCCCATGGACTCAATTAAGAAGTTCTATTTCCATTAAAGGGTTTGAGATATCAAATTCCATTAAATAAATAAAAATCAAAAAAATCATTTGTTGCATTTTTTTGTTAAAATGTCACTACTGATGAACCAAACATACCCTAATTTCCATGAAGATATTACATCACAGTTTAGTCTATACATCAAAGTACGTGATTCAAGACATGAATTAATAATAATATTAACGTCTAAGGATCGTTACACATGTCCATAGATAGAAACATCCCATGAAACATTTAAATATGATTTTCATACAGTATGATCATGTTCTTATAATCTCCCATTATAAATATTACTAAGGGATTGCACCATGAAAAAGTGTCTCAATGTCCAATAAGTCTCCACCCTTGATGGACTACGTTATTTCTGTCCTATCAAATGATATCATCTCATAATAGAACTTATATTTATGAAAATTTTCATGAAACATCTATGTTATCATTATAGATAGGTACTACAATGACCTTTATTTTTGACAAAAACACTCAATACATTATCGTATACTATGTAATATAGAAGAAAAATTATGATGTGATAAATATTATATTACTATTTAGAATAATGAATACATGTAATCATGAAGTACATAGATCTTGGTCATAGGTAACCAAATCCATCATAGATAGATTTTAAAAAAATGAATAGGAGTCAAGATTAGAAAAATTGAAGAATTCAAAGAATCTAATATCCAAAAAGGATTCTTAAATCCATTAGAATAAGATGATGAATCATTGATACAAAAGATCATTATGAGTAGTGGAAACCAAAAGAAGTTATCTCCACGAGCAATTAAATGAATATTATACTCTATGTGTAGTATAATTAAGGTACAACATATCTATGAGAATCAATTCTCATCAGGGAATGATTTTTTCCTTCAAAAAAAAATAATTGGTGATGTGGTATAAAGTGAAGGTACTGTGGTAAACAGCGGAAGAAAATGGGATGAGGATTAAAAAAAATTCATCACCGATCGATGTAAATATGACATCTCCAGTGATGTAAATCTCAGAACAAAATCCAATGATCTCACATCGATATTTATGGAATAAAAATAAATAAAAAATTACCACAATTTATTTGAAGATGTGTTCATCAACTGCTCATCATTGATGATCGTTGCTTAATGGAACTAGATCTGAATCCCACAAGATAATTCATACGTCTTTAGAAAGTCAAAAGGATCCTCTATCGTTGAAATATGGGAGCTAGTATGGGGATATAATGAATCATTCGATGTATTGATGATCACTGTTACATCAATCCTTTGATTTGTGGGGGACAAATCAGATTGGTTACTTATATCAAGAGATTCAGGTAATAGGAGACAGATTCACTCAAATTTGTCTGATGAATAATACTATGAATCTGTAACATCTCCCACTTATTTATTGAGTTAAAAAATACCTGTGAATGGCTCATTATCCCTCAAATATTTATTACCTAATGAGTAAGAAATAAATGACTTGTTTTGACCAACTAACTGTTTCTTAAATATAATTTATATTTTTATCACTTTATTATAAAAAAATATTTTATATGTTAAAATATATCCATTAACTCAACTTATAATTCCCAAAAATCATAAATGAACCTTGAATATTAAAATAATAGTTGTTTAGTAAATATTTTCCCATGTATTCACTTAATATCCTATGAATGATTTTATTAAATAAACTCAATAAGAATTATTCTAAACTAAAATAATATGATTTTTTTATTCTTGGAGATCATATAATCTCAAACATCCCCGAACCCCAATGGTGTGGTCCACCATTTCCAAAAATCATATTCAATAGAATTAAAGAGAATTTTGAATATTCTTACTGTGTGACCCTCTATTCCCTTATACTAATAGAAATAAATATTATTCATAGGCCAAAAGAAATGTCTAGAAACCCATAAAGGAACATAAGGAGATAAGGAAAATTTATAGCAATGAAAAAAATTCCTGCAAACGCATTTCATGCTATATAATCTCTTTTTCTCACAATATATCTTAAAGTAGGATGTATACTTTTTGTCATCATCCATTTTTTCCATTATTGTTTATTGACCTAACTAAAATAACATACCATATTATAACGTATAAATGTATTTAATAAAGGTACTACCAACCTAATCAACCAGTCATGAGATATCCCTTCCTTTTTGAAGTGGAAAATTCTATTTGATTATTCAATCAATGCCATACCACCAATGATGCACCCAATGCAAGCTACCTTGCTATGACATGAATGCCATAGTTTTTGACTTCCAAACAATTATATAATGAAATAGTATTCATTGATAATAATATAAATATAGGAGACCATTATAGGTTTTCATATACAGAAACTACCAATGACACCTAAAACATGTGTTGTTTTATTTGGTTGGCCAATCCCCAAGATCTCATGTACTCATAATCACCAAGTGAAAACTTTAGGAAAGAAATTTACAAAGATTATGATCCCACAAAACCTAATGGTCATACATTATATGTGCCCAATCAGCATGGAGTATCTATACAATAGACAATATGTTTAATATTAATCTCATGGTATCTCTACGTACTCATTATAGCATAAGATCTTTTTTAACTTTTGATATGAAAAATAATCTATATAAATTTCTATGTAAATATAGGATCAATAAATATTAATACTACTGTGGTATGAATAAATAATTTTTAATTCACTGTTTACATGATATACTAATCAAAAATTACTATTAATATGAGGTCTAGATAACCAACTTTTTCAACATAAAGAGCCTATCATTTAGAGAATACACTAGGAAGAAGATTATTTGAATAAAGAGATCCTAGATATAGATTATACATGATTATTGTGATTCATGAATATTGATTCATTTTTTAATAACACACCATGAAAAAAATGTTGTTAAATTATTATAACCCATACTTTACATACATTGTTATTACTTCAGAATTGAAGCACACTTATTACAACATATAACAAAACCAAGAAAGGACCGTATAGGTATAGTGTCTTTAGAAACTGGGAAACATAAACAACTGGTTCATAGAACATCTACATTGTCTCCCTTTTATTTTATCATATCTAGAGTCCCTTTTGGTATATCTTCCTTAATATCTTTCTTCTTATCCTAGGGAAAAGAAAACATACAAAAGGGTGAGCTCAAATGCTCAGTAAGGGTAAACAAAAGAAATATAAATCACATCATATTCATAATAACATAAAATTTTGGAAATCTTAACCTGCAAAAGAGATCATAATTTCTTAACATGGGATAAATTATAGCAGTGAAATGTAATCCCAATAATCATAACATAAAACATGAAACTTTGTGGCATACACACATAATCATATAGAATCATTTCTTAGTAGTCAAGACTCATTTCCAAGAATATCTTAGCAGACAAAGTCCATTTCTGAACTGAGTTAACTCCTTGTTTCAGTCCTGTTTCACTAAACCAGTTTAACCTACCGTTCCAGCCATGTCTATCTCATGAGATATAAATCATTACACAATGCATTGGAGGGATATATAGGTCCCACCCATCTCATAATGATACCATTCTTATGTGTGCCACAAGATCATAAATCATACACCATAGCATAAACCATGTTATAAAAATGGGATTTTTAAACATCATGCTATCATAACATAATCCATATAAGATAAAAGGACATAATAAAAATAATTCCATCATAAAATTATAAAATCAATGTAAAAATATGAATAGAAACATAACCCTATATTATCTTCGATGGAAAATAATTTTGATAAAATTCTTGAACTCCATTCTTGAGGAAAATATCCTTTCTACTTCAAAAACATTTTTTCCTTTCATAACATGTCATAAAATTTTAAACTAAAAGAAATTGATTAAAAATAATCTTGAAAACTTGTAATGGTATATTTATGGAAATAATGTTCTAAAAATCCGTTCATGCCGTATAAGTTAAAGAAAAACATTATTCTCGTACTTTGGCCGGAAAAGTCAAAAAAGTAACTCATACTAAAAACAAAAAAAGATTCCTTTCATATATTTTTACTAAAAACTCACCAATGGGTAAAATTAGATTAAAACAATTTTATGTGGATGGAAATAATATTACATATTGAGGAAACATGTATGTGGATGATAAATATTCCTCAGTAAATTATGAAGTATAAACAATTTTGGATAAAAATGGGATTGTGAGATTTTCCCTTACCTTAGGTCCGATTTGCTTCGTGCGTGTCCTAACCTCATGTATAATGATTTAAATAATGTTATTGACTTATTACAGAATCTTACTCATTGTTATGATATAATATATGGTCATATTCTTAACTTCTTATTAATAATATTTCATTGTTACTTGTTATTCGGGTCATTTTTGATTTTTGTTCTTATGCGTGTTTTGTCGAATAAATTCTTATTATTCTTATAGGTCATAGATACCTCATTTCCAGAATGGTATTAGTGTAATATATATCATATTTATTCATTCAATTCATTTATATAATCATTATGCAATGAATATCATGTAGAACGAATCACATCACATCATGGAGACGGTAGGCCGTACGTACGCACGAGCGATGATATCCTTCCCATGATCGTGGAATTGTATTGAAGTGTATGTATACTATTTCAGAATCAATATCACCTTACAATAATCATATATAGTTATTCGTTACACCATTATACACATCCAAGTAAGGTGGTGGTGGAAAACAGATTACACCACGACGTGGAGATGGTATTTCGTACGTATGCATGCACGGTGATTTCATTTTCCGTAGGATGGATAGAAGGTGAAATAGGGTTGTTTCATATTTATAATAACATATCAGTATATTAGTGATACTGATGTTATTACTTCATAATTAAAAAACTAAAGAAGAAGAAGTAGAAGAAGAAATAAAGTTGAAAGAATCGGTAACAGACATTATCTCTTCTTTGAAGCGCCTCTTCTTAACCTTCTCTTAAGGCACTAAAGATGGTATTTGAAGAAGACCAGGACCTCTAGGATATTTCTAGGGAAGTGTAGAAGAAACGTTGGCAGGGGTTTGCTGAGATTGAAGGCTCAAAGTGGTGTGAGGAGAGGAAGGAGGTGCCCTTTTATAAGGGAGGAGAGGGGCACCTTAGGAAAAACATAAAGAATTATTTTATTATAAAGTCATATTCGGTTTTTAATAGCTCCAAATTGATTTATTTAGAAGCTAAGGTTGGGTGCGTCAAAATCCTCTCACCTAATATATTTTAGACATGTTTATGTTACTATTTTAACCTTATCATTTAGATTTAACTCTATGTTAAATAATTTATCTTTTACCGTGTCTTCTTGTTTTCTTACACTATATAGTTAATAAACTTACTATAACAAGACAAATGAACCCCAAGTTGTTTATTATTAATATATATAATCTTTTCTAAGTCATTTTTCCATACCATATATTTTTATGAATAAAATAACAACTAATAATATAATATTTTTTTAAAACTATTTTATGTCAATTTTGACACTATTTGGTAATTGATTTTTTGTGAAAATTATAACAGCATGATTTGTTCGAAAAAAGTTAATTAAATCAATACTAACATGTCATATTAACCTAGAAAATTATTGTAATTCATAAAAAGTCTAAAATTACATTTTTTTGGGTATTTATAACATCAATTATGTTAATATTTCATTAATAAGAAAATTACTGCATCATTATTGTGTCATAAATAAATTAAATTATTTAATGTCTAAAAATTATAAATAAAATACAATTATGTATTAAATCTTTTTATATTTCTAATGAATATTTATAGTTGAATTTATCTTATGTATAACCCTATATTACAAATGATTTAGTTATTAAACATTGATTTTAACTATTTTAACCCTTCTTTAAATAAATTAATAAAAAATGTCATAATCTAATCCAAGTGGACCTAAATGGTCATGTTTTATTCATAAGGTTGTTTTTGGTCGAATTAAACTTATCCAATAGAATTAGGACATGTGTTAGGGTAATAATAATATCATTTTTACCCTTAATTACCCTATTTACTTTCAACCGTGGTAAATAAAAATAAAAAGTTACTATTCACCAAAAATTATTTTCATCTCATTGAACCACATTTTAGTCCTTGATATTAACTGTGTCTCTCAGATTTTCGAAATTCCACAAAAAGAAGCGGTAAAATTATGTTTTATATAAATTTTCAAACTCTCCTAGGAGGTGGGTAAAAGATGGTGAAAAGTTCAATAAAATTTTATATATCTAAAATTATTATAAAATGACTCCAATGAATTACATTGAACTTATATAGGTATTATGTATCAAATTTTACCTAAAATAAATTGAAATAAAATAAATAATTATTTAAATAAAAAGTCGGTTTTTATATAGTAACCCAGTGTTTTCACTATTCATCAAAAATTGAATGTTTTCAGAAAAATACAAAAATTTCCCCCTAGGCTAATTTCGATATTCCAAATCCAAAAATGAAGTTCATTTTCAAAGATAAAATTTATAAAATTTCAAAAAGTGGGTATTACTATTTATAACTGCTAGTTTTAATAATATTTTAATAGCATATCATTGTTTAGTGAAACTCGGTATTGCGTACAACACAAGCTATCAAGGAAGGTCGTGATTAAGTGTAAAGAAAGCAAAGCTAGTGTTGTGTGCATTGAAAGATTACTTTGATGATGTATATAACATAAAAAGAAAATATTTCTCATAAAAATCTCAGGTGTTACATAAATAGTCCTTGAGATGAGGTAAAATACACTGAAAAATAATTGAGAGGACTTAAGACAAGGGGAACATCCATAGGAAAAGAATAATTAGTAGAGAGAAGAATCCATACACAATAAAGAAAATTTCTATAATGTATATATCTATAAAATATAATCGACTTTCTATGTATTATATAATAATAAAATGTTGATAAATTGAGAAATTCATGTTTATCAACTAAGTAGCACAAGAAAATTAATAGTGAGAATCTTCAGTGTGTTAAATATGTTTAATGGATTTCAGATATGAATGAAAATGTATATAGAATTTTTTTTATCATTATTGATTAAGAAGCATATTTTTTTGAACGAATATTTTTTGTTCTTGATTATATGAAAGTATTTATTTTTATTTTTGGGATGAAAATCAACATGGAGAATTAAAATCTTAACAAAATGGGTTTTTTGAAGAATAAACTTTTGCATGTATATTTTTGAATGGATTTCAAAAAAATAGTTTATATATGATGGTGAAATTTTTTGAGGAAGCTATATTCTCTTAAATTATTGTTGGGGAAATCCATAAAGATGGAAAAGTATGGGATTTCTTAAAAATCATTATAGTCCACGTGAAATAATTTGAACTTAATTCTACTAATTTATCAATAGGGATATAAATTTCGGTATTTTTTTATACTAGAAATTTGGACTATGACCGTTATTCAACATAAAAAATCAACATAACCATGTTCATACATTTCCTAAGACCATGAGCCATATAAGTCGTGGACAAATGTAAGAATAAAGTCACATATGGATGTTTTCCATATATATCATGGCCATTATCTGTACTTATTCTTATGATCAATATGTATAGTCTCTATATGGCATAATTATTACCATACTCTATGTGGACCATGTAAATAGTACAAAGGCATAACCACAGTCTATATGGGATATGACTATAAGTCTACAGGGACTCACACTATTTGCAGGTTTTTAAAAGTATAATAATTATATTTTTAAATCATTGATAACTAATATATATTTATATATATCTATGTATATATTTATATGTATATATAACTATTTATAATGTGATATAGGTTTGTAGTATAAGGTAATAATATAAATATATATATATGATGTTGTATGATTAAACCTCGTTGGTTGGATTTTTTTAAAAAAAAATCATACAAGGGATAAAACGATGAGTGGTTCTCGTGGCTGTAGATATCTTAACACTATATTCCTATATAGAAATAGGATTATGAATATAAATACACCTAATGGATTTTATTTTATAGGTAGGAGGTTATAAAAAATTTATATGAGGTTGTTGGATTAAACCTCTGAGGATGGATTTTCTAAACAAATTTATAAGGGCTATGACCGTGGCCGTAGCCACCCTAGGGTCTGTCACAATCATGAAAGATATGATACTATCATTCCCAGAAAAGTTGTATATGTTACTATATTTTTTACAAATGTATTTTTTGGTGGTTGTGTTTTAGTTCATGTTAGAATGAATTGGCTCCATTTTTCTAATTTGGGTTAATAATCAATAAGAATATGAATTTTTATGCTTTGAAGAACAAACATTTTCTCAGTTTGTAAAAATGAATGTTGGTCAGAGCATGTGACACTGTGTGCGATGACACAGTTGGATCACCTATGTCAATGACCGCGGCAGCTTCTATTTTTTGGTTAATAGGAGCACGATACATGTTAAGTTAGATAGTATCCCGATCAAAAATTAAATGCAGGCTTTAAACCATTGGACACTATTCACACTTTTAAAAATATATATGCACATAGGATTTATCTTCAGAAACCCATCATCTTAAACCACACAACATGTTTTTAAAACATGATGCAACTAGTAAGAGCTCAACTATATTAAAATTACTAAAACATATTTCAAATTTAGATATATTTTAAAATTTCACTAATGTATTTACTGATGTTTATGAAAAAACATTTGAAAATAGAGTGTCTCTAATTAGAAAAAATTATAAACATTTATAATTGTCAATGTTTATAAATGTTCCCAATTAAAGAACTATTTTTTCTTGATGTTTTTCTGAAATATAGTTAAATTAGTAATTAATTATCCATGTTTGAAATAAATGTGGTTATTTTTAAAAAAAATCATATTATAAAATATTTTTTAGAAAATATTAATAATTTTTTTATATTGGGCCGATTCTACCTGATCTGCATATTCTCCCCCTTCACACTATATAACACTATACATGCACAACCTAATACACTTAGCCACCCCAACCAAAACGAGGACCAACTAATTTAAAATATTTTTTATTATAAAAATGTATTATCTTATATGTATACATATATTAATATATTTCAGTGTTGAGAAATAAATTATCTATGTATATATAATATTTGTTTCTATTGTAAGGTATTTTAAAAGAGAATCGTCTATTATGATTGGGTGATACCATTCCCACATTGGTTCTCTAATACGGATGGGTTGTAAGTCATGTTAATAAATTATATAGATATTATTAAATTATATATATATATCTATGTTTGTGAGTTTATGTATATGTGTTGGGTTCACATGGTTAAATACCCTAACGGGGGGGTGAATCAGGGTATAAAAGATTAAAGCTTTCACCCATTTGGATCTTGTTTCTTTGTTAGAATTTACTCAATTCCCTCTCCCCCCATAGAAATATATGAATAGATTTGAAAACAGGTACGAGACATAGCAATTTTTACATGGATCACCCTCATTGGGAAACATCCAAGGAGCATACAATGATAATGTACCAATGTACCCAATTTACTATGGCTCACTGCCAATAATGAGTACAATGTTTGGGCTAGATATTCTATGACCATGCTCACGATCATTACAAGGATTAGGGTTTTATCACTACATTCCCTAGGGTCACTAACTATGACTATTTCTCTTGCTCATTTTCAATGGAAAGGGTCACCGTCATCCTCTTCCTTTGCTCACTACTCTTGTAATGAAATCCACTCACAGTTTTTGGACTTGATGGTCCAACACAGTTTATGGACATGTAGGTCCCATCATTTTCATGAATTCCTGAATCCTCAACTATAGGTAGATGCTCTGTTGAAGTTCCTTTTTTACCCACAGATGAATTCCACCTTCCCGAGTACTATTAGGTGGTAGAAAATATTTTCGCAAACTAAATTGAATCTTTTTCAAGGTTCTTTGAGAAAATCGCGAACTGCATTGCTCCTCCACGTACAATGTAATATGTTTGGTATGTGAAACATCTCCTTCACATACCAGAGCTACAACCGAAAATTTCCCATTGTCCACCGACTGTTTCTTTCTTCGCTATGACGAACCGATTTTTCCAACCTCTTCTACGAAGCACCCTCTATCCGTGAACTGTTATCTATTTGTGGATTGTCTTCAATTCCATGTACCAGAGCACCCCATCCACATACCACTTGCATAATTCTCCTTCTCACGTACCGAATATTCCTCCTCGACATACTGAGACAACTCATTCCACATACAAGACTTCCCTCTCTATGTACCAGACTTCCTTTATGGGTAAAGAATCCCTACAAACACGTTCAGCACGAACCACTTTTGTACTTTTCTGAATTCCAAGAGAAAAATATGTTCACTAATGATTTTCTATATCTATAGTAATAGGAGGGATTAAATATTCTTATATAGTAAAATTTATCCTCCAAATCTGCTAATATGAGATTTATCAAATCTTTAATTCATACTTCACAACTTATTGATCCTTCTACATCTGTGAACCACAACCCTATATGTGAACCATTTTTCATTCTGTACGTTTATTATTTTTGTTCCTACATGTCACTCACTTCCTTTATCGAATGATCATCCACCCCAAGACCACCATCTATCTGCGTACCGTAAGCCCTACACCACAAACCCTCACTACAAACCATTTCCGGTTTCACAAATCGCTTTAGAGTACCATTATTGCTGCTCCACATACCGTTCCCGAAATATGGTATGCGATATTTGCATTATGATATGTGGTTCTAATAATTTTCTGATTTTCTTAAACGCTCTTCAGACAGTTCACTCCTATGAAACTATTTTTCTTTTTCCAACATCAAACTCTCACTTTTGAGGCCCAAAAATTTGGAAAACACGGCGAAACTATGCCACCTTAAAAACATTTCTTCAACAAACACCATCTATACTCATTTACGGTCATCTGGTTTTTTCAACAAACACAACCATACCCAAAACATACCGAGAGGACACCTTGAGGGATTTTTGACCAACAATATGTTTATATTATATGTATATACATCTATGAGTGTGTGTTTACAAATACATGCACATATATATATATATGTGTATGTTCATATATACATGTCTGTGTGTTTATATATATATGTGTACATGTGTCTATTTACAAACACACACACACACACATGTTTGTATTTATATATGTGTATGCATGTTTATATATATATATATTTGTCTTATATATATTATGATATTTAAATACATGTTAATTTATCTTTATATCAATATATATAAAAATATATATATTTTTATTTTTATATACATATAAATTAATATATTTATAAATATATATATATATATATATATATATTATCCATTTTTTAAAACATAGGTAAAAATGTCAATAAAATATCCATATTTTCTTAAAAAATATGGCTAAATTGAAAATGTATATGCGTTTTCTATATAAATATATGTATATATATATTTATATATATATGTGTGTTTATATATATATATATAAATATTTACATCGATGCGGGGAAATGTGATACAATATCAACAAAAGCATGAAAGACACAAATGCAAGGAAGAACTCGATGAGACATGAAATTGAGACATCACTGAGACACACAGGGGAAACTACCTCTAAGCTGCACCATAAGGCCTATTTAAAAAAATATATGTGTGTATTTTTTCATATTTACAATTAATAATATAAATATTATGATATTTAAATATTGTTAATGTATTTGAATATAAATATTAATTTATATAGATACATGAGTATAAATATAATTACATATATATATATATATATTTAGTTTAATAGAATTATACTTATATATATTTATCCATGTTTTAATACATTGGTAAAAAATGTCACTAAAATTGTAATGTTTTCTTAAAAACATCTCTAAATTAGCAAGATGTTCTTAAAAATGTCCCTAAATTAGCAATGTTTTTGTAGAAACATCCATAAAATTTCCACGTTTTTTGGATAATGTGGTTATTTTTAAATTTAGCAACATTTTCCGAAACAAAATTTTAAATTTTGGGTTTTTTTCTTTAAAATGATGCTAAATTAGTGACATTTTCTAGAAAAACATGGATAATTTGAAATTAGCCACATTTTCAAACAAGTGGATAAATTAGTGATGTTTTCATAAAAATGTGGCTAAATTTAAACTCATCCGTGATTTTAAACATGGCTAGAAAACCGCACTAAATTAACCATTTTTTTTAAAAACATGGATAAATTTAAAATTACCTATGCTTTTAAGTATCACAAAAAAATGATGAAAAATTAGCCACTTTTTTTGAAAAACATGGATTGAAAACATTGTTACATTCTATTTTTTAATAGTGAATCAATATATATTTTTGACATATATCTGAATATATTTCATCATAAATATATCGTTACTGATATCTCATTATTTGGAAGATAAATGCAGTGGATGCTATGAAGTTAGGTGTAGCTCATCAAAAGACAAATTATGGGTATTGTCGAATCATGCATCCAAGCACTGGAGGAAGGTGATAGGAGGTATAAAGTTTCAAAGAAGTGTTTTAGATGAAAGCCTCAAATATTTTAGAAATTGTAATTGGATATGATCTTTGCAGGTGATACTGTCGTATATTCACTAAAATTATTAAATGGAATATTCAATTTTGGTGCATTTATCTACCATGTAGTTTCATTAAATGATAATCCATTATGGATGGATTAAATTTCCTGAATATTAATTGAATATGGATCAGTGAATTGATGATAATTGGAATAAATGTATATGAATAAATAACTGTGGATGAATCATTTAATTTAATGAAATAAATCATGGATAACTATATAAAAGGTTGTGATCAATCTTATTGAGTACAACTGATTGATTGTAAGCCTTTCATTTCTATATTCCTCTCATAATATTGTTCATCATAAAAAAAGGTTTTACAATCCTTTCATCATTTGGGTATCCTTTCAATACGATCATGAATCCATTGGACGGTGTACCCCCAAGAGGATGGGTTATTTTGTTCACTGATTAATGATCTTTATCAAGCATTCTCTCTGAATAAAGAATTATAATATTACTACTGTTGTCATTCTATATATAATATATTTTTATTGTTTTATTTACGCATTGATTCTTGAAGATAAATTTTCCTCTTTTTTGGGTTTTCTTCTGCTACATTTGATCATATGATGATCGTACGAAACCCATTAGTGGTATAAGAGGGATGTTTTTTTGACGAATTAGGGTGCATATAATTATAATTAAAAAACGTTTTTATAGTAAATGAGATTTTTGATTCCTAGACATAAATATCAAAAAAATTAAGTTTAGTAATTAAATAAAATTTTTATTTAATTATTTATGTTTTTTATTTATAAAATGTTTTAAAAAATGGGGATAACATTTATAAGGTTTAAAAAAATTATTAACCTTTTCCAAATATGAAAATTTCATTTTTATTAATATTATTTATGAAAAATAAATAAATTACTTGTTTTAATGAAGATATATCAATTATGAATTGAATTATATTTTTTAAAATGTGTCTATATATGGTGAAAAGTATTTTCAAATATATATAATAAATTATAAAAATGATTTATAAATTAATTATCTATAAAATGCTTGTGGTTTATTGATAAATATTTTTCACATTTTTATGGTTTATAACAGTTTATTAATCATTACTAATGGTAATTTTGGAATATTTTAATTTATAAATAGTTTATAAATTAATTCATTATTAATTTTTTATAATTAATCACATAAATGTTTAAGATTAATTTATTAAAAAAATATTTCAAATATTAAATGTCAGTATTTAAAATGAGTTTTGAAAAGTTAAATGGTATGCTTTATGATATATTAATAAATGTTTTATATATATATCAAAAAATGTTATTTATAAATTGTTTAAAAATTAAAAAATATATGATATTTATATCATATAAAAATGTTCATATAATTGATATTAAATTATAAAATAATTACAATTAATGAAATATCATAAAAATTCTATTTAATATTAAATATAAAGGGGTTAATTCTATATAAAATATAAAATGGATATATTGTTTCTAATTTATAAAATTATTATAATTAGAATTTATTTATGAAATGTTCATAAATATATCATGTTTTGGAAAATAAATAAATAGTGTGTTTATTTATTAAATTTCCTTGATATTCATGTTTAGATTATAATTAATTCATTAAAAATATTCAAATTAAAAGGGATTTATTTATATATTATTTAATCCATATCAAACAATGTTTTCATGATTGATATCAGAATGGTTTAAATAAAAATTAAATATATTATATTTAGATTATGTTAAAGGATACCATAATAACAATTGAATTATAAATAGTTAATAATTCATAAAATATAATATATTTAGAAAGGAAATGATAGATAATAATAATTATGAAAGAGTTCAAATTAGATAGAATATAATGAGATTATATTCAAAATTTTGGAATGTACATAATCTTAAAGATGAAATTATAAATGTGATTAAAATTAGATTTTATTTATGAAATTGTTCATAGATTTTTATTACATTTTAAAAAAATTTAATTATTCATTTATTTAATGAATATTCTATGTTTTATTCATAGTTGTCAATTTTTTATATTATGAGTGACTATAAGACAATATTTATGTGATACATTTATTTTGGGAAATATTATTTCCTTATACACTTGGTATGATAATGAATTTAGTTTTTTATCTACCTTGATCTCATAGTGCATTTTTGTTATGAGAATGAGAATAATTGTTCGGAATACTTTTTTTATATTAGGTGTTAGAGATGTCATGAATTTAACTATCTCTTCAGTAATTTTTCCTTAGGTAGATGTACATGGGGTCTGACCACCTATGTTCCTAGAGGCTTTCCTTGGCAAGGGAAGTGAATTGGGTTGGATATATATCGATCTAGGCTTACACATGGGAAGTTTTTTAGTATCATATAACTGTATTCCTTTACCAAAAGTGTTCATTTAACTAAATCATATGATAAATTTGGATACGTATAAATAAAATTAACATCTATTTTTGGGTGATTGACATAGACTTGTGGGTTGTGTATTTGTTACACATTAATATGGTGTAAACACAATACTTTTTTGGTTGAAATAGGGAATTCTAAAACTAAATAGTTAGATTTATGCATATATAGAAAGGGAATAAAACATGGGATGTTGTTTATTAAATATGCGGTAATAATTGTCAATTCAATATTCAGATAATTCATATTAAATTAGTGAGACTTTAAAAATGAAAAATCCTCAAATACAATGTGGGTGATTTTTTCCAAATTAATTCTTTTCAAGAACTAAATCATCTAATTTGGTACATTCATACCAACATTGGGTGACCCTATATTATCTCTTGTAATGAAATAAAGTAATAAGTGACTTTGGATTGTCTTGTTGGGTAGTTTCATTCCTACACTGGGTTCACCCTAATATTCCTTGGTTATTTTTTTTGGTATTTTATTTGGCTTACACTATCTGAGAATCCCTAATAGTTTGGATACTATAGTAATAGAGTTGAGTAAATCCATATGATGGATTTGGATAAACGGTTATCTTCTCCACAATCCAAGAGCGACAACTTTTTTATTATGATGATTCCATACATAAATAAATAGGTAGTGAGATGAACTCCCATGTGGAATCATTATTTAGGGAAACATAGATGTTGGACCACTAAATTCATATTATATATGAGGTCATGAATTTTTGTGGGTGAACATTCATTAAATCCCTTAGTGAGAAGATATAAGACATAATATCCCTCTGATAAAAACATCTCTTATAGATAACTGCATCATTATCATAAAACAAAACAATATATTAATCATCTAAATAAGCATCTTATTATAAGAAAAACGTAAGATTTTTACCTTAAGAAAATTTCATGATCATTTGATATATTCTATTTGATAGAACAGTTCCATCTGGTGTAACATATGGTTGAAATTGTCCAACAAGTCAATCTATTTTCTCATGGAAGTATTTAATTCTTTTTAATTCACAATTCACCTAAGAAATTCTATTTTGAAATATTTAATATGATTGGGTGTGTCCATGACATTCAATAAGATTGAATATGCTTAGAAATACTGAAGAACTTCTATATGGCTTGTTCTAGTTTGGGATTTTTATCTATTGTCATCTATGGAAATGTTCTGAATAGATTTATGAATTCAAGAAAAGCAAAATCGATACTCTCAAAATTTTAATAACAGATCAACTAGGCATAAGATTACCGAACTCTAGTACTATGAGGACAGTACAAGTGGGTAAATGATAAAACTATAAGATTAATTTTTTTTAAAAAGTTAAAAAAATATTTCATTAAAATGATGATCTAGGTCATTTAAACCTTTAGATATCAAGAAGGAATATTAACAATTAAATCTGATTGTATTATTCTTGAAATGCCTAATGGGGTTTCAGAACTCCATGGAATTTCCATGTTAGGTATTAATGTTATAATAATTAATTATTCAATTTTTTAGGGTATTATATACAATGTGTATGTTTTACAAGTGATGTAAACATATTGGATTTCAAAATCTACGGAATAATTTATTTTTATTGTATTTTATATTCATGATATGAAATAAACAGTTACCATATTTAAAATATTAATGTATAGGAATGTGTCAATCTTAGATGAATCTAAGTAATGTATGTGTATCTTCATCTCACATCTCTTATACTATAAGACAAGATGTTCGATACAAAAAGGTTTTTATGAGATGATTAAATGTATACACATGAATTATGATTCATCAATTTCTATGACATGTTTTAGAGAATAATATTTTGATAAATGGTTTTATCAAAATATTTATTAAACTGAATGGTATTCCATCCACCCATCATGTTATATTTTGATAATGTCTTCTTTTTCATATAAGGAAAATTTAGAACACATAGAATACCATATATGATATGGAAACAATAGTTTATTTGTTAAATATTTATATTAAAAAGTGATAAAGGATATTTCATAAAACTAAAAGAAGTTTGTATTATATCTTAGAAATATATTTAAAAGAGAATATAGTTTCTTAGCAGCTATTGGTTGTAAGTATGAACCTATAGAAGTTCAAGGTTAACAAACTGAAGATTGTACCGGATTTAGATTAAGAGATTATTTACTTTATATCCTAAAGAGTTTGGAAACATGATTGTAAAAAAATGTAAATAATGATATTTAATTACTATGAGAAAGAAAATATATTTATTAAATAATGGATTATAAAAGTCTTTTATTTTAGTGATTCGTTATTTACCATCCAAAAGGGGTTTAGGATATGTCATGGTAACGAGAAATATAAAGTGATAAATTTAGTTACTGTAACAAGGGAATATCACTATTCCCTTAAGGTTTATAATAACTAATACACAAAGTCTATAACTTGATATCCTACAAGAGTTTAGGTTATGGTGGTAAATATAAAATTTAAGGAGTTACACTAGTTACTGTAACAAAGTTGATATCATTTTATCCTTAATTTTTATAGGATATGCTGGTAAAGTGATAATATTAATACTTACATTAATTACAAATGATTTAAATGAAAAATTATAATATAAAAGGATCCATGGAGGATGATGTTTTACATAAAAAGAGTCCTATGTAGAAATAAATATAACATTATAACATTTAATATAATGATGTTAAGGTTTTTGAATATATGTTAAATGAGTTGAAATTATTGAATATGATTCCAATATCTCACTTTTAATCAAAGCATCATAATTCATAAATGTTACTCACTAAGAGGATAGTGGGATTTTTTTAATATATGGTCACGTAGGGATGTGACACAAATTATATTTAGATGCAATATTTAAACAACCATTTCTATAAAAAAATCTAGAATGTGTTGTGGAATCTATTAAGAGAAAAAATTTCATGGGGGTAAATGTATCATGTTATTTATAATAAGGGAAGTATCCATTTATCCTTCATTCATGTGTGTTGTAAAATTACATTACATGAATGACATAATGATAAGTATCCACTAAAAGTAAGAGCATTGAGCCATCCCTTATTGATGAACTTACTGGTGTATAATGGGTTACGGTAATATGTAAAGGTTATGTTGAATATATTAGTATATCCATTTAATAGTGTTTTATATGAGTTGTTGAGGAATATATTATTGAGTTAATAATTAGAGAGTTATTACTTCTCCTGATATACTGAAGTATATATCATTGAATTTCATATAGTCATGGATATACTAAGGTGTGTAAGCTTATTATCGGCCCTTATTACATGAATATGGAGATATACCTTGCATGAGAACCTCATTTAATTTATACCCAATATACACATGTCATCATATGAATTTAGATAATCCCGGGGTGGTTGGGTATGTTACTGATCATGTCATTGGTTAGAGTAAAACCAGTATGGTATTTGTTAGCTTATATGTCACGAAAAGAAAAATGGCCCTTGATTGAATTATAATGAAGATATTTATGGCCATTCTTAGTAGCTTCACACATGATGTGTTCAAATACATGTATATGTAACATGTGATGTGCTTGTTAGATTGATGAATGACATTTGATGTATTCATCTACTTGATCAGTTCTTTTTAAGGAATAATGAAAATGATGAGAATCTTATTCTACATTAACATGTTATATGTCTAGTGGTTTCTTGATACCATGGAAAAATGGATTATATAATATACATAAGTTGTTATGAAAAATATTTTTCTAGAAATTTTTGTATTTATATATGATATATTTGATGGAGATCACACAAGACCCCTTGATATCCTGAGTAGAATTCATTTTTCTCTATAGGATGATATTTGATTAGAAATATGAAATATTGAATTTATAGGTGTTTTCAATGTTTATAGGGCATGCATGCTCACATAGTTTGGCCCTTAGATAAAGATAAAATTTTAGACAAATATTCTGTTCATAACAATGAGAGCTTCATTAAAAACATATTCAAAATAGTTTGGATGGATTGACAAAGAGTCATGATGTTATTCATAAAGACAATATTTATTTTTAGTGAAATTGGAATATTTTTTGATATGAACTAAAATAAATAGAAATAACATCAAATTTAGGTGAATTTATGATCCATGTTATTATAATAATGAGAATCCATTATGAATTCTTTAAATGAACTGAATATTCATTGAATATGATTCAATGAAATGATGAAAATGGGAATAAATGAATATAGATACCTAAATATGGTCTACATGATTCATTTAATAAAATGCATCATGGATGGATATATAAAGGGATGTGATTCCTCCTATTGAATAAAATTGAATTTCATAAAGCCTCTCAATTCTCTATTCCACTCTGACCATAATTTATCATTTGAGATGAAGCTGTTAGAACCCATTTAGAATTTGGATATTCTCAAGATATGATCATGGATCCATTGGCTAGTGTATCTCAATAGAGGCGAGGAGATTTTGTTCACTACTTTATTATCTTTATCACAAAATTATTCTCCACCAAGTAAGAATAACACTACTACTATTAAAAATTTCTAGGTACTCTATTTTTGTTGTTTTTATTTACGTGTGGATTCATGGAGTTAGATCATCTTATTTTTTGGATTTCTTCCAGAACATGTGATCATGTGATAATCTTATAAAAAAAATTATATACATTCTCATGTATATGAAAAATATTCGATTAAAAATGGTGATGCATGAAAAATTATATTAATGTGAATAATATCACAGTTCTTACTCTGATTCTACCCTGAAGCATATTGAAAGATTAGTGAGTTGATACAGAGAAACTTATCATAGATATTAGTATTTATAAAGTTTCGACATGAGAAATAAAGTCTAATTTTATAAGGTTTATGTAGAGTGAGTGTAAAAAACTTTCTCCCTCAAGAAGAGTAGGTTGTATTACATCAAGGTTTCATATAATATTTATGACTACAAGTTACCTTTATACAAGTCCTCTGGTTTGTATACTCAGTTTTTCAAATGTATCTAATGAGACGATAACTAATTATGAAGCAGATATAAATATATCTTCCAGAAGGTTACTAAAATCTAGTATGATATAAATCTGTCTCACTCAAATTCGAGTTAGATTATAATTTTTATGTTTCATGGAAGCAAGATATCAAAGGCAATCATTATTCATAAGGAAACAAATTAACCACAGTGGAAGTTAAGATTCAATATGTGTGAGTGTGTTTGATGTATTGTAAGACTCTGTATCTATATTAATGGTATTCAATGTGAATGACATATATAGATAGATCGAAGATAAGGCCAATTCTCCAATAATGATGAAGTCGTCAAGTATCTAAAGATGAGGATTCAAAGCCAATGATCGAATGAAAATTTTAGAGCAACCTATTAATATAAATAGATGAACATGATAGATGGTATAGGATGTCTAAAGATTAAAAAAATAGATTTTTTTGAGTATGATATTTATTACAATTAAGCTTAATAGAATTTAATGTGGGTAGTGATGTTGTTGGACACATGCATGCATAATTGTTTTTATTAGAAGGAAGAGTTCATCTAGTGTCTTTGGCTGAAATCCAATCTAAAGAAGGAAAAATTTCATGGGATAATTAAATTGAGTATAATTCATGGTGGTTTTGGGAAAAAATATTAATGGTGTGGTGATAACATTTTTTACATCCAAGGTTTTCTTAATTTAGTAAAATACATGACTATTGATGAGATCCTAAGGAGCAATGAAGACTATTCAAGCTGATTTTAATGGATGTTATGATGTGGAATGGTTACTCTCATAAAGATGGAGGATTTGAAATGAATTAATTCTAAAATAAATAAGCATGAAATTTAATGAGTTAAAATTCCATGAATCTCTGATAGTTTCAGGAAATGAAGGTGTATATATGATGAAAATTTATTCAAGACTTTCTGAAATGTTTATTGAGAATTTGGAGAGAAAATATTATAGAGCAATGTTTGATTAGCCTTTTTTTGGAAAAATAAAATAAGGGTCAAATAAGTGATGAAGTTCCATTGGAATTCAGAAATGAATACAAAATTTCAAATTCAAGAGAACTACAGAGTTGAGGGATCATGAGTATATCTCACAATAAATTGTGATTTTCAAATTTATTTTGGATATATTACATAGTGAGAATAAATCAAAGTTCCACTACTATTTTATCTTGGAATTAGAATAAAATATTATAACTCATGTGAACCAGTAATATTTTTTATTGGGAGATAGAAGGATATTTCCATGATTTAGCTCATTTTCAATAATTTTTGTTATTTAGTTGATATTTATGACTTAGGATAATAAAAGGACACCTGAAATATTATGTACAAAAATTAAAACTGAACCATTAAAAACTATGTGACTTTCATTTTTTTCCATTATAATCACATGTGAGTGTGGTAGATTTATAAATTTGAGAGGGTACAAACATTAATAGGTTGGAGAGGATAATTTTAGGTGAAATGAAATTATTAAACATATCTACAAATTCAACCCCCACCCACTTAGTGGTTCATATATTCTAAGGAACATCAATTGGTTTAAATAAAACCCAAGTTCCTTCATAAGATCCTTTTATTTTTATTATAGATATTCTCAAAATATTTAACATCATAGGTATTGACACCTTCATTGATAAAAAAATCATGGATGGAAAAGCAGAATGATATCCTATCTTCTGTCACTTGGTATATAGGTGATCGATGCAACTACTATAGGATTTCCACCAATGAAAAAATACACTTCTCTAAACCTTTATGGGAAAATGGAATCTCTATGTTGATGAAAAATATAATAATTCTATTTTAATTTCCCTGTCTGATAAGTGGTATACAAAGTTTATTGGCCTCCAAACAATGAAGGAGACTCGATAAAAACATTAAATAATCTGGTAGGGAAATGTAAACGTAAAGGAAGCAATGATTTAGATCTATAGAATAATGTCCAAAGATATTAGGATGACAAAGGAAGAAACCATTAATGAATATTTCAATATATAGAATTAATTAGTCAACCAAATCAAAGGATTCTAATATATTTTATACGATTTTATCTTTGATACAAAATTAATAAGGAACTTTTCAGACATGATTAATCCTGCATTTTCTATATTATAATAAATATAAGATTAATATCATTATGAACTGAATAACATAGATCTTGTGTATAAAATGAAGAAAAATACAATGTTAAAAAATATAATTAAGGAGGAAATGTATTTTAAATTTATTATGAATCTTAAAATCCAAAAAAATGGAAGATGAGGTCATGCACTTTAGGGAATCATATGATAAATAGGATTATGATGATGTGTCTAAGAGGGTTATGTCCCTTATCTCTAGGAATTTACAAAAAGGTAGAGATAAGTACAAAATAAAACTCCAACTAAAATGTTTTGGGTGTGGGAGGTATCATAAAATTCATATTCAACAATACAAAAAATATTGGTGGTGCATATGATAATGATGAACTGGAAAAAAATCCTTAGGGGAATTAGTGGGATAAAAAATCAAAACAAGTTAAGTAGAAGAAAAAAAAATCACCTAAAATTCTAGAGGTGGTACGTTTAGTAAATAAGAATAGGATTACTCTATAAAAAATAGTACATCAAACGATGAAGGTCTAGATATTTTTTGAACATTCATGGATCACATTAAAAGAAATAAATATTCTTTAATCATTGAAGAAGAAGGCAAAAAATAAACAAATATTGAAACCATGTTTAGAACAAAACATGAGTTATTGTCTTGGGAAAAATACCAATATCAAATTTTTTTAAGGATTTTAAAAATGATTCATAAGTTAAAATATAATGAAGAGAATAATACCTTAAAAGGAATATGTATTCATTGAGGAAATTAAAAAACACAAGTTGAAGGTTTCATAATAAAGAAAATAGTGAAATAACATGATGGAAAACATTATTCTATGTAATAATATATATGTAAGTCACAATCAACGTGTCTTAATATTGAATATAAATTTAAGAATATGAATTAAAATTTAAATAGAGATTCAATGATAATGGTTGAAATATTTCATGATTCTGAGAATGCTTCCCCAAAAATTTATGTGAAATATACATCTACAAAAAATAAAATTTCATCTAGTTTTTTAACCATTTATATTCTATAAATAATAACTAGAGATGCTAATTTATGGAAATATGTGATAAATATTTTTTATCAACAAAATATTAGAGTAACTTTAATAAAACTTCTTCCTCACATTAAGGGAAAATAAGCATTGCAAAATACAATAAATCTATAAAACATAATCCTGAAAAAATTCATACATCTATGAAAGATCAAGATTCAATAAATATTATTCGATTTGAGGGATCATCAAAAAAAATATAACTTCTATTAAAACATCTCACTCCTTGGGACTAGGAACTATTTATGGTGAATAAATTTTATAATTAAATGAAACAACATTATGAAGTAAAAGGAAGATAAGAAATTGAGGTAAAAAAAAGATAAAAACCCAATGACGAAAAATTAATTTGATTTCCTGGTGGAGATTTGGGGAATGCGTGTCTAAACCAGTCACTATGGTAATGAATACACTATAAATCTTCTTGAATAGAATATGTGTCATGAAAAAGAAAAAGAAGCTGAGAAAATAATGATAGAATAAAAATATCTAATTTTTTAGGTCAAAGTTAAATATTCTCAAAATGATAAACAATAGATTCATGATAGTAATTGTTCCTCACATATTATAGGTGTTGTTAAAATCATTTAAATTATATAAGAACATGTGGGTGGAGTAGTTACATTTGTAAATGATAGTTCCTAAAAAATAAGAGGAATTACTACGACCAAAATTGAGGATGAAAAGATAAATTCAAAGGAAATTTATTTGTTGATAGACTTAAACAAAAACTACATAGTGTTTGATACCTCTGTGATGATATGAATAATGTTATCTTTAGAATATATTCCCATATCATCCAATTCTTAAAATATTGAAAAATTATTATTAAGGGAGATAGAACAAAGGGTAATTTATTCCAAATTGGGAAACCTAGTATTTATTTCTATTTTATTACAGAGGATGAAAACAAGTTATGTCATTAGAAAATTATTCAATTTAGCTAGAAGACTATGAAAAAAAATATATAATTAATATTTTTTGAGATATTTATCAAATCTAAATATTAAAGATGATATTATTTTCACTACTTGTTAGAAAGCATTAATTGCTATTGGAAGTCACCATAAAGTGTAATGTTATTCTTTCAAACCCCTTATGTTCATACATTCTGACCATTGTGGGATAATGAAATATCAATAAAAAATGATGATTTATAATTTATTACTTTTATTGATGATTTGACTCATATGGCCAATATAATTTTCATGAAACATAAATCGTAAGCTATGAAGTTATTTAAAATTTAAAGAATTGGAGTTCAGATGTAAGTGGGTGTATATATTTCAAATATTAGAACGTACAATATAATGGAGTTCCAAAGTAACTCTATTGTATCCTACCTAAAAAACATGGAATTAATCACAAGCGTAGTGCTCCATAAAATCCAAAAAAATAGAGTTGTGGAATGGAAAAATCAAAGATTTGTTGATATGAGAAAAACCATGCTCACTGAATATAAACATTAAAATTTTTTCCAAAGAGATGTGGGAAGTACAACTGTATTTCTTAAACATGGATGTTTTCTATAACTAGAAAGAATATATTATCCCTATGATATGTTAGGTAAGAAGAATCCTATATTGAAATATTTTAATGTTTCTAGGAGTCATTTCATAATTATGATTAAAAATATGGATTTGGGTAATTTTGATGAAAAGGAATAAGAAGGTGTTTTCATGGGATATCCATCCAATATAAAAAGCTACATGTGTTATAATAAATTAATACATATTTCAATTGATTACTTTGATGTAAAATTCATTTAAAAGAAGCCCAAATTAAAGGAATTTCTTAACGAATATGTGGATGGGTTATTAGAAGATAGAGTGATAACTTCCAGAGAAGTTAATGAAGATGATTGTGAGACCAACCTTATATAGGAAGACTCTAACCAATCTAATGAAGATGATAGTAAAACCAGATGAAAAAAACTAGGATTATGGAAATTACAAAAAACATTTGAACTAGATAATATCATTAGAATTTTGTAATCTCTATTTCAGACCAAATGAAAATAATGGTTTGAAAATAAAATTTCTCTTATCTCAGAGGTAGAAGTACAATACATTTCAGAATTAGTTGAGAATAAAGAGTGGATAAATATGATGAATTAATAGAAAGATCAAATTGAGAAAAATGTAACTATATATATACTTCCTTTATTGGAGGGAATAAATATTATTGGAACTAAATAGTTGCTAAATAATAAACCCCACAAAATGGGTAAATATCATGAAATTAAGATTGGTGAGTTTACAAGGCTTACTATTTGGTAGAAGGTGTTGGTTTTGAAGAAACTATTCTGTTATTATTAGACTTGAAACCTAGAAAATGTTTTTTCTATTACTAATTAATAAAATTAAAATTTTTACCATATGGTTGGTAAGAAAACATTATTTAATGGACAAATTGAAGAATATGTTTATGTTCAGAAACATTATGAGATCATACTTGATAATTATGAAACTGTAGTGTGAAAATTTAATGGAATATTATTATGCATTGAAGTAGAGCTCTCATGCCTGGTTTAAAAATCATGAATGTTTCCTGAAGTAGTTGAAATATTCTAAAAGAAAACTTGGTAGCATATTATATGTAATATAGATGAGTATGTGTACCTTGGATTTCAGTATCTACCTAGATGTCATAGACTTTTCTAGTTCCATGTTCAATGACTATGAATAACACACAAATCAAATGATGATTAACATCGAGATGTTAATGCTTGGAGATTTAAATTTTTTATGGGTCTTCATGTTTAACAGAAAGGAAGATACATATTCCTTTCAAAAGAAAATTATTCTAATTAATTATTAAATAAAATTGGAAATGAAAAATTTAAGGATGTTAGTACACCAATTATAATTAGATTTAAAATGACCAATAATGAAACTATTTAACGTGTGAATTCCAAGAATTCTCAAAAGTTAATAAAAAGCTTTAATTTAATTACAAAATATATAATATAAATTGTATATGTAGTAACATTTTGTTTTAGATATAATTTGGATCAAAAGGAATCACACAATATGATAAATAAAAAATAAAACCTATGTATATTAAAAAACAGTAACTTATGCCCCTATGTATAGATGGAGTAATGAGTTCAAAATACTTGGTTATTCTGATGCTGATTAGGATAGAGATTTCAATGATTAAAAATGAAAATATATATGAACCTTATTTTTTGTGAGAATGTTGTGTGATCTGGAATAGTTAAAAATAATGTTTTGTGACTTTAATTAAAATGGAAGTAGAATTTATTTTTTTACCCATGCATGTTCTCAAATGCTGTAGATGAAAGTTAATATAGAATATTTGAGTGTGAATGATAAAAATCCACTAAAAATTATTTATGACAATCAAAATGTGACTTATTAATCAAAAAATATTTTATAACACTGTAGATCTAATCAGATTGACATTAAGTATCCTTACATGGAGGGTAAATTTTCTAATAGACATCTAAAGATGAACTATATTTCAATAAAATATGAAATTGATGATTTATTCACTAAAGCTACACCACATGAATGATTTCAGAAATTGAGGATGAAAATTTATGTACAACATCAACCCCTCACTTATCGTAATTTTTTAGGTTCCCCCACATTCCATTGTATTATGTTTCTAAATAGAGATAAGAAGTTCAAAACATCAAACATTAATTACATTTTGTGAATATATAGGAGTGATTTTCAAAGAATGTATGAGTATAAGTTCTATAAAATAATCCTTTAGAAGGTGGTTTAGGATAATTACATCAATATCATGACCAAAAACTTATTTATCAGTATGAGAATAAATTACTTCAAAAACATTTCATAATATGACAGTTTTCTTTTTGGAAACCTATTTATGAGAAAGTTTATGATTTGATGGAAAGTTCATAATAGCTGAAGTAAGAGTTGTTGATAATGATTTTGACAAAAAATCCAATGGGTGATAAAAAATCCCATGATTTGGAATTAATGAATTTATTATATTTTTTTTCAATATTTTATTCATGAATGTTTTGGAGTTTTAGTTATGGATGAAGTTAATAGATCCTTCATTTAGTCTGGAGGATGGATTAAAGACTATATGGTCATGTAACTAGAAGTTATAATTATTGTGATGTCTATATGATCTAAAGGAATTATTTTGGGAGATTTTTAAAACTGAATCACCAACCCGAGTCATTCATCTAAGGCCAATATTAATGACTACCTTCTCTAATTTAACTATGGGGATATATTGGTATGTAAAAGAACCAATGTGAAGATATTTTTACCATGTTATTACATGGAGGATACAGGGTCAGACCAGTGTGTGGCTTGACATAGTCATACCAATATAGATAGTGGCCCTAACATGTTTTATTGGCGGCTATGAGGAGCATGGTGTATTTTAAGGTAGAAAATATCCAATTTAAAAAAATGAGGTGGGGTTTCTGCCATCATACACTATTCATAATTTTAATAATATATATATGAATATGATATTTATCTTCATTAGCTCGTGATCATTAACCACACACCTCATCTGAAAAAATATAAAGCATATTCTGGGAGGTTGAATTTAGTAAAAATAATGATATGAATTGAAGAAATATCTTGAGTACATTTATCAAAATGATATACCTACCAGAGAATACATTATCTAGAAGATAAATTAAGTGAATGTTGTTAATTTAGGTGAATTTCATTATAATAATGATAATAGGTATTATTAGAATATTCATCCAGGAACTGGAGGAATGTAAAAAGTGGTAGAAAGTATCTATGAAGTGTTTGTAAGGATAAAAAATCAAATTATATAGAAATGATAATTGGAGTTTATCTTTCTATATAATAAATTCTCTTTAAGACATAAAATATCCAGGTAAAATTGGTGATGTAAGCATTATTCTATCAATTGAAAAAAATATTACAATCCTAATTGTGATTCTAGTATGAATTATGCCAAAATATTTGTGAGTGGATACAAAAAATATTTTCCGAGAGGTGAGTATATATGTAGTATTTACATGAGAAATAATAGATTCGTTTATATGCTTTCTATGTGGAGGGTATAAAATTTTTTCACTATAATAAAGTGTGAGTTTTATTATAATGAAAGAAAATATGATCATAAATATTGTAAGTTAACCATATCTAAGTGCTTGTGACTTGAGTACTTAATTTTTCAAAATTATGTGATGAGGTTATATTATATGATGTATCTGATAAAAATATCTCAAAAAAAAGTTTAGAAAACTAATATGATAATATGTTGTCTTATTCATAGTTCTATTGGTGTTTAATATGTAGGTTTCATAAAATAAGTAGATCAAAGGTTATGCAGAGTCATGAAGAAATGAATGAAGCATGTTGGTGTTCAGATTCTATATGTGTGAGTGTGTTGGATGTCTTAAAAAATTTCATATATATTTGATTAGTATGAAAAGTGATTGATAGGTTGAGACAGATAAAAGATGAATCCAATTATCTAAGGAAGATGAAGTCTATGAGCATTAGAGGATAACAAATGAGATCCAATAATCAAATGATAATGTAAGATCAATATATTCATGCCACCAAAAGAAAATGATAGTTTTTATAGTTTTTTAAAATATTCAAAACACTATATTGTTTGAGTGATGTGCATTAGAAAAGTAAGGTGACAATATATTAATGAGGTAAGTTAAGTTAAGTCATACATTCATGTATATTTTTTTGATCAGAAATATGAATGAAATAAGTATTTTTGGGTTTTATTTCAAACATAAGAAGGTTTACATTCATGAGTGAATTAAAGTGATTATAACTCATGGTGGTTAATGTGCAAAAAAATTTATGATGTGTTAATGTCATGTAGGGAATAAAATTATCTATTCATAAAGTAAAATGTGTGATTTATGTTGATATCCTATGAATAATTGAAGACCATTCAAGTCAATTTCTATTTATGGTTTGATGAGGAATGTACACTCTGATAATGTAATAAGTTTTTATGGTGTCAAATCTAAAATGAAGAAGTGAAAATGTTTATTAGTTTAAATACATTGAATCTCCAGTTATTTCGAGAAGTGTAGGAGTATATAAGAAGTTATTTTATTTGATAATTTCAGTCATGTTTTTGAAAATTATGACATATTAGATTATGGAGGAGTGTCCAACCAACCTTTTTAAAAATCCAATAAAGGGTCAAATAAGTGTGAAAGATTCATTAAAATTCAGATCTAAATAAGAAGATCCAAATTCTAGAGGATAAAAGATTTTAGTGATATGGATTATATCATCAAGTAATTTAAGTTGAAGGGAATTTAATCTAAATATATTACATAGAGAACATAAATCAATGATCTACAATTACGTTGGGTTGGAAGAATAATAAAATCTTGTAATAGGTGGGAACCAAAAATATTTCCTATCCCGAGAAAAATTGAGCATTATAGGAATTATTTGATTTATATTCACTTATGGTATTTAGTGAATATCTATAGATTAGGAAAATAAATTTACATAGTAAGGATTAGGCAACAACATTGGTACCAAACATCGTAAAAAATCGCGTTCCATAAATTTTCTTTATAATTATATGTAGTTGAGGTTAATTTATAAAGTTGATATAATTGAACATTAATAATTAAAAAATGTTAATATCAAGATAAAAAATTATAAAAGACCACCATTGATTCAACCACCCATTCTCTGTGGTTTATATATTCTTATGAAATTAAAATCCAATAGAAATAACAACAATGGACCACTTGACCATGTTCAAAAGTTATAAATATAGACCAAGGTCCCCTTTTCATATTTTTGGATGAGGGAAATATACTCATTTTATAATAGTTTATGCATATAATAGAGTTTAATTCTATTAGATGAAACACTATATGAGTATGTCTTCCAAACACATAAATATTGAATTATAGAAGATGTATCATGTGCGAATTTCTTCTGAAAACAATTGAATGGAATAAAATTGTTGATGTAACACATGTGTAGAATAAAAGAGAACATTACATAGAGTATCTTTGAATTACACTAGATATAGTATGAAATGTTACTCTACACAGAATAATTTTTTTATAAGGCATGGCATATTCAAATTCTATTTGATACATGGTTGAAATATTTTACCAAGTAAACCATATTAAATTTTATTCAACACATCAAATGATAATTATAATCAACATAATACTAACACAAGTATACTCAAGGTAGTATATAATAATATAAGTTCTCTTATGGGAATGAATTTTCTCATACATGGAATTCTATTCTAGTTTAAATTTCATTAACTTTATTAGAGATCATTTTAATAAAAATATGTCTTTTTTATGGATTAATTGAGTTTTATGGATGGTTTCATGAGAATGATTAAATTTTAATTAAAAAAGTTAAAAGAGTAAAATAATCCTGAATATAATTTTTGTTGAGAAAAGAAATTTTCAATTAAATAAAGTATAGTGTGCTTATTTTGGGAATGTATTTTTAGTATTTTTTGTTAACATTTAATATTTTGGTAGTTAGTTGTGAGAATTAGTAATGAATAAATAATATTCATTAAAATATTATTTAACTTAACACCATTTATATATTCATACATTGAGGAATTTTTAAGGGGGATAGTCTTATATCACTCTTTGGGAGGTGCAAGCTACCATCAAAGGGAGGAAAATTTCTACAGAATGAGAACTCGATGCAACGAAAATATGGTCCTATGATTTCAGCATGCCCCTTTAGATACTTTAGGCATTTTAACCTCTATATTTATTATCTATGTCATAAAAAATGATTCAAACCATGGAAATTTAATATGTAAATTTTTAAATATATATAGAATAATAGAATTGGGATGATCAAAATATGATGAATGTAATTTAAGCTAACCTAGTGAGACGTTTGATATTTCAAAACTTCCATCAAGATTTTTAAGGCATAAAACATATATTAAATATCCATATCTCGCATATTTTAAACCTTATATTTTTAATATTCATGCTATATAAATTCTGAATAATTAATATTTAAATTTATAGTGATAATTTAGAGATAATTTTACATGACCTTTTTTATAATGTTTATATTTTTTTACAATTGTGAATAATAATTCTACAAATTATACACCATTCTAAAAATTTTGAAATAATAAATAAAATGGTAATAAGAACATGAAAATATAAATTATGGATCAAAATTATTTTAGAGATAATTTTAAACTTCTCTATAACTTTTGGTGCTGTTAATAATTTATTTTAAATTTGAAAATTATACTTTTGTTATAATCATATTGATTTGAATAAAACAATATATAGTTTCCATCAATTGAACTGAAATTATTTCCTAAAACCATGTCCATTGTTATGAATGATCTAGATTTGACTCAATAAATATCATTAAAACCTTAAGAATTAGAATTTATTATATAAGTTAGTTTTATAGATCAACCTATGTACTATATAATACAAAAATTTATTAATTTTTGTGGTTAGTTTACTTTTAGAGTGTTTATTAAATTATTTAAAATGATAAAAATATATAATTTAATATTATTATTTGGAATTGGTGGTATGGGTAACACCATTTTTATGGGGTTTAAATGACACAATAAATAGGGGTACTACCTTATTTATGATGTTTAGGAAAATAATAAGTAATAAATGTTCAGTATAAAATAGGATACTTGTTGAGGGATTCCCTACCTCATTCCCTGTAAAATTTAATTTATATTCTATATTTTTGATATTTTTTATAATAAAAATATTATTAAAAATATTTTGTTTTTAATTATAATATTATTATTATAAATTTCTCTTTGTGGGCACTAGATAATATCATTTTGGTATTATATCAAACTCATAACCTTTCTATGGAACACATATCATGACATTAGGATGGAAACTTCAAGACCAATATGTGATATGTATTTTTGATCCATTGCTTGGGTCCAAGGCCCAATATGTGATATATTATGTTAAAGTTATAATTATATAAAAAATTATTTCTTATATTGCATTATGTGTAAATGAATAGTCCATTTTATTAATTTCTCCCCATAGATCATATTAGACCTATGTTTGGATCAATTTAGGTCGAACTATTTAGCTACTAAGTCTAAATTTGTAAAAATTATTTTTATTAAAAAAATAAGAATTTTTGACATAATGAAGTGTTTGAAAATTTATTTTTGATAAGACGGGTGAAGTTAAATTATTATTAATTATGTAAAACATTATTTATGAATAATAATACTGTTACATAATGAAATGAATGTTATAAATATTATGAGTCATTGAAGACAATAAATATATACGTTGAGAAAATTATGATGTTGAGGAATTAATAAGTTAATGAATTAATTAACGGGGATATCAAGTTATTTTATTATATAATTTTAATAATTTATATTAAATACTAAAAATACAGAAATGGAAAAATATCAAAAATTATGAAATTTTCCTTGGATGTTATCTTAACATCTTAGAAAGAATTTATTTATTATAATTTTTTAAAAGAGAATTGATTACTAAATAATGAGTGGAATAAATTATATAGATGGTTTAAAAATAATTATGATTATATGATAAAATATCACTAATAATAAAATAAAACAAATCATTAAAAATAATTAATTATTTACTATGTGATGCTTCGTAAAAATTAAAGGTGTTTACAAAATTTATTAAGATTAAATGTATTTTTGTTGATGGATTGATTAACTAATTTAAATCAAAGGCATTAGGTTTTATAATTAATGAATCAAATTGTGGATTGTCATATGATTTATTATAATATCCAATATTAAATGAATTGATGTGACTTAATTGCTTATGTTGAAAGTAATTATTTTAAAAAAGAGAGGGATAATTACTTTTATTAACATGGTTACGGACCAGTGCTATTAGCTTCAATGAAATATATTTATATATGTCATTTTATGAAGGAGGAAATTGTATTTTAGGATTTATGATTATAAAAAAGATAGAATTAAATGCTACTGATGAGAAATATAATGAATTATGAGGTTAATAGTGATTAAAGATGTATCTTACAAGGGATATAATGTTTCCTTGGAAAATAATGTAATACTAAATAGATGATTTGAGTATTATTAATAAGGGAATTATGATTTATGATGAGAACATGGTTAATCTAATTAGTGAACTCCTTTTGATATTGTTTCAAATAAACTATGATAGGGAAAGGAAAAATATTGATAATTCTTAGAAATGATATAAATAATGATATTGACCAAGTTATGATATCGCTAGCTAGATAATTTAATTACTAAAATTTATATATTAATAAATTATTTCTATTATATTTCAATGATTTAGTAATATAAGGGTCTATTGTGGATGATGTTATAGCTTTGGACTATTATATATGAAGTCTCTTGTGACCTATGGGATAATCCTTGATTTTAAATAATTAGTTTTTTTGGTCTTCTTGTCTACATTGATGTGTCATGAATACCAATGGTGGATGAATAACTATAGAGATGATATTACATAGTGATTATCCTAACCCATTGGTTCAAGTTAGAGTTAGACAACTGTATTCTAGTAACTATCCATTCCTCACCCTTTCACTGAGGTTGTGGTTGAGGATAACATTTGAGCAATTGATGTCCCACTCATCTCATTCATTATTATGAATGTAGGAGGGTGAATTATTTAGAGTCGACATCAGGTTTGTTACTCTCTTGATCAACTTATCCTGGATAAGGGGTATGCCCCCTTCTGTTTAATGGACGTAGGTGTTCCCCTGGTGGTCGAGGTAATTTTCCACCATCTCAAACATGGGGTTCGAGTACACTTTTTATTTTTTACATTAATAAAAAAGTTTGATTTTTCAATGTGATTAATAGAGTATGGAACTCTCCCAAGAGATAGGGTGTGGGACATCGACATATGAGGTCGATGCTCCTCCAACTAACATATATCCCCTTCATAAGGCGTGGGTCCTCTATTTATGGGGTTAGTACTACCTCAGATGATACACATTTCCATGATGAGGTGTGTGACCACACTACAGTTAGAAGATTAGTGCGAGTATTCATAGGTGAGGTGATTTTATTTCTTTCTTACTAATAATTACACGACCATAATGCAAAGAATAAATTGAATCAAGAGATGGATTAGATTATAATTACACTAACCATATGTATATTGCAACATGGAATTCATAAATGTCCCCATACACTCAAAATAAATGTGTTCATTGATATATTTGATGAATAATAATTTTTTATGGTCCCCACATAATGAACAAGAATCCTAGTTAATATAGTTTCATTAAAAACTATAATGTGAACAGAATAGAGAAACCAATTTTTTATATTAGGGTAAGGTTTTACAAGAAGAAAAGAACTCAATGAAATTTAATTCTTTAGATTCTTTAGTGAGAAAGAAGGATGACACGGGGAATATTCTATTTACAAGTGTAATGATAAAGGTTTATATAGAACATCCTTCTAATAAACCCAAGGTAAATAGGGAGAGAATAAAATATGTGGATACTCGAATCAATTGTTCCAAGAAATGTCACTAGGTTTGAAATTGAAATGAATTGAAGAAGAATCAAAAATTAATTTCTACTTTAGGTATATTTATATGTGTGTATAATATTTCAATTTTAATTTTGGGTATTTAATATAATATTTTTATTCAAATAAAAGAACAAATGATGTTCAAAAACGTTACCATAAATAAGGTTAATTATCCCAGTAGTTTAGAAAGGGTGGTTCTTATGTCATTAGGGAGACTAACATGACCTTTATTTTTATAAGTATATTATTTCTAGTTGAACTATTATTCTGTATTCAGTATTATGAAAATATATATCTCATGTTTCCATTGGACACAGTGAGACATTATTTCATGTTGGAGTGAATGTTGTTTGTGGTTTTTCATACTCAAATAATAGTTATGTTATACATGAGTCATCGCTAATAAATTAAGAATATAAAATAAAATACTCATACTATGTTGTGGAAAGATAATCATTTATTCTGGTAAAAAAACCATTAGAAATAAATTTAGTCTACAAAGCATCTTGATTTATTACATCTTGACCATGAGAGCAATTTTAAGGATAAGTTAGAGGTAAAATGTATATAAATCATTAGATTATTTAAATTTTTGAAGTAATTATCACTGAAGAAATGAATACACTTGGTAAAGGATTTTATATAATTGATGTGGGCTTGATAGTGTGTATCTTAACCAAACTTATATCAATCATTAAAATATATATTTGGGTTATTCCTAAATTCACATTTCTTAATACACATCATATCCACAATGTTTTTCAAATGATGATAAATAATTAGTCTTATAATTTTTACAGGTCTTCCATCATCGCTTTGAGTCATGAATTAAAAAAAATACGCTTAACCATATTATATTTATAATGAAAAATAGACATCATATGAGTTATAATATGAAATAAATCCATTATTCATTAATTAATGTGTTCATATTCAATGATTTTGTGAAGGATTGGTAAATTAATAAACTTTCATTAACAAAAATATATGAATTTCAAATAATTATCTTAATTTATTTATGGAAATTACATAAATACATAAAATATAAAATTTATAGTTAACTGAAATACTATATTTTTATAATAGGGACAACATATCTATTTGAGATAGTGGGAGAAATCTAGACATGGGTAATGTCATGGCTCAAACTGCACAAATAGTTAGCATAAAAAAATTACCACAATAGGTCATGGAAATGGAATTCTCTAGAGACACATGCTATGTTATAAATTTAAAAACATATTGGTGGGTTTTTAATCACCAAGATATGTGATATATTATTAAATAAGAATAATGAATCCTGCTTAGAGTTGTAAGTTGCAACTAGCAATGATTGAAAAGTTCATAAGTGTTCATGGAAAAATTATGATGGGTTTTAAGGGTCCATAATAAGAACCTGTATGTATAATAAATAACACACTTTTATGACCAATCCTAAATATAATCAACATGTATATTTTAAATAAATAACATCATGTGGGACCTTATGTGATGACTCCATATTTTATTATTTGACGCATGTTTGATGAAGGTCACAAAAATTTAAAAATGAAAGATTCCTACATTTTAGGGATCATTTTAACACCAAAATATTTAATTATATATATATATATATTAAATAAATATATTTTCCTTGATAGTTTTAGATACATGAAACACTATTTTAAGGGAACAATGATATATTATTAAAATACTATTAAATAATGTGATTGTTACTGTCTAGCCATTGGTCTGAAGGGTATGAATGATATAAAATAAAATATTAAAAATTAATGGTTTAAACACATAATAAATGAATTCAATGGTTCTAAATTGATTATAAATGAAAATAGAAATCATATGAAAGTAAAAGAGATGTTTATTTGAAAATATTTTTTTATGTACACAATGTGTTTTTACCATAATAAATCAAATTAGTCACTATTGGTGAATGATTTTAATGAATCTAATATATTATATATTCAATAATTTCTTTTAACATGAATCTAATTTTTTTTCTAGACATGGGATAAAAATAAATCATTTTTTATTATAAAAAATAAATTTTTCTAAAAAACAGTTCCCTTCATGTTTTGCACACTTATTTTAAAATGAATTTATTAATCTTATAGATATTTAATCATTAAAAATAATTCATAAATTTTCAATATTGATATTCAAATTCGGAAAAAATTTCCTTTCTTTGTTTATATGAATTGTAACCATAGTAATTTCTCATCACCCTAAAAAGGGTAAAACATGTAAACTAGGGTTAAAACTTTTAGATAAGGCTTTAAATTTTGTATAACACCATGATTTATCCTATTGTATGAATGTATTATTACCATTTCTATAAAATAATAGAAGAATGATCAATTTTTCATATTTAATTAATTGTGATATTTATATAAATTTAAGAAAATAATAAGTAAAAAATGTCACACTCTTGAATTTAATATATATAATTTTATTACATAAAGTTAAAATGATGATAAGTGTGGTTATAATTGTTTATTTGAATTATAAATTAATTTTTTTATATTATTAATTTTGTTATTGTTTTTATTAGTTGAATAATTACTTTAATTTCTTATGAAACATTTACACGATATTTATTCAATTAATATAAACATAAAATAAGAGAATTTAAAAAATATTAAAAGTAACACAATTTCTGGGAATGATTTTTTTCCAAAAAAAATATTTTTTAATATAAAATATTATATTAGTTTCAAAAGATTATATTAAATTTCCATTTATTTCATATTTTCTTTAATATCAAATTCAATGAATTGTTTCAAAAATGACATTACTTATATTTTATGAAAATAATATTTTATAAATTAATTTAAAAATCATAAAAATTTTAGAGTAAAATATGTGTAATATATGGTTTAAAATGTCTAAAATTGGACATTAATGAGCCTAGTGTCACCTTATATGTAAAATTATATCTATTAATATTGAAAAAAGCCATTACCGGGGTTAAGGTTAAAATTGGATAACCAAGGGGTTAATAAAAAATAAGGTTTAAAATGACAAAGAAACACATCTATATTCAATTGGATGATGATATTTAGACCATAAAATATTTTTATTTTGAATAATATTTCTTGATAATGACTAAATTATATTTTTATCTTTTTTCTAATTCCAAGAGTACCTGTCCCCTCATTTATAAAAAGGCACATCTTCTTTCTCTTAATGACACATTTTTATCCTTATATAACTCCCAATAACAATAATAATATCTTCATGGATTCATTAAACACATACTAGATCTTCATAAATTTTTAAAATACCATCCCTTCATGTCTTAAGGATTAATACCAAAGATGGTTCACAACGAAGAGGTATAACTCTTAACTGAGAATTTTCAATTTTATTTCTTCTTCAACCAATTATAAATATAAGGTATCTATTTAAAAATAATTAAATAAGTATATTAAATGTACTTAATTTTCATTATGATCATCAAGAATCCAATATCTACATTATTTCCTTTATATGGAAGGTGGATGTATCGCTCCTGTGTATATATAACTTACTATCTCCACGCAACGTGTTTTTCATCACCAATTTACATGAATAGTTATAATTATGAAATTAAAAAATATATGTGTTGTAAAGACCCGTAAATTTCAAGGAAATTTTTTTCTTAATTTTCTTTGGAATTTTACAAGAGCGCAGCTTCTGACGGCACCTGATTCCGAGGCCCGGTGTGTCTGGAATCATTTTCTGAAGTTTGGCTCGGGTACGTTCAGTGAACGAATGTGTGGGTTTTTCTAACTTTTGAACCAGTGCCCGGAATCAAATTCTGAGGGCACCGATGGGATCGCAGCGCCGATATTTGCTTAGAAACGCCTCTTTCGTAGTTGCGTTTTCCCTGGTGTGGTTTTTAATTTTTGGGTTTTAAGTTATGAAAAAAAATAAAATTGTGCAACAATTTTATTTTTCATTTCACTTGATGCCGCTTGAAGCCACTTAAAAGCGGCTTAAACTGAGTTGAACCGGATAGGATACTATCCAGAAATATCCTACCCTCTTGGTAGGATATTTGTGAGGTGGGGCCCGCACGAGCCCCGCCGTTTCTTTCCGCTAAGTAACGCACCCGCGAAAACCCGTCATTATGAAAGTCAACTGACGCGTTTTCTTAATTTCTTAACAGACCATTTAATTGGGCGGTTTATTTTCGTAAATTAAATGAGCTGTTTCTTTCGTTGAATTAATTCAACGAATTGATGGGTCGTTACTTACCCCCCTTTCGTATGTTGGCATAATAATAAAATAAGACCAACCTATCTTTTTTTTGGGAGGATTTCTCGTTGAGACAGAATCCTTGTATCTTCTTCCTCCTTCGCGAAGAACGCAAAGAACGCGAAGAACGCGAAGAACGCCGAACCCGGAAATCGACGACGCGACGCCGTGATCCGCGACGCCGACAACGTTCTTCTGCGACGTCTCTTCCTCCGCGACGGGTCTTCGATCGGCTGCTTGAGTTCGTCGACTCAACGTCGTGTTCCACGACGACGCAACGCCTTCCCACGACGACGCGACGATCCCCCCTCTTCCGCGAAAAACAATTCCGCGAAGAACGCTCACGCGCGACAACTCCGAGGTAGGGATTTTATAATTTTGGAAATACCCCTCCTTACATTCCCGTGAACGTTCTTTAAAAATTAAAGAACCGGTTTCAAATGAACAATTTTATTTTATTAAAATTGTCGGTTCATGTGTTGAACAATTTCTCCCATTGCTTTTATCTAACGCGGAGGGTGCAGGTCAAACGAACACGGCCCGGCAACCCTCCGCCCTTCTTCGTGTTTTGCGGATTTGGCGGGCGACGGCAAAATATGATGCAAGGGCAATTTGATGATCCCGCAGTAAAGAACGGAACCCGGGAGGAACAACGGCGCAGACGGGAAGGAAAACGGGCCACCGGATCGACTCCGGCGGCCCGCGGAAGCCGGTGGTGGCGTGGGTCGCCGGCGTGGTGGCGCCGGCGGCCGGAAGTGGCGGCACCCCGCGGGTGCCGCGGGTGTCCAGTGCGACACCCCGCGGGTGCCGCGGGGTTGTCCCGCGGCACCCCGCGGGTGTCCAGCGCGGCACCCCGTGGGTGCCGCGGGTGTCCTGCGCGACACCCCGCGGGTGCCGCGGGGTTGTCACGCGGCACCCCGCGGGTGTCCAGCGCGGCACCCCGTGGGTGCCGCGGGTGTCCTGCGCGACACCCCGCGGGTGCCGCGGGGTTGTCACGCGGCACCCCGCGGGTGTCCAACGCGGCACCCCGCGGGTGTCCAACGCGGCACCCCGCGGGTGCCGCGGGGTTGTCACGCGGCGCGTCCGGCTGTCTGGCCGACACCCCGCAGGTGCCGCGGGGGTGTCACGCGGGGCGGCGGCTTTCCCCCGCGTCGGCCGCTCGGCCGCTCGGGTCGGCCCGGGTCGGCCCGGGGTCGTACCCCCCGTCTTCGGACGAATTTCGTTCAAACGCCCGTAACTTGAGCTACGGGCCTCCAAACGACTCACCGTCAGTGGCAACGCAATCCTTGGAGCAAGACAGTCGTCTCGGTTTATCGCACTCAAGGTTTCGGAATACTTTGGGTTCGGCTGGGTTGGTTCGTACACGAAACCAACCGGGCCCTCGGAGCGGAAATGCTCATATCTTCAGCTACGGACGTCCGATTGACGTACTGTCAGCTTTGTAAGTTTCCTCTTAGTGAGACGGATCTTTTGGCTCACTCCGCCCGGGGTTTGGGCGCAGGTGGAGTACGGTCGGGTTGGTTTTGCCTTAAAAACCTACCGGGACCCTGGGACGAAAATGCCAATAACTCTCAGACCGGGCGTCCGATTGACGCACCGTCTATTGTGTTGAGTTCCTGTTGACGATACGGAACTTTTGGCATCCTTCGCCCGAGTTTTGGATACAGTTGGTAGTGGCCGGGTTGGATTGCACCCGAAATCCAACCGAGCCCGTGGAACAGAAAAGCTGATATCTTTCAGACAGGACGTCCGTTTGACGAACCGTCAGCGGTGTTGACGATCACGTTGAGAAACAGTCCCTATGAGGATACCCTATGAGAGCTCGGGGTACAGTTGAGATACGGCTGGGTTGGGTTCGCTCACGAAACCAACCGGGCCCCTGGGACAAAAAGGCTAATAACTCACACACCGGGCGTCCGATCGATGCGCCCTCTGTTGCGTTGAGACCCCTGTGACGAGGCGGTCCTTTGAGTTACTTCTTCGTGGGACCTTGAGATACTTGGAGTATCGACTTGCAGCTCGTGGAGCGGACCCTCCCAGAGTCGAGCGTGCGGAGTACGAAGACCGTGTAGCCGACTGAGACCTGACAACTGATTGACCGACTCGACTTGGAGTGAGTCAACTAGCCCAGTGGACGGAGCACTACTTTGTTTGGGTGCAGACCCATGGCGGACGGAGCACTACCTGTGTGATAGTGCAGACCCGCGGTACTCGTCCGGAGAGTACCTCAGCAGGCTATTAGGGGGTGTGCACTACTGTGTTTGGGTGACATACCTCGGCGGGAAGCACTACTGTGTTTGGGTGGCTGGCCCGTGGTACTCGACAGGAGAAGTACCTCAGCAGTCATAGGTTAGTGAGCAGTACCTCGGAGTCGTGATAGGACCACTGTACACTCTAGAGACGGAGCTCTTCAATAGTTACGGTTTCGATAATGAAAATCCTGGTTTGAGCTGAGACTTTTGACCTTTTTGTTTCCTCATGATTGAGATGGGTTACTTGATAACTTAGGTATATGTATGGGCATATACCTAAGTAGAGGTTGTCGGTTCTACCACAGACTCTGATCTTTCTTTCTGTGAAGCAATAGTGTTAAGGGTACCGAGTGTGGTTTTCAGTTCAGGGAGTCCAGTGTTTGTGCGGGCGGCCGACGTATCCATACACCAGGACCCTGGAAACTGATTTTCGACTTTGTGCACGAAAACACTGTTTGCGTGTGTGTTTTCAAAGGTTCCCCCTTAAAACAGCTCAAACCAGGTCAGCTCACCAGGTATAATCGTTTGACCGTGTTACGTTGTTTCTTTCAGGATGCCTTTTCTCGGACGACCAGCTAGAGCCCAGAGGGATGTGCGTGCTGACAGCCTGTCGAGTGATGAGGCTTCGGTACAGGGCCCTCTTGCAGTTGAGGCACCAGCGGAGGCGCCAGCGGTACTACCATACGTTGGGCCACCGATGCCACCAGCCCCAGCAGTATGCGATGCCCGCTACTTGAGCGCACTGCATGAGTTCCAGCGCCAGAGGCCACCCAGGTTCGGGGGAGAGACGGACCCGCAGGGGGCTGAGGATTGGCTGGAGGCTGTGGTGGGAGTCTTCAGGCTAGTGGGGACGCCATCAGACTTCATGGTGACCTTTGCTGCCAGCCTTCTTCAGGCAGCAGCAGGCAGGTGGTGGAGCCACTTGTTCCAGTTTTGCGATGGGATGGCTTTCACATGGGAAGACTTCGAGACCTTCTTCAGGGTGGAGTTTGTGCCAGTAGCTCTACACCCCGAGCGTGTTCAGGAGCTGCTGCCTTTGCCGCGTGTTTTTCGATCAGAAGCCGAGTCATCTCTGGGCAGTAGAAAGATGATGCAGAGGTCCAGGAGGACCAGACCAGCAGTTGGGAGATCTCGGGTTTTAGGACCGGTGGTGAGGGGCACCCGGGGTGGGGTCAGAGCCAGGCGTGCCAGAAGAAGATTGTGTTACTCGTGCAGTGGAAAGGGGCACCTGGCACGTGACTGTCCGACTCCTCGTACAGTTGATCCATAGGCTTTTGAGGAGCCACCGAGGCAGAGGCAGCGACGAATGCTTGCGCAACAGTAGAGCAGTGGACAAGGAAGTAGAGCTCCTGGAGCAGGTGGACAGGAGCGGAACTAGTGGATACGTCTCTTGTACTTCTAGTTCCATGTTGATGTTGTTTTTGTGTCTTTGTACCATGAGCTGCAATAAAATAAAGACACTTATCTTGTGATGTTTGCTTTCCTGTCCTCTTTTTTTATGTTACTAAGTGGTCCTGGTTAAGACTGTTGACTTGACCCTCACTTTCGAAATTCCTACTGGAGGAGACCCAGTGACCTCACACTGATGCCGCCAATGTGACTCGACCCTTGGAGGCGAGAGTGACAGTTGGATCTCTTAGTAGTTACGTCGAGGCCTTGCGATGTCATCCATGGCATGAATGCATTCTTCATGCCAGGATTGACTGTATTAGGCAATGGGCGTGGTTCATCTAGAGAGGGGATGAGACCGGGTTTCTCTTTTCGGAAAAGGAGAAATTTTAGCAGCTCTTCCAGATTGTATGCAAAGGAGGTGTAGTTCATCCAGGAGCGGATGAAGACTGCACAGTGCAGTAAGAAACAGGAAACCAGTGCCAGTCTTAGAGACTCGGGCGTGTTAAATGTTTCAAGAAGAGGAAGCTTAAAGGAGAGATGAGTCTACAAAGCAGCAGACGTGGAGGCACATCTAGGAGAGCAGCATGAGGTGGTGTACATCCTAACATGGTACAACCACTCGCCTTAGTTATTCCCGCCAGGCTCAGGGAGCTGGAGGGCGGTGGAAGAATGCGGCTGCATGCGGTCCAGAAGTGTGACCTAATGGCTCTAGAAATAATTCAAGGGGCAGTCTGTGTCCACTACTAGCTACTGTAGTAACAGACGTTGATATGAATCATTCCTCGCTTTCACAAATCTTGTTCTAGACCTAGAGTTTCCGGTAAGCCGTGGACTTGACCCTCACGTCTGGAGATACCTTGAGAGGAGACTCGATAATCACACTTACGCCGACGGTGTGGTCAGACCCTCGAGGCGAGAGTTCTGGTTGGAATCTCTTGGTGGCAGCGTCGAGGCCTTATGACGTTAGTTTGAGTATGGAGTGGGGAAATAACTGTTCATACTCAAATTGACGGATTTAGGCAAACGTCGGGATGGGTTTTCCTTGGTCGGCGGAAAAGGAAACCCCAGGCAGCGTAGGGTAACTCTTGCATAGGATGGTGTGACCGATCACTCTTGAGTCGGTCAACCTTACTCTCGTGGCAGCAGTCATTTTGAGTTTCAGTTCCAGCAAGAATTGGAGACCTCTGGAGTTCGAGGATGACGATCACGTCCCTTATACGGGTCTCACCTCGATGAGGGTTACGGAGATGTGGCCAAGGCGGCAAGTTATCTCTGAGGTTCAACGGACCTTTCTAGGTCCTCAGCTGGGTAGGCGGGATGGTTTACCACTTGGTCCATCCACCTTAGTTGCACTAGGTGCACGACGTTTCCACGTATCTCAGCAGAGGAGATACGTGCACGACCCGACACAAATCTTTGACCATGGGGAGCTGGTCTTTGGTGATGAGGTGACTTTTACGGAGTTTCCTGTGGGGATTGAGAATCGATCGGAGCGGATCCTAGGAGGATGGTCGATTACTCTTGTGCACTTTCTTTGGCGGCTCGGGGACCTCCAGGAGAGCACTTTGGAGTGGAAGGCTCAGATGCGTGCTCAGTACCGCCTTTGTTTCCCTAAGTTTGTGTTGGAGATTTACAGGGACGTAAAGCCCTGTGGTGGGAGTAATGTAAAGACCCGTAAATTTCAAGGAAATTTTTTTCTTAATTTTCTTTGGAATTTTACAAGAGCGCATCTTCTGACGGCACCTGATTCTGAGGCCCGGTGTGTCCGGAATCATTTTCTGAAGTTTGGCTCGCGTACGTTCAGTGAACAAACGTACGAATTTTTCTAACTTTTGAACCGGTGCCCGGAATCATATTCTGAGGGCACCGATGGGATCGCAGCGCCGATATTTTCTTAGAAACGCCTCTTCCGGAGTTGCGTTTTCCCTGGTGTGGTTTTTAATTTTTGGGTTTTAAGTTATGAAATAAAATAAAATTGTGCGACAATTTTATTTTTCATTTCACTTGAAGCCGCTTGAAGCCACATAAAAGTGGCTTAAACTGAGTTGAACCGGATAGGATACTATCCAGAAATATCCTACCCTCTTGGTAGGATATTTGTGAGGTGGGGCCCGCACGAGCCCCGCCGTTTATTTCCGCTATGTAACGCACCCGCGAAAACCCGTCATTATGAAAGTCAACTGACGCGTTTTCTTAATTTTTAACAGACAATTTAATTGGGCGGTTTATTTTCGTAAATTAAATGAGCTGTTTCTTTCGTTGAATTAATTCAACGAATTGATGGGTCTTTACCTACCCCCCTTTCGTATGTTGGCATAATAATAAAATAAGACCAACCTGTCTTTTTTTTGGGAGGATTTCTCGTTGAGACAGAATCCTTGTATCTTCTTCCTCCTTCGCGAAGAACGCGAAGAACGCGAAGAACGCGAAGAACGCGAAGAACGCGAAGAACGCCAAACCCGGAAATCGACGACGCGACGCCGTGATCCGCGACGCCGACAACGTTCTTCTGCGACGTCTCTTCCTCCGCGACGGGTCTTCGATCGGCTGCTTGAGTTCGCCGACTCAACGCCGTGTTCGGCGACGACGCGACGCCTTCCCGCAACGACGCGACGATCCCCCCTCTTCCACGACAAACAATTCCGCGAAGAACGCTCACGCGCGACGACTCCGAGGTAGGGATTTTATAATTCTGGAAATACCCCTCCTTACTTTCCCGTGAACGTTCTTTAAAAATTAAAGAACCGGTTTCAAATGAACAATTTTATTTTATTAAAATTGTCGGTTCATGTGTTGAACAATTTCTCCCATTGCTTTTATCTAACGCGGAGGGTGCGGGTCAAACGAACACGGCCCGGAAACACTCCGCCCTTCTTCGTGTTTTGCGGATTTGGCGAGCGACGGCAAAATATGATGCAAGGGCAATTTGATGATCCCGCAGTAAAGAACGGAACCCAGGAGGAACAACGGTGCAGACGGGAAGGAAAACGGGCCACCGGAGCGACTCCGGCGGCCCGTGGAAGCTGGCGGCCGGAGGCGGCGGCACCCCGTGGGTGCCGTGGGGTTGTCACGCGGCACCCCGCGGGTGTCCAGGGCGGCACCCCGCGGGTGCCGCGGGGTTGTCACGTGGCGCGTCCGGCTGTCTGGCCGACACCCCGCGGGTGCCGCGGGGGTGTCACGCAGGGCGGCGGCTTTCCCCCGCGTCGGCCGCTCGGCCGCTCGGGTCGGGCCGGGTCGGCCCGGGCCCGTACCCCCCGTCTTCGGACGACTTTCGTTCACACTCCCGTAACTTGAGCTACGGGCCTCCAAACGACTTGCTGTCAGTGGCAACGCAATCCTTGGAGCAAGACGGTCGTCTCGGTTTATCGCACTCAAGGTTTCGGAATACTTTGGGTTCGGCCGGGTTCGTTCGTACGCGAAACCAACCGGGCCCTCGGAGCGGAAACGCTCATATCTTGAGCTACGGACGTCCGATTGACGTACCGTCAGCTTTGTTAGTTTCCTCTTAGTGAGACGGATCTTTTGGCTCACTCCGCCCGGGGTTTGGGCGCAGGTGGAGTACGGTCGGGTTGGTTTTGCCTTAAAAACCAACCGGGCCCCTGTACGAAAAAGCCAATAACTCTCAGACCGGGCGTCCGATTGACGCGCTGTCTATTGCGTTGAGTTCCTGTTGACGATACAGAACTTTTGGCATCCTTCGCCCGAGTTTTGGATACAGTTGGTAGTGTCCGGGTTGGATCGCACCCGAAATCCAACCGGGCCCCTGGAACGGAAAAGCTGATATCTTTCAGACAGGACGTCTGTTTGACGAACCGTCAGCGGCGTTGACGATCACGTTGAGAAACGGTCCCTATGAGTATACCCTATGAGAGCTCGTGGTACAGTTGAGATACGGATGGGTTGGGTTCACTCACGAAACCAACCGGGCCCCTGGGACAAAAAGGCTAATAACTCACAGACCGGGCGTCCGATCGACGCGCCGTCTGTTGTGTTGAGACCCTTGTGACGAGGCGGTCCTTTGAGTTACTTCTTCGTGGGACCTTGAGATACATGGAGTATCAACTAGCAGATCGTGGAGCGGACCCTCCCAGAGTCGAGTGTGCGGAGTACGGAGACCGTGTAGCCGACTGAGACCTGACGACTGCTTGACCGACTCGACTTGGAGTGAGTCAACTAGCCCAGTGGACGGAGTACTACTTTGTTTGGGTGCAGACCCATGGCAGAGGGAGCACTACCTGTGTGATAGTGCAGACCCTCGGTACTCATCCGGATAGTACCTCAGCAGGCTACTAGGGGGTGTGCACTACTGTGTTTGGGTGACATACCTCGGCGGGAAGCACTACTGTGTTTGGGTGGCTGGCCCGCGGTACTCGACAGGAGGAGTACCTCAGCAGTCTTAGGTTAGTGAGCAGTACCTCGGAGTCGTGACAGGACCACTGTACACTTTAGAGACGGAGCTCTTCAGTAGTTATGGTTTCGATAATTAAAATCCTGGTTTGAGCTGAGACTTTTGACCTTTGTGTTTCCTCATGATTGAGATGGGTTACTTGATAACTTAGGTATATGTATGGGCATATACCTAAGTAGAGGTTATTTGTTGAGATCTTATTTGTGGTTATCCTTGTTGGATTTAGTGAGACCTTGAGGGTCTCGGGGTCCCTACTGAGTATCGTTATACTCACCCCTGCACGGGTTATGCCCGCACCTCGTTATGTTGGTTGCAGACGACAGGCAGTGCTGACGGAGGCCGAGTGTTCGAGGACTGGACGGTACCCGGAGGTGGACTACACGACAAGTCAGTGTCCGGAGGTGGACTTCACGGCGAGACGACACTCGGAGGAGGTTGACGGACGAGAGCACTGTGGAGGCTATCTGTACCTACCCTTCAGGTAGGATCCGAGGAGGACGACCCAGGAGCCGCTTCCGTCCCTCCAGCTGTTGTCTTTTTCTGTTGTACTTTGTTCAGTTGTAGTTCTACTTTCTTTTGGGTTTGTATTCTGGCCCATTTACTTTCCAGCACTTCTTTTTGTACTTAGTTTTTTACTTCCACTTGTACTCTGTGGTGTTTTGTTACTTTTATAAAGGCAATGCCTTCCCAGTTACCGAGATTTACGCCTTTGGTGCTAGTCGCCAGCCCCTGGCCTATGGAAGGCGGGCTTGGGGTAGTCACGGCACGGGCCCCGTGGACGGGTCGTGACATGTGTTATTTAATATATTATTATTATTTTTCAAATTTTAGTTCTTATTTAACATTCTATTTCCCATCTATTGAATAATTGAAACCGCATTCATGCGTACATATGACCTACTGTCTACATTAACGATGCAATTAATTTTTCTATCTCTACCTTTTATGGATACCGATAAATATATATATATATATATAATATTATATTAATATCAAGGTTAAAATGCTATATATTATGGAACCATTATCAATGTATAAATACTAATAATTACAAGATCAAATTTGCATGAAAGACGAAGCACTTATCACCTGAAACCTTGATTTTTAATAAATAATTGTTAATAAAATTTTGATACCGTGTTATATGAAAATAGTATATAATTGTATATATATTATTTTTATTCTATAATACATCTATAATAGATATATATTTATTAAAATGGTGTTTTGAATGTGTATAAAGAAAAATGAGACTTGAGGTAAGTGTTTATCATCTCAATTTATCTTCTTTAAAACATGTAATATTATGCTCTTATCTTATTTTATGAGGTTTATATACTTAAAATATTAAATTTTATATCATGAATATATTTATATTCAAGATATTTTAGGTATCATTTAATTTTATTCTTTTATGGGTCTTATAATTCAAAATTTACCAAAGCGATAAACATTTTATGGTAAAATCTAATTATTTATCCAGATTCATTATAATTAAGTACAGATAATTAAATATTATTTTATACCTCTCAAGAAACTCATGAATTTTACTATTCGATGTTTATTTCTATAAACAAAATTTTTTCCTTTCATTTTCTACTTTTTATCACATAAAATACTGAATGAATATCTTTAATGGAAACCCCACATTATTTCCATCTTCATTAAAAAAATACATTTTCTTCCATATTCATGTTTTTTAAAAATGAATTAAAGAATATTTTTAATATTATTCAATGATTTGGTAAATGATCTGTTTACTCATTTTTTAGTTTTTATATAATGGTTTAAAAGTAATTTTTTTAGAATGAGTAATTTTTTGACTTTTCTAACAAAATTATGAAAGGAATGTTTTCTTTTAATTTATATGACATGATTGGATTTTAACAACATCATTAACACTTAATATATATATGAGTACATTAAAATTTTCAAATTTTATTTTAAAATAAAATTTTTTCTTCGATATTTTTGAAAGTTTTAGATTTCAAATTAGTGATATTAAAGTTAAAAGGTTATTCTCTTCAAGAAATGTTCCAAGTAAACTTTTAAAGGTATTTTTCATCTAAGATGAAAACATTGATGGTAACTAGTCTTTACTAGGTATATTATTCAAATATAAAATCCTTATATTTTATCCGGAAGGATTAAGATTCTGATGAAAAGATGTATTTGATACTCACACATTTTTCATAGGTTATGCTATGATAAAATGATGAAATTTTTATGAAAACACTTTCTTATCCATGGGTTATTCCCTGATGAAATTCATATGAAGTCCAATTAATTTCCATACATTAAGATATAATGAATTTTTATGTTCTTGTGGAACACATCTCTATGATATTCAAGATGTGATGGGTGCACCCGAAATTATATAACCCTCAAATGCATTGGGTAAATATGGATATCTCATGTGAAAAAAAGGACTGGAATGGGGTGTTAACACTGTTCAACAATGGAATATATCCACTATGATATTCTTAGGAGTGGAACTTGAATAATATGATGGAATGAGGATTGAACCTTGAATGATGAGTGAAACAAATCCATTATGATAGTCTGGGCAGTGATACCTGACTACTAAGGAAATGATTTTCTATACTATTGTGTATAGAAAAAATCGATGTCTTTTTCCAATGTTATTCTCTCTTATCCCATGTTCACTGATTTCTTTATGATGCATGTATTACAAACAACAATGTTTAATTCCTTAGATTGACATTATGATCAATGATATAGGTTATGGGTTTCAATTGTTAATCTCATTTTCTCATACCCATATATTCATGTTATGCATATGTTATCATTAATATCTTCATTATTTACCCTTATAGAGTAAATGAGATCCCCCTTTCTTATGTTTTCCTTTCATAAGATATGATGTATTTTTTTTAAGTTAGATATTTATAAGAAGGGTGAAATTTGTGAATAATTAAGGGGGAGATATAAATCTTTTATGAAAAAGTTGTTTATATATCTATGTTGGAAAAGGAAAGAGACCTATACAATTCTGGAATATATCATTATGTTATTTAATTAATATTTATCTAATATGATGAAATATAAATGTATGAAAAGAATGGATCATTAAAGTTGGTATCACAGTAGGGCATAGTTACCTATTGAAACTATGATAAGAAATATTTAGTGAGAACCCTTACGATAATCTTATGTATAGAATAATTCCACATGTTTTGGTAAATAAAGGAGTTTTATTTTCCATGTAAAACATCACATTATAGATTTTACAAGTTTATTTGGTTTTGAAAAAGATGAATCTATGGGTAATAACCCCAAAATAAGTTGGTTAAGTATATATCATCTATCAATTTGGTGCATGGTTAATGTACCCTTACTGCGCACCTAATTTGACACTAATGGGGGACATGAATGGGTTAATTCACATTTTATTTATGAAACATTATGAATTATTTAAATTTATTGTCACCATGGATGACCTAGGTTAAACCAAATTTGATATATGATACAAATAAGCTGTCATATATTAGTTATAGTACGTATGATTTCATAAATAATTAAACTAGTTACACATTGATGACCCATGTGCCATATTTCATCATCCAGATAATAAACCATCTTCCCTTGTGAATTCATGACAAATGGATCATGATCTACCCATTAAATGGTATGCATAAAGATAGAAAATTTGACAAAATTAAAATGTCATGAATATTTCATTATACCCCTATCAATGTTTACACACATGAATTTAAATAAGAAAACTGAAAATTGACCATGATTTTTTAGTTAGATCAAATCAATCATATTTCCATTGTATCCCACCTATAAAATTTTAAATAAATAACTATTTTGTGTTTTCAATAATTTTTCATGATACATTGTATGAAACTTGAATCCATGAATATTTTAGGCATAAAATAACATAACCTAATGTAGAGGGCCTTGAGCCAAAAAATTAAAATCATATGATATTTCAGCTTTATTATCAACATTAATTATCTATAAATTAATATATAAGTTATTACTTTTGACATTGAAAAAATAACTACATGTAAATAATATGAAAATGAGTATATACATACAAGATTGATGAATCATTTGACAATATCATTACTAAAAATTTTTGTTAATTCCATCTCATTTCAAGCTTGAAACATTAATTTTTTATTTGATTTAAATATTATTTCTTCAATTATATACCCTTCATCAATATATTCTTTCCATTTAGCTTCATTCCTCGCATATAATTTCATATAACCTATATACCTAATGAAAAAAAATGAATAATAATAAATTTTTATAAAATTATTTTATAAAATTAAATTCAACAATGAAAATAAAAATAATATTAACATACCTCTCAATTATATACATCAATTGATAGTGTATGAGTCCCTCAAGTTTAGATTCATCATCCAAATGAACATACAAATGAATCATGATTGTGAAAAAATGGTGGGGAAAATAACATCTCCAAATTGCAAGGTAAAAATAATTCTTTCTTGATGTTTATCAAGATTAATTTCATTTAGAGTTTTTCCACAAATCTATTTAAAGAATTTACACAATTTAACTAGAATTATAGTTACTTTTTCAGGTAAGGTATTAATAAATACCAATGGAAACAATAACATTAGTAGAATACGTGAGTTATGAATTTTCAATCCATGAAACTCTTTATGTTTTAAGTCATCACAATGTGAAATGTTACTTGAATATCCATATGAAAATTATACGTTATTTAATGTGCAAAGGAATATATATTAATTATGAAATTTTGTTTTAAAAATAGTTTAATGGTACTTTCCATTCCCATTTTTCATCAAAAAAACATTATATTCATTGATACCAAATCATTACAAGCATTAAGGTAATCTTTTTATTTACTTAGATCATTTAGCATTGTAAAAATAACATTTCCCCAAATGTTTATCTCAATATGAATTATGTCGTGACTATGATGTATTGAATTAATTTTGAATAATGATGTTTTAAAAATATAATCATTTTCCTCCACTATTGTGTTCTTCCTGCTTCAGATATTTTACCTTATACCCTTTCCCCCTTCTTTAAACTTATTAACTTTTCTAAATTCTATAGTGATATTCATCAATTGTACCATGAATTTTGAACTAGATAACACATTCAGTGACTATCTCAATTAAATATCATTTTTGAAATGATTCTTGTTAAAACTGATTTTCTGAGAATTATCATGAAATTGAAGTCAAAACATAAAATACCATTTTCTATTATGAGGTAATCATTGAAGATAAAAATCAGAATTACAAATTGGACAATAAAAACCATTATGAGCATTCCAACTGGATAAGTTTCATAGTCCATGAAATTCACTAACTTCAAACATTCTAATATCATGAATTTTAAATAGTTTTCTCACTAAATCATCAAATGATTCCTTTACATCTTCCCATAACTATTATAATTATCTTATTAGAGATAGAAGTTATAATCAATGTCGTTTCCAAGGATTTTAATTATAGGAATAAAAATTAAAATAATTAATTAAGTCTTCTTCAAACACATCCATGGATATAGATTATTGTGGATCAAAACAACATTACCTATGATATAATTAGCACATAAATTACCAATGGGATAAAACAACTAAAAGGAATACTAAAATGTGTATTCCTATGATTCGAAGAAAAATATGGATATACTTAATAAAACACATTCAATAATGTTGAATATTTTTGATGTCTCATCAAGAAATAATTGTTATTATCCTTATCATGTCCCATCATATAGTATATAGTCATGGATGAAATGACTAATCTTTTCTATAATGGCTTTAGAAAAAAGTTACACAATACCATTATGAGAGTTTTCTTCTTCTTCTTCTTCTTGAGGTTGCATTGATTTTTACTCTTATTATTGCCCATTAACTTCCATCTACTTATATGAAATATTATGAATAATTTTTATTCTACTCTTCTCCCCTAATAAAGCATGCAATAATTAGGGTAATTATGTATCTTTATATAATCATGTCAAATTTTGCTGATGATTTTCTTCCTCAAAATAAATTTTTTAGTATTTTCTAAATCCACATTATTGTTTAGAATAATGTAGGGATCCTAGATTTTTTAAATGAATTATAAAGAAACTCTAAAATAATGAAAACTTATATTTCATTAATTCCATAGAGGCACTCAATATGATACAACATAAGTAGAAAAAAAACTTCAAATATGTGGTGCACCATTCATATAGTTCTTGTTTCCCGACTACAAGTAATTCATCAAACACTTTATTTGATCAATGATGTTTTGATCAAGTTTAACCTACTCAGGGTCAAATGGGGGTTCTGTTGATCTATTAAAATATAGTCAATTTTATATTTAAAATCCAAATGCATCATTTATCATTTTTTGAACAGAATTCTCCTATGGTGGGTCACATTGTGTTTCGTTGACAGAATGGTCATTACTTTGAATTTTCATAAAATTTGATTCGTCGTTCCAAATTCAACAAGAATATAGAAAACAATACTTTTTCAGTACCAAGTGATCATATAATTCATTTATATTTAACTATTTCTTGAATATATAATTAGGTCACATGAATTTTATTCTATCATCCACTGACTCATTTCTTATTGCATAATCTAAAAATAATTCCAAACCCTTAGCATAATGAGGTGTATTTTGAGGTAAATTAATAAGTTTTTTATCCATAGGTATTGTACTATCACACTTATCTCTATATAAAAAAATAATTATATTAATTTTTAATCTGATAATTACAATCAGTTCATAACATCACTGTGTAAAAAATCATTTCTCCCTGAAAATTATACTGATAAAAAATGAAATTTAAACTAAAAGAGGTAAAATAAATTAAAAAAATTGAAACATATTGTAAAATGATTAGAATATTTTAAATCATTTAAATTAATTTAATGTACTAGAACTAAATAAAGAAAATATTCATAATGATCTAGGAAAACTAAATATAAGTTATAAATATAATGAAAACCTATATCATCCCATAATTAATATTAAAAAAATAATATGAACACATAAAAATGTAAATATAATTGAAAAAGATATAAAATTAAATTAAATTAATTAATATGTGTTAATATTATATAATTAAGAGTAATTGATCATTATAATAATGATTTATTGAAGTTTTAATCAGTTTATAATGTATGATTACGAATTGATATAAATTTCAAATATAGTTTTAGGTTATTATTAGACAATAATAATTTCCCTAAGTATGATATTTTAGGAATTTTCATTGGGTAGGTGTAAGATCACGTGTTTTTCCTAGGTATTCCCCTCTTTGATTTTTTCATTAAACCTATTTTGTTGGGTTTCACATTTTCATTATACCATGGTGGCTAAGTATTTTTCAGAGATAAAGAGACTTTATTGGGGAAACAGACCTAATGTTTGGGTATATATTTATATTTTGAATTAATGGATTTTGGGAATAAATGAGTTAAATGGGTTTATAATGGTTTCTCCATGCTTTAGAAGGATTTGGAGGTTATTCAGGTCCTTTTATAGAATTTGGGATTAATATGTACTTCTGGGAGATTACACACCATGTACCTATTAAACAACCCTAGGCATGTCATGAACTAGTGAAGGTATGGAAATAGTTACACATCGTCTAAACTATTCACATCATGTGAATGTTGAGCTGGGTTAAATATTAATCCAAGCTGACGGGTTTCCCCTATATACCGCAAAAAATAAATAGACAACATGTAAATGACTTACACACCACGTAATCTCCCAAGTAGTTTTTTAATAGTGTTTAGAAGAATAATTTTCAATCAACCTATTGTAGCCTTTCTCTTCTCAACCCTATGGTGTGTCGCATGAGATTTAGTAGCACCATTCTTCCTTCTAGATGCCTTGTTTGGGAAATCAATACCTATTAAGTAATTCTATTGAGGTTTTCCCTTTTCTCCCACTGTTCTCCTGTCATTGTGGTGTAACCCTTTAACCGTGGTCATTATTGGGTTTGATCTTGATTTTTATTAGTTTAGATCCTTCTTTCAATCATCTAAACCTTCATCCTTTTCGGTCTTCTTCATTGGAAACATTGTGTTAATCACTGATTAATGTTATGGGGTCTAAATCTTAAACATATAGTCTGATTTCAATTACTAAGTATATGAAATATTATGATTACGCTGATGCTTGTGCACAAAAATTACCTATTTCAATAGAATTATGATAATCTTATGTGGGTTTCTTAGTTAGATCCAATTGGATTCAATTAATGATGTGACATGGATTATAGCTACCCATTGGTTGAGAGAACCTTTTGAAATAATTAAATAGGAATGGATTACAATGATTTTAGCATGACATGTTATTTAAATGAGTTCTTATTATAGATTAACCATGGAAAATGGCTTATTTGATTAATTGAATAAATGGGAAATTGAAATATAAACGGTAGCTAACCTAATTAACCATTTGGACGTATGTGTCCATATTGTGATATTATTACTATTGTGATATGCACTTGTGATACTTTCTATAATGCTTATATATCGAGCCATGCCTTAACACATACAGAGATGCTTATATACCAGGTTTTGACCTGACACATGTTGAGATGCTTATATATTGGGCTATACCCTGACACATGGTGAGATTATTATATATCAAGATATTCCCTATCATATAATGAGATGATTATATACCGGGTTATGCCCGAAAACATTCTTAGATTCTTATATACTAGTCTAGGCCCGGACACATGAAACGATTCATATATACCTGGTTAGGCCCCAACACATGATGAGATGATTACATATCGGGCATGTCCTAGTGATTTGTTATACCATTGGAATATAGTTGCGGTTGGAATAGTTATACTACATGATCAGAGGCATTCCATCAAGATGTTGAAGTCGGTTACTACTATATCTTATTGATTTTTTAATTAATTAATACTCCCATTTATCGTGTTATTGCATGTACTTCTTATCAGAATTGTTTTTTAGACATAGTGGTATCGACCTACTATGTTTTACTCACACCCTATTTGGTCCACCATTTGGTACTTATGAAGATGACATGGATGCAAGTACGGAAAAGGGAAAGAGGCCTTATATCTTATTGTTGATTTTTGGATGGGTTGGAGTTTGGAGATGGGACCGACAAAGAGTTTGGGACTAGGGTCATTTTGAGTTAATTTCTATTAACTTGTCTCTATCTATATTTTTTCAGTTTGAAATTAGATACTTATCAATCTATCTTAAATGATTTCTTATTATTGGTAAATTATTTTCTCCATTATTTCTCTATTGTGTTTTATGGTTTCCTGTATGTCTATTAATTTCATTGGTTTTGTTTATTTGGATTATTTATGCCTCTATGAAACTTCATACAAGGGAGTACAATCTTCCCACTATACATATCACTCCCCTATACAAGTCAGCAACCTATGGTGTATAGGGAGGCACTCTTGAGGTCTCAAAACCAACCCTTTTTATCCACATGAGAGAGTGTCAGATTAAGGGAAGCTAAAATGTTGCGTCAGATGAGAATGTTTTCTTTTTCTATTACTTTACCATTTTGGAATTTTATAAAGAAGTCTAGGATGTGTCGAGACAAGGGAATGAGCTTCTTCATGGTTGTAGTTAACCCATATACAGTGGAAAATCTGATTAACCTATGATGGGATTGTTTTTCATGATGTTTTACTACTATGGTTTGATGTTGTTTCAAATTCGGTGATTCACATGTTGTTTCATGTAATTTTTTCCTGATATTTTTACTCATGGCCAATTATTGCATGAGTCTATAATGCATGTATCATGATAATAATATAGGGATATATACTGACATGCATTGTTCATGATTTTGACCTATTTATATGCACGTGATAAGTAACTACCAAATATTTTATAAATGAAAAATCCATTTTGATCTAATTAAATTACATAATATGTAAAATGGTATTATAAAAAATTTGAATCTCATTTTTGGCATGCTTTTTGATTTTAAAATACAGTTAAGAATTTTTACCAATGCTAATATATCCGTTTAACAATGATCAAATGTTTAGTATAAATATAGAGATTTAACGAATCCAATTTACTCAGACAAAGGAAGCGATGGCCTCATCCAGTAGAATTGATCCATACGAATCCCATTTTTAGAGCTCAGAAAGTAGGTGGCATCATTGGGCATCGCTCTTGACCATTCCCATGCCGAGCATCAACACATTAAGCTTGAACAGAACTGCCTACGAGAGAAGTGGAGGTTGATAGAGATTACCACCTGAGCGATGTAATCCGAGTCTCCCCAAGGGTCTGTCACCATCGCACACCTTACCCTTAGGTCATATGAGGTTGTTATAAGGGGTTATGTAATTGGACCCCAGAACTATTAAATTGTGCATTATTATTGTATAGAATAAAGAATATACATTCTTTTTATAGTTGTAACTTTGTAAATAGTTTTTAAAGAACAAATAATAATTTTAGTTAATATTTAATTAAGAAATATATTTTAGTGAATTAATGAATATTTAAATTAAATAATATTTTAAAATATTATTACTAAATTATTTTTTTATTAAATATAAATGATCATATAATTTTAATGAATAAAATTATAATTTTTATTAAGGTTTGAAATCTATTTTTGTCAAAACGCATGATTTTTTTTATAAATGTCGATTTTTATTTTAAAAGTAAAAAATTCAAAAATTTAGAATATTACATATATAAAATAAATATTTTTTTGGAATTAGGATGTCGAAATTATCCAACAGTTAGTTTTTCATAATTTTCCATGATAGTCGATGTTTTGGGTAAAAATTAAATTTCATTTAAATATATAATACGATTTATGACATCATAATGACCCAATAGTGATGTAATAAAATACAATAAATGGTAATTTCGGACAATATATGTTTAGCCTTTAAAATAATGTGATTTTATATTTGTTTTATTTATTTTACAATGCCATAGTGGACCCTCCAAGACTTAAAAAACATTTTATAATTTTAAAATGATTTTCTTGAGAGTGTGACTCACCACCACATAATAAAGCCTAATATTTTTAATTATATGGACCATTGAACTTATATAATAATGTTATCCACTCCCATTTGGAAGAAAACATGTGGCTAAAGAATGGATTGGTTTGTGTTTTTGATTAGTTTAATGTGTAGTGTCCAAAACCTAAATAATAAAGAATTCCCTCCCTTTTCCTATATAAACGCACCCATCCTCCAACTTCTCTTTACTAAAAATATGTGAATATCAACCATAATTTTCCCACCCCAACCTAGAATTGTTCCAAGGCTCGCCAAGATCCTTATAATCCTTTCTCAAGCCTCTCCCAAGCCTTTGGGATCACACATCCAAGTAACAGATTTCTTCCTTTCTCAATTTTTTCCAAATTTCGTTATGTTGTTATACCCATTTATTTACAATTAAAAATGATGGGTTATTCTTTATCACACCCTATAATTCCATATTAGTGTTTGAATGATGAGATACCTCTTTATCTCTTATTAATTCCTCCTATGTAAACCCATTACCACGCCGAATTTCTATATGGAATTTCTCTCTTCTCATTTTCATTCAAGAAATTATTTTATATTGTGAATCTAAATTCCATTACCTATGTTGGTACATGTATCTATATAAACCACTTAATTTCCATTTCATGTAAATATAATTATACAGCCCCTTTTCTCCCATCAACCATTTTTTTACATTCTTATGTCACGCCTCTATGTTGCCAAAATTTCACCACAATTTTCCATGCCAATGTCATTGTATAGTGAATACCTTGCACATTTCTCTATCATGGGTATTAACCTTTATGAACATTTACATAGTTATTATAGAGTATAATGTATTTAATCCGCATTCATTTATTGTGTAATAAATTATTAATATGAATGGTTCCATGTTGTATGAACCATGGGGCACACTAATGCATGAAACGAAATGTTTAAGAAGGGTGTGCCCTGATAGTGCTTCAATGAATTGGGTAAAAATTAATATCATTATACTTCAAGTGAAATGAGGGTATACTCATGTCAATTCATGCTAAATGGGGGTTTACACATGCTCTATGTGAAATGGGCCTTGGCTCATGCTAATATCATGTTAAATGTTACTACCACATTTACATGTTATGATAATCATGCTATATCATGTATTGATGTTCATGTTTCTCTTCTGCTCCATTGATATTACTATTGCATAACATGTATTGTAATATTCATTTTATACATTTTTTACTCCCTTACTGGGCTTTATAGCTCGCCCTTTTCACATGTATGTCCTTAGGTTATCCCATGGAATGCTAGGTACGAGGGAATGTTGTGGTCATGTAAAGGATGTTTTAAATAAAGATGTTGTGTTTTGTGTTTTAATTTTTAATTTAATGTTCCTAAGACCCATATACACTAGAAATATCAATCATCTATGTTATATAAATTGATGATTTTATGTAATAAATCATGTTAAATTTTGTAACAAGGAGTATGGTTTTTATAGTTGGTATCATAATATTGGATTAATTATTGTTGGGAATATGATTCGAAAAAACTAGTGAAAGACTTAGGGAAAGACAATGTAAAATAAAAACATCCCTAAATATTGGTGAGTATTGAGTAAGTGGTTTATCAAGAAAATAAATTCCTCTCTGGATATGAGCATGTAGAGGCATCTTGGGCAGAGATGTATCTAGGGGTAAAACCCAAAAACACCACTTTGATCTATACTCGAATGAGAACTAGAGAATGAAAATAGGCCTTACTGCGCTCTTAGTTAAGAAACATCTGTGGGATATGATTTGGTAAATTCATAACCTTAGTATGAACCAATATTAAGGGAATTAAAGAAAATTCCATCAATGAATATATGTTTGGAAGTAGATCATGGATAACATAGATAAGTTGAGGAAATAAATGTAATTTATAAGTTATCCCTTTTTTCATTGGATAAACCTTTATTTGATACCCCAAACTTCCCTTATATTCCATCCAATGGCTAGTAATAAGAGGACTCAGGCTAACAACTGATGCGAAGATCATTGTGATGACTATCTTAATGATATACCCAATCCGATGGGAGTGGGAATCACAAACTCTTTAATGATAATCTCTTAGTTAACTCATGTTTTGAATATAAACATGGGTTAAGAGGAATTTTCAACCCCCCTAAGAAAGAAAAATTTGTAATCGAGTGATTCATTAGACAAATGCATCCTAATTTTAAAGGATCATATGATCCCTAAATTGCAGAACAATGGATCAACTCCATTGAGAAGTTATTTTCCATCCTTCAATGTTTTTAACAAGAGAACGTACTTATTGATGCTTGTTATATAGAGGGTGAAGCTAATAAATGGAGGACATTGATCAAGTATACGAAGCCTGAGGAGGAGATCAAGGTGTTCAAATGGAAGGATTTCAATAAATATTTTTTTGGTAAATATTATCCTCACACACTCCGACTTAAGATGTAAAGGGACTTACTTTCCCTCAAGAAAAAAGATAACGAATCCATCAGAGCGTATGAGGAAAACTTCCCAAGGCTTGCACAATATGCCTACAGCTTTGTCATTACCCCCAAATTCAAGGTTGACAACTTCTTTGGTGGGATTAAACCTAGCCAATGTAAATCCCTAGGGATCCGTGACTTCCAGAGCTATGAGGAAGTTGTTTGATGTGCTCTCAATGGTGAAACAGAGATCAACGAATCTTAGGGGTATCATGGGGATATGAAGAAAAAATTAGAATTTAATTATGGCAGCCTGATGGATAAATCTAATGGTTCTATGAAATTCAAGCATCCCACTTTCCAACGGTGCGGATAGAAGCACCCCAAAAATTGCATGAAGGAGGCGAGGAAATGCTTTATGTGTGGAAGAGAAGGGAACCTAGCCATTAACAAATGAAAAGAAAAACTTACAGCTATGACATAGGAGAGGAACACTTTGTTCGACCATCAATGCACAATTCATTGCATCAACTACAAAGAACCAGAGCACTTTGGAAACCAGTGCCCAAAGCCATGGGTTTTTAGAGGAAACCAACAACCTCCAAGGAAGCAAGGGAGAGCTTTTTTCCATCACTACCTCCAATGTGAACCCCAAAAACGAAGTTGTAATAGGTACACTAGTTATTCCTTCAGGAATAGCAAACATAATTATTGATTTTGGTTCTATAAAATCTTTTATATCCCGAATGTTTAGTAAACCAATCCCAACACCACAACACATCATTTAAGTAAAGATGTCGATGAGAACATAAAACTGGGAAATCATCACATCCCATTAATATAACACCTCCCCAATCATAATTTGTTGTTTGAACGTCTCGATGAACCTCGTCGTACTCCCTATGGTAGAATTTAATGCAATTCTTGGCATGTATTGGCTTTTTCAATATAAACACTACATAAATAATTTTGAGAGGGAAATCACTCTCCACATAGAGAATCTACCCCCAATTCTATACAAGTGCAAGGATGAGGATGAATCTTTTTTTGCACCGTCCTCTCAAGCATGGATACTACTTACCTATGAGAACACATATCTTTCTCGGAAGATTGAGTTTAAGGAATCAACCATCCATGAAGACATGCCTATTGTGAGGGAATTCGCTGAAGTGTTTCCTAAGGAATTTCATGGTCTTACTCCTAGAAGATATGTTAAATTCTGAATTGATCTTATACTTGAGGCATTGAAAATATCCAAGACTCTATATTGAATGGATGTTTTTGAGCTTGAGTAGAAGAAGATACAACTATAGGAGAATTTAGATAAAGGTATTATACGCCCATGTGATTCACCATGGGGTGGACCAATCCTCTTCATCAAGAAGAAGGGTGGGTAAATGCGCATTTTCATTGATTATCATGAGCTCAACAAAATCAAGATAAAGAACAAGTATCATCTTCTACAACTTGATGACTTTTTCGATCAACTACGTAGTACACAATACTTCCCCAAGACTGCTTTTAGTACAACATACAGGCGCTGTGAAATCATAGTAATGCCTATTGGACTCACTAATGCTCTAGAAATCATCATAGACATAATAATTAGTGTCTTTAGAGATTATCTTGACAAATTTATGGTAGTCTCTATAGGTGATATTATAATATACACCAAAACCAAGGAGGATACTGAGGAGCATCTAAGCACTATAAAAGTGACCTTGCAAAAGAAGAAACTCTATGTAAAGTACATAAAGTGTGAGTTCTAGTTGAAAAATCCTCATTCATGGGTCATATCATCACAAGAAATGGGATATATGTGGATCCCTCAAAAATAGCTACAACTGAGGGATGGATGAGGACAACATTAGTGATAGATATTCGTATATTCCTTGGGTTACCTGGATATTATCACCAATTTTTGAGAAATTTCTCACGATTTTCATACACTTTTACCAAGCTAATTCATAAGGTAGTCTAGTTTTCTGGGAGTGATGATTGTGTAGAGAGCTTCAAGGAGTTGAAAAGGAGTCTTATCTCTAGGCCCATTCTCACATTACCCACAAGTGGATAACTTTTTTTGGGTATTTAGAGATGCTTAGAAGAAGGGTATAGGTTGTGTGTTGATGAAAAATGACTATTTCATTACCTATGCATCAAGAAAATTGAATGTTCATGAGAAAAACTATCCAACACATGATCTGGAGTTGGATATTGTAATCCTTGACTCAAAAATTTGGTGGCATTACCTCTTTGTGTAGAAGTGTGAAATATGTACTGATCACAAAAGTATGAAGTATATATTCACACAGAAAGAGTTGAACATGCAACAAATAAGATGGTTAGACCTGATCAAAGATTATGAATGCTCAATCTATTACCACCCTGGGAAAGCAAACAAGGTGTATGTTTCTCTAAGTAGAAAGGATCCATCAACTCTTTCATTAATGAGAATTGAAAAGGATCCAATCATCGTAGATTTGGTGTAGATGGACATGGGAATCATTATGTGGAGAACATCATCAATACTTTCACAAATAATTACTCAACCATCTCTTTTGTAAGAGTTAATGTATTATCAAAAGGACTATGTGGGAATTTAGAAGAAAGTGAAAACTATTAGAAAATGGAAACCCTCAGAGATCAATGATAATGAAGAATGAATTGTGAGATTTGGGACAAGAATACGAGTTCCATCAAATTTAGAGTTAAAGAATGAACTGTTGGATGATGCACATAGTTCAAATTTCTCAATTCACCAAGGAAACAAAAATATGTATCAAGATCTTTGAGTGAATTTTTTTTGGGATAACATGAAGAATAAGATCGCTAAGTATACATCAAAGTGCCTGGTATGTCAGAAAGTGAAGGATGAGGGGTAGAAGTCTAAGGGGATGATTCATCCATTACCCATACTAGCATGGAAATGGGAGAACTTCATCGTGGACTTTATCCCCGAACATCTGAAGACATCCATAAGAAACAATTCTATATGGGTTGTTGTGGATCTTTTAACATAGATTGCACACTTCATTGCAATTAGAGATGATTTCTCAATGGATTAACTCACTTGGATAGACATCAGAGAAGTGGTAAGGCTGCAAAGAGTTACACTATCAATTATATATTATCGAGATCCACGATTCACCTATATGTTCTGGAAGAGTCTACAAAATGCTTTGAATAATGAGATGAACTTTAGTACAACTTATCATCCTCAAACTAATGGAAAATCTGAGCAAACTATCCAAACACCTGGGGACATATTGAGATCATTATCAATGGACATGAAAGGAGGATGGGTTCAACATCTTCCTCTGGTTGAGTTCTCTTAAAAAAATTGTTTCAATTCAAGCATCCAAATGGGTCATTACAAATCCTATTATGGGAAGAGGTGCAGAACACCAAAATTTTGGGATGAAGTTGGGGAGAGAAAACTCCTTGTTCCAAAAAATGGTCGATGAAATGGTTGAAATGGTTATGACCCTCTAGAAGCACATTTAACCTTATTAGAGTCGAAAATAGAGCTATGCTAATAATCATTGATGTGACCTAGAGTTTGATGTTATAGACATTGCATTCCTCTGCATATCACCGTCTAAGAGGGTTAGGAAATTTGGGAAGAAGGAAAATCATAGTTCGTGGTACATCAAAACTTTTTAGACCTTTGATCACATTAGAGCGTTGGCTTATTGACGAGAACATTCACTAAACCTATCTTAGGTATATGATGTTTTCCATGTATCACTCTTAAAGAAGTACATACTTGATCCATCACATGTACTCAATCCAGAGGTAGTACCATTGGATAATGACCTCTCTTATGAAGAGAAGTTGGGAACGATCTTAGATCGTAGCGAAAAAGTTCTACAAAATAGTACAACACCCCTCTTAAAGGTGTTGTGGAGAAACCATAATTTTGAAAAAGCAACGTGGGGACCTAAGGATGTGATGAGGTGGAGTTACCCACATCTATTTTAGTGTGGGAAAAGGTAAATTTGCGGGAAAATTTTCTTAAGGGGGGAAGATTGTAACAACCCAATCTTTTATTAATGAAAATTAATCTTGATCTAATTAAATGTCTTCATATGTAAAATGGTTATATAAAACATATAAACTTATTTGGTTTTATGTTTTTGGATTTTAAAATACCATTAAGAATTGTTATCGTTTCTAATATACCGGTTGAACAGTGATCAAATAATTAGTATAAATATTGGGATTTAACAAATCCAATTTACTCAGACAAAGAATGTGGTGACATCATACAGTAGAATTGTTCCATACGAATCCCAATTAATAGAGATTGTAAAGGAGGTTTCATCATAGTTCTTGGATTTTGACCATGCCCAAGCTGAGCTTCAACACGTTAATCTTGAACAGAACGAGCTACGTGAGAAGTGGAAGTTGATTGAGATTACCACCCGAGCGATATTATCTGACCCTCCACAAGAGTTTGTCACCATCACACACCATACCCTTAGGTATTATACAGGTGTTATAATGGGTTTTGTAATAAGAAAATATCACAATGAATATATGTACTAGTTTTTATAGAATAAATATTACACATTCATTTTATTATTTTTACTTTCTCAGTAGTTTTTGAAGCACAAATAGTATTTTTAGTAAATATTCAATTAAAAAATTTACTATGAGGAAATAATTGATTTTTGAATTAAATAATAATTTAAAATATTATTACTAAATGACTTTTTATTAAAAATAAATTATTTTATATTTTTATGAATATAATTTTAATTTTTATTAAGGTTTGAAGGCAGTTTTTTTCAAAACCCATGAATTTTTTATAAAGGCATGTTTTATATTAAAAGTAATAATTCACATATTTAGAAAATTATTTAGATAAAATTAATATAATTTTTGGAATCAGGATGTCGAAATTATCTAATGGTGAATTTTTTATAATTTTCCGAGACAGTGGAATTTTTGGGTAATAATTAAATATTGTTTAAATATATAATTTGTTTTATGACATCATAATGACCCAATAGTTATGTAATAAAATAATATTAATGGGATGTTCGGCCAATATATGTTTTAAATTTAAAATAATGAGATTTTAGATTTTTTTTGATTTTCTTACAATGCTTTAGTGGACCCTCCAAGATCTAAAAAACATTTTATCATTTTAAAATGATTTCCTCAGGAGTGTGACTCACCTCCACATAAGGAGGCCTAATATTTTAATATGTTCGTCCATTGGACATATAATGTAATTTCTTCTAGTCCCCATTGTATAAAATGGACAAAAACAGTGGTATGGATTGTGGCTTTGATTACTTTATTGTGTAGTGTCCAAAACCAAAATAATAAAGAATTCCCTCACTTTCCTATATAAACCAACCCAAGATCCCACCTATATTGAGCTCGACCAAATTATTCCCTCCACTCTATATAATCCTCCCAAGGTTCCCCAAGTTCCCTAGCAGCCTCTCTCAAGCCTCCCTCAAGCCTTTGGTTCACACATCCAAGTAAGGGATTTCTTAATTTCTCATTTTTGTCCAAATTTAATTATACTCTTATACCCTTTTATTTTCAATTACATGTGTTGGGGTATGATTTCTCACCCCCCCATAATTCCCTCCATATTTTTTAATGATTATAGACCTCTTTCTATTTCATTAATTCCTCCCATTACACTCGTTACCATGTCGAAATTCCATAAGAAATTTCTCTCTTCTCATTTTTATTCAAGAAATTTTTTATATTATGCATCTAAATCCCATTACCTATGTTGGGAAATGTTTATATATTGCCTCTTACATTCGATTTAATTTACAAATGATGTGATACCTTATTCTTTCTAATCAAACATTTTTATGAATTCTTATTTCACAACATTATGCTTCCGAAATTGCACCGCAATTTTACAAGTGAAAGTCATTGTGTAGTGAATACCATGCCCATTTATTTATCAATGGTATTCAACATTACACACATTTAATTATTGATTATAATGTTTCATGTATTTATTCTAGATACCTTTATCATGGAATAAATGATTATGTTGAATGATTCCATGGTATATTAACCACGTGACACACATATTCCTAAAATGAAATTATTAAGAAGGATGTGCCCTGATAGCACTCTAATGAATTGGTTAAAGATTAGTATCATGATACATCAAGTGAAATGAGGGTTTGCTCATGTTAATTCAAGTTCAATGAGTGTTTAATCATGATCTATGTGAAATGGTCCTGATATCACCCTAATATAATGTTAAATGGGGTTTCCACATTTCCATGTTATGATAATAATTCTATATCATGGATTTATGTTCATGTTTCTCTTGTGATGAATTTTTTTCCTATATCCTAACATGTATTATATTCATCATTTTATTCCCTTGTTACACCCATACTAGGCTTTATATCTTTCCCTTTCCACATGTATGTCCTCATCTTATCCCATGCATTTCTAGGTACGAAGGAATGTTGTGGTCAGGTAAAGGAATTTTTCAGTAATGATGTTGTGTTTTGTGATTTAAGTTATCATGTAATGTTTCATAAGTAGTAAATAAATTAAACCTCAAGATCTTCTATGTTGTATCAAGTGACTATTTTATGAAGTAAATCATGTTAATGTGTGTAATAAAGAGAGGGGATGTTATATGATATATTTCTTGTGAAAAATATGATATGATATATTTTTTATACCTAAAAATGAAATGAATGCACTATTTTTTCACTGTAAAAAAACATGTTATTCCATGTATAAAGAGACCAGGAGTTAGTGGTTCTACATTGTAGTTACTTATTGATCTTAAATTTTTTTACCATTTTTTCTAAGGTGTGTTTCTATGTTACAGAGAAAATGAATCATCATCATCTTTGAATTTAGAATTATGAGAATGGTAATGAGAACTCTCCACAAGTGGTTGATTCAAAGATTATTATAGATCCTATAGATCAGATGGGTGTTCATATTTATAAATTATTCACGATGGTAATGTGGTACATGAAATGGGATAATGTTTGTACCTTGTATTTGATTTCTGTGCAAATGAGAGTGTTGTAGCTGTAGCATACTCCCAAGTTCACTGGGGAGGGAGGCACACAGGAAGAAAACTTCTTGATTGAGTTAGTCTAGGTGAACTTCAAGAACCTTGAGACACCCATGGATAAGATGGGGAAACAAGCTACATACATGCTTTATAGACCAACCAAGAATTGGTGGGACATTATAGAGAATGTTAGACAAAAATAGGAGTTGTATTTAGAAGGACATTGAGATGGAGTTCCTAAGACACTATTATATTGGGATGATGAAGGATGAACATGATTATGAGTTCATGCATCTGAGATAGTATGACATGTTAGTGCTGGACGATGTTAGACATTTCATTGACCTGTAATGTTTTTCTCTATATCTAACAGCTAATGATATCTCTAGGGAGAGGCATTTTTTTGATTGGTTTCTCAATGATATCAGTTCATGGGTGAATTTTTTTTTTGAATGGTGTTGAGGACATGATGAATCACGAACTAATAATTTACGGTAATTTGAGAGGGGCCCCGAGCAGTGTCCATATAGTATCAGCAGGGAAAATTGGGAGATCTTCTTCGAGAAACAAGTGTTCCTCTATTAAATTTTTCACTATGTTATTAGTGGTAATATTAGTCCTGGTGGTTGAAATCCATCTCAAGACCATGTTATTTTGCAATGTTATTAGTGTGGAATGTTTGTATACATGTGCCTGTATTATGGATACCCCATAGTTGAGTGTCCTATTTGTAATAGATAGGGTCATATTAAAATGTTTTGTGTAAATGTTTTATAGTAGAACCATGGAAAGGGATTAGGATGGACACCTATATTTTGAAGGGGCTCAACTACCCCTTTGTAGCCTAGTAGCTAGAGTTCCAATGGCCATTCAAGTAGAGGTAGGGTAAGTCGTAACCTAGTGCATATGTGACAATATCTGGTAGATGAAATAGATCAGGAGAGTCTGAATAATGTTTAGGTAAAGGGGAAATGGTAGCTACATGTTATGTAGAATACTCCAACTATTTTGGATCTAGGGCCTTCTACTATTTGATGTGTGATTATTATATCATATACCTTAGCTTACATATTATTGATAAAGGACAATCACAATCCTTTTTTATACTCACTTTTTGAAAATGTTTGGGGCTTTGTTTTGGGAATCTTGGAGGTTTTTTTGACCATAAATCCACCATTAAGAGTTTGGTAATATAATATAAAATGTTGCAAGGTGTGTTCTTTTGATATTAGTAGTTTCCATTTCTTTTGGGGACCATTTGTGCTAGAAATAAAAAGAATTTATTTGATTCTTGGTATGGATTTTATAATTCAATATCAGGATAATATTGATTGTATCGTGAGTAGAGATACATTTCTATCTAGAAATGCAGGTATTTATTCTCACCAATATGAGTGGCGTCTCCAGGCTAGTCATGTAGGACCAATATAGTGAAGATTGGATTGTCTCCTCGCTCCAATTGTCGGTATTTCTATAGATAATGGAGGAATGTGGTAGGATTATTTTCCTCCAAAGGTTGATCATTTATAGAACATTAATTCTATTGAGTAATAGAGCTTAGCTCTTAAATGAGAGATCAAGTTCGTGATCAAGTTGGTGCCAGGAGTATATCCAGTTTCTATCAAGCCTTACAGAATTTCAGGAGTAGAGCTTAAATAGTTGAAATTCTAGCTAAAATATCTGGAAGCTAATGGTTTATTATAGATGAGTACATATCTTTGGGGCTTTTATAATTATCTTCTCCAAAGGAAAATTGTACCTTTCACTTGTCTGTGGATTATTAGAGACAGAACCTTATGACGATTAAGAACCAATATCCCCTTCCACACATTAATAATCTCTTCGATCAGTTGAGAGGTTCAAAAATCATCTCCAATATCAATTTGAGATTGGGATTCCACAATTTATGGGTAAGAACATCAGACATACCATAGACTAATTTTTGGAGTAGGTGTGTCTTATATGACTTCCTTATGATGCTTCTTGGGTTGACCAATGCACTAAATATGTTTGGGGCCTTGATAAATCTAACATTTCACCTTTTTATAGACCAATTTGTTCTAATTTTGATTGATGAAATATTAGTGTACTCACATCAATCAGAAGATAATGGACAACATATTGACTTGGTATTATGTACATTTAGAGAACATTGGATTTTTTCCAAGCTATATAATTGAGTTTTCTGTGTTGGTAAAGTCCAATTCATGGGCCATGTCATCTCGAAGGCATCGGTGTTAGTGAACGCAAATATATTTGCAGACTTGGTATCTTGGGAGTAGGCCAAGAATGTATTTTTGTTTCGAATATTTTAGGATTTAGTAGGTTATTAGAGACACTTTATCTAGTAATTATCTTGTTTGATAGCAAATATGTCATAACTAAACAATAAGGGAGTGAGATTTGTTAGGTCTGATGCTTGTCTGATATATTTTTAGGAGCTAAAAGGAAGGTTTGCCTCAACACTTATCCTGAAATTAACTATGCTAGGTAAACCATATACTATATATTATGAAACATTTGGAGATATACTTAGAGTAGTTCATATGTATGAGGGTCGAGGGGTGGCTAATGGCTCTAGACAGTGGATACCGCATGAGAGGAATTACCCTACTCCTGATCTGGACTTCGTGGTGGGGGTACATGACCTAATATATTGGAGACTCTATCTTATTAGTTAGGTGTTTTTTGTATACACTGATCATAAGAGACTCAAGTACATCTTTTCATAGTAGGACCTACACATTTGGTAGAGGTGGTGGGTCTAATATCTACAATATTTCAACATTAAGTAGGATTATTCACTTGGAAAGTGAAAAATTATTGATAATTATTTGATTCAAAAACCACAAAAAGAGGTAGTATGGTACTCTTACTAAAATTGGTGGATGATGAAACTATTTACAGACATGCATCTAGAAGTTCATGAGTCTCCAGGATGAGAAGTTCTAACAAAGACATAAGTTATACCAATTATTTTGGACTAGATAAATACAAAAAATTTGTCTAACCTATAGGGCGTATTTTTGAGAGAAAACTAATATTGTGAGAGGAAACTATCAGGATGGTCTCTTGGCAGTGAGAATTGTCTTCCTTTCTATGGATGAGTATGGGTTCCTATGGGCTTGCACAAGGAGGTGAGGAAGGTGATTCATGGGTCTATATGGGAAGTACATCCTAGTTTGAAAATGATGTATTTCAATCTCTATAGATAGTACTAGTGGTCATGAATAAAGGATGTGGCATTCATTGTAGCGGGATGTTTCACTTCTCAGTAGGTGAAAGTCAAGCATCAGAGGCTTTCTAGTTTATTATAGCCTCTTCCCATTACTAAATGGAAATGGGATGATGTCGCTATGGAATTTGTGATCATATTTCCCATGACAACACATAATAATGATACTGTATGGGTGATCATGGATCGACTGATGAAGGTATCCCACTTCTCACATATATGGGAGACATTCATAGTCAATGGTTTTAGTAGTCTTTATGTATGTGAGATAGTTCTATTTCCCGGTGTTCCAAGGAGTATCATGTCTAATAGAGATACTCATTTCATGTTCTGGGTTTGGATGTGTCTTCATAAGGCTCTGGGATCACAGTTCCTTTTGAGCACAACCTATCATCCTGAAATTGACCGTTAATCGGAGTGGACTATTCAGGTTTTTGAGGATATTTTTTGAGTCTCTATTTTTTATCTTTGTGGTTCATGGGAGCTTTATATGACACTCGTGGTAGTTTCATATTATAATATCTTCAAAAAATACATCCAAATAGAACCTTTTGAAGCATTGCATGGAATGTAATGTCATTTTCCTCTTTGTTGGTTGCAAGTAGGTGAGTCGACTCTTGTTGAACCTAGTCTCGTGAATGAGATGTCTATGCAGGTTCATTTGATCAGGAGGTAGTTGGTGACTATGCACTGTAGGTAAAACACTTACACTGACCATCATTGATGAACTCTATAGTTCGATTTTGGTCATTGTGTTTTCCTACGGGTGTCACCTAGGTTGGGGTAACACCATATAAATAAATAGGGAATGCTACCACCTAGGATTTTCATGGAATTTGAGATAGTGGGAATGGTAGGCCATGTGGTGTACCGATTACACCTTCCAAATCATTACAGTTCCATGCATGATGGGTTTCATGTATTACAGCTTTAGAGATATTATCCCAAACTTTCTCATGTGATATACATCAATAAGGTCGATCTTTGTGTTGATGCATCATTTTAAAAGAATTATATTCGTATTGTGGATCATAGTGAGTGGTATATTTAGGGTAGGACTATTCATCTAGTTTATGTGGATTGGAAGAATGAGTGAGTTCAGAAGGAGGCCTGGGAGTGAGAGTGTGATATGTAAGCACAATGGCCAAACTTGTTCCTTGAGATCCCAAATTGATACATGGTGCAGCTCAGGGATGAGCTATTATATTGTGGTGAGGTCGTAATAACCCATATTTTTTTAGGTATGTCCCAATTTTATTTTTCATAGTTAATCCCCCTCTTTTGGGTTTACCATTGTTTTTGGACCTTGGTGAACGAGTCTTGATTGATGAAGAAGAGCCTTTTTTGGGTAAAATAATCTAATGTTCAGGGATGTATGTTTTTTTGAATTAATGGAGTCAGTCTATAAATGTGTTAAGTGGGTTGACAGGGATTTTTCCATGCTTTGGAAGTAGTTGGAGGTTGTTCCTACAATTTTATAGAATTTAGGATTAAAACTGCTCACTGGATGATTCCACACCTTGTACCTATTATACGACGTGTAACTGCAACTAGAAATGTCATGAACCAATGTAGCGAAGGAAATGGTTACACATCGTGTAAACATTCTACATTGTGTTAAATTCAAGTAGGGTTAATTATTATTCTATGGCAATGATTTTTTGGTGTATCCCTCTAAAAATAAATTCAAAACGTGTAAATGATTTTCACACCATGTAATATCCTAAGTAGTTTTATTTAAAGATGTGGAGTAGCTAATATTTTATTCAACCCACTACCTCAGTTTTCCTCGTGACCCTAGGGAATTTCCCTTGAAATTTTGGAGTGCCATCCTCTCTTGCAGACATCTTTTTTGAGAAATCAATCCTTGTTATGTTATACAATTTTGGTTTTCCCTTATCTACCTTTGTTCTTCGACCGTAGCGGTCTATGACTTTGTCCATGGATATTATTGGTATTGACTGTGATTTTTTATGATATAGGATCCTTCTTGTGATCATCTATGCCTTCGTCTATTTTGGAATTTTCCGTCGAAAGCATTGCGATAATAACTGGTTAATAGAAGGGGGTTTAATTCATAACCCGGTGGTCTGATATCAATTTCTGTATATATGAAATACAGTGATTTTCACTGACTCTTGTGCGCAATAAATAACTTATTGAATATAATGATGATAATCATACATTTTATTCTTCATTTATCCATTTGGGTTCATTTGATGATGTGTCATGTCTTATAGTAACCCTTTGGATGAGAGAAACTTTGAAAACAATGAATTGGTAATGGATTATATAAGATTTTAGCATGATGTGTGATTAATTTGATTAATTGTTATAGATTCACCTTGGAAATTTGATTATTTGATTAATAGAATAAATGGGATATTGAACGAAAAATGAAAATTAGCATAATTAACCATTTGATCTTATGTGGTCATATTTTTATATTCCTACTCTTTGTGAAACAATATAATATGATTATATACATGGGTATACATAGAAACATCCTAAGATGATTATATATTGGTATATACCCTAACACATTCTGTGATGTATATATATCGGGCTATGCCCTAACACACGTTGAGATGCTTATATACAAGGTTATGCCCGAAAACATGATAAGATGCATATATACCAGGGTATACCCTGACACATGCTGATTTGATTATATACTGGGCTAGGACCTTGATCATACTGAGATGCTTTTATACCAGGTTAGGCCCTGACACATGCTATGATGCCCATATTGAGGGTTTGTCCCAGTGATTTTTTATACCATGGGTATATGGTTGGGGTTGGCATCATTATGCTACAGGCTCAGAGACATTTTGACAGGACGCCGAAGCATGTTATTGTTGTATTTTATTAATTATTGAATTAATTAATACACATGTTTATCACATTATTTCATGCACTCTTTACTAGTCTAGTTTGTTTGGACATTGTGGTGTCGAACTTCTAAGTTTTACTCAAAACCTATTCAGACCATCGTTTGGTACCTGAAAATATTGTATGGATATAGGAATAGAAAAGGGAAAGGTACATTGTAGATGATTGATGAATACTAGATGGGATGGAGCATGGAGATGAGACTAACATAATGTTTGGGACCATGGTATTTTTGAGTTTATTAGAATCAACATGTCTTTATTCTTTATTATTTTCATTTAGGAATTATATACATATCAGTATAGCATTACATGATTCATTATTATTAGTACATAGGTTTCTTCTTTATTTCTCAGTTTTGTTATGTGGTTTCAACTATATCTATTACTTTTCTTACTGTTGTTTTTATATCTAATTTCAACTGCTATGAAACTTCTTAATAAGGGTATAGTCTCTCTACTATACATATCACAACCCCACTACTAGTCGATAGTCTCTAACATATAGGGAGGCACACTTGAGGTTTCAAAACCATTTATTCGGCCACATGAGAGAGTTGCAAATTGAATGATGTTATAGTAGGGATCAACCAACATCGTCATTGATCATAGTGGATCCTTCATTCGACAAAAAAAATATCCAAAATAAATTTTTTTAATCAAATCCAAAATTTATCATTCAAAATAAAAAACATAAACATCATAATTAAAAAAAATTACATCTCAATCAATGAGGATTCGATGTCACAGAATAGGGAAAATGATATGTTCATAACAAGAAGAGAGACACAGATGGCATGGATATTAGGGAGGGGATATTAGCTATGTCTGTCTTGTAGATGGAAGGGGGATCGACTGATATGGCTCCAGAGAGAGTAGAAAAAAGGATGGGGGGTCCAGGTCAGGGGGATAAGGGGTTAGGGAGATTTCGTAGTACAAGATCATATTCGCAAGGGATAGGGGTCATCGGGAGAAGGGGGAATGAGGAGTCACCATCGGGGGTTTCGGTCACGAGTTTCCACCATCAAAGGTAAGGGTGCGGTCAGTGTCGAAGTAAAGGGTGTATGTGTGTCCAGGAGAGGTCAATGACATGGAGGTCCGAGAGAAGGTTCGTTATTGATTTCAATATCATTGGGGGTCAGGTCGTGGTCATCATCAAGGGGAGAGGGTGAACGCATGCCAGGAGGGGACTCTGGGGGTGGGGGTGAGGTGATAATGTTTTATTAAGATTCAGTTGTGATTTTAATTAAAAAGTAACTAAATATATTTGTATTTATTATTATTTTATAAAATAGTGATGGTTATAATAACTGCTACAAATAAACCCCCACTATGCCCTGTGTTTTTTAGAGTAACCCCCACCCCAACCCACCCTATTAAGCATTTCCCTTATCTACCCCATTTCTTATGTCTTCCAAAAAAGACTTGGAGAAAATCATCGGAGGTGAATTAGTTGAGGAAATAGAGGACGATCTGATGATTGGATATGATACTATTGGGGATAACAATGTGGGATTGATGGGAATGTTAATCAAGGTTTACATGTAGGGAGAAGGTGATTGGGAGTAAAATAGGATGAAGAATATGGCAGGACTAGTGGATGATTATTTTAGATAAATCACCCCCTTTCCGGACCTAGGGATCAAATTCACATGAGACTACTTCCAATTGGTCTATTATTCCATCGACAGTTACCTCTAGGTGACTCCTCAAAACCCTATTATTCTAATCACATTTTTATTTCTTTATCTATGTTGGATGTCTGATCAGGTAACATGCTTTCGCATCCCCAACTTTCGAGGGGAGGAGTGGTCTTAACTTTGTGGGATACTCAACTATGAAAAACATACCCTCCCCACTAGAAACTATTTAACAAAGAACATCATCATCCCTTCGACCATCAATGTTCTATATTGGATTATAAATTCAACTCTACTATAGTCATCCCTGACCAATGATTTTGGGTCCCATTGTCTACTCTTCGCCTAACCCCTTTACCATGGACACATTGTGTTATTATTTTAATATATATATATATATATATATAAGTAAAAATGTAAAAAGTAAAAAAAATAAGGAAACAAAAATGTAGGGTTTATAATTTGTATTAATTTTATTATTCATATTGATATTAATTTTAGATTATTGTTTTAATAGTTATCAATTTATTAATCGTATATTATTTAATTTACATTTAATACGGGATGGGTTGAAATTTCTAATTCAAATAAATAAAAATATTTTTTTATTTTTCTAAAGGAAAAAATACTTCCTTTTAAAATTTATATTTTTTCTTTTCAATATTTTATTTCTCTGTAATTTTATAGTAATTCCTTTCCATGTTTTTCATCAGAGAACACATAGAATAAAATTTTGTGGAAGATATTTATGAGTAATTATGAACTTCAAGGTTTTCTATATCCTATGTGTTCTTTTTATGTTTCACATCATGTGTTTCATTAAGAAAAAATAAACTATATTTTTCTTCTGGAATACAAGCCTCCATAATGATGTTTTCAATTACACCCATTCATTATCTTTTTACAAGATTTATATTCTTAGTGACAATTGGTCTTCTACGCTCCATGCGTGTTTTTTAGATTTCAATAACATCATTATGTAATTGTGTATTTGGGACATGAATTCTAGATAGTTCATTTAAAACATGAATGTGTGATCTAGTCATGTCATTTGAAGTAGAAAATACATAAAGCAATTGATTTTCTAATTCATTAAAATATAAAATCTTTTTTAATTCTGTCTCACACAACTAGGTGGGATGATCGGGAAAAAAAATATTTTCACATTATAGAAAATCTCCACCCATTGTCTATTTTCTCCCCCTAATACTGAGAATATTTCTTCATTTAAGTGGTAATCATCAAAATGTGTTGGAAATACCCAACTGGTTTGCGGTTCATCATATCTAATGATGGATAATGATTAATATCGTACAAATATTCTTAACATCCTTTGTGATAACATCAGTGTATGTTGCGGAGGAGAAATTGGAAAATATACTGCACAAAAAAAGATTCTTAAGTGGGAGATAACAGACTATTGGATAAATGAAAATTGGATTGGAGAGTTCTTATGACATGCAGTTAGTCCGATGTTAATTATAGTCAAGTTATACTATAATTCAGGACCCCATATGAAGATCTGTAGTTTTTTTTTGATTATTAAAGGGATATAATTAAGTTGGAGGTGTATTATTAGTGATTTAGCTAAATAATTTTTTGTATGCATACATGCGATTAGATGGTCTATATTAATCCCCATTTCCATATAAAAATAATTGAAATCTTGAAAGCTAGATTCTGCATCATTATGGAGCCTTTCTTTATTCTGGTCATAATCAGGGAATTATGCAATCAATTTAATTATTTCATTATAAAATAATAAAAATGCTACACTACATAAGAGAAATCATATGTTTGAGGGGATTATAAATAATAAATAATATTTCTTACAATTTATATTTTAATTTAGTGAGCATTTTATGTCTTGATAATTTAATTTCAATGTCTTCCCGTGCTTAGAATCAGAGCACATGGAGTGAAACATTGTGTAAAATAAATTTATGATTAATCTAGAACATTAGTCTGAGTGCTCGAATCATTTTATTATGGATTCAAATACATGCAACGTTGGACATTTATGATGGGAAAGATGGAAGGAAAATTCATATAGGAGATTCTGAGGGCTGAGTGTGATACCCAATGATAGGAATGAAATGTAATGTTCCATGGGGAGACACAACTACATTATATTTTTTATTTTTTATTTCATATTTTTATATTCATCATGGAAGGGGGAAACAAATAAAAATAAAAATGAAACGCATGTTGGGTGGCTCAAAACCGAGACCTCCCATAAAACCAGTACAGGGAAGAACCACTAGGCTATACACCTATTATTTATATTTATTAATAAAAAAATATCAAATTGGGTAATCCATCCAATTCCATTATTTGTGGGGAAATGTGTTATCGATATATGATTTTATATTTTTTAATTAACTTGGTGTTTTCTTTGTAAATTCATAAATGCAGGCTTGAAATAACATTGAACTATGGTCTGGGAAGAGTCAGGAATCTGGAATACACCAATGATTCAAACAAGTAAGATTCACATTTTATGTCTCTTCATTGTTATATAAACCATTTTTCAAATCTTTGGATAATGCTGAGATTGACCTGTGTTGGTGTAGGCTGTTGTTTGGCCATGTTGAATGACTCGTTCTCTTGAATGATACTAACAGATCTGTGACTAGACCAAAATCCTACACCAATAATCACTGATCTTGTCTTGATTGTTGATATTGTTTCTCTAATCATCTTTATTTTAATAATTGTGATTGTTTAGTGTTCAGTGTTTTTTGGTGATCCTAGTTTTTTATAGGTTTTTTAAATATGTCAGATTATGTGATATAAAATAAATTACTTTTTAAGAGATTTCATTTCATTAACCATTTTGAAATATTTTTTATTGGGTCCATATTTATTTAACATTATATTGATAAACATAAATTCTTTTGACCATTAAATCCAACAAATAAAATTTATTAAAGTCATAAAATAAAATAAAGACATTAATAATTCCAAAGACAATGAAGAAAAAAAATATTATCTATTTCCCTTTTCATAAAACCCAAGTAGAATAAAATAAATTGATTTATGTAAAATTGGATATTATTTTATTTTTTTTAGAGCCCAGTGTTGGGATATGTTATTTTCTAACATGTTATATTATACTTGTTGATAAAAAATTGTCCATTTTCAATTGTATTTGTGACCATGGTAAATTATTTGCTACAATAGTAAACTGCTCTTTTAATAAAAAATCACTTATCCAAGTTGACATTGAGAGTTTTATTTTGTAATGGATATTGATTTTAGTCAGAAAATAATTTATTTTTTCATGATTTATTTTTTAATTATTCAGTCATATATCCAACAGTTAGCTTATCAGTATATATTGTTTCCACCATAAATGAGTAATTAGGTCTACAATGAGTATGTACGCAACTGCAAATCTAGTTTCAATTATGACTATTTTACTCAATAGTATATGACTCATTCAATAATTATGGATTGATGATGATAATGATAAAAAATTATATAAAAAAATTAATTGGTGCATGAATCTTGGTGGGGAATCACACCTGAAAAAAATAACAATAAATCCCTTATAATAAAACCACTACCACAAACTATTTGAAAAAATATGTTCAACTGATAAAGAAACCAGATAAAAGTTATTTTTATGTAATTTTTTTTCATGGATCTAGTAGGAATGAAGGTTATATATTGGACAGTATGGGTCAAGAATAATTCATATAAAATTGTAAAATAGCCTATGATATACAAGAATTACCCCATGACTTTTCCATCACAAAATAGAACTCATCCTAGTCCTGAAAGAGTTAGAGGACAATAAAATATAAAATCTAGACATAAGTCATGTTATGTGAAGAAATGAAAGATAAAAGGGCACTTCATTACTTTTTTGGCCCTTTAACACACATAAAATTTTTATTGGTATTTTGAATCAATAATAGAGGAGTATAAAAGGACAATCTTAATGTGGAGACAACCCTATGAGAATCAAAAAACTATGTTACAGAAGAACAATCCATTACATGGTATAGGAAAAATTATGGAAGATATGCCCATTTAAACAAATTAGGTATTGATATTATTATATGTTATGGTATTAATTATTCAGAATCATTGGAATAAAAAGAAATGAAAAAGAAATTTGTAGGTTGTGATCATTGGAATCATGGAAAGAAATTCATCATTGACAAACCACATAAAAATCGATGGTTAAAAGCAATTGAGAAATTCTCTAAAAACTAAAAGATGTTGTAGTATGGTCCCCACCCCATTCACTATTTATTTATATTTGGGTTATGTTCTCAAATGGGGAGAGACACACAGAAATACAAAGTGATGTTTCGTGAATAAATCAGAAATATCACACTATCATATCTAAGGTGATAAAATGGTGGGGGGGGGGTGATCCATTGTGATGGGAATATTGTATGAGTTTTTAATTACAGTTCAAAAAGTCAAAAAATATTTATAATAATCACATGTTGAAAAAAAATAACTGGGGATGTGGAAGATATTATGTCACAACTATTGTATTTTTTCATTATAACATAAAGGAGAAGGTGATATTGAAGGTTCCAGGTGCTATAGAAGTGCTTAATAAGCACACCCAACATAGTTTTTTTATCATAGTCTCTTCTATGGGGCTGTGTTGCACAAGGAAATCCCCATTTGTATAGTCATGATCCATTGTGTCTAATTTTGGTTCTCAAAATACCAAAATATGAAATCTAGGAAACATAAGTTCATTTTCTAGTCTTATTAACATAATCCAATAAACATTATTAATGTAATTTGTATACAATTCCAACAAGCCAACAACATAACAACTACAAGCAGTAACATACCTAAGAAAAAAATGCTTAAATAACCACTTTATCATCATTTAAATTCAAATAAGAATTGAATTAATTTATTAAGTAGTGTTCAATATTAACCAAGTCGATGTGGAAAGCAGTAAAAGAAATAAAATGATATTTACATGCTTTGACCAATTATACTGCGTGCACGAGGCAGATCAACCAGGGATTTCACTATGCAATAAAGGAGTACAAAAGTAATGAATGAAATAGTATCATGATAAGCATGTAAAAGGAATAAAAGACCAATAATGAAATTGGAAAATTCCAAGACCCCCCTTAACAGGGGCTTGGAAAAATCATTTCTATTGATCCTCCATGATCAAGGTGTTATACAACACTGACATCCAACTTGAGTCATTCAGCTCCATCCTCTAGAAGATCAGTAGTGTTTTCCAGGATGATCGTCAATGTCCTTGTTTAACACAGCCATCTAGAAACATAAATTCTAACCAGACGTTGAAACTAGATCTAGATCTATTTGAGGCCGAAGCACTAAAAATGATGCCAAAAAGAGAATTCCACACTAAGCTTCCCCTAAAACTAAAGGTCGACCACTATGAGTCACCTGTGCCTGAGATCAATCACCTAGATATTGATCCAAAAATAACTGATCCATGTGCATGGATATATTGGAAGTGGATGAACCAGAGTTTAACCCTATGGATCAAGAACCCTTGTCATCAAAGTCCATCACAACCATCCAAATGGGTTATTATCATCCATGTCCACAAAAACTAAAATTGATGCCCTTTGGTTCCAAGATTGACTATAGGTGTTCCTTACAATCCCCTATAATGAATATCTGCATTGTTAAAACCCTAAATCACCTCTCTCTCTTTAAAGAAAATTAGGGAGCAATGCAATTAGACTACCCATAATTCTTTCACAAAAATCAAGAGGCACTATCAGAAAAATGATTGAACGAACCCTAAAATTTAAGACATGAAAACAAATATATTGTTGAGTTCACAAATGTAAGGTGAAGGGTCATTTGATATTTCCTCATAGAAATATATATTAAAACTCATAAAATTTCATTTTTAAAACAAATTTTAATTAACAATAAAAAAAGTGAGATAAAAATTCATTGTTATCAACTCTGTTAATAAAAATTCAAAAACAGGTCTAACATGAAATAGCAGCATACCCTCCACCTTAAAAATAAACTTATAACCTCATGATGATTTTTAACCACCTACCATCATTAATTATGGATCACATCTTAAACAAGAAACACCTACATGATACAACCCAAACATTCCCCTATCATGCATCAACGTGATGCATGCCGCCCAAGGTAATGATATTTTAACTATTGTTAAACATGATCAAAATTAATCAAATCCAAACATAAATAGAGAACATAACTTTACTTACCAAGCCATCCAATGAGATCATGCCATCGTCGGTGATCCAGACTGCTCACCGGTACCTGCAACACATAGAAGAACACATGAGTACCCATACTATAAAAAACATGAAACAAACTCATAAAAAAACAAAGAATAACTCAAAAAACCAGTACATTATTGTAAATAGAATCAATAAAAAACATATAAAGAAACACTACAAAAAGAAAAACCAGTCTCCACCTGAACCCATCACAAACTCAATGAACACTCCACCTAAATGGATGAAACTTCCTAGAACCTAACAAATAGGGGGTCACACAGTCCTAACAAGAACCACTATCGAGGGTCATGTACGGCGCGGTTTCTCGCTTGGTCTCGGTGTCCTTGTGTTCCTGATGCTTTATGGTTTTGGTTTGTCGCACTTTTGGTTTCATGGTTGAGTGTTAGGCAGTAAGGTGACACTAACGATGGTGATGTGTTTGGAGGAGATGATTCACATGATGTTTACTCAGTGATAATTTCTTTGCTTTTGATTTTGAACTTTTAGTTTCAGGATTGATGTGGTATGTTTTTGAATTTTTAATTTCATGAGTGCTGATGATTTGGACAGTGTTCGGGTTCCCACTTCCTCCAGAAAGTGGTTTTATGAAATAATAAAAAAATTATTTGGCCTAAACTCATGTCCATGATGGAAAAACCATTAAGAAAGGGTAGGCTCCTACCGACATAAGGAACCCCCCCCCCCTAAATATGGCCAACCAACTTCCTCAATCACCTAATTTCAAGGTAAAAATCTGATGTCATTAAAGAGATATAAGCACACTCGTCATGATGTTTGTTGATCTTCCAAATATCACGCAATGAACCGCTTGCCTAACCATTACAAAGACATCAATACCCTCGTAATTGGTTATCTCATGAGAATAACAACCCTTATAGGGCACGAAGTAAAAAAACACTCAGATTTGAAATCAGAACTCTACCCCACTGAATGCACAGAAGATCGAGACACAGCCTAGACCAAGCCAACAAGAGAGGTTCATCAATAACTAGGCACAATTGCAAAACCCATGTTGTCACAAGAGTCCTAAGGGAAAACTCTAAACCCATTAGAAATTAGGAAAACCAAGGGTATCCAGCTACTGAAAAAGAAAACACATCCCATTCTAGTTTCCTAACGATATCTGGGAACCTCCTAACATCACTAAAGATATCCTTACAGAACAGCCATTATTCTTGATCGTCACTGAACCTATTCACATGAAACATTCACTCTAAAAACTACTCAAAACCAATAACCACTTGTAACATGTCCCAAACAAGAGACACCATCCGAAAACAAGGACACATAATTGAGTAACAAATCTATGCTAATTACCATCTTACTCTCCTAAGGCTAAAGGCTGTATGAGGAGAACAAACAAACCAAAAAATAGACCCGACCACACATACCACTACAAACAGATACACTCTTGATCATCCCAACCACACACAAACCCATCATACCCCATAAATTGAGAAAAAACAAGACAATTTCACGCTTCCAAAGGTCTCTACAAGGTAACACAAAATAGGTATACAAGAAGTTAAATGAAAATCAATAAAATATTAAAATATAATAGGCAAACAATAATAACGAATTAGCTAAACAAAACATACAACCATGATGAAAAAGTAAAAGACACTAACAAATCATTTAATGTAATGAATTATCAATTTTGAATTATTAAAATACATAATTATACCCAATTTGGTTTTGATACCATAGGTTTGGGGCTGCTCTTGACAAGGAAGTCCCCATTCAAATAGGTGAATCCATTCGGTTTAATTTTGGTTCACATAATCCCAAAATTTAAAAATCTAGAAAACTTATTTTTAGTTTCCAGTATTATTAACATTAGCCAATAAAAATAATAAAAATAATTTTTATATAATTCCAACAAGCTAGAAAACTGACAATAGAATGGAGTGGAATACCCAAGAAAAACAATGCTAAAATAACTTCTTTATAATCAAATGAATTCAAATCCGAATTGTATTAATTTAATAAGTAGAAATCAACATTAACCAAGTCTATAGGGAAATAAGTAAAAGGGAAAATGAAATTTATGTTCTTTTTCCAATTGGCCAATGTGCATGTGGCAGAATCAATCAGGGTTTTCACTATGCAATAAAGAAGTACAAAAGATTCTAATGAAAGAGAATAAAGACAAGAATTCCTATGGAATAAAATACTAGGAAGAAATAAAAAAATGTCTAGACCCCCATTATCATGGGCTTAACATAACTTTTCCATACATCCTCATTGATCAAGGTACTACACAACATTGAAAAAAATCATGAGTCCTCCAAGTCCATCCTCTAATAGACTGATAGTGCTATCTATATTGATCGTTGATGTCTATATTGACTGTAAACGTCAATAAAAATCATCAATATCTACTAGTTGAAACCAGGTATTGATCTATTTGAGGCTGAAGCCCTGGGAATGAAGAAGAAAAACTTCTGCCGAACCGAGCATCAATTGGAAATGTAGGATAACCGCTGTGAGTCCACTGTGCCCGAGCTCCATAACCTAGATATTGAACCATATATGAACAAACCATTCTCTTAACGTTGTTATAAGAGGAAGACCAGAAAGACAAACCCCATTGATCAATTACCCTTTATATCGAAGTCCATCACATCGATCCAACTGTGGCATTCCTATCTATGTCCTTAAAAACTAGAATCAATGCTTTCAAGGAATAAGATAGACCACAAGTGTCCCTTCCGGTCCACTCTGATGAAGCATTGCACTGCCAAAACCATAAATCATAGCTCTCCTTGCGAACAAAACTAGGGATATCAGAAATATAGAAACCTAGAATTCATGAACCTGAATTGAGTGACACTATCAGAAAAATGAGGAAATGATCCCTACAATTGAATATGTGAAAATAAATCAGGGGTGGAGTTTAAACATGTATGGTTTAGGCGTATTTGATAGTTCTTCATACCCATATGTATAAAAAATCTGAAAACATCATATTAAAAATTAATTTCAATTAAAAATAAATAAAGAGAAATTAAAATTCAAAATCTTCATATAATCTGTGATGTACATGATCAAGAATCATCATTCCCAATATAATTAATAAAAAGATTAATTTAAAAGAACTCATAACAAAAAATATATAACATTTTAAAATATAATATATAATTAATTTAATTTATAATGAATTTTCTGTCCTAGAATGATTTATTCATTGTTGATGATTGGATTAATTCCTCTTATAGAATAGTTTTTGAATCATTGGAATCATGATATATTCTCTCTAGCAGAGCTCCACATATGATTCGTGAACCTCTGATCATCACTGTAGAATCCTTAGGGTGACAACAAAAATGAATATAACAATTTCAACGATCACTATAGATCGCAACTGAATCATTAAAGATGACATAAATTCACTCGGGTGGAGGAGAATAACTGATTTGTTCTCTTCATAATGTTCTAGGAGAGAAATCATTATGGTTTTAGAGGATCCTCTTTAGAATTATTTGTTCACAATTAATGTATATGTCTAGAGCTTAGAAAATATGTTATAATCTAGTTTAAATAATTCACGTGTTGGAAAATAATAATGCATAATGGTCCATATTATTTTCATAATCCGAGAGTACCCCATGTATAAATAGTAATAATAATATTACAATTTACATGACATGTGCTAAACTCATAAATAAATTAAATATTATTTTCTTGATTAAATAATTTAATATTTATTAAAAAAATATTTAACATGGAATTCCTCACTGGACCATCATACTAGATTTTCTATCCCCCAATATTTACCAGTCATTAAATATTGACTATTTATTTAATTAAATAAATATTACCACATTATTCTATAATAAATATATAAATATTATATGTATCAAATTCTAGAATAAATATTTGTTAAATATTCATGTAACCAAAAATATAATATTTTAATTTCTTATGAATAAAATGGAATAAATAAAAATTAAATTTTAAAATAAATAATAAATAATTACTTGGTGAATAGATACATATTTAAATATTCAACCCACATATACGTTCTCTCTAATAAATAATGACTGGGAATTTACAATCAAACTATCATGAATAATTATTAAACCAAGTATGAGAGTAATATGTATCTAACATGTTAAATTCATATGAAATTTAACCAAGGTTTCTAATATACATAGTGTGTGACCCTCTAGGCCCATTTATCAGTGACATTAGGCTATAGTACCAAAATCCCAAGATTAGCATCTATCAACCTGCCAAAGCTCCCAAAGAGAAAGATTTTAATATCACAAAAACGTTTAACCTTCGACAACCAAACACAATGTAATGTAATATCTTTATCTCGATATCTAGAATCAAGAAATTTTCATACTTTTTCATCATCTTATGCTCAAGGATAATTTCTTTGAATATTTGGAAAATAACATTCCAATAGAATTCCATGGACATGGAATTAATTAGGTAGTTTCATTCCAATTAAAGAGACTCAAATATCTACATTAATTAATGAACAAAAGGGAAAAACATTTCTATCATTATTTATTAATAAAATATGACTTATGAAACACCCAATGTACCCTAATTCCCATGAACATATTACATCACAATTTTGGTCAGTACATCAATGTTCCTGACTCATGGCATATGATAATAAAAATTTTAAATTCTAAGGATCTATAAAAGAATTAACAAATAGTATCCTCCAATGACACATATAAATGTTGTTTTCCTACCATTGGGTCATGTTCCAATAATATATTACAATGAAGATTACCTAGGGTGTACACCATGGGAAGGTGTCTCAAATATCTATGATCCCCCACCCTTGATATCCTTTATCATGTATGTCCCATCAAAAATATTATCAAGATATAAAACCTATATTTATGTATACTGTCATGAAACTTATATGTCATCATCATAGTAAATAACTTCTATTACCTTTCAGTGAGAAATGTATACTTAGGAAATTGTCATATACAATGTCATATAGAAAACAAATCATGATGTGGTAAAAATTATATTATTATTAAAAAAATGAATATAGGTAATCATAATGTTCATAGATGTTGGTTTCAGGGAACCAAATATCATAGAATCCCACTTTCACTAGATCCAACTACAAAAAAAATTAGTCTTCTATATCTAACATAGAGTTCACACTTCTACTGAGATAATACCTTAGTAAAGGGTTCATCTATAGTTTCTTCCAGGAAACATCTGCTCATAATGACTTCCACCTTTGATAAAAATCCCTCAAGATGTGATATTTCTAAAGTATATGCCTCGTCTATTGATTCATCCCTGGATCGCTTGAGATATCAACCACTATAGTATTTTCACAACACAATGTGACAAGATCAATACTTTTAGGCACCACTTCAAGCTCTTGGATAAATTTTTGAATCCATACTAATCCTTTTGATACATCAAAAGAGACTATATACTAAGACTCCACTATAGAGATGATGATAACTAGATTATTTGAAAACTTCTAGTTTATAAGACCTCTTTTGCAACTAAATACATATCATGATATCAATATCAGATTATTCATTTCTATTTAGAAATGAGAATAATTATATCCTCTAATGATAGTTCCTCATACCTTCCAAATGCAATGAATATATCCTTTGTATTCCTCATATACTTAAGGATTTCCTTAATAACATAACATTTTTGTTCTCTTGGATGAACATGATATCTAACTACCTTTCTCAAAGACTTTTAAACATTATTACTGGTATATAACATGATATACATGATAAACACAATCGAAGATATGAATTGGGTCTTACTCATTCTATATCTCTCTTATATTGTGTTAGAGGGAACATTTTATTATAGAGATGTATTCTCTGTGACAATTGAACCAATACCCTCCTGGACTAGTCTATATTAAATCTATTTATTATCTCGTAAATATATGAACTTTGAAATAGTATAATCATCATTTTGGATATATCATGAATGATCTTGATTTCAAGGAAATATGTTGTTTCACCTAAATCCTTCATGGTGAAACACTTGTTTAACTAGTCCTTAAAAAACTACAATTATGGTATATCATTTCTAATAAGAAATATATAATCAACATATACTACTATGAATACGACCAAACTATCACTAAACTTCTTGTAAACACAAGGTTCAAATTTATTCATTACGAAACCAAAATCTCTTACATCTTCATTAAATCAAACATTCTATAACCTAAATGATTTCTTTATCCCATAAATGGATCTCAGTAACTTATATATATTATTGGAATTTCATGGATTCACAAACCCTTCTTTTTGTGTAATAAATATATCTTCCTAAATATTTCCTTTATGGAAAGTCATTTTAACATATTTCTTCCAAATCTCAATGTAATGGAAAGCTACATTGGAAAGTGGAATTCTGATAGATTTAAACATGGATGCTAGAGAAAAGGTTTCATAATATTAAATTACATGAAATTTTAAACCATTTTCCCTATATCCCTACTTTATAGGCATTTATCATACCTTCCATGATTACATTTCTCTTAAATACCCATTTTCACCAAATGGTTATTACATCAACTGGAAGATCCACCAAAACCTAGCCAGGGTTATGATACATGGAATACACCTCAGAATTCATAGAACCATACCATCTTGTAGCTTCTAATATATCTAATACTTATTTATAGATAATGGGTCATTATTTTTAACTAATGACATGTCAACGTCCATGATGACTAGAAATCCATATCATTATAGTTCTCTAACCTCTATAGTGATCCTATACAATACTTGTGTTTCAAGAATAAAATTTTTCATGGGGACCTATAGAATTTTTTCCTATACCAACACTTATATATATTGAGCATCTAATTAGTTAAATTGTATATTTCTCCCCCTATCCTTTATGAGGATGTTCTCCCTCTTAGGAAATGTGGCATGTCTCGTGATTGTTACATCCTTGTCTAGGGTATTATATAGAAAATATCTCCATGTTTCTTTGATATACCTTATAAATATTATCTTATTCCCCCAATGTTATAGTTCATTCCCAGTGGTGGCCTTAACAAATTCCTCACATCTCCATACATGTAGATTTAACAACACAAATTTCCTTCCATACATTAACTGGTTGGGTATTTCATTTTCCACTTTAGTAGGAACCTAGTTTAATGTGTATGATATATTGTGTAAGGTATCTCCCCAAAATAATAATTGAATAATTGCAGGGCTCATCATCAACATTACCATGTCAAGAATGGTATGGTTCATGATTTCACTAAAAACATACCGCTATAGTGTGTAAGGAGGAATAAGCTGGGATAAAATTTTATGCTCTTGTAGATATTAATTGAATTATTAGTTAAGAGACTCACTACCTCAATCAGATAGAATCTTCTTTATTAGAATTCCCTGTGTGTAAAGACATGTTTTAATTTATAGGTTATATCTAAAATTTTGTGTGGTGGTTGAGATAGATTATAAATCCGTGTTCAAAAGGGAATTCTGGACAATTGGATGTCTTAAAATTATGTTTTGGTATGTGGTTCGGGACATAGGAGGTACTTTGGGTGCTCGGGTGTGTCTTTTGATCATTAAGGTAATGTTATAAGAGTTTTATAGATTTATTTCCAGTGAAAACAGTATGGTGTTCAAGGATTAGTAAAAACCATGAAGCACCCTGAGTGTGAGGAGGTTTTCAATTCCTTTTCAAATGTGCAAGGTTGAGTTACACAATTAGTGAATAGTTGAGGATTAAGCATGTGAGGTATTTGAAATAACCATGATAACTGGATTGGACATGGATCTTGACACAAGGTTTTTGCATAGTTGAATAAATAATCATGCAAAATATTTCAGATCAAAGTAGTTCAAATTCAATTGGTTAATAGATAGTTTAGAAAACTGTGCAACTCAACCATAAGAGGGGGATGTACTTAAACAATACCTACCAAACGACTAGCTTATATTTTTGAAAACCATGTGGCTAAACCATGAAGCTCATTAGAATTGATTTTTTTAGTTTCCCATATTTTATTTTATGTCTCGTCCAATCATTTTCCTTCCTCTCCCTCACACAAACACACACACCCAACTAACTAATCCATCCTCCCTCTTTAGACTCACCATTCATTTGGGGTGGTTACAAAATCATACATTGAAATTTTTTGGTAGATATCCACCTCTAACAACCAAAATTCCTCTCATTATTCCTCATTTATAAGTTCCGAGTTCTTTTTTAGGGATTTTGATGTTGATTCGACTAATGCATTTTAGAATCAACCAATTTTCATGGGAATATTTATTGATTGCATATGGGACATATCGAGATGACTTCTGTAGACCGTCACACGTCATTTCGATGAAGGTATGTCTCAACAAAAAATTTATTTAAGATTTTTATTTAAATTAAATTCTATAATAATATGTAATGTATATTTAGGTTATGTATATATATGGTAAGGGTGTTGGGTGCCTTCTAGGAATATCTCATGGATGGTTTCTTGAGGGTTCATTTCTTTATGTGTGACTGAGGAATTAATTGAAATTAATTACAACTAGTTTTATGTGGTTTAATAAATTGTAGATGTTAACTAATTGTAATTTTATTATAATTGAGAACCTTGGGTTCTTGATTTTGGATTAGAGTCTACTATTTCAATACAGGCATGGTTTGGTCCTGAGCGGGGCATAGAGAGCCTATAAGGAAACTTCTAGCTGATAGAGTTGAATTTAGAAAACATCCTTAATGGTTGGTGGTCCCTTTATTTTTACAAATTATTTTTTATAAGTTATTATGATTCCCATATCACAGGTTTTTCAAGTGGTGAATTTAGAAATTAATTAGGATTTTTAATTAGGTTTTCAATAGTTAACACCCTTTAACATTCCTTGATTCATGGGGCAAGGAAGTTCTAATTGGAACACATTATTAATAATGTGACTATGGTAATTGGATAATAAAATATTGTTTTAAATGGAAATGGATATTTTTTTGGGGAAATGTAATTTGAAATAGAAATTGGATATTTTACATGAAATAGTAATTTAGAATTGTTAAATTTGGTTAATTTTCAATATAGAAAAATGTGAGATGGTGTTGACGGCATGTGTTAGGTATTTTGGAATTAGAGTTTGAAAATAGTATTTAAAACATTATTTGGATCAATGTTTTGGAAAAAGAATTATAAATAGTTTTGGAAATGGGAATTGTTATTTATTTCAAGACAGAAATGTGAAATGAACCCTTATTCCTTATCATTGTTTAATATGTGTCATAAAAAATGATGATATGTGTGTATGTTCTTTATTGATGTCAATATAATTTATTTTTTATTGTTAAACCCATGGTGAACATAGAACCTGGGAGGATACTTCATATTTATGGTTAATCCCATGGTGAACATGGCCCCATGTGGATGTCGTGATTGATGATTAAACCCAGCATGAACAGAACCTATAGGTGGATGCTGAGTTTTTTGGTTAAAGATATGATGAACATATCACTCGGTTAGATGTTAGTTGGTCGAAAGGTATGGGTATACTACCCCTGTATGCATTTTTTGACCAAGGATGGTATATTACATCTAATTATAGATGAGTTTTAATTATCATCATGACATGATCATAGAAATCCAAATATAGGTTGGTATATACTATTCTATGGGTGAAGCTGACCCCTAGGTTGGGCATTTGTTTGCTGCATTTAATTTTATATTTTTTAAAAGTGGTAATAATATTTTCTTTTCTTGAGAACTAGTTATTACACTCTTCATTGATTGGATATATTTATGGTCTCCATTAGTGGTGTCCAACAGAGTTTTACTCACACCCTACTCAAGACACCATGTATCTTGGGTACAAGAGAAGACTCTATTCTTGTTTGTAGGTAATGGTTTTGGGAATGGCCAGGTTTTGATGCAGGTTAATTGATTTCTGTGGTTGGATTCGAATGATGGGACCAGGTAGGACTTAGGAGAAGTTTTTGATTGACTATTGGACATAGTTTTATTCTTGTTCTTTCAGAACTACTTGGGTATGATCCATCCATGAGGGATATAGATAGAATGTATTTAATTGTCTTTACTATTTAATCTGATGTTGTTTTATTTTATTAGAACTTTCCTTGGCTGTAATATATATCTATATGTTTATATAACTTATGTTATTTACATTTTTGTTTTTCACTCTGATAACATGGTAATTGTCTCCCCATTGTAACCCAAAGATCTCTCATCACTAGATGACAAACTCTGGTGTATTTGGAGGTAGGCTTGGGGTCATGTGGTGAACTAGTCTAGATATTATTCATAGAGTGGGTTGGTCTGAGCCTTTATATTGTGGAATCAATGAATTTTATTTTATTTTACTATTTGGATATGTTATATATGAAATTAGGATATTTTCAGGGCTTAATAATGAGATCAGGTCTGGGTGTTACATCCCCACATATAGGGGAAAATCAATGATACTAGGGATAAGAATTGTTGTTTTTACCATGAACATTTATGATTGACTGGTTCCCACCTTGGGTGGTTAAATTGAGTGCGATGTTATTGATTTATGTGATTTCTATACGCGGATTGTAAAATAAAGGGTCTGTTCATTCATGCATCGTACTAGGAACATAGGATTGGTATGGCTTCCATACGTTTCCTGTAATTAATAACTACCTAGGATTCACACGTTTCTATGTGTATTTACTATATATAGTTTATATACACAAGTAATTTATAACTATATATGATTTTTAGATATTTTTTTCATTACATTTCCATCAAGGAGAACATCTAGGTGATGTTGCATTTTCTTTTTCTCACATATAGTGGTTCGTTTCCTTAGACTGGTCAAGACCCTTCCAGGGTGGTTACCACACATTCCCACCTTTTAAAGGCAGGTGACCTCTACCACCATGATTGATTTTGTTTATTCCCTGACTAAAACAAGATTATGGGATGTCAATTACTATTTCTATGAATTCTTCCATAGCATTTATCACCCAGAACGGGTTTACCTCATAGATTTGGGACAAGTTTAAGAATATTATTCCCAACTCCATAATGAAATGGACATCGATTAATTATGATAATTTTTTTCACAAGTTGGAAGATACCTACAACAGGATTTGATGTAGATGTTGGACATATGTATAAATATATGGATATTGGGTGGGCTGGGAAATTTTAATGTTTTTCTTATTTCAGAGTCCGGGGAATATCTTGTGTGAGCCATCTTGGGTTTGGAATCCAAGGAGTCCATTTTCTATCATAGGGAAACATGAGCCATGAGCATAAGTCATCTTAGGATCATTGACTCAACCATCTCATGTTCATAATATGTGGTAGATAATATGATACAATAGGTTTAGGGTCTTGAAAGGACATGATAAAATGTTTTAGGCCTTATAGGGACATGATCACATGTTTAATGTCATGTGGGTACATGATCACAGGTTTAATGATTTATGGGGACATTTTCCACATATGCTCGTTGCATAATAGGATGTTTTTTGGATTGAAATCACATGGTGGCACCAAATTCTAGTTGGGACCTCATATTTGGTTGTTGAAAGGTTGAGTGTCCCACTAGAGAGGGAATGATCACAATTTGGGGATGTCGCCTCCGAGTTGGAACCCTGACATGTTTTTGATGGTGCTGAGATCTTAGGATTGTACCTCTAAGAGGTGTGCCACTTTCCCAATTTGGAGGTAGAGATCAAAACCCATGAAGTTCAACTATGCAGTTTAAGGTCATATAGTATGACGATCCATCCATTTTAACATAATGTGTTAAAAATACATATATCACTATAAAACAATAATAGGGGATAGTGTGGGGTTTATGTGAAGGATATACCTTGAAGATGAGTGATAATCTCAGGAATATCACATGAGGAATACTATATTTGTTACATAGGGTTAGGATATAGTTCAATATCATGATATGTAGTTGTTGTCTTGCAATTTAACATTGTGTGACTAGGATGTGGGTGTTATGAAGTTTAAAGTATTACAGGTTGGACCTTGTTGGGAATTATACATGCGGAAACATGGTTACTGATTAGGATAAAAATCTGTATTAGTTGTGATTAAGGGTGTAAGAAGGAAGGGTGATTATAAGTAACAATTCTGGTGTTACTGAGGAATATACGTGAAATATTCTTGGGTGCTATTGAGTAGAATCAATGGTCTGATTGGGGCTTACGCATGGAAGTTGTCTGGGTATTGGTGGAATCATTTCATGCTTTTCATAAAAGGAATATCATGCATGTCACAAAAGGCATCATATGATTATGACATAGGGTATTCTATGTTAAATTCATAAGTTAAGGCCATGATATAATGTCACACTCAATGATGTTGTGTATGGGGATTACACATTGGGAAACCCATTCATTCTTCCTCGTATTTGGTCACAAGGGAATCTCAGCCTGCTAATAGGTTGAGGAATATTATTGAGGATTACACTTGAGGAGGAGGCCCATGAGGGATGCTTATGGTTAGAAGGGATATATATGGGGATTATGTTCTAGGGATGCCCACTGTTTCCTCCCCATGTTAGGTAACAAGGGAATCTAGACGTAATGTTGCATTGAGGAATATGATTGGGGCTTACACCTATGGAGGAGTCCCATGGGATTTATTTGGGGGTAATATCATTCTCATATCATGAGGAATATTATGAATTAAACATAAGGAATATCATTATTATCACAAGATGCATCATATTCTCATCACATAGGGTATACTATCGTTTAACATCCTATGGTGACATAAAAATTATGATTCAACTGTATTTATTGGGTGGTAGTTTTTCAAAATCCACTAAACAAAATCTAAATATTTTAGCAGTGTCCTTTTTAAAACCAACACTTAATATGTTCTAAAATAAAAAAAACAGATTTTTTCCCTCCACCGAGTCCTTTACCCCATTTCCCAACAACCTAGAGCCCTTCCCCTTGTCACTGGTGCTCTCTCCCTCATAATTACTACCACTCTTTCCCTCAACATCAACCTCACAACTACCCAGACTCACCTTTACACCTCTTTAGACCTCTCCCCTACCATCACAACACTTTTTCAACCCCTTTCCACATGTCGCCCCACTGCTCACCCCTCTAACCCTATTTCAGTGTGATGATAAATCCCTTGCTCCCGGAAGATCCCTCTCACTTTTCCATCACACCAAATTTTTTCCATCCTTTTCCGAGTCCATCCTTGGGAATCCCACACCATCTTTATTACAAGGTAATTTTCTTTCTCTAACTAAATCTACAATAGATTAGAATTAATGATATTATTTTTTGAAAAAAATTATATTGACTAGATTTTTTTGTTTTTTGATGTGTGCTATGAAATTATACTGAATTAATTCATCATATATTACTAATTTTATAAGTAGTTTATAATTAGTGTGACTATTATGTTTATACTTATAATTAAATAATAATGAATTAAAATACATCATATTTTATTTTTATAGTGTAAATTGAGTAGTTTGTCTTTGTAGCTTGAGGTGTGTTGTGAAAAATATAGAATTAATTCATCAAATATGAAATGTGATATAATCAGTTTTCAATTAATTCTTTTTTTATGTTTACACAAAGAAACACTTATGAACTAAATTAAAAATTCATTATTGTGTTATATATTCATATGAAAATGTATCAATTTAGGATGAATTTTATTTTATTATATTTTTCCAATGAATACCTAGATGAAATTTTGTAATAACCTAGCTCAGGTCGATAATAGACATTACTCAAGTTGGTAGGACATTAGGTGAGCATAAAAAAATAACCAAAATAGTCTCATGTAAAACTAAAGGATATCCAATGTACATAATGTATGAAACAAAAATAATCATGAGACAAAAAATCCATGAAAAATGGATAATCCTAAAATGAAAAAAATAAAAAATATCCAAAACTCCATGTTACTAAACATCACCACCAAAATGTAACCTCTATATAGATATAAAAACACAAGAGAAATTGGTTTAGTATATGACGCCCTTCCCTTTATCTGAGTCCTGAAAAACCACATTTAAAAATGCCCAATGGACAATGTAGGGTGTGTTCATAAAGGCCATTGGTATTTTTCCAAAGAATCAATATAAATTCTATTATCATAAAAATTTTATAACTAACATTAAAAATAATCTAGTTTATAAATAATTTTTATAAGATAAAATCATTTTTTTAAACATTCCTTGGTTTTCTAATTTCTTTTCCATATTCTAAATGTCAAGGAACATGAAAATTATGTAAGAAAAATAGATGATCATAAGAAAAATCACCCATGGTTACACCATAAAATAAACATGTGAGAAAAAAACCATGAAATATTATCATGTGATAAAAAACAAGCACACAAAGATCATAATTTGGGTTGTAGCCTATTGGAATTTGTATTAGACATAAAATAATCCTAAACCAAGCATATGTTATATACAACCAATATTGATTCCCCCAATGGTCTAGTAATACCCCAAAACCTCTAGTGTAATTATTTACACTAAAGTGAGATGTCTTTTTCATAATACACCCAAGGTTCCTAATGTTCTATTATTTTCAAAACCATTTTAGAACCCTGCTCACATTTTATAAATTATTTTCCACAAAAAAACATTATCTCTTACATTCTTGAAAAGTGATTTTAATATCAAAATAGTTTTAAATAAAATAAAATTTAAAAAGTATATTTCATAAGGAAAATCTATATTGACATCAAATACTAACTTTACACAACTTAAATTGAGGAATTGAAAAAGAACATCATGTTATTCAAGAATTAGAACCTTTTTAGAGAGACACTTACTTCCAGGGTGAAGATTGAAAGATAAGGGTTGACCTACCAAGGATATGGGTTGAATCCTATCATGAAGGGATTCAACTACCTTAAAAAATATCTTCAGTGGATTTAATGTTAAAAATATAGGAATGGAAGAAGTGCCTATTTGGAGGGTGTTTAGCTATTTATATCTAGGTGTAAAAATAGAAGACCATAGTGCCGCCTCAAGGACTCTACCACAACCCCCAACATTAATGAATAAGATTCCCCAACAATGGAGTTGGGAAACCTATCTGTGTGAGGAACTATGATGTAATCCTCGGTAATATGCTATATCCTTTTTTCTTAAACCATGACCAAGATCCCCAAACATTCACATGAAACATATCTGATATACATGGAGAAACTTAATCTAGATGCACTACACTACAAGGGTTCCAATTGAATAAAACTAACCATAAACATCCCTTGTAACACAATGAGAAACATACAACTCTATACCATTGTGATCACTATGAAAGAGGGGCTATGTTGCAGCCCCTACACCATGATGAATTTGTGCCTAAAATGGGATTAGCCCCAACTTTTCCCCCTCTAGTGATATATAATGTAGCCTGTTGATAAAAGGGTCTATTATCAGCACTATTTTAAAAGAATTGAAAAATTCATATTTTTTAAATAATATATAAAAATATGTAAATTGGAGTTCTCCCTTTTAATAGCACTTGACCCCCTTTCAACTGTGTTAGGAAGCCCCGTGCGTATGCGCGCCCACAACCCCTTTAAAAGTGCTAGGCATACAAACCCTACCATTTGACAATGCTACCCCCATTGAACATGCCTGAACACCCTTTCCTAAACTTGGATTTGAACCAGAAACATATCCATTGCGTTCATGCACCTTTAACACTCACCAATCTTGTTTTGTTCTCAATTTAATGATATATCTACTAATTTATATATATATTGTTATATTTATTCATATATTAATATAATTTATATTAATATCTATATAGTTATATTAATATATATTATTATTTGTTATTATATATATATATATATTTAATTATATTTTTTATCCTTATAATTATTTTTATATTAATATATATTTGTAAGATTATTTTTAAATACATTTATAAAATAAGTTTGTGTGTGTGTGTTTATTAATAAATAAATACATATATACCACATACAAACGCATGTATATATATTATATATATGGGTATATGTAAGTATAATTATACATAATTATACATATTTATATATGTTTACATATATTATATATAAATATGTACATTAATATGTTAGAATATATTTTTAATGTAAATCTGTTTGTTAATACACACACACATAGTAATACACACAAACACACATAGAGACATTATATAGGTATATAAATATTCATATATTTGTATCTTAAATAAAATGTTTATTTGTTTTTATTTAGACAAGGATTATATATCCAGAAATATTATATATATATATATATATATATGATTAATTATTCATTTATGAAATTAAATTTTTATTTCTGAAAATATATAAAATCTGTTATGTTGTGTCATACTTGATTATAAATATTAGTAAATTGTAAAAAATGATAAAATTTAAAAGTAATAATATCAATATAAATATAATACCTAGGAATAAATTAAGTCCCTATTGAAATAATGAACAAATACCTCCTTAAACGTGGCTGAAAATCCATTGAATGTTAAAAAAATTTGTTAGCCCCACAAAAAACTCCGTTTTGGAGGCAGTATGGGCCTTTTTGTCTTAGAAAGATATGAAAAAGGTTTACATCTACCATCATGGTCATATATCTTATTTTAGATTTTGATTAAATATTTGGTAGAGATCAAACGTATACCCAGATCAAATGTTACATCCATTTGATGTTTGAATTATGTTTTTAACTTATTTTAGGTCATTTTTTATATTTTTTTTGTCATAAAATTATTATTAAATGATTAGTACTCGATAATAATTAGAAAAATATCAATTAACATATTTTTTTACAATATTATATAATCTATTTTCACTAAATATCTTACATATTATGTGTAAATGATTACTTATACTTATCTAAAACTTATTTAAAATATATATATATTATATTTATATGAGAATAAATATATTTATATATTTATATATATCTTTTAATTATTTTTTTGAAATATACCCTTTATCATCACTATTATAAAAAGAGTTGATAAATACATCCATTATCTGTGTTACTAAAAAAATGGATGATAAAGAGGGTCCCTTTAAATTCTTTAAAAAGGGATGATAAAGGTGGTGCCTTTATTAGTGATATGAAAAAGAACTGATAAAGGGGTAAATTTAAAAATAATTTTTAGCACTATTAAAAGTACCCATTATCATTGGTTTTTAGCACGGATAAAGGTACCCCCTATATCGGTGTTATTTTAGCGCTGTTAGAGGGTGGAGCTGTGAAAACACTTTTTGGTGGTAGTGAGGCCACCCCCTATCCTCCTCTCTTCAAACCATCAAAACTCATTAGTTTCAGCCATACCTATCCAAATAACTTCTATAATTCCTTCCTATCATCATATAATCCTTATTTTGAGAGTAAATCCAATGAAAGAAGGCATTGGGGAAAACCAAAATAAATTACCCGAAGAATAGGTAATGTTCTTCAACTGGAATTTTTATTTGATTTCTTCTTACACCTCAATAAAATATTATTTAACCATGATAATACAATAACCTCTTTATATTAAATATATTTATATTTTATTATGTTATTTTCATAATTTATATATTTCTTTTCTTCTATAAAATGGGTTACCAAATCATCCTTCGTGTATATGATAGACTACCACCTCATGAATCGATGTCATATATTTTTCCCATTTCCAAATTTCACAGTTTGGATTGATGATGTATGTAAAGTATATATGTTATATTTATAGTACAATTATAAATCATAAGTAATTATATAATATATACATTTTCTACATTCCATTCCGTATAGGATACGATAACATCGCTCATGTGTATAGTATATTACTTCTTCACGAAGCGGTGTGATTGTTTTTCACTTACACTTTACATGGAAAATAATAAGGATAAATTAAATAATTATATACTATACACATGATTTAATAATGATATTATTGAAATATTTATCATGAAAAAATGATAATATATCATTTTATTTCTTACATTTTCACTCACTGAATGATGATAACATAGTTCATGTACGTGTGGACTGCCACCTTCTTGATGCAATGTGACTCTTTTGTTTCATCATGACACAACATGGATGATATAATAAGTATATTTAAGGAAATTATATTTAATTTATGATATAATTATAACTATTGAAATATAAAATATTACTTAACTCATATCCAATGTGCTGAAAAGTTTAAAAATTACTCATGCATAAGTATGACATACCCTCTCCATGATTGTAACATACTTCATTTTACAAAACCATATTTAGTATTAAAATAATTGATGAATAAATGTGGTAATTGTTTCATTATTATTATTATAATGTATCTTATATACATATGTTATATGCACAGTAATCATAACATTCATAAGAAAATTGGAAATAGATAACAAGGCAATTAACACTCGAACCAATGAAAATAATGAATGATTATTTACAAATGGGTGAAAAGATTGTATATAAGGATAATATATGATATTATAAATATCAATATGGTTATATAATAAGTTATTAACATGTTTAAAACCAATATATAGGATTTTAAATGACACTCAACAAAAAATATGTGTAAGGTAAGGATTTCATAAATCAATTTCCATTCATTAGGTTAAACCACTACTTCATCAGTTTTGTCATGATTTGATTATGTGTTCAGTTTACTTCGATTATTTAATGTATTATTTCCAATTGTTTTATTTGGATTTAGATGTTATACATGTAACAAATTCACTAATTAATCCTAGATTCAATGATATGATCTTTGTAAGGGATTTATAGACTCTTTTTTTTCTGGGAGACATATGAAAACAGAACACTTTTTTATATTTATTGGTGTATATACTAACCATTTGATTTGTTATATCATGAATACCATATTTTCATGATATTTAATGATTCATTTTATGTTATTATTTATTTTGGATTATGATTCTAAATATTAATAAAGTGGTAATGGATTTTTTATTCCATTTTCATTCTTTGAGACTAATGTCATGTCATGCACATGTCATATTTTATGTGGTGTATATAAATCCCATTTGACATGTAATATCCTGAATCTATTTATTCTAATGATATTTTGTGTTTAATTTAATTTTATTCTCTTGTGGGTCTTATTAATAAATGTTACCAATGTGGGAATAGTTTTATGTTATAATCTCATATATTATTGGGATTTTTGTGGTTATGTATCCCATGTTAAAATATTATGACCTACCTCTCATGTATTCTCCTGATTTTTCTTCGCCTTTATTTATTACTGGTATTTTCAGGTAATATAACAATTTATTACTCTTTGTTACTTCAAATAATTGTGAAAATGTTTTTAATATAAATCCTCTTTATTTCTCTCTTCGGTCAAAAACACTTTTTCTTCCAAAACCATTTTTTATAAAAATGTTTTCAATTTTTTTACTATTCTTCAAATGATTTATTAAATAAATTTTTACCTATGTTTTCATTTTTTAAAAAGGTTTGGAATGAAATATTAATGTTTTTTTTCTAAAAATTCCAGTGTAGATTTTACCAGAAATGTGAAAGGAATCAATGTTTTAAAATGTATGGGATGAAAATAATTTCTACCATCATGAAAATTATTTTCTTTGAAGGTTCTGTTATAATCATTCACGTTAATTTTCAAAGAAAATTATTTTCCAAAATATTGATTTTTTTTCAAAATGGAAGGAATATTTTCCTCAATAATCATTTTAAATTATTTCACAGCTTCCTTAATGTTTTTATGATATTTTCTAAAAGGTAAAGTATTTTTAAAATATTTTGTGATTTTTTAGTCTTTAAAAAGTGAAATTTTATCGAATGTAAAAGGATATTTTTCTCTAAATCTCTTTTATAGTATTTTAAGGCTATACCCATTCATAAAATTCAATAACCTTTATCGTCAGTTATGATCCAATAGGTATATTTTTTAACGATACCATCCTCATTCTTTATATGGATGGATTAAGATTTCATTATAGAGATTTTTAGGAAACCAATTTCATTCCAATAGGTTAATCATATTTCAAATAAATTAGTATGGAACCTATTTCATTACCACTGTTTAATCATATTTCAATTATTTCTTTGGGAACCATTTAATTTCTATAGGTCATCCATATTTCAATGATATTTTTTATGAAACCTATTTCTTTTCATGAATTCACTATGTTTTAAATAGATTATTATGGAACTCCATTATTTTCCAAGGTTTAATAATGTTTAAAAGATATTGACATAAAACCCATTTCTTTTTATGGGTTAATCGCATTATACAAGGAATAATAATTTTTTCTATGAGTTTTATTATGAAATCACTTTGTAATTTATTCATGTTGTGGTTCTTAGACAATACTTATAAGATGGGTACACCCAGATAACACCAGATGAGTCTGTTATAGCTTATATGATGGGTGATCCTATATAGCGCTCTAGTTTATTAGGTAATTTAAATGTTCTATCTTGGGATATATCAAATGATATTTGGTTTTTGGTTATATAGGTGAAATAGAGTGGAGGACCAAGGTTATCTCTCAAAATAGGAAGTAATTAAAACAACATATTAAGGGTATTTTGAAAACAAAATAAAATCAAAATAAAGACATCACATAAAGGTATGGGGGGTTATTTAATTTTTATAAAATAAGAATAATTATGTTGAAAAAAGATTGTATTTTTTTTCTGTTTGTTTTTGATATTAGACAAAGAAAATGAAATGTAAATATGTTTTTTATAAAAATATATTATATAGAAAAATTTATATAAATCTAACTCTTAACAAAAAATTTAATCATTATCATTTAAATTACACAACATTTAATTATTATCCACAATTTTATGAACCCTCGAACCCTATGAGGGTTAAGTTAACCGTAATGATGAAATAAATTAAAACCAAAGCCAGTTTCGGAACATGAAATCATATCACCTTGATTTGATTGATTTTATAATGATAGATTTTGTTCAATGGTAAATTATGGCACATATAGATTCTTTAAATGAAGATGACTTGATTTTACGGATCTTATTTGAACTCTACTAATTTATCTCAAACTATTTTGTTTTACCGATTTAGATTGTGCACTCTTTATTCATATAATTCTCGACCACATGTGTTTGGTGTTAATTATAAAATTGCATGATTATTTTATTTTAAATTAAAAAGTCAACTAATATATCGTATTATTTTAATTAGTGTATCACATTTATTTTGAATAAGAAATTATAACGGAATAGGTAGAGCGATTACTAAAAACTACTCTTCCATGGGTGGTGTAGACATCGTAGAAATGTTTTGCATTCACAAAACCATAGAAAGGGTATAAATCAATAAATTTTCTACTCTTTAGTTCATGACAAATGATTTAAATAAAATAAGATTAAAATTTAACACAATATAAGAAATTGAAGATACACTAAGATGATTATTGAAATATTAACAACGTTATAATAATGAAGTGGAAAATAAACGAATTTAAGAGTAGATCCTAGATTGATAACATACATCCTCCAATTGTGAATTTAAATGGAAATTAAACACTTATCCTCTACTCCAAATACACCAATCCACATCCAAACCCCTACAAATGAAAAAAAACATTTATAGAGTGGATGGGGTCTAGCTATTCATGACTTTAAATGTGCGAATGGGAAATTCTCCATAATATTTTATTATTATTTTCACCACCTGTTTGACCTCCAAAAATCATGAACCTACAATATATTCAAAATAACAATTTGTGAAAATTGGGTCATATATCATTTGTACAAAATATAGGCCCAGTATAGGAACTTAAGAAAAAATGTGACTTAAATACTGATGTTGTGTTCAATCTAGAGCGTCTACACGAGCATTGTATTCCTGGCCCATTTTCTATTTAAATGCACAATGTAGCTCTAATTTCATAAATAAAATCTATAAACCATTGATTGAAGAACACTATTATAAAATTTTAATTTTTAATAAGTCAAAGAAAATATTTATGGCCAATATACTATAGTGAAGACGAAAGGGGAAAAACTAGAATTTTCATAAAATTTTAAAACGAATGATCAAATCCAAAATATTTCATAAATGAATATTTTGAACATAGTTTGAGGAAATTATTTCATTTATTATCAAAAAAATATTCAATAAATTTTTTTATCAAATCCTCCACACTTACACTTTTTCACTCCTAAGAAAAACATCATATCATGTAATCCAGATATTTTTGTTAAGATATAGATATTTATATTTCCCAATCCAAAGTAGTAATATAACAAAAGTAAGAATATCATAATGATTCATTATAAAGAAATTTTAAATGAATTGTCTTATTAATTATATAAAAAATCATATGAGAATAATGACACTAATCATAGAGAAACAAGATATGGATCTTCTATGCCTTTAATTATGCACATGTGTGTGTGCCAACCATTTTAAGCTCTCATATCTACCCATTACTCAATATATTCAGGTCATAATAAACAATTATTATTACATGGATAAGTTCACTAAACCTATTCTACATTCTTTTGCAACAAAATTTCAAGACCCACTCACTTAATCTTTCCATAAATTCAAACCATAAGATCTCAAACTAGATATCCCCACGAGTTTTATAGTTCATCACTCTTATGTTTATTAATATAATATATATATTTTTATTTTATTATTGTATTTTTTAGGGCATACAAATTCAGAATATCATGTACACACTTATAGGTCAATTCAGTATATTAATTAAATTGACCAAAAGAGAAAAAAATTAAAGAATTAAGCATTTATATAAAATTATTTTTTTACCTATCTTGTATATACCTTCAATTAAGTAGGAAAAATTTTACAAGACACGGTTGCATGAAATTTTGTGAGGAGTAATCTATGACACAATTTACCATGAAAAAATATCAAAAATATTTATGTTAAAATCCCAATGGTTTTATAATGACACAATCAATCATATCATCTATGACTTATTTTTTTTAGAAATCAACCTTGGAAGATTAAATCATGCTCATTATGGTCATGCTACCAATTAATATTGAAAAATGCATTTTTTATATGTTACACATGTAAATGAACAAGTTACATGATAATGATTTTTACATTATTGTTTTCTATTTTTTGTTAATGTTAGTAGAAAACCTAACATAAAACACACACAAAACACAAAAATTAAATTCTTAACTAGCTTCCCTATCATGTTGTATCCTCTCCCACACATAAAATACTACGTTTCCCTCATTGTGAACTAATGAGAAAATATGTTCAGGTGAAATGTTGAATTGTAAATAGGTTAACTAATATAAAAGAAAAAGGGATAGTAATAACCTCATATTCTCATGTGATTATGGGGTCAAGGATTTTGATAAAGTCAACTCCATGGGTGGGAAGTCCCTCAATGTATTACTTCAAATGCTTCCCACTGAGTGTGAAGCTACTTCTTCTATCCTATTATGTGATCTCTAGTGCACGATAATGAAAAAAATTAGATAAAACATAAAAAACCAACCATCTATAACACAACTTATAATGAATTCTATTTTCTCGTGAACTTTATAAATGGACTTTCTATCCGACGTGAAAATCCCTTTTGGGATCATTTTATCATGAGACTTCATTGATCTTTCCCTATTGATCCATAATTTCTCATATGTTGACAATTTGATTTCCTCATGCTCTTGAACTTGCAGATTCTATTGAATTCAATCTTGGGTCCAATCCATGTTGCATTTCTTTATAGCCCAATATTCCCACTGATTGACCACCATATGGAGATTATAGTAATTCTAAAAAGAAATAAAAAATTAAGGCATACCTATGGGAGTCTTTTATTCCATCATATAATCCCACATAACATCATCCATGAGCTTTCTCTTATCCTTTCTATTTAGCTAAAATGTTTTCTCCAAAATTTCTTTTTAACTTCTAATTTGAATCCTTGGCATAGATATTTGATTAGGGGTGGTATGGTGGGGATGTTTAATGAATAGTCCCACACATCTTAAGGAGGGAGTCAAAATTATGACTAAAGAAGTGTTTCCCTTGTTCACTGATGATATCTTTTAGTACCCCAAACTAACATTAAATTTGACCCTCAGAAAATCCACTACTACATGAGAATCATTAGTCTCAGTGGACTTACCCTCCAATAATTTTCTAACATAATCAAAATCAACCACAATGTATAATAATCCAAATTAACCTTAAAAATGAACCATAAAATCAATTCCCCAAATATCAATAATCTCGTAGAATAATATGGTTTATTAGCGGATCTTGTGTCTCCTTGAAATGTTTTTAATGTGTTGTAAACATGAACATAAATTAAAAAAACACATGTATATCATAGAATAAGAAAAGAAAATATAATCTACAGTATTATGCATTCCTAACTATACATTGGGGTCCAAAAGTGTCCACCACAAGCAAAGGTATTTCTAAAATGTAAAATAGACTCAAAATAATGATGAAGAACACATCTTATAATTACTTTGTCACTACACATATGCCTGAGGTAGGGATAATCCCACACATAAAACCTACACTCACACATTATTTTTTAAACATGATTTTTCATTAAATTTGAAGGAATTTCACTGTGAAAAAAATAGATCACAAAATATATATACCAAGAATACATACCAGAGATGAGATAGATATGCTCATCGAGAAAAGTGACATGAAGTGGTCACTAGACCAAGGTGTTAGCCTCTAGTGTGTGAGTAATCCTAATCATTTGGTACTACAGAAATTTTTCTACCCCTTGTTTTACTTTATCTCAATATCAAATTATTTAAGAAGGAAAATCCATCAGATAAGTCTAGTATTTGTATCTGGCTTCTAAAATAGGTATCTCATAGCTGCATGGTTAGAAAAAAAAACTATTTTAACGCGTAATAAATATAAACACAATTTATCTAATGAAAATAAAATAGTAAGAATCTATTTTTCTATTGTTGTGTAATTTTATTGGGCTGAATCCAAAGTCCTAAATGAATTAGAAATCACATGGGACCTCCCTTCCACACTATAGGATAAGATAACTCCAACTATGAAGTTGGACGTTTCACACATAAACTCAAAAGGAATCTCCCAACATGGGGAATTTATGATCGATGGAGTGGTCAAATTATACATTATCTTATCAAATGATACCCAACATGAATTATGAAAATAAATTCAATATCATTATGAAGCAATCGAGATAAGGGTAGAGAAATATTCTTAAAATATCTGATAAAGTGTTTATAAAAATATGCATGACCTAGGAATGATATAAAATCATGCTCTAATGAAGGATATATAATGTAATATATAATATCTAACTTTGATCTATTAACCTTTATTCCTTGTTTTTATAGTACATGCCCTAATAGAATTTCATGCCCTATCATGAAATGATATTTTTCAATGTTCACAACTAGATTATTCTCAATAAAATTATTCAACACATTTCCCAAACTAAAGAGAAATTCATCAAATGAAGATCCATACATTGTAAAATCATCCATAAATACCTCTATGAAAGTCACAATTAAATATTATAAAATACACACCATACATCTCTTGAAGGTACCTACAGTGTTTAAAATTCCAATTGGAAACATTTGGTAGGAAAATATATACAATGGAAATTGAATTTTGTCCTTTCCAAATCCCCCTATGCTATGTGAGCATGAAAAACTCATGAAAATCCATCCAAGAAACAATTGTGTGTCTTCCTAACTAGTCTTTCAAGAATGTGAACAATAAATGGGAGGGATAAATGGTCCTTATCAGCGGATTGATTTAGTTTCTTATAATCAATACACACATGATAACAGTTTTTTACCCTCATTAGTACTAACTCCACTCTCTCATTTCTAAAAACCATAAAAACACTTTTCTTAGACACATAGTGAATTGGACTCACTCATAAGGAATATAAAATAGGATAAATGGTACCTTCCTTAAGAAAATTTAGAACTTCTTTTTTAACAACTACTAGAAGGGTTGGTTTAACTGTCCTTTGTGGTTGCCTAAAAAATTTATCACGATCCTCTAAAAGTATCCTATATATAAAATTATAGGGGATAATACTCGATATGTCATCCACAGTCAACCTGATTTCCATAATGTTATCCCTTAAATGATTCATAAATAAAATTTATGTTCAAAATGGAGATTAATAGAAATTATAACAGGTAATCTTTCACCACATAACTAGTATGAGAATTTTATATTTGGTGGAAATGTCTTGAGTTCCAATAAAGGGGGGTGTTCAATAGGTTATTCAATTAATGTAATGAAATATGTGCCTAATTTACATCAGTATCAGAATAGAAATCCTCAAAATTAGATAATAATGGATCAAATCCCTCAACTAAATCAACATCCAGGTCATAATCATAACGAACTTGATAGAAATTAGAATATTAATCCACATCAAAATCAAGTCCAGCAATGATTTGTGCACTATAAATAGGTGTGTATGTATTCATAGACATCATTCATGAACCAATTACAATAATCTCTCTATGAATGGAACAATAAAAAACATGGTGTTTTTACATGGTGGTTTTAAATGAGAGATGAAAAAAAAGAATGGTCCTCCATGGTACTTTGTGGAATCTATAACATTAAATATCAAAATGTTATCTCCAAACTCGATTGAAAGTGTACTCTCATGGAGATTTGTTATAATTTTTTATGTATTTAGGAAGGGAATACCTAATATAATTGTATCATAAGAATTTACCTAATCATCCTCGATGACAATTAAGTAGAAATTTTCTATAACGATCAAATCTCTTTACCAAACAAGTACACCCTTAAGGATTCCCACTGTATATGTTGTATTAATTTTCACCAACTACACCACTAATCTCCTCAAAATTAACTTTCCAACCTATAAAGAAGATAATATAGACTAAATAGTTAAATTTATAGAATCTTTAAAATCCCATAAATCATCCGAAAATCCTAACTCCCCTATGGTGCATGGGATGGTGAATGTCCCCGGATCCTAGAACGTTGTTGGAATTTCTTGAGATGATGTAATTAGTGCTGAAACATTCCTTAAAACATGGATCCTATCATTTCCTTTGAACCATATTCCACAGGTAAAAAGTTATTTTATGAATTTGACACACCTTGTGATTTTCTAAATGGCCTCAATGTGATCGAATGTGCCCAACACCACTTCTTTACATCACCTATTCATCCATTTTTTTTGGTTCAAACAAATATATTTGAAATGGTAAAGGGTTTAGGAGAAATTTCCTAAATTTTATTCTTACCTTTTCCATTCTTCTTTGGTTTCTTAATGACTTTTGATAATAGGGGGATCTTCTCAAGTTGGGTGAATCCCGATGAAAAATTAGGTGCCGGTTTATTAGACATTTGATTCCTGTTTCACTATGTGATGGAACTGACATAACCCTTGGGATATAAAATAGGATGGTAAGGAAGATTTATAGAGTTATTAATTACCTGTTTATGGTGGGTGGTGGAAATATGGATGTTTTATGCCATCAACTCGCTTAACTCGGATCCCTGACACATAAGAACATAATATTGATTAAAAAAATTGTCTCAAAAGGAAATTTGTGTTATAATATATCTTTGTTTGAGATTTCCCTTGTTGATGACTTGTTGATTTTTGGGCCTCAATTCTCCTTTGTCTTTTTTTGAAAATATTATTGGTAAGGTGTAGGCTGCAAGATGTTTTGATGAAAATGGGGACATTGTTGTAGTCAAAAGACATACCTCATATATGATTGATCCTTAAATCCTTAGTTATATATTCGTAAAAAGGAAACATAGTTATTCTTGGGATGCGGTTGTTGTTTCTGATTATATGGTCTCCAATGTAATAAGACAATGTAATCCTCTATCTCTTATAATAAGGGGAAAAATCAGTTGGGTGGTCTATTTAAGTTCAAATTCTGTAAGGTCTTGTGGGAGTGGGTTGGTCATTCCTTTGATCCAAATCTATATGTCTCAACATAGTGAATAATTCCTCCAAAGTATTATCTACTAAATGATTTTAAATAGAATAAGGACTCACCTGATGTAATCCTATAATATGTGGTGAACCTTGATTTCAAAATTTTTGAGAGTATTGTGCCATATTGTTAATCAATGCCTAGATAGATACTGATGTTTTTTCATCCAATGCCACTCTAGCAACTACATCGACCATGCTTCATTCCATGGGTTTGAGGCCTTTATGGAATTATTATATTATGAGATTCACACTAATTTGGTGATGTTGGAATCTTGCACCTAAACTATTGAATCAATACCTGTACTCATACATTGACTCCCCTAGGTATTTCTTGATTACTAAGATCTATTTTTGAATAATAGTGGTCCTTTATATAGAAAAAAATCTCTTCAAGAAAAGACATTTCAAATAATTACAACATGATACATATTCAAGTTGTAAATAATATATCTAGACTTTTACAATTACATCCAGTGATAATGGGAGTTCTCTTTTTTTGATTTGATCTTTATATACATTTCATGGTTTTAGGGTTGATAAAACAACATTAAAGTATTTTAAATGTTTTTTTTTTGATCCATTCTAGAGAGGACATCAAATTTTAGAAGAAGGTGTATCAATCCTGAGTTTCGAACGAATTCGGATTCGATATTTGGGTTGAAACACAATATTATTGATTTTTAATATCTAGTTCATCCAATTATTGAAAGGTTCTATTATGTGAATTATTAAAATTTGCATCCATTGGTTTTTGTTTTAGGTATGATTATGATTTATTTCAAATTTTAATTTTCCTAGAATTGAGGAATTCCCCAGCTAGTGGAATGTTAGAGCTTCTTGTAGACTAAGATTATCTAATTCAAGACCTAAGGCTATATTTAATATTAGGGTCAATATCTTATAAATCCTTGATATTAGTTCGTTTCATTAATCAAAAAAAAAATTAATAAATCTGGACCATAAAAAATATAATAAGTTTGAGTTGATAGTCCAAAAAAGAATAATAAAAAGAGGAAAAATTGTGAATGGGGAAAGAAGAAATAAAGAATAGAAAAGGAGAATGAAATAAATAATAAAACAAATTCCTATAATTAGTTGAAAAAAATTACTTTCCTCTCTGGTAGTGGTGCCAATTTGAAATTCACTACTATGGGGTCTCTCAAATTATGGTGTACTTTTGGTTATTTAGGAGCAGTAGAGTTGTTGACCATAGTCATATCTCAAAAGACTAATTAATTTTAAAAAAATAATAGAGTTTGTTTTGAAATAAAAACAATAAAAATAAAAGTATGAGGGGTGTTTATCAGTTATAAAACAAGAATCAGTATGCTGGAAGAAGATTGTTTTTTTTTGAAAAGAGATTTAGAAAACGCAAAAAGATTATGTTTTTAGAAAATTATTTGAAAAGGAATAATTGATATAACTATAGTTATTAACTTAATTATTAATAATTATCATTTAAATTATACACCACTTAATTATGATTCCCTAATTTTCTAACCCTCGAACCCTAGGGTGTATACTTAACCACAAAGATGAACTGAATTACAACCTAGCATTGATCCGAAACATGAAATCATAGAACCTAACATTTATTGATTTTATAAGGACAGAATAAAAAATGGTAAATTAGGTCACATATCCATTCAGTAAATTATGATTATTTCAGTTTAGGGTTTGTATTTGAACTCTATAAATTTATCCTTTGTGGGTGTGTTTTATCGATTAAGATTACGCTCTCACAATTCACAAAATTCTTGACCTCTCCGGTTTTGTGTTAATTATTCAATTGATTTTATAGTTTATTTAAAAATAAAAACTCAATTAATATATCATATTATGTGAATTACAATATATAATTAATTCCAAATAAATAAATTAATATGGTAAGATGTAGATTTATTTCTTAAAACTTATTGTGGTGGTGTACTCATCGTATAAACGCTTTGCATTTTCAAACGATTTGAATGTTTATAACCCAATAATGATTATACTATTGTGTCCAAGACCAAAGAAGTAAATAAAATTATTTAAAAATTTAACAAACCAAAAGAATTTATTATGGGAAAAAGAATTATATTGAAATTACAATAAACGTTACAACAAAGAAGATGAAAAGAAGGTCATTTTAGAGGAGATCATATCTTTATAGATTCCTTTATCCAATGGTGAATTGAAATTGAAATAAACCACATATAATCTTATCCTAGTCCTCTAAATCTCATCCAACCCCCTAAAAATGTGAAAAACAGGTATGTATAGAGGGGGCGGGGCTTCGTTTTCAAGGCATTTCAAGTGTGAAGGAGAGATTCGTCCAAATATTTTAAGACTAATTGAAATGGATGTTTGAATACAAATAATACGAATAATATGTCCATATAGAATAGTTATTTTTTTGGAAATTGAAAGACTATTAATTGTTTTAAGAAATTTTATTCAGTTATAGATCAGTATGAGTTCTTTTATGATTTTATCATGCACTGTAATTATATCAATATAACCTTATTCTCTTCTTATGCTCATTGATGACAATCAAATGTTAATGCTTATACTTACCCTTAATAATCATTTCAGCTCACACTTTCTATGTTACCTTTCCCCCATGTTATAAATAATGAGGTTGAAGTAATTGTGTCAAGAAATGATTTCAGATGGATGATGATGATGACTTAATAAGAATAAAATATAGGTAAAGTGGGAGAAAAACTCAATTAAAGACATGAGTATTTTGATGAGTGAATTTTTCAGAATTATATAAAACTCTAAACCTAAAAGGTCCATGGAAATATGAGCAATCCAATGTATTATTTTGATGTTATATGGTATTAATGGGAAAAAATTGTGACATATTTTTCAGTATCAAATCCATAAATGTAATGTTTATGATTTCAGCATTCTAAGAAGGAGTGCGAGTTTATGGTTGTATACATATTTATACACAAATACACATTTATATTTCTCATATACATGCACTCATATTAATATATAATTATTTATTTACTTATATTATAATATAAATATAAATATTTATTTTTTTACTGACACACACATGTTTATAAATAAAAATTACTTAGAAATATATACATTAATGTGTGTTTATAAGGTAAATAAAATGGTTAAATTTTTATTTTAAATAAAATGAATAATAAATATATATTTATATAATTTTTATATATTTAAAATGCATTTTTATGTAAAAATGTTGATATGTGTAATTATACTTTTTATTTATTATATGTAAATATATGAAAATATACATATATTGAATTATAAATAAAACAAAAATATGAAAAAAGGAAAAATTTAAAAACCATAATATCTATATGAATTTAATCCTTTGGAAGAAATTCATTCTCCAAATTTTTTTTACAAAATGGCTTTCTTAATTGATGTTGAAATCCCATCAAATATGAAAAAATTAGGTTACCCCAACTAAAAACAATGTTTTAGTGACCTTTTGGGCCTTTTGACCTAACAAAAGTGACCAAGGTTCCCCCTAGTTAACACGTCATATACCTCTTCATAGACTTTGATTTGATATATTATAGAGCTTAAATAGACACCAGGATTTAAAGTTATGCTTGTATGAAGGTAATGTCATGTTTACAACATATCATAGATTATTTATTTATTTATTGAATGTTTTGTTGAGTAAAAAGATTATTTTTTACTTTTACATTATTTTTGATTGGGAAATAAAAAACTATTTCTTAAATACTTAATTAATAAATATTTCATGAACATGTGTTTTATGATTTTATTTTCACACATAGAAATTGTTTTAATGTATTCATGAATAAAATTCTATTTTATTCATTATAATGATAATAATGAGTATTGATACGATATTGATTAGATTCACATTAACCAAATCAGATTTAAGAATTTATGTCTTTTATTCATATTGAATTTTTTTACACTATCAGACTTGATATCAAAACTGATAAACATCAGATTAAAACTCAATGAAATTATCATAATGATATTTGTAAATCCATTGGATTGACTAAAGGTAAAAATTTGTATATAGAAAAACTATATTCTATCATTATGAAATTCTTTTTATACTGTAAATGTGTAAATCAAAACGATGATAGATGGTATGTTATATTATGACCATTTATGTTCCATGTGTCTATGTTATCATGAAAAACATGGAGAAAATTTGACCATTGGAGGGTCAGGATTACTGTTGGAATAAATCCTATAAATATCCAGTCATTCGAAGAGTTTGGAGTTACTAGTTTGATTTCATTCTCAAATTTTATAAATCGTAGAAAGTGTGATAAACATGTTCTTAGTCTCTTGAATTGATTTATAGATATTATTTCTCATGGAAACATTTTTAGGTTTTCTTTCTAAAAAAATTATTTTTTAATTGCATTGTGCATCTGATTATATGGATAATATTAAGGGTTTCCGAGGCTAGGAAGACAGAGATCCGATCAACTTGATCAAGTTCATGCGAGGACTAAAAGATAGAATCTGATAAATCAGATTTAGGGCTACTAGGGATAGGAAGACAGAGAATCTAATTATCATATCAAGAGATCATATGGATAATGAGAAAGATCGAGCATCATAACGAGGGTTTACCTCGGTAAGCGATAGAAAAACATTATTGTAAGTATAAAATATGTGACCTTTAATATTGTTTATTGGATACCATACTATTTGGGATAAAATAAGTGCATTAATTTGTACTATATATTCTATTATAAGTAATTTATTTCCACAAAATATAATATAAGGTGATACCTATATATTCTTCTTTATATTTTCTATTTTGTTTATCATAATTATTTTGATTACAATAAAATTTTTTAATCTGATTATGATTCTATATTCTTTATAATAGAAACACAACCGTTTTAATACCTTTGTATATCATAACGATTGGGATTAGGTTTTTTTACTATGATTAAATATTTTTCTGCTGGGAATACAATTAATATCTTATTACATTACCATTGCGTACTTATTACGATTCTATATGCTGTTTAGATAAAATCTCATTATGACCTATGGATTTACATATTATAATATACTGGATTACAATATTTATTTTGTTGAACCCAAGGGCCATGTTTGATAACCATTTAAATACTTAATTGTTTTTTAATACTATTTTTTTAACCTTTTTAAAATTAGTTTCATTTAAGGACAAAGAAAAAAACAATTAAACCCATAATTTACACCCTTCTTGTATATAGCCATCTAAATATAAATTAAGCTCTAATAATTGGTATCAGAGCATGATTTCACTTTCAAAATACTATCTAACTCATTTTCTCATTTACTTCTGCATGTCTATTTAAATTGTGTTTTAAATATTTTGTTTATTAACATTCATGTTACTCACTTGTTTTGTGAAAATTAATTTTTTATATCTTTTTTAAAATATGGGATGACTCAATATCAAATATATTGATAATATCAATCCCACAAGATTGAAAATATTTGATGGTGGTGATTATTAATATTATTGGGATATAATGAAGAATTTTGGGATCAACAATGGAGTTGAAAATACTGTAATGCTTTTTGGAGATTATAAAACTCCTGATAAGGAAGTCAGAACATTTAACAATCATGAAAATTTGGAATATTAGTTGAATTATAAGGTATGGAATAATATATTATGATCCATTACAAGAAACACATATGGACATATTTCATCTTGTGAAGAAGCTAATATTATTCGAATGAAATTTGAGGTCAGTCATTTTGGGTCCCTAATGGTTGTTGAAACCAGAAGAGCAATATTGAGAGCTGACTATCAGGCATCTGAATTTCTACCCATTGGACCTATTGAAATGTTTGATAAGGGTTTTATGAAAATTTAAACTGTCTACAATATATTGGAGAGAATGTATTAGATTATGAAATTATTTTATAAAATATTATCGACATAATTACCAATGAAAGGGAATCTAAGATAATAACTATTGATAATTCAAGGGAGATAACAAATCTCACTATTGATGACCTATTTGGAACTCTCTTGAAATATGATGGTAGATTAAAAAGATACTCTTAGAAATCTCAAATGAATAATGGTAAAGTATATTTTAATAATACTATATTTTCTAGTAAATCTCCAATACCAGAAAATGTTGTTAAGCCTTCTAGAAAGTAAAAGGTTGTGATTCAATCCAATTCAAGTGATTCTGAGAAAAATGAAATGGAATTACCTAATATTTATCAAAGGATGAAAATTATATTTGGAAAGAAATAATTTCAGTATTGTTATAATAAATTTAATAAGGATCGTAATGAAAAGATTGATTCTGATGTTACTTATTAAGAATGTAAGAGTGATGGATATATCAAATTGGATTGTCCAAAACAGAAAATGAATTATAGGAAGGAAATAAATTATGATAAGATTCAGAGAAAGTATTACAAGTAAAAAGGAAAGAAATTCCTAAAATCTAATAATTCATGGAGTGCTGGTGGATGAGACTCCTTAGACAATTCTTTTGATAATGCATGTTCCCATCTAAAGAACATTAGTCTTATTCTCACAATACCAAATGAAAATATATTTCTTATGGGTAAGGTATGCACCACTAAAAACCTTACCAATTTTTTCAAAAATGAAAATTATATAGATTTTGATTTTGAGAAGGATGATAAATCTTTGGGTGGGGAATTTACAACAACATAGAAAAATAATCTTTCTTTTTATGAAGAATTTTATTATTTTTCAAAACTCCTCAAAAATGAAAATTGAAAAGATTGTAAAAAACATGATAATGAAAATTCAAATATAAATGTTTCAGGAAAATTATAATAATATCTTTCTAATGATATTGATAATTATATTTCCTAAAAAATCTATTATTTCTAAAGATTTTTAAAAAAGTTTCTGAAATGAAATGCTTAGTAACTCATTTTGGAAAACTCAATTATGAAACTATTACTCAGGAGGGTAAGAATTTAATTGTTAAACTAATGTATGAAATTCCATATCTAAGAAAACATTTTTCAAATATCAGTTCTATTAAGGAATGATTTGATAAAATTAATAAAAAAAATTAACCCTAGTGTTACAAGTTGTGGAATAGGTTATTCTATTATAAAACCAGTTTTTAGTAACAATTACTTTATTCTAAAAAGTGGTCCAATTTATAAAAAATTCTAAAGTGGAGGTAACTGGATTAAAAATTGTACCCTTAATAAATTAAATCCTTTGTCTTCCCCCAATACCATCTCTCATAAAAAATGTGGATCCCTAAAATCTTGTTTTTTAACATTTTCAGACCCAATAATGTTTGGTTTCTGAATATATAATTGTTTTTTTAAAAAAATTGTTTTTCCAACAAACAGAATACTTGGTAAAAGGATAGTGGTTTTTCTAGTCATATTAATGGTAAAAAAATCTTTTTATAAATGATAATCAAGAATAATGGTGAAATATTAAACATCGGAGATAATTATCATGGATAAATTGTCGGTATAGGTTATTTTGTTCTTGGTGGAAAAAATTTAATTTAAAATGTTTTTTTGTTAAAGGTTATAAGAACAACCTTATAAGAATAATTAAATTTTGTGATTATCATTACCTTGTGAATTTTAGAAATGATTAATGTGTGGTACACAATTCCAAATATGAATATTTTCTTTATGCAAATCATGATGAGAGTGTTTACCCAATAAATGTAGTTAACCTTGGGAGCCAAGATTTACCATGACATACTGTAATGGAAGATCAATCATGATTATGGAATATAATGTTAGGACACTATACACATATAAACATATGTAATTGTACTAAGATAAAACATTTTATAGATCTACAAAAGCACAAACTTGATTTTTCAAAAGTTTGTGACGCCTATAAATTGGGTTAAAAACATAAGTCAATATTGAAATTTATTAGTGAAGTATAGAATACTAATGAATTACAGTTGGTTCAAATTTATTTATTTGATCCTATGAAAAATAGATATATTGGGGGAAATTATTATATATTTTTTGGATTGATAACTACACTAGATATACGTTGGTCTATTTTATAAAAAAAATCAGAACCTTTTCTTATTTCATAAATTATATTGCATAAGATAATAATGAGAAAAATTCCCTTAATAATTATTCATAGGGATAATGGTGGAGAGTTTTTAAATTATAATTTTGAATCTTTTTTTAGTAAGAAAGGAATTACACGTAACATTTTAGCTCATAGAACACCACAAAAAAATGGTGTTGTTGAAAGAATAAATCATATTCTTCCTGAAATAATAAGAACCATATTGACTAAATAATAAATTTCTAATCATTTTTGAAATGAAGGGGTCCATTCTAAATGTTATACTAAACAATTGTGTTTTAATTTTTTCTTTAATTAATAATGCTCTTAATGAGTTATGGATATGAAAAAAACAAAAAGTTTCTTACTTCAGAGTATTCAGATGCAACATATCCATATTGAATGTGAACAGTAACTTATACAAATTCAAACACAAATCCTATAAAGGTGTATTTTTAGGTTATTCCACTTCTTATAAGAAATATAAAGTTTTTATTATAAAATATTATATTATTGAGGATACATTACATCCAAATTTTGATGAAATTGATTCTTTTGTATTTTAAAAAATCCAACCAATATCCTCAGATATGTTTTCAAAAACTGATCCCCAACCTTTGATGGAAGATTATTCTAAGAAGGATAATTCTAAAATAATTATGAATTATTTTTTCAATAAGACCTTCTACCTAATGTTGATGAAATTGTGTTACAAAACCGAAGTCACTTGTTTGTTAGAAATCTTCCTAGTGATAGTATCATTGGTGATGCAAATAAACCAGTTCGGACCACATGTTTCATAAAAAATAAAGTAGAATATATGGCTTTTAATTTTCGATTTGAACATAAAAATCCTTAGGTGTCTATGAGTGATATGGATTGTATTAAATCTTTACCAGATGAGATAAATGAATTCATGAGGAATAATGTTTGGAAATTTTTCAAAAGACCCAACGAAGATTTTGTAATTGGAGTAAAATGGTTCTTCAAAAACAAAAGCGATGAAAATGGAATAATAATTAAGAATAAAGAAAGACGTGTTGCTAAATGTTAAAATATAAAATATGGAATATATTATGAAGAAATAAATTCTCTAGTAGCTATTCCTGAATCAATTCATATTCTACTGGCCATTGTAGCATTATTTAATTTCAATCTTTTCCAAATGGTTATAAAGTGTGATTTCCATAATGGTTATGTACAAGATTATGTTTTTTTGAAAAAAATCCTAGTTTTGAAGATAAAAAACATCTTGTATATGTTTAAAAACTTACGAAATATTTATATGGAATAAAAAAATCCCCTAGTGTCTTGTACGATAGATTAATAGTTTTTTTGTTACACAATTACCATGTTAAGGGAACTGTTGATCCAATAATTTTTATAAATAAATTTAACAAAACATTATGATTGTACAAATAAATGTTGAAGAAGTTATATTTCTTGAAACTCATGAGTCCTTAATAGATTCCTTTGCAGATCTTATGAAATATGGGTTTTAAATGAGTACAATGAGTGAGTTAACATAATTTTTAGGTTATCAAATTGCATAAAAACTAGAAGGAAATTTTATATCTCTAAATAAATAAATAAAATAACTTCTTAAAAAGTTTAGAAATTATAATACTAAAATTATTATTACTCCCATTGGTACCTCTAATATAATTGATCTTGATAAAGATGGGCAACCAGTTGATTGAATAATTTTGAGATGTATGGTATAAAGGTTACAATACTTAACTACAAGTCAACTGGAATTAATGTTTTTCTATGATTATGTGCAAGGTATCCAGCTAATATAATGGAATACCTTTTTAATGTAGTAAAATGAATCTTTTTCCTATCTAAAGGGAACCATGAATTTTGTATATTTCTATTCTTATGGAAATGATTTAGAATTAAATTGTTTTTCAGATGTTGACTTTGGTGGTTATAGATTGTATATGAAAAGTTCTTACGAAACATTTCAATTCATAAAAGATTCATTAGTTTCTTGATATTGTAAGAAACAATACATATTATCACTTTACATAGCTTAATCCTAATATGTAGTAGCTGGATGTTGTTGTGTTCAAGTGTTGTGGATGCAACACACAATCACTAATAATGGAAAGAGTTTTACAAAAACTAAAATACATTGTGATTAAAAAGTTCCATATATTTATGAAAAAAAACATTCACATCACTCTCATTAAAAACACAAAGATATTATCCATCATTTTCTTAGGGATAACACACTTAAATGAGAAATCATTTTATAATTCTTTGAAACTGATGAACAACATGTCGATATTTTTACAAAACTATTACCTTCCGATAGATTTGAATACAATTAAAAAAAGATAGGAATGATCATTATAATGTAATAATTCATATAAAATTCTTTTTTAAATAGTATCTTTACATTAAGTCACTCCTTTTCATTGGTTAAGTACATATGTTTTTTTTAATGTTTAGATTTTCAAAATTATAGTTCCCCAAAATTTTTATAGTAATAGGTTTTTTGGACTCATAATTCCATATAAATTTTTCCATAATAAATCTTTCTGACCCCATTTATTTCAGACTCATGAATTGTATAAAATTATCTATAAATGAATTTTCATCAAATGAAATTTCATAATTTTCCATATTCAGGTTTTCATTTAAAATTTTTCATATTCAGTATTTTATTTTTTTTATTTCTAAAACTATTTTAATCTATTATTTTATAAAACTAAGAATAATAAACAATGATAATGATGATTCCACTGTAAAAGGTATTCTTATTTCGTTCATACCTTAATATTATTCCATTATGATTAATTTTAATCCTTCATGTTGTTATTATATATATTATTTTAATCATATCCAACTGATATGATAAAATGTCTTATAAAACATTTAAGTGATTAAATTATTTAAAAAAAATTCGTTAGGTAATTTTATAAATCATCAGATTAGTTGGATTGAATCTCAGATTTTATATATTTTTGGTAAATCAACCATCGTTTTAATATGCCTATATAAAGGGACCCCCCTCTGAGTGTCTGACATTAGTTGTTTCAATATTTCTACCTCAAAGTGTTGTTGCATTTAAGTCTCTCAATCCAGTTTCTTTCTTAATGTATGTATATTCAGTTTCAAGTCACAATATAGTGGAACCTATGAATGATTAAAATAATTTTTATGTTTTCTTCGAAAGGATAGTTTATAACATCTTCTTTGAAATGAATGATTCATTGTTGTTGTGGATAATATATTTCAAAGGTTGAAAATCATTATATGTTGAACAATAAAATCCAGATTATTAATTATTTTTCATAGATCTAGTTAGTGATTTTTATTCCACTATAATGTTTTTGATGAAGGTGGAACAATTAAATTTTATTTCCAAATCAATGATAAAACTTACAAGATAACCTATAGGGTAGCCATAGGCTTCCTCAGTATTTCAACAGAAGGAGATATTTTTTATACTTCATTCAAACTACCTGATTCTGTGGTTTTTTTAACAAATAATGACAGTGAAATTATTTGTTTATAAATATTTCATAGGATAAACCAAGAAAGGTTAGAAACCTCACTACAGATAATAGAACTTTATCCCTTTGGATGTAAGGGTTTGTTATCTAGAGAAAGGGAGACAGAGATACTTATAATGTACCTAATTTTTTTATTTTGGATTACCTAGTCAATATGAGGAAGATCAATTTGGAAGGATTTTTTCTTTAGAAAATCAATAACATAAAATCTTGTTCAATCAAATCATAGATTATAATGTTTATAACATTGATAAGAAATACAATTGGAGATGTTACAAACCAATTTAACATAGCAATCAAATATGATTCCATTAGAGAAAAGATGATGTTTATTAGTGATTATACAATGAAATGGATGAAGTATGTATTTGATAATGAATCAAATATGTTTATATAGAATAATCATCCTTATGCATCAGAAGTAGAACCATTGTCAAAAATAAATTAAATATAAGAGAGAAGAAAAAAAGAGAAAGGATTCATCTTTTCCTTTAAAAGAAAATAGACAAAACAAGGTATATGATTAAGTAACTCTGAAATTTTGGGGGAAACAAGAAGAAAATAAAGGAGGAGATTCTGAGATTGAAATCAACCCTGCTGAAGTATTAGTTATGAAAATACAAGGATCTAAAATTCACTAAAAATAAGAAAAAGGGAAGAAGAATAATAATAATAAACATCTAGGTGACAACTTAGTTGATTCATTGATGATTGGAGTTGAGTTCACTTATTCAATGGATATTAATTAAAATATGGATTCTATATCTTCTTTCCAAGAAACATATGTTGTCAATGAAAATGTACCCTTTGTCATAGACAACAGAATAGATGTTGTTGTGAATAAGGAATCAATTCTAGTTGGGGAATTAAATTAAATATTAGAAGAATATTTTCATGAAGATTTTATAGATGAATGAGAGAAAGGAGCCACAAAAATTTATATTCTATAAAAATAAATTGATGTTATTTAGGAATAAATTATGTACGAAGAAATAGGAAAATATCAACAAGAAAAATAGGAATGAAGATAATATGATGAAGATGGGAATAATGAGAATGAAGGTCAAGGTAATGAATGTACAAATACTAATAAATAAGATCTCCCATCTGATAATATTACCTTAAGGACTACAGAATATTCATAAGTAGAATTTTCTTCCCTAAGAAATCAAAAAGTGAAATATTTAAGTCCAGGGAAAAAAATTACCCATCAAATCAAGATATTGAATATTCATACAAGGAGAAAACAAATTAGAATAAAATTGAACAAGGAAGTAAACATATTGACGTGGATGAAATTGATATTTATGATAGAAAAAAAGAATAAAAAATAATTTAAAAGGCAATTACAAGTAAAGAAAAATGGAAAACAGTTTAATAAGAAATTAGAACTAGCCACATAATTCTTCTTGATGATCAAGAAAAATATTAATCAGAGTCAGCTTGATGAACCTCTTTAGAAATAGTAGGTTTGTTATTCAAACATTGAAAAGTCTTTAAGGAACAATTCATTATTTTTGAAATTGATAGTCTTGATTTCAAATGCATCATTATTGTCACAATAAAAAATGAGATTCATCAAATGTGCTTATAGAAAGAGTGATTAAACTATAAGATAAGTAGAAATACCATATTGATTATTACTAGGTTTATATAAAATCATTTAGATAATTGACTATGTTGTCTCAACTATTCAATACCAATCTGAATATTTTTTTTGTGAAGATTTTAGATATAAGTACTTGAATGATTTGAAAAAACATATATTAATATTAATAAAGGATATGTTTGAAATGGTATAGTTTGTTCAGTATTTCAACGATCAAACTAACAATCACACAAAAATTGTAAATTATTTTAATGGATAGATGAGGTATTTCCAAGATTAGAAAAGGAAAATCCAAAATTGTAATGAGGAAGTAAGTACCCTGAATAATTCTTTTTCTTGAATACTTCAAAAGAAATAAGAAAAAATTCTGATGAATAATAAAATTATTTTTATTCAATTGGATAGTTTACATGATCGAGAAAAGAAAAAAATTTCTCAGGAAGAGTTCATTGGAAAGATTGAAGTGTATGGAAATGAGCTCAAAATATTAAAGGACATCATGTGAACTTTTATTTCGATGAAATATTAATTTTTATTTTCCTAATCCCGTGTTTATTTTTTTAGTTTTTTTATCTCATGAAATAAATTAACGAATATTCTCATTAAAATACAATTGTCTGAATATTTTTCCCAATTTTGATTTATCTAATATTATTTTATAATTTTTATTAATGATTAGATATTTTATTCTTTTAATTTCATATATTTTTTCCCTAACCCTTTTAAGGTATTACAAACCTCGTTACCATTCATTCTTTAAAATCTAAAAGGGGGATAAATTTAGACAAAGGGGGAAAATTTTATGGAAAGGGTGAAATGTTTTTAAAGTGATAAATATCTTTAAATAAAACAATAAAATCCTTAGGGGTATTTCTTAACCTATAGGGGAGTTATTCATATTCATAACTTTATTCAGATGATATATAAACTCATGGGGTGATAAGTATTTCCATATAAATTCTGAATAATGTACCTAAAACATAATAGACATTAGTTTTTTAAAAATTTACTTCTTATTTAAGTATTTTATTTTGTGATTTAAATAATCTGGACTTTTTTAGTCAAAGGTATCTTTTTGAATTTTCCAGTCCGTTCATTTGGGAAATCACAAAATCTTCATTAAATAATTAAATACTAAATATTTCATGAACAAAGTGTTTTATGATTTTTTTTCATAGATAGAAATAGTTTTCAAGTATACATGAGTAAAAACCAAGTTTATTCATTACAATTATTGTAATGATCATAGATATGATATTTATCAGATTCACCTTTATCATATTCGATATAATACTTTGTATTATATCTTCATACTAAAAAATGTTCATATAATCAGACATGATATCAAAACCAATAAACATCCTATTCACACTCAGAGATATTATCATAATGACATATATATATCCATAGGAATGACTAAAGGTTAAAATATTAATATAGAAAAACTATATTCAATAATAGTGATATTTCTATTATACTATAAATGTTTAAATCAAAATGATTTTGGACATTCTATTATATTATGACTGTTGAAGTTCCTGGTGTGCAAACCATTGTGAACAACATAGAGAAAATAAGACCCTTGGAGAATGATATGACCATGGGATGCATGCCTTTAAAAACCGGATCATTTTACGAGTTTAGAGCTGCTCGTTCAATTTTGCTCTCAAATTTTCTAAATTGTACAAAAATTAAACAACATGTTCATAGTTTATTGTATTTATTTAGAGAGAGGAATTATTATGGAAACCTTCTCTGGTTTTCTCCTTAATAATTTGTTTTGTAATATCATTGTGTGTCTGATTGTGTAAATATAATTAGGGAATTCTGAGACTAGGAAGATAGAGATCTGATCTTCTTGATCGAGATCCTGTGAGGATAGTAAAACAGACTCCAATCCATTAGATTGAGGGATATTAAGGATAGGATGATAGATAATATGATTCTCATATCAAGGGATTGCGGGGATATAGAGACAGACTAATCATCATATCGAGAGCATTCCCAGGTAAGGGAAATACTGACATTATTTTATGTATAAAACATGTTACCTTGTTCCTATGTTATTGAATACCCTACTATTCTGGATAAAAGAAGGGTATTCATTTTTATTAGTTTTTTTATTATAAGTCTTTTATTTATGCTACATATAATAGAAAGTGGTACATTAATTTTTGTCTTTCTATTTCATATTGTGTTTATCATAATTGTTTTGATTGCAATACAAATTTCTTTCCCATAATTATGATTCTATATGAATTAATATAGAATCTCTACATTTTTAATACTATGGTTAATCATATCCTTTTTTATTATGGTTCTTTTTTGTGTTTTCTAAGACTAAATCATCTTCTACTATAAATAAGATTAAGGTCTTATTATGTTACCATAGCTTACTAATTACGATTATATACACAGTTAAGATAGAATCATATTTTGAAATGTGGACATACATATCAAAATCTACTTGATTTCGAAATTTCTTTTACCATATACAAGGGCCATTCGCAACTAACATTTAAATACTTAAGGGGATTCTGAATAATATTTGTTTAAATTTTTTAAACAAAGTATCCCTTAAGGATTAATAACAAAATTTTTAAACCTACAATTTACCCCCTCTCGTATTTATCCATCTACATATACATTAAAATCCAACATTTTTACATCTTCAAATTGTTATTTATTGACCATTACTCATTAATAATTAGAAAATTATAAAAATTTATTATTTTTATTAATTTATAATCTATTTTCACTGAATATCTAATAAATTAAGTGTAAAATCATATTTAGCCTTATATAAATTATATTTTATAAAATATAAAATATTTATATCAATTTAAATATATTTATACCAATATAGATATAATTATTATTTAATATAATATTTCTAATGATATAATTTTTTTAAAAAAAATATATCATTTTTTAGTGCGAGAAAAAATTGTTTATAATGGGGGAAATTATGAACACTAAAAAAAGGCAATCATGATGTCACCCATTATTAGTGTTGATAAAAGGTTACATTATTAGAACCTTTTTATCAATGATAAAATCACCTTTTATCAGTGTAAGGGAAAAAATTGATAAAGGGGGCCTTTATCTACATTATAAAAAAGCGCTGGAAATGGGTGTAGGGATTTATCAACACTAGAACATAAGAATTGATAAAGGCACACCATTATCATCAATTTTTATTATCACTGATAAAATTATCCTTTATAAACCCCTTTTTGAGTTGTGATAATGGATTCCCTTTACCAGTTCCTTCTTATAGTGTTGTTAAAGGTTATCACTAGGTTTTGATCTATCTATAGTATTTTCATTAGAGAACACTCCTCCATTGACACCATTATGGCTTGAGTTGGTAGTTTCCAGCTCAATGCATCGATGACCACATTCCATTTCCATGTAGTATATGGAATTTAAAAATCAATAGTATAAAGATATTCAACCCAACATCTCTATCGCACGTTCTAATCCCTATGAGTGATAATAAATTCCATATTTTTCTATTCATAATACATTATAAATTGCTCCCCATAGAGTTAGTGTCACCATATTTTGAGTTCATTCATAACCACTTCAAACTCAATATCATGGGTATTGATGTTCTTCTCAAGAGGTTGTAATTGGTGAGAGATACAGGGCACGATTTGTTTCGCCTGCATCAAGACATACACCCAACCAATACCAAAAGAATTTTATACAACATCATAACTGGTACCCAATTTTATAAGAATACATGTTGGAGATGAATTCAATATTACCTTAAGTTTATAAAAAAGATATATGATATTTTTCATTCAATTAAAATATTTCACCCTTACTGGTCAAATCTGTCATCCGAGATGCATGTAAGGAGAAATCATAAACCAACAACCTACAATAACCAACCTTTCCCAAGAAACTCTAGATACCAAACATATTTATTAGCTACTTCCGAGAAATAACCAACATTATTTTCACATGATCCATTTATATTCCATTCTCAGATATAACATTCCCCTGAAACATCATTTCCCAAATCCAAAACTCACATTTTGAAAGTTGACCAAACTTATAATATTTTGTAAAGGCTCACATAATGATATAAAAATGAGCCATGGGTTCCTCCTATGACATGGAGTACACCCAAATATCATTTATAAATACAACAAAAAAATGTTACAACAAGAAATGATGGATTTGGTTCAGCAATCTGATAAATACAACATAATAATGAGTGAGATCAAATGGAATAACCCGAAATTGAAAATTCCCATACCCGATCCTAATCATTATCTCAGCTATATCGTATTATTTGATTCTCAACTAGTGGTACACTAAACAAAGGCCAATATTTTAAAACCAGCAAGCCCCTCTGAGTTGATCAAATAGATCATCAGTCCTTAGTAGAGATACCTATTCTTAATGAACACCTGATTCAACTTTAGATAATCAATGTAATGTTCGAGGCTTCCGTATGCCTTCTTTGAAAATAAGTTAGCTGACGACCAGGGTCAAATACTAGGATTAATAAATACTATATCCTCATGGTGCACAAGATGAAACATAAATTCCTATAACTCAATAGATTATATTCGATGGAATGTAATAGATATAAGTATCATAATAGGTATAAAGTCAATGGTAAACTCAACTTATCTCTATTGTGTTAAACTGGAGAAATACTTCCAAAATACCTTAGGGTATTAACAGATAACTATTGGAATAAAACTACCAGAATAAGTTTCAGAGAAATTAAGTATCATATCTAACAACTTGCTTGAGATCACCACTATATATAGAACAACTTGATTTGATCTACTAGATATAGAATCCCACTCACCTTTAAAGTTATAAGGGACCCCATCTGAAGATAGAAACTAGAATTGATGATAATAACTTTCGATTTGGGCCTTAACACTGATCATCCAATCGATGTCAGTAAACCGGTTGAATATATCAAGATCAAGGAATAAGAAATCCCACACCACTTTGATGTTGTCTATAATCACCCAACACACATGACATTTGAATCCCAGTTTGGACCTTTATACCAATTGTGTGGAGAGATCAAAAAATAATGACTTATTCTCCAAACATAATCCCAACACATCAATTATTATTGATGATTTAAAATAACAAGTAGTAGATATATCATAAAAAGATAAGACCTTAGAATATGTAATGGACAAGGTAACTCTTAGATTGGTTGGGTCAACATTATATTTCTCTAGTGCATACTCCATTTTATGAATATGTTAGGTATCAGATCCTCCTTGAGATTATTTATACACATGAACGCCCTCTTGTCATGTGGATAAGACCCACCACCCTTGGAAGCTTCAGAATAAACCATCTAACCCTTGGTGAGAGTGTATCACGCCTGACTATATTGGGACTTTCAACCAAAAAACTCTTTAGATAACCAGTTTCTCCCCAATTATCACAAGTTTGGGGTGCCTTCCCTAAAATCAATATTGGTTTGAATATACAAAATACAATAATAGAAAATAACATGTTTCTATCCTAACAATCCACTGAAACTGGTCCTGAAGAAAACTAGCTAGCTTTACACTTAATTTTCTAGACATAAGACACACCCTGGATGACAACGACACCAACTGAAGCTCCACTCAAACCTATTTTCCATGATATATCTACCTCTACCATATCAACATTATTTTTCACCTCAAAAACAATTATAAGGAACCTATGAGTCAACATCGACCGAATATCATCCCTAACCCCCATCTCAATACTTTGATATTTTAGATAATCATTCATAACAAGATCCAGTTCTATGTGATGTAACACTGCTAAATGAGTGGAATACTCGAAAACTATACACTATACTTACTTAATGGTCATAAATTCCTAGGTATATTCCATACACAATGTCTTAGTATGAAACTAATTATTGATTATTTCCATAATGTAATCCCACGTAAGATCCTCTTGCAACATAGATTTTACAATAGAGCCCCACCATCTACTTCAGGATTGATCAAGAATGTATGTTAAAAAACCTTCTATACCTCGAGAGTTTTTAGATAATATATGTTTCTCTCAATATATTCCTGACACTCCGTAGTTTCCTCATGTCCTTTATCACTGCAGAATATGGGTGGATTCTTCTTAGAAAATTCGGGGTAATTATCCAGCACTCATTCATGGGGCCGAGTAACATCCTGACCAAGAGTTGAAATTTGGAATATTATAGATTCCACCAAAGAAGGGTTCGTGAGTGGATTCACCTGAAAAAATTGTCTCCGTGATTCCACTCTTGGTTATGGAAGATATCTTCATGGAGGCATTGTTTGTTATATATATGAAAATAACCAATCAACTTTTGAGAAACTCCCAAACAATAAAACCACTTCATAAATCCATAAAAATTCATTTAAATAATATGAATTTAATGAAATTATGGATTCTATGATGGAAAATAAACACATTAAAAGGAAATAGGTCCATTTAAATAAACCTCAATCCTTTTTTATTCAAATGACCTCAAACAAAAATTCATAATCTTGATAGAAAAATTCTCAACCACCCATGGTAACTCTAGGTTAGACATAGATGGTAGTTGGCCAACCACCCTCCTACACATACTATCAAAATTATGAATGTCCAAATTCATTTCTACCAATGACCCTGAACTAAACTTAGGAAGTGTCAAAAAAATTATGTCTAGGTATTCCCTATGATACCATTTTGTAATGAACCATCCTTGGTCAATTAAACTGATCACCTTAATGGAACCACAATAAGGTTAACATCAAAAAACAACCGAAATATTCTAATGAAAAATATAAGAATAATCATGTTAAATAGTGGTAGAAATAAACATAATCGCAAGACATACAAAACCATGAAAAATGGATAATACAAAAAGTAAAACAAGATAAGGAAAATATGAAACTACATGTGACTATCTGTCATCGCCAAACTGTCCCACTACAAATACATTGACAATCAATAGAAATTGGATCACTACATGATTCCTTTATCATTTCCTTTTTCTTGTAAAACCACATTTACAAACATTGAAAGTAAAAAAGAAGGGTGTGATCATAAATACCATTAGTTTTCACCAAATAATCCAGAATAAATCTAATAACATGAAAACAATAAATCTATATTGTAAAAAATATATAGTTTATAAATAAATTTAATAAGTTAAAACAATTTTGTAAAACATGAGTTGGTTTTCATAAATCTATTTCTATATTCTCAATATTAAGGAACATGAGAAGTATGTAAGAAAAAATAAGTGATCGTATAAAAAACCATCAATGGATACACCATAAGATAAAAATGGGGAAAAATAACCATGAAATACAATAATGTGATAAAAACCAAGTAACAAAGTCATAGAATTTAGGCTCTATCCTTGGGGAATTTGTAATAAACATAATATAAGCCTAAAATAATAATATGTTGGATCCATCCAATATCGAGTCCCATAATGGCCCGTTGATGTCATAAAATATCTAGTAAAACTATTCACACTATGGTGACATGTCTTTTTCTGACGCACCCAAGGTTCCCAATGTGATATGACTTTGAAAACCATTTGAGATCCTTGCTCACATTTTATAAATAATTTTTCACAATGAATAATTACCGCTTCCATGATTGAAACCCCATTTTGAATAAAAAAATATTTTTAAATAAAATACATTTAAAACATGTATTTCATAAGGAAAATTCCTCTTGAGATAAAAGACAACCTTTCCATATCACTCACCATGGAATTGAATGAAATTTCAAGTTATTCATGAAATAAAACCTTTTATAATGAAACCCACCCAATGAATAAAAGTTGGAAACCAATGATTGATCTCCCAAATATTGATGTGAAATACTACCAATAAGGGCTTCAAAGGTATTCAATGATCTCTCTGGGGTTCCTAAATTTCAAGATATAAGAATAGAAGAAGTGGTTATTAATATGAAGTGTGGCTAATTATAGCTAGACATTAAAATATAAGATTGTAGCGTAGCCTCTTAAACTATACTGGAAATCCATAAATTATGTCATTATATTCACCAACCACAGCTTCAGATGATCTATCAGAATAAGGAACTACAACGCAAGGCTTGGGACCATACCACAATCCCCTATTTTAAACCATGTATGGGAACTACAATCCTTCACACACCACATTAACTATTTATATGGGCAGTTTCTACACAAAAAATAGATACACCATGCCATAAGGGTGTAAAAATTGGGTTAACTAACCGAACACATCCCTTGAGCATCTATGCCACATCCTCCTTATCTACACTGTAGAGATCACTTTGACATATGGGCTACATCGTACACCTACTCTATAGTGTAACTATGATATAAATAGGTATAAATCCAAAATTCCTCCAATTAGGGCTCTATACCACATGTTATTATTCGACACTACAACCATTATCATTGAGATGTAGGTTATACCATCAACAGTATAGCTCCCTGCTGAAATCCAGAAAAATTCCAGAGACTGAAGGTTATATCCAAAACATCGCAGACTCTTACCAATAACTCTTAAATGTTCAAATATAGTAACCCAAACTAGGAGGGTTTGACAAATTTTGTAAATTTATTACTATAGGTATCTCCATAAATATTTAGATGTTTTCATAAGAAGAAATTGAATAATCATTAATGAAATTTGATGGAATTGAATACTATTGAATTCTAAATGAAGATAATTTTTTTAATGAATATTACTTTAGAGAACATGTTAAATGAAACTTCCCATAAATTTTTTGTTATTATAGAATCAAAATATAGGTAAGATGTGTTGATCAATATTTCTTTCCAACAAAAATAGTAATCTTTCTTTAAATGACATAACATTTCATACGTATTTTAATTTTCTTTAATAATGTGTTGGAACTTTTTGATATATGGATAATAGTTGGGTCACATAACCCATGAACACACCTTAGTATTCTAAGGGAATAGAAATGGTTTTATTTTTTTTATTTTTCAATCGATCTTTTTAGGGAACAATAATTTGTCCATTCCCTATATGTAAATTTAGAAGATTATTACTGAGAAAATATGTTTTTTAATACATTATATTAAATCAATTCCATGTGAAACATGTGTGATGTATTTTTCATGAAGAATTAATCATTATATAATGTTTTAGCACCAATGCCAGTCAACATAATGCGGTCCCAACTTCATCGAAAATGGCCATTGAATTTTAAAGCCTTATAAATTATCCTTTTGGAATTTCAAAGAAAAAATCTCTAGCATCAAAACATATCATTACAACCAATTTAGTGTTCTACACATAGTAACATGAAAAATGATGTTTTGGTACCATAGTAAACCTAGAGGATGATTTAACTATATCTATGGGTCCTCCTCTAAATTTTGTTGAGTCTAATTTAAGAGAGAACATTACTGAGTATAAAAATGTGTTTCATTATTTAGTTAATGATGGAAATAAAAATATTTACACAGGATTACTGAAGTATTACAAAGGTTTTTTTCTACTAAATTTTTACAATATCAAATTCCTATACGAAATTAAAAATAAGGCAGTGTCCATGTTATTATAATTTTTATGGGAAACAGTTCTTGAATTTATTATCCTTGAGTATTTTTATGATATGGAAAATTTATTCATGAAGATTAGCCAAAATTATACAAAAATACATTGTTTTCGAAATGATTGTATGCTTTATTGCAGAGAGGATTGAAGTAGACAAGATTGAAAAAATGTTCATGTTTTAGATTGAAGTCAATGGATAATGTTAGAAGTTTAAATAAATATACTACTATGAATAAAATGAAAAGTAACAAACATATAAATGTTATTCATTATAACCCGTTCAAACCTAGAATACAATATTATTCATGTTATCAAAAACCAACAAGCACATAATGTGGAATTATATAGATAATAAAAATAATGGGTTAAAGAGACATCCAACAGATTTAAAATCCTGGAATACATTTGATTAATTACATCCATATTTCTTATCCAGTGCTAGGAATGCATGATTGGGTTTGGTAGCTAATAGATTCAACACATTTAGGGATTTGAGTACCAGTTACAGAATTTGGCATATTTTTTATCACTTAAAATATACGACTATAGATGTATATGAAAAATGTACTTTCTATTTTTTATGATTATTACTAGAATGAAATGACTAGAAATGTTATTGATATATACTTGTATCCACTAATTAAAGAATTTTTTGAGTTATTGTGGGACAATGTTGAGTAGTATGATGAAACTTCTAGAAAATTTTCTAAAATTCAAGATGATCTAATGTGGACCATTAGTGACTTCCATAGAATTGGGAAATTATATGTATAGAAAGATTACATAGGTTTGGATTTTCCTCTATGTAACATTGATTTTTGAGCCTGAATGACTACCATAAAATAAATAATGGTGCTTCTTGTTTCATCACAAATACATCAATTCATCCCATTGATTCTAATTAAACATGTCAAAATTCAATCGGTCAATTGATTGTACACCACCTATAAATTTGTTGATATTTTATGAATTATTTTCATAACTAGTAAATATTGTAGGGGAATTTGGGAAAGTAAATCATTATAATGATTGTGGGAAATGAGTTCAAAGTGCATCATCCATTGAAATTAGAATGAAACCGTGGGAGAAAAAATATATTCTTAAATTTTCTGTATTGGGAATTTAATTTTCTAAATCATAATATTGATTTTATGCATATTGAGAAGAATATTTTTGAAAATATGATATTCACATTACTTAATGAGAATGGAAAATTGAAGGACTATCTCAATGATCATAAGGACTCTCAATCAAAGAATATAAAGCATGATATATAGATATATGGGAATTGAAACCATGCTCCAAAAATTATTGCATTAAAAATTGTTGAGAAATATAATTTCCTTCTAATTTTAGATCATGTGAATGTTACTTATGTGAATTCATGTAACATCTCTAGGTGTTTCATCTTAAAGAAACATAAGATACATGGATTGAAAAGCCATGATTTAGATATTCTATTATAATAGTTTATACAATTATAATTGTTTATATTATTTACAAAAAAGTTCAATGTAGTTATAGTAAAATACTACATATTATTAAGAAAAATAAGTGAGAAAGCATTACAACCAGTTTATCTTGACATGCTTGAGGATGGATTTTTATGGACACTTTTTAAAATGGAGATATTCTTTCTTCCATTATTTATTACTTTCATATTCTATTTAACTATGACTTTAATAGAGGAAACTAAATTAGATGGTATCATACATTATAAATGGATGTATCCAATTGATCGATAATTTATTTATCTGATTTTAATCATTGGTAAACTATTATTGAAACTTAATTAAATTTGTAACTATGATTTGTCATCTTTATTTTACAGATAACTAGGTCATTTTGAATCATACATGAAAAATAAATATCAAATTCAAGGATCTATTTATGAAGGATACTTAGTAGAGAAGAGTCTTTCATTTGTTCTAAATACATGAATGTTATTGTGAAAATATACAATCGAGTTGGATGTATTGACGACATATCAGCTTAGTCTAAACAGCAAAGGAAATAAAAAATCATTCATACTATTAGAAGACCAGTTGGGAGGATCTGAAGTATTTCACTGAAAGAAATTAAATTATTAAACTCACATATATATTTTCTACTAAATATTGAAATTTAAGATTCATTTATTCAAGATTACAAGATACAAATAAACAGATTCAAGAGAATTTGAACATGAAATAAAAAAGATATTACAAGAGTTGTTACTAAAGAGCTTGTAGAATGGTTTTCATTTTGTGTATAATCATAAATACTAAAATAAAAAATGATATTAGGTTGACATATATATATATTTTAAATCAAGTAATTTAAATTAATTTTTTTGGATCAAAAATACTGATACTTAGGGTGAGTTGTCAGAATATTAGAAATTTCCAGTAGTGGATCATCAAATATAGGATACAAAATTAAACAATAACAATGTGAATGAAAAAAAAATTCAAACAGTTGATTAGGAAGAGAGTTATTAAAAAATAAAATACTAGTATAATTATTTTTTACCAATTAGGATACTATGTGATGTTGAATGAATTATCGAATTAATCTACCATGGTAATTTGTTAGTTGATTAATTCATATGAATGTAGGTTGACATTCCTTTGAGTCTTAAAAGTGTTTTCATGAAATTTATATTTTCTAACTTCTCTTTCGTGATGGATATAAGTTACCTGGAGGTACATGATCTATACATGATATCATTATAAGATCAAATGATATATTTTATGGAAGATTCCATCGAATAAGTGTGGAGTGTAGTTTTTCACATTTAACAAAGAGACTTGTATGATATGGTTGATGAAGTGGAATATTTGACCACTGAAATTTAATCCCATCAACATAATTAAATTGAATTATTTTTACATCGTGATATTAAAAATAGTTTCCTTTCAAGGGTATATGATGTCAAATATTTAATGATCATGAAAAATAATGACATGATTGACGGAAAAGGTGATTGTATATACAACCATTCAAACTTTTCAACTACTTAAGTTATATGTTTTCCATTTATAGTAAAATGGATATGTTATCATTATTAAACTGTTTCTTATACACGAGTGACCACTTTTTCCTTCACTGTAGTGTCATTGCATGATGAACAATCTGAATCAGTATTTAGCGTGTCAGATGACGGTGTTTAGGAGGGAGATAGAGGGTGTGGAAAATGCTTATGGGAGAGATATAGAGGGAATGAAAAATGGTGATGGGGAAGAGATACAGGTTGTCCATGATTCTATGATGAGAGAGGCCAATAGGTTATTAAGAAACACTAATGTTGTCTGTGTGGTTGGGGGTACATCAATGGGAATTCATATATGTTCTGTTAATCACTTATTCATTTTCATTCATCTCATTTAAAAATTTTAAAACGACTTCAAAACATATATTTTAAAATATTCATGTAGAAAAATAAACACAGAAATGATAATAAATGCACAGTACTATTATTTCTAGATTCTAGACTAATTGGCATTTGATCAGGTGACCCTTCTAATTACATATTATAGTTGGACATATATGCAACAATCGTGTAAGAATGAGGTGTTTTTAATGAGATAAAGGTAAATTTAATACAATATGGCTCAATTGAATGCCATTATTTAATTAAATTTTTATATTGTAAAAATGAATCTCTTCGTATAGATATTAAGCCACATTACCATCACTGATCATATCACATGAAAGTGGATGTTGATAAATTTTGGTAAGAAATGGAATTATTTTAAATAGAGATTGTGGAATGAATTATATAATAAATCATTCAACAGTCACTAAATATATGATAATGTACGAGAAAGAGTGCCTATAGGGAAATGGAAACTATTTTTTGATAGCCATAACCATGAGAATAACATGGTATTAACAAATATATTATTATATTATCCTCGTTTTAAATATATACATGCATATTAAAATAATAAGACATCACATACATTATTATTAAATTACAGGTTATTTATTTCATAATGTATCAAGAAAAATTCGTCAATCCAAATGAAACAAATCATCCCAACACTGCAAGTTCAAAGAATTTTTCAAAAAGTAGATCCTATAGGGTAATATATATATAAGTTAATATATTTATAAGATAATATTATCTTCTAAATATATTAAAATATCTTTTTATATATTTTTAATGTAGATAAATAATTAATGGAATCATTTCACCTAGAAAGGACATTGGTTTGATGTTCATATGAAATCTGATTGGAGTAATGTGAATGATCCCACAAAAAAAGATGAGGTTTGAATTTATTTTTCATTGTAATGGTTCACATAAAAATATTTAATATTTTAATAACTTCTGAATCTAATGATATTAATGTAATTTTTAATTTACAAACAACAAAATCTAGATAATAAAAAATATGTGTTATATTTAATAAAAAAACATTCATTGTTAAAAATATAGATATCAATTCTCAACATAAACACTGTTTGATAACTATTGTTTTCATTAATATATTCCATCATGCTTTGACTCACACAGTATTTTTAGTTTTCACAAATGTTAATACATATTACTTTAAAATTGATTGATATTTTATTTATGTGTAAAAATAAAATAACTATGTGATTCCAATGTCGCATTTTCCCTCGTAGTCTCATATGATAGTCTAGTTGGTCAGGTCCTTTGGATAGAGCATCCTGTAAATGTACATAGTAAGGGTTTGGGACCATTACCCTATGAGGAATTTGGTAGGTCATTGGGGATTACAATAACATCAAATCAAGGTTGTAGTAACTCGATACCTCTAGATGCTCAGAGGCAGTTTCTTGTAAAGAAAAGAATAATTCAAAAATAGGGGAACACAATCCAACCACATGTTAATCATTTAAAACTACAGGATATGAAGGTTTTTTCACTACATAATTCATTGGTGTAATTATATTGTAATATGAATATATGTGTCCCCTATGACATTGCATCGATGTATTGTTTGAGTCAGTAAAAAATCCCACAATTTCATAATCATTTATTACAGAAAATTTTATTCATTTTAGTTTTTATTTTAATATATATAATTGTTTAATTTTGAATAAAAGTTTTATAAAAGTTTCAATACAATGTATTGGTGATAGATAAAAAGACATGGATGGAGATGATCTTAGTTTATTGGGTTGATATGGGTCTTAAATTTAGATTTTATGGTGTTATCTTGAAGCTAAACTCATTATAATTTTCTTATTGTATTTAATTAGTCATATATGTTCATAACATAAAATTATGTTTATGTGATCAAAAATATCTATTTCTATTTCTATTTATGTGTTTTCAAATATATTTTTTTCATCTAATTGTTTTTTGGGACTATAGATTCATTATTTATCATTTTTTAAAAATCCTCCCCTATATTTTATAAATTATAGTAGCTATTTAAACCACCATGAAATTGTTGAATTTTTTGATAGCCAGAAAAAACCACAAAAAACTGAAATGACCTTTATTAAATCACGATTCATGATAGTCCCCATAAAAAACTTCTAAATGGGTGAAAATTACATTAGATTATTCCCAATGAAATTTAGAGACAATATACCTAAAACATTAAAAATCCATTTTGAGGTGGTTTAAACCACCACTAGTATCAGGATTTTTCATAGATAAATATTCCTAGAAATGCTAGGTGTGGGGATTATGCGGAATCACCCCATTCTGGTTCATCCAATTATAAGAGTTAGGTGGTGGGATTTTAGGATTTCATTGAGGATTATTTTATTTCATGGTATTAGAGGAAATGAAGAGGAATATATCAAATTATGTATAAATGATTAGAAAAAGATTAATATCTTGAGTTAATGTATTTAAAGGTGCCATGGTGGGTATCTCAATTCATGGTATCATTGAGGATTGTGGTTTGGGTTGTAGATATAGAAACTAAAAAATGTAGTTGACCTTTTTAAAAAATAATGTGTTGTAACCATTGATTTTAAATGGGGTTTAGTGAAGGAAATGAAGGAATCATGATACAGTCTTATGAAAAAAAATCGTAGAACTGATCTTGAGTGGGGGTGTGGGGGTAAACCCTTGAAATATGGACCCATGGGAAAAAATAAGGAAAACACTATTTTGAATAACTCTGCACTGCTCAGCACAAATACGAATTGTTTTATATAATTGGGTACTGTTTCATGCAACTATTCCCTGAGTATCACAACTATTTGTTGGGTCACACAACTCTGTGATGTGTTGAAAATCATTTTTCTTTGTCTCATAAATTCTGTTATTTCATGATGTGGAGTTTTTAGGAGGTATATCCTATGAGTTTGATTTTTGAAAAAACATTATCATTAAACCTTGGAGTTTCACAAAAATAGATTTCCATAAATGTTTGGACATTTTGTGAAATTGGGTTCCCCATGGAGAAAGTTTCATGAAAATGTATTATATAGAAGCCTAAGCATTGAAGGAATTCATGAGGCAATTTCATTCATGTTTAGGATTTGGGGGTTGAGTGAAGGGTGCAACCCCGAGTTTCATGGGAAAAATATTAGAAACATGAATTCTAGAGCAGCCACCCAAAATGAGGGGTTGATTCCATATTTATATGCATTTTGGTTTCATAATTTAACTTAGTTTCTGTCATGAAACCATAGGTTGAGTCACACCACTCTAGGATGATTCTTGAACGTAGCAATGTTTTTGGAGGCTAGATTGCATATGTAAAAATATTCTACATTTCAAATTTCATTTCACTAAAAAATGAGTTATGTGACCACATATAGGGTTGAAAACACTTTTGGAATGTTTCATGAAATTACCAATCTTTCTCAAGAATCACACCAGATGGAAATTTTAGGATGTCTAACATCGAACAACCATAACATTGTTTTTGTAAGTCCATTGGGGATACATGACCAGTCAAATCAAAACCTATGAAATTAACTATTCTCCTTGATTATGGTTGTAATAATTCAGTCCATTCATGGATGATATTTTTAGAACCAACAATAATTCAGTGGGGTTTGTTATTTAATGTGTCTATATCCATTTATCTAAAATTTTATGATATAAATCTATGGTGGTATTATACATGACCAAGTATTATGGAGTATTTGGGTAATAGTAACATATAAATGAATTATAATGTGATGTTTTCGATTAAATAAAATTATATTAACAAACTTTTAAGGTGTTTTTCTTTATAGATTTTAAATGAAAATTTATCTAGAAAATCCAAGGAATGTAAACCAAAAAAAAGTTTGGGAATTTTTAAAATGAGGCGTAATGAGATATTTTAAAATGTTAATCCCTTGATTTTAAATTGTGTTGATTTTTAATAATTTAAATTAAGAAAGAATATGATATTTTAGTGACTATGGTGATGAGTATCCCTTATATTTATGAATTTACCTTATGTATGGGTAGTTAGTCTAGAGAGAGAGAGAATGTGTTATGAGAACCTTGGATATGGGTTGTGTGACCTTAATAAGTTGGGGTTTACTAGATCGTGATGTTTTTGGCATGTGAAATTTGAGATCGTCTGATGTCACTTTGTGTCATGATTTCTTGTGACCCTTTTGGGTTTGTGGATCCTGAGGGATGTGTTGGACCCTGGAACTGGTGTCGTGGATTATATTTTCAGCGACAATGGTTGTGTATATATGATAATGTGGGACCTAGAGTAGGTGATTGAACACAACATATTGGATGCTGTTGTTGTGACTGTTTTAGATATGTGGGGACTAGAAAGCATCGTTAGATGCTTTGTCTTGTGGAATCGATGCATGGAAGGTGATTTGTGGTTTTGGTAAAGCTGTGGTTCAACCATGGAAATTTTCTTAGGGAGGAAGATGAGTGATTGTGTTTTTGGTTTTAAGGATGGTTTTTGTGTGAAAGATCATTTGGATGCCTGAACATAATATGCTGACATTGATTTTATGTGGTGATTGATGTTGACCCCTGTTAGATTTTTCAAGGAATGGTAGGGATGGGTATGTAACAGCCGAGACTTTTATGAGAAATATTTTGTTTTTATGTTATGTAAATCATAAAAGAAATCTTTCACTACACACAACACTAGCTTGGCTTGCTTTACATGCAACCACGGCCTTCCTCAATAGCTTGCATTGTACGCAATACCGAGTTTCAATAAACAACGATATGCTATTAAAATATTATTAAAACTAGCTGTTAGGAATAGTAATAACCACTTTTTGAAATTTTGAAAATTTTATTTTTCAAAATGGACTTCATTTTTGGATTCAGAATATCGAAATTAGCTTAGGGTGAAATTTTGGTACTTTTCGGATAACTTTCATATTCTGATGAATAGTGAAAATTACTAAATTTTAATTAAAAACAACTTTTTTAATCAAAATAATTAATAGTGATAAATTATTAATTTGAGTGGTTTTAAAGTATATTTAGAATATATTTTTACAATTTAATACAATGTTGTTCATTGGATGTAATTTCACATTTAAACTAGACATAAACAAGTGTCAATCTTTTGATAGTTATTATCTTTTAAAAACACGCTATTTGTTTTGATGACGTGAATTAATTTTTAAATTAGTTAATGTAACTGATATGTTTTGAATTTGGTAAAATAAACATCATTTTTGAATTCATAATATCAAATATATCTTAGGCCTAATTTTTGGTATTTTTCTGGAAACTTTCATTTTTTTGATGAATAGTGAAACCACTAAGTGGTAGTTAAAAAAACTGAATTTTTCATAAAACTTAATTTTACCGCTTCTGTGAGTAGAATTTCGATAATCCGAGAGACACGGTTAATATCAAGGACTAAAATGTGGTTCAATGAGATGAAAATAATTTTTGGTGAACAGTAACTTTTTACTTTTTTTTACCAGGGTTAAAAGTAAATAGGGTAGTTAAGGGTAAAAATGATATTATTATTACCCTAAAACATGTCCTAATTCTATTGGATAGTTGTAATTCAACCAAAAAAACTTTAGGAATAAAATATGACCATTTTGGCCCACTTGGATTAGATTAGGACATTTATTATTAATTTATTTAAAGAAGGGTTAAAATAGTTAAAATCAAAGTTTAATAACTAAATAATTTTTAATATAGGTTTATAAATAAGATAAATTAGACTATAAATTTTCATTAGAAAGATAAAAAGATTTCCTACATAATGGAATTTTATTTGTAATTTTTAGACATTAAATAATTTAATTTATATATGACACAATGATGATGGAGTAATTATCTTAATAATGAAATATTGACATAATTGATGTTATAAATACCCAAATAAATGTAATTTGAGAATTTTTATGAATTCCACTAATTTTATAGGTTAATATGACATGTTACTGTTGATTTAATTAACTTTTTTCGAACTAGTCATTCTGTTATGATTTTCACAAAAATCATTTACTATATAGTGTCAAAATTGACATAAAATAGTTTTTAAAATAAATATTATATTATTAATTGTTATTTTATTCCTAAAAATCTAAGGTTCGGCAAAATGACTTAGATAAGATAATATATATTAATAATAAACAACTTGGGGTTCGTTTGGCTTGTTATTGTAAGTTTATTAACCTTATAGTGTAAGAACACAAAAAGACACGGAAAAAGTAAAATTATCTAACTTAAAGTTAAATATAAATGATAAGGTTAAAATTGGAACCTAAAATTGTCTAAATTCTATTGGATGAGCGGATTTCGACCAATACCTACCTTAGCTTCGAAATAACTCAATTTGGAGCTATTAAAAACCGAATATGACTTTATAATAAAATAATATTTTTAGTTATTCCAAAGGTGCCCCTCTCCTCCCTTATAAAAGGGCACCTCCTCTCTCTCTTCCTCACACCACTTTGAGCCTTCAATCTCGGCCAACCCCTGCCAAATTCTCTTCTCCACTTCCCTAGAAACATCCTAGAGGTCCTGGTTATCTTCAAAGACCAATTTTAGTTCCCTAAGAGGAGGACTCAAAGAGGCGCTTCAAAGAGGAGGTAATGTCTGTTACCGATTCTTTCAACTTTATTTCTTCTTCCACTTCTTCTTCTTAGGTTGTTTCATTATGAAGTAATAACATCAGTATCACTCATATAATGATATGTTATTATAAGTATGAAACAACCCTATTTCACCATCTATCCATCCTACGGAAAACAAAATCACTGCGCGTGCGTACGTACGGAATACCGTCTCCACGCTGTGGTGTAATCTATTTTCCACCACCACCTTACTTGGATGGGTATAATGGTGTAAATAATAACGATATATGATTATTGTAATTTGATATTGATTCTCAAATAGTATACATACACTCCAATACAATTCCATGATCATGATAACGATATCATCACTTGTGCGTACGTACGGACTACCGTCTCCACGACGCGATGAGATTCATTCTCCACGTTAACCATTCATGAATGATTATAAAGTATATATAATAAGTAATCATGAAATATATGACATAATAATGATACTGGATTTATGTGTATATATATGTATGTCATCTACTTAATTCCTTTTAACTCAATAAGGAAACGAAAACAGCGTTCATGCGTACGTACGACCTACCGTCTCCATGAACGATGTATTTCTTTCCATTTACTGATCTATTATATATATGTATATTCTGAATATATATTATATATAAATCATGTTTTATATTCTGGAATTAAGTAATCATGATCTAATAAATCATATGAATAATTACAAGTCAAAACACGGACGACAAATGAAACGATTTTACCCAAAACGCTCTTAAACATGGTATTTACAAAAGAACAGGTAATATAAAGTCATAAGTGAACCATATATGATATCATAACAATGAGTATGATTCTAGAATAAGTCAAGGACATTATTTAAATCATTATACAGGAGGTTCGGACACTTACAAAGCAAATCATACCTATGGTAAGGGAAATATCACAATCTCATTTTTATCTGAGATTTTTATACTTTGGTATTTACTGGGGTGTATTTTATCATCCACATCCATGTTTCCTCAATATGTAATATTATTTCCATACACCTACAATTGTTTAAATCCATTTTTTACCCTCTGGTGAGTTTATAGTATAAGATATGAAAGGATTCTTTTTTCGTTTTTCGTACGAGGTACTTTTTGACTTTTCCGACAAAAGTACGAGAAGAATGATTTTTTAACTTATAGGGCATGAATGGATTTTTAAAACATTATTTCCAAGAATAATTCTTTACAAATTTTCAAGTTTATTTTTAATCAACTTCTTTTAGTTTAAAATTGTATGACATGTTAAGAAAGGAAAATGTTTTTGAACTAGAAAGGATATTTTCCTCAAGAATGGAGTTCAAGTGTTTTATCAAAATTATTTTCCATCTAAGATAATATAGGGCTCTGCTTCTATCCCTATTATTACATTGATTTGATTATGTTGTGATGGAATTATTTTTATGAATTCCTTTATCTTATATGAATTGTTTTATGATGTCATGTTGTTTAAGAATCCCATTTTTATTACATGGGTTATGCAATGATATATGATTTATGATTTTGTGGCACAAATATGAATGGTATCATTATGAGATAGGTGGGACCTATATCTCCCTACAATTCATTGGGTAAAGATTTTATATCTCATGAGATAGACATGGCTGGAACGTCAGGTTAAACCGGTTCAGTGAAACCGGACGGAAACGAGGAGTGAACTCGGTTCAGAAATGGACTGTGTCCACTAAGATAGTCTTGGAAATGAGTCTTTACTAATAAGAAATGATTATCTATGATTATGTGTGTATGCCACAAATTTTCATGTTTTAAGTTATGATTAGTGGTATTACATTTCACTACTATGATTTATCCCATGTTATGATATTATGATCTCTTTTGCAGGTTATGATTTCAAAAATGTTATGTTCTTATGAATATGATGTGATTGATATTTCTTTTGTTTACCCTTACTGAGCATTTGAGATCACCCTTTTATGTTTTATTTTCCCTAGGATATAAAGAAAGTTTTTAGGTTAAAAAAATAAGATCTTTATGGGAGATGTTGAAGATCATTCACCACGATTAGAAGATTATATTACGAGTTTCCAAAGACACTAAACTATTACAGTCCTTGTGTGTGTGTTTTTGTTATGTACTAAGTATTCCAAAAAAGTAATGTAATGTCCATGTACGTCAAGCTTCGGGTCTCTACAGGGTAGATGCCTTTGATCTAGGAAATAAATTCCTGGGGTGGTGGGTGGTAATGTGGTCAGGTGTGACTCTTGAGAAATGACTAGATAATTTTTTGAAAGATTCAAGGATGCCTCGAGTCTGATCTGACTAATGGGACAAGAGGAATACTGAGATTCTGGAGTGGGTGCATGAGAGTAGAATTTTTAATGCATGAATCATGGGATCCTGCATCAGTTTTAGTGAATAGTCATGGGAGAGCATGTGAACCTTGGGATTTTAGATGAATTTGAGGTAGTAAGTGTGTCCTCAAGATGGATTATATCATTTGGGATCGATTATTGGGTGGTGTGGGAGTAAGCATCCATTTTATTTGGTGAGATCAAGGTGGTATACACTTGAAATGAATATGGTCTCTTTGTTTTTGGAACAATAAAACAAGCCATTTACATTTTATATGATAATGTTGGGGGGCTTAGAGATGATCAAGAAATATTTTCATGGTAGTGTCATGATTAATTCTAGTTCATAGCTATTCGGTAGAGATCCAGGAGGTGGTTGTTGGTTGTGGCTGATGAGTCCCTCCTGATGTGCAGTGATCGAGGGTTGATGAGAATTCTTATGGGTTGGGAATCCAAGGGCTATTTAATGGATGTTGAGATATCCTTTTATGGAGATATGACATTATGGAGGGATCATAGTGTGGTGGAAAATATTATAGGGTTTAATCCTGATTTGTTCCTAAAGGGGTCAATTGTTATGTTGATCATTTCTTAGGATGAGTGGCACATGTTGTTTCAGCTTGATAATTGGGGTATATACTTGATGAAAAGTATATGTAAATTCGTATGTTGGGGAGTACACCATCGACCATTGGAGGTTGATGTACTCATTATAAATCAGATATAGGGGAATTTCGTGAGTCCCTTTCCTAGAAGTCGATAATGAGTTGTAGTAGATATTTTGTGTTTTCTCTTAGGTGGGAGTGAGATGACCATATACAACCATTGAGATTGATACTGAATGAAACGTTGGACATGTAATTTGGGAGTTACTTTATTGAAGATAATATAAAGGCAATAATATGGAGAGTGGTAATGTATCACTCATGGGTATATCACCATTGATTTAAACTGGTGGTGGGAATGTGGAGTTAACTACAGAGTGGTTACGGTGGAATCAACATACCAGTGTGAAAAAAGTGAAATAAACACCAATATTCTTCAAATATTTCCAAATATTAAACCACATGTGATGGTACTCTATGACAAATTTTTCGATTTGGCTCAGTGAGGAATTAATGTGATTTTAGGGTGTTTAGATTGGAGATGCGTTAGTATGTGTGGAAGGATACAATGATGATTTTATGAAGTTGAGGATCTAACCATGGAGCCTCACTATGATTCAGGTATGGACTCTAGTGAGAATTTTTGGGTGGTCAATGTAATCCTCTAGGGATAAAGGCATCTTGATTCGGTACATTAGAGACATGTTAATAGTTGCAGTCAAGCATTTTCAAAACAAGTTGGATGAGGAAAGTTAGACTTCCATTAAAATAATTTTTTTCATATAGTTAGTTTTAGACCACATGTTACATATATATTGAAGATGAAAATTTTATATTGGGATTCAAATTGGGATTTTCAAGGAAAATCCATTATTTTCCTAGATTGTTCAAGGATGATGATTATGAATCCATCCTAGTTTCGAATATGACGAAAAGGAAGGTCTCTCTTGCATGTAACCCAATACAAGTCAGTGTTTCATGTAGTGAAATATTCCTTTGTTTTTTCATATATCATAATCCAAACATAGATCTTTCATACATTTAACAAAATATATAGCAATTGTTGTGTGTATCATAAGTCAACTCATTTTTTCATATGACAAGTCAGTTTAGTGTGAAAAGAATTTTTGGCTTAGTGCATTGCAGGATATAAATGGAAATTTTAATTTAATTGAAAAAATGGCCTATAAGAACTCATGGTGTTACATTCTACCCCCCCCCCCTATAAAATGAAATTCACCCTTAAAATTCATCAGGGTTGTAAATGGTTTTCTACTTGAATGGTTTTTTCATTGAAACCCACATCGTAAAAAGGAATACTAAAGCATCATTTTTTAAAAAAATGTTAGAAACATAATGGTTACCCAAAGTAACTCAAATTTGGTTTTTACATAGTATAACGTAGGTGGGATGTAAAAAAATGGATATGTATGAAAAATATAACCATCGAGTTATGATGGATAGTGATAGAGAACATGGTTTGGAGAATGTTGACAACCAGAAAACCATAAAACTGTGTTGATTTAAGGGACCATATGATTCATCAGATAAGAGGGTATTAAGATAAAAATTTTGGGTTTTAAGATCCTTTCCCTGAATTTGAATAACATGAGAATAAATACTTACTTGTTTTCAGTACAATCTCACTGCTGGTCATGCCTTGAACAAACTCCACATCATCTCTTATTCAATGAAATGAATTTGAATATTTCATTCCTGAAGTGTTAGTTGATCATGTGATCCATAAATACAATTATAAGTCATTCCATATATTTCAAAAAAGTGTAACATATATTAACAAATATGAATAAGTCCAATTATAGTGTGATGAGACATTAATCTAACAAACATCAGACAAAGTATAACTTATACAATCCAAAATTGGATAACATAAAAATAATTCCAAAATTGAAAATATACAAATTTAGAAGGAGGTTAACAATATTGGATTAACATTTAACTCATATATCTCATAAGTTAGTTCTTGGTCGTCACATTACAGGCATTTGAATAACTTAATCATGTATTCTCTTGCGTCATGGTAACAATCTAAACTATCAGATATCCGTATTGAAAACATGCATGTTTCCATATTAAAAAACTTATTGGATATATTAATTTAGTCCCAAAATGTTGTATACTTCATCCATGATAGCCTAAACCTCTTGTAAACAAATCAATAATTAGTTCTCAAGAAACTATCATCATCCAATTTACTAATTTAAATCCCACAAATCATTATCCAAGCATTGTCATTTTAACATAAGAGACAAACTAAGGGTTATGTTCCCCTTAACCATGTGTTCTATAAGTATATAAACTTACACTTAAATTACTTTTTTGTATCTTTAGAACAATTAAACATATCTATTCTAATATGTAATGAAAAACTCATGCTGAAAACACTTATATATTTCATGATTCATATAAAATAATCTTTTAGTTTTAAAACATATACACCACAAGCATCGAAATTTATTCATAAAACATTACTTAGGATCCGTCTTATTCATCATTACAAAAATATGAATCATCACTTATGGTTTGTCAACCTCAAGCTTCTTAGGTCTATTGTAAACAATACTATAAGAATATCACATACCTTTCACTTTTCGTTTACAATCTCTTTAGGCTCATAAGTATGACTAATACTCATACCATCGTCACGATTCTCATCATGATATTTCCACTTATGAAATCAGTTTTCATAATTCCTATTATTTCAAAATTTAAATCATTAAAGGTTTATTATTTTCTATCTAGTTCTATCTATTACCTAAGACCATAAAACAATGTGTGAGAAATTCATATCAGTGATTAAAAAAAAGTAAGGTAAGTGAATTATAATATTTCAATCTATGATATCTTAGGTTTAATAAAAAGTTTTTAATTATTATAAAAAACCATTTTATTGAATCCTATACTAATAATTATCATTAGGAAATCCCTATACATATCATTAGAAATATCTCCAGGGATCTCTCTAAACATTTCAGATCCATGTTTCCAAAGGTTGACTAACACATTCTGCTGATAACAATTATAATGAAGGAGACATGACATATATGAATATTACAACTTTTATGATGAATATTCATTAAATTTTATAAAGTTATGCCTAGGGACCATAATAGTTTAGTTCCTTTTGAAACATGGAATATGTTCTTCTATCTTGGGAAAGATCTTCAACATTTCCCATAAAGATATTCCCCTTTAGTACTTCTACTTAACTGATTCATTTATATCCTTTGAAATGGAAACAATAGAAAGGGTGATTTTAGATGCTTAGTAAGGGTAGGAGAACAATAGGTGAAGATATGAATGTAAAAAAATTAACATAAATTTTCAATATCAAAATCATAAGTAATGAAATACATCTTAGCAGTTCATAGGTCATAAATCAGAAAGGATCATTAACTATGATAACATTGAATTGGAATAAAACATGAACATGTGAAATAACACATAATCATAGAACATCATTTAAATATTCTTCAAGGCTCCAATATAAGATCATCATAGCGGACAAGTTCCATTACTAAACAGAGTTCACTCCTTATTTCAGCCCCGTATTACTAAACCAGATATACATGTCATTTCATCCTTGTATTATTGAACCATAATTACTTTACTTTTCAATCATGTCTATCTCATGACATATAAATCATTACCCAATTCATTGGAAATAGATATTTGTCCCAGCATTCATACAATTAAATCATTCTTACATTTTCCACAAAAACATAAACCATTCGTCATAACTTAACCCGAGGATCAAAATATGGGTTTTTTAAGAATAATTAAATCATAATTTATAAAATATTAATGAATTTCATAAATATAATTCCATCATAAACACAATAAAATAAATATAATAATTGTGATGGAAATATAACATTGTGTCATCTTATATGGGAAATAATTTTGATAAAAAACATGATATTAATTCCTCAGGGAAATATCATTTCTTCTACAAAAATGTTTTCCTTGGTCCAAATTACACAAAAATTTAAATGAAAAAAATTTAATTGAAAATAAACTTGAAATATTTTTAATTAATCTTCATGGGAATAAGGATATATGATATTATAAGAATCCATTTATTCTGTATTAGTTAAAAAAACATTCTCCTCGTACTTTTTCCAGAGAAGTCAAAAAGTACCTCGTATAGTTAATGAAACAAACATTCCTTCAATACTTTGTAGTAAAAGTCAAAAATGGGTATAAAATACTTTATACATACATATAATAATACTAAAAATTTTATTAAATCATTTTTATAAATCATGGACTTGGATGATAAATATACCCCCTTTAAATACATATATATTTATATATATATATAATCTTGAATAAAAATGAGATTGAAAAATTATCCCTTACCTTGGGTCCAATATCATTTGTATGTATCTGAAAATCCTATATACTGTTTTAAAATCATAATAATCTTTATGATATCATATATGATTATATTTTCATCTGTTTTTTAGAAACATTTCATTGTCACTCGTTATTTGGATATTAAATATTTTTTTTGTTATGCATGTTTTGTCAGATAAGGTCATGTTAGAATTATTTGGATATAGTTATATCATTTAAGTAATGATATTCGTATAATATATATCATATTTATTCATTCAATTCATGTATATAATAGTGGTTTAATGAAGATCAACTAGATTGAATTGCATCGCATCGTGTGGATGGTAGGTCGTATGTACAGGTGAGTGATGATACCATTCACTTAATGGTTAAATGATATCGAATTTGATGATATATTAACTATAAAGAATAATTATTATGTTATATTCATTATTTACATCCATTATACTCCTCATTATACCCATCCAAAAAAAAGTATTTCTGAATAAAAAATGACACCACGACATGGAGATGGTAAATAATATGTACGCACACATTGTGATATTGTTATTCATAAGATGGATAAAAGGAAATATATGGTTGTCCTTTAATAATAACAACATATCATAATATAGAATATACTATATTTTTTACTTTATTATGGAAAAAATATAATAGAAGGAAGTAGATGAAATAATTTTGAATTAGGTGATAAAACAATTACATCTTTTTGAGTATCTCCTTTTGAATTTAGCAAAAGGTCATCATTGGAAGCATTTATTCCCAAATTTTGGCCCCTAGTATAAATTGAGGGATGTTGGAATAGAAAATTATTAGTTTTTTCCCAGAAAAAGGTCTTTATAAGTGTGATTAAAAGAGAAGGAGAAGTTCCTTTTAATAGGATAGGTGATGGGCACTTTAAAAATGCCTTGAAATATTAATTTTTTATAATTTTCTTTTGCAAGTGGTCCCAAACACCTTTATATCGAAGACAATATGATTTTGGGTTGAAAAAAATCATAAAAATAATTTTTTTACTAGTGTTGAATACTTTGTATTCCTTATATTTTTTGTTTAAACCTTGTATTACCTTTTTAAATCTTATTGTGATATCATCATATTAACACTTTGTGAGCTAATGTAATTATAATTAGTTGTAAAACGACCAAAAAAGTACAATTTATGACTCATTAGGAATTATGTTATAAATTTTTAGGAATATTAAAAAAAATTGAAATTTTTTACATTTAATAATTTATATTATATTTCAAGTTATGAATTATGACTATTTTGACATTATTCACACATTATTTTAAAAAAAATTAATAACAACTTGATTACCTATTAAAAAAACATTAAATAAATACTAAAAATAGATAGTCATCTTTAAAATTATTTTATGACATAAATTATGTCATATAATATTAAATTTAATATTTATACTGTCATTTATTAGATATTTCTCTTAATAAATAATTAATGTATCATTATTGTGTCAATATTTATGGTAATTACTTAATCTATAAAAAATAAAAATAATTTATCATTGTGTAGATAAATTCATTAGATTTTTGGAGACTATTTATATTTTATTTTTCATAAATATTATCACTACATTAAAATTATTATACATATAATAGAGAAGAATGTGAAATGTTGTCACATTCATTTGTTTTAAGAATAATTACATAGATTTAATGGAAAAAAGTCCATTAAATGATTCCATTTAGACCCTTAGTTAGTATGGGCCGATTTATATTCATAATATTGTATTTTTTAATGTTTTAGGGTAATTTTATTATCCTTATCATATTGTTTGACACCCTAATTTACTAGATTCACATTTAATGGTGGTAAATAAAAATTACCAAAGTTACTATTCAAAATGTCCAAAAAATAAAAGTAACCTATTAACATAATTTGGATACACTGATTCCAATTATGGAATCCATTTATCAAAATTAAAAATAATGAATTTCCAGTAATTAATTTCAAATTAATTCCCTTTTTCAAAATGAGAAAGTAGTTTTTTAAAAGTAAAAACCATCAAAAGATTGATGTCTGTTTATATAGAATTACAATGTAAAATTACACCGAATAAAAAAATTGGATTAAATGATAAAAATTTAATCCCATTACACTTTAAAAAAATTTAAAATTAAAATCTAACTATATAAATAAATTATATGAAAAGGCTGTTTTGAATTAAAATGCAGTATTTTCAATAATCATTTAAATATGAATTCTATCTGAAAAATGCCAAAAAATAAACCAACATAAATTTATATATCTTATTTCAAAATAAGAAGTTATTTTTTAAAATATAATATACAAAAGTGTTAAAAACTATATTTAAAATGGGTGGGCCATCAAAAGGTGGCAAAACTGCATTTTTTTAAAAATACATCATTTATCAGAAAAATTGGATTTATTCCTATATAATATCTAGAAAATTTATAATATGAATGTTACTGTTATATAAAATAAAATTTGTGGTTAATACTATACATAACGGCTAGTTTATATCCCATTAAATATTAATATTTTAATAATATAACATTGTTTAGTGAAACTTGGTATTGTGTATAATGAAAGCTTTGGAGGAAGGGTTCTCTTGCATATAACACAAGCCAATTTAGTGTTGCGTGTAGTTAAAGATTAATTCTGCTTTTTTATAAGATAATCCAAATATAGCTTTTTATATATTGAACAAAATCTATACTCGGTGTTGTATGTATCATACGTCAACTCAGTGATGCTTATGAAAAGTTTTTTTTATGTGAAAGGAATGTTTGAATTAGTGAATTTCAATATATAAATGAAAATTTTAATTTATTTGAAAAAAATGGTACATAAAAACTCGGGGTGTTATTGTGTTGATATACTATTTATGACCACATGTTACCTGTATACAAGTGATCAAGACTAGTGATCTCTGTTTTTCTAAAGTATGTGATGAGATGATATATATTGATGAAGATGATAGAGATAGATCCTTATATAAGTTTACTAGAAACTATTTTGATATAAATCAATCTAATTCACAGTCATGTAAGAGTATAATGTATAATTTTCCTGGAAGTAGGAGATCAAATGCTATCATGAGTCTTAAAGAAACATATTAACCACACTGGAAGTTCAGATTATATATGTGTGAGTCTTTTTAAAGTCTTCTATGATGGTGTATTAGTTTTAATGGTATGTGATGTGAGTAATAGGTTGAGATATATGGAATATAAAACCAATTCTCAAAGAATGATAAAGTTAGTAGCATCGAAAAATGGGGTTTGGAAGAAAATGACCAAATGGAAATATAAGGGGATCATATGTATTCCATTAGAAGCACATGATTGATGATATAAGTTTTTTGAATATTCAATACACTAGATTTTTTGATTACTATATAGTTGAAAATACAGGTGACTAGAAGATAAATTATATAGTGAAGTTAAGGCATGCATGTATACATAATTTATGTGATTGGAATTAAGAATAAAACCAATGATTTGGGTTAAATCCAAACAGAAGAAGGAATAATTTCACAAGATAAATTAAATTAAGTATAAATCAATGTTCTTAAAGTAATGAAAATTTCATGGTCTGATGATGTAATGTCGGATGTCCGAGGATCTCATCGTGAAGTAAAATACCTGACTGTTGTTGAGATCGTAAGGAGCATTTAATACAATTAAATGCTGTTGAATCTAATTTAAATGGAAGTTAAGAAAAGTAATGGTTACTATGATAAAGAACAAGGTTTTTGAAGGAATTCAATATAAAATAAATAAGACTGATATTTATGGAGTTAATATACCACGAATCTCTGACCATTACAATAAATTAAATGTATATAAGAATCATGTTTATTTGATACATTTTTCTATGTTTTTTAGAATTTTGGGTGAAAATATTATGGAGGAGTGATTGACTAACATTGTTTGGAAAAGAAGATCAAGGGTAAAAATTTTATGACATTATATTGGTTTTCAGAGGTAAAGGAGAAATTCCAAATCCTTGGGATCTATAGAGTTGAGATATCAGCAGTATAAATTATAATAATTAGAGTATCAGAGAATGTATTCTAGATATATTTCATAGTGAGAATAAATCAATGTTCCAATATTATTTGTTTCTTGGAAGAAGAATAAAAAATTAAAACTCGAGGGAACTAGTATGATTTCATATCAGGAGGAAGAAGGATCTTTATAGGAGATAGCTCAGTTTCATAAACTTGTTTTATGTAGTGGATATATGTGACTTGGGATAAAAAAATAGACACATAAAGGATTAATTATCCGCATTAGGATAGAACTAATAAAAAATATGGGCACCTTTCATTTATTTTCTTTATCATCACCTTTGATTGTCGTTTATTTATAAATTTTAGAGGATATAAACATTAACAAGTTGGAGAGGTTATGTTTAGGATCAGTGAAATTATAAAAGTCATCTAATGATTCAACCCCCCACTCAGTAGTTCATATTTTATCATGAACATCAATTAGTATAAACATAACCTTAGATCCCTTTGTAGTATTATTATATTTTTATTATATATAATAAAAATATATTTAACATCAAAGGTATTCACACCATCATCGAAAAAAATAATCATATATGGAAAAACAGAATGAAACCCTATCTTCTGTCACTTGGTATGGAGGTGATCAATAGAGCTACTATAGGATTTCTACTAATGGAAAAAGATTCTCCTATAAACATTGATGGAAAAAAGGAATCTCAAGGAATATTAAAAAGATCATATTTATATTATAATTTGGTTGTCCAATAATGTGTATACAAAGGTGATGTGCCTCCAAACATTGATAGAGACCTAAGCAATAATTTTAAGAATATTTGAGGGAAATGTAAACATAATGGAAGCAAAGTTTTATATCTATAGAAGAATTATCAAATTTATCTGGATGACTGAGGATGAAACCATTGACGTTTGTTTCACTATAGTGAATGAATTAGCCAACAACATCAAAGGATTCAAAGATGTTTTTTAAGATTCAATAATTTTGAAAAAAATTGATGAGGATATTTTTATTCATGATCAATCATTATGTTTCCATGTTATAATATATATAAGATTAATATCATTATGAACATCATTACATACATATTGCGTATAAAATGATGAAAAATCAAACATTCAAATATATGAATAAAGAGTAATTTTTTTGAAGTTATGATTTAGTTTAAAATCCAAAAATTTAAGATCATATTATGTATTCTAGTGAATTGTATGATAAGGAAGATTATGATGTAGAGTTAAGAGTGTTATGTCCCTTATCTATATGAATTTATGAAAATTTATAGCTAATTACAAAGGAAAACAACAATTGAAATGTTTTGGGTGTGGGGAGTATCAAACACATTATAGTAAACAATTCAAATAACAAAGCTGGATAATATGACAGTGAATATACTAAAGAAAAACCTTTGTGAAATAAGTGGGGTATAAATTCAATGGATGATAACTAGAAGTAAGAAAAAGTTCCCCAAAAGGACTAAAAATTATATTTATTAAAAAATAGTGTATTAATCTATGTAATATATGCCATCATAAGATTAATGTCTATAAATATATATAACGTTTATGGAACACATTGAAGTAAAGGAATCTACATTAAGTTGTGAAGATGATGGAGACAGATAAACAAACATGGAACAAATGATAAGTCGATAACATGAGTATTTGTCTTTAGAAAAATAACTTAAATAATAAAAAAAGTTTCGCTTTTGAAAAATGACATTCAAGATAATGGGGAAATAAGAGAATAATTTCATAAAAAAAATAAGTGTACATTGAGTAAATTAAAAAAATGAAGTTAAAAGATACATAACAAGGAAAAATGGAGAAATAAATTGATGAAAAACATTTTTCTAAGGAATAACTGTTGTGTATGACATAACCAAGGATTTTTTAGGTTTAATATAATTTTAATAATATTCATTACAATTTTAATTAATCATCAGAGGTAAAAATTTAAATATCTCAGGCTTCCCAGAAAACCCAACAAAAAATTTAGATGAAATATATTTTAACTAAAAATAATGTTTTATCTTGTTTTATTAACCATTTTGATTCAATAAAAATAACTAGAGATATTAATTTAATAAAATATATGAGAAATATATCACATCAATGGATGTTAAATGTAACTTTTAAAAAAATTATTCTATACAATAATGGAATGTAAACATTTTAACATCTATTGAATCTAAGAAAAACATATCCCAGAAAAAAGTCATACCTCTTTGAAAGATCAAGATTCTATAAAAATTATTGGTGGTGAAGTATAATTAGAAATAAAGGAAATAAATTCATTTACAACATTTTACTCATTATGTATAGCCATTAATTTCAGTTGATAAATTTCACAAGTAATGGAAACTGCATTATGAAGTTAAAGGATGTTTTAAAATTGGGGTCACCAAAAGTTAATGAAACCCTCGTGGAAAAAATAATTTGATTGACTGGATGATATTTTTGAATTATATCTCCAACCAAGTCACAATAATATATAATGAATGATAATACTTATGGGAAAGAATAATTGTATTTGAACATAAATGGAAGTTGAGAAAATGAATAGAGATGAAATATATGTTATTGTTAAGGCCACAATAAAATCCTATCAAAACAGTAAACAATGGAATCATAAAATTGATTGTTCCTATAATATGATAGGTTCTCTAAAAATCATGAAAAACATTGAATAACATGATGGAAAATTATTTACCATTGGAAATGATAGCTTTGAAAAAAATAAGAGGAATTTCTTCGAGAAAAATTTAAGATCAAAATTCAAATTCCAAGGAAGTTTAATATGATGATCAATTTAAAAAAATTAGGCAGTTTTTGACAACATGGTGATGATAGGAATAAATTTTTCAATATAAGATATTACCATATCATTCTATTCATGAAATATATAAAAATTATTACACAAGGAGATAGAATCAGTTGTAATTTATATCAAATGGGTGAACTTAGTAACTATTTCAATTCTAGTGTGGAGGATAAAAACAAGTTGTGGTACCAGAGAATTGGTCATCTTAGCTATAAATTCATTAAAAACATTTGAAATAAAGATACAGTGAGTGTTTTAACAAAACTAATGAAGAATACTGATATTATTTACACAAATTGTTAGAAATTATGGAAGTTTATTTGAAGTCAAAATAATGTGGAAATATATTCATCCAAACCCCTTATGGTCATACATTTTGACCCATGTGGGTAGATGAAATATCAATCAACAGATGGTTATTTATAATTTATTACTTTTGTCTATGATTTTAATTTTATTACTAATATAATGTCCGTAAATCATAAATCATATGCTATGAATTTAGTCAATATTTTCATAAGGGAAGTTGAAAATGAGTTGGGTGTATATATTTCAATGTTGAGAACATTCAATATAAAAGATTAAAAAAGTAACACTTTTGATTCCTGCCTAAAAAAATAAATTACACACAATTATTTTGATCCCTATACTTCTCAACGAAGTAGAGTTTTGCAATTAAAAAAAGTTTATTTGATATGATAAGTACCAATCTCACTGAATATGAATATTCAATGTTTTTCAATAGAGATGGTATAAGCCTAGTTGTATATGTTTAGCATAAATTTTTTCTATAACTAGAATGGATATTTTATCGTTATGAGATATAGTATAAGAAGAAGCCTATTGTGAAACATATTAAGGTGTTTGGGATTAATTTCTCAATGGAGATTAAAAATATATATTTTGGGAATTTTGATGAAAAATAATAATAATTTTATTCATGGGATATTCATCTAATAGAATTTGATACATGTGTTTGAATAAATGAATAAATATATTAATTTATTCCTTTGATGTAAAAGTCATTGAAAAGAAATAAAATATAAAATAAGATATTGAAGAATATGTGGATGGGTTAACAGAAGATATAATGATCGCATCAATAGAAATTAATTAAATGGAAGATGTTTTTGAGCCCAACCATGTGCTGAAAGATTCTTACAAGTCTAATGATGTTGATAGTAAAACAATAATAAAAGCATAGGAATACTAGAATTTATAGAAAAGTTAAAATAGATAATATCTTTAGAAGTATAGATGATCTAATTATGCCCAAATGAAAATCCACATTTTATAATCAAATTACTCGTATCTCACAGGGGGGAACTGTAATACATTTAAGAATTAGTTGAGAATAAAGTGGGGATAATTATGATGAATGAAGGGTTAGATGAAATTTTAAACAATTATTCCACAGATCTTCTTCCTGTTACGGAAGGAATAAATGTTATAGAAACTAAATAGGTGATCAAATATTTACTCGATGAAAAGGGATAAATATCAGGAAATAAATCCTGCTTAGTTTTCTATGAATACTCATGGTAGAAGTTGTTGAATTTGAAAAAAAAATCTCTAGTTGTAAAACTTGAAACCAACAAAATGTTTTTAGTTATTACTACTTATTAAAATTACCAATTCTATCAGATAGATGTTATGTCAAAATTACTTGAGGTTTAAATTATGAAATATGTTTATGTTGAGAAACATGATGGGTTCATACATGATAAAGTCGAAACCATGGTGCAATAATTTAGTGAAATATTGGCAATGATCGAAGAAGAGCTCTTATGCCATGTAGAAAAATCCTGACAGTTTTATAAAACGTTTCACATTTATAAATGAATATTTTGTAGCATATTATATGTGAAATAGATGTATATGGGTACCTTTATTTTCATTGTCTATATATATTTCTTAATCATTTCTATTTTTATGTATAAAGGTTGTTAAGAATTTACTAATCAATTGATGATGAACTTTGATATGTTAATTCTTGGAGAGTAATATTTCTTTCTGGGACTTCATTATTCTATATAAAGGAAGTGTCATCTTCCATTCAAATGAAAATTTTTCCAGTTAATTATTAAATAAATTTGGAACAAAATAATTGAAGGAAGTTAGTACACCCATTACCATTGAGGTAAAAATGAAAAATGATGAAACTAGAAAATGTGTGAATCAAAAGTATTTTCAAAAGATAATCGAATGTTAGCTTTATCATACACCATATATGAAAGAAATTGTATTTTTAGTAAATTTGTGTGCAATATATCAATGTTATTAAAATAAATCACACATGATTATTGAAAAAATAATAACTATGTATATTATAGTGACATAAAATTATGTCACGATGTATAAGAGTAATGGGTTGAACATACTTAGTTTTAATTATGATGATTTTGCAAGAGATTACAATGATTGAAAATCAACTTAAAGAGGATCATTATTTTTATGAGAATGTTTTGTTAGATGGAATAGTAAAAAATAAAGTTCTATGATTTTATGTACAATGGAATTAGAATATATTTACTCCACCTATGCATGTACTCAAATATTGGGGATGAATTTCAATCTTTAATATTTTAGGGTGAATGTTGAAAATACACTGAAAAATATTTTTGATAATCATAGTGTGATTGATTTATCTAAAAATATGGTACAACACTCTAGATCCAATCATATTGATATTAAGTGTCATTACATCATGGAAAAATTGGCTAAGAGATTTGTAAAGATAGAGTATATTTCATTAAAAGATTAAATTTATAATGTATTCACTAAAGCTAAACCACATAAAATATTTGAGGAATCAAGGATGAAAATTTATGTTCAACAACCTCCCTACTTTTAATGAAATTTTTGAGGCACCCCCTCTTTTAATTGGACTATGATTTTAAAGGGTAATAATAAGTATACAATTTTATACTTTCATTATTTTTTTCAATATGAATATGGTGTTTTCATAGAAAGTGTGAGTATATATTCTATAATTTAATCCTATATAAGATGATTTAGGGAAATTAAATCAATATCATTTCCAAAAAACAATCTTATCATTGAGGGAATAAATACCTTCCAAAAAATCTTAAAATGGAAGAGTGGTGTTGGGAAACCTATTTATGGGAAAGGTTGTGGTTTTATGGAATGTTCAAAATAGATTACATGAGAGTTGTTTATATTTATATTGACAAATAATCTAAATGTGGAGATCACAAAAATGATGATATGGAATTATTGAATTTATTGCATCTGTTTTTAGTATTTTATTTGTGAATGTTTTTGAGTTTCAGGTATGTATGAAGTTGTTAGTTCCATTTTTTTGTTTGGAGTATTCATTGAAGATTATGCTGTCATTTAACTAGAAAATACAATTGTTTTGGACTTTTTATTCTTTGAAGGATTTATTTTGAGAGTTTGTTAAAAAAGGCATATCCCGCCAAAGTCATCTGTCTATGTCCAATATTAATGAAAACATTATCTAGTGTAAATGTGGAGAAGTGTTGGAATAGAAAAGCACAAATGTGAAGAAATTAAATGTAGGCTATATAAAGGATAATGTAGGGTGGAGCCACTGTTTAGGTTGACATAGGAAAAAAATGGAGTTAGTGTCCCCAACATGTTTTTTAGAGGCTATGAGGAGCATGGTGGATTATAAAGAAGAGAATATAGCATTTAAAAATTCGATGCGGGGTTTCTTCCATCAGACACTACTATAAATTTTAACAATATATATATACAAGTGTGAGATTTATCTTCATTAGTTAGTCATATTCAACCACACACCTCATCTGGAAAAATAAAAAGAATCTTCCAGGAGATTGTCTTTTGGAAAACAGATGATATGATCTCCGGAAATGTCTAAAGCACTTTGATCACAATTATTACCATACCATAAAATAAATTATATAGAAGATAAATATTGTGAATTATATTATTTTATATCCATTTCATTGTAATACCAATCAATGGTATTATCAAATGATGCATCCAAGCATTGCATGAAATTTAAAAGAGGTAGATTGTATCTATGAAGTGTTTGTATGGTTAAAGCATCGAATGATGTAACAATGAAAATGTGATTTGATCATTCTAGATGATACGTTATATTTTTATGATTATTATCTAGGTAAAATTGTATATGCAATAAATATTCTATTAATTAATAAAATATTACAATGCTAACTGTAATTCAATATTGAAATGTGCTAGAAGCCTAGTTAGTGGATACAAAAAATATTTTCATAGAGGTGAGTATATAAGTAGTATTTATAAGAGAAATAATGGTACCTTTAATAAAGAATCTAACAGGAGAGTATAAAAAAATTCACCTTATATAATAGTATGTTTTACTACAATAAAAGATAATAAAATCTTCATGATTGGAAGTCACCCATATCTATGTGATCATGATAGGTGAACTCATTTTTTCAAAAGTAAGTGATGAGGTGATATTATATGATGGATCATATAAAAATATCTCTGGAAGAAGGTTACGAAAAACTAATATGTAAACAAGTTGACTTCTTTTCTATTATGTTGGATCATAATATTTTAGTTTCATAAATTAATGATATCAAAGGTTATCATGAGTCATGATGAAATGAATAAAGCCTACCAATATTCAAATACTACGTATGTGAGTCTGTTTGATGTATTTTGGAATTTGATATATGATTCAATTTTATACACCATGAGTGATAGGTTGAGATAGTCCAAAGATGAATCCAATTATATATAGATTATGAATTCTATGATCATTAGAAGATGAGGTCTAGAAGCCAATAATCAAATGAAAATGTAAGATCAAAAGATGAATTTTAACAGAAGCTTATTATAGATGCCATAGTTCGTTCAAATATTCAATACTCAAGATATATTGAGTACTATGTAGTTGTAAACATAGGCGAATAGATGTTAAAGAGGGAAGTGAAGTTGTGGAACATGTTTATATAGAATTTTTATGATCAGATATAAGAATATAATAGGTTTTTTTGGGTCTAGTGAAAACATAAGAAGGATTACTTGCAAAATAAAATTAATGTGAGTACAAATCAATGCGGTTAAAGAAGAAAAAAATTCATGGTGTGTTTATCTCATGTATGGAGTACAAGGATGTCTTCATAAATAAAAATTTATGATTTTTGTTGAAATACTAGTGAGAATTGAAGACAATTGAAGTTGATTTTTATGGAAGGTTGGATGAGGAATTTTGACTATGATAATGTAATAACTTTTTAATGTCTTTAATCTAAAAATTTGAAGTGAAAAAGTTATATATTTCAAATACCACAAATCTATAGTTATTTTGGGAAATATAGAAGTATATAATAAGTGAATTTATTCAATAATTTCTATCACGTTTTTGATAATTCCGAGAGAAGAGACTATGTAGGACTGTCTAACCAATATTTTTTTGATAAATCATAAGAAGGGTCTAGTAAGTGTTCAAGTTTCAATTATTTTTAGATCTAATGAAGAACTATCAAATTCTATAGAACACCAGATTTAAGAGACCAAGATTATATCATGTGGTAAATTAAGTTCTAGAGAATTTATTCTATATATATTACATAGTAAACATAAATTAATGTTCAAATATTATGTGTGAATGTAATAATAATACAATCTTGTAAGTAGTGGGAGCTAATAATGAGACAATATTAGAATTATAGGAGTGATTTAATTTATAATAACTTCTATTATTTAGTGAATACTTATGTATTGTGATAATAATCGTTCAGATCAAGGGATAAGTAACCACATTGGTAGAGAACATTGTAAAATGTAATACACCATACATTTTCCTTACTATTATATGTAGGTGAATATGAGTTATAAAGTTTATAGGATTTAACTTTAACAAGTGACAAAGGAAACTTTTTGGAGAAACTAAATTATAAAATATGACCATTGAATCAACCACCCCTTCTCAGTGGTTAATATATTCTTGAAAATTCAATTTAATTAGAAATAGTGGCCATGGGCCAATGGATTATGTCCAAGGGCCCATTTCCATTTTTTTGGATCATGGAAATTGACCTAATGTATATTATTGTATGCATATATTAGAGTTTAATTATATTTGATGACACACTGTATGATAATTCAACCAAATATATAAAAAAATAAATACTACTATATCTAACATGTGATAATGTCTACTTAAATATTTTAAGGGAACAAAATTGTTAAAGTGTTCTATATATAGAACAAAAGTAAAGGGTACATAGAGTAGATTTTATTTATTCTTGATATATTTAGAAATATAACTCAACACAGTATAAAAATCTTCTATAATATATGATAAACAAATTATATTTAATAAATGGTTATCTTGTTTTACCAAGTGAAACATAATAAATTTTACTCAAAACATCACATGATATTTTTACTCAAAATAACACTAACCCTAGTATACAAAATAAAATATATAATATTACTAGTTGTCTTTTGAGAATTATTTTTCTCATATATGGAATTCAGTTCTAGTTTTAGTTTCATTAACTTTATTAGAGCTCATTTTAATTAAAATATGTCTTTTATATGGATTAAATTATTTCCAATGATCGTTTCATGATAAAGATTAATTTCTAATTAAAAAGTGTAAAATAGTAAATTCATCCTAAATGGAATATCAGTTGAGAAAATTAATTTTCCATTGAGTCAAGGATAGTATTCTTCCATTTGGAAAATATTTTTATATTTTTTTGGTTTAAATTTTATATTTTCATAGTTACTGGTGAGAATTCATAAAGAATAAATATATTTATTAAAATATTTCTTGAAATAAAACCCTTTATATATTAATAATTTAGAGGAATTTTTTTGAGGTTAGGGTTATTAGACTCTTTTAGAGATGGAGGCTACCACAGAAGGGAGAAAATCCCTAGAGAACAAGAACTCTATCTAGTGAAGATATAGTCATCAGTTTCCAACATGTATCATTTGATTCTTAAAGCCTTTGAACCGATCTTTTTATGATCCACTTCTAAACCAATGATTCATACCATGTAAATTTGGTATGTTAATTCGGAAATCTATAGAAGAATAATATAATTGGGTAGATCAAAATATGAAGACTGGATTTTGAAAACACTAGAGAGAAGTTTCATATGTCAAAACATCTCTCCATATTTTTAAGGCATACACCATATATTTAAAAATCATGAATCAAAAATTTTAATCACTATCTCTATAATATTAAAGAGTAATAAATTATTAAGATTTTATATTAACATTTATAGGGATATTTTAGAGATAATATTACATAACATTTTTCATAATTTGTCTATATTTTTTAAAAGATTGAATAATAATGTTACAAATGATATACCATTGAAAAAATTCTTAAATAAAAAATCCAATGGTACCAAGAACATGAAAAAATAAATTATGTGTAAATTTTTATTTTAGAAAGTATTGTAACTTATTTCTTACTTTTGGTGGCATTAATAATTTATTTTACATTTGAAAATTATACCTTTCATCCTCATATTGATTTAAATCCAACAATTTATTTTTTTTCACCAATTCACCAAATACTATTTTCATAAAACCATGCTAATGTTATTAATAATCTTACATTGTATGTAAATAACACTAAACCCCTCATGAAAAGTAATTTTTTAGAAGTTAATTTTTGATTTCAACTTATGTAGAATATATTTCTAAAATTTAATAATTTTTCGGTTAGATTACTTTTAGAGTGTTTATTAAATTTTTCAAGACAATAAAAATCAAAATATTTATTATTCTTATTTGGAATTAGTGGTGGGGTAAATTCATATTGATGTGGTTTAATGAATATAATAAATAGGGGTATATCCTTATTGATTATGTTTAACGGTAATAATAAGTAAAAAATTCTTGCTATATTACAATGTTTATTAAAAAAATAAAATACATGTTGAGGGACTCTATCCCCTATTCCATGTAAAATTTTAAAGTATATTCAATTTTTATTATATGTTTTATAATAATATTATTATTAAAAATATATTCATATTATTATTATTATAAATTTATCTTTATCAACCCTTGATAATAACATTAGTGTAATATATCAAACTCAAGACCTATATATGGTACGCCGATCATTACATCATGATAGAAACTTCATGATCGACAAGTGATAGGTGATTTTGAGCCATTATATAGGTCTCTGTCCCACTATGTGATATATTATGTTGAAGATACAATTAGATACAACATTATTTCTTGGTTTCCATTATGGATTAATGTATAGTCCATTTTATTTGTTTCCCACCATAGCTCACTCTGGAAATATGTTTCAGTCAATTTAAGTTGAAAAATTAACCAATTAAGTTGAAATTTGTGGAAATTGTTATTATTAAAATAATAATAATTGTTTTAAATAAGGAATTTTAAAAAAAAAATTATAATACACTTGAAGTTATATCGTTAATAATTATGTAAAACTATATTTATGAATGATAATAATGTTACATAAGGTCAGGAAAGTTATGATGTTAATGAGTCATTATGGACTATAGATAATGATCTCAAGAAAATTATGATGATGATGAATTAATATGTAAATTAATTAATTAATTAGGATAAAAATATATTATATTAAATAAATTTAATGATGAATAATTAATATTAATAAAACATAAATGGAAATTCATTAAACCTTCAGTAATTTTACATGGAGGTTATCTTAATGTCTTGAGAAGTATATATTTACTATAAATTTTTAAAACAAGATTTTTTACTCAACGATGAGTGGAATAAATTATATTTATGGTCTAAAAATAATTATGATGATATGATAAAATATAACTAATAATAAATAAAAGAAATCATTAATAATAATTAATTATTCTCCATATGGTAATTTAACAAAATTAAAGGTGTGTACAAAATTCATTATGATTAAATGAAGTTTAAGTGATGTGCTGATTAATGAATTGAAATTAAATACATTATGTTTTATAATTATTAAATAAAATGGTGGATTATCAGATTATTTATGATAATGAAAAATAAATAATTTTTTGATGTGAGTTAATTACATACGTGAAAAGAAATTATTTAAAAAAAATCCCTGGAATTTCTTCATTCATTATTTATGTTACGACCTAGTGTTGTTAGCTTTAAGGAAATGGATTTATTTAGGTCATTTACTAATGTAGGAATATTTTTATTAAGATGGTGGGTGTTAATAACGACAGAATTAAATGATATTAATGGGAATTATAAAGAATAAAGAGCATAAACTTGATTAAAGATTTATCTTAGAAAGGATAGATTGTTTCTATAAAGAATAAATGAATACAAAATTGTTTATTTGAGTATTATTAAGAAAGAAATTAAGATTTATAAAAAGAACATTATTAATTTTAAGTAGTTAAATCTTTTTTATAAATATTCATATAAACTATGAGAGGGCTTGGAAACATATTGATGATATATATAAATGATAAAAATGATATTGACCAAGTTATGATGTAGCTAGAAGGATAATTTGATAACTAAAATTTAGCTATCATTGAATTATTAAATTTATTTTTCAATGATCTATGAATATAGGGATCAATTGAGGATGATGTAATAGCTTTGAACTATTATATGGGAAGTCTCATGTGACCAACAAGAGGATCCCTGATTTTGAAGAATTAATTAATTTTTTATTCTCAACATAGAGGTGTGAAGTAGACCACTGGAAGATTAATATCGATGGATATGATATGAAACAGTGATTATCCTCACCCATTGGTTTGAGTTAGAGTGAGACAAAATCATTCTAGTAACTCTTCATTCCTTACCCATTGACTGAGGCTGAGGTTGATGATAACATTTGAGAAATTACTCTACAGCTCTGATCACGGATTATCATGAATATTGGATGGTGAAGTATTTAGAGTTGAAATAATGTTTCGTAATCTCTTCATCAAGTTATCATTGAAAAGGTGTAGGACCCATTTCATTTAATGGAGTTAGTGGCTCCCCTAGTATTCGAGGTATTGGTCCTCCATCTCAAGAATAGAGATTGAGTACAGTAAATGTTTTACATTAATAACAAGGTTTGAGTTGTCCATGAGATTAATAAACTGTGGCACTCTCCTAAGAGATTGGGTGTGGTTCATTCATATACGAAGTCAATAATATTTGAACCAACGTATATACCTTTCATACGGTGTGGTTCCTCCATTTATGGGGTAATACTCCCTCGAACGATGCATATTTCCAAGGTGAGGTGTGGGTCTCCTCAATACTAAGAAGATTAATGCGAGTATTCTAAGGTGGGGCAATTTCTTTCTATCTTATATATAATTCCAGAACCATAAATGTAGTGAACTATAAGTGGAATTACCTATGGATGAATATAATTTTAGTTAACATGGTTCATTAGGGAATGAACCCTACCTTATACAAAACTAATATATTTAGTATATAGTTGATTCTTGTTTTATGTGGGGGTCGACTCATTAATTGGGATGACCATATTGAGTTTCGTTTCTCATACGTGAACACACACTTGCATTTTTTCACTCATTTGTTCACATAGAATAGAATGTTTAGGTAGATATAATATCAGATATTGGATATGGATTGGGGACACGGTAGCAGACAACATGGAGACATTATAGAGGTTATCATATCATATTTACCAATTTTCAATTCTCATTTCAACTCATTTGTTTTATAGGAGTTTCTATATCAATTAATGGTATTTTATATTATATATAATTTATTTTTTCCAAATTTTGATATAAATGAATGTTATCTTTTTTCATTATTCATAGATGTAACAAATTATATTATGGATGAATATTCATGATAAAATATGATATTTTATGATTAGTTCCTCATATATCAATACACAGACACCTCAATGCTAGTTGATGACCCCTCGCTTACTAGAGGTGGGATTGGAGAGTTCACTTACCATTGATGTTGGACCACTCAAGTGGATTACCAGTGAATCTAGGATGTGAAATAACATATGGAAACATTGTAAAAAAGAAAACACTATATGGTGATGCTATTTTTCATGATCATTGACATAAGAAAAAACAATCCAGAGATTCTAAGAATAATGTCATAGTTTAAAATAATAGATAATGAATGAATAGTTATTTGTATATAAATATTTTTTGATTTTAATATATTATTTCATGTGTATAATGGTAATTTGGGAATGGTCCTTCCATGATCATAGAAATGTTATTATATAAATATAGGTCATTAATATAATGGGGGAAACTATCAAAATAAATTTGAACAATAGTTTGATTTTTTATTTATAGATCTATATTAATTTTTTTGTTAAGGAGTTGGTGAATATTGTCTTTATAAATTAACATATGATTATTCACAAATTAAATTATGTCCCTCGGTGATCATATTAGTAATAAAAGGAGGGGGATGAATCAGTATTGCATACATTTTACTTCTTCTTTATGAAGTAAATCATGATGATTGGTTAATTTCACGATCCTATCCCCAATTAAAACTATCACTTTCCTAGAATAATGAAATAAACAAAAACATAAGGAAAACTATATTTTTACAATGTTTTCCCCCAATAATTGTGTCTACATCCTTACTATATTTTATTCAAGGATGAGATATACGTGTATCACTAAAATCATAATGTGATTACAATAGGGAAGGTATTATCCTTTATCTTTCAGTGTTTCCCAAAACATATGTCTCTTGATAGTTCTTAATATTGGATCCCTCAATTTTAAAAATGATGATGAAACATGAAATGAAAAATCCTTTAAGAAACAGGAATGTTTCTAAAGGATGACTAGTTATTAATCAATAGAGCATAAATATTTAGAAAAAATGAAACCCAAGAATATGATGCCATTGAAACCAAAGTCATATGAATACTGTAAATGAAGAATTTCTACTCAAAACCCAAGAATGATACTGCAATTTACTTTTTAGTGATTTATGGTTACCACTAAATGAATTAAAAATGGTTCTTCCCTCTAAGGTGTATCCATGGGTTTAGCGGAATCACTGAAACACATTATACAATATCTTTTCAACTTCTATTACATGAAAGTATCTCAAATGAAAATAAGGAAGAAGGATGTAATATTCAGAAATATATCACTTTAGAAGCTCACTCACACATAAGACTCATATCCTTTCCTCTTTTTATAGAGTTTATGGGGCTGATGATGGTCCCATGAATTTACTTGAAATTTTTACAATCTTATGGGTAATTCCTTCGATTGATACTTTTCTAACCCTTTTTTGTAAAATTTGGTTCCATATACTAATCTTGAAAAATAATATTTTTTACCATATCATATATACAAAGAGTTATTTATGTTTTTATATTATTATAATAGTTATATTGCTTCTACGTCCACTATTTCAAAGGTAATTTCCCTAAATTATTTATCATTTAAAAAGGTTATATCATTTCCTATCTAAAATATGTACCTTAAGATACTATGATAACAATATTGAATATATATACTATAGTCTAAATATATCATTCAGATGAGAGATAAATTATTCATAACAATAGTGTGATGGGGGCTCATAGGTATTTTTATATATTCTCATAAAGGTAGTGTAAGGTGATCTCAATTAGTGTATATCATGAGGAAAACCCAAACTATTGGAGGACCACAAGTTTATTGTTCTATTTGATGTTAATTTCTATGAGAATATGTGTTGTTCTCCCGACATGAGATTATTATGAATTCGTATCATTTTATTATGTACTTTTTTGAAAAACAAAAACCATGAAAATTATGTTATGGTTATGTAGATTTCATTGGGTGTAATTATTGGTATAACATTGATTGAATGATTAAGATAATAATTTTCAATTTTTAAAGGAAGAATATATCTATTCTCACATGAATATAATGATAGTTTCTTGAATAAATCCATTTCTTTGGTAGATTATGGAAATTAAATCTAATAAACGTCAACAATAAATATATAATTAATTAAAAGATTAATATAAAAAGTATCCATTATGCTTTTAATATTGTTAAATATTCCTAAAGCCACATACCTATTACATCATTCAGCTGAACCATGATCAAAGGTCTACATATATACACAATTCAATGTTGATTATGCTTGTATATACCACCTTGTCATGAATCTCTAAGCCCGAGCTAGGGAGCCACATGTCCTCTTGCGCGCCTCCTTGTACGCATGAGGTCAGCAACATGTAGCAATGGAATAGATTCCACCAGTGGGTAGACTATAACCTAAATACTATATTGTAACACAAGTAATATAAAAAATAAAAAACATTGAGTTAAAAAGGTGGAATAAATATAATATCATATGGAACACACGTCATACAACAAATCAAGAGGTTCCTGATGTGGAAAGCCAAGCTAGAGTAATATTTCAAGTAGATAAATAAATAAAAAATTTATAAATCCTTCATATTTTCCCCTATCCATCCATAAACACCATTCTCCATGTCTCAATTGTCTTCTACAAACCTCTTGTCCTTTCTTGGATCCCGATATATTAAGTCTACACACTCATTGAAATTATTATGCGTGTTTTAATAATAAAAACTAGTAGGACACCACCAATTAATCATTAGAGAGTTTCAAATGTATAAAAATTATATGTTATTAAAATAATAAATTTATTTTCATGTTAAATATGTTACATATTGAGCTCTCATTTGTTAACCATACCACCATGAGCCCTGACTATACCTACTTCAACTACATATTAGAAAGAATATCAAGATTTCATATGTTCTCAAGATATTTCCCTATGGATAGTAATCATAATTATTTACATCTTTAAGGAATCATGTGAACATTTTAATAGGAATTCATAAGTAATCAATTGTATTATGAAAATCAAAATCCACATGGAATAGAGTGACCAAGCCAGCTGTTATCTATTAGGAATCGAGTAAACATGATACATGGGGTCCACTAGGCATTGAGTGAATCAAAACACATTCATGAGGAATCATCATATCCATACCCCATTCTTAGGTCCATCATATCCAATGTCATAATTCATGCACACTCCCCCACTAAGGGATAACCATGTTAGGATAGTGCACCTATTCCAAGCATCAAGGATAATGCCTCCAAATTCATGGTTGCACACATAAAAAAGGTATAGCATATGAATAAAATAATAACATGTAATCATTAGAAAATATTAGAAAAATATAATATATGTGATCTATATAAAAAATGATCATTCAATCCATAAGTGTACTAATAGGAAAAATTATCATAAAAGGGATGCATAGCTAAGCACATACCCACATGAAATCATAATCAAGCATGATCATCAATGTATTAGAAAAAAAGAAATATAACCAAGGAAAATGTGCATAAAAGATCCATAAATTTTTATAAACATCTTACCAAAACATTATTGTTGAAGAACTATATGGTTATTTCAAGGATTATTACCTAAACCACACTGAACACCCACAAAAAACTGGCTTACACATCATAGATTCCTATCTTACATTCCAGTTACTCAATAAGGGGTTTAGAAAAAAGACCCAAGGATATTTAATATTAATAATGGTTTATCTACAATAACATGACTCAAAAAGTCCATTAATGGAACCAATTACAATGAATGTCAAAGGATTGGATGTCGATTCATTGGATTTTCAAAAAATTCAGAAAAAATCAACAATTCCTCATAAATTCTAGAAGATAACCCTAGGTCTAGAAAAGAAATCAATCCATAATCAATCCATCAATGTAATGTATATTCAATATTAAATCAAGAAGAATATTTTCTCAAACCTAATATATCTATGGAAACATACAAATAAACATCCACCATTCATGAGGAAATTAAGAATGGCCAAAAGGGAAGTCATTGACATGTCAAAAATGCCATTGATCAAACAAAAAATTAAGAATCCATAATTAATTGGAATTGGAATTGATATATCCAAAAAAACATGCCAGATCTATGAATAATCTCAATATAAAAGTGTTATATCATTGTAAAACCTAAATAACATAGGGTTTTACATTACGTACCATAATTCTAGATCTTCATCTAACTTGAATTCACCCTAATAGATCATCGGACGAGATAAATTTACCAGGGAAGGCTAGAGGAATCTCATAAATCGATATTTATTCCTACAAAAATAATAAAGGGTCAAAATGAACCATAAATGGCCACAAGTGATGAATTTATATCATTTTTTTACACATACATGATTTGGAAACAAATTTGTATATATTGTGTTCCAAATGTTTTTCATTTCTATGATTTTGGACAAGTCACGTGGTTTGGCCAAATTTTTTTTTAAACCATGTTCTTAAGATTATATTAGCAACTAAATCTTATTACAAGATTTCCTATTTGAGTCCCAATTGTTTTTGAATCCATGTTCCATAATTGTGTTCCACCCCTACATATATTTAACAGTTTCCTGGAGAATCCACTTGGCTTGAGAAAACCATTCTTAAATTATATACCCATTAAAAGGCCACCAAAATATTTGGAAACCATCCAAAAACGCAAAAAAGTAAATCAAATAATTCCTTGCTCAAAAACATATGATTAATGAAGGAATTTAACTCATAATTCACCTAAAACTATGTGGTTGTTACATTAAACCCCTTAAATAATTCTAATCCTTAAGAATCATATCAAGGAATCATAGTTGTAATAATCAGTCCATTGAACATGATCATTTTTCTCCCTCTACCATATATCCTCCTAGATGCATATTTTCTTCAAATCGAATCTAGAAAAGTGGTATGTTCTTCCTCATAGGTATTTCTCACTGTAGTCTACAATCTATACTAGTTATTCTACATACGATTCATCTGGATCTAGCTAAATATCCTTATAGCCCATGACTTTCATGGTATGGAGCACGTAATTATGATTTTGAGGAACATGAAACACATTGTTCATACCTTGGTAGCATAAAGGAAGATCTAAATTTTTTGTCATTATCTTAACTCATTCGGTGATATAAACGGGTCCAAAAAAATGGATATCTATATTCCATTATATCTTCAAATGTATGTGGTCTAAACCGAGGAATCACCCATAAGAAAACTCTATCACCTATAAGAAACTACATTGGTATCCTCCTATGGTCAGTATATGATCATTGTATGCTCAATTATATGATAAACCAATACTTAATCAGTTTCACCCTATCAAAGGTCACCTATATCATATTGGTCCCCCCAACCACTACCTCACCAGCCTCATTCCAACAAAGCAATTAATGACATGGTATATCATAGATATTATCATTAGGTGAAATCTGAATGGAATCCTTGTAACTATTATTGAATTTGAAATCAACCATGGCTATGTGATTATCTCATGATCCACCTATGTCTAGGGAGAAAGATCAAAGAATTTATTCAAGTTTATGAATCATCCCCTCCATCTATCCATCTTTATGGTTATGGAAAATGGTGGTCAGTCTTATCTAAGTCTCTAATTCCTTATACAATCCCTTAAATAACCATGACATAAAATGTGAAAATTTATCATATACAATTCCCAAGGGAACTCCATAAATGCATACAATATCAATTACATGCAATATCCCCATCATAGATACTAAGTGAGTCTCATAGATCAGTATGAAATGATAACATTTTTTAGTCAATCTACAATAATAAAAATTGATTCATGACTCCTCAGGGTCCTAGGTAACCCTATAGAAAAATCTATCATGGAATCCTCCTAATTACACATGGGCATAAGAAGTGTCTTGGGTTGTCCACTAAGATATTGGTGCTAAGCCTTCATCACAGTCTACTAAAAAAGATGTGACCAATAATGGGGATCATTCCATCTATCTATAGTCTTTAGAAGCATCCACCCCTCTTTCATCCAAAAAGATCATTATGTGCCACTATTCCTCTAATGTATATTCACCACACTCTGGATATGCCTGTATCATACAACTAAGAGCATCAAAAATGAATTTACCATTACCTAGTTCATAGGCCATCTCAAAGATACACATTTGTAAATACTCACCCAGTGCCTCTATCTCAATTTTAGGCCTCGTTGCATGGTTATATAGTATAATCTCTAATAGTCTATGTAAAAAACATCTCCATGATAAGATAGTGTCTCCAATACATCAATGAGAATACAATGGCTTTTTTATCCAAGTATTGGGTTGGATAGTTTTGCTCAAGGGGTCGCAACTAACATTTCCCATATGATACTACCTGGTCCATTTTCATTAGCATTTCCCCAAAACTAACTCACTCTACATCATAGTACATATTATAACCAAACCATAGTTTAGGAATAATAACCACCAGAGCATTCGGTAACCTCATATTCATATCATGAAATTTCTCTTCACGATGTTCCAACAAGTGGAACATTACTCGCTTCTTCATCAGCATAGTCATGGGTGTTAATAAATGGAAGATGTCTTTGAAAAATGTCAATAGTATCCTACTAAACCCAAAAATATCTTGATATAAGACACATTCTGGGTATCTTTCTAGGACATCACCACATCCACTTTCTCTAGGTCCACTGATATATCAGTCTCAGAAACCACATTTCCCTAGAACATGACCTCCTAAATCCAAAAGTTACACTTCAATATCATGTATTAATGATTATGAACCCAAATGTTACTCAATGATATCTTGAGATGTATGGTATACTTCTTTGGTGACAATGAGTAAATAAGGATTTTTTCAATGAAGACCATGAAAAATGAGTTAGGATAAGGGTGGAATATCTTGTTCATGAGAGTCATTAACACTTATGACACTTTCATTAGACCAAACAACAATAAAAGCTACACATATAGCTTAAAAATTATTAAAAATTCCACCATAGAGAAGTCCATGTCATTAACATACAATTAAAAATAGCTTCAGTTGATATCAATGTTGGGGAACCAATGAGCTCTCTGCAAATGATCAAAATATATTCAACTTTAGGAAAAGGATACATATTCTTATCCAACACCTGATTTATCTTCTAGTAATCTATTTAGATATGAAGACTACCACCCACATTCTTTTTGGAAAAAATAGGTTCTCCCTATGATGATGTACATAGGCTGATAAAAACCTTATGTTCCATGTCCTAGAGCTATACCTAGAGCTCTATCAACTTGGATGAATCCATATGATAGGGGGATATCATGATGGGTTATGACCTAAGAATGATTTCTATCTCAAAATCAACTCCTCTATCAATTAAAAGTCTAGTGAATTCATTTTGATATACTTCTTGATAGAGATACACAACTGAAGGAATATATATGGGGGATTCTACTGATCTTGCTGAAAGATCCAATCCTACAATCTACACCATGATCATCCCAATCTAACACATGTCTGGACCCACTCTACCTTCTCTCAGTTATCATTTTGTGGCAATTATGTAATTACCCCCATTGGGAAATATAAATGATACTTGTATCTGATAGTAATTGATTAATGCTAAAAAATAGTCAGAAAATCCATTACTAAATAACATTGAATCCTAAAATCTCTAGCATTACCATATATTTATATAAACTGAAATGAAAATAGTATACTCTAGGAATCATTGAAGATGGTTCACTTTCATCTCCCTGGTGTATCTAGGGAATGTTACTCAGAAGAAAAATTGATTGGTAAGCTATGTCCAATAGCTAATTGTGAAGATATAAAGCATTGAGAAGAACCAGTATAAAAAAGTGGTAAAAATGTAAAAGTAATCAACACCATTTCTAAAAAAATAGATGTTTTTTATCCACTAACATATATAGTCAAAATACCCTATATATACTCGACTATCCTCAGCACTGTGACTGTATCACTGAGATGCATGACTGTCACGACCCCCTCCCACCAAAGATGCCCCTCCTGACCTGGCAATGGTGAAAGGGAGATAATGACCCCCGAGTCCTGCCTCCAGTAGGCCCCGGGTTGGAGACTAGCCCCAAGGGTATGAGTTTTCACAAATATGGGAGGCATTACCCTTTTTATTATTTTTATGATCGGGAAATAGGGCAAGTCAACCACCAAAAAGGAAAAAACCAAGTGTATAGAAACAAACCCAAACCAAGCCCACATGCATGTTTAAACAATTTTATAACAAGGTGAAAGTACATGAAATCTCAAAGTAAAATACCAAAAGAAAACAAGAGTACAACAACTGCAACAACTCCAACTGTCCAACTAGTCGGGTCCTGCACGGCCCTGGTTGTCCTCCTGGAAACCTGAAAGTAAACGTAGGGTGAGCATACAAGTATACTCCCTAGGGAAACCTAAAGCTCTCATGCACAAGTGGAGAGACATCCTAATGTCCCGTGAGAACAACAGAAGAAACCTAGCAAGGAATTCTTTCCACCCAACCTCACCAGCCACACTCACCAAAAACACGATCACAATAGTCAGTAGTATATAAGAAACAAGAGTATTGGGTACCCCGCACCATTTCCCTTTAGTTAGCTGCTCTTCCTAATGACGAACATCCTGACGCTGCCACACTCTCCCCGCCCGCACACACCTGGGCCTCACAAACCACACATCCCACCCGCACACACCTGGGCCTCACAAACCACACATCCCACCCGCACACACCTGGGCCTCAAAACCACTCATCCCGCCCGCACACACCTGGGCCTCACAACCACGTATCCCGCCCGCACACACCTGGGCCTCATCCCGAAAATTCTTGGGAAAGAGTAGAACCTTCCCAAAGAGTCTTGGGCTAAAACCACCCCAAACGAAACCTACCCAAAGTGTCTTAGGTGTAAGGTCTCCTCAAGCCATCACTAACTAGGGGAGAAGGATCATGAAGGAGCAAGTAAGTAAGGGGAAAACACCCTCTCCCATGAAATAGGAGTGTTCGGCACTAAGTGCTCAACATGGGTGGGGTGAGATAAAACACAAAAGATATCGATATATATATATACCAAACACTCAGACCAACCTATGGCTTCTAAACAGAGAAACTGAGCACGTGCCTTGGCACTGCTACCATGAAGAATGCATACAACAAACAACCCCAACCCCATTTAGGTTTTCACGTTTCACCAGAATCAATTTATTTAGTTCCTTAACTACTGGGAAACTATCCACAACAAACCACATTGATAGTTCATAAAACATATCCCTTCCATCCACAAATCATGTTAGGAAAACACAAGCAGCACAACCAAGTCCTTCTTAACAACCGACCAACCCATTGATTATTAATCTTGTTTTATTACCATGACCCACCATTCATTAAATCTTCCACTTTTATTTATTATTCACAACCCATAGTTCGTTCACATTAAAACCCAACCCTACAGCCCCGCTACCAACCACCATAACCACAACCGCACCGTACATCATTATCCCTTTAATACCATTTATCGCAGCCCCGCTGCCCACCCGATCCACAATAACCCACAAAATAAGGTTCGTGCCACATCATCGCCCCTTTAACATCATTTACCACAGTACTGAAGCTTGTTCTATTCATAACAACCCAGGATTCACCCCTCCCTTTCAGACACCAGTAACCAAGCCAAAACCCACATGTTCATTATTCCATTTTGTTTAACCAGGGTGATCACACAAGGGTTCCAGATTTTAAACAACCAACATTACGTGATTAACCAATTTCCACGTTCCACAAAATTTCCATCCACAAAACGGTATAGAAAGATAGGGCAGCATTTAATTGCACAAGAAAAGGCCCCCAATGACCGTGATTTTCAGTAGGCATAAGCCTATTCAATTCACAACATAATATCACAGGATAAATAAAGATAAACATAACAATATCCCCATCCCCGTTTTTTTCAGTTATTATCTTTAATTAATGGTTCAAATGTTTCTAATGAAAACAAGAGGATACCCACCCCGCATGATGCATAAATTTGAGAGACGAAGGTAGGATCCCGACCTCAACAGGTTCTGATCGCAACGCTCTCCCGGATCAACCTTAGAGGACGTCCGTCGGTGTCCATCACTTCTGTCGGGTCCCTGAAAAACCTCCTTGGGTGTAAGTCAGAAGGGAATGGCCGAATGAGAGACAACATATCCAAGCTCGGAAGTTCTGCCTCGTCGTTACAATTTCGTGGCCACTGACGGATTGTAAATCGGAGCTTGGACGAAAAAGTTATGGAAGAAAGAACCTTCGAGTCTCTTGGGAGAACTCTGCTCAGAGGAAAGGGGAGGAGAGGGGTGATTTGAAAATGAGGAGGGGACCCCTCCTTTTATAGGCGAGAAAGGCAAAAGTACACGACGTGTACATTATGGTACACGGTGTGTACTCAGTTATTTCACACTGTCTCCACGTAGCTTCCAACACAGATCCACGGCCGTTGACTGGTCAACACATGGTTTGAGGGTAACACATACACGGGGAAGGACTACACAGCTTGTAGTTTTGACACACGGCGTGTACTCATTTATTTCAAATGGCTCCAACATGGCACACGGCCATTTACTATTCAACACATGGTAACGTGTACTCGGAGAGAGAGTCTACATGGCGTGTAGTATTGGACACACGGCGTGTACCCATTTATTTCACACGTCAAGGACACAACCTTCAACACGTGGTATACCCGGCAAAGGGGTACACAGTGTGTACTCAAACTACACGGCGTGTACTTTCAAAATTCTGGAAAGTGTGGGAAAAGTCCATTTTACCCTCCAGAACACTTTGTGGCCCTTTTTTGAAAACGGAATGGGCCGGAGAGGTCTGGGCCATTACATCAAATACCTCTTAAAACATTCGCGTCCCCGATAATTCAAAAACCAACCCATAGGAACCCAACAAGATACCTCTTAGGGTTATCGTTATAACAGGAACCCAACCAACAACGCTAATCATATGTGTTAGGAATTTCTTCTTCTATGTCGAGATATTATCCTCTTTAGGCGGAACTGACTCGCCTGCACGGGTTTAATCACATCCTCATTAATGCATCTCGATTAAGGATTGGGTATTCCCACTTTCATACATTAGGATTTTCCAACTTACACCGCCCCTAACATCGTACATCCCACACATTTCCTGAACACATGGTTTGGGGAAAAATTCCTTCTTATATGTCGAGATATTATCCGCTTTAGGTGGCACTGACTCGCCCGCACGGGTTCAATCGCATCTTCATTAATGTGTCTCGATTAAGAGTCAGGTTTTTTCCTTTCCCCACACACCCGGACATGCTACACACTTCCAGAGAACATGTTAAAAGGTCTCACAACCGACAAGCCAAGCATTCCATATATCAAAGTTATAGAGTACAACATCAACAAAAAGCTCAGAAGAACAAGGGAAAACACAAGTCAAAACAACTCTGGGTACTAAGTTGCATCTGGGTCTCCCGCTCCCAAGTGCTCCCCTCGAGGCCGTCATGCCTTCACAACACACGAACCAACAGAATGGTTTGTCCATGGAGCACCTTCTCTATATGATCCTTGATTATGACTGGTCATTCCTCAAAGCTCGTGTAATCTGCCATATCTAACTCTCCCCAGTCGATAACGTGGGAGTAGTCGTGTAAGTACCGGCGAAGCTGGGAGACGTGGAAGATGTCATGAACCTTCTCCAACTGAGGTGACAGGGCCAGCTGATATGCCACCTCGCCGACTCGCCTCAGCACCTGAAAAGGTCCGATGAACCTAGGTGAGAGCTTTCTCCCTTTCCCAATCCTCCTCTGCCCCCGTCGAGGGTAAACCTTCAAGAACACATGATCCCCCACCTCGAACTCCAAGTGCCTCCTCCGACGATCAGCATAAGACTTCTATCGGTCCGGAGCCGCTTTCATCCTCCCACGTACAAGATGGACTTTCTCTGTGGTGCTCTGCAGTACCTCTGGCCCAAGAGCACCTGTCTCACCAACCTTTTCCCATCAAATGGGTGAACGACATGGTCTTCCATACAAAGCCTAAAACGGGGCCATGCCAATAGTATAGTGGAAGATGTTGTTGTATGCAAACTCTACTAAAGGCAAGTGTCATACCCATGATCCTCCGAAATTCAGAACGCATGCTCGCATCATGTACTCCAATGTCTGGATAGTCCGCTTGTCTGCCCATCAGTCTGAGGGTGGAAAGCAGTGCTAAGGCGTAGATGGGTGCCAAAAGCATGTTGTAACCCCCTCCAGACTCGTGAGGTAAACCAAGTATCCTGATCTGAGACGATAGTCTTCGGGACTCCATGCAACCTCACAACCTCATCTACGTACCTCTGTGCTAAGTTACTCACCAGGCCTGACTCCTTAATTGCTAAGAAGTGATCTGATTTCATCAGTCGATCCACCACTACCCAGATAGCATCATAACCACTCTGAGCTCTGGGTAGTCCTGTGACGAAGTCCATTGAGATTTCATCCCACTTCCACTCGGGTACATCTAAAGGATGCAACAAACCACTGGGAACACGGTGTTCAGCCTTCACTTGCTGACACACTAGGCATTTAGCCACAAACTCCGCCACTTCATGTTTCACCTAGGGCCACCAAAACTATTCCCTTAGGCCTCGGTACATTTCTGAAACTCATGGATGTACCACCAAGGCTGAGCTATGGAAATCACGGAGAACTCCCTCACGCATTGCCTCTGGAACAAACAACCTTTCATGGAAAACCATCTGATGTCAGTTGTCCTCTGACCATTCTTCTGGAGAGTTCCCCTAATCAACACGATCCCGCATCACTTCTGCCTCGGAGTCCCCCCACTGAGACTCTTCCACCTGCTGCAACAAGGAGGACTGCACCGTCATCTGAGACAAACAGCCCCTAACACCTTCTACTCTGACATCCAAGTGCAAGGCATCCAACTCTCCCATCGCCTTCCAAGCATCAGCAGACTCCCGAACCACTTCTTGATGCGACTTCCTGCTCAGGGCATCAGCCACAATGTTTCCCTTACCTTTAATGTAAGAGATCTCAAATTCATAGTCTTGGAGAAACTCGACCCATCTCTGCTGCCATAAGTTCTGGTCACGCTGGGGGAAGATATAACGCAAGCTCTTGTGATATGAGAAGACTATAAAGAACTCCCCAAAGAGGTAATGTCGCTACAAATTCAGTGCAAACACTACTGCTGCAAGCTCTAGGTCATGGGTGGAATAGTTACACTCATGAGGGAATAACTGCCTAGACCCATAACAGATCACTCCCTTCTTCTACATCAGCACGCACCCCAGACCAAGGCCAGAAGCATCACAAAACACCTCATACAACAACCCTTCCTCTGGAAACCTGAGTACGAGAGCACTGACCAACTTCTCCTTCAGGTAGTCGAAAGCCTTCTGGAATTGCTCGCTCTATAGGAAGACCTTGTTTTTCCTAGTCAAAGCTTTCAATGGAGCAGAAACTCGAGAGAAGTCTGAAATGAACCTCTGATAGTAACCTGCTAACCCCAGGAAACTACGAACTTCTTCCATGCTCTTGGGTGATGCCCAAGAAACAACTGCATCCACCTTCGACGGGTCCACTGACACTCCATGCTAAGACACTACATGCCCAAGGAAGTGTACTTCTTGCATCAAGAACTTACACTTCGACAATTTCCCGTAAAGCTGGTGGTGTCGAAGGAATTCCAAGACTACCCTGAGATGCTCAACGTGCACCTCCTATGATCTTGAGTAGATCAGGATGTCATCGAAAAACACAACGATGAACCGGTCTAGAAATTCTCGGAAGACAACGTTCATAAGCCCCATGTACACAGTCGGTGCATTCGTAACTCCAAACGGCATTACTAAAAACTTGAAGTGCCCATACCTGCACCTGAAAGCTGTCTTCGAGATGTCACTGTCCTTTACCCTCAGCTGATGTTATCCAGATCATAGATCAATCTTAGAAAACCATCCTGCTCCCCTCAGTTGGTCGAAGAGATCATCTATCCTTGGAAGGGGGTAATGGTTCTTGATCGTTACCTGGTTCAACCTTCGGTAGTCTATGCATAGCCTGAGGCCACCATCTGCCTTCATCACAAACAAAACTGGAGCACCCCATGGCGATACACTGGGTTGAACAAAACCCTTCTCCAGGAGATCATCAATCTAAATCCACAACTCTCGCAACTCCGAAGGTGCCATCCGATAAGGGGCCATCTAAATCAGACAGGCACTAGGCTGTAAGTCTATCCCGAATGCAACGTCACGTCAGGGGGGTAGAGTTACATCTTCCTCGGGAAAAACATCGAGGAACTCCCCAAAAACCTCCGAGACATCCATCATCTTTGTATCAACTGGAACCACTAATAACCCACCTAACAAGGAAAGGAGAGGCTTCACATGCCGACTTCCCACATGATAACTCCTCTTGCCAACAAAAGATACACGCTGCCTATCCACGTCGGAGAACACGAATCTTCTTAGAAAGCAGTTGATAATGGCACAAACAGAAAATAACCAGTCGATGCCTAGGATGACATCATATGGCTGCATCTGTAACAGAAGAAGGTCCCCACTAGATTTATGTGGTCCCAACGTCAGCCCACATCACCTGCAAACACAAGATACGCTGGTCTGGCCTCCAACTGGTGTACTCATCACCAGTGGTATGGAAAGTCTCTCTATGTCTAGTCCCAAAGAATGGGCTAGATCAGGTGCAACAAAGGAGTGCGAATCTCCCGAATCGAACAAAGTAGAAACAAGAGTGCTGAACAAACAAATCGTACCTCGCACCACTTCTGGTCCTTCTGGAGGTGTTAACTCTGCTGCGTGCAACTGTCCACGCCCTACTCCTCTGCCCCTATGATGTCGTCCACCTCCCCGACCATGCCTTGGTCGAGGTCCCTGGGGATCACCCTGAGGTCGGCCTCCTCCCGCAAAGTCTGCCCTCGGAGGAGCATGGTACTGCTGCTGCTGGAAGGGCCTCACCGGCAACTGGTGCTGTTGAGGTGGGAACTAAACCTACCCACCTCCACCGTACTGAGCTCGGGTCGAGCAATGACTCAAAACGTTCCAGAAACCTCTACAAGAAAAACACTTCGGTCCTAGGCTCGTGAAAAAGGGACAATGACCCGAAGAACTGAACTGGAACTGCTGGGGCATGCTCCACACTGGCCTGAACCTAGAAGGTCCCGTCGCAGGAGACCTGCTGCTGACTGCCTTCCCCTTCGACGAGCCTAGATGGATCCCCTCTCGGGGTGCACCTCACAGCGAGTGCATCCTCTCTACAACCTATGCCTTCTTCTGTACCGCCATGTATGTAGGAAGGGTGAAGGGGTGACAGCATACTAGTGCGAAGGACAAAGCACCTCCTCCAAACGTCTCACTCGAGACTCCTCATCCGGAAAGAGATACAGAGAAAAGCATAAGAGATCCTTGAACTTGATCCCCAACTCTCGTACTGACATACTCCCCTACTGAAGGGAGAGTAAGTCCTACCGCTTATCCGCCTTGATCATGGAAGAAAAAAATTCCTCTTGGAATTCCTTCTCAATGTCAGCCCATGGAACCTCTGCCTCTATCCTCTCTCCAAGGTAGAGCGTCCACCACTGTCGCGCCGCACCTCTCAGCTGACTGACTGCTAGGGGAACCCAGTACTCCCTCAAATCACAAATCAAGGTAAAAGCGATCCAGAGATCCTCAAGACACCCCTCCGTCTCGGTATCCGAAGTACTACCCTCGTACTTCTTGCGGGTCTTCCACTAGAAAGAATGGAGGGACTTATGCCACTGGCTATCTTCCTCTTCTCAGTCAGTCCTCAACTGATCGACTGCCTGAATCTGTTGGGCCTCAGCCGTCTGAGCCACCTGGGGACGATGTCTAGGTGCCATAGCTGTACGGTAAACAAGGATTTCCTAAGCCCAAGTAGTAAGAAGAAACACATGGTTTTATTTTATCATTTTATTTCAATTTCATTCCCAGAACACCCAAACCATGTGAAACACAATCATGATGATGGATGTACCTTCCCTAGGGTCTCTACCCTACAATCAATGTATCCTCACATGGTCGTTTGGTAGGCTCAGAGTCCTTGCATCAGATCATGGGGGGCCCTAAAATCCCATGTCCTAGCCAGTCTTCCCTTGCCTATGTCACGCACCAAGATTAACTAACATTGTCGCCCTACCATCCCATGCAATCCTCACTGTGCCTAACTCCAGACTCCATCCTATATCTCAACCATCACCTCTGATACCATTCTATCATGACCCCCTCCAACCAAAGATGCCCCTCCTGAGCTGGCAATGGTGAAAGGGAGATAATGACCCCTAAGTCCCACCTCCAGTAGGCCCCGGGTTGGCGACTAGCACCAATGGTATGAGTATTCACAAATATGGGAGCCATTACCCTTTTTATTATATTTAAGATCGGGAAATAGGACAAGTCAACCACCAAAAAGAAAAAAGAACAAGTGTATAGAAATAAACACAAACCAAGCCCACATGCATGTTTAAACAATTTTATAACAAGGTGCAAGTACAAGAAAGCTCAAAGTACAATACCAAAAGAAAACAAGAGTACAAAAACTGCAAAAACTCCAACTATGCAACTAGTAGGCTCCCGCACGGCCCTGGTAGTCCTCCTAGAAACCTGAAAGTTAACGTAGGGTGAGCATACAAGTATACTCAGTAGGGAAACCTAAAGCTCTCGTGCACAAGTGGGGAGACATACTAATGTCCCGTGAGAACAACAGAAGAAACCTAGAAAGGAATTATATCCACCCAACCTCACCAGCCACACTCACCAAAAACACTATCACAACAGGTATTAGTATATAAGAAACAAGAGTATTGGGTACCCCGTGCAATTTCCCTTTAGTTAGCTGCTCTTCCTAACGATGAGTGTCCTGACGCTGCCACACTCTCCCCGCCCGCACACACCTAGACCTCAAAAACCACACATCCTGCCAGCACACACCTGGGCCACACAAACCACACATCCCGCCTGCAGACACCTCGGCCTCACAACCATGCATCCCGCCCGCACACACCTGGGCCTCACAACCACGTATCCCGCCCGCACACACCTGGGCCTCATCCCGAAGATTCTTGGGAAACAGTAGAACCTGCCCAAAGAGTCTAGGGCTAAAACCCCCCAAAACGAAACCGACTCGAAGAGTTATAGGTGTAAGGTTTCCTCAATCCATCACAGCCTAGGGGAGAAGAAGCGGGAAGGATCTAGTAACTAAGGGAAAAACACCCTCTCCCATGAAATGGGAGTGTTCGGCACTAAGCGCTCAACATGGGTGGGGTGCGATAAAACAAAAAATATATAGATATATATATATACCAAAAACTCAGCCAAACCTATGACTTATAAAAAGAGAAATTGAGCACGTGCCTCGGCACTGCTACCATGAAGAATGCATACAAAAAACAACCCCAACCCCATTTAGGTTTTCACATTTCAGCATAATCAATTTATTTAGTTCCATAACTACTGGGAAACTATCCACAACCAACCACATCGATCATTCGTAAAACATATCCATTCCATCCAAAAATCAAGTCAGGAAAACACAAGAAACACAACCATGTCCTTCTTAACAACCAACCAACCCATTGATTGTTAATATCGTTCCATTACCATGACCCACCATTCATTAACTCTTCCAATTCTATTTATTATTCACAACCCATAGTTCGTTCACATTAAAACCCAACCCTGAAGCCCCGCTACCAACCACCATAACCACAACCACACCGTACATCATTATCCCTTAAATACCATTTATCACAGCCCCATTGCCCACCCGATCCACCACAACCCACAAAACAAGGTTGGTGCCACATCATCGCCCCTTCAACATCATTTACCGCAGTCCTACTGCTTGTTCTATTCGTAACAACCCAGGATTCACCCCTCCCTTTCACACACTAGTAACCAAGCCAAAACCCACATGTTCATTATTCCATTTTTTTTAACCGGGGTGATCACACAAGGGTTCCAGATTTTAAACAACTAACTTTACGTGATTAACTAATTTCAACGTTCCACAAAGTTTCCATCCACAAAATGGTCTATAAAGATAGTGAAACATTTAATTGCACAAGAAAAGTCCCCCAATGACCGTGATTTTTTGTAGGCAAAAGCCTATTCAATTCACAACATAATATCACAGGATAAATAAAGATAAACATAACAACTTCCCCATCCCTGTTTTTTTACCAGTTATTATCTTTATTTAATTGTTCAAATTTTTCACATGAAAACAAGAGGATACCCACCTCGCATGATGCATAAATTTGAGAGACAAAGGAAAGATCCCTACCTCAATAGGTTCTGATCGCAACGCTCCCCCGGATCAACCATAGAAGACGTCCGTCGGCGTCCGTCACTTTTGTCGGGTCCCGGAAAAACCTTCTCGGCTGGAAGTCGGAAGGGAAAGGACGTAGTAGACACAAAGGATCTAATCTTAGAAGTTCCGCCTCACCGTTACGATCCCGTGGCCGCTGAGGGATCGTAAATCAGAGCTCGGACGAAGAAGTTATGAAAGAAAGAACCTTCAAGTCTCTTAGGAGAACTCTGCTCCGAGGAAAGGGGAGGAGAGGGGTGAGTTGAAAAGGATGAGGGGACCCCCCCCCCCCTTTTATAGGTGAGAAAAGAAAAATTACATGGTGTGTACATTATGGTACATGGCGTGTACTTGGTTATTTCACACGGTCTCCATGCGGCTTCCAACACGGCTCTGCGGCCGTTGACTAGTCAACACACGGTTTGAGGGTAACGCATACACGGGGAAGGACTACACGGCGTGTAGTTTGGACACACGGTGTGTACTCATTTATTTCACATGGCTCCAACACGGCACACGGCCATTGACTGGTCAACACACGGTAACACGTACTCAGAGAGAGAGACGACACGTCGTGTAGTATTAGACACACGTCATGTACCCATTTATTTCACACGACAAGGACACAGCCTTCAACACGGGGTATACCCGTGAAGGGGGTACACAGCGTGTACTCAAACTACACGGCGTGTAGTTTCAAAATTCTGGAAAGTGTGGGAAAATTCCATTTTACCCTCCAAAACACTTCGTATCCTTTTTTTTACAAAGGAATGGGCCGGAGAGGTCTGGGCCATTACAATGACCCATCTAAGGCCTAATTGTCTTAGCGTGATGTTAAGGGCCATGAATATATCCCTAGTCTTCCAAACACATCTTCCTGGGTACACTAAAAAATAATTTACTCAAAGAACTGTTTACAAATTACTAATGTTGTCTCATTATTTTTCATTTACAACTCTAGCTCTGAGGTGCAATGTAGACCCTGGGCTAATGACCAACCTTCACATTGTTGAAGCATTGTGGTACTACACCTGACGGAATTGATGAATCCAAAGACTACACCACCTTATTACAATTACCCTTATATGTATCCATAGTCTTCCACTTCTGGATACAAGAAGAGACACCTATAATAACAGTAAGAGGTCCACTATACTGATTACTGAATGGTGGATGAAGAAAAACTTCCCAATCTTCCTCCACAACCTTCTCAATAGACAAGGCCTTATGTAAAACTGATGGGTATATTATTAGGAAGAAACCTTGAAACTACCATCTAATTTTTTGAAGAAGACCGATATAAAACTTCTTATCCTTCCATGTCTGATTTATATCAAAGAGGGAATTAAAGAGAATTACTATAGTGAAATGAGAAGAGTATGAAAATTCCATTATGAACCTATATTGTATCTCCATAAAATATTTCACTCTGTTTTGATTATGTGTATTGGGAAAGAATTCCATGAAGTAAAGGTTCTTGAAAGTCTCCTAGGTGAGACCCAATTTCATACCAACATCTCCCATCACACCCACCACCTCTTGATGGGTCCCTAAAGCATTAATGATATTAGATTCACCTTCATGTCCTCAAGTGTCTCAATGAGATCAATGATACCCTTGATCATGTTTATCCATTCCTCTACATCTTATGTCCCTCTTGTTCCCTAAACGACTGGTGGATTATAGAATGTATCTCTATGGATTAGTCAAGAAAAGTTCTCAGTTCTTGTCCTCTTTATGCAGGAATAAGTGGAAAGGCAACAGGTTGAGGTGGGCCCACATACTTCACAACCAAAATAGGTGTGAGAGGATGACATGTTGCACCCTCCTTCACAAAAAGTGGAGGAATAAGGGAATCCTCTCTATGAGGGGTACCCTGGACCATGTATTATGGTGGTGCCATTATTCTTCTTCAGGATATAATCAAAAGTATCATGAAGGAATCATTAGAACTTCAGAACCAATAATGTAATTTCTAATCAGTCTATGGGATCACATAAGGTTCTCCTAGGCGTGTAACCATAACTTAAGTTACATCCCTCCTAAAAAAAACTAAGGTCTCCATCCTTACACATTAGTCACAGTCACATATATAAAAAATATAACAACATTCATAGGCTCTACTAACTAATTCCTTCATCGATATATCAAAACAATGTAGAAAACATATATATATAACTCAATCAAAGAGAAAATGTATATCCTGTAAAAATGTCACACATTAATGGATTTAATTAAAGAACTCATACACAAAACAAAATGGGTGTATATAGTACATGTTATCATGTGTTCCAAGTCATGATTCATGAAAAAAACCAAATTTTATTAAATAATGACAGTAATCCTAGCAATGGTAACTCATAGGTTTGTTAGACATGAAATATCAAGGAATATGGAAACTCTCCTACCAGACTCTCACACAAACTATCTTATTTCTACTATGGCCCATGCTAGTCTATAGAAAAGAATAAAAATATGGTATGATTCCATTTTTTGTAATACCCCAACCTGAACCATCAATTATATTATGGAGAACAATAATACCTCCTGCACTCCTCCCTATATACAAGAGGCTTCCAACTAGTAATGAGGTTATGAAAGCTACTAGTGGGGAGATCGTACCGTTAGTACCATATCCATGGAACAATAATATAAATTAAAAAATAACAACCCAGATTAAACAAGGAAGACTAAAAAATATAATATAACTAACATTCGATAGAATAAATAAATGGGACCCTAATATAGAATGCCCAACCATATTAATAGTGAAAGAAGAAAAAAAAACTCTATAGATATATCATGAAGTGTGTCCTGATCCAACCATCAGTTGCATGCTCCATGCCTCAACTATCTTCCTTGAACCCCTTTCCATAACATGGTTATTCATATATAAAGTGAACACACACAATAAGATACCCATATAGGGTTTGAGTAATAAAACATAGTAGGACACCACCAACACATCTCTAACAAGTGTTCCCAAGTATAACATGTGTATTCCATGATAACAATAAATGCGCATGAATGTGTAAAAAATCTCATACCAAGGAAGTCATGTGCAAACCAAGCCACCATGATCTTTGAACAAACATGCTTCAAATCCATTCCGAGAGGAATATCAAGATATTAGAATTAATCAAGAACTACCCAAAATTCTAATGAACATACTTCTCAAAATACTTAAGTAATCAAGTGGACCTAGTACATGACATGCATTAAGAACCAAGTGAACCATGTTATTCATCATCCACTAGGAATAAAGTGATCATTCTTATTGAAATGAACTATCCATCATGTAAAAATGATACTTGAAATCTAATACGGATAAAGTGAATATATGAAAATTCATGAGGCAAATTCATATCTGTAATCTGTGCTCTGGTCAATCGTCTCCATCATTGCAAGTTATATGTACTCCCCCTCTAAGGTAAAACCAAGTCATAGCAATCCACATATTCTGATTATCAATAAATATACCTATAAAGGCATGGTAACACACATAACAGGGTAAAGAATATGAAGAAAAACATAACATATCAGTAAGATAAAATTTTAGAAACATAAAATACTTATGAACAACATCAAATATGATAAAAAAAAGTTTCAACAATATTCATGGAAACAAGGATCATAAGCGACTCTCATGGTTATACACACACAAACAGATGTGATCACAATCAAGAATAATCATAATTGTATACTAAAAAAAGAAACATAACCTGGAAAAATTTATATACAAGTTCCCCATGTGGTAAGGAACTTCCCACCTTAAGGTAAATGATGAAGAACTATATGTTTTTTCGAGTATTAACACACAAACCTTGTCGCACACTCATGATGAACTAGATCTTATATCAAAGATACCCATAAAAAGTTTAGATGCATCAATAAAGGGTTTATAAGAGATACACAATGAGATTACCTATTAATAAGGGTGGTTCTATAATCACAAACCTAATGGAGTTTATCAATGAAACTAATTTTGAGGCATGTTGATGGAGTGGACACCAACTCACTAGATCCATTATTCATCATGGAGCGAATCAAGAATTAAACATAAATTCTAGAATAGAAAATTTTTATTGAAAAAAATATAGATCCCCCATAAATACATTGATACAAATTATATTAAATAAATAAATCAAGAATAACAGAGTCTCAAGATGATCGATCTATGGAAACATATTTTGAAAAATTCGTTGTTCCTGTGGAATTTGAGTTTTATAAAAATGGATGTCATGGAAATATTGAAACCACCATCAATATAGAAACAATTCACTAATCCATACATGGTTGGAATTAGGATTCATAGATCAAGTATTAGTATTTTTGATATACGATTCTCATCCATAGATAAGTTGTTAATAAATGAGAAACCTAACGAACTTAGGGATTCACATTAATAACCTCAATTTTAGATCTCAACCCACATGGATTTACCAGAACCTAGATTTGGAGGTGGGAAATTGATCAGGGAAGGCTATATAGGTCTCAAAAATCAAGATATAGTCCTGTTTATATATAAGAATAGGTCAATAGAAAAAATAAATTTTCATTACGGATGAATTCATACAATTAATTTTTAGACAACATGGTATAGCCACACTGTTTGAGAAACCATGCACCGACCAAGAACCCTTACTCAGATTATAGAGAAGTTGCATGGTTTGACAAAAGAGTTTTTTAAACTATTAACCAAATGTTATTTTGTAAGCTAGATCTTAACACATAGTTTTTTTGGGTGAGGATGCAAATTTTTACAATCTTTACACCACCCCTTGAGCTCGTGCCTCTAGTTGTGTAGTTTCTTAGGGAATCTACATGGTTTGGGAAAATGTCATTAAACTATACACCATTTAAAAGGGTAAGAAACATTCCAAAATCTTCCAAAACCCATAAAACTAAAACCTAATAATTAACAACTCAAAAAATATTATTAAATTCTATAATTAACTCATAAATCACTTATAAATGTGAGTTCGTTACACTGCTGGTCATTCCCATGAAACCTGCAGGGATGACCAATGAAGACCATAGAGATAATAGGACAAGAGAATTTCCCAACAACATAGGAAAGGTTTATTACCATGGTCCATATAGACCACAAACATAGTCCTTTCATTAAAAATCTATTGAGTATTATAAAAACATTTATCTCATGTTTCCATTAGACATAATGAGACATTATTTCCTGTTGGATTGAATATTGTTTGTGGTTTCTCATACTCAACTAAGATTTAAGTAATACTTGATTCATTAGTAAAAAATTATGAATACCAAATATACCACTCATATTCATTTGTGGAAAGAAAATTCTTTTTTCAGGTAAATAAACCTTTATAAATAATGGATATCTACAAAACTATTAGAGTTAGTCCAAGTTGACCATGTGAACTATTCTACTGATAAGTTAGATGTAAAATTTATATACCTCGTGATATTATTTTAATTTTTTTTATGAATTTCCATTGAAGAAATGAATACACTTGGTAAAGGATATTAGATCTTTTAATAGGGCTGGTAAAGTTATATCTTATCCAATAATATATTGATAATTAAAATAGATATTGGATTTAATCCTAAACATACATTTCTTTACACATTTTAGATTCATGATGTTTGTAAAAGGATCCTAAGTAATGATTCTTTTAGGTTTTTCATGTCTTCTATCATTTATTTGAGTTATGCTTTAAAAAATAACATTATTAACTCTTAACCATATTTCTAAACTCAAATTTATTTATACACCTTAGATTCATGATGTTTATAAAAGGATCATAAATAATGAGTCTTATAAGTTTTACATGTCTTCTATCATCCTTTTGAGTTATGATTTAAAAAATCACAATGTTAAATCGTAACCATATTTCATCTTTAATGAAAATGTATATCATATGAGTTATAATATGAAATAAATGCATTATTCGATAATTAATGTGTTTAGATGCAAAGAGTTTGATACAACAAACTAAATAAAAAATATTGCATTAAGAATAATATACGGATTTCATGTAATTATCGTAGTATATTTAAGTACATTACACAAATCCATATGATATAAAATATATAGTTATGTAGAATAATATATTTTTAGAAGAGGGATACATATCTATTTTAGATAGTGGGATCAAGATGCACTTGGATAATGTGAATTCTCAAACTACAGAAATAGTAAGCATAAGAGCAAGTTCCACAAGAGATATTGGAAAAGGAATTATCTACGGAAACATGCTATGTAGGAAATTTAAAACCATAGCGGTGGTTTTATAATCACCATGATATATGTTATATTTTTATATATGAATAATAAATCATACTAAGAGTAGTAAGTTGAAAAAACTATGATTTAAAAGTTTATATGCATTCAAAAATGGATTCTAATGGGTTTTAGGGGTTTATCATATGTTCATGGAAGTAGAATAAAACCCATATTTTTGTGACCTATCCACAATACAATCAAAATGGTTAATTTAAATAAATAAAATCAAGTTATGAATCCATATTTTATTATTCGATGCACGTTTGATGAATACCACAATAATAAAAAAATAGAAGATTCATGGTTTTTAGGGATCAATATAACACGATAATATTTTATGATATATATATATATATATTTCAAATAAATTTACTTTCTTAAATATATTGAGATACATGAAACATTGTGTCTAAGCGAACTCCGATATACTATTGAAATAATATTATATAATTTGATTTTGACCGCCTAGTTGTTGAATTGGATGGTATGAATAGGACTAACTATATTATATAAAATTTATGGTTTGAACATGTATAAAATGAATTAATTGGTTATTAATTAATTTTAAATAAAAATAAAAATCATTTTAAAGTAAAAGAAATGTTTTTCAGAAAAACAATTTTCATGTGCACAATGCGACATTATCTGGATTAATTAAATTAATCACTACTAGTGAATTATTTTATTTAAATGAATATATTATAGACACAATAAATATTTTAATATCCATATAGTGTTTTTCTGAGGCATGGTATAATAATATATCTCATTTTATGTTTAAAAACATATTTTTCTAAAAACTGTTTTCATTGTGTTTTTCACATTTATTTTAAAATGGATTTATGAAACATAAAAATAGAAAATCGTTAAAAAGTATTTAAATCTTTTTGAATCATGATACTTATTTTTTTTAAAAAAATTCACTTTTATTTTTTGTCAATATGCATAGTAACCATAATAATTTTTCGTCTTCCTTACATGGGTAAAATGTGTAAAATAGTGTTAGAACAAGGGGATAAGGATTTAGAATTTCAATAACATCTTCCCTTATCACATTGGACAAGTGGGTTTTGTCTATTTAGATCCATATCTATAATTATTCTCACATTGTGTCATATTTATTTTATTATTATATTTATATTTATTTAAGAAAAGAATTAGTATAAAATGTTATTTTCTTCATTTTAAAATCTATAATATTTTTTTGTAAGGATAAAATGTGGATAAGGCTGGGTATAAATGTTTATTTTAAAGATAAATTAATTTTTTTCAAATTAATTTATATTTAATTTTTTTAATTGAATTGTTACCATAAAATCTAATGTAACACCGCCATAATATTTTTTCAATTAATAGAAACATAAAATAAATGATTTTAAAAATATTAAAAGTAATAAAAGTTTTGTAAATGAGTGATTTACAAAATAATTATAGATTAATATAAAATATTATATTTTGGAAAATTCATTATATGAAAATTCAATTGCATTCTTATTGTCTTTAAAGTCAAATTAAATTAATAGTGTCAAAATGACATTAATGATATTCTAGGAAAATAAAATTTTATTAAATTATTTAAGATTTAAAAAAAATTAAAGAGTAAAATATTGAGAATATATAGTTCAAGATTTCATACAATGGTTCTTAATGGTCCTAATGTCACATTATAAGTAAAATCACAACCCTTTAATATTGAAAAAATTCATTACCATAGTTATGTTTAAAACTGGTTAGCTAAGGGGTTAATAAAAAAATAATGTTTAAAATGACACAAAAACATACATTAATATCATATAATGATGACATTTATACCTTATGATTTTTTTATTTGTAATAATTTTTCTTTTGAAAGTATCATTTTTATTTTTATTTTTTTGTTATTCCAAGAGTGCCCCTCCATATATTATAATAGGTCACCACTTATCCTCTCTTCCTCACAAATTTTTAGCCTTATATACCGTCCAATACCTTGCAAAATATCTTTATATATTCCTTAGAAACATCCTAGATCTTCTTTTCTTTAAAAAGTTAAATCCCTTCATGGTTTAATGTGTAATCCAAAAGAATGTTCTAAATAATGTGGTATAACTTTTAACAGGGTGTTTTCAATTTTATTTTTTCTTCATCCTCTTCTAAATCCATGGAATCAATTATAAAATAAACAATTAAGTTTCTTAAATATACTTAATTTTAATTATGATAATAGAGTAACCAATATCAATATTTATTCCATTCTATGGTATGTAGAAACATCAGTCTTGCATACGTACAGCTCATCGTCTCCATGTAATAGTGTAATTAATATTTCATCACCATATTACTTGGATGTTTATAATTATGGATTTAATAAATATATATTTTATTTATAATTTTATTAATTTTAATTATTATTTATCATTCTTATTCATATCCCTTGAAAAATGGAAATAATGTTCCTGCATACATAGGACCTACCATCTCAATAAAATACATAATTCATTTTTCTATCTCTACCTTCTAAAGATATATATATATATATATAAATAATTAATATATATTATAATAATATCTTAGTGAAAATTATTTATATTATATAACCACGATCAATGTATAAATATTGAGAACGTCGAACCAAAACATGCATGAAAAATTAAGCATTTATTACCTGGAATGTTGATTTTTGATAAATATTTGTTAACAACCGGGTAATAAGAGGTTATAAGAAAATAATATATGACATGATATATGTGATTATTGATCTGTAATATGTGTATAATAAATCTATATTTATTATAAATGAGTTTTGAACATGTAATAAAATAGATGAGACTTGAGGTATGGGTTTATCATCTCAAATTTTCTTTATTGAGACATGTTATGTTTTTCACCTATCTTATTTTATGAGTTGTAAATACTATAACATTGAAATTATATATCATAAATATATTTAATTTCAGGATATTTAATGTTTAATTTAAATTTATAATTTAATGGGGCATACAATTCAAAATCTTCCAAAGTAGTAATGGTTTTATATCATAATCTCTTTATTTATCTTAATTATTTATGATTAAGTTACAATGATAAAATGTTAATGTATAACTCTCAAAAAGCTCATGAATCTTATTATCCTATGTTTTATTATATAAATAATTTTTTCCCTTTTGTTTTTTCTTTTTAGTACTTAAGTGATCAAAATAATATTTTTAAGGAAAACCCACTTCATTTCATTCATCTATCAAAAATCCTTCTCCTTCCATATACATGTCTTCTAAAAATGTTTTTAATAAAATTTTTAATTTTCTTATATGATTTTTAAATTATTTTTTATGCATGATTTAATTTTTTATGATTATTTTAAAAGGAATCATTCTGTTATTTTCTAAAAAAGGAATAATATTTATTTTTTTACACAAGTTTGAAGGGAATGTTTTATTTAAACTTATCCAATATGAATAGAATTTCACCCATTATGACCAATCAATATATTGAATATTAATTGAAATTTTATAACGTTATTTTAAATTAAAACTACTACCCTACCCATTCAATTTCACGACATGATCAATGAATTACATTTTTATATTCAGGTTCTCTAATAATTATGAAGATGATCTATGCAATCCACCTCACTTGTTAGAGATGATAAAAATGTAAGAAAAAGAGAGCGTTTACAATAAATTAAAATTATATAATAATCATGTTTATTTGATACATTTTTCAATGTTTTTTAGAATTTGGGGTGAATATATTATGGAGGAGAGTTTGAATAACCTTTTTGGGAAAAGAAGAATAAGGGTAAAAATGTGATGAAATTATATAGGTTTTTAGAGGTAAAGGATAAATTCCAAATTCTTAGGATCTATAGAGTTGATATGTTAGCTGTATAGCAAATAATAATTTGATTTTCAGAGATTGTATTCTAGATATATTTCATTGTGAGAATAAATCAATGTTCCACAATTATTTTTTCTTGGAAGAATAATAAAATCATATAACTAGAGGGAACCAGTAATATTTAATTTTAGTAGAAAGAAGGAGCTTTAAAGGAGTTAGACGAGTTTCATGCTGTTGTGTTATGTAGTGGATATATGTGATTTGGGATAATGACCAAACACATAAAGTATTAAGTATCCACATTTGGACCGAACCATTCAAAAATATGGCCACCTTTCATTTATTTTCATTATCACCGCATGTGAGTGTGGTTGATTTACAAATTTGAGAGGATATATACATTAACAAGTTGGAGAGGTTTTATTTAGGATCAATGAAATTATAAAAGTTATCTACTGATTCATCCCCCCTCTCAGTGGTTCATATTTTATCATGAACATCAATTAGTTTAAACGTAACCCAAGATCCCTTTGTAAGATTCTTATATTTTCCTTAAAGTTAATGAAAATATATTTAACATCATAGGTATTCACACCTTCATTGACAAAAATAACCATATATGGAAAAAAATAATGAAACCCTATCTTCTGTCACTTAGTATGGAGGTGATCAATAGAGCTACTATAGGATTTCCACCAATGGAAAAATATACTCCTATGAACGTTGATGTAAAAAGGTAATATCAAGGTAGATGAAAAATATCATATTTATAAGATAATGTGGTTGTTTAATAAGGTGTATACAAAGGTGATGCACCTCCAAACATTTAAGGAGACCTAAGAAAAACATTTAAGAATAACTGAGGGAAATTTAAACATAATGTAAGAAACGTTTTGAATCTATAGAAGAATGTTCAAAGTTATCAGGATGACTGAGGAAGAAACCATTGATGGTTGTTTCACTATAGTTAATGAATTAAACACCAACATCAATGAATTAAAATATGATTTGTATGATTCAATAATTTTTAATAAATTGATGAGGATATTTTTTGGTAGGTTTAATCATATATTATCCATGTCATAATAAATTGATGATTAATATCATTATGAAAAACATTACGTACATGTTGTGTATAAAATAAGTAAAATTAAAACATTCTAATAGAATAATAAAGGGTAATTTTTTGAAGTTATGATAATGTTTAAAATTCAAAAATGTAACATGAGCTTATGTGTACTAGTGAATTGTATGATAAAGAAGATTATGATGTAGATTTAAGAGGGTTATGTCCCTTATATCTATGAATTTATGAAAATGTATAGGTACGTAGAAAGGAAAACCCCCATTGAAATGTTTTGGGTGTGGGCGTTACAAAACACTTTATAGTAAACAATTTAAATAACAAAGGTCGATAATATGACAGTGAAGATCCTAAATAAAAACCGTATAGAAATATGTGGGGTAAAAATTAGAAGGATGATAACTGGAAGTAAGAAAACGTTAACCAAAAGGACTATAAAAAGTATGTTTACTAAAGAATATAGGTATTATTCTATGGAATATAATCCATCATAAGATGAATGTCTAAATATATTTATAACCTTTATGGATCACATTAAAGTAAAGTAATATACTTTAAGTAGTGATGATGATGTAGACAGATAAACAAACATGGAACACATGATAATTTGATAACATGTGTCTTTTTATTTAGAAAAATATCATAAATAAGAAAAAAGTTTGACTATTGAAAAATAATATAGAATATAAAGAGGACAGAGGAGAATAATTTCATAAAAAATATTTAGTGTATATTGAGTAAATTAAAAAAATGTAATTTAAAGTTACACAACAAAGAAAAATGGAGAAATACATTGATGAAAAACATTGTTATAAAGAATAAGTGATATGTATGACATAACCAAGGTTTTTTGAGGTTTAATATAATTTTATGAATATGCATTACAATTTTAATTAATCATCATAGGTAAAAATTTAAATATCACAGGCATCCCAGAAACCCCTCCAAAAAAATCGATGAAATATACTTTAACTAAAATTAATGTTTCATCTAGTTTTATTAACCATTTAGATTCGATAAAAAATATCTATAGTGATTTATTTAAGAAAATATATGAGAAATATTTCACATCAACAGATGTTTAAAGTAAATTTTTAAAAAATTATTCGTTACATCAAGGGAATATAAACATTTTAACATCTACTGAATCTGAGCAAAACATATCCCAGAAAAAAGTTATACCTCTATGAAAGATCAGGATTCAAAAAAAATTATTTATGTTGAAGGATCATTAGAAACAAAGGACATAACTTCTTTTACAAAATTTCACTCATTAGGTGTAGGCATGAATTTCAATGGATAAATTTCAAAAGTAACGGAAACAACATTATGAAGTTAAAGGATGTTTTAAAATTGGGGCCACCAAAAGTTAAAAAACCCTCATGGAAAAATTAATTTGATTGACTGGATGAGATTTTCAAAATATGTGTCCAACAAAGTAACCATGATAAATAATGCATGACAATAATTATGGTATTGTATAATTGTATTGGAAAAAATGGAATTTGAGAAAATAAATAGAGAAGAAATACCTGTTGTTGTTGAGGCCACAATAAAAGCTTGTCAAAACGATAAACAATGGAATATTGATAGTGGGTATTCCTATCATATGACAGGTTTTCCAAGAATCATGAAAAACATTGAAGAACATGACATAGTATTATTTACCTTTGGAAATCATAGATCTGAAAAAAAGAGGAATTGCTACGCGAAAAATTTAAGATCAAAATTCAAAATCCAAGGAAGTGTAATTTGTTGATGGCATTAAACAAAAATTATGTAGTTTTTGACAACTCCATGATGATAGGAATACATTTATCAGTGTGATATGTTCCAATATCATTCTATATATGAATGATTTGAAAATTATTATATAGGGATATAGAATCAATGGTAATTTATTCCAAATTGGTGAACTTAGTATCTATTTCAATTCTCATATGGAGGATAAAAACAAGTTGTGGTACCATAGAATTGGTCATCTTAGCTATAAATGTATTAAAAAATTTCAAATTAAGACATTGTGAAATGTTTTCCACAACTAATGATTAATGATGATATTATTTACACAAATTGTTATAAATGATGGATGTTTAGTTGAAGTCACAATAATGTGGAAATATATATAAACAAACCCATTATGTTCATACATTCTATCCCAAGTGGGCTGATGAAATATCCATAAAAAAGGGTGACTTATAAATTATTACATTCATGTATGATTTTAATTTTATTACCAATATAATGTCCATGAAACATAAATCATAAGCTATAAAGTTATTCAACATTTTTATAAGGGAAGTTGAAAATGAGTTGGATGTATATATTTCAATGTTGAGAGCATTCAATATAAAAGATCAAAAAAGTAACACTTTTGATTCCTACCTAAAAAAAAAATAAATACTAGTATTGTGATCCCTATACTTCTCATCAAAATAGAGTTGTGAAAAGAAAAAAAGTTTAGTTGATATGTTAAGTACCGTGATCACTAAATATGAACATTCAATGTTCTCCTATAGAGAAGCTATAAGCACAGTTGTATATGTTTAGCATAAATTTTTTCTATAACTAGAATGGATATTTTATCGTTGTGAGATATAGTATAATAAGAAGCATGTTGCGACATATTTTAATGTTTTTGGTATTCCTTTCTTAATGGAGATTAAAAATATGGATTTTGGGTATTTTGAGGAAAAATAATAATAAGTTGTTTTCATGGGATATTCATCTAATAGAATAAGCTACATGTGTTTGAATAAATGACATAATATGTTAATTTATTCCTTCGATTTAAAAGTCAGTGAAAATAAATAAACTATAAAATATGTTATTGAAGAGTATATGGATGGGTTAACAGAAGATAGAATGATAATATCTATAGAAATTAATTAAATGGAAGATGTCCATGAGCCCAACCATGTGCTGGATGATTCTAACTTATCCAATGATGTTGATAGTAAAACCGTAATAAAAACATAGGAATACTAGACTTTATAAAAAACATGAAATAGAAAATATATTTAGAAGTCTTGATGATCTAATTATGCCCCAATGAAAATCAAAGATTTATCATCAAATTACTCTTATATCACAGTGGGAACTACAATACATTTAATAATAAGTTGAGAATAATGAGTGGATAAGTATGATGAATGAAGAGTTAGATGAAATTTATGAAAATTATACCTCAAATATTATTCCTATTATTGGAGGAATTAATTTTATATTAACTAAATAGGTGACCAAAAGTTTACTCGAATAAAAGGGATAAATATCATTAAATAAATCCTGGTTAGTTGTATATGAATACTCATTGTAGAAGTTGTAGATTTTGAAACAAAATTTTCTCATGTTGTAATAATTGAAACCATCAAAATGTATTTAGTTATTATTACTTATTAAACTTAAATATTCTATCAGATAGATGTTAAGTCAGCATTATTTAATGGATAAATTATGGAATAAGTTTATATTGAGAAACATGATGGGTGCATACATGATAAAGATGAAACCATGGTGTAATAAATTAATGAAATATTTTTAAACATCGAAGCAGAGCTTTTATGCCATGTATAAAAACCATGATAGTTTTATAAAACGTTTAAATTTTATAAATGAATATTTGGTTTCATATTATTTGTGAAATAGATATATATGGGTACCTTGATTTTCATTCTCTATATATATGTCATAATCTTTTCTAGTTCTAGGTATAATGGTTTTTATGAATTTACTAATCAATTGAAGATGAACTTTGAGTTATTAATGCTTGGAGAGTTAAATTTCTTTAGGGGACTTAATTTTTAATTGAAAGGTAGAGTCATCTTCCTTTCACAAGAAATTTTTTCCAAATAATTATTATATAAATTTGGAATATAATAATTGAAGGAAGTTAGTACCCCTATTACCTTTGGTGTGAAAAAGGGAAATGATGAAACTAGAAAAATGTGTGAATCAAACTTATTTTCAAAAGATAGTCGAATGTAAGCTTTATCATACATCATATTTCTTAGAAATTTTATTTTTAGTAACTTTGTGTGCAACATATCAATGTTATTAAAATGAATCACACGTGATGATTGAAAAAATAATAACTATGTATATTATTGAAACATAAAATTATGGCCAGATGTATAAGAGTAATGAGTTTAACATACTTGGTTTTAATATTGATGATTAGGATAGAGATTACAATGATTGCAAATCAACATATGGAGGATCTTTATTTTTATGATAATGTTTTGTTAGATGGCATAGAGAAAAATAAAGTTCTATGATTTTATGTACAATGGAATTAAAATATATTTACTCCACCCATGGATGTACTAAAATGTTGTGGATGAATGTAAATATATAATATTTTAGGGTGAATGTTAAAAATACACTAGAAAAATATTTGTGATAGTAATAGTATGATTGATATATCTAAAAATATGGTATAACACTCTAGATCCAATCATATTGATATGAAGTGTAATTACATCCTAGAAAAATTAGCTAAGATATATGTAAAGATGATGTATATTTCAATAAAAGATCAAATGTCTAATGTATTCACAAAAGCTACACCACATAAAAGATTTAAGGAATCAAGGATGAAAATTTATGTTCAACATCTTCCCCTATTTTAAGGAAATTTTTGAGGCCCCCCCTCTTTTCATTGGACTATGACTTTAAAAGGTAAGAATAAGTATACAATTTTATACATTCATTATATTTTTTTAATCTGAATATGGTGTTTTCATAAAAATCAGGAGTATATGTTCTATATGTTAATCCAATATATGATTATTTAGGGAAATTACATCAATATCATTTCCAAAAACATACTTATCATTGAGGTAATAAATTCCTTCCAAAAAATAATAATTAGGAAGAGCGGTGTAGGGACACCTCTTTATGAGAAAGGTTGTGGTTTTCTGGAACGTTCAAAATATCTAAAGTGAGAGTTGTTTATATTTATTTTGACAACTAATCCAAAGGTGGAGATCACGAAACTGATGATATGGAATTATTGAATTTATTGCATATGTTTTCAATATTTTATTTGTGATTGTTTTTGAGTTTAAGATATCTATGAAGATTTTAGTTCCATTTTTTGTGTTTGGAGTATTCATTGAAGATTATCTTGTCATGTAACTAGAAAATATAATTTTTGTGGACTTTATATTCTTTGAAGGAATTTTTTGAAAGTTTGTTAAAAATAAATCACCAACCAAAGTCTTCCATCTATGTCCAATATTAAAGAAAACCTTATCTAGTGTAAATGTGGAGAAGTGTTGGTATGGAAAACCGCCAATGTGAAGAAATTTTATATAGGTTTTATAGATGAGAATGTAGGGGAGAACCACTATTCCAGTTAACATAGAAAAAACAATAGATTTAGTGGCCCCAACATGTTTTTTAGAGGCTATGAGGAGTATGGTGGATAATAAGGAAGAAAATATAGCATTTAAAATTTTGATGTTGGGTTTCTTCCATCATACACTATTACCAATTTTAATAATATATATTTATATATGTAAGTGTGAGATTTATCTTCATTAGTTCTTCATCTTCAACCACACACCTCATCTGAAAATATACAAAGAAACATCTTGGAGATTTTGTTTAGGAAAAATGATGATATTATATCAAGAAATTTCTAGGGCACATTGATCACAATGATTGCCTTGCCATAAAATACATTCTCTAGAAGATAAATATAGTGAATTATTTTATTTTAGGTGAATTAAATTGGAATACCTATCATAGGTATTATCTAATGATGCATCCAAGCACTGGAGGAAAGTTAAAAGAGGTTAGATAGTATCTATGAATTGTTTGTAATGTTAAAGCAACGAATGGTATAGCAATGAAAATGGGATTTGATATTTCCAAATGATTCATTCTCTTTTTGATGATCAATATCTAGGTAAAATTGTATATGCTATAAATATTCTATTAATGAATAAAATATTGTAATGTTAACAATAATTCTATATTGAACTGTTCTAGAAGATTAGTGAGTTGATACAAAAAATGTATTTTCACAGAGGTGAGTATATATGTAGTATTTTAATGAGAAATAATGGCACCTTTACTAAGGAATCTAATTGGAGAGTATACAAAACGTTCACCTTAAATAATTTTATGGTTTATTAAAATGAATGATAATATGATCTTCACGATTAGAAGTCACCCATATTTATGTGCTCATGACATGTGAAATAAGTTTTTTCAAAGTAAGTGATGAGGTGATATTATATGATGGATCAGATAAAAAGATATCTAAAAGAAGGTTGCAAAAACTATTATATTACCAAGCTATCTTCTTTTTAAAAATGTTGGAGCATAATATTTAAGTATCATAAATGAATGATATCAAAGGTTATCATGAGTCATGATGAAATGAATAAAGCCTACCAATGTTCAAATTCTACATGTGTGAGTGTGTTTGAAGTATTGTGGAATTTGATATATGTTTTAGTTGTATATGACATGAGTGAAACTTTTATATAGACAAAAGATGTATCCAATTATATATAGAAGATGAAGTCTATGAGCATTAGATAATGAGCTCTATAAGCTAATAATCAAATGAAAATGTAAGATCAAAAGAAGACTTCCAATAGAAGCATATTATAGATTCTATAGTTTGATCAATGATTTAATACACAAGATATAATGAGTACAATGTAGTGAAAAACATATGTGAATACAAGTTAAAGAGGGTAGTGATGTTGTAGAACACTTTCAAATAGAATTTTTATGACCAAAAATAAGAATATAATAGGTATTTTGGGTCTTGTGAAAATATAATAAGGATTACTTGAATGAGAAAATTAATGTGAGAATAAATCAAGGAGGTTAAAGTAGAAAAAAACACAAGGTGTGGGGATGTCATGTATGGAGTACAAGCATTTCTTCATAAATAAAAATGTGTGATTATTGTTGATATACTCGTGAAAATTGAAGACCATTGAAGTTGATTTTTATGGAAGGTTTGATGAGGAATGTTGACTATGATAAAGTGATAAGTTTTTAATGTCTTTAATATAAAAAGAATAAGTGAAAAAGTTTCATATTTCAAATACAATAAATTTATAGTTATTTGGGGAAATAGAGAATTATATAAGATGTGAATTCATTCAATAATTTCTACCACGTTTTTGATAATTCTGAGAGAAGAGTCTATGTAAGACATTCTAACTAATATTTTTTTATAAATCATAATAAGGGTCTAATAAGTGTTCAAGTTTCCAATATTTTTGGATCTAACGAAGAAGTGTCAAATTTTAGAGAATAACAGAGTTGAGAGACCAAGATTATATCATATAGTAAATTACATTCCAGAGAATTTATTCCATGTATACTACATTGTAAACATAAGTTAATTTTCAAATATTATGTTTGATTGAAAAAATAATCAAATCTTGTAGCTAGTGGGAACAAATTATATATCCTATCAGGAGAAAAAACGAGCAATATAGTAATGATTTGATTTATAATAACTTGTATTATTTTGTGAATACCTATGTATTGTGATAATAATCATACATATCAAGAGATAAGTAACCACATTAGGACCGAACACTGTAAAAAGTAATACACCTTACACTTTACTTACAATTATATGTAGGTGGAGATGAGTTATAAAGTTGATGATTTAATTTTAACAATTCCCAGAGGAAAATATTTAGAGAAAATAAATTATAAAAGATCACCATTGAATCAACCACACCTTCTTAGTGGTTAATATATTCTTGAAAATTTAATTCTAATATAAATAGTGTCCATGGGACACTAGACTGTGGCCAAAGGATATAACCATGGTCGAAGGGCCTATTTACATGTTTTTGTATAATGGAAATTGACCCAATTAATAGTAGTATATGCATATATTAATGGTTAATTCTATTAGATGATACACTGTATGATAATTCTAGCAAATATATAAACTATAAATTATATCAGATCTAACATGTGACAATGTCTACTGAAAAAAATTGAATGGAATAAAATTGATAAGGTGTTCTATATATAGAAAAAAAGTAAATGTTACATAGAATATATTTTAATTATTATAGATATAGTTAGAAATATAACTCAACCCGATATAAATAATTTCTATAAGAGATGACATAAAAATTATATTTAATATAAGATTATGTTTTTTTACTAAGTGTAACATATGAAATTTGACTCAAAACATCACAAGATAATTTTACTCAAAATAACTCTAACACTAGAATACAAAAAAAATATAATAATACTAGTTCTCTTATGAGAATTATTTTTCTCATATATGGAATTCAGTTCTACTTTCAGTTTCATTAACTTTATTAGAGCTCACATTAATTAAAATATGTCCTTTATGTGGATTAACATATTTCCAATGATCGTTTCTTGAGAAACATTAATTTCATATTAAAAAGGGTAAAATAGTAAATTAATCCTAAATGGAATATCTGTTGAGAAAATAAATTTCCCATTGAGTCGAGGATAGTGTTCTTCCTTTTGGAAAATATTTTTATATTTTTTGGTTGACATTTTAAATTTTCATAGTTAGTTGTGAGAATTAATAAAGAATTAATATATTTATTAAAATATTTCTTGACATAAAACCCTTTATATATTAATAATTTAGAGGAATTTTTTGATGTTAGGGTTATAAGACTCTTTTGGAGATGGAGGCTACCATGGAAGGGAGAAAAATCCCTAGAGAACAAGAACTCGATCTAGTGAAGATATAGTCATGTGATTCGAACAAGTCTCATTAGATTATTAATGAATTTGAACATATCTCTTTATGATATATGTCTAAACCAAGGATTCTTACCATGTAAATTTGGTATGTTAATTTGGAAATCTATATGAGAATCATGTAATTGGGTTGATAAAAATCCGATGAATGGATTTTGAAAACCCTAGAGAGAAGTTTCATTTGTCAAAACATCTCTATATATTTTTAAGTCATACACCATATATTTAAAAATCTTGGATAAAATATTTTAATCACTCTCTCTATAATATTGAACAGTAATAAATTCTTAACAATTTATAATAATATTTATTGTGACATTTTAGAGATAATCTTACATGACTTTTTTTTGCTAATTTTTATATATTCTTAAAAAAATGAATAATAATGTTATAAATGATATACCATTATAAAAAATTTTAAATGATAAATCCAATGGTTCCAAGAACATGAAAATATAAATTTTGGAAAAAAAGTTATTTTAGAGAGTATTGAAACTTCTCTCTAACTTTTGGTGGAATTAATAATTTATTTTACATTTGAAAATCATACTTTTTCATCCTGATATTGATTTCAATCCAAAAATGCTTTGTTTTCACCAATTCACCAATATATATTTTCATAAAACCATATTAATGTTATGAATAATCATACATTTTCTGTAAATATCTCTAAACCCCCCAATAAATGAAAATTTTAGAATGCAATTTTTGATTTCAAATTATGTAGAATATATGTCTAAAATTTAATAATTTTTGGGTTTGTTTAATTTTAGAGTGTTTATAACATTATATTAAAGAATTAAAATAAAAATATTTATTATTCTTATTTGAGATTGGTGGTGGGGATAAATTATTATTGATGTTGTTTAAATAATATAATAAATAGGGGTACTTCCTTATTGATTGTGTTTTACGGGTAATAATAAGTAAAAAATTCTTCCTATATTAAAATGTTTATTAAAAAATGAAATACATGTTGAGGGCCTCTATCCCCTATTCCTTGTAAAATTTTGAATTATATTCAATTTTTATGATATTTTTTATAATAATAATATTATTAAAAATATATTGATATTATTGTTATTAAAAATCTCTCTTTATCAACCCGTGATAATAACATTTGGGGAATAAATCATACTCACGACCTATATATGGTACGCAGATCGTGACATCAGGATGGAAACTTCGAGATTGATAAGTGATAAGTGATTTTGAGCCATCGTAAAAGTCCCTAGCCCACTATGTGATATATTATGTTGTTGTTACAATTAGATACAACATTATTTATGGGTTTCCATTATGGATAAATGGATACTCCATTTTATTTGTATCCCACCATAACTCACTATGGGAATATGTTACGATCAATTTAGGTTTCAAAATTTTTCTATTAAGTTGAAATTTGGGGAAATTGATATTATTAATATAATAATAATTTTTTTATGTAATGAAGTGTTTCAAAATTTATTTTTGATAAGACACTTGAAGTTACATTGTTAATAATTATGTAAAACAATATTTATAAATGATAATAATTTTACATAAGGTCATGAATGTTATGAAATTTATGATTAATTATGGACTATAAATAATTATCTCATGAAAATTATGATGATGATGAATAAATATGTTAGTGAAATAATTAATTAGGATGAAAATTTATTATATTAATTATATTTAATGATAAATATTAAATATTATTAATACATAATTGGAAAATCATTGAACCTTATTTAATTTTCCTTGGAGGTTATCTTGATGTCTTGGGAAGTATGCATTTATTCTAAATTATTAAAATAAAATTTATTACTCAAGAATTGGTGGAATAAATTATATTTATGGCCTAAAAATAATTATGATAATATAATAAAATATAAATAATAATAAAATAAAATAAATCATTAATAATAATTAATTATTTACATAGTGATACTTTAACAAAATTAAAGGATTTTACAAAATTCATTATGATTAAATGAATTTTATGTGATGGATTGATTAATAAATTGAAATTAAATACATTGTGTTTTAAAATTTATAAATCAAATGGTGGATTATCAGACTATTTATGATAATTAAAAACAAATAAATTTATGTTGTGAGTTAATTACTTACGTGAAAAGAAAATATTTTAGGAAAATCCCTGGGATTTCTTCTTCCATTAATTAGGTTATGACCTAGTGTTGTTAGCTTTAATGAAATTGATTAATTTTGGTCATTTACTGATGTAGGAATATTAATTTTAAGATGGTGGGTTATAATAAAGATATAATTGAATACTAATATTGGGAATTATAAATAATAAAGATCATAAATGTGATTAAAGATGTTTCTTGGAATGGACAGATTGTTTCTATAGCGAATAAATGAATAAAAAATAGTTGATATGAGTATTATTAAAAAGGAAATTAAGATTGAGAAAAAGAACCTTCTTAATTTTATATAGTTAAATCTTTCTGGTAAATATTTATATAAACTATGAGAGCTCTAGGAAACATATTGATGATACTTAGAAATGTTTAAAATAATGATATAGACCAAGTTATGATATAGCTAGAAGGATAATTTTATAACTCAATTTTAGATATTATTGAATTATTACTTTATATTTCAATGGTCTAGGAAAATTGAGATCAATTGAGGATTATGTAATAGCTATGAACTATTATATGGGAAGTCTCATGTGACCAATAGGAGGATCCATGATTTTGATGAATTAATTTTTTTCATTCTCCTCAAAATTGAGGTGTGATGTAGACCAATGGAAGATTAATATTTATGGATATGATATGACAGAGTGATTATCTTCACCCATTGGTTTGAGTTAGAGCTACACAACATCATTCTAGTAACTCTCCATTCCTCACCCATTGACCGAGGTTGGGGTTGATAATAACATTTGAGAAATTACTCTACCGCTATGATCACTTATTATCATGAATAAACTATGGTGAAGTATTTAGAGTGGAAATGAGGTTTGGTAATATTTTGATCAAGTTATCACTGATACGGTGTATGTCACATTGTGTTTAATGGAGGTAGTGGCTCCCCTAGTGGTCAGGGTATTGGTCCTCCATCTCAATCATGGAGATTGAGTATTATATCTTTTTTACCTTAATAACAATGTGTGTCTTTTTCATGAGATTAATATACTATGGCACTATCCTAAGGGATTGGGTGTGGTTCATTCATATATGAGGTCAATACCCATCGAACCAGCGTATATACCTTTGATAAGGTGTGTCTCCTCCATTTATGGGGTTACTACTCCATCAAATGATTCATATTTCTAGGGTGAGGTGTGGGTCCCCCCTATAGTTAGAAGATTAATGCGAGTATTTTAAGGTGTGACAATATTCATTCTTTCTTATATATAATTCCAGAACCATAAATGTAGTGAACCATATGTGGCATTACCTATGGATGAATATTATTTCATTTAACATTGTTCATTGGGGCATGACCCCTATCATATAAAATACAAATATATTAATTATATAATTAGTTCGTGTTTTATGTGGGGGTCGACCCATTAATTGGGATAACCATATCGAGTTTCGTTTCTCAAACTTGAACACACACTTGCATGTTTTCACTCTATTGTTCACATAGAATGGAATGTGTAGATAGATAAAATATCAGATATTGGATATGGATAGGATACATGGTAGTGGACAACATGGAGACATTATAGAGTGTATCATATCATATTTACTGATTTTCAATTCTCATTTCAAATCATTTTTTATAGGAGTTTCTATATCAATTAATGGTATTTTATATTATATATGATGTATTTTTTCGTCATTTTGATATAAATGAATGTTAACTTTTTTTCATCATTCATAGATTTAATTAATTACATTGTGGATGAATATTCATGTTAGAATGTGATATTTTATGTTTACTTCCTCATATATCATTACACGGACACCTCAATGCTAGTTGATGACCCCTGGCTTACTAGAGGTGGTATTGGAGAGTTCACTTACTCTTGATGTTGGACCACTCAAATGGATTCCCAGTGAAGCAAGGATGTGAAATAACATATGGAAAAACTGTACAAAAGAAAACACCATTAGGTGAAGCTATTTTTCTTGATCATTGACATAAGAAAAAACAATCCATAGATTCTAATAATAATGTCATAGTTTTAAAATAATTTAGAATGAATGTTTAGTTATTTTTATTTCATTATTTTTTGATTTTAATATATTATTTCATTCGTATAATGGTAATTTGGAAAGGGTCCTTCCATGATCACAGATAAGTTATTATATAAATACATTTCATTAATTTAATGGGGGAAACTATCAAAATAAAGTTTAAAATTCAATAGTTCCATTTTTTATTTATAGATCATTATTAATTTTTTTATTATGGAGTTGGTGAATATTTTCTTTAGAAATTGACATATGTGTATGCATGTATTATATTAAGTTCCTAGATGATCATATCAATAATACAAAGGTGGGGGTGAATCAGTATTTCAAACATTTTACTTCTTGTTTATGAAGTAAATCATGATGATTGGTTAAACTCTTGATCTTATCCTCAATTAAACAATCACATTCCTATAAGAATGAAACTAACATAAACATAAAGAAAAATATATTTTAACAATGTTTATCCCCAATAAGTGAGACTACATCCTTACTATATTTTAATCAAGGATGAGATATAGGTGTATCACTAATATCATAATGTGATTTCAATAGGGAAGGTATTATCCTTTATCCTTGAGTGTTTCCCAAAACATATGTCTCTTGATATTTATTAATATTGGATCCCCCCATTTTAAAAATGATGATGAAACTATAAATGAGAACACCTTCAAAGAACTGGAATCTTCCTAAGGGATGATTAGTGATTAATCAATAGAGCATAAATATTTAGAAAAAATGAAACCCATGAATATGATTCCATTGAAACCAAAATCGCATGAATACTTTAAATGAATAATGTCTACTTAAAACCGAATAATGATACTCCAATTTCATTTTTAGTTATTTATGGTTACCACTAAATGAATTAAAAATGGATCTTCCCTCTATGGTGTATCCATGTGTCAAACAGAATCACCCAAACATTCAGACAATATCCATTCAACCTCTATTATATGAAATTATCTCAAATGAAAATAAAGAATAAGGATGTGATATTCAAAAATAGACCACTTTATAAGATCACTCACATAAAAGACTCATATCCTTTCCACCTTTTATATAGTCTATGGAGAAAATGATGATCCCATGAATTTAATTGTAATTTTCACGAACTTGTGACTAATTCCTTCGATTGTTACTTTTCTAACCCTTTTTTGTAAAATTTGGTTTCATATACTCATCTTGAAAAATATTATTGTTTTTACCATATCATATATAAAATGAGTTATTAATGTTTTTATATTATTATAACAGTCATATTACTTCTACATTCACTATTTTAAAGTTAACTCCCCAAAATTAATAATCTTTTCAACAGTTTATATCATTTCCTATCTAAAATATGTACGATAAGATACTATGATAACCATATTAAATATATATACTATAGTCTAGATATATCATTCCGATGAGACACAAATTATTTCTTACTATACGGTGATGGGGGCTCATAGGTATTTATACATATTCTCCTGAAGGTTGTGACAGGTGTTCTAGATTAGTGTATATCATGAGGACAAACCCACCTATTGGAGCACCACTTGTTTCGCATGCCATTAGATGTACCTATCTATGAGAATATGAGTTGTTCTCTCGACATGAGATTATTATGAATTTGTATCATTATATTATGTACTTTTATGAAAAACAAAAACCATGAAATTTATGTTATGGTTAGGTAGATTTTATTGGGTGTAAATATTGGTATATCATTGATTGAATGATCAAGATAATATTTTTCACTTTTGAAAGGAATAATATATCTCTTTGCACTTGAATAGGACGATATTTTCTTGAATAAATCCATTTGTAGGGTAGATGATTGAAATTCCATCTAATAAAGGTCAATAAAAAATAAATAAAGAATTAAAGGATGAATAAAGAAAGTATCCATTCTACTTTTAATATTGTAAAATCTTCCTAAGGCCACTTACCTATTACCTCAGTCAACTGAACCATGGTCATATGTCTACATATATACACAATTCAATTTTGATTATTCATGTATATAGGACCCTGACATGAATCACAAAGCCTGAGCTAGGGAGCCACATGTCCTCTTGTGCACCTCCTTGTACGCATGAGGTCAGCCACATGTATCAAGGGACTAGATTCCATCAATGGGTAGACTATAACCTAAATACTATATTATAATAGAAGTAATATAAATAATAAAAAAACATAGATTAAAAATGGTGGAATAAATATAATATCATATGGAACACATTCCATATAACAAATCAAGAGGTTCTCAATGCTGAAATCCAAGCTAGAGTAATAGTTCAAGTAGATAAATAAATAGAACAATGTATAAATCCTTCAGAGTTTGTCCCTATCCTTCCATAAAAACCATTCTCCATGTCTCAGTTGTCTTTTACAAACACCTTTTCTTTTCTCGGATCCCTATATATGAAGTCTACACTCTCATTGAGATTCTTATGTGTGGTTTGAGTAATAAAACCTAGTAAGAAACCACCAATTCATCACTAAAAAGTGCGAAAAGAATAAAAAGTTTATGTTTTTATAATAATAAATTCATTTTCATGTTAAAGATATTACATACTGAGGTCCCATGTGTTAATCGTGCCACCATGAGCCCAAACTATACCTGCTTCAGCTCCATATCAGAAGGAATATCAAAATTTCATAAGTTCTTAAGATATAGCCCTAAGGATAGTAATCATAATTATAAACATCCTTATGGAATCATGTGAACATTTTAATAGGAATCCACATGTAATCAATTCTATTATGCAACTCAAAATCCACTTGGAATAGAGTGACCATGCCACCACTTATCTATTTGGAATCAAGTAATAATGATACATGGTGTCTACTAGGCATAAATTGAATCACAAAACCTTCATGAGGAATCTTCATATCCATACCCCACTCTTAGGTCCATCATCTCCACCATCATAATTCATGCACAGTCCCCTACTAAGGGATAACCATGTCATGATGGTGCACCTATTCAAAGCATCAATGAAAATGACTCCAAAGTCATGGTAGCACAGATAAAAAGGTAGAGCATATGAATAAAATAATAACATGTCATCATTAGAAAATATTAGAAATATTTCATATATGTGATCTATATAAAAAGTTATCAAACAATCCACAAGCATACTAATAGGAAAAAATATCATAAAAGGGACACATAGCTAAGCACATATCCACATGAAATCATAATCAAGCATGATCATCAATGTATTAGAAAAAAATAAATATAACCAAGGAAAATTTGCAAAAAAGATTTCAAAAATGGTAATAGACATCCCCAAAAAAATGTGAAAATATATCATCAAATGGTAATTAGAATACACTATGTAATATAGTCTATTTATCAAAATATATCTAACCAAGAAAGTTAAATGATGGTTTTATCAACTTATATGCTTAGTGATCCATTATTTGAATTTTTGGAAATGAACCTAACACTAGAATTCCATATCCATGGGCTCAATTATGCAGTTTCATTCCAATCTAATTCCATGAGATATCAAATTTCATTAATGAATAAATGTAAAATGCATTCTCTCATTATTCACTAACACAACATCACTTATGATTCACCCAATATCTCCTACATCCTACGAAAATATTACATCATGATTTTGGTCAGTATATTAATGTACAAGACTCATGGAATACATTAGTAATAATTTCAATGTATAATGATCATTACACACATTCATAGATAGTAACATCCAATGACACGTACAAATAAGGATTTCCTACCAACGAGTCATATTCTCATAACCTCTTGCAATGAATATTACCAAGGGTGTACACCATGGGAATGTGTCTCAATGTTCAATGAGTCTCTACCCTTAATAGACTTTATCATTTGTGTTCCATCAACTAAATTAATTATATATAAAAATTATATTTATGAATAATATCATGAAACATCTATTTCATCATCATAATAGAGAAATTCTATGAACTATTAGTGAGACATGTATTCTAAGAAAATTATCATATACAATGTAAAATTTAAAAAATCATGTTGTGAAAAAAATTATATTATTATTCCAAAAAATGAATACAGGTAATATTGAAGTACATAGAAGTTGGTTTTAGGGAACCAACTCCAATAAACATACACTTTCACAAGATCCAACTGCTAAAAAATTTCTGTCTTCTAGATCTCATATAGTTTTAATGCCTCTGATGAGATATATCCTCTGTCAAGGGGTCCTACACATTTTACTCCATGTACACTCTCCTCACAATAACTTCACCCCTTTGAGAAAATTACTTCAAGAGTTGATATTTCCAATGTATGTCCATCATCTATTTATGAAACCTTTGATCCCATGAGAGAGCTATCACTATAGTATTATCATTATACAATTTCTTAAGATCTCAAATTTTAGGCCTCAATTCATGCTCTAGGATGAATTTTTCATTCAAAATTAATAATTGTGTTGCATAAGAAGGGAATATAACCTCAGACTCCACTATAGAATTTGTGATATTATCTATACTTTCACTTGAGTGTGATGTTATTGATTTATGGGATTTCTTTTCTTGGATGGTATGAAAATGGGTGTATTCATTCATGCATCTTACAAGGAACATATGTTTGGTATGACATCGATATGTTTTCTATGATTGATAGTTTCCTAGAAATCAAATATATAGGATTTTATTTACTATATGTGGTTTATCATTTCAGGTAATTTATATATACATTCGGTTTTATATAACTATTTTTAGAATCATTATATTTGGGGGAACATCAGGGTGATTATTTAATTTCTTTTCCACTCCTAGATTAGTTTGTTTCCTTAGACTGATCATGACCCTTCCAAGGAGGTTATTCCATATTCCCACCTCCAAAGGTGGGTGGCCTCTCCCACCATGATTGATGATGCTGACTCCTTGATTGGAACTTGCTAATGGGAAATTGGTTCCTCCATCCATGTATTCCTGCTTAGCATTCATCACCTAGTATGAGTTTTCCTTATAGACTAGAGACATATTTTTGAATCTCATTCCCAACTCCATATTAAAATAGACACAAGTTAATTGTGCTAATTGATTTCACAATAGGTAAGTTACATATGGGTAAAGTTTATGGTGATGTTGGAAATATCTGGACATCTTTGGACATTAGTTGTGTTGGGAATATGGAATGATTTTCCTCTTTCAGAGTCATGGTCACCACATGTATGAGCCATTTTGGGTTTGGAACCCAAGGAATAATGTTTCCATTATGGGGAAACATGATCGATGGGAGTAATGTGTTTGAGGATAATTTCTTCAGGCATCACATGTTCATCATATGAGGTAGAGATTATGATACAATAGGTTTTCTGTCATTCATGGACATGATCAAACTTGAGCATCAACAAACAACAAATAGACTCATGTAAAACTAAAGAATAACCATTGTACATAGTGAAGAAAACAATAATATTCTTGAGACATAAAAAACCAATAAAAAATATAATACTAAAGTGAATAAAATACAAAAAAATACAAAACTCCATATATCTATCTTTAACCACTGATGGGTCCCTCAATGGAGATGTCAAAACAAAGAAGAAATAGGCTCAGTACATAATTGCCTAACCATTGTCGGTGTCCCAAACAACCACATCTAAAAATTCCCAAAGGCCGAAGTAGCGTGTGCACAATGGACAAAAGTATTTCACCAAAGAATCAATATAATGTTTAATATCATGAAAACATTAACTCTAACTTCAAAATGAATCCAGTTAATAAAGAATATTCATAAGACAAAACCATTTTGTATAGTATCCCTTGGTTTTATAATTGAATTTCCATATTATCAAAACTGAGGAACAGGACAAGTAAGTAAGAAAAATAGATGATCATAAGAAAAATCACCCATTGACACACCATAAGATAATCATGTGAGAAAATAACAATGAAATATCATCATTTGATAAAAAAATAATTAAAAGCTCATAATGTGGGATGTGGCCTATGGTAATACGTATATGACATAAAAGAGGCCTAAACTTAGAATATGTTGTATACAACCAATATTGATTCCCAAAATGGTGTATCAATACCATAATACCCCTAGTGTAATTATTCACACTAAAGTGACATGTCAATTTTTCTTAATACACCCAAGGTTCCTAATGTTCTATGATTTTAAAAACCATTTGAAATCCTTACTAATATTTTATAAATAATTTTTCAAAAAAATAAATTAGTACTTCAAGGATTGAAAACCCATTTTGAAATCAAAATAATTTGTAAATAATATCTATTTAAATAATGTTTTTCATAAGTAAAATCCATATTAAGATCAAAGCCATCCTTTACACAACAAAAAATAAAGAATTGAATAAGAACACCATGTTATTATAGAATTTCAACCTTTTTATAGAGACACATACCTCAAGGGCGAAGAGGGAATGCCAAGGATTGATCTACCAAAGCCTGGGTTCAAATTCAATCAAGAGTGGATTCGAAATCCTTCAAAGAGATATCTGGGTCACCTAAATTTTAAATGAGATGAATGGAAGAAGTGGTTGTTCAGAGGGTGTTTAGGTATTAATATCCATAATATAAAATAGTAGACCATGTTGTAGCCACTGGGATTGTTCCACAACCCCCATGCATTATAGAATAAGGTTCACCACTAGGTGCGGGATGGGCTATCTGAACAAGTAACTATGAAATAATCCTTGGGACCATGCCACAACCCTTAGATTTAAACTGTGTCTGAGATCCATGACCCTACACATGTACCATATCAAATGTAAATGGGAAGATTCCATGCTATAGATAGATACCCCACACTGCAAGGACATACAAATGGATAGAACAATCCAAAAAACATCCCTTGAACACCTATTCTACAACCTCCCACCCAATACAACATAGATCACTAGAATAGAGGGGCCACACTACAACCCTAGAACGACGACATAGTTGTTCTAGAAATGGAAGTAGCCCCAACATTTCAACATCGTAGTGTACTATCATGTAGTCCACTAGTTTACGCCGCAGCCAATATCACCCTTCACAACATGTACCCTCCACGGAGTAGCTCCAATTTAAAATAAATAAAAAATATAGAAACTCAAAATCTACTCCAAAACATTAGAGAATCATACCAACAACTCCTAAACATTAAAATAGATCATACCCAAACAAAAAAGGTTTCAAAATTCTCACCTCCATGAAAAATTTATATTCCCATAAAGTGTTCATGTCTCTAGACTAATGAAAATAGATAACCGCTGCTACATCATCAATGATTCCCACTCCCATGGCTTGTGGTAATTCCCCCTCACTTCCCTAATAAATACACCAAATGAATCGTTTTACCACAACATATCTTATCTTGATGATCCATAATATAAACTAGTTCCTCAACTTCTATGGTTTTGGGCACAAGATTGTCATCCACCTATTCAATCACATGGGAAGAGTCTAGTTCATACCTCCTTAATTTCAAAACATGAAACATTTCATGAATTATTGTCAAGTGGGACACTAAATTCAAACTGATAAACAACCTTAAAAATTCAATTAATGATCTAAAAGGGTCATATAAATCACCACTCGAACTTAAACTACATACCTAACAAATGGTGTACCAAGAGAGGTGGAAATATATGAAAAATAAGATCACTAACCTCAAACTCTAGAGGATGTTGAAGATATTCAAAAAAGGTTTTATGACAACTTCGTTCAATTCCAATTTCATTCATATCAGCTACCCATTTTCCATAATCCTCTAAAAAGTGGCTTGGTCCAATAATGTATTGTTCTCCCAACATTTTATAGAATAAGATAGATATATATGGCCACCCCTTTAGTGCATCAAAGGGGTCCATTTTAATCAAATCCTAATAACTAATATTATATTAAAATTTGACCATAGGTAAATTCCCTTCCCTGGGTCCCCCAAAGTCAAGAACACATGCTCGAACTATACCCTAAAGAATCTTAATAGCTCTCTTTATCTTCCCATATGTCTACAGATGACAGGTTGAGAAAAAATTCTACAATGAACCCGTCAACTCTTAAAAGCCACTCCAAAATATGGATGTGAACCATAGTTCCTTGTCTGATAGAATCACATAAGGAACCCCATGAATTTTTACAACCTCTCAGACATACAAGTCTTTGAGCAGTTCTACATTCATCATCTCCTTGATAGGGAGGAAATGATTTTTTTTCATAAGTCGGTCAATGATCAACCAAATCATATCCTTCCCACTAGGAGTACATGGAAAACCAATGAAATATTCCCTAGAAATATCATCCCACTTTTATACCAGAATAGAAAAAGATTCTAACAAACTTGAGTGTCTCTTATGCCCCACATTAATTCTTTAACATGATAGACACCATGGCATGAAATCAAAAGTTAAACAGTTCATTCCAGACCTCCAATATCAATGATTCTAATCATGATACTTTTGGGTTGTCCCAGGGTGTACGAAGCAACAATACCCTTGTAATTCATCCATTAACTATTTCTTTAGATAAGTAGGAACAACTAATCTCTTATTGGAACAAAAAGCACAAATGAGAGATTGAAACCACCCAATCAAGATCTCTCGACCATATAGGAATTTACTAAAGCACTGTAAATCGATATCCATCACCTTATTGAGCCACACTCACTCGTAAAATTAAAATTAAATCTTCATGGAATCTTAGAACACCTTCCCACAATCCTCTTCCATTCCCATTCTAATATTAGGGAACAATGTCACGCTACTAATGATTGAACATTTAATGCTTTAAAAATAGGCTTTATTAGCGCAAAAATCGCACTAATAATCTGAGTGATATTAAAAGGTGACCAATATCAGTGTTAGAAAAAAGCACTGATAAATGGATACTTTATCATTGCTTTTGTAGCACTAACAATGGAACCCTTTATCAATACTAATAAATATTGAAAAAGAATTATTTTTTCACTCACTCCCCCTCTCTCAGTTCTCATGCAATCTTTTCTCAATGTTATCCATTGCATCAACCAACCTTCACCCACTCTCATTCACCCCCCTTTATCTACACTCATGAACCCCTTTTCTCATCATTAGAAATATTCTTAGTAACTCGTCCATGCCTGGATTCGAACCTCCGACCAGCCATCTACAATGCAAATCCCTTTAAAAATTCCCTACCTTGTTTTATTCTACATTTTATGATATTTATATTTATTTATAAAAATTTACATAAAAATTTATTATTCATATATTTATATATATAATTATTTTTGAAAAAAATTTAAAAAATATATATGTGTGTCTATGTTCGCTCACACGCTCGTGTCTGGGAGATATATATATATATTTAAATATATTATATATTATATATTAAAACTCATTTTCATATATTATAATATAAATATATATATATATATATATATATTTATTAATATGCACAAATATGTATATATAAACATTATATGAACATTTATATACAAATATATATATTCATATATGTTTATAATGTAAAAAATGGCTAGATATTGTTTTTAATAAATGGATGATAATTAATTCCATATGATTTATATAATTATTTTTAATTAAATTTTTAAAAAATGTCTTTAAATTTTATATATAGATATAATTTTTATACATTACATATATATTTATATGTCTATATTTTTAAATATATATATATATAGATATTTAAATATAATTTTATATTTAGATATAATTTCGTTATAACGTATTTATAAATATTTAATAAAAATAAATTTACATTCCATATTTTTAATGGTAATGATAGAGTTATAAAAAGGATTTTATATATGATGTATGCAGTCAATATACACACACATATTGTAACACCAAGATATTTTAATAGAACAAAATTATGTTCGATAGTATAAATGACATGCAACATTGAGCTAAGATGAGAAAGTAACACCGCGAGACATTATGATATATTTATTTTTAAATAAATTTAATCTTGTAAATATATTTCAGCACACATATCCCCAATTTTTTAGTGTTCAACAGCTTATTCAACACATAACATTGACCACAAACGACCAAAGGTATATATAATTATTATAAAGTTGTCATTAAATTGGCGGGTATAAATTATATTAACTACTATAAGGAATATATATATATATATATATATATATTTGTGTGTCTTACTTAATAATTTCTATTTATAAATGTTTGGTAATTAATCAATGAATTTTTATTAAAGTAATAGTTTTCCTTAAAAACATGTTTTCTTCAAAAATGTTGTTACCATATCATGAAAAATATTATAATTAAATATTAAAACATCTTAGAAATTTATTTGATAAAATGAACATCATTTTTTAAATTATAATATAAAATTTTATTTTGGGTGATTTTTCAATGAATAGTTAAAAATACATATTTTTGATAAATTTCATTTCTTTTCAAAACAATTAAGTATTTTAATTGTATAATTATATTTTGAATACCATTTTAAGAAACATAATTATTAATTTTTTATATCTAATCCACTTAATTTAATTTTAATCAACATCATATTGGATTTTAGTATAATGTTGTCTAAGAGTTAAAAAACAGGATTTTTCCGACAAAAATTTTAAAGTACATAATGCTTCTTCATTTTAATCATTTGAAATATCCCAAAAATTATTATTTATTTAAATTAAATTTATGGATTATATATCAATAAATATTAATTGAGATTAATAAAATGATTATTAATAGAAATAGAGTTTATGTGAAATCATATTGTGCTTGAAGAAATACATTTCTTAAAGATCTGGATTTTCCTCGCCTCTGCGTGTTTTATTTTAAATTAAGTTGTTTAAAAATTTATAAAATGTATTTCAAAAAATAAAATTAATTTTTGAAATCATAATTTGGAAATTATATTGTGGTTTAATTTTGAGAATTTTTTTGAAATGCTTAATTTTTTGATGAATTGTAAAACAATAATAGATAACTATGTTTTTGATTCAATTATGTTTTAAGTAAAAGTATATTTTAAAATGGTTTCAAATTAAAATACCTAAAATTATATATATATATATATATTAATCCAATTTAGGTCATTTTAATCAATTTCATACTGAAAATGGATTGAGAAACTTTGTAAACATTTGATCATTTTCCCTTTGTGTTGTTTACGTTATTAAACATAATTTTCATTAGTTTATGTTTTTGTGGTTTTTAACTTTATATTAATCATTGAAATTCTTATTATCACTTATATTAATCAATCCAAATCATTATTTGGGAATTATTATTTTCTTTCATGTCCATATGTTCACATACCACCCTTGTTCTCTAATTTGGAACCCCATTATGTGTTTTTTAAGATGGCATTCATATGTCCTTTTCTATCTTATAAAGAGGGTGTTTTAATAAATATTTTTACAATTAGGTTTTAAAAAATTATTTTAAAATTTTCAACTTGTTATTAAAATGATAAATTTTAAATTGCGGGGATGAAATTTATTAAAGGGGGCATGTAAAACAATAAGATTTTAAAAGAAGGAAATTATGTTCGATAATGTAAATCACCCAAAACACTTATCTTAGATGAGAATGTAACACCCAGATAATTTAAGATATATTTACTTTTAAATAAATTTAATCAATTATATAAATTTCAGAACATGAAACCCTAATATTTTTTTGTTAAATAGTGTACTCAACATGCAACACCGAGCATAAATGACCCATGATATATATAACTGTTTTAACCTAACTGTTGAATAAAAAGGTACAAAAAATATTAAAAAAATTATGAAATATATATATTTGTGTGTTTGTGTGTAAATTTAATAATTTATATAATTTATTGAATTTTTTTTTGTAAATAATAAATCAATATTTAGTAAAATAATTTTACTCTTTAAAAATATGTTTTCATCAAAAAATGACTTCAATTTCATTTTATAAAAAAATAATATAAATTTTTTTTGGATATTTTGGAAATTTTATTTGAAAAATTAAAATTCATTTTTTAATGCTATGTATAAAAAATTACTAGACATTAAATTTTGGTATTTTGGAGAAAATATTTATTTTTCTATAAGTAGTGAAAAATAATGATTTTTGTAAAAGTAAAATTTTTTAACAATAAATTAAGTAATTTGAAAGTACTAGTATATTTTGAATATTATTTCAAGAAAAATAATAATTATTTAGTTATATTTAATAAACATAATTTGTCTTTAATCAACTTCATAGTGTAATTTAGTATAATCTTTTCTTTGTGTTAAAAAATGGGGTTTGTTTGAACTCATTTAAAGTACATAATGTGTATCCATTTTAGAAAATTAAAATAACACATTATAAGTAAATAATTAAATTAAATTTATAGATTATATATCTTGAAATATTAATTTATATTCATAAAATTAGTATTAATATACATAGAGATATATTAATCATATTATTCTGGAAAAAAATACAGTTATCAAAAAATGGCTTTTTCGTCCCATCTATGGGTTTTATTTTAAAATTAATTTATACCAATTTTAAGAAATTAATTTCAAAAAATGTAATTAATTTTTTAAATCATTATTTAAAAATTATCTTTGAGGGAATTTTAAGGAATTTTCTTAAAAGATTAATGTTTTGATGAATAGTAAAAAAAATCGAATTTTAATTGAAAAATGCCTTTTCATTTAAATTATATATAAAGTAAATTAGTATTTTAAATTGGTTTTAAAGTAAAATTATTTAAATTAAATATCTATTATTCCAATTTATTTTCTTTTAATCAATTTAATATTAGAATCGGATAAAAATCATAGTAAAAATTAGAACATTTTCTCTTTGGAAACCCGCTATCTTGTTGCGTCTGTGGTATTAAATTTGAATTAATAATTTTCAATACTATTAATATAATTTTAAAAAATTTATTCCATTTTTATAATTAAAATAATTTATATTACCAAATTTTATCAAATTAATTTTTACCAAAATGAATATAGAAGATAATAAAAATTAATTACCACAATTAAGATTAAAATGGATGTACAAGGGAATTAACTAAAAGGATAAGGGTTAAAATGGCCTAAAAACACGTCTATAATATATAGGATGACCATATTTAGACCATAAACATTATAAAATAGGTAATTATAATTTATTTTATCTTTTTTACATGAAACAATCTTGGGTGAAAATCATCATTTCCAAAAATTACATATGTGCCACTCAACTCACTTATAATAGGCCACCCCCAATCATCCCCTAATGAAACCATAAAATTTCATTGGTTCTTAAAATACCCATCTATATAAGTTCAATAATTACCTCATCTCATTTTATAATCCTTATTTTTATCATAAATCCATCCATGTAATTTTTTTGGTGAAAACCAAAAGATGTTACCGAAGAATAGATAACGTTCTTCAACGAGAATTTTTATTTTATTTCTTCTTACTCCTCCATAAATTAATATTTAACCAAGATTATATAATAAAACTAAGTTTATTAAATATACTGATATGTTTTTATGTTAATTTCATAATATATATATTTATTCCCTTGCATCAAATGGGTTACGAAATCATCATTTCTGTGTACATAAAACTACAATCTCGCGAACCAATGCCATTTGTTTATTCCATTACCACCTATCATGACTGGGTATAATTATGGATATAAATTATATATATATATGTCTCTGTGTGTGTGTGTGATATTTATTATATAATTATAATTATGGAGTAATTATATAATATATACTTTTTCTACTTTCCATTCTATATGGGATACGATAAGGTTTCTCTAGTGTATAGTGGATTAATGCCTTACGATGCGTTGTGATTCGTTTTCAATAACTTTTTACATGGAAAATTACAAGGATCAAGTAAATAAATATATAATATATACAGGAAATAATTATTATGTTTATGACATATTTCTCATTCTTAATAGATAATATTTCATTTTCATTCCAACCTGTTCACTCTCTAAAAGATGATAACATTGTTCACGTACATGTGGACAACCGCCTTCATGAAGCAATATGACCCTCTATTTACATCACCACACAACATGGATGATATATATATATATATATCTTTATATTTAAATAAATAATACTTTTTATTATATAATTATAATTTTATAATGATAAAATAATTCTTAACTCGTTTCCACAGTGATCGTTGAAAAATTGAAATATTACTAATGCATACATACGACCTACCATCTCCATGATTGTAACATTATTCAATTAGAAAATAATAATAATCTGTATTAAAATTAGAATTGATGTATAAGTTTAATCATTGTTACATTATTATTATTCTCTATATGATATATCTATATTATATGCTCTAGAACATGAACTTTCATAACAAAATAGGAATTAGAAAACAAGAAAATTAACACCCAAAACCATAAAAATAATGAAAGATTATTAATTAATGGGTGATAAGTTGTAACAAAATAATCATATAGAATATTATAAATTTTATAACTATTCATTAATAAGTTAATAACCAGTTCAAAACCACTATATAAGATTTCAAATCTTGTCTAACCAAAAGGAAGAATGAGGTAAGGAATTTCATAACTCAATTTCACTTCATTCTGTTAAATTCAAAATCATAGATTTTGTCATTCTATGATTATTTGGGTAATTTACTTTTATTATTTTACATTATATTTACAATTTTTTTATGTATATTTAAATTTTTACTTGTAATTAATTCATTGATTAATCCCATATTCAATGATACGATCTTTGTAAGGGATTTTCAGTCGCTCTTTTATTTCTGGGAGACATTTGAAAATTCACAGCTTGTTTATTTTGTATGGTGTGTATACTAAACCATTGACTTGTTATATCATGAATCTAATTTTTTTCATTATTTCATTTTTAATTTTATATTATTATTTATAGGCGATTTTGATTCAAAATATTACTAACATGGGAGGATATTTTTGTCTAAATTTTCCTTCTTTGACACAAATGTCATGTTATGAACCTATCTTCTTTTATGATTGGTACATTAATCTCTTTTGACATGTAATATCATGAATATATCTATTCTTATGATATTTTATGTTTAAATTAATATTATCATTTCTAGGTGCTTATGAATCAATGTTTCCAAAGTGGTAAGAGTTGTAAGATATAATTAAAATGATTTTTGGGATTTTTTATGATTAAATATCTAATGTTGAATTATTATGATCCAAATCACAGGTATTATAATTAATTTTCTTATCATTTGATTATTAATGATATTCTCAAGTAATAGACACATTTTATTTCACTATTTGGTATTTCAAATAATTGAGAAAATGTTTTTATGAAAAATCATCTTTATTTCTATTTTTAGTTGAAAACCCATTTTCAACCAATACCATGTTTGTTAAAAATGTTTTCAAATGTTTAGCATTATTTAAATGATTTATTAATGAAATGTTTTCCCATGATTTAATTTTTAGAAAATACTGTGAAAGGAATCTTCATGTCATTTTCCAAACATTGCCCATTTGGATTTTCCCAAAAAGGTGAAAGGAATCATTTTTTAACATGTATGGATATAACCTTATTCTACAGAATCATGACCTTTATTTTATTTTAATATTACTTTATAATATTTCATGTTTATTTAAAAAATGATTTTTAATATGTTTTTTTAATTTTTGTCGCAAATTAAAATGTTATTTTCCTCAAGAAACATTTGAAATTATTTTTAAAGACTCATTTATGTGTTTTGAAGTATTTTTCAAGGAAATTTTTTGTCTAATTTTTAGTGAATTTTTAGTTTTTAAAAAGTCATTTTTTTCAAAAATAAAATTGAATTTTCCTCGAAATGTTTTTAATACTATTGTAATGTAATTCCCATTCACCAACATCAATAAATCGTATTATTACTTATTTTTCAATGGAGATATTTTGTAATGATACCATCCTCATTGTTTCTATAGATGGATTAGGATTGACTAACAGAGATTGTTATAGATCTAGTTTCATTCCATGGTTTAATAATATTTCAAATATATTATAATGGGACTTATTTCTTTCCCACTGGTTAATAATATTTCAAATAGATTTTTATGAAACCCATTTTTTCCATAGGTTAACCATATTTCAAATATATTTTTATGGAACTCATTTCTTTAACTTGAGTTAACTATTTTTCAAAAAGAATATTATGGAACCTGTTGGTTTTTAGGCGTTAATCATGTTTCAAAGAGATTAACTTGATTTTTATTTATTTTACATGGGTTAATCAAGTCATAAAAGTAATGATAATTATTTTTATGGGTTTTCTGATGCATGTTATTTGTAATTTATTTATTTTCGTGTTTTTAGACATTAATTATAAGATGGGTGCACCCAAATAGTTTTGGGTGAGTCCTTTATAGATTATACAATGGGTTCACCCAGATATAATTCCAATACATTGGGTAATTGAAAGTAATTTACATGGGAGATCTCAATGGATATTTGGTTTTTAGTTTTTTAGGTGCAGGAGAGTGGCTGACCAGGGTTTTCTCCAAAAATAGGATGTAATCAAAACAAAATATTAATGGTGTTTGAAAAATGAAATAAAATAAAATAAACTCTTTACCTATTAGAATGGGGTTTTTATCATATATAAAAGAAGAAGAAATACGATGGATGAAGATTTTATTTTTTTCCTTCTTTTAAATGAGACTGATTAAACATAATAAAAATATGGTTTTATAAATAAATATTTTAGAATCCATACTAGATCCAACTATACATATTCACTTAATTATTAATAATAATCATTTAAATTTTATTCCACTTAATCATGATCCCTTAATTTGCTATCCCTCTAACCCTATGAGGGTTAACATAACCACAATGATGAAAAAAATTAAATCCTAGGCTACATTCAGAATATGAATTCCTAAAACCTTGATTAAATTAATGTTCTAGGTATTGGTATTGGTAAAAGGTAAATTAGGAAAGATGTCCAATATATAAATGAATATTTATTGAGTTTATAGATTTTATTTGAATGATATAAGTTGATCTCATGTGGTTTTGTTTTACTGATTAAGATTGCACTCTCACAATTCAAATAATTCTCGACCTCCATGTTTTTTTGTTAATTGTTTTAATGATTGATTAGATTAATTTAAATTATAAAATTAATTCATAGATCTTATAATGTGAGTTAGATTATTTAATTCCTTTACACTAAATAAATGAATAATTTAAGAGGTATATTGATTACTAAAAATCTACTCTACCATGGGAGGTGTAGCCATCGTTAAAACGTTTTAAATTCGAAAATGATTAAAAAGGAGATAACCCAATAAAATTTCACCTCTCCAGTTCTAGAAAAAACAAGTAAATTAAATTATAATAATATTAAACAAAACGTAAGTAACTTTAGATAAACAAATAATTTTATTGTGTGATCAACAACATTACAATAAATTAGAGGAAAAGAAGAGCATTTGGGAAGACATCATAGCTAGATAGATTCCATCCTCTAGTGGTGAATTTAACTGGAATTGAACCAATTATCCTTTGATCCCGATCATCTAATACATGTAAAAGAGCCTCTAATTGAAAAATACACAGATTTATAGAGTAGAGGGGAGGCTAGGGTTTCAAGAACTTTCATGTGTGAATTGGAAATTCATCTAAATATTTTAATCATATTTTCACTGACTATTTGACCTCTAAAACTAATGAACCTATTTTACATTCAAAATATTTATTTTTGAGAAGTTGTTTTTTCTATATTTGGTACAAATTTGGGTCCTATCAAAGAATTTATGAAGATTTTATGTTCAAAATACTGAAGTGGTTTCAAATCTGGTGTGTCAAATCCAGCTTTGAATTTATGGCCCTTTTTCTAAACTCAAATGCAAAAGCCATAAAAAATATCTGAAATCAATGATTTAAGCTATTAGGTGAGGAATTTTTTTAAAAATGTTTAATTTAAAATAATTCACAGAAAACTATTTATTAGTGAAAGACTATAGTGAGCATTAAAGGGAAAAACTGATATTTTCATCCAATTTTAAAATAAATGATCTAATCCAAAATATTCCATAAATGAAAACTTTTAACACAATCTGATGAAATTAAGACATTTAATATCAATAAACAAATTAATAATTTTTTAACTCCCCCACACTTACAGTATTTCACTCCTTATAAAAACTTCATATCATTGAATCCAAAAACTTGTGATAAGATATGCTTGTTTATATTTCCCAAACTGGAATGGAAATATAGGAAATTTATGAATATCATAAAGATTTAATATTAATAAATTTCAATTTAATTGTCTCATGAATTGTATCAAAATAAAATATCGTTTTATTAATGAAACTAATCATGGAAAAAATTGTTATGGGTCAACCAAGCCATTAATTCCTCATGTGTGTGTTACAACTATTTCAAACTCATATCTCCACCCATTATTTAGTATATTCAGGTCATGTAAAATAATTCTTCATACCTATTTTAATTCAGTAATAATATTTTACATTCTATTTTAGTCAAATTTTAAGACCCACTCATTTATGCATTCCCAAACGTCAAAAATTATCTCCCAAACTAGTTATCCCCAAGTTTTATACATTTTATTGCTCCTATATTTATTTAGATAACATATATTTTTAATTGTTTTTTTGGAATGTTTTTTGGATTTTTTATGGAGTAAAAATAGTAGATATCACGTACACACACATGGAACAATTACATATAGTAATCAAATTGATCAGAATATTAATGAATTTATGGATCAAATATTGATATAAAATGAATTTTTACCTAATATGGCTATACAATAAGTTAATTAAAAAATTTCACCAAATAAGGTTGAATGAAAAGATTTGTGGAGATATCAATGACACAATTTACCATAAATAAGTATCACAATGAATGATGTTCAAATCATAAATGTATTAAAATGACTTAATTAATCGTATCATTGAGGACTTATATTTTTATAAAATTCAACCATTGATGATGAAATATTTCTCATGCTCATTATGCTACCAATGAATTTTTAAAACATGATTTTTTTATATTTTACACATGTAAATGAACTTTTTATATGACATATATTTACCTATTTCTATATTTTTTGTTAAATATAATAGAAAACTTAATAGAAAAAACCCACGAAACAAAAATGAAAATAAAAAATAGCTACCCAAAAATGTCGTCCCCCCACCCACATATAAAATACTGCGCATTCCACAATGTGAACAAATGAAAATATATGTTCACATGAAATTTAAAATTTTTCATATGATAAATAATATAAAATTTAAATCATTAGGAACATCTTAATATTCTCAAGTGATGATGGGGTGATGTGGTTTGATGAAATCCACTACATGGGTTGGAAGCCCTTCATTGTTTGAATTAAAAAATTTCACATTGACTATAAAGCATGTTTTTATGTCATCATGTGTGATCTCCACTACACCATATGGTAAAACATTTGATACAACATAAGGACCTAACCATCTAGAACACATCTTATCAGGAATTAGATTTAGTCGTGAACATTATAAAAGGACTATCTATCCATCATGGAACTGCCTTTTTGGAACATTCTATAATTATATTCTTTGGTTCTTTCCTTGTAGTTCCTTGAGTTCTCAAATAATGATAATCAAATCTCTTTAAGCCCTTTAATTTTTAGCTTCTGTTTAATTACAACTTGGGCCAAATCCATATTGCATTTTTTATAGCCCAATAAGCCCAAAGATCGACCTCCACTGGGAGATTATAGGATTTCTAAAATATAGTAAATAAATTACATATGGATGGGTGTCTTGTATTCCATCCTATAATCCCACAATGCATCATCCAAGTTCATTCTCAAATAATTTTTATATGGCTTCTTGGTTTTCTCCAAAATAAGTTTGAACATTTGATTTGAAACCTCAGTTTGAAAATTTGTGTGGGATGGTAAGGAGTAGATGTTTTATGTGTCACCCCATTCATCCAAAGGAGGTAATCAAAATTATGATTTCAAAATTATGACACTTGGTCACTGATCATGGAATTTGGAACTCCAAACCTATATTAAATTTGAGCATTGATAAAATATAATACAACATGAGAATCATTAGTCCTGGTGTCCATTCCCTCAACACATTTTCAAACATAATAAAAGGTGAAAAAATGTATAATAAAACAAATTAACTATTAAAATGACCCATAAAATCAATTCCACAAAAATAAAAAATCTCATAGAATAATATGGGTTGTTGGTGCATCTTGTGTATCCTCGAAATGTTTCTACTGTGTTGGAATTTTGAGCATGACATAAAAAACACATGAGCTTCATGGAATAATCTAGGATTATATAATCTAGAGTCTATGACATTATTAGTTATCCATTGGGGACCAATGTTTCCACCACAAGAAATGATATGAAAGAAAATATAAAACAAACTCAAACTCGTTATCATGCACACATCTCATAATGAATTTTTCTCTAAACATAATCCATATAGACGGATGATCCCAAAAACAAAACACAGACCCATTATTTAATTTTAATACTTGACGTTTCTTTATATTTTTAGGAATTTCAGAGGAAAAAAACTTGTTCACAAAATCTTCATATCAAGGATGCATACCTAATATGACATAGAGATTCTTATTGGGAAAAGATTCTTGAGATTATAGCTGGTCCATGGTGTCATCTTCTAGTGTGTGAGTAATCCTTCTCATGTGATCTTCCTCTATGTTTTATGACCCCTTAATATACATTATCTCAATATCGATTTATTGAAGAAGGAGAATCCATTAGATAAGTCTGGGAATTGCATATGGATTCATCAAGAGGTACCTCAGAGATGCATGGTTAGAAAAAATACCTTAGAGCCCAAAAAATATGAAAAAAAATGTCTAAAGTAAATATAATATAATGAAACTCTTTTTCTATTATGGTTTAATTTCATGGTAATAATTCAATGTCCTCAACACATAATCAATCACATCGGACCACCCTTCCACCCCCTAATATATGACAGCTCCAACGGTGACGTTGGACATGTCACACATAAACTCAAAAGGAAGCTCCCACCTAGGGGTGTATAATCGGTGGGGTGGTTGGAAGAATATATATCTCATCTAATGATACCCTAATGAAATCCTTAAAAGTAAATTTAATTTCTTTTTTAACCAATCAAGATAAGTGTATGGAGATCCTATTGAAATCTCTAATAATGTGTTGATAAAATCATGAAAGCCCTATGAATGTTTTAACATCATACACACATGAAGGATATTGGAAGGATGAAATAATATCTACCTTAGATCTATCAACCTATATTCCCTGTTTTGAAACTACATTCCCTATGAAAATTTCATGATCTACCATAAAATGACTTTTTTTAAAGTTTAAATATAGATTATTCTCAATAAAACCCTTTAACAACTTTCCCAAACTAAAGATACATTCATCAAATGAAGATCTATAAACTGTAAAATCATCCATAAATACCTCCTTATAGGTCATAAAAAATATGAAAAAATAATCACCATACATCTTTGGAAGGTAACTACGGAATTGAAATATGAAAATAGAATCCTTCTATAGGAAAATGTACTAAATGGACAAGTGAATGTTGTCTTTTAAAAATCATACATAGCTATATGAACCTAGAAATATCAATAAAATTCATGCGTGAAAGAATAGGGTGTCTTCTGAGCTAGTATCTTAAGAACTTGATCAATAAATGAGAGTGGAAAATGGTCCTTATGAGTGGATTGATTTAGTTTCTTATAATAATGACACACTTGATAACTATTTTGGACGATCATTGGAATTAACTCCACTCTCTCATTTCAACAAACTACGACAACAATTTTCATAGGTACAAACTAAATAGGGCTCACCCAATTGGAAACTAAAATGGGATAAATGATACCTACCATGAAGAATTTTCTATCTTATGTTTTAACAACAGCCCGATGTGTTGGCTTAAGCCACCTTTGTAGCTCCCTAACCAGTTTAGACCCATCCTCCAAAAGAATTTTAGGCCTGAAAATGGAGGGGATAATACTAGATAAGTTATTCAATTCCCACCTAATTTACATAATGTTCTCCATAAAAACATTAAAATTATTTCCTTCACGTTAAATAGGGATATTTTTAGTAATGATAACGTTTAATCTCTCACCACTCAATAAGTTTGAGTATTTGATATTTGGTAGAAATGGATTGAGTTCCAATGATGGTGGCATTGTATGGATGTAGACATTGATAGAACTGAAATATGTGCACAATAAACATTATTAAAATAATATACAACATCAAAATCATAGAATAATGGATCAAATACCTCAGTATGCACAATATAAATGTTATAATCAGAGAGAACATGATCAAAATCAGAATATTAATCCACATCAAAATCAAGTCCATGATAGGGTTGTGAATTAGATGTTGGTGTGTAAGTACTCTTAGACATCAGACAAGAACCAATTTTTATAATATCGCTAAGCATTGGAAAATAAAATTCCAGGGGGTTTCTAATTTTTTTTCTAAATGGGAGATGAAAAAAAAGTAGAATTTTCCTTTGAAGGTTACTTCATGGATTCCATAAGAATAAATATCAAAAAATCATCTTCAAAATCCATATAATGTGTACCCTCATGGACATTTATGATCATTTTTCTAGTTTTGGGGAACGAAATAAATAATATAATGGGGGAATGTCATTTACATAATCATCTTTTATGCTCACCACATAGAAATATACTATAATGATCGTATCTCTTTCCCAAGAAAGTACATTCTCATGGACTCTCTCTTGATCTTTTTTAGCTCAACTGGACAACTGAACTAATACCCATTTCAACATCAACTCATCAACTTATAATGAAGAGAATATAGAGTGATTCATCACATTTAAGGAATATCTGAAATCACATAAATCATTATAAAATTGTAACTCTCATATGGTTCATGGGATGGTGAATGTACTTGGATCCTTTCACATTGTCAGAATTTCTTGAGTTGTTGAAATTAGCAATGACACATTCCTTCCAAGATTAATCCTATCATTACCCATAACCCCTATACAATTGGTACAATTTTATTTAATTTTTTTTGTACATCATGGGATTTTATAAATGTACTACATTTGGTGGATGTCTATCTCAACGAGCTTTAATGTATATAAAGCCTCTTCTTCCATTACATCTTCAGCCATATTTTTAGTTTTAACAACTCTATTTGGGAAGAAAAAGGGTTTATATGTAATATCCTCAATTTTATTCTTATATTTTCTTTTATCCTTTGCTTTCTCAATTATCAATGATCATAGGGAAATATCCTTGAGTTTGGTGAATCTTGGAGGAATTGTAGGAGCAAGTGTATTAGACTTTTGATTCATGATTCTCAATATAATGGAATTTAAATTCCCTTTGGTATTTTGAGTAGGATGGGAAGGAATATTTCTAGATTTATTACATACCATTTCATGCATGGTAGTGGAAAATATGTCTTATGTGCATCTTTAACTCCCTTAACTCTGAAACACGACTCTTCATCTCATTGTATTAATTATGAACAATTTTTTTCAAAAGGTCACTAGTATTAGAAAATATATTTCTTTGAGAACCCCATTGTTGTTGACTTATTGATTCTTGGGATTAAAATATCCTTTTGAGTATTTGAAAACCATGTTTGTAAGGTGGTGACTATTGTCAGTTTTTTTGAAAAAGAGGATTTTTATTATTTTCTAGACTCATGCATTATTTTTGATTGGTCTTTCAATCCTTGGTTGTATGTTGGTGAAAATTAATAATACTTATTATGGGGATGTGGTTGTTTCTACTACTAATATGGTCTCCCAGTGAATAAGACTATGTAATCCTTTGTCTCTTGTATTTGGGGGAAACAATTACTATGATGGTCTATTTCAGATAAAATTATATAAGGCATCATGAGAGGTGGTTGGTATGTCTTTTGAGAAAAACTAATATATCTCACCATGGTGGTTACTTATTCTAACATACAATCTATTAACTTATATTCAAGATAGGAAATACATACCTGACATAATTGGTGTTTTGATCCATATTTTTAATCAATGCACGTGTAGCAGTGGATGTTTTGTCGGCCAATGCGCCACCAGCCATAACATCTACCAAGACCCTCTCCATAGGAATTAGGCCTTCATAAATGTTTTGAATGAGGATATTATAATTAATTTTGTGATGTTGGTATGTTTTACACAACTTCTTGAATTGTTCTCAGTACTGAAACAATGTCCTCCCTGGGCATGCTTGGTTATTGATATCTCTTTTTGATTGGTAGTGGTGCTTGATTCTTGAAAGATATGTACAAGAAATTATTTTTCAAATCATTCAAATATGTTTCATCTTCAATATGTAAATAATACATCCATTATTTCAGAAATCCCTCAATTGATAATGGTAATTATATTAGTTTGATTTTACATTCCAATACATTTGACGGGGTCAAGGTGGAGGAAACCACATTAAATTATTTTAAAGGTTTTTTTAGATCATGTCCAGAGAGGCCATGAAATTATAGAACATGATGTGTCAATATAGATTTTAGTTCAATGTCTTATTTGAAATTTTTTTTTGAAATATAATTTTGTTGACAGATAATATTTATTGCATCCAATTATATAATGATTTTATTACATTATTATTTTTATTTCAAGCTATTTGTTCTTGTTTTTTGGTTTGATTCAAAAGACTTTTCAATTTCAATATTTCTAGAATGGAGGAATTCTGCAAATGGTTTAATGTTAAAACGTCCCATAGACTGAGATTGTCTGATTCAAGCCGTAATGATATGTTCAATATGAAGGTCAAGATCTAATTGAAACTAGAGAATAGTTTTTGTCATAAATTAGATAAAAATTAAACGAATAAGTGAACCATAATGAAAAGATTATAATTTTGAGTTGATAGTCTAAAAAATACAATGAAAAGGAGGAAAAATGAGAAATGGGAAAGAAGGAATAAATAAGATAAAAAGAGAATGTAATGAAAAATAAATTAAATACCAATAATTAGTTGAAAATAATTACTTGACTCCCCAGTAGTAGGGCCAATTTGAAATCTCCTGTTGTGGGTTCTCTCAAATTATGTTTGATTTACGGTTATGTAGGTGCAACAAAGTGGTTGGCTGGGGTCATATCTCAAATGTTGAATTAATTAAAAAAAATATTAAATTTATATTGGAAAAAATAATGTAGAATAAAAAACATAAAAGTATGGGGTTTTTTATCATCTATAAAACAATAATTAGTCTGATGAAATAAGATTGTATTTTTTTTGGAAATGTGATTGAGAAATGGCAACGATAATATGTATTTTTACAAAAAAAGTATAAAAATAACTAATCTATCTCTAACTATACACTTACATATTAATTATTATAATATAAATTATACTCCACATAATTATGATCCACTAATTTTTAACCCTCAAACCCTATGGGGGTTAACTTATTGACAATGATGAACCTAATTAAAACATAGGCTAGCTCAAGAACACGAAATCGTTTCACAATGCTTTGATTTTTGATATAAGTAAATATTATGGTAAGGGGTAAATTAGGGAACATATAAATTCGAGAAATGAGGATGAATTGAGTTTAGGGAGTGTATTTTAACTCTAAAAATTGACTACCATTGTTTTATTAACAATTAAGATTGCACTCTCACAATTCACACAATTATTAACCACACGTGTTTTGTGTTAATTACTTAATTTCATTATTATATTTTTCTAAATTAAAAAATAAATTCATAAATCATATTAATTGAATTATATTATATCGTTGATTCAAAATAAATAAATTAAGAATGTAAGTGGCATATCAATTATTAAAAAACAACTCTTCCATGGGCAGTGTAGTAATCTTAAAAACGTTTTTCATTCTCACAGATCAGAAAGAGTATAACCAAATATAATTTATTATATTGAGTTCCATAAAAAATAATTAAATAAAATATGAATAAAATTGAACAAATTAGGAGAAATGTAAGAGAAAAAAATAATTTATTTGAATTAACAACAACATTACAATAGTGAAGTGGAAGAGAAGAGCATTTTTTTGAGATCCTCTCTTTATTGATTACCTCCCACATTGGTGAATTCAAATGGAAATAGGAGGCTTATAATATTATCCCAATCCTATAAGTCACATTAAATCCCCAAAAAATGATAAAAACAAAAATTTATACAGTGTATAGGGTTTATGGTTTCAATACTTTTCAAGTATGAATGAGAAATTCATCAAAACATTTTAAGAATACTTGTAATAGTTGTTTGGCCTATAAAAATGTTTGATCAAAATTTCCTTATAGAATAATTATTTGCATGAAATAGGGTCTTCTATATGAGGTCAAAATTTTGGCCCAGTACAAGCACCGATGAAGAAGTAATTTCCCATAAACTAAAGTAGTGTTCAATCATGGCATTTTAGTCCCACTTTGACATCATGGCCCATTTATTCCCATAAAATTCACAATCTAACTCGTATTTACTAAATAAAAATTATATATCATTGACTTAAAAACACTATTACAAAATTTTATGATGAAATAATTCACATAAAAAAATTTGTATGAAATTATACGGTGAACTTTAAGGGGAAAAACATTAATTTCCGTCAAATTTTTAAGTGAATGATCTAATCCGAAATATTCCATAAATGAACATATAAAACACAATTTGAGTACATTATGATATATATTATAAAATAAATATTCAATAAAATTGTGTTTTATCACAAATGATTATGTTATTTAGAGAATTATATTATAAGTTGGACATATAATTATTCCACAATTAAGGGTTCTACAAGGGTTCTATGATGATGATGTTCCAAGATAACAACACATTATATATATGGTTTCTAAGAGTTTATAAGGTTTTTTTATCAATTTTGATATCACATGGCTCATGATTATTGATTATTATGAATATTTCATTTTTTAATCCATATTCCATGATTCAAAATAAATGATTTGGGTATTAGTGTGTATGGGTTATTTTATAATTCACTCATACACTCTGATTATGTCATCATACCCTTATGAACTTTTTATTCTCAGTGATGACATTAAAATGTAAATTCATATTTTTAGCCTTATTAATTGTTTGAGAACATTGTTATTTTGTTTCTTTTCCCTTAGGTAATAAATACTAAGGTTAAAGGAATTTTTTCAAGAACGGTCTTCATATGGATGATGATGATGACTTAATGTGAAAAAAATAAAAGATGGGCTAAGTGGGAGACATTATCATTTAATGACTTGGGTATTTTTAATGTATGATTTTTTCCTAATTCTCTAAAACTCTAAATATAAAAGTTCATTGAAAATTTATGTGATCCAATATTTAATTTTTATGATGTAAGCTATGGATGGAAAAAAATGGGTCACATTTATCTGTGTCAATGCTGGAAACACAAAGTTTATGATTTCATCACAAGATGCAATAGTGCAGGTTCAGGGTTGTTATACATATTGACACAAACACACACACACAGATATATATATATATATATTTATTTATTTATATAAAAATATACATATAAATATATAATTGTTTATTAACTGAAACATGTTTATAAAACAACATTACATAGGAAGATATTTATGTTAATCCATTTTTATAAGTTAAATAAAATGTATAATTTTTTATTATTAAATATAATTAATAATAAATATTTATTTCAACATTTTTATAATATATAAAACTAAATTTTTATGTAAATATGTTTAATTGCTTAATTATACTTTTGATTTTTTATATGGTGATACAAGAAAATAGGAATATATTTCAGTATAAATAAATCAAAAATAAGAAAAATGATAATATTTAGAAACCATAATATATATATAAATGTAATAAATGGGAAGAGTTTCAGTCCCCACTAAAAAAGGAAAAAATTACTCTCTTAAATTATGTTGAAATCCCATCATATAAGAATAAATAAGGACACCCAAACTAAAAACTCAAATTTAGAGGAATTTTGGGCCTTTTGACCTAAAAAATGTTACCATGGTTCCCCCTAGTTAAAAAATGTAGATATATTTATAGGCTTTGATTTGATATATGGTAGAGCATAAACAGACACCTGAATCAATTTTTATGGTCATTTCAAGTTCATGTCATGTTTCCAAATTATCATAGATCATTTATTTAACTATTTAACTTTTATGTATTCTGATTGTTATTAAATGGCTATTACTCCATAATAGTTATAAAATTATTAAAAATAATTTTTTTATTAATTTATAATCCATTTTCACTAAATATATTATATATTGAATGTAAATGCATATTTACCCTTATATAATTAATATTTAATAAAATATATTATATTTATATCAATATAAATATATTTATAACAATTTTAATATGTTTATTGGTTAATATATCAATTTTAATGATATACATTTTTTTAATGAAATATAACTTTTATCAGTGCTAAAAAAATGTGCTGATAAAGGGGGACTTTATCAGCGCCAAAACAAATGCACTGATATTGACCACTATTATCAATTATGATAAAAGGATCCATTATCAGCTCATTCGTAGAATTTATGAAACCCTCTTTTTTTAGTGCTAGAAAAAAGGGATCATAAAGGGGTCCATTATTAGCATTATAAAAAGCACTAATAAAGGGGGAGAGGATTTATCAATGCTAAAACAAAAGCATTGATAAAGGTCACCTCTTTATCATCACTTTTTTCCAGCACTGATGAAGTTAGAATTTATCAACACTTTTTAGGTGGTGATAACAAATTCCCTGTATCATTTCATTTTTCGAGTTCTAATAAAGGATAACACTATAGTTTTTTGATCTATAATATTTTTCATCAGAGGACAATACTCTATTAACTCCTTCATGACATGAGCTGGTAATTTCCTTCTCAATGTATTTATGACCATATTTCATTTCCCAATAGTATATGTAATTTAAAAATCCAAAGTATGATGACATTCAATGAAGCATCTCTATCACAAGTTCATATCCCTCTCACTCAAAATATATTCAAGGATCTTATGATTATAATACATTATAAAACACTCCCTAAATAGATAGTGTCGCCAAATATTTAGTCACACATAACCACTTCAATCTCAAGAATGTGGGTAGTGTAGTTCTTCTCATGAGGGTGTAATTGGTTAAGGCTATATGAAACTTTTTATTTCCCCAACCTGAAGACATACCCAAAACTTGTACTAGAGGCATCATATAAAACATCTCAACCTTAACCCAATTTTATAAGTATCAATTTTTTAGATGAAGTAAATCTAACTTTCAGTTCCTCGAAATATCTCTGATGTTTTTCATTCCATTCAATCATCACACCCTTATGGGTCAAATCGGTCAGAAGATATGTGAACTTAGAACAATACTAAACAAAATGACTGTAATAAAAATTCATTCCTAAGAAACTCCAATTCTCAAACATATTTCTGGGCTACACCCATGAAATAACCCCTCTATTTGCTTGAGATCAACTGAGATTCCCTTCTCAAATATATCATTCCCATGAGACATCACATCCCAGTTCCAAAACTGACATTTTGAAAATTTACCACACATATGATGTTCTCTCAAGGATATAAGGATGATATCCAAATGATCCATGTGTTCCTCTCCTGAATTTAATTACACTAAAATATCATCCACATTGACAAACAGAAAATATTCCATAAACCAATGAATGGTCTATTTCACTAATTCCATAAATACCACATGAGAATTATTGTGATCAAACAGCACAACCAGAAACTCGAAATTCATATATTGGATCCTAAAAACAATCATAGGTGTATCATATTCTTAGATTCTCAAATGAATGTACCCTAACCGAAGGTCAATCATTGAAAACCAACAAGCCTCTCTGATTTGATCAAAGAGATCATCAATCATAGGTAGGGATATTTTTTCTTATTAATCACCTAATTCAACTATTGATAATAAATGTAATGTTTAAAGTCCCACATTATTTATTAGAATAGAATATAGGTGATTCCCATGTTTAATTTCTAGGATTAATAAATACCTTAACCTCATGGTCTGAAGCTAAACCTTATGTCCCTATAACATAGTAGGTTCTATTTGATATGATGGAATAGAAATATTCATCATACTAGGTAGTAGTTAAATGGTGAAATAAATTTCACTCTATTGTGGTGAACAAGAAAAATACATTGGAAATACCATAGGGTATTCACAAAAATCCATTGGAAGAAATCTACCCAAATAAGGGATAATGACCTTAAGGAACATATCTAACAATTGTCATGAGATCACCCCATTATATAGAGTAACATGACCTGATTTACTGGGTCCACATGGGGGGACCCAGCATGAGATAGAAACTATAATTGATGATATTAATTACCTATATATGTGTTAATATTTATCATCCAATCAATGCCAAAAATTGGGTTGATGATATCAAGATCAAGGACTAAGAAATACCACACCACTTTGAATTTGGCTATCATCACCCAACACATGGGACATTTGAAACCTTGTTCATACCACTTCACCCAAGGTGTGGAAGGATAAAAAACAATGAAATATTCGCCAAATCATATCCCAACATGTCTGCAAATATTAATGATATAAAATAATTTGTAATACCTATATCAAAAAAAGGTAGCACCATAAAAGATGAAATAAAGACCATACCTTTCACAATAGATGGCCCTACTTCAGATTCCTCAAGTGGATACTCCATTGTATAATGATGTCTAGTACCAACTCCTCCTTGATCTTTCTTTGACACATGATAAAACCCATTTTCATGAGGGTAAGACCATCCATCCGGTAAGCTTTAGAATGAACCTGTGAACTCATGGTGATAGTGGATCCATCCATTATATCCTTGGAAATTCTTCTCCAAGAAATATTTTGAATAATTAAATATCAACAATAATGACTTGTTTGGGGTGCTTTCATATAATTTTGCTTGATATGAATAGGCATAAAACACTAGTACAATATAATATGTTTTTATCCTGATGACGCACCAGAAACTAGTCCTGAAGAAAAATAGCTACCTTTGTGCTTCTTTTTCATTACATAAGACAAAAACTGGATAACAACTACACAAACTGATGCTCCACTCAACCCTTTTTTCCAAACTATTTTGTCCTATCCCATATCCTCATTATCAATAACCTCCATAAAAGTCATAAGGTACATTAGAATCGCCATTGACTGAATATCATCCATTAGTACAATCTCATACATCCATGATTTATGGCAGTCATTGGTGATAAGATCCATGGATAAGTGAACTAACAAAGCTAAATGAGTGGAATAATCCAAAACTATACACCATCTTTACTTCATGGTAAGAAATTCATAGGTCCATTCCACATAACATGTATCAATAGAAAACTAATTATTGAATATTTCCATAATGGAATCCCAAGTAAGATCCACTTGCAACTTATCTTTCAAAAAAGGGTACCATCATATCCTTCCAAAACCATCTAAAATATATAAAGTAAAAACACGTTCGACTCGTTGGGGATTTTCAAAAAATATAAGATCCTATCAATATTCTCAAGACACTTATTTGATTCATATTTTCCTTTTTCAATGTAGAATATGTGTTGATTTTGATTAGTGATTTTTTAACAATGATCCACCACTCATTAATGGTGCCTAATACCCTCTTGACCAAGAGTCAAAATGGTGTAGAATATATCTTCCTTCAAAGAAGGGTCTATGGGAGGATTTACCTATGGAAAATGTCTCGCAACTTCCTCTCTTGGATCTAAAAGATATCTTCTTAGAGGAATTTCCTAGTATATATAGGAAAATAGAAAATACACTTATGATAAAATCCAAGACCATAAGACCACTTCATGAATCCATACTGATTCCAATAAAAAATAATAATTTAGAGAAATTATGGATTCTATGAACGAAATGAAACACTTTAGAATGAAATAGTCACATTTAAATAAACCTCAAACCAATTTTATTCAAATGAACATAAAAACCATGTATCATTGTTGATAGAAATATTCATAACCACACATGGTAATTCAAGTTCAAACACAGAATTTAGATGGCTAGGAACCCTCCCAGACATACTATCCAATAAATTTAAGGACATAACTCTTGTCTACCAAAGACCCTGAACAAAACCCATGTGGTGTTATAACACTTACTATAGGTTTATCCCTCTAATAACATTTTTTAATGAACCATCATGGGTTAATCAAACACATCAATTAAGTCGAACCGCTCTAAGGTGAAATTCAACAAATAACCAAAACAGTCTAATAAAAAACTAAATATTAACCAATATAAATAGAGGAAGAAATGAACAAAATTCCGATATATAATAAACCAAAAAATGGATAATACTAAAAGGAAATCAAGAAAATCCAAATATTAAACTCCATGAGACTATTTTTCATCTCTGAACTATCCATCTATGGAGATATCTAAACTCAAGTGAAGCCGACTCACTACATTATTCCCTTATCTTAACCTCTATCTTGTAAATCCAAATCTATAAACATGGAAAGCCCATAGTATGTTGTGAGAACAATTACAATTAGGATTTCTCCAAATAATCTATACAAATTCTAATTTAATGACAATATTAACAAGAGATTTAAATAAACTCCAATTTATAAATAATTTTCATAAGATAAAACAATTTCTTAAAACATATGTTCAAGTTCATTATTCTAGTTCCATAATCTTAATATCCAGAAACATGAGCAGTATATAAGAAAAAATAATTGATTATAAGAAATCCCATCCAAGGATACACCACTATATAATTGTGTGAGATAATAAGCATGAAATTCCATCATGTGATAGGCACTTAGAATCAAAATCATACAATTTAGGCTATATCCTAGATGAATATGTAGTAGACATAAAATAAGCCTAAACTAGGCATATGTTCGATCTAGACAATATTGAGTCCCATAATGGTATTTCATTATCAAGAAAACACCTTGTGTAATTATTCACACTAAAGTGACATGTCATTTTTATTATGCACCAAACGTTCCCAATGTGATATGATTTTTAAAACCATTTGGAAACATTTCTTATATTTTATAAATAATTTTTCATAGTGAAGAATTATAGATTCCATGCATGAAATCCCATCAAATCTATTTTAAATAAAATACATTTGAAAATATGTATTTCATTGAAAAACCCATCTTGAGATCAAATCCATCCTTTTCATATCACACACCATGAAATTTAATAAGAATGTCAAATTATTCAACAATAAGGACTTTTTTAGAGGCGTAATCAACAATAACAAAGGGGGGACACTAAGGATTGATTTCCCAAATACAGAGGTTTAATACTACCAAGAATGGATTCAAATGAATTAAAATATATCCCTATGGAACCTAAAGTACAAGAGATAAGAATGGAATATGTGGTTGTTCTGAGGTTGTATGGCTATTTATAGCCAGACTTTATAATATTAGACAATATCATTGCCTCTCAAACTATACTAAAATTCTATACAATATGTCATAACATTCACCCATGATAGCATGAGACATGCTGTCTAAATGAGGAACTACAATGAACGTTTGGGGCCACACGGCTGCCCTTTATTTTAAACCATGTCTGAGAACCACAACCCTTCATGTGCCTTATATCATATTAATTTGGGGAGATGTTACATTGAATACTGATACACCATTCTGCAAGGGTGTCCAAATTTCTAGAACCAAGAAAAAACATCCCTCATTTTTCTAGGTCATATCCTCCTCCACTACGATGTAGGGATCACTAGGATATAGAGTCTACATCGTAGCCCCCTACTCCATGGAATAGCTATGTTCGAAATAGAAGTAACCTAACATTCCTCTCTCTGGGGCTCGACACCAAAACCCATTGGTCCACACTATAACCTTCAACACCACAATATAGGTTATACTATCCTTAGAATAACTTCATATTGGAATCTTGAAAAATTCTAGAAACTCGTGATCATTCCAAAACTTATGTGACTCGTGAAAACAACTATTAAATGTTAAAAGATAGTATACCCAACCCAGGTGGGTGTCACACATTTAGTAAATTTTTCAATATTGGTATCTCTACTATTTTTTAGAATTTTTCATAAGATGAGATGGAATGATTATTAAATAAATGTGATGGAATGGAATACTAATGAATTCTAAATAAAGATAATTTATGTTTTAGCAAATATTAATGTAGAGAACATTTTATCTGAAACATCCCGTTAGAATTTCACGATTATGAAATCTTAAGAATTGAAATATGAATCGATCAATATTCATTTTCCTATAAATTACAAATAATTCCTTAAATGACATAATATTTTTATGTATTTTAATTTAATTTAATAACATATAGTAACTTTTTGATATATATATAAAAAGTTGGATGAAATTAAATTTGAACACGCCTTAGTATAATAAGGGATTAGAGGATTTTTTATATTTTCAATTTGCAATTGATCTTTTGATTGGACAGTAATATCCTCATACCCTAATTGTAAATTTACAAGATGCTTCAAGATACATGATGTTTATAAACACTTGGTATTGAATTAATTCCATTCTCAATCGGTATGTTGTATTTGGAATGAAGAATCAAACATTATATAAAGTTTGAGGTCTGATGTTAGTAAACAGAATGAGGTCCAAACATCATCAATAATGGAAAATGTAATTCAAAACCTTTTAAATTATCCTTTTGTAATTGTAGGGAAATATCTTCATCATCAAAACATATCAGTACAACTAGTTGAGGGTGCTATAAATAGTTAAATGAAAAGTGATTTTTTTGGGGTCGTAGGATAAGTAGATCCATACTGTAATATATTTGTGGATCCTTCTCCTAATGTTATAAATACTAATATAAGAGAGAAATTTAATTTGTAGAAAAATGTTTTTTGTGATTTATTTGATGATGGAAATAAATAGATATACGGAGGATTATTGAAATATTCAAAACCTTGTTTTCTACTAAATTTATACTATATCAAATGACTATATGGAATTAAAATTAAGAATATGTACATGATATTATAATTTTTATGTGACAAATTTCTTGATGTTATAACCCCAGAGTATTTTTACAATAAGAAAAATGATGATAACAAGATTTGTCTGAATTATACAAAAATAAATGCTTGTCCAAATGATTGTATGTTTTATTGGGGATAAGATTCAAGCGGATAGGATTGGAAAAACATTTCGTCTTTTAAATGGAATTCAACATGTAATGTTATAATTATGAATCAACATACTAATATAAATAAGTAGAAAATTTACACACTAATAAATGATTTTCATTATGTCCCTTTCCAACCTAGATTTAATGATTATTTATATTATCAAAATACAGCAAGCACATGAAGTGGAATTATATAGACAATTAAAATGATGGGTTAGTGAGACATATTATTGATTTAAAATCTTGTAATACATATGATTCATTACCCCCATATCTCTTATCTGATCCTAGGAATATGTGATTAGGATAGGCTACTAATGGATTCAATCCATTTGGGACATTGAGTACCAGTTGTAACATTTGGCTAGTTGTTTTAATCCCTTTCAGTATACCTCTATGGTTCTATAAGAAAAAATGTACACTATAATTTTGATGATTATTCATAAAAACAATGCATGGAAATGTTATTGATGTATACTTACAACCACTAATTGAATAATTTTAGGAGTTTTGTTGCAATAATATTTAGAAGTATGATGCAGCTTCTAGAATAATTTTTAAAATGCATAATGTTATAATGTGGACTATTAGTGACCTTCATGAGCATGTGAACATATCTAGTTGGAAAACTAAAAATCTTTGGCTTGTCCTTTTTGTAACATTGATTTTTGAGCCTAAATGACTACCTTATAGTAAATAATAATGCTTTTTGTTTCATCATATATTTCACAATTCATTTCATAGATTCCTGTTGACCATATAAAAATTCGATGGGTCAATTGATTATATACCACCTTTAAATTTATTGAGAGTTTTTGAAATATGGGAATAACTATTAAATATTGAATGATAATTTTGGAATATTTATTATTGAATGATTGTGGGAAACAAGTTCAAATTCCATCATCATTCGAAATCAAAACATAATGATAGATGAAGAAAATATATTCATCATACTAAAGTATTGTTTATTTAATTTTATACATCTTAATATTTTTGTTAATCATATTTAGAATAATGTTTGGGTCAATTTGATATTAATATTACTTCATGAGAAATGAAAATCGTTGTATAACCTCAATGATCATAAGGATATGAAGACAATGAAAAAAAGCATGATATATGCATAGATGGGAATAGAAATTATGCCCCAAATTTTTTTGAACTTAAAATTAATTAGAATGATATTTTCCTTCAAATTTTAGAACATGTGAATGTAATTGGTTGGTTTTCAAGTAACATCTCATGGTGTGTCAACATAGAGTAAAATAGGTTACATTGATTGAAATTTCATGATTCACATATGATATTACTATAACTAATAACATGGGAATTGTGTACATTATTACCAAAAAATGATAATATAGTTGTACCCAAATTGTAAACATTTTTCAGAAAACTATGTGACAAAATTCTATAACCAGTTGAGCTGGAACAACTTTAGGATAAATTTTTACTGACACTTTATCAAAGGGAGATAATCTTTCCTCAATAAATTTTTTCTATCATGATGAATTTAACTATGAATGTGACCAAGGAACCTAAATTAGGAGATATTGTACATTATCAATCGATGTACCCAATTGATAGGTACTTTATTTATATGTTTTCCATATAATGAAAAAAATCATGATACATTATTAAATATGTAATAATGTTTTATTAATATTATTTTACAGATAAAAAAGTCACTTGAAATCATACGTGAAAAATAAATCTCAAAATAAATGTTCTATTTTGGAAGGATTCTTAGAAGAGAAGTTTCCTTAATTTGTTCTAGATACATAGATGTTATTAATAAAATATTAAATTGAGTTGGACATGTTGACAACATATCAACTCAAACTAAACTACATTGTAAATAAAAAATCTTCCATAAAATTGGATGACCAGTTGGGAGGATCTCAAATATTATGAAAATAGATATTGAATTATTAAAAGTGAAAGGATATGTTCTACTGAATAATGAAATTTAAGATTTATTTATTGAAGAGAATAGGATAAAAATAAATAGATTCATTATAATTAAAATGTTTAATGATAAATATATAATAATATTTTTAATGAATAAATTTTTGAAGGGTTTTCGTGTCATGTATTTTCATAAATACCACAATGTACAGATATATTAGGTTGACATACATATTTTGTAAATACAATAATGTACATTACTTTTATGGATCATGAATTATGATACTCAGACTGTGTTTTTAGAATATTTGATCTTTCCATCCTGGGATCATCTAAAATGTGCTAGAAATTTCAACACATACAATGTGAATGGATTAAAATTTTAGATAGTTGATAAAGAAGATATTTATTAAAACTCAGAATAATAGAATATTGATAATTTGCAAAATGTGAAAATAGGGGACGTTGAATAATATTACCAAATGAAACTACTATGGTAATTTTTAGTTGTTTTATTCAATTGAATGTGGGTCGATATTACTAGGAGTATTAAAAGTGATCCCTTGAAATTTAATTTTGTAAAAATTTCTCATTTTATTGGTATGAGTGACCATGATGTATATGATCCGTATATCTTTTAATTGCAATATAAAATGATATATTATGTAAAATATTCCCTAGAACAAGTGGGGAGTGCAATTGTTTACATAAAACAAAAATAATTTTATGATATAGTTGATGAAGTGGAAGATTTGACATCTGAAATTTAATTCCATCAATAGAAATAAATTGAATTATTTTTATATCATGATATTAAAATATTAGTCCAGAAATTATTTATGAAGATGAATAACTAATAATTGTTAATTATAGAGACTTGATTGAGGGATAAAATGATTGTATATACAGTCATCCAAACTTATCAACCACATATGTTATATGATTTTCATTTCTAGTACACGATCTGTTGTAATATTTAAATTGATTCTTATGCTTGATTTTAATAATTTTGAAAAATTAAATGTTATATTTGCTTTTTTCATTCATTAACATAACTCAATATATTATGTTTTTCAGTACTCTACATCTATGGTCATTTCCAAATTTATTTTTTTCATTAATCTTTAAAAATATATCTTTTGAAGTTGTTTTTACTTTTTTAAATGATAGGAATGCCAATGAAAAGGAAATTAATTGATAATAGTTGATTTCTCATTGACATTCCCCCACCATATAGACATCATCAGTGTTTTCTAATGTCCCCTCAGGATACCTCCCAATAGCATCTGTGAAACCCTCTATCCCTCTCTCATCACAATCTTCCCTAACCTCCATATCCCTCCCATTAGTGTTTTCGAGACCCTCTGTCACCCTCCCAACATCATCATATGGCACACTACCTCCCAATTCAAAAGTTTCAGCGTGTGATGATTCTACTATCAGGGAACAAGTGGTCACTAATGTTTCTTCATAAGAAAATTTGAGGACAATAGTTATACATACACATTTTAATAAGAATAATTTTATCAATATTTTTACACATATAACTACATTTTTCAAAAAAGATAAAAGAAATGTTACCACAGAGAAAACAAATAATAGTTTAGATGTATGTAATATGAATGTATTAATGGTAGTTGTCCCATTTCATTATTATGGGGTCCCGATTGGTGATGATACATGAATATTGGGCTAGATTCTAGACTAGTTGGCAAATGAGGTGATGGTTATTCTAGTTACATATTTTGATTGGAGGAATAATCATAAATCATGGAAGAATGAGGTGTTTTAATCATAGATAAAGGTGATTTTAATAAATTATGGCTCAATTTAACATCATTATATAATTTAATTTTTATATTTTAGAAAGGAGTCTCTTTTTATAGATATTATGTCACTATACCATCACAAATCTTATCCCAAAAAAGTTGATTCTGATAAATTTGGGTCATAAATGGAATGATTATAAATAGATATTGTTGAATTAATTCAATAATACATCATTTACTACTAAACAACTATACAATAAGCTAACGGAAGGGGTACCATAAGAGAAATGGAATGTGTTTGTTGATAGTCGTCACTAGTAAAATTACATGATATTGAAGAATATATTATTATACTATCCTCATTTTAAATATATACAAATATATGACAAGGATATGAAATTTTATACATTACTATTAAATTAATTTTAATTTATTTCATAAATTTTCAAGAATGAATGTATCAAGCCAAGTGAAACAAATCATCCCCACACTATCGGTTCGAAGAGTTTTTCAAGAAAGAGATCCACTATGGTAAGATTTAAATAATTCCAAATATTTATATGATAATATTATGTTCTTCATATATTAAAATGTTGATTTATCTCTATCTAATGTAGATAAAGAATTTAATGAACCATGTCTCCCATAAAAAACTTTTATTATATGTTCATACAAAATATTATTGGAGTTATGTGAATGATCCTACCAAACAATTTGATATATGAATTACTTTTTCATTATAATGGTTCACATAAACATCATTAATATTTTAATAACTTATTTAACCAATGATATTAGTTTAAATTTTCATTTAGAATCATAAAACTATATTTAATCAAAAATATGTGTTATATTTTATAATAAATCGTCAATTGCAAAAAAATTAGATATCATTTCCCAACATAAACATAGTTTGAAAACTATTATTTTAATTAGAATATTTCATCATTCTTAGATTCATATTTTATAGTTATTTTTAAATTTGTATATATGTATTACTTTAAATTTGGTTAATATTATATTTATAAGTAAAAATTAAATAGCAATGGGATTCCAATTCTCCATTTTCCTTCGCATTATCCTAGGATTATCTACTTGGTCAGGTCCTTGGGAAGGAGCATCCATACAACATGTGCATGATGAGTTTCAGACCATTACCATCCGAGTTCATTGGAAGGTCACTAGGGATTACAATAAGACATACGCTAGGTTGTAGTTACTCCCTACTTCTAGATGGCTAGAGGTGGTTTCATATAATGAAAAGAATAATTACAAAAAATTTCATGATATTCCCCAAGAAACAGCCTCAAAATCAGTGAAAATGACATGAGATGGTTATTGATTCCAAATTTAGTATAAATTTATAAAAAACATCGCAAAACCATTCAGAAGATGTTTAGACTTCCACTAGTATCATGATTTTTCATAGTTATAGATTACTATAAATGGAAGGTGTGGTACATACACTGAAACACCCCTTTCTAGTTCAACCTCACATAATTGTTAGGTGGTTGTATTTTTTGGAAAAAAATTAGCAGTATTTTGATTCATGTTATTTGAGGTAACCACGAAGACTATATCAAATTTTGTGGAAATGAATAAAATAAGAGTAATATCTTATGTCACGGTATTTCATGCTTCCAATTGGAGTATCTCAACTCATGGTATTATTAGGGATGGTGGTTTTAGCTATATATTTTACATCCCAAAATGTAGTTGACTTGGTCCAAAAAAGATCATTATGTGACCATTGATTTTACATGGGCTTCAATAATGGGAATAAGGGGGTCATGACAGAGGCCCATGAACACATCATGGAACTAATCTTGAGTGGGGTGTGGGGGTGTAACCCTAGTAATATGGACTAATGAGAAAAAATATAGACAACACTCTTTTCCACCATTGTGCACTATTCTAGGAAACTAGGCATTGGGTCATGTTATTAGGTATTGTATCATGAAATTGTTCACTAAGTCAAACTATTATGCATTAGGTCACACAACCCAGTGATGTGCTGCGAAACATTGTGCTTTATTTCATAAAATATTTTATTGCCAGGAATAGAGTTTTCTTGTGGCATAGCCTATGAGCATGATTTTGGAAAGCACAAAGTCATTAAATTTTTGAGATTTACAGAAATATATTTTCATAAATGTTTAGACAATTGAAATATTTTTCCCCATTGAGAGAGTGTCATGAAAATGTCTTAAGTAGAAGCCTATACATTGATGTAATTCATGAGGCAATTTCATTCTGGTTTTGGATGTTGGCATTGAGTGAAGTTCAAACCCCCAAGTTAAATTATTGAGAGATTAGGAACTCGGATCCTAGAGCCCTACCCCCCCCCCCCCCCCTAAAAAAACTTAGGCATTTATTCCATATTCATAGGTATTTTGGTTTCCTCATCCAACATAGCATGTACCATACAACATTAGGTTGAGTCACACAACTCTAATAAGTTGCACAATATTAGCTTTGGTTTTTGGAGTCCAAATAAAATTTTCATTGAGCATCTAAATTTTATATTTCATTTCAATAAAAAATTAGTTTCATTTCCATAAATATAATTTCATAGAATTTTATCAAGTTGCATCAAATTATAGACATTTCTAATGAATCACCCTAGATGGGAATTTTAGTAGGTCTGAATTCAAACAATCATTAATTTTTATCTGTAAGTCCATTTAGGCTCCTTGATCTATCAAATAAAAGCATATGAAATTAACTATTATGTAATATTAGCCTTTTAATAATTCATTCCATTCATAGAAATGATTTCTAGAAAAAACAGTAATTTAGATGGGTTGGTTATTTAAATTGTTTGTAGCCATATATATAACATTTTCCCATATAAAACTATTGTGGTATTATACTTGAAAAAATCCCATATCCTTATATGGTTAATAGGTATGTATACATGAATTATAAAGTGATTATTTTTGTTAAATAACATTCTAGTAAGAAACTTATAAGGTATTTTCCTTTAGAACTAATGAATAAAATTTTATCTGGCTATGCCATGGAATGTGATACCTGATAATGTTTGGGAATTTTTAAAATGATGGGTAACTAAATGATTTAAAATTTAAAGCCATTTATTTTTAATTATGAATATTTTTAATAATGTAAAATAAGAAACAATAGGAAATTTTAGGTAATGTGGTGATGAGTATCCATTTTATTAACGATTAGAACTTGTGTATGGGTTATTCGTTAAGAGAGCGAGAGAGAATGAGTGATGAAAACCCTGGATATTAGTTATGAGAACATGATGATTTTGGGAGTACTATACCTTTATGATTTTGGTACGTGACCTTCAGATAATGATATGTCATATTGTATCATGATTTATTATTACCCTTGCGGGTTTGTGGCTCCCACGAGATCTGTAGGACCCTAAAATTAGTGTCATGGATTATATTTCGAATGATATTGGTTGTGTATATTTGGGAATGTTGGACCTAAAGTAAGTGGTTTTCCACAACTCATTAGATGCTGATGTCATGAGTGTTTTAGATATGCGGGGAATGTAATGCCTGTATAGATTATTTTTATTATGGAATTGATGCCCAAAAGGTGATTTTTGGTTCTAGTAAACTAATTGTTCAACCATAAATATTTTCTATGGGAGACACTTGAGTTTATTAGTTTTTGGTTTTAATGCCTGTTTTGGGTGGGAAAGATCATTCATATGCTTTACCATGATATTCTAACATTGTTTTTATGTGTTGATCATTGTTTTAACTTGCTATATGTGTCAAGGGATGATAGAGCATGGTTATTTTCCTCTGATAATGGAATAAATTTTTGGGTGGTGGGTGGTGATGTGGTTAGGATTGAATATTGTGAAATTACAATCTAGTTGTATAAATGCATTGAGTATGCTATGATTCAGATTAAACAGATGGTCCAATAAGCATTGTCAGGTGCTTGAGTGGGCGCTTGAGTATAGAATCAGTATTGCACGACTCATGGGATCTTGAGTTAGTTTCAGTATATAGTCATGGGGGAGCAAGTGACCCTAGTATTTTGATGAGATTGGGGTGGTAATCTTGTTCCCAATATGTGTGATATCATTTGGGTTCGATGATTGGGTGGATTGGTAGTAATAAAGCATTGTTTTCACTAAGAATAAAGTGGTATTCACTGGCAATTCATAGGGTCTGTTTTGTTTTGTATCGAGTAAATGGACCATGTACAATTTGATTGAGAATTATTTGGGGCTTAAAGAAGCTCATAAACTATAGGCATGGTAGTTCCATGATGAATTCATGTTCTTGGAAATATGGTAGAGAGTTATAAGGTGGTACTGGGTTTTGGTAGGTTAGTCACTTATGATGTGCGGTGAATAAGGGTTGATGACAATGCCTTTTGGTAGGGGGCCCTCGGACTATAGAATGGAATATGATATATCCTTATAGTTTTAGGTGACACTAAGAATGGATTAGTGTATGTTGGAAAATATGAAATGGTTTGAACCTTATAAGGTCGTTATGGGTCCATTGATGTTTTGATCGTGGCTCAAGATGACTGGAACACATTGTTTCAACTGGATCCTTGGATTCTATACCTGAAAAAAAGTATAAGTCGATTCATATGGTGGGGAGTACACCATTTTCCATTGGAGGATTATATCCTCATTATGGATCAGATATTGGTGATTGTCTTGAGTCCCATTCCCAGAATCTGATAATAGGAGGTAGTTTATATTTCTTATTATTGCATTGGTGAGAGTTAGATGACAAAATCATATCATGGAGTTCAATATTGAATAGAGTGTTGGATGTGGTGGTTGGGAGTAACTTTATGGAAGTGATAATAAAGACACTCCTATTATGGGGAATGATGTATCATTAATAGATGTACGACCCTTGTGCTAGAAGGATTGTGGGAGTGTGGAGTTAATTGTGGAGTGGTTGTGGTGGAATCATCATACCGGTGTGTAATAATTGAGATGCATATAATGATCACACTATCAATTCAATATTGGAAATTATATTTGATGGTGGATAGAGACAATTATTGTCTTTTTCACAGTGAGGAATTTATGTGATTTGAGTGTTCTTGGACAAGAGGTGTGTCAGTGTGTGTGGAGGGATAGGATGAAAATTTTGGGAAGTTGATGATATTCCCATAGAGGCTTAGAAAGATTCCAGTATAGAATCTAGTGATAATGTTTTCATGATAAAACAATTCCTCTAGGTATGAGGTCTTCATGATTGGGTAAGTTAGTGATGCATCTATTGTTGGAGGTGAGCATTTTTTTAAATGAGTTATCCATTGAAGGATAGACATTAATTCACATAAACTATTTGATATGTTAAGTCATAAACCATATCAAACATGTATTGTAAAGATGAAAAAATCATTTTAGGACTCAAACTTGGATTTTTAATGAAAATCCAGTATATTCTTGGTGCATTCTTTGATGGTGATTATGCATCCTTCCTAGTATGGAATATTAAAGGACATGAAATGATATATGATTTGTGTTCTAATGTATGTTCTAGTTTGGTAAATTGGGAACTACATCGGGTACATCATTCAAATGTGGTTATGGAGTTCAATAAACCAGTCCAATGGAAGATGGTCCATATTGTTAGAACTGGACATTATTAGTTAATACTATGGTGGGGAGAATAATGATTCAAGTGTTGACTTAGACCACAAGACCTTCTTTTATTAGAATAAAAGGATCATGTAAGAAAATTCAATTTTTTAAGAAATTTTAATGAAAATTGATTCGGGTTATGGAAATTTATGTGCCTTAGTTTTGGAATTGATATATTGATAATGTTGAGTGTTTGGAGATAGCACATATTGAGCTGACCAAGAATTGATGACCCTGGTAAGTCAAGATGAATGATTGGGTGACCCCCAAGATATCTCATGGATGATAATTATTATGGGTGGGTGTTTCTAATACCATGTGTGTATATATAAGTTTGAATTTTTAGGGGAAATATGATCATTTATTTGGTGGATAAGGAAGATTTAGAATCAGGGTTGAGAATGGAATTCTGAATGTTTTGATGGCATAAAGGATTTTTTGGGATGTGATTTAGGACATGGGAGGTACCTTAGGTTATCAGGTAATAATTGGGAATACAGAAGTTAATTTTTTGGATTTTTGGAAGTGTCTTGATAGCTCTCACTATTTTTTGTGAATGGTTTAAGAGAAACAGAGTAGAAACCCATGTGTGAGGAGGGTTTTAGATCCTTTTCAAAAGATAATGTTTGAGTTTCATGGTCAATAAATATTTAAGTGTTATCCAAGCAAGAACTCAAAAAAATCATGTAATATTTCTCAAACATTTATCTTGGATCACTACTTGTGAATGGTTATAGAAAACCTTTGTAAAATGCTGAAAACTAAGGCACTATCAACATCTATAGTTGGAATATTGTTTTCAAACTATGCATCTCGACTATGAAAGTGTAGTGTACTTAGATAGTTCCTATAGCATGGTTGGAAAACAGTTTGAATTTTTTTTTGCAAACTATATATCTCATTAGAAATATATTTTTATGGTTTTCCTCAATTTGATTTTAAGTCCTAGCACAACATTTTCATTCCTCTCCCTTGCATGCATGCCCAGCGGACCGAGCCCTCTTCCCTCCTTTGAAAATCCCTTAATTTGTGGTGGTTCCATATTAATTATATGGTGTTTTTATATAAGGATTTACATACATAATCCACTATTTATATATTAATTCCTCCTCTCTAAATTTTGAAAAAAATAGGTTTTTTGTGCTGATTCCAGTAAGGAATGGTGGAATCGACCAAGTTTCATGGTGATTTGGTGTAGCTTGTGTAGAGGATATTTCGATAAGACATCCACACACCATCTCCCATTGTTTTTCTGAAGGAATTCCATGCCACAATGTTTATTAAGTCTTTTCATTTAAATAAAATTAAATGTGTATATATATTGGTCATTCGTGTTAGATATTTACTTGGGAATAGTGTGGGGAGTTCACTAAGGACCTCCCATAGAAGGTCACATAAGCATTAATTGAATGAAGTGTTCCTGATGAGTTAATGAAAAATTCTTCCATGATGTTTTATGTTTTTTAATCAATTATATTTGGTAATTAATTAAAAACTAATTATAGTTATGTGTCTTTGGTTCTTGGGTTTTGGTTATTGGCTCGCGTGTAGATGTGGGATTGGGTTGTTCTTAGGGAAGGCTTATAGATACAATGAGGCAACTACCAGCTTGAGGAATTAATTGTGGAATGAATCCTAAAATATAAGAGGTCTATAATTTTCCCACAGTCTTTTTTTCTTATAATTTCGTGTGATGTTCCTCTAAAAAGTTTTAGGACTGCTGAATTAGAAATTAATTAAGTGTTTTAATTGGGTTTTCCTTCATTAACACCCATGGACATTTCATGATTCTTATGGGGAGGTGGTTTCTAGTGGAGCACCATAGTAATAATGAGAACTTGGTAATTGGATATTTAAATAGAGTTTTAAATGGAATTTTTTTTTGGAAAGTGGAATTTGAATTGGACATTATAAATGCTACTTGAAATATTATTTTAGAATTGGTAAATTAGTTTGGTTTTTGAAATGAGTAAAGGAAAAATGTTGTCGATGAAATGTGTTGGTATTTTGGAACAAGTTTTTGAAATGGGTTTTTTATGTTTTTTGGATCAGTATTTTGGAAATGGATTTTGAAATAGTAATTTGAATTGGTTTTAGAACAATAATTTAAACAAATTCTTATTTCATATACTTGTTTATTATGTGTTATGAAAAATAATGATATGTGTATACATTATAGTTTGATGTTAGTAGAATATATATTTGTTATGATGTTTAAATCTAGTGTGAACAGGCCCCCCCAGGTAAAAGATTGGGAATTTTGGTTAAGCATTATGTGAACATGACCCTTGGGTAGACACTGGGATTAATCGTTGAACTCCGGGTGTACATAGCCCTTAGGTGGATGTTGGGATTGTTAGTCAACTCTAAGGTGAAAACGTCCCCCATGTGGAATTTGAATAGGCCCCGGGGATGGGTATATGACTACCAAATTCCATTTTTGATCTATGGATGGGTATTTTAACTTTAATGGGTGATGGGTTGGCACAGTCATTGTGATATTCTTAGAGACACTCTGATACAAACCAAAGAAGGTATTCACCATTTCCAAGGTAAATTTGACCCTGAGGTTTAATTTTTATTTTATGATTTTCAGTTTAGATGTTTTAAAAGGTGTATTAGTATTTATTTAATCTTGATTACTACCACATACATATTTTTCATAGTGGTTATATATATGTATGTGTTTTTGGTGGACTATTGAGTTTAACTCAAACTCTCCTCAGGCGAAAATGGAATATGGGTACCCGAGATGACACTGTTCTTATTCAAAAGTATTTTATTCAAGAAATGCATAGTTATGAAGTCACTTGGATTCCTGGGATGGGTTTGAATTATGAAATTGGGTAAAAATTTGGACCAATTTATCATTGGTTTTTTTCCTTAGTTTTATTATATTTATTTTAGTGCAACATGTGTATGCTCTTTCCAAGAAAGATATATAAGGTATGCATGAAAATAATTTTATTATTTAATATGATGATTTATTATTTTATAAAAAAATTATAGGATGAAATGTATATCTTGATGTATATCTGATTGATATTATTTATATTTCATTTCAGAATTTTATAACAAGGGAATTATATCCCCATGGTAACCTCACCTTCCCTTTCCACTAGTTAGCAGTCTATCGTGTATGAAGAGATGCTCATTATGACATGTGGGGAACCAATTTGGTTAATATTCATAGAGTGAGTTAGTATGGGATGTTACATATATCTTCTAACCAAGTTGATAATCTACATAATTTTTAAAATATTTTATTTTCATGTTGTATTAAAATGCATTCCACATTATGTAGAAAATTCATATCTTCTTAAAAAATCAGTAAAAGCATTGAAGTAAGAATAAAAACCTCTTTCTTATATTGTAAGTGGTACACAAAGATAAATATGTACTAATTATAGAAGCTATATAGACCTTTCACATTTTCCACTAAAACGTGAGTCAGTCATTTTTACTTGCAAACATGCATGGCACCAATTAGGTGGTATTCAATCAAAGGTGCCAAAGTAACTATCTTCATAGTGATTTTTGAAATGATTCATTGTTTATATGATCAAGAAAGTGATTCCACAACAATGTGGGAATTGAGTGATGCGAACTTGATTATTTATCAATTTAAATACTTGGTTTTAATAATTTAATATATAAAATTTTTTATTTAAGTGCAACATACCATAATATATACTAAATTTACAAAGGAAGAAATTTTAATTGTGAAATTCAAAATAAAATCATCAATATCAAGATGGGATATAACAATTATGTTATTTTTAATGGTTGGTTCATAATAAAAATATTTTAAAACCTAGATCATTCTAGTTGGAAACGTAAGGCGTTAGTCCCCAATGGATAGAGTAGCCATCCTTTCCCCATTGGCATCCCATAATTCACCTCTACATTAGAAATCTACTAAAATATACGTGGTTCCTACGTTTGAGTATATATGTGGGAACCACAAGATGTTTCAAATAACCAATTTTTATATATGGGAATATTTCACATGATAACAAAAGCACCTCATGCATCCCCTTTCTTTTTGTAATTGGGTGCAGTCTTTTTTCAAGTAACCTATCTTTCTATATGAAAAACACATTTCATATTTTAACTTTTCCTATATATAGATCTTCTCTTTCTTGGAAGGATGGTTATCAAGATTCTTATACATGGAATGAGACTTGTGCCCATTTGCCTTCTTCTTTATCTTATTCAACTTATGGACTATAGGTTTTTCACACATCATGTTCTATTTATATAGGATAATAAATGTAAGGATTTTCAATAGATACTTATCACTATTTCTTATATTATAATAAATAATAAAACTAGATAAACACTTAGGTAGTAATAAAAAATTTTGATTTGTGAATAGCTTATTATGGATCTTATAACCCCAGATATACTGGTTCTCAAAGTTGCTAATCATCATGACTACATGAGGGCCATCTAACATCGACTCTCTAATCTTGCATAAGAAAAATGAATTGGAGATCTCAAATCACTTTTGTATCAACTTATCTTGATTAAGATCATGGATGATATATGTGATTCTATACACATACATATCCTCAAGTTAAATTCAAAGATATTTATTAATGGATGATAACATGAATCATTGGACATTTTTGGAATTATATAATAGTTTTATATATAGATATAGTTCTTACTCACAAGCCCCTTTACTAAGAACTTTAGTAATGGGGGTTTCCATCACATATAATTTTCATTCCTAGTGTAGTATAATATGTAAGAATCTATACCATTCCTATAAATTTGGACCAGTGAGAAGGTTATCTTTCTATAATATGGATCTCAGTGATACATTTTAAGGTGTGTGTGTGAAAATTTATAAAAGAAAAATTAGAACAATTTTAGTACTTTTTATGGATTCTTAATTTTTGATAATAAATTTTAAATTTATGAATATCCCGTTATTTTATTGATACCCAATATCCTTCATCATTGGGTTCAAAATATTCTATCTCATGAATATTCTAGTGTCAAGGATCTTTATTCCCCTTCTCCTAAAAAATCGCGTGATTGGTTAGTTACATAAAGGTATTTAGGTAGGTGTAACTCACCAACTATATTGATTCATAAATCCTTGATCTCATGATTGGACTCCCTCTTTGACACTAAATTTACCCCAAGTATAGTGAGGGATACTCCAATTGTAGTAAAATTGGTTACGTCAACACTAATCTTTTTACAACTCCCCATTAAATGGTGGTGTCCTTATGGAGGGTATACCAAACACTTTGATCTGTTGGTTCTATTCAAAATTAGATAATGGAAGGCTATATGAACTTAATATTTTTTCTGAGGGATTTTTTTTTATGTGAAAACTACTCACATTAACTTATCATATTATTGTTAATATTAACTACATTTTACTTAATCGATTAAACTTATCTACATAATTTTTTCACATAAATTTATATTTATTCTAATTATAGAATTCTTGATTGTTAACTAATTAATTTATTGATTTAATAATCTATACTAATTAACCATTAAAGTGATATAAATAAAATAAATAAAGTGAAATTACAATGAGTTTTTTTAATGGTTGGTTTATCTATTAGATTATAAACCAATCCTTGACCATTGGGAATAAACTCATAGAACCAATCTCGGTTCGAGTTTCCATATTCCACCTCTGCTTCTGTACACCTCCTAGATTGGTTTCATCTTAACTTTAAACATGAACTTCCTCCAATCACCTAGTATCCCCATCCATTATACCATTGTATTTAAACATAGGTTATAGGAACCAATGGATTAGTTGGTGGGGGAGGGGTTGGGATTACATAAAAGAAACTATAGGCATTTAGGCCCGTACATAATGAGAGAAAATGAATGACTCACATTACACAATTTAATTTAATAAATTAATATATCCACAATGAAATAATAATAAATTAAATAAACCAATCACATACATAGGCTAGTATAAGATTATGTCGAACAAAATACATGTAATGAATATGAAATAGTACACTAGATAAGATTCACTACAATTCATTCATTAATTATTTACTAAAAAGTACATGAATTAATTACTTAATTATTTTATCTCAATTAGAATCCAGAGTCTCTTGGAGATACCCATCACAAATTCATCATTGGAAACAAACGTCTTGACCGATAGTTATTGACAATTCCATGGTTATAATTGGTTATTTATTAATTACATAATCCTATTTACATAGTCAACACATTTGATGCGGAAAACGTAAATATTTTTTTAGTGTCACAGTTATTAATTCATTATGAAATTTAATTCAATTATTTATTGAGTGGCTACGCAACATGTACAATATATATACAAATCATGTTTATATCTTTCCATGTATCCGGGATAGACATAAAGGGACTCATTATGTATATCCATCTGGATTAATGATGTGTATAAAAAATTTATATGCCATGTATTCTACTTGCTGCGTTTATGTAAAAATCACTTGTGGACTAAGTGTATTTTAGAATCACGAGAATTAATGAGTCACTAGGTATGAAAACTAGCTACACTTTGTGTATCTCATTAATTATACAACCTATCAGTCTCACACAATGCATTCCATTTACTTTACTATATATTTCTAATGAATTTCAACACTAAACCATATAGACCAAACAATGTGTATGTAAGATACATGCCATGTGGTCCGAAAGATTGTGTTAGGATGGCCCGATCAACATGCAGTGTGCATTAAATGCCTTGTGGTTCATTATTTATCAGTGTATAATTTAACCCACAACATGTCCATGTTCAGTGAACATGGGTACACAATGGGTACATTTGATCACATTCTGTGTAAATGTATCTACAAGACATAATCCTTATCACCTACTCATGAAATCTCACTATCGATTCTTAATATGTTTAAAAAGAAATGAAAATTGAGTGTTGGAAGTTAATATTTAGAAAACATATTAATTTAATGTTAGAATTTAAAAAAGGACTTAACGAGAAGTGGAAACTATAAAAATTATGTATAATCAATCAATGAATAATAAATAATTATAAATTATAATGTGACTACTTTAATACAAATTGAAGGTTTCAAATATATCAGAAGAATCCATTGAGCATAGAAATCTTAATTTTTTGTCATAATCTATAAATAATCCATTATTTACATGAAGAAGAATCCTTATAACCCATGAAATTAATGTGAATATTAATTTACAAGAAACCAAAATAAAAAAATGGTCATATTTTAATATATAATTTAAAATTAAATTACTATTGTTTAGAATTACCTTTCGTCCAATTATTTCTTCATTTTTAAGGGTCAGATGAAGACAACATTTCATACTATTATTTTTTCAAAGGAATCAAGGATACATCTCCTCAAGAAATGATCCACATAAACTTTGTTAGCCTCTAATAATCACCATATAATCATCTTGGGGCTACCACGGATAAATCCAATGCTTATTGTGATCACGGATGATCACAACAAAATCCTTCAAGGTTGGAATGATTTTTCAAGTCGTTTTGAAATTACTTTTGTTCTTAATAGGGTTCTAGGAGAGAGCTATCTAGTGCTTGAGATGATACTCTCTAGAATCCATTTTTCACAATGGAAGAATATTGTAATAGCATTGGAAAAAATGTCATAATTTGGATTCAATAAAGCTAGAGTTATAAAATTATTACTACACAAAGTTCCATATTATTTTGTTAATCCTCAACGAACCCCATATCTAAATAATAAAATAATTATTATTATTTACTTGACATGCATGAAACTCACAAATAAAATAAATATTTTTTTAACTAAATAATCTAATATTTATTCGAATAATATTTAATATGAAATTTTCCTCCAGACCATCAAATTTAGTCCACCAATCATCATTAAATATTATATTCACTGAACTTATGAATAAATATTTATTAAATATTCACGTATCTAAATAAATAAAATTTTTGTTTCTTTTTGAATAAACCAAAATAAATAAATTTTATATAATCATGTAATCAAATAAATAAATTCTTAGTGAATAAATATTTATTTAAATATTTTCCTGAATGACCCGAAGTCCATAAATGTTTATTCATTTTTTATAATCCCCCTTTTAGGGTTGAACAGAAACCCTTACATGGAATGTAGGCTTGGTGACATTATATGAACTAAAGGCCTTAGAGGAATTCATACAGACTATAGATACATGAAACCGCCCCTCCCTAGTGTCTATATCTTGATCACCTCTCCACCATCACATTTCTATTTGGCTAGCCATCTTGTGCCGAGATGCACATTTCTGGTTCGGATGGTGATTTCCATATACTCTAATTCATCCAAATCTGGTAGATCTTCTAGGATGAATGTTCCTACTCTAAATCCTCCTTGGGAGCCATTTCCCTTTAGAATCTGTGTGGATTGCATATACAAATCATGTGGGGAAAAGTCCTTGAGGTTTTACAAAGGTTTTGAGGTATCATAAAGGCCTTAAGGTGGCACTAAGGCCTTACTAACATGAATACCTTAGTGTCCCGAAGGCCTAAAGGACTCAAGGACCAAACCGGTGGCCCAAAGGTGAATAGTTCTAGCTGATACAATACCGAATAGTTCCGTCAATAGTACCTACTTCAGTAGTAATAGAGTAACCCAATAATATGCCTCCACCATGATTTGATCCTAGATCTTGTGGATGAACATGAAGATTCCCTTCCAACTGGGCAGAGGCTCATGTGCATAATTTATTTACTTAAATATTTAAGTCACATAAATATTATATAGAATAACTATTCATTAAATATGTTGATCAATATAATATGACTGATTATTAAACCACATGTGAGAATAATATTTATCTATCATGTTAAATTAATATGTAATTTAACTAATGTTTTGAATATACTTAGTGTGTGACCCTCTAGGCCCCTTTCTTATTGACATTATACAACACTCCCTAATATATAAGGTTAGTATCTAGCAAAATTCCAAGGATCCCATAACGATTGAAGTTAATTTCACAATGACATGTAACCTAATGGAAACCTATATTGTGTAATATAATCCCATTATCTTGACATCTCTAATTAATAAGGTCATTTACTGGCCCCATCAACCCATATGCTCGATGTCTATTTCTGTGATTTTCCAAAAATGAACTCACCAATAGAACCCCATATCCATGGACTTAATTTTGATGTTCGGTTTTCTTCTTAGGGTCAGAGATATCAACTCCCAATAAAGAACAAAAGGGATAAATCTATTGTTGAATTATTTTTTAAAACAATATCACTCAAGATGCACCCAACGTATCCTACATTCCATAAACATATTACGTCATGGTTTGGTATGTACATAAAAGTACATGACTTCAAACATTTATTAAAAATAATATTAAAATTTATGGATCATTACACTTGTCCATAGATAGAAACATCCAATGACACATATAAATATGGATTTCCTATTATAGGATAATTTTTTCATTATCTCCCCCACTAAATATTTCCAAGGGTGTACACCAAGGGAAAGTGTCTCAAAGTATTATAAGTCTCCACCCCTGATAGACTGCATCATTTTTGTCCCATAAAATAAAATGATCTTATAATAGAACATTTATTTATGAATATTTTCATGACACATATAGGTTCTCATTATAGTGGGTCACTTCTATAACCTTTCATTTCAAAATGTACAATAGAAAAATATTCATATATTATGTCACATAGAAGTCCAATCATGATGTGTTGATCTTTATATTAATAATCTAATTAATGAATACAAGTAATCATGAATTACAAAGCACCTGATCATAGGATAATAGGTCCAATAAATATGGATTTTAAAAAAATTGCCTTGAGACAAGATGAGAAAATTAGAATAATTAAAATATTATGATATATAGGAGAGGATTCATAAATCCATGAGAAGAATAATTTGAATCATAGAAGAAAATGATCATTATGAGTTGCTGAAACTAGGAGATGTTTTCTACATGAGTAGTGAGATGAATATTTGACTCTATCAGTAGTGGAATTATGTTACTACATGTGTATGAGAATGATTTATCATTATGGAATGAAGTATACTTACATAAAAACACAATTAAGTGATTTTTTATGAAGTGAAGGTTTCGAGGCGCCCAACGAAAGTAGATAGGATGAGGGTTTGAAAATATTTATCATGGATCGATGTAACTATGTCATCTTTGGTGATGTATAGATTGATAAAAAAGATGAGGTTATCATAGTATGATTGTAAGAATGAAAATAAATATAAAATTAACTCAATTAATTTTAAGGTGCATTCATTAATTGCTCATCACTAATGAACGTCGATCAAAGGAACTGAATCTGAATCCCTCTAGATTATCCACACCAGTAGAAGTCATCCATATATATCATGGAAATAATCCATAATTATGGCCATGGTCCACATGGATCATTTCTATTGGAAAAACTAATGGCTATACTCAATATAGACCATAGATATAGGACAAACATATAACCACAATCCATGTCAGCTATGGAAAGTATTTTATGAAGACCCATAATGTTTACATTTTTTGGAAAGTATAATAAATATTATTTTAAATCTATATAAACTAATATATATTTATATGAATATATATATGTATATGTATATATATGCATAATGTGTTGTAGGATTGTGGAAGAATTTTATAAAAAAATATGAGGTTGTAGGATTAAACCACCTTGGTTGGATTTTTTACAAATTTCACATGGGATAGAACTAGTAGTAGTGCCCATGGACATGAGAATCTTGACACTGTATTCCCATATAAAAATAGGCTTATTAATATAAATTTGAATAATAAATTGTAGGTTATTTGTAGAATATTATAAAAGATATATATGAGGTTATAGAATTAATCCTCCATGGTTGGATTTTAAAAAAATCACAAGGGCTATGACTTTGGCCATAGTCACCCAAGGGATAGTCACACTCAAGATGCATAAGTTACTAAATTTCACAATAAAGGTGTAAAAGTTATTTTATTTTTTATCAATGTTTTGTTTGTGGATGATTTTTAGTTTCCCATGAGGATGAATTTATTCTATGATTCTAATAATAGTTAAGTAATAATAATAATTAGATTTGTTATGATGTTTATATACTTTGGAGAACAAACATTTTGTGAGTCTGTTAAAAATGAATGTTGGTTGGAGCATGTAACACTATGGGAGATTACATGGGTGGATCACCTGGGTCAATGACCCTAATGGCTTTTGTTTTATAGCTAATAGGACTCTGGCTCATGTTAAGGTAGAGAGTATCCAAAACAAAAATCCGATGTCTAATTTAAACCATTCAATATTTTTTACACTTTTAAAAAATATATATGAACGAAAGATTTATCCTCAGTATCCCATCATCTTGAAACATGAAACGTGTCAATAAAAACATGATGAAACTACCTGGAGCTCAACTTTAGGAAAAAACACAATAAGAAATTTTCAATTTAACGATGTTTTAAAACTATACTAATGTATTTATTTATATATTTATGAAAAGAGTCGTTAAAAAGTGTATTCCTAATTAGAAACATTTATAAACATAGTTAGTTGGTGATGTTTATAAATGTCATCAATGAGAAACACAATGTCTATCAATGATTTGTTAGAAACATATGTCAATTTGTAATTAATTATCCATGTTTTCAATAAATAAGTATTTTTTTCTTGAAATTCATGAGATAAATAATAATTTTAGAAAAAAATAATATTTTTTACATGGGGCCAATTATAACTGATCGATGTGTGCTCCCCCTTCACACTATGTCACTCCCATACCCCAAGAAGTCATACCCTTAACCACCACACCCCCAATCGGGACCAACTGATCTAAACTATTTTTGATTAAAACAATGTACTATACAACATTTATACATATATTAATATATTTTAGTGTTAAAAAATTAATAATATATATTATTTATTACTAGTAGGTTGTTTTTTAAAACAGAGGCATCCTTTATGATTGGTTGATTCCACACCCACATCGTTTTTCTGATTCAGATGGGCTATAGGCCATGTTAATAACTAATTAATATGTTTATATATATATATATATATATTTAAATTTATATTTTATATTTTATATATATATAGATGTGTGTGTGTGTGTTTGTGTTTATATATATGTGTGCATGTGTGTATTTAAAAACACACACAAAAACATGTAAGTGTTTATATATGTGTATGTATGTTTATATATATATATATAACTAATATATATTATGATATTTAAATACATGCCAATGTATTTTTATATCAATAAAAATTTATATATATAAATATAATAATTATAATTATATATTTTAATTTATATATACAAATAAATTAATAGAATTAAAATTATATATATATTAGTATCCATGTTTTAAAACACTAGTAAAAATGTCACTAAAATAATCATGTTTTCTTAAAAATGTGGAGAAATTTAAAATGTATGTGGTTCATATATCTATATATAAAATTGTGTGTTTATATATTTATATATATATATATCTAAATGTATATTTACATTGATGTAGGGAAAGGGAATAAATTATCAATAAAAGCATGAAACACACAAATTCAGGGAAGAACTGAGTGAGACTCAAACTCGAGACTTCATCAAGACCGATAGGGGAAATTACCCCTGAGTTTCACCCTAAGGCCTATTTAAAAAAATAAATGTGTGTGTGTATATATATATATATATTAAATTTTTTAAATATTTGTTAATGTATTTGTATATAAATATAAATATATATATATACTTATAAAAGTATATATATGTATACGTAAATTATTAGAATTATAATTATATATAATTATCCATTTTTTAAAACAGTGGTAAAAATGTTACTAATATATCTATGTTTAAGTAAAAACATTAATAAATTAGGCACATTTTGTTAAAAACATCACTAAATTGGAAACAATTTTTTTAAAAACATTTGTAAATTAGCCACATTTTCTAGATAATGTGGCTATATTTAAATTTAGTAGCATTTTCCCTAAAATGTGGCCAAATTAGGGATTTTTTATTAAATGTTTTTCTAAATTTATGATGTTTTCTTAAAAACATGGATAAATTTAAACACCATTAAATTTTTCAAAAAAATCGATAAATCAGTGATATTTTCATTAAAATGTGGCTAAATATTAAATTATCCATGATTTTAGACATGATTAAGAAAACACAAAATTAGTAAAAAATTTCGAAAAAAATTACAAATTAGAAACATTTTCTTGAAAATGTGGCTAAATTGGAATTATTCCGTATTCTAAACATCACTATAAAATTTTGTTAAACTAGCCATGTTTTTTAAAAATGTGTCTTAAAAATAGTGTTATGTTCTTGTTTTTTTATAGTGTGTCATGATATCATTTTTGGAAATACCTGAAGATATTAAATCAAAAATATAACCTGACAAACAACTCATAATATAATAGATAAAATGTAGTAGAATATTTGAATTTAGGTGTAGTTCATTGGAAGACTGATTGTGGGTATTTTTTAATGATATAGCCAAGAAATAGAGGATGGTTATAGGATGTAGAAAGTTTCTATGATGTGTATATAAGATTAAAGAGTCAAATGATTTAGAAATTGTAATGGGATATGATCTTCTAGATAAAACTACTAGATATGAAAAAAATTAATTAAATGGAATATTTTATTTTTGGTGAATTTATCTTTTATAATATTTTATTAAATGATAATTCATTATGAATGGATTAAATGGCTTAAATATTCATTGAATATGGCTCAATGAATTAATGATAATGGGAATAAATTTATTTGAATAGAATAATATTACCGACTCATTTAATATATGGAAATACATCATGGATTGCCTTATAAATTAATGTGATCCCTCCTATTGAGTACAACTGATTTTTTATAATCCTCTCAATTCTATCTTCCTCTCATGATGTTGTTCATCATCGGAGATAAAGGTTATGACACCCTTTCATAATTTTGGTATTCTATCGATATGATCATGAATCCATTGGTCGTTGTACCCCCAAGAGGTTGGGTTCTTTTTTTACTATCATGATCTGTATCAAGCATTCTTCTTCATTGAGGAAGAATAACACTACAACAATTTTCATTTTCTTATTACTATATTTTTTTTATTTATGCCTTATTTCTCGAAGTGAAAATTTTTCCTATTTGGGTTAGAGTTTGCTACATATGATCATATTATGATCATATGAAAACCATCAGTGGTATCAAAGAGAATTTTATTTAATGAATTAAGCAGTATATAATTTAATGAAAAAAACATATTTTGATAGTAAAACAATATTTTACAAGACTATAAATAAATATGAAAACTATATATTTAGTAGTTTAATGACAAGTTTATTTAATTATTTATTTTATTCGTATTTAAAAATTGTTTTTTAAAATTGGAATAATATTAAAAAGGGTTGGTTAAATTTCAGTTTTTAACATTTTTTAAATATGAAAACATCATATTTATTACAATTGTTTATGAAAAAAATAATTTATTTATTTTAATCAACATAATTAAATTATGAATTGAATTATATTTTAAAAAAAATTATAAATACTGAAAAGATATTTTGAAATATATAAAAAAATTTATAAAAAAATTTTATAATTTAATTAGAAATAAAAATATTATGGCTTATTGATAAATTTTTTTCAAATTTGTATGGTTTATAAATGTTTATAAATATTTAAAATTTATATTTTCCGAATATTTTAAATTATAAAGGTTTACAAATTTATTAATTTTAAATTATTTTAATTTATGGTTTAAATATTTAAGAATCATTTTTCAAAAAAAATATTTTATATATTATATGTTAATATCTAAAATTAATTTTGAAAAATTAAATGATATGTTTTATGATATAGGAGTAAATGGTTTATTTTGAAATCATAAAAAGTGGTTTATAAAGTGTTTAAAAAACATCATAAATGATGTTTAGATAATATAAAAATGTTAACATAATATATACTGAATTATAATATGTTTATAAAGCCTAAAATATCATTTAAATGTTATTTAATATTAAATATTAAGGGTTTTATATTAAATTGAATATAAAAATTTTTATATTATTTATAATTAATAAAATATTATAATGAAAATGTATTTATGAATTTTTTAGAACTGTCACATGTTTTGGAAGATAAATATATTTTTTTTGTAAACATTCATTGATATTCTTGTTTAATTTATAATTAATTAATATAAATTATTCAAATTAAAGGGGATATATTTGTATATTATTTATGCAAGATCATATTTTTTTATGATTTATATGAACATGGTTTAAATAGTAATTAAATATGTGATATTTAGATTATGTAAAGGGATTATATAATAAAAATTGAATTATAAATAGTTTATAATATCTAAAATATCATATTTTAAAAAAAAAAATCGAGATAATGATAAATATGAAAGTGTACATTTTGTATATAATATAAAGAGTATATATTCAAAAGTGTGGATTGTACATAATGATAAAGATGAAATTATAAATGGGGTTATAATTAGATTTTATTTATGAAATATTTCATAATTTTTTATCACATGTACATATATTTTAGTTTTTTATTTATTTAATGAATTTACCCTATTTGATTAATATTTAAAAAAATTTATATTATGAGTTATGATATGCCAAAGTTTATATGATAAATTTCTTCTGGGAAAGGTATTTTCATTACATGCTTCTTAAGATAATGAATTTTTTTTTTCATAAACCATGACCTTGATCTGTATTTTAGTGGTGACATTAGAAGTAGTTGTTGGGAATAAATTGTGTATATTTGGTTTTATTAATATCATGAATTTAATTCTCCCTTGAGTAAAGTATCCTAGGTAGTGGGAATTGGGTCTAAAACACCTACTTTTCAAGAGGCCTTCCTTGGCATTGAATGTGAATTGGGTTGGTTCCCTGTCGATCTGGGATGACACATGTGGACGTTTTCAATTTTATATAAATCTATTAATTTTACTTGAAGTGTTCATGCACTTAATGCACATGAAGAATTTGGATATTTATGAATATACTCAACTTATATTTTTGGGTGATTAACATGGTCTTGTGGGTTGTATAAGAGTTACACATTAATTTTATGTGAGAACAATAATTTTTTGGTTGGAATAGAGATTTTCAAAACTAAATAGTTGGACTCATGCTTTCATAGAAATGTTATGGGTGTGTGGGTATCAAACACTTCATTGTAAACAATCCAAAAAAAGGGTGGATAAAATTAAAGTGATGATCCATAAGATAAAAATCATAGGAATAAGTAGGGTAAAAATTCAAAGGATGTTAACTTGAGTAAATAAATGTTCTCCAAAAAGACTATGAGAATAATTTTTAGTAATGATGAAGAGTATTACTCAATTGGAAATACTCAATTGAAATATGAAGTTTTATAAAAATTTACAACATTTATGGATCATATTTAAATAGAGGAAGATACTTTAAGTAGTGAATAATAAGGAGATATATATTTTTACATGGAACAAATGATAAGACTGGAACATGAGTCTTTATCTTGAGAAAAATACCAAACTCGAGAAAAAAATTTAGGGTATTGAAAAATTAAGTGGAATATAAAAGTGATAGAATAAAATAATTTCATTGAATGGAAGATGCCTACATGGATGAAATTAAAAAAACTCACGTTCAATGTTATATAACAAAGAAAAATGGTGAAAGATCATGATGAAAAGAATTGTTCAAACAAATTAGAGCAATTTAAGACAAAATCATGGTGTATTGAGGATGAATATAATTTTAATAAGATAAATTATAATTTCAAAAATGCTTCAGGGGTAATGTTTGAAATATCTCAAGATTCAAAGAAAACACCCCAAAAAATAAGGTAAAATCTACTTCTGTTAAAATTAAATTTTCATGTGCTTTTACAACCTCTTTATATTTATGAAATAATAACTAGAGAGATTTCTTTATGAAAATATTTCATAAATAGTTCACATTAGTTTAATTTAAAAGTAACATTTTAAAAAATTATTCCTCACACCAAGTTATAATAATCTTTATAAGATCAACTGAATCTCATCTAAACTTATCCCAGGAAGAAGACATACTTCTACAATAGAGAAATAATTAATGAATATTATTGGTGTTGATGAATCTTTAGAAACAATGGATATAACTTTTATTACAATATTTTACTCCTTGGGAGTAGGAATGATTTTAGGTGGGTAAATAGGTAAATTAATGGAAACAGCATTTTTATGTTAAAGTAAGTTACACAATTAAGGTCACAAAATGTCAAAAACCCCTCAAGGAAAAATTAATTTGATTTCTTGTATAATATTTGAGAATTATGTGTGAAACCATGTCACTATAATAAAGAATGCATGACAACTATTTTGGGATAAATACTTGTTTCTATAAATAAATGGATGATGAGAAAATAAATATATAAATAAATTATTTTATTTTTGAGTTCAAGGTGAAAGATTTTCGGAATGGTAATCCATTGATTCATGATGGTTTTTGTTCTTCACATATGACAGGTTTTGTGAAAATCATCGATAAAATTTAAGAACATGAGGTAGGATTAGATTCATTTGGAAATAATAGTTCCTAATTAATAAGTGGAATTAGTATGGATAAAATTTAATATCAAATGTTAAATTTCTAGGAAGTTTTCTTTATTGATGGAATTAAAAACATTTACCTAGTGTTTGACAACTATGTTATGATCATATAAACGTTATCTTTAGAAGATATTAATGTATCATCTAATTCTTGAATGATTAATAAATTATTACTAAGGGAGATGGAATCAATGGTAATTTATTCCAAATTGAAAAACATAGTAACAATTTCTATTTTAGTATAGGGGATTAAAGCAAGTAGTGGAAGAAGAGAATTGTTCATCTTAGCTAGAAGAATATGAAAAACATTTCAAAGGAAGATGTTGTGATAGATTTACCACAACTAATGAGACTAATGATTTTATTTTCACAACTTGTCAGAAAATAAGGATGGTTAGTGGAAGTCATAATAAAGTATATATTTATACTACTAAACCCCTTAAGTTCATACATTCTGACCCATGTGTGTAAAGACCCGTAAAATTCAAGGGAAATTTTTTCTTAATCTTCTTTGGAATTTTACAAGAGCGCGGTTTCTGACGGCACCTGATTCTGAGGCCCGGAGTGCCCGGAATCAATTTCCGAAGTTTGGCTCGGGTACGTTCAGTGAACGAATGAGCGGGAATTTCTAACTTTTGAACCGGTGCCCGGAATCAAATTCCGAGGGCACCGATGAACTCGCAGCGCCGATATTCGCTTAAGGAGACCTTTTTCGAGGTTGCGTTTATTGCGGGTTGAGAGTTAGTTTTTGGGAGTTTAGAATAAGTTAAATAAAAATTGTGGAATACAAATTTTTATTTTAACTTGTTGGTTAACTTCTCCCAAAGGGAGTTAGAGGTGGGACCCACATCCACTTAACCTCCCTTGGGAGGATTAAGTGTGTTGGGGCCCACACAAAGCATAACTCTTCACCTTCTCTTTTTAAACTCCCAATAACCCCTCTTTAATTAACTTGAAAAGTTGGGATATTAAATGGGTGGAGTTGTTTAATTTCAAACCTTTGAATTTCAAAATGGTTTGGTTGAGTAAATAAAATAAGACCTTAGCTTATTTTATTTGGGTTAGAATTCTCTAGACAATCTTGAGAGAATTTGGAGCCTACTTCTTCTTCTTCTTCTTCAAGCTTTGACGAAGAACGCGAAGAACCTTCGAACATCGACGAAGAACGCCACGTTCTCGGGAATCGACTTCCGCGATGCCATACCCACGCCACCGACAACGTCTTCTTCCACGTCATCTCTTCCGTGACGATTTCCCGTGACGAAATCGTCGTCAAAGAACTTCAAATCCTCGCTTCACGACATCGACGTCCTTCTTCCGTGACGCCGACCACCGCGACGCGTCTTCCACGGGTCGTTGACGATCATCGTTCTTGAAACCGAGGTAGGGGTTTGTTGTTGATTATTTATTTACTCTTGTTCCTGGTTCTAGCATGACAATCTTGTGGATAAGTATTTAAGTGCTATCATCTAACGAGAGGGGGGTCGGACCGCACAAACACGGCCGAAACCCCCTCCTTGTTCTTGAATATTATTATTTTTCTTGTGGATGAACGAGATGGCATGGTGTTGTCGCACCACGCGGGAATCGCAAGGTTATAATTGCGCGGCGCCGTCGCGCCACGCCGCAGAAAGGTTATCATGAACGCGACGCCGTCGCGCCGCGTCGAAGGAAACCAAAGGCGCCGCGGCCGGAGCGGGGCCGCGGCGGAGGGGTGCGGTGCCGTCGCACCGCGCCGGACGACGAAGGCCGCGGCGGAACGAGAAGACCGGCGGCTAGCCGGGCCGCCGGTGTCGGAAGCCGGAAAGGGGACCGGCCTTGCCGGTCCCGTTGAGGAAGGACCGGCCGGACTGGTCGGGCTGGCCGAAAGGGAGAAGAACCGGGAGAATTAATTCCCCCGGCTGGCCAAAACCGGCCCCCCATAATGGGGGGGGCACGGTTACACCAAGGGGGGGCAGCGCCCCCCCCCCCCCCCCCGTTTTTCTCAAAGGAAGGCCCCCACGTGAGGGGGGGGGGGTTCTCCACGGCGCGGCATCCAGCCGCGCCGCCAGCTGAAGGAAAGCGGGGGCTTTGCCCCCGCACGTGGCACCCGAGCGGCGCCCAGGTCGCGCCGCCGCTGGCCGGGCCGGGTCGGTTCGACCCGGTTCGGGCCGACCCAGGGGGGGTCGGGCCGGGTCGACCTGGACCCGGACCCCCGTTTTCGTTTCGACTTCGTTCTTTTTCCCATAACTTGAGCTACGGACCTCCGATTGACAAACCGTCAGCGGCGATGCGATCCTTGAATCTAGACGGTCATTTTGGTATATCGCACTCAAAGTTTCTGAATACTTTGAGTTCGGCCGGGTTGGTTCGTATACGAAACCAACCGAGCCCTCGGAGCGGAAACGCTCATATCTTGAGCTACGGACGTCCGTTTGACGTGCCGTCAGCTTTGTTGAGTTACTCTTAGTGAGAAGGATCTTTTGGCATACTCCACCCGAGGTTTGGACGTAGGTGGAGTATGGTCGGGTTGGTTTTGCCTTAAAAACCAACCGGACCCCTGAGACGAAAAATCCAATAACTCTCAGACCGGGCGTCCGATCGACGCGCCGTCTGTTGCGTTGAGTTCCTGTTGGCGATACGGAACTTTTGGATACATCAACTTTGGACTTTGTGACAGTTGTTGTATCAGCCTCTCGGTTCGTGGAGCGGACCCTCCTGAACGAGCTTACTGTGTGCGGGAACCCTAGTGCTGGCTGCGACTATGACTTCTACTGCTACTGCTACTACTACTGTGACTGTGACGACGACAGTACAGAGATCCTTGGTGGATTCGACGACGACTACAGCACTCAGCGATCCTACGTGGATCAGTGCTACAGGTCCTGTGTGGGTCTGATCCTGTGTAGGTCATTGCGCTCAGCGGTCCTGTGTGAACCAGCACCTATAGGTCCTGTGTGGGCCCGATCCTATGTGGGTCTTTTGCGGGGGTTAGTTACCTATCCATCCTTCGTGGGTCCGACGACGTAGATGGATCAGAGATCATCTTTATCGTCTTTCGAAGAAGTATACCTGTGTGAGTTGAATCCTGTTGCTTTCCTGTGTGGATTGTGTTGTGCTATCCTGTGTGGATTACGTTTTGCTTTCCTATGTGGAATACGTTTACTTTCCTGTGTGGACTGAGTTGTAATTGGGCTCGGAGGTTGGAGCGTATTGGAATTGATGACTTAGGTATATGTATGGGCATATACCTAAGCAGTTCCGGTTGTTACTTCGTGATTGTATCTTCCTTTGTGGTTTAGCCTTTTTGGATTTTGGGAGACCTTTAGGGGTCTCGGGGTCCCTACTGAGTAGCTTATACTCACCCCTGCACGGGCTATGCCCGCACTACGTTGTGTTGGTTGCAGACGACGGACAGCGTTGATCGTGGTTGAGGCTTGCAGAGCAGGACGGTACCTGGAGGTGGACCACTGGGCGGGACGTACTCAGAGCGGACGGTGGGACCCGAGGAGCAGTGGAGCTATCTGTACCCACCCTTCAGGTGGTATCCCCAGTGGAAAGCTCGGTGTAGCGGCTTCTACTTTACAGTTGTTGTTTTCCCTTTCGAGTTTTACTTTATTTTCAGTTTGGGTTTGTATACTGGCCCATTTACTTTTCCACACATTTAGTTGTACTCTATTTTTACTTAGTGTTTACTTTTCCGCTTGCTTACTCTGTGGTGCTTGTTTACTTTACAAAGGCAATGTCTTCCCTTTTTTACCGAGATTTACGCCTTGGTGCTAGTCGCCAGCCCCTGGCCTATGGAAGGCGGGCTTGGGGTAGTCACGGCACGGGCCTCGAGGACGGGTCGTGACAAATTGGTATCAGAGGAGTTCGGTTCTACCGCGAACTCTGATCTTTTCTATGTGAAGCAATAATGTTTAGCATATTGAGTGTGGTTATCAGTCCAGGGAGTCCAGTGTTGGTGCGGAGGCCGACGTATCCATACACCAGGACCCTGACTACTGATTTCCGACTTAATGCACGAAAACATTGATTGCGTGTGTGTTTCAAAGTTTCCTTTGTGATTACTTTATATCAGCTCACCAGGTATACTGTTCTGACCGTGGCGCACCTGTTTCCTTTTCAGGATGGCCCCACGACGGCAGCCAGCTAGGGTTCTAAGAGTTGAGCATGACGACAGCCCACCGAGCGACGAGGCCTCGGTGCAGGGCCCTTTGTCAGCAGTGGCACCGGCGGTAGCTCTACCCGTCTAGCCACCGATGCTTCCAGCACTAGTCGCATACGATACATGTCGCCTTGGAGCTCTGCACGAGTTTTAGCGCCAGCGACCGCCTAGGTTCTGTGGGGAGATGGACCCCCAGGCAGCAGAGGACTGGCTGGAGGCAGTGGTACGAGTTTTTAGGCTAGTGAGGACACCTGCAGACCTCATGGTGATCCTCTCTGCGAGCCTACTTCACGCAGCAGCAGGACGATGGTGGAGCTTGATGCTCCAGGTGCACGATGAGGCATCTCTACTATGGAAGAACTTTGAGAGCCTCTTCCGCTCGGAGTTCTTCCCAGCCACCCTTTGTGCGGTGCGTATCCAGGAGGTTCTTCAGCTGCGGCAGGGCAGCATGACGGTCGCTCAGTACTCGGCGAGATTTACTGATCTCTCGCGCTACTCGACCGACATGGTACGGGACCCATTCTTCCGGGCCCGGACCTTCGAGCAGGGTTTGAGACACGAGATCAGGGCATCGCTGATTTCCATCAGCATACCGACTCAGACACGAGTATTGGAGCGGGCCCTTTTGATCGAGAGTTTCCTTGCTGAGTCTACACCAGCGCAGACACCCACCACAGGGCGGCACGTGGCAAAGTCATCTGCAGCAGGCAGTCGACGGATGACTCAAGGGTCCAGGCAGACCAGACCTTCAGGTAGACGACCTCAGGACACTGGCTCAGCAGTGCGGGGCACACAACGCGGAGCCAGTCTTTCGAGAGGCAGACAGTGCTACTCGTGCGGCGGGCAGGGACACATGGCTCGTGACTGCCCGACCCGCCGTGTCGAGGAGCAGCAGACGGTTGAGGGACCACCGAGGCAGAGGTAGAGGGTCGACCGTGGCGGTCCGCAAGGAGGAGGCGGACGAGGCAGAGGAGCTGGACGAGCAGCAGGTGGTGGGCGACGCTTTGAGGCCCTCCCACTACCACCACCAGGAGGTCCACCCCGACCACAGGGAGCTGGCGGGCAGAGACAGGCACAGCTCCAGGCAATGGAGGCCTACGACCACGGCACGCCAGAGATGATTCAAGGTACTATCTGTGTCTATTCCACCCTTACTGCAGTACTTATAGACACAAAAGCGAGTCACTCTTTCATAGCCGCTGCCCTTGTTCGGAGCTCGGAGATTCCGACAGAGCCGTTGGCTCGATCCTTACGGCTAGAGACTCCTACGGGAGCATACTCGATGATTACGCACTGGTGCCGGCAGTGTGAGATTACTCTAGGAGGCGAGAGCTTCGGCTGGGATCTTTTTGTAGCAGTGTCGAGGCCTTACGATGTCATCTTGGGCATGGATTGGCTATCTACGGTCCATGCGCAGACTGACTGTTTTAGGTGCAAGGTGCGATGTGTACGCACCGACGGGAGCAGGTTCACCTTCACCGAAGAGAAGGGAGCCTTTGCAGCATAGGATGGACTTCCGTGGAGGAGAGGAAATCCCATCACTCATCAGTGGGCTAGCCTCATCCTTGGATCAGTTGACGTACGGAGTCCTGGTTTTCCTATAGTGGTGGATCAGTTTGTGGACGTTTTTCCCGACGACGTTCCAGGGCTACCTCCTCATAGAGAGGTAGACTTTTATATTGACTTATACCCCGAGATAGCCCCGATATCGACTCCAGCATATCGGATGGCCCCCGCCGATCTTTGAGAGCTACGGGTACAGTTGGAGGACTTGCAGGGCAAGGGGTTCATCTGACCTAGTGTTTCACCCTGGGCTTCCCCGATATTGTTCGCCAAGAAGGCGGACGGGAGCTTGCGACTTTGTGTTGACTATCTTCGCCTGAACCAGGTGATAGTGAAGAACAAGTATCCGCTACCGAGGATTAATGACCTCTTTGATCAGCTCAAGGGATCACGGTGGTTCTCAAAGATAGACCTCAGGTTAGGCTATCATCAGCTCAAAGTCAAAGACGAGGACGTGCAGAAGACGGCCTTCAGATGTCGGTATGGCCACTATGAGTTCTTGGTTATGCCTTTCGGCGTAACAAATTCTCCAGTAGTGTTCATGGCTCTCATGAACAGGATCTTTCAGCCATACCTCAATCGATTTGTCGTGGTCTTCATCGACGACATTCTGATTTACTCTACGACTGAGGAGGAGCACGCCTATCACTTGCGAGTTGTACTAGACACACTCCGAGAGCACCATATTTATGGTAAGCTCTCGAAGTGCCAGTTCTGGATACGTGAGGTCCACTTCTTAGGACACGTCATCTCTGAGGAAGGAGTTGCGGTGGATCCTACGAAGATCGAGACAGTGTTAGCTTGGGAGCCACCCAGGAGCGTGACTGAGGTTCGGAGTTTCTTGGGACTAGCTGGATACTATCGGAGAATCGTGTCGGACTTCTCTAGAGTTGCGGCACCACTCACAGCTTTGACGAAGAAGGGGAAACCCTTCGTGTGGTCAGAAAGATGTCAACAGAGCTTCCAGGAGCTGAGGCAGAGATTGACCAGCGCACCTATCTTGAGGTTTCCTGAGGAGGGAGTTGGGTATGTAGTCTACTGCGATGCATCAGGGACCAGACTCGGATGTGTTCTTATGCAGGAGCGGGCAGTGATCGCTTATGGATCACGTCAGTTGAGGACGCATGAGCAGAACTACGCTACCCATGACCTGGAGTTAGCAGCAGTGGTCTTCGCTATGAAGACATGGCGACACTACCTGATGGGCGAGCGCTTTACAGTCTTTTTTGATCATCAGAGTCTCAGGTATATCTTCTCGTAGAAGGACCTGAACCTGAGACAGCGCCGATGGCTCGAGTTCCTCCAGGACTGTGACATTGAGATATTCTATACTCCTGGGAAGGTGAACGTAGTAGCCGATGCCCTCAGCAGGAGGATAGGCATTCAGCTACTTTAGGAGGCGACGGAGCAGCAAGCCTCTTTGCATATATCCTTCGTGGATAAAGATGGAGCAGCCTTCCTTCAGTCTCTCACAGTCACCCCTCCACTACTACAGCGGGTCAGAGAAGCACAGCGTGAGGATGCTGACTGTGAGAAACAGCGTGCACAGATATCCTTGGGACAGGCACCTGATGGTTTCTCCCTTAGAGCAGAGCACGACATCCTTTTAAGAGGATGTACCATGGTACCAGTCGCTTTGCGAGAGGAGGTGCTGAGAGAGTTTCACACTTCTCCTTTGGCAGTACATCCAGGAGTGGCGAAGATGTACCAGGATCTCAGACGACAGCACTAGTGGCCGGTCATGAAGAAGGCTGTGGAAGAGTTCGTTTCTCGATGCCTCACCTGTCAGCAGGTGAAGGCAGAGCACCAGGTACTAGCAGGCTTGGTACAGCCCTTGGAGGTCCCGGAGTGGAAGTGGGATGGGATATCTATGGACTTCGTGACTGGAATTCCACGCACTTCCAGAGGCCACGACTCCATTTGGGTGATTGTTGACCGACTCACCATGTCGGAAAACTTCTTACCCATCAGAGAGCAGGGCTCAGTGGAGAGCTTGGGACGTCTCTACGTTCAAGAGATTGTGTGGCTCCACGGCGTTCCATCATCTATCGTCTGCGATCGAGATGCTCGCTTTACTTCCCGGCTTTGGAAAGGGTTACAGGAGGCGTTCGGGACGCAGCTACGTCTGAGCACAGCCTTTTACCCTCAGACGGATGGTCAGACGGAGAGGACCATTCGGACTCTCGAGGACATGCTCCGCGCATGTGTCCTCGACTTTGTTCGTAGTTGGGAGGACCACCTACCCTTGGTGGAGTTTGCGTACAACAACAGCTACCACTCCACCATCGGGATGGCACCGTACGAGGCGTTGTACGACCGACCTTGTAGATCTCCTTTGTGCTGGACAGACCCTGGGGAGTCAGCACTTGTGGGACCGGAGATGGTCCAGGACACGACAGAGAAGGTCCAGGTCATCTAGGAGCGGATGAGGACAGCTCAGAGCCGGCAGATGTCATACGCTGACAGGAGGCGGAGGCCACTAGAGTTCGAGGATGGCGGCCACGTCTTCTTGCGGGTCTCACCTCGACGTGGTATATAGAGATTTGGCCAAGGCTTCAAGTTATCTCCGCGCTTCATCGGACCCTTCCAGGTCCTCAGCAGGATTGGAGAGGTGGCTTATCGCCTGGATCTACCACCTCAGTTGCACCGGGTGCACGACGTCTTCCACGTATCTCAGCTGAGGAGATACGTGCACGACCCGACGCACATCATTGACCATGGAGAGCTTGACGTTGACGATGGGGAGACTTTTACGGAGGTCCCGGTGGAGATCGAGGATCAACAGGAGTGGGTCCTACGTGGACGATCGATTCCTCTAGTGCGCATCAGATGGTAGCACGGGAATCTCCAGGAGAGAACTTGGGAGCGGGAGGCTCAGATGCGTGCTCAATACCCTCATTTGTTTCCCTAGTTTTTGATGTATCTTTACGGGGACGTAAAGCTCTGAGGTGGGAGTAATGTAAAGACCCATAAAATTCAAGGGAAATTTTTTCTTAATTTTTTTTGGAATTTTACAAGAGCGCGGTTTCTGACGTCACCTGATTCCGAGGCCCGGAGTGCCCGGAATCAATTTCCGAAGTTTGGCTCGGGTACGTTCAGTGAACGAACGAGCGGGAATTTCTAACTTTTTGAACCGGTTCCCGGAATCAAATTCTGAGGGCACCGATGAACTCGCAACGCCGATATTCGCTTAAGGAGACCTTTTCCGAGGTTGCGTTTATTGCGGGTTGAGAGTTAGTTTTTGGGAGTTTAGAATAAGTTAAATAAAAATTGTGGAATACAAATTTTTATTTTAACTTGTTGGTTAACTTCTCCCAAAGGGAGTTAGAGGTGGGACCCACATCCACTTAACCTCCCTTGGGAGGATTAAGTGTGGTGGGGCCCACATGAAGCATAACTCTTCACCTTCTCTTTTTAAACTCCCAATAACCCCTCTTTAATTAACTTGACAAGTTGGGATATTAAATGGGTGGAGTTGTTTAATTTCAAACCTTTGAATTTCAAAATGGTTTGGTTGAGTAAATAAAATAAGACCTTAGCTTATTTTATTTGGGTTAGAATTCTCTAGACAATCTTGAGAGAATTTGGAGCCTACTTCTTCTTCTTCTTCTTCACGCTTTGACGAAGAATGCGAAGAACCTTCGAACATTGACGAAGAACGCCACGTTCTCGGGAATCGACTTCCGCGATGCCATACTCGCTACACCGACGATGTCTTATTCCACTTCATCTCTTCCGTGACGATTTCCCGCGACGAAATCGTCATCAAAGAACTTCGAATCCTCACTTCACGACATCGACGTCCTTCTTCCGTGACGCCGACCACCGTGACGCGTCTTCCGCGGGTCGTTGACGATCATCGTTCTTGAAACCGAGGTAGGGGTTTGTTGTTGATTATTTATTTACTCTCGTTCTTGGTTCTAGCATGACAATCTTGTGGATAAGTATTTAAGTGCTATCATCTAACGAGAGGGGGGCCGGACCGCACAAACACGGCCGAAACCCCCTCCTTGTTCTTGAATATTATTATTTTTCTTGTGGATAAACGAGATGGCGTGGTGCCGTCGCACCACGCGGGAATCGCAAGGCTATAATTGCGTGGCGCCGTCACGCCGCGCCGCAGAAAGGTTATCATGAACGCGACGCCGTCGTACTGCGTTGAAGGAAACCAAAGGCGCCGCGGCCGGAGCGGGGCCACGGCGGAGGGGCGCGGTGTCGTCGCACCGCGCCAGACGACGAAGGTCGCGGCCGGTTCTGGGCCGCGGCGGAATGAGAAGACCGACGGCTAACCGGGCCGCTGGTGTCGGAAGCCGGAAAGGGGACCGGCCTTGCCGGTCCCATTGAGGAAGGACCGGCCGGCCTGGTTGGGCCGGCCGGAAGGGAGAAGAACCGGGGGAATTAATTCCCCCAGCTGGCCAAAACCGGCCCCCCATAATGGGGGGGCCGCGGTTACACCAAGGGGGGGCAGCGCCCCCCCGTTTTTCTCAAAGGAAGGCCCCGACGTGAGGGGGGGCGGTTTCTCCAAGGCGCGGCATCCAGCTGCGCCGCCAGCTGAAGGAAAGCGGGGGCTTTTCCCCCCGTGCGTGGCACCCGAGCGGCGCCCAGGCCGCGCTGCCGCTGGCCGGGTCGGACCCGGGTCGGGTCAACCCGGTTCGGGTCGACCCAGTTCGGGCCGACCCAGGGGGGGTCGGGCCGGGTCGACCCGGACCCGGACCCCCGTTTTCGTTTCGACTTCGGTCTTTTGGCCATAACCTGAGCTACGAACCTCCGATTGACTAACCGTCAGCGGCGATGCGATCCTTGGATCAAGACGGTCGTTTCGGTATATCGCACTCAAAGTTTCGGAATACTTTGAGTTCGTCCGGGTTGGTTCGTATACGAAACCAACCAGGCCCTCGGAGCGGAAATGCTCATATCTTGAGCTACGGACGTCCGTTTGACGTGCCGTCAGCTTTGTTGAGTTCCTCTTAGTGAGACGGATCTTTTGGCATACTCCGCCCGAGGTTTGGACGCAGGTGGAGTACGGTCGGGTTGGTTTTTCCTTATAAACTAACCGGACCCCTGAGATGAAAAAGCCAATAACTCTCAGACCGGGCGTCCGATCGACGCGCCGTCTGTTGCGTTGAGTTCCTATTGGCGATACGGAACTTTTGGATACATCAACTTTGGACTTTGTGACAGTTGATGTATCAGCCTCTCGGTTCGTGGAGCGGAACCTCCCGAACGAGCTTGCTGTGTGCGGGAACCCTAGTGCTGGCTGCGACTGTGACTGCTACTGCTACTGCTACTACTACTGTGACTGGGACGACGACAGTACAGAGATCCTTGGTGGATTCGACGATGACTACAGCACTCCGCGGTCCTACGTGGATCAGTGCTACAGGTCCTGTGTGGGCCCGATCCTGTGTGGGTCTGATCCTGTGTGGGTCATTGCGCTCAGCGGTCCTGTGTGAACCAGCGCCTACAGGTCCTGTGTGGGTCCGATCCTGTGTGGGTCTTTTGCGGGGGTTAGTTACCTATCGATCCTTCGTGGTTCCGATGACTTAGATGGATCAGAGATCATCTTTATCGTCTTTTGAAAAAGTATACCTGTGTGAGCTGAATCCTGTTGCTTTCCTGTGTGGATTGTGTTGTGTTATCCTGTGTGGATTACGTTTTGCTTTCCTGTGTGGAATACGTTTACTTTCCTGTGTGGACTGAGTTGTACTTGGGCTCAGAGGTTGGAGCGTATTGGAATTGATGACTTAGGTATATGTATGGGCATATACCTAAGCAGTGTCGGTTGTTACTTCGTGATTGTATCTTCCATTGTGGTTTATCCTTTGTGGATTTTGGGAGACCTTCAGGGGTCTCGGGGTCCCTACTGAGTATCTTATACTCACCCCTGCACGGGCTTTGCCCACACTACATTGTGTTGGTTGCAGACGACAGACAGCATTGATCATGGTTGAGGCTTGCAGAGCAGGATGGTACCTGGAGGTGGACCACTTGGCAGGACGTACTCAGAGCGGACGGTGGGACCTGAGGAGCAGTGGAGCTATCTGTACCCACCCTTCAGGTGGGATCTCTAGTGGACGGCTCGGTGTAGCGGCTTTTACTTTACAGTTGCTATTTTCCCTTTCGAGTTGTACTTTATTTTCTGTTTGGGTTTGTATACTGGCCCATTTACTTTTCTGCACTTTTAGTTGTACTCTGTTTTTACTTAGTGTTTACTTTTCCGCTTGCTTACTTTGTGGTGCTTGTTTACTTTACAAAGGCAATGCCTTCCCTTTTTTACCGAGATTTATGCCTTGGTGCTAGTCGCCAGCCCCTGGCCTATGGAAGGCGGGCTTGGGGTTTTCACGGCACGGGGCCCGAGGACGGGTCGTGACAATGTGGGCTAATGAAGCATGAATCAAAAAATTGAGATTTACGTATTATTAATTTCATTTATTATTTTAATTCGATTATGAATATAATGTTCATGAAGCATAAATCATAATCTATGAAGTTATTCAAAATATTCATAAGGGAAGTTGAGGATGATTGGGGTGTATATATTTCAATGTTTAGAATAGACAATATAAATTAGTATAGAATTAACTCTTTTGATTATTACCTAAAATACATTTAATTAAACTCTACTATAGTGCTCCCTACACTCCTTAACAAAATAGAGACATGGAATGAAAAAAATGGAAGTTTAGTTAATATGAGAAGAGCCTTGATCACTGAATATAAACATTCAAATTTATTCTAAGGAGAAGCACTAAGTATATATGTATATTTTCAACATATTTTTTTAATATATCGAATGAAAATTGAATCCTTAGGATATGTGGTATATGAAGAAGCCTATAGTGAATATTTTCTATTTTTTTGGATTCCATTCGTAATGGAGATTAAAAATATGGATTTAGGGGATTTCAATGAAAAGTAATAATATGTTGTTATTAAGGTATATCACTCCTATATAATAAGCTACTTGTATGAAAACAAATGACTACATATGTCAATTTATTCCATTTAAGTAAAAGTCATTGAAAATAATTTAACCTTAACAAAAATTAATGAAGAATATATTGATGGGTTAATAGAAGAGAGAATGATAATTTTTGAAGAAGTGAATGAAAAGAATGATGATTGTGTGACCAGCCATATATAAGACGATTCTAAATAGTCCAATTATTATGATAGTAAGACCAAAGAAAAAACAGGAATTTTAGACTTTACAGAAACATGTTAAACTAGAAAATATCATTATATTTATAAAATCTCTAGTTTGTAACAAATGAAAATCAAGGACTGATAATCAAATTACACTTATCTCATAGGTGGTACTACAATACATTTTAAAAGTAGTTGATCATAAAGAGTGGTTAAATACATTGAATGAAGAGTTTGATGAAATTGAGAAAAATGATACTTAATATCAATTTTGTTGAATAGAAGTAATTAATGTTATTGGAATTAAATGGAAGCTAAAAATTAAACTCATATAAAAGGGATAAGTATCATGAAATAATGTTTGGTTAGTTTTTATTGCTCACTCATAGTTATAAGGTGTTGATTTTGTTGAAACATTTTCTCTTATTATAAGTATTTAAACCAACAAATTTTTTTAGATATTACTACATAATAAAATTAAAAAAACTATGAGATGGGTGTTAATTCAAAATTATTTAATGGATAAATTTAATAATAAATTTATGTTGAGAAACATGATGGGTTCATACTTGATAATGAAGAAACCATTGTGTAAAAATTTAAATAAATATTTGTATATATAGAAGTATAGATCTTATGCCTGGTATAAAAAACATGAATGTTTTCTGAAGTAGTTAAACCTTTATAATGGAAAGGTTTCTTTAGTATTATATGTGAAATAGTTGAGTATGGGTACCTTGGTTATCATTATCCACATATATTTCATAGTATTTTATAGTGCCATCTATAAAGGTTATGAAGAATTTACTAATCAAATGAAGAGTAACTTTGAGATGTTAATGCACAGAGATTGAAATATCATTCTAGGACTTTATGTTTAACTGAAAGGAAAATACATAGTACTTTTCTTAATAATATTATTCTAATTAATTATTAAATAAATTTACAATAGAATAATTGAATGAAGTTGTCAAACCCATTATCATTGGTGTGAAAATGAACAACGACGAAAATGGATAATGTGTGAATCAAATGGATTTTTAGAGGTTAATTAAAATTTTTCTTTATCTTGCTATATATGTTACATAGGTTGTCTTTATAGTATCTTATGATGATAGAAAAAATAATACCTAGGTATATTAATGAAGCATAAACTTATGTCCTGATTTATTTCAGGAGTAATGAGTTGAACAGACATGGTTTTACATATTATAATTAGGATAGAGATTTTAATGAATGAATGTCAACATATGGAGTATCTTTCTTTTTGTGAGAAATTTGGGTGATCCAACATAGTGAAAAACAATTTTCTATGACCTTATGTAAAATGAAATTGTATTATATTTCCCCCACCATTGAATTTACTCAAATGGTGTGGATGAAAGTTAATCTATAATATTTGAGGGTGAATGTCAAAAATCCACTACAAATTAATTGTAAGGATCAAAGTGTGATTGAGTTTTCTAAAAATATGGTATAAAAATAAAGATCCAATCATATAGATATTAAGTATCATTAACTCAAATAGAAATTGTATAATAGATATTTAACAATGGACTATATTTCAATAAAATATTGTATTGATTATATAATAACTAAATCTAAACCACATGAAATATTTGAGGAATTGAGGATGACAATTTATGTTCAAAATCCACCCCTCATGTAAGTAAATTTTTTAGGCACCCCCTATTTCTATTGAGTTATGTCTCTAAAGGGGGAGATGAAGTACAAAACAGTATACATTTATTATATTTTTTCATTCTTATGATGATGTTTTCATTGAAAGTGGGATCATAAGTTCTAGAAGTTAATCATTGATAGGGTGATTTAGGGAAATTACATCAATACCATGACCAAAAACTTACGCATCACTGAGGGAATAAATTCCTTCAAAAAATCATAATATAATAGTCTAGTTTTGGGACACCACATTATGAAAAAGGTTGTTGATTGATGTATTTTTTAGAATAGATGAATTGAGAGTTTTTGATATATATGTTGACATCAAATCCAAAGGGGAAGACCAAAGAACCCATGATTTAGAATTATTGAATTTTTTTATTTTTTTTAATATTTAATTTATATTTTTTTAGTTATGGATGAAGTTATTAGTTCAATTTTTTTAGTCTGGAGGATACATTGGATATTATTTGGTCAAGTAACTGAAAGATATAATTACAATGATATTTATATTCTCTCGTGGAATTTTATTTAACTTTTTCTAAGAATGTTTCACCAACCTGAGTCATCCATCTAAGTCCAATATAAAAGAAAAAATTGTCTAGGTTAAATGTGGAGAAGTATAGGTATGCAAAACCACCTATGTGAAGACATTATATTTGGGTTAGTGAGTAGATGATGTAGGGTCGGACCACTATACGGGTCGACATAGGCATACCAATGGAGATAGTGGCCCCAAAATGTTCTATTTAGATGCTATAAAAATCATGGTGCATGTTATGGAAAATAATATCCCATTTAAAAATATGATGTGGGGTTTCTTCCATTAGATAGTATTCCTAGATTTAAAAACATTTATATCTATGTGTGTGAGATTTATCTTCATTATCTAGTCATCTTCAACCACACACCTCATCTAAAAAAATCAAAATAATCATCCATGAAATATATTTTAGGAAAAAAATAATTATATGATCTCAAGAAATTTCTAGACCACATTCATAACAATGTTATCCTTTCCATAAAATTAATTCTATAGAATATAAATACAGTTAATGTTTTGAAGTTAGGAGTAGATAATTGGAATATTAATCTAAGGTACTATCAGATTATGAACCCAGCACTGAAGGAAAGTGACAAGAGGTAGAAAGTAACTATGAATTCTTTATATGGTGAAATTATTAAAAGGTGTATCAATGACAATGGGAATTAATATTTCCATATCCTACATTATCATTCATATGATAAATATCTTGGTTATATTAGTTATTCAAGCATTATTCTACTAATGAAAAAAATATTACAATGATAAATATGATTCTTTCTTGAAGTGTCATGGAAACTTAGTGAGTGAGTACAAATAATCTTTTCATATAGGTGAGTATGTATGTACTATTTATTTGAGAAATAATGGATTCTTTACTAAGGTTGGTATTTAGATTGTATACAAAATATTCACCATAAAGAAGATTAAGTTGTATTATAATGAAATCTGATTTAATATTAATGATTCAATGTTACCCATATATATGTTTCTCTGACTAGTGAACTCGGTTTTTCTAAAGCATGTGATGAGATGAAATCAGATGATGTGTCTAATAAAATACCACCACTAGATGGTTTCCAAAAACTAATATGATAACAATTTTTCTTATTCAAAATCATGTTGGAGTATTATTTTTATGTTTCATAAAATATGGAGATCAAAGGTTTTCATGAGACATGGTCAAATTATTAAATCATACTGAAGTTTAGAATATATATGAGTTGGTGTGTTTTAAGTATTGAAAATTTTCATATATGATTTGGAAGTATACGAAGTGAGTGATCGGTTGAGAAACGAAACAAATGAATCCAATTCTCTATGGAAGATGAAGTCTACGAGGATGAGAAGATGATGTCTAGGAGACAATATTCCAATGAAAATGTTTTATCAATAGATTCATTCCACCATAATAATGTGATAGATGATATTTTTTATTCAATGATTTAAAAATGTAGGTTGTTTGAGTACTCTCCAGTGGAAAATTAAGGTGACCAGAATTCAAAATGGGAAGTGAAGTTGTGGCAAAGATTCATGTAGAATTTTTATGATCTGAAATAAGAATACGACAGGTATTTTTGTGTTTAATGAAAGAATAAGAAGGGTTGATCACATGAAATAATTAAATATTGTATAAATCATGGTGGTTAATGTACCAGAAAATTAATGGTATGGAGAAGTCTTGTTTCGAGTACAAGTATCACTTCATAAAGTAAAATATGTGATTTTCATTAAGATACTAGGGAGAATTGGAGACAATTGAACTCAATTTTTATGGAATGTTTTATGGGGAATTTCTACTCTGATAATGTGATTAGTTTTTAATGCCTTCTTTCTAAAATGATGAATTTAAAAAATTATAGAGTTCAAATACCATGAATCATTAGTTATTTAGGGAAATGGAGGAGTATATAAGAAGTGATTTCATTTTATAATTAATATATAGTTTTTAATAATTCTGAGATAAGATATTATATAAGAGTTTCCTCCCAACCTTATTCTGAAAAATCATAGGAATGGTAAATACGTGTTGAAGATTAAAATATTGGTAGATCTAAAGATGAATGGCCAAATTCTATAGAATTGAAATGTTGAGGGTTAGGGATTATATCATCTGGTAACTTAAGTTCCAGATAATTTATTTTAGATAGATTAGATAGTGAACATAATTAAAAGTTCAACTATTATGTTTTCTTGGTAGAATAATAAAATCTTATAATTAGTGGGAACCAATAATTTTTCTAATTAAGAGAAAATAGAGCTTTATAAGAGTTATCTATGTTATATTCACTTATGTTATTTAGTGAATATATATGTATTGGGAGAATAACCATACATATAAATGATTAGGTAACCACATTTAGTCCAAAATTTATAAAAAATAATTTTCCTTAAATTTTCCTTACAATTATATATAGGTGAGGATGAGTTATAATGTTTAGAGGATTGAGATTTAACAAGACAAAGAGCTCAATTTCTTGAGAATGAAAATTAAAAAATTTCACCATTGATCAACCACCCCTTTTCAATCTAATATATATTCATGGTAAATTCAATTCAAGTAGAAATAGAATCCATGGTCCATTAGACCATGGTCATAGGATATAACCATGGTCCAAGGGCTCATTTCCATGTTTTTTTATCATGGAAATAGACAGATTTTATAGTAGTGTATGCATATAATAAAGTTGGATTCTATTATATGAAACATTGTATGATTATTATATGAAATATATAACTAGTCAATTCTATAAGAATTAACTTGCATGAATGTCTACTGAGAACAATTGAATGGAATCAAATTTTGGAATTGTAGTATATATAGAACAAAAATAAAAGATACACAGTATCTTTGAACTATTCTAGATATAGTAAGAAATATATCTCTATGAAGCATAAAAAAAGTTCAATAAGACATGAAATATAAAAATTCAATTTTATATAAGGTTAACATGTTTTACCAAGTGGTACATATGGAATTTTACTCATCACGTCACATGATAATTCGACTCAATATAACACTAACACAGGAATACTCAATACAATATATAATAGTACATGTTCTCTTATGTGAATGTGTTTTCTCATATATGTAATTTAGTTCTAGCTTCAGTTTCATTGATTTTATTAGAGATTCTTTTAAATTAAATAAGTATTTTTTGTGGATTAGTTGAGTTCCACTAATCATTTCATGAGAAACATTAATTTTTAATTAAAAAGGGTAAAATATTAAATTCATCACAAATGGAATATTAGTTGATAAAATAATTTTTCCATTGATATGAGGATAGTTTTCTTCCTTTGGGAATATTCTTTTATATTTTTTGGTTGAAGTTTTATATTTTCATAGTTAGTGGGGAGAATTATTAAATAATAAATCATGTTAATTAACATATTATTTTACTTAAAACCCTTTATATTATTATACATTGGAGGAATTTTTTGAGGGAATAGTGTTTTAATACACTTTGGGATATGGAGGCTATCATCGAAGGGAGAAAATACATAGAGAATAGGAAATAAATGCAGTGAAGATATGGTCCTTTGATTCCAACATGTCCCATTAGATACATTAAGCCTATGAAACTCTCTCTTTGTTATATATGTCTAATAAAATGTCTCATATATCGTAAATATAGTATGTTATTTTAAAAATCTATAGAGAATAATGGACTTAGTTTGATTAAAATTTTATGAATGGATTTTGAGAAAACCTAGAGAGAATTTTGATTGGAAAAAACTTCTCTCTTTATTTTGAATGAATAAACTATAGATTAAAAAATCATGGATCATATATTTCAATCCTTATCTCTTTAATATTCATGAAACATAAATTCTTAAGAATTTTGTTTTACATTTCTTGTGATATTTTAGAGATAAGTTTACATTACATTTTTGATAATTTCTATATTTTTTTAAACTGTGAATAACAATTATACAAATGATATACCATTTAAAAAATGCTAAAATAAAAAATACAATGGATCTAAGAAAATGAAAATATAAATTACTGATGAAAAATTATTTTATAGTGAATTTAAAACTTCTCTATCTTTTGGTGGCCTTGATAATTTATTTTACATTTGAATATTTTTCGTTTGTTATCATCATAATGATTTGAATCCAATAATTTTTAGTTTGCATCAATTGACCTAAAATATTTTCATAAAACCATGGAAAAAGTTAATAATGATCTAAATATGACTGTAAATATAACTAATACCTTTATGAAATAGAATTTTTTCAAGAAGGTAATTTTTTAGATTGATTTATGTTGAATAAAATTCAAAATATTAATAATTGTTTTGGTTAGTTTACTTTTATAGTGTATATTAAATTAATTAAATCAATATCAATAAAAATATTTATTATTATTGTTTATAGATGGTGGTGGGGGAAAACAACATTGATTAGGATTAAATAATACAATAAACATGGTTATATCCTTATTGATGGTGTTTAAGGAAAATAACATGTAAAAAGGTTTACTATATTATAATTATTATTAAAAAATATAATACTTATTGAGGGACACCCTCCCCCATTACTTGTAATTTATAAATTTATATGTAATATTTATGATATGTATAATAATATTATTATTATTATTAAAAATATATTTTTCTGATTTTTATTATAAATATACCTCTATCTACCATTACTAATAACTTTTTGGTCATATATCATACTCACAACATATCTATGGCATGAATATCTTGAAATTGGGAAGAAAGCATCAAGACCAATAAGTGATAGGTGATTTGGAGCCATTACATGGGTCCAATTCCCACTATGGGATATAATAAGTTAAAGTTACAATTAGATACAAAATTATTTTTGGGTTCCCAATATGTGTAAATTAATAGTCCATTTTATTCATTTTGAACCGTAGATTATTAAAGAACTATGTTTGGATAAATTTAGGTTTTCCAACATAGATATTAGGTTGAAATTTGTAGAAATTATTATTATTAATACTATAATAATTCTTTGACAAAATGAAGTTTTTTAAAACTTCATTTAGATAAGACGTGTGAATTTAAATTTTTAATAATTATGTAAAACATTGTTTATGAATTATAATAATGTTACATAATGGCATGAAAATGAAGAAATTTTCGAGTTATTATGGACTATAAATAATGATTTGGAGAAAATTATGATGAAGAGGAATTAATATGTTAGTGAATTAGTTAATGGGTATATCATGTGATAATGTTAAATAATTCTTATAATGTAGATTAAATATAAATATTACATAAAGGAAAAATCCATAAAACTTCGTTAATTTTCCATAGAGGTTATCTTGATGTCTTAGAAATAATTTATTAATTCAAAATTTTAAAAGATAGTTTATTACTGAAGGATTAGTGGAATATATTATATTTATGGTTTAAAAATTACTATGAACATATGATAAATTATAACTTATAATAAAATAAAAAAACATTAAAAATTATTAATAATTACTAAGTGATACTTTGAAAACATTAAAGTTGTTTACAAAATTAATTTTGAAAAAATGAATTTTCTGTGATGTCGTGATTAATGAATTGAAATTAAGTATACTATGTTTTATAATTAACAAATCAAATAGAATATTATTATATTATTTATGATAATGACCAATAAATAAATGAACTATGTGAGTTAGTTTCTTAAGTTAAAAGTAATTATTTAAGAAAACACCAGGGATTACTTATTTTATTTATTAGGCTAAAACCTAGTGTTGTTATCTATAATGACATACATTTATTTATGTCATTTACTAAGGCCAAAAAAATTATTTTAAGATGGTGGGTTATAGTAGTGTTATATTTGAATGCTATTAATGTAGCTAGTAGGATAATTTTATAATCAAAAATTTGGCTATTATTGAATTATTACTTTTATATTTCAATGATCTTGGAATATAGGGATATATTGAGGGTGATTTAATAACTCTTAAATATTATATAGAAATCCTCATGATAATAATAAGAGGATCCTTGATTTCTAAGAATTCATTTAAGGTATTCTTCTCAACTTTGTGGCGTTTCCAGACAAATAGAATATCAATATCAATAGAGATGGGATTACATAGTGATTATCCTCACCCATTGGTCTATGTTAGAGGTAGACAACTACATTATAGTAACTCTCCATTCTTCTCCATTTGAATGAGGTTGAGGGTGATGATAACATTTGAACAATTAAACTCCCACTCTTCTCACTCATTATCATTAATATAAGAGGATGATGTATTAAGAGACGACATGAGGTTTGGTACCCTATTGATCATGTTATCATTGATAAGGTGTAGGCCCCCTAACAATAATGGGAGTTAGGTGCTCCCCCAGTGGTTAGGGTATTGTTCCTCCATCTCAAGCATGGGGTTTTAGTACTCAATTTTTTTACGTTGTATACAATGTTAGAGTTTTCCATCAGATTAATAGACAATGAAACACTCATAATATTTTGGGTGAGGTTCATCCATATAAATGGTCGATACTCTCCTCAACTAACATATAATCCTTTTATAAGGTGTGCATCCTCCATTTATGGGGTTATTTCTCCCTTGACTAATGCATATTTTATGGTGAGGTGTTGGCCCCCCTATTGTTAGATTATTAATGCGAGTATTCTAAGTTGAAGTAATTTTCTTTCTTTCTTACAGATAATTCCACATGTGTAAATACTGTGAACCATATATGGAATTACATATGAATGAACATTAATTTAGTTTATGTGGTATGTTGTTTCATGACCCCTGTAACGTTCAATACTTTTATCTTTAGTATACAGTTATTTCTAGATTTTTGTGGGGTTGAATCACTGAATGGGATGGCCATATTGAGTTTCATTTATCATACACGAACACACACTTGAATGCTTCCAATCTTTTGTTCACAAAGATTAGTAGGAGTAGATTGATATAATATCAGATATTAGAGATGGATTGGATACCTAGTCATGGAAAACATGGAGTCGTTATAGATGTGATCATATAATATTTACCCATTTTCAATTCTCATTCCACTTAATGTGTTTTATAAGAGTTTTTATATTAATATATGGTATTTCATATTATATATTATGTGTTTTGGTGGAATAATGATAAAAATGAATGTAATATTTTTCAGTATTAATAGATACCATGTTTTATATTTTGGATAAAGATTCATGTTAGAATAGATATGTTACATAGAATTCATCCCATATCATTGTGTGAATACGTCAATTCCAGATTGTAACCCTTGGATTACTAGAGTTGAGATTTGGTAGATCACTTAGCAATGATTTTGGTCCACTCAGTTAGATCCATAGTGAATCTAGGATGTGACATAACATATGAAAACATAGTAATTATGAAAATAATATAAGATGCATATGTTTTTATAGAGATCTAACATAAGAAAAAAGAATACATGGTTCCAAGAAATAATGAAAAAGTTTAAAATAATAGAGAAGGAATGTTTGGTTATTTTAATTCTAGGATATTGTGATTTGAATATATGATTTCATGAGGATCATGATAATTTAAAAAGGATCACTCCATGTTCATGGAAAAGTCATTATATAAATATAGTTCATTAATTTAATAGGGGGAAAATATCAAAATAAATTTTGAAATTCAAGAGTTCCAAAGATTAATTATGGATTGAGATTGGTTTTTTATTAAGGGGTAAGTGAATATTATCTTTAGAGATTAAATTATGTTAGGGAATTTTTTTAGTTTTTGTTCCCAAGTGATCAGATCAACAATACAATGGTGGGGGTGGTGAATCAATATATACAACATTTTACATATTTTTTGTGATGTAAATCATTATGATTGGTTAAAGTATATATCTTATCCACAATTAAAACTATCATTGTCCTGTAATAAAAAAATTAACATAAACATAAGGCACAAAAAAAGTTAAAATTTTTTCCCCAATAAGTGTAGAAACATCCTTATTATGTTCGATTCATGTATGAGATATAGGTGTATCATTAATATCTTAAAGTGATTATAATAGGGAAGTTTTCATCTTTTTACCTTGAGTGTTTCCTAATACATATGTCTCTTGATAGTTATTTATATTTGATCAGTCCTTTTTAAAAATGGTTCTTAAACTAGAAATGAAAAAACCTTCAATGATCTAGAAACTCTCTAAGGGATTATTAATGATTAATATAAAGAGAAGAAACATTTTTGAAAAAATGAAACCCTATAATATGATGCCATAGAAACTGAAATCATGTGAATACTAGAAATGAAGAATATGTACTTGAAACCATAGAATGATACTCTTATTTCTTCTTGATTTTATTATGGTGATGACTAAAGGAATAACAAAAAAAGGTTCTTCCCTCCATGTTGTATCAATGGGTTTCACCGAATCACCCAAACACATTAGACAATATCCTATCAACCTCCCTAATATGTAGGTATCTCAATATAAAATAAGGAAGAATGATGATGTATTTTGAAATATATTACTTGAAGACATCATACACAAATGAGATTCACACCCTTTCTACCTTTTATATAGGCTATGTGGTTGATCATGATTCTATGAATTTAGTTATACTTTCCAAAAACGTATGAGTAATTCCATTGAGTATAACTTTTGTAACCCTCAATTGTAAAAGTGGGTTCCCAATAGTAAAATTGAGAAACAAATTTTGATTACTATATCATTTATACAAATAGTTATTCAAGTTTTTATCTTATTATATTTTTGAAATTACTTATATATAAACTATTTACATTGTAATTTACATAGATTATTTATCATATTATAAGGTTGTAATAGATCCTATCTATATTGAGTACCTTAAGAGTCATTTATAAAAATATTTACATAAGTATTATCATCCTTATACATCATTACGATGAGGCAAAAATGATTCTTAAATTCCCGGTGATGGGGGTCATTAGTATTGATACTTCTTCTCGTGAAGGTCTCACATGATGGTCTTGATTAGATTATATCATGAGGATGGACCATCCTATTAGAACACCACATTTTTCAACTATCATTAGATGTTCTTATCTAAGAGGACGTGTATTGGTCTCTCTAATTGAGAATATTATCAATTCATATCATTTTATTATGTACATTAATGTGAAACAAAAATCATGATATTTATGTTATGTTTAAGTAGATTTCATTGGGTGTGTCATTGCTGGTATGCCATTGATTGATTGATCGATATTTTTTTCCACTTTTGAAAGGATGAAGTTATCATTGGTCTCATGAATATAATGATTGGTTCCTTGAGTAAATAAATTTCCATGATAGTTCAAGGAAAATCCATCAAATATTAGTCAACATACATAAATAAAGCATTAAAAGATAAATAAAAAGGTATCTATTTGTCTTTCACTATTGGAAAATCTTCCTATGACCACATACCCATTACCCCAGTTAGATAATAAATGACCATAGGTCTTCCAATGGATAGGTATAAATGTTCAATATGCCAATATGTAGCACACTGACCTGAATCACCAGGTCCAAGCTATGGAGCCGCAAGACCTCATGTGTGCCTCCCTATATTCAAGAGGTTACTGACTAGTATCGAGGGTATGAATGCCATCAGTGTGGAGACTATACCCCAATATCATATTATTAATCGAATAATATAAATAAAATAATAATAATTAGTGTAAAAGATATGGAATAAAAAAAAATTTAGATGACACACATATCGCACAATAAATTAAAAGGTTCCCAGTGTGGAAAACCATCTAGAGTAATAGTGCACGTAGATAAAAAATAAAAGTATTTGAAAATACATGAAGATATGTTGCAATACATTGACCTTATCTATTATCCCTATCTATTTTATCTTCCACATGCCACTTATACTTTCTTGAATCCCAATATATGTAGTCTTCACACTCATTGAGATTCTTATGCATGTTTTGAGTAATAAAAACTAGAAGGAAACCACCAATGTGCCCTTAAAAAGTTTGAGAAAATATTACAAGTGTATTCTGTGATAAAAATAAATTCATAAGCAGGTTCAAGAAATCTAATAATAAGAACCCATGTGCTACGAATTCCACCACAAGCCCTAACCATACCTACTTAAGCTCCATATCATAAGGAATATCAAGCTATCAAAAGGTATCAAGATATAGACATAAGGATATTAAACATAATTTTTTAAATCTTGAAGGAATCATGTGAACATGGTACTAAGAATTCACTAGGCATCAATTGAATCATGCTACTCAACATCCACTAGGAATCGAGTGATCATGCCACCCGATATCCACTAGTCATCGAGTAAACTTGATACTTTGTGTGTATGAGGCATTGAGTGAATCACCCAACATTCATGAGGCATCATCAAATCCATACCTCATGATCAGTCCATCATCTCCATAGTTATAATTCACAAACACACCCCCTCTAAGGGATAACCATGTCAACATGGCCCACTGATTCTTGCCATCAAGAAAAATACCTCCAAAGTCATGGTGGCACACATATCATGGTAGAGAAATTTAATAAAAGAATAACATGTCATCATGATAAAATATTAGGAAAATATATTATATTTTATCTTCATCAAACATGATCAATCATACCACAATCATATTCACAGAAAACAATATCATAAACAGGATGCACTACTACGCACACTGCCACATGCAATAACAATCAAACATGGTCATCAAAGTATTCCAAAGTAAGAAATAAACCAAGTAAACATGTACATAGAAGAGCCCCAAATGGTAATAAAATTATTACCTAAAGGTTATTGATGAATAACTATATGTTTATCCATGTATTAACCCCCAAACTACACTACACACACATAGAGTACTAGCTCATATGTCAAGGATTCCCATCTCCGGATCCAATTCAACGAGAAGTGGTTTAGAAAATGAACTTGAGGATATTCCATATTATGAATGGTGGATCTAGAATTGTATTCCTCTTAGAGTCCATTAATGGAACCAATTCCAAGGTATGTTAAAGGATAGGATTCCAATTCATTGAATCCTTTCATAGTTGAGGTAAAAATCACCAATTCTTCATAAATTCTAGAAGAGAACATTGGGTTTTCCAACATTAATCGATATATCATCAATCCTTCAAAAGAATGGATTATAAAGATGAGATTAAATAATAATAGTATCTTAAGATGACCATTCTCTGGAAACTTATCTAGAAACATCCACCATTCATGAGGAATTTAACTATGTCCAAAAGGGAAGTCTTTGACTTGTCCAAATATCCATTTATCTAGAAAAAATTTAACAATATATAATTAGTATAAATTTTAGTCCATATATAATGAAACAACATTCCAAATATATGACTCTTCTCATGAAAAATAAGGCAGAACGAGGAGGAACCCAAAGAATAGAGGTTTTCACATTACATACCACAATTCTAGACCATCAACCCACTCGAATTCACTAGAATATTTCTTTGGAGAAGTGAAATTTACTAGGAATGTGTAAAAGAGGCTCATAAATTGATATATATTACTATATAAAGAATAAATGGTGAAAATAAACCATAAATGGCCCTTATGGTAGAATTCATAAAATCGTTTTCATGCATGAATGGTTTGGCCACATGGTCTAATAAATTGCATGCCAACTGTGTGCCCTTTATTGGCTTTTCAACAAGTTGTATGGTTTGGACACATGTTTTGTTAAACCATGTGACAACAATTATGTTATCCCCCAATTCTTAGGAAATTATTTTCTATGTGAGTATGGGTTTTCAAACCATTTTCCTTAATCGTGTCCCACCCCGACATATAGTTGAAAGGTTTCATGAAGAATCTACTTGGCATGAGAAAACCATGATTAAATTATATACCCATTAAAATCCACCAAAACATTCGGAAACAATCCATATACCACTAAAATTTGATTAAAAAATCATATCTCAAAAATACGTGATTAACAGATGAAATTAAATCATAAAAAATATTTGAAATCCGAGGTCATTACATTATCCCTTTTAAATACTTCTCTTCTTTGAGAAGAATCTCAAGGAAACCTACATGAAAAAATTATTCCATTGAACCCCAAAATTTTATTCCCTCTACCATGTATCCTCATGGATTCATCCATTCTTCCATATACTGTACAAAAGTGGTATTTTGTTCCTCGCATGTCTATCTCACTCTAGTCTACAATCTATACTGGTCATTCTACATATGATACATCAGGCTTGATCTCAACATCCTTATAGTCTATGACATGCATTGGACTGAGCATGTACCTCTAATGTTAAGACACTTGAAACACATTGGGAATACCTTAGTAATGTTAAGCAATATCCAAATGTTATTCTATTATCCCAACTCATTCATCAATAAAACTAGTCGAAAAATATTGGTCCAGATTCCCATAATCAAACGTTTATGGTCTAACTGTGGAATCAATCATAAGAAAACTATATCACCTATTTGAAACTCTGGATGCATACTCCTTGGTATAAATAAGATCTTTGTATGGTTTATGGTATGATAAACCTATTATGAATCAGTTGCACCCCCTCCTAGGTCATTTATATCATATTAGTCCCCAAAACCACTACCTCACCAACCTCATTCCAAAAAAGCAGTGAATGAAATGACCTATCATATAGAGCCTCATAAGGTGAAATATCAATTTAATCCTTGTTACTATTATTTTAAATTAAATCAACCAAGGCTATGTGATTATCCCATGATCCAACAATGTCTAGGGTTAATGATAAAATAATTTCCTCCAGTTTATGAATTTTCCTCTCAAACTATACATATTTATAGGGATAGTACATTGTGATCAATTTTATTTGTGTCCCTAAGGATGGCCACATTCCATTCCAAAACCATAACATATAATGTGAAACTTTTTTGGATACAATGATAATGGGAATTCCATTTATTCATAAAATCTAATGTATATAAACCATCTTGATCTCATATAATGAGTGATTCTCATAGATCAGTATGAGATGAGAAACTTTTGTTAGTCGATCGACAATCACCCAAATAGATTCATTACTCCTCACACTCCATTGTAACCCTATAATAAATTCTATAATGAATCATAACACCACCACATGGGAATAAGAACTGTCTTGAGTAGTACAACCAGATGCTCATGTTAAGCCTTCATCCTTATCTACTGAAGATGGTGTGACAAAAAATGGGGCACATTTCATCGATCTAGATTCCTCAAGAGAAACCATCCTCCAATCATCCATCAAGTTCATTAGGTTCCACTACTCCTCTAAATTCTATTTACCAATCTCTTTAGATACATTAATCATACATCTAAGACAATCTGTAAGGATTTTACCACTACTTAAAGTTGGGGAGTGCTGGAATTTCAACTCCCATTCTATGACTATGATGGCCTCCTAGAAGATCCCTCTCCCTGAGGGGGAGGGACCTCTACCATACTTCATATGAGAATAATCTTCTTTCTACCTATTTTTTAATCTAGATATTCTCCAACCATTCCCTCTATTCTCCCTAAGCTGTATATTTCCATAGCTTCATGATGGAAGCCCTAATCTCCCAAATTTTGGTTGTGGAGTTTAACGAAGCATAAAACCTCCATATTATGACATTGATCGCTCAATTTTCGAAGTGAATACCACTAGTAGAGCTATTTTATTGGTTTGTGTTTGGATATTGGGACTTGAAAAAGATGTAATCTATAAGATTTATAGAAAACATGAAAATTTTGATCCGATTTTCTTTGGAGGAAGGCATGATTAAGGACTAGTCTAGGGCTCCCCGCATCAACAATGACTCACATTTCTACCTTTATAGATGGTCTTATGAATTTGATATGAAGTGTGACTTTTCATTAGTGTAAATTTGGATATGTTTTCCTAATCTTCCTTTATAGATTAAAAATACATCAATTGTTAGAATTATGGGGAATATTATGGGCAGATATTTGTGTTCTAATAGCTAGATCGATGCTGGATGTCACCATGTTAACCCTCGAGTGTGTTTGATTCTTCAAGGGTGCCTTAAAATTTAATTTGGATTATCAAAGGTAAAGAGTTCCAGTTTAAATAGCCAGTTATATATGAATCATGATCCACTTTTGCTTCTTCTTGTAAGATTCTAGGTCACTCGATGCAGTATTATTGGAATGGGTTGATAAATCCCCATAATTATATGGGTGTGAGAACTGGTTGTCATAAAAATTAAATCACGGTGGGTGGTCCATATGATCATGGGTTAGTGGTTGTGGAGTATAATTCAAATTTGACTAAGGATGTACAAGATGGTTCTTGAAATGATAATCCCATAGTGGTACATATCTTCAGTCAGCTGAGAAATGAGATGGGTTGTCCTCATTCTACTATGAAAACTTAGTTGATGCATATGATTTTGAATGTGGAGAAAATTTATGATGTTAATGTGGAGCTGAAAACGATGGAGGAGGGAGGTCCCATGATTCCTTGAGTGGTTCCTATGATTATGTGGTATTCTTAGGACAGGATATTAGTGTTCGTATCCCTAATGAGACTCATAAAGACCCTATAGTGAGTAATCTGATAGGATGTAGTGTTCTAGAAAATGGTGTAGGGGATGAGTACATGATCCGGACGAGTCCTAGAGAGGTGAAAAGTGTTGTGTTAGGGAGACAGTTTGATTATTTTGATAATTAAGAGCCAGTATAGATGTTTGAAAATTACCTGGTTAAAACATCCATGGTTGAGATGTAGGTCCCTGGGAATGGGTCCATCGATGAGGATTCCAATCACATTGAAGGTGATACCAAGGATAAGAATTAGGGATGTTAGTATCCATGCCCAAGGAGAAGTAAAAGGTGAAGGGAAAACTGTAAAGAGGGGAAGGAATACACTTATTTACCGCTTCCAATAGAGACCAGATCTGAGAAGATGTCAAGGGACAATAAGATGTCCGGTAACAAGTCATCTTTCTAGTAGTGGGAGTCCAATATTTTTCTTGAACAACCTCTGGAATTTCTTATGGATTCAGAAGACGTACTTGTTGATACTTCTCATAAATTTAATGCTTACGAGGAGGAGGCAGAAAAAATGATGGGAAGGGAACTAAGAGGGACACCTAATGTGGGTCAGACTAACTGGATTGATAAATAGGACAAGATTTAAATAAGTAGTTTCAACAAGTGGAAGATCAACACGGAGGATTACATAAAATCTTGGGACAAATTTGAATATATGATTGAAGAAATTCTGATGGATATGCTTTCCACCCAGGTAAACACTATCTCATGGAAATTATTTTGGGACTCTAAAATGGGAAGGATGAATATTTATTTTAATGACTCAGTTATCTCATTTTTTGATTGACTAATGGTTTATTAATTTTTACTTAAAATGTGTTTTATAGTAACAATTTAATATTTTGTCAGATGTTATCATTACCTCTTGCATATTCCATCTCAAAGTCACACATTTGTAAATACTCACACAGTACGTCTACTTCATGTTTTTGCACCACTGTGTGGATATGTAGTAGATTCTCTAATTCCATGTGTAAAAGAAATTCTCAATAATGAGGTAGTGTCTCCAATATTTCAAAGCATATACCATGGATTCTTTCTCTATGCCTGGGATAGGATATTTGTTCTCATGGGGTGTCAACTGACATTTCTCATATGATACTACTTGATCCATTTTCATCCGAACTACCCCAAAATCCAAATCCTAATGCATTGTAGTACACATTAGATCCTACCCCTAGTTCAAGAATAATCAACACCGGAGATTTTTTCAACCTCCTGTTCACTTCAATAAAAGCCTCTTCACACTGGTTTGACCACTATAACTTTACTTGGTTTTTCATCTTTATGTTCATGGGAGTTAATAATTGGGGAAATTACTAAATAAAAAATAATTCATATCATGTTAAAAACAAAATAATTTGATATCAAACATGTTTTTTGTTGGTTCTTAGGATATCTCCACCTCCACTTTCCCCAAGTCCACTAATATATCGGTCTTTGAAACCACATGTCCCCAGACCTTCACCTTCTAAATCAAAAAGTTACACTTTGATATATTGGAATAATGATTATAAACTAAAATTGTACTCAATAATAAATTAAAAAGTACTTCTCTAGTTTCAGTGAGTAGATGATAATGTTTTTAATAAATATCATGATGAACGGGTTATTATATTGGTGGAAGATCTTGTTCATGAGAGACATTAACATTACCAACACATTCATTAGACCAAATGACATTACCAACTACTCATATTGCATCTACCTTCTTCAAAATTACACCTTCGAGATTTACTCATTTTTAACTCACATCTAATTATAGATTGAGTTTAGATATATCATTGAGAACCATTGATATCTATAAAACTGATCAAAAAAATCAAGTCTAGGAAAATGATACAGATTCGAGACCATCACATTATTTAGATTCAAGTAATCTTGGCAGAGATGAAGACACCCACCTGCCTTTATGTAGAAAAAATAGGTGTACCCTATGATTATTTACTCGGCCTAATAAAACCCTTCAGTTTCATTTTCTCGAGCAGTACCTTGAGCTCTATAAACTCAGATGACTCTATATGAATACGAGATATCAAGATGGGGTTTTCACAATGCATGTGTTCTATCTCAAACTCAAATCCTCTATTAGGGGGATTTATTTTGAATTCATCTATAAATATGTCTTGATAAAGACCAAAAAATGAAATAATAGATAAGGGCGATACTACTAATCTTGCTGAATGATCCAATCCTACAATCTATGCTGTAATAACCCCATGATAAATCATGTCTAGACCCACTCTACCTGATCATAGTTATCATTATATGGCCATTATGTACTTATCTACCATGGTCGATGTAAATGATACATTTCTCTGATTGAAATAATTGTGGGATCAAAAACAAGTTAGCCAATCCATGCCTAAATAACATCGAATATTGTCCTCTCTAGAATTCCCAAATACTTATATAACCTAAAATGACTATAGGTCACTTTGGGAATCACTAAAGATGGTTCACTTTCATTCAAAATGGTGTATCAAGGGAAAGTAAATTAGAAGATAAGTGGATCTGTATGTCAGGTCCATCAGCAAATTGTGAAGATATAAAGCAATGAGAAGCACCAGTATCGAACATACCATTAAACAATGTAAAAGTGATCAATACAATTTCTAGAACAATATATGGTTACACTTCACTATCTTATGGACTCTGATCCACTTTATATACCTGTCATACCTCATATTTATACTAATATCCCTGATATGCATGATCCATATAAGTCATAATTATCTGAGCCTGATGCTAAGGGCCCAGACCTGATCCCTAGTTTGCAAACTGCACCTTCCTAGATGTGGTTCAAATTCCTATCCTCAAAGGCCTTTTAAAAATTACTAAATTTTTCTCATCTTCCAAAATTTACAACTATGGATCAATGGTTCTTTTTATACCATGTATTAATGCATGATCTTCACACAATTAATGCACTGTGGTACTCCTCTTCATGCAATTCAAGATCCAAACTCTACTCCACATTCATACCACTACCCTACTATGTATCCCTCTTATTCCAGCTATATGAAGAGAAACTTATAGGAACATTAATAGGTCAACTATCTGGATTACTAAATGGTGGAATAAGAACAATGTCTTGATCTTTATCCAAAAACATCTAGATAATCAAAGCCTTATGTGGAACCTATGGGTATACCACTAGCCAAAACTCTGAACCTGACATCTAATTTTTGATGAATTATGATTTCAAACTTCCAATAATTACATAAATCATTTCAATCAAATAGAAAAAAATATAAGTAGTTCACTAAAATTATAATAGTATATAGATACCATCAGGAACACATACTAAAGATCGATAAAATTTTATTCTCTATTTAGCTTCTGCATATTTGGAAATAATTCCCTAAATAACATGTTCTTAAAAGTCTCCCAGGTGAGACCCTATATCCTTCTAACCTCTCACATCATTCCCACCACCTCATGAGGGGTCCCTATACCATTAATGATGTTTGATTCACCTTCATTTCCTCAAGTATCTCAAGGAGTTCAATGATACCCTTGATTATGTGTATCCATTCCTCTACATCCTATGTCCCTCTAGTTCCCTGAAAGGCTAATGGATTATAGAGTTGGAAGTCTCTTGAATAGTGTACCATGGTTCTCAATGCACCTCCTCCTTAGGTAGGAAAAAAGTGGAAAGACTCCCATTTGAGGTGGGGTCATTTACTACCCCACTAAAATAGGTGTGTGAGGTTACTCTATTGTACCCTCCTACAAAAAAATTGGTGGAACAAGGTAATCCTCCCTAGTAGAGGTATCATGGCCCATGTTACATGGTGGTACCATTATTCTCCTTCATGTTGGAATCTTCTTTATCATGAAGGAAACATTAGAAAAACTAAACTATTATGTGGGATCACACAATGTTGTCATAGGATTCTACCCATAACTTAATATATATAATTATACTATAACAATAACCAAGGACTCCATCCATGCACGTTAGTCATAGTCACATATATATAACGAAACATAACATTTTAGGTTTTACTATCTAATTTCATCACAGATATGTCATAAAAACAAAGAAAACATATATATCTCTCAATCAAAGAACAAAATTCAATTACAAAAAAAATAACACACATCAATGAATTTAATGAAAGAACTAGTATCCAACAAAAAACATGTATATACATGACATGTGGTCCTATTTTCCAAGTCCTAGTGCATGAACACACCCATGTTCCATAAATAATTATGGTAATCTTGTCAATGCTAACTCAGAGCATTGTTACACATAAGCTGTCATGGAACATGGAAACCTCCCAACCTAAGTCTTGTACAACCTATCTTTCTTCTACCATGTCCCATGCTATCCAAAAAGGGGAATAAAACTGAACTATGATACCATTTTTTAATACCCTAGCCGAAACCACTATTTCTATGATGGGGAACCCTAAGAACTCTTGTGTGCCTCCCCATATACCTGAGGCTTCCAACTTGCAGTGAGGGTGTGGATTCTATTTGTGGGGAGAATATACCATTAGTACCATATCTATAAATAATGATATAAATTAAAAAATAACATGTCAGAGTAAACAAGGTAGACTAAAAACAATATCATACATCACACATTCCATACAATGAATAAACAAGAACCCAGAATAGTAATTATAACCAATGTAATAGTTTAATAAGATAAATAAATAAAACATTATAGAAATTTCCCAATGTTAATCCTAATCCAACCATATGCTCCATGATCCATGACTAAGATATCTTCCATTAACCCCTTTCACTTAAATATATATATATATATATATATATATTCTCAAAACAATATATGATACCTATCTAGGGTGTGAGTAATAAAACAAAGTTAGAAACCACCCAAAAATCCTTATGAAGGGTGCCTATATATAACATGTGTATTCCAAGATAATAATAAATGCACAAGAAACTATAAGCAATCACATACTAGAACACCTGTGTGTTAACCAAGCCACCATTATCCCTTGCCACACTTTCTTCAAATCCATTTCGAGTGGAATATCAAGATATAAGAAGTAATCAAAAACTAGGTTCAATGATAGTAAACATACTTCTCAAACCCCCTAAGTAATAGTGTGAACATGCTACTTTACATCCATTAGTATCCAAGTGAAACTTGCTACTCAGCTTCCACTAGGCATCAAGTAATAATGCTTCCCAAAATCCACTATCCATTGAGTAAGCATGCTACTTTCAATCCGCTAGGAATCGAGTGAATCAAACAAAATTAATCAGTCATCACTGTATCCATAACATATGCATAGGGCTATTATATCCATCATCGCAAGTCATGTTTACTCCCCCACTAATGGATAACTATTTCATGGATGTCCACTTGTTCTTAGTATCAATAACGATAACTTCAATGGATTGGTAACACACATAATAGTGTAGATAATACTAAGCATAACATAACTTATCATCATGAGAAAATAGTAAAAACATACAATACATATGATCATCATCCAACATGATAAAAATAAGTTTCAATCAAACTAATGGAAACTAGTATCGTAATTGGGTCTCATCGTTATACACACACACCCACATGTGATCACAATCAAGCTTATTCATCAAAGTATACCAAAAAAGGAATCATAATAGGGTAAAATTTTAAGGCAAGATACCCAAAACGTAAGAAACTCTCCACTTAAAGGTTATTAATGATGAAAACCATGGTTTTTAAAGAATTAACACCCTAACCATGTTTCACACCCATGAAGAACAATATCTGAAGTCAAGTATACCCATCATAGGTTTAAATTCATTTAGAAGGGGTTTATAAAAGATACACTATGAAATTCCATTTCAGGAAGGGTGGTTCTAGAATCACACACCTCAGTATGTCTATAAACGAAACCAATTCTGAGTTATATTGAAGGAGTGGACACCAATTCACTAGTTCAACATTTGATCATCGAACGAATCATGAATTCATCAACAATTCATGAACATAACATTATTTGTTGAGAAAAAATAGCTATCAACCATTAATCCCTCAATATAAATGAGATTCAATGTGAGAATCATGAATAAGATATTCAAAAGATGTTTGATTTATGTAATCATACCCAGAAACATCCATTGTTCATGTGGAATTTAACTCCAGCAAAAAGGGATGTCATCGACATATCCAAACCATCATGATTCTAGATACGATTCAAGAAAATTTCCATATTTTGAATTATAATTCATATATTTGGGATTGTAAAACTAGATATCAGTTTCATATCAAGAGACCAGGGGTTGATAAAGGAGAAACCTAAAGAACTGAGGGTTTCACATTTAATACCACATTTTTATATCTTCAACCAACATGGATTCACCAAAATCTATATTTGGAGGAGGTAAATTCATCATTGAAGGATAGATAAGTCAAGGAAATCAAGATATATTCCAATATATATAATAACAAGTCAATACAGACAATAAATATTTATTAAGAAGGAATTCATACAATTAATTTCAAGTGGACATGGTTTAGGTGCACAGTTTGAAACACCTGGTACAAACCCTGCACCCTTTCTAGGATTACAGACAAGATGCAGGGTTTGAATATAAATTTTTTTACTCATTGAAACAATTTTTCTATTGTAAATTTTATCTTACGTCATTGTATTATAGGTGAGGGTGCACAATTTTTCAAACAACACACCACCCCTTGAACCTCATCCTCTTGTTGCGTAGTTTCTTATAGTATCTGCATGGTTTGGAAAAACTTCGATTAAACTTTTCACCCTTTAAAAGGAAAAAAACTATCCAAAAACATTAAAACCTCATTTAACGCAGTCCAATAAAATCAAAACCCCAAAAAATATGATTAAATGTTGTAATTAACTCGTAAATCACCTATAGAATCTCGGGTCATTACATCGCAGGCCTTTCCCATGAAACCTATGCCGTGTACCAATATAGACCATGGATATTGGTGGACATGAGAATTTCGCTGCAACGTGGGAAAGGAATATAATTGTGGTCCACATAGAACATGTCCATGGGCCGTTAAAGTGACACATATGACCATAGTTGACGTGGATCATGGATGAAAATTCACGGATCCACTGTTATTTTTAAAATTACAATACGTATGATTATATATATGATTATATCAATATATATGTATATATATATATATATTTACATCATCACAATGTTTTGGTAAAGTCATAGATGAATTATAGAAGAGGGCCAAGGATCAATCCTCATTTCTATGTTTAATTTTTCAATGTTTATGACCATAGTCATGAAACATGGTTAGAGATACCCCATAGACCCGGTCCACCCATGGGGGTTGATCCCTATGCCCACAATTAGAAAATGTGACCATATTCTAAACCCTTTACCAATGAAAATAGGGCCCACTGTCTATATGGACCATGACCATTGGGTTCAACTATTGTCACAGTGCCTAATTCCATGGTTTTGGACCATGATAGTTGGTAGATTTTCTAGTACAGATTATGATATATCACATCATAAGGAGATTATATTACACTCAGTAATTTTATATGTTTTTATAGTTATGAATTATCCTTATCTCTTTAGAGGCCATGTATTTTTCTAGATACCACTATTGGTATATGAGTATGTCTAACTTCTATCAAGATAAGGCCCCAGAAGGTCATATAAAAAGTGTATAAATAAGTTCCAGAAATTTGGATGAATTTGATTATATAATACATTGGGATTCAAGTGAGGGGATGGTGTAAAGACAAGTATAGAAGATCATACGGTAATTAATTTCATTAAATTATACATGTTTGTAATAATTAAAATTGAATTTATTTCTAAAGTTATTCACAATCCATTTATTTAAAAATGTGAATATGAGTAACTATTATTTTACAAATAAACACTATGCATTTATGTTTTGTTAAATAACATATGGAGGAATGGGTTAGGTTAATGGATCCTGTTTTAGAACATGACACATGAGAGTGTCGCAAGTGAAGGGTGAAGTATTTTTTGACACTTATGATATTTTAACTATGCCATTAGTTGTGTAAAATGTTTTTTTGGTTCATCTCTTTTTAAGGTGATAAAATAATATTTTAATCTTTTTGAAAACTAATTTAATAAACCATTTTAAGATAAAAATACTGCATGTGAGAGTTAATCTAGATTTTCAATCCACCTTTATCCTCTCACACTCCCTCTCAGGGTTTAGAGAGATAAACTGAATGTAACACCCTATGTTCTTATGAAATATGTTTTTTGAAAAAATTATTATTTCCATTTCTATCTTGAAATGCACTATGTCAATAAATCCTTTCACACTAAACTGAGTTGGTGTACGATACATGCAACACCGAGTTGGTGTGTGATACACACAACAATGAGAATAGATTTTGTTCAATTTATAAAATAACTATGTTTGGATTGTGTTATATGTAACACCAAAGGAATATTTCACTATACGCAACACTAACTTGGCTTGCGTTATATGAAAGATCAACCTTCCTTGATAGCTTGCGTTGTACGCAATACTGTGTTTCACTAAACAATGATGTATTATGAAAATATTATTATTTAGTGGGATATAAACTATCTATTTTGAATTTTATCGAACACATTTTAAATTTTATAAAAAATAAAAATTCTTTTTATGTATTTTCTATACATAATATAAGAACAAATTCAATTTTTCAGATAAAAGATGTTTTCTTTCAAAGAAATACAAATTTACCACCTTTGGATGCCGAACCATTATTAAATATTCTTTTTTCAATTTTATATGTTCTATTTGACATAAAAAACATTTCATTGGAAGCGGGACATCAAAATTTACCTTTGATGAAATTTTGTGCTTTCAATGAGGAAATTCATATTTTAATGAATAGTAAAAGATACAACATTTTAATTCAAAAATTCATTTTCATCTAAATTATATATATGGTTATATAATCTTTTTAATTTATTTAAAAGTTTAATTAGTTTATTTTTTATCATTTAATCCTATTTTTTCACTAGATGTAATTTCTTATTTAAATTGGACATAAATACATGATAATATTTTGATATGTTTTTACATCTCAAAAAACTGATTTTGGGTTTTTGATAACGAGAATTAATTGTAAATTAATTTCTATCAATTATTTTTTTGAAATATGAAAAATGGATTCTATATTTAGAATTAGTGGCTCCAAATTATGAAAATAGGATAATTTTATTTTGTTTGGATATTATGAATAGTAACTATGGTAATTCTTATTTACCAAAGTTAAAGATAAATCAGATAAATTAGGGAAACTAACAATATGATAATGATAATAAAATTACCCTAACACCTACCAAAATCATATTGGTTGAATTAAAGTTAACCAATATCACCTATGTGTTGGAATGGATTTGTTTTATTGAATTAATTCCATTAATGTGATTTAATTATAATTTATACAAATGAAGGTTATGGCATGTCACTCTCATATATCTATCAAGTATAAGTATTATAATATAGTTATAAAATGGAAAAAAATAGAAAATAAATAATATCCATAAATCTGATGAATTGGTCTAATTCATTTAAATTTATTTATAATTTTTAGATGTTAAATAATAACCATTAATGATGACACAATAGTGATGTAGAAATTATTTTATTGATAGAAATATCAATTAAATTTTTTAAAACATATTACAAAAAATAGCATATGAACTAATTAATATTGTATAATAATTTTCTAGGTGACTATGACATGTTAGGTTTGTATTAAATATTTTCGTTCAAATTTATCTTTTGGGTGTATTTTATTTAATATCAAATAAATGAATAGAGACAAAATAGACACTATTGATATTTTATAAAAATAACATATTATTAAATTATTTAAAAATAACAAAAATATTTAAAAATTTAAAAAGTGAAAATTATATGGTTTAAAGTGGCATAAGGTATCCAATTATGGACAATTGAGAACACATAAGTAAATATTTATAACCATTTAATATTTAGAATATTATTACCATAAATAATATTTAATAGAGTAAATAAGGATAAATCAAAATGATAAAGTTTAAAATAAAATCAAAACATGTATAAATTTTACTATTTTAGAGTATTTAGACCCATAATCTTCTTATATTTGATTTAAATTAGTTTGGGAGCTTTATAATCTGAACATCAATTTATAATAAATTAATATTTCAAGACTTTCATAAAGTTCCCCTCCACACTTTTTAAAAGGCCACCACCTCTGCCCACTTACTCACACATTTCAAGCCATTGGGATTATCCATGATCTGAAAAAATAATCTTTCCACATCCCTCCCTTCCTACTTCATGCAATGTATTGAGAATAAAGACATCCTAGGGACACCTTTTCAGAAAATCAAAGGAGGTAGTTGAAAAAAATAATTGTTTTATCACCTCTTTCAAATTTATTTTCTTCTTATAATTCTTCTTCAAATTTTTTTCCCAAAATAATGTAATAAATCAAGTATATCATAAATTATTTTATGTTATTTTAATTTTGGTACAACCTTATACCTTATTTTATCCATTCTATGAATAACAACATCACCATGTGTGGGTAGGTACGGCTTACCATCTCCACGCCGTGGTGTAATTTGTTAATCAACCATACATAATTTGGATGGGTATAATGATGAGTATAATGGATTAAAATAATTAATGAAACATTATAATTACTATTTATAATTAATATACAATCCAATTACATAAAATTTTACCATTAAGTGAATGATATCATCTCTCATGGGTACATACAGCCTACCGTCACCACGTCTCGATGAGATTCATTCTGCACGTTAACCATTCGAGAATGATTAAAAAGTATATATAATAAATAAACATGAAATATGTTACAAAATAATTATAATGGATATATATATATATATATATATATATATATATATGTATTTCATTTACTATCTTCCATTCAATGCAATAAAGAAATAGAAATAGCGTTCGTGCGTATGTACGACCTACTGTCTTCATGAAAGGTGTACTCCACTTCATTTATCTATCTGTTATATATATTTATATATTGAATATTAATGAAATATAAATCATTTTTTACATTATTTATGTAATTAAATCCTGATCTAAATAATAATATCAATAATGAAATGTCAAAACACGTACGATAAATAAAATGATTATTTCCCAAAACGTTGCTTTAGAATGGAATTGACAACTAAACAGGTAATTTAAAATCATAGGTGAATCATATATGATAAAATATATATTATTATGATTCTATTACAAGATATTAATATGTTTATACCTACTATATAAGTGTTTCATACACACTCAATGGAAATTAGACCTATGGTTAGGGATAATATTGCAATCTCATGTTTATCTGAGGGTGTTTATATATATGTATTTACTGGGGTATATTTATCATCCACATCCAGGACTTCTAAAAATGTTTTCATAAAATGATTACTATTATTATATGTATTTTTAAAGTCATATTTACCTACTTTTATCTTTTTCTATATGGTTTGGAAGGAATCTTTCTTTCTTTTACCATACGAGGTGCTTTTTTACTTTTCCGAAAAAAGTACGAGGATGATGTTTTTTTAACTTCCACAGCATGAACAGATTTTTAAGTATTAATAACCCCTTATTTCTATGAATCATAATTTACATGATTTCATGTTTATTTTCCAATAAATTCATCTTTTTTAAATTTTTTTGTCATTTTGAGAAAAGAAAATGATTTTTAAGAAGAACAGATATTTTCCTCATCAATTAATTTCAAGTGTGTAATCTATATTATTTTCCATCTAATTTGATGCTCTTTAAATATAGTTATGTTACAATAACAATTATTAAAATTATTTTATTTTCTTAATTATGGAATTATATTTTATATGGATTATGTTATGATAGAATGATGTTTAAGAAATCCATTTTATTTCTTAGGTTATACAATGATGAATGGTTTATGTTTTTGTGGAACATGTAAGAATGATTTAATTATGGGATGGGTGGGACCTATATCTCCCTCCAATGAATTTTGTAAGGATTTATATCTCATTATATAGACATTACTATAACAAAATGTAAATCTGGTTCAGTAATAGAGGGTTGGAAAGAAAAGTAAATCTGATTAAGTAATACTTGGCTGGAACGACATGTAAACCCCGTTCAGTAATTGGATTTTTCCACTCTAATGGTCTTGGCAGCAATGAATTGGATACTATGGAAAACATATTATGTGCTTTTTTTTTCATAGTTCCATGTTTTATGTCGAAGCTATTTTATCATGGTTAATATTTTTTTATGATCAATGCCTTATGTACTACCAAGATTTATTTCTTGACTCAATATTCTTATATTTAAGGATTATGTTCATGTATTTAGATTCTTATTTTAATGGTTTGTTCTCCTTGTTTATCCTTAATAAGAATTTGAGCTCTCCCTTTTGTAAGTTTTATTTTCCCCAGGATATAAATAATGTTTTTATATAGGAAAACTAAAGGGGAAAATCATTATGGGAAATGTTGAAGATCCTTCACCAAGTTAGAAGATTATGTTCCACATTTCCAAAGACACTAAATTAATATGGTCTTCTGGCGTATATTTGGGTAATGTATTAAGTATTCCAAAAAATAAGTTTAATTTCTATTTTCTTAAAACCCGGGTTGCTATACAAAAGGAATAACATTATTCAATCGATTCCTTCTCATGATTCGATCATTTGTTAGTCATGAAATTGAATGGATGTCATGAAGCAATTTTATTTCCCATAATAGAACCAATAAATCTAGGAAATAAAATCTAATGGTTTTTGTAAACATGTGGATGATCTAGAGGGCATCTAATTTGGTTCCATTGTTCTACGAAATGTTGAAAATGAGCATATGACATCAATATTTGATGAACAACTGAGGTAATGTTTTGTTTTCATTTATCGTACTTAAATTTAATTTCATGTTATTTATGGGAGAATCTAAGTAATTGTATAATAGATTAGAATATATGAAACTAATCTAACTTATTTTTTTAGAATAATGATAATTCATTATTTCACAGTGCACGAGTTCCTTCAGTTGGTATCAGAGCAATCATGTATAAATTTCCTTTGAAATTTCAATTTAATATGACAGAATTTAGATAAAGGGACTCTATATTTTTCCAAAACCACTGATGATATGTCAACCAGAGTTGGAATGATCAATTTATAACCATAAAATGATTTAAAAATTATTGAATTATTATTATTACCATTTATTTTAATTTTTTTAGAAACCAAGAAAAATATATTTAATTAGATGAATAGTAACACAGAGAGGAAAAATACTTGTAGGTGAATAATGGGTGGGGAGGATTCCACATAAACATGGAACAGTATGAGTTGGGGAGGTTCTTTCATGCCTAAAATAAAGGAATAAAATGGAGTTAAAAACCCAATCCATCCCTCACTGATTGGGGGAAGTTTCTTACTACCCATAAGTCAATTGGAGGAGAAATTTGAACGTGACCCATGCATGATTAGTGTAAGTGTTAAATTTTAATGTATTTATTGAAAAGTTAACATTGTTGATATGAGTAGTACTAATTAGTATTTTTCTGTTTCACTTTTCAATAGGTGTTCACTCTCCCCTCTTTCATGAAAAAATCCCCATTAATGCATCACTCGACCAATAGTCTTGTCGACTTGACATGAGGCAGGACAGGTTGGGGAGGTCTAGACCAAACCCGGCTAGTCTAGAAGACCCTCTTGAGGTCTTGAAACTCCTTCGGGGCCACATTTTATGTCCAAATACACCTGAAACAATATAAAATAATTATAAATTAAACAAAAATTTCTAGAATTTTAGAAAAAAAAGTCTTGAGATACATCAATAATTCATTACAATTATTTTAATGTAACATTAATTCATTAAAAATTTCCCCAAGAATAATTTTAGATCATTTAATTTTAATTATGTAATTTTATTACATGTCTACTAATCATGAGTTGATATTGGTCTATGCATGATTGTATTTTTGTTAATTAAAATTAATTTTTAAGATATTTGATTGCAATAATTAATTATTAATTCTCATTTTTATATGATCTATGTATCAATAATTTATATTTTAATGTACAAAGGGCTACATGTGCACATTTTGATTGATAATAATGTAATCCCACATCCTGAGTACCAACTCACTAGAACATAATTCTACATTGTAAAATAGAGGTGTTTGTGATGACATGGTTCATGTCAAGAGCCAATGGGGGACCAAATGAGAAAAATGCATGAGAGTTGATGATCATTTCTATTTCAGATGAAAGTCAACTCATGTAATTCTCTTATGTTCCTTATTGATCTACTGTCTTCTTTGTAGAACTACTACTTGAAAATAACTCAAGATAAAGTGTTTTTTTATTTATTTTGTTATGCATGGTTAATTATATATGGATGTGTGGATTATACATGATCACATGGACTAGTAAACAATTATTCACAGATAAAATAAATGAACATGATAGATGAATGTATTATATTTGTGCATGGTTACGTTGTGATCAAGATAACTTAGTAACAGACATGATAAATAGAATCCAATTTTAGTCATACATAGACATAAAAACATTTGAAACCCCTAAAAGAAAATATTAATTCCTAAACGCCTCCACCACTCACGTTTGAACAAAACCATAGTACAAGGATCTTGTTATCCATATTTGATGGTGGATCCTCCTTTTGGGGAGTAATGAAAAGTGTGGTGGGTCAAATTAGCTAATATTAATATCAATTAAATAACTATATCATGTTTAGTGTAATTTTAGTAGAAATGTTTTAAACAAATCACAAATTTATAAGAGATGGGACTCCACTCAATAAATAATTGTGCAGTGAGTTAACACATTTGGTTAGCCAAAATCCAACCTTTAAACTCTTTTACTAGTGGTGTTGCTTTATTATAAACTATGAGCTGTGTTTTTAAGGACCATTTCCACTGAAATACTCAAGAAAATAAATATTTTGAATGTATTACTTGAGGTTTACTAGGATTTGATAAAATAATTGGATGCATTTATGATTAATATTTTAATCATGTGTTAACATTGGTTATCAGGAAAATTTTACTAATATGAAATGATTTATTTATCAAAAAATGGAACATAATACCACATATTCAGTAGGATATAATATTATACAAATAAAATGTCTTAACTAAGATGAATTTCTAAAAGTGGTATAGGCTCATGCATGTAGTGAGATAATATGAAAGTGAATTTTATGTTCTTGAGTACCCACTATGTGATTAGTAACATTTTAAAGTAAGTGAGGGAAAAAATGAAGCTTATAGAAGACTCAATGATGGATATAACACAGTATATCATCTTTGAGATTTATTTGAGGAGGAAATGAATGAAGAGATGAATGTGATTATGATTACACTAAAAATATGTTTATTAAAAGATGTAATTCATACTAGTCCTCATATACTCAAAATAAATGATTACATTGATTGATTATCGTAGTTGGATTTTAGCATGGTCCTCATATAATGAACATGAACCTTAATTACTACATTTTCATTAAGAACTAAAAAATGGATAGAACTTAAAAACAACTTTGAGATCTTTTGAGAATGGTTTTCCAAGAATATAATAACTTGCATAAATATAATTCTTTTGTTCCTATGGTGAAATAGAAGGATGATATGGAGAAATATCCATTTTCAAGAGTGACACTAAAGGTACCTTCACAAAATCCTTCTAATAAACCAAAGATAAAGTGAGAGAGAATCAAATTTGAGACTACTTGAATTACATGTAACAATAAATGTCATTGGATTTGAAATTTAAATGAATTGAAGAAGAATCCAAACATAAATTCTAATTTAGTTATATTTATCCATGTGTATAGTATTTCTATATTATTTTTGGGTTTTTAATATAATATTTTTATTCAAATACCATAACCAACATTTTTTAGAAACGTTACAAGAAGTAAGAAGAATACACTCCGTAGCTGAGTAAGGGTGATTCATATGTCACCATGTAGAATAAAATGACTCATATATTTCTGAGTTGATGGATTATAGATAACCTCTTATTTTTTATTTTTTATTACAAAAAATATTTATCTCTTGTTTACATTGGAAACAATGACACAATAGTTCATGTTGGAGTGAATGTTATTTTTGGTTTTTCATACTCAACTAACAGTTCAGTATAACATAAGTCATTAGTAATAAATAATGAATAAAAATATAAGACGCATACTAAATTATGGAATGGTAAATTATTATTTAGGTAAAAAAAATATTAGAAATAAGTGTGATCCACACAACTTCTAGTGTTAGTCCATTGTGACCATGTGAACTATTATAAGGATAAGTTAGAGGTAAAATTTATATACATCATGAGAATACATTAATTTTTTTTAATAATTATCCATGATGAAATGAATAGACTTGGTAAAGGATATTAGATACTATAAGTGGGATTCTCAGAGTATATATTAACAAATATTATATCAATAATTAAAATAGATTCATTATTTATTACTAATTTCACATTTCTTTATACGCATCATAGCCATGATGGTTGTTAAAGGAGGATAAATAACGAGTCTTATAAGTTTTAATAGTATTTCATAATACTTTTGAGTTATGCTTTAAAAAATAAAAATGTTAACTCTTAACCATTTGAAAACTATAATAAAAAATGGATATCATATGAGTTATAATATAAAAGAAATCTATTATTCCATAATTATGGTTTTTAGATTCAAAGATTTTGTTAAGGGTAACTAAATAAATAAACATGCATTATGAAAAATATATGCATGTAAACTAATTATCGTAAAGTATTTAAGAACGTTATACATATACTTAAGATAGAAAATATATAGTTATGTTAAAGAATTTATTTTTTATAAGAGGGAAAACATATCTATTTGAGATAGTGGGATCATGAAAGACATGGATAATGTTTTGTCTCAAACTACACTAACTGTTATAATAAGAAAATGTTCTATAAGTGATTGTGGAATGTGAATAATTAAGAGGAACTTGCTTTGTAGGAAATTTAAAACTACTGTGGAGGTTATATAATAAAAAATATAGGTGATATATTGTTAAATAATAATAATAAATCTTACTAAGAGTAGTCAGTTGTAATTAGATATGATATATAAGTTCATATGAATTCAAATATGGACTTTGATGGGTTCTAGAGGTTCATCATAATAAAATTGAAGTAGAATAAAAACCATATTATTTTTACCTATCCTAAATATAATAAAATTTTTTAATTCAAATAAAGAACTTCATGTTCATACCTCAAGTGATGAATCCATATTTTATTATTTGATACACGTTTGACGAAGATCACAAAAATATACAAATGAAACAGTCATATATTTTAGGTATCAATGTAACACCATAATACTTTATTATATATATATATATTTATTTATTTAAAATAAATTTAATTTCTTTGGCATGTTGAGATATATTCAACACTATTTTTAAGCAAACCACGATATACTATTGATATACTACTATAAAATGTGACTATTACATTTTAGCCATTGGATTGGAAGGTATTAATAAGACTATCTAAATTATAAATCTTTTATGTTTTAAACATGTATAAAATGAAATCAATGGTTACAAATTTATTATAAATGAAAATTAAGATCATTTGAATGTAAAAGGGATATTCTCTGAAAAAAACAATTATGTGCCCAAGGTGTTTTTTAATAAATTAAATTAATCACTATTAGTCAATTATTTTAATGAAATGTAAATAATAAATATTCAATAAACTTATTTTAAGATTATAATAATAAATCCCATTGTTTTTTGAAAACTTATTTTTTTCTAAAAAATGTGTTTCGTCGTGTTTTGTGAACTTCTTTTAAAATAAAATTATGACACTTATGGACATTGATAATTAAAAATAGATCCAATATTTGGAATCCAGAGATAAAAATTTGGTAAATATTTCCCTTTTAGTTCTATTCAATTTTCATAGTAACCATAGTAATTTGTTTCACTTTGTTAAGGGTAAACAGGTAAAATAGGGTTTAAACTTTGTGATAAGAATTTATAATTTCTATAACACAATATATTATCAAATTAGATGATTTTATTTCTTCCATTTACATAAAAGGCTCAAATTATGGTTACTTATTGTCCTATTACGTTGTTTTTCATCTTTATATTAATTTTAGAAAATTAAAAGTGCAAAATGTCACTCTATTGACATTAATATATCTAATTTTTTTATATAATGATAAAATGAGGATAAGTTTTATTATAAATGTTTATTTGAATGTTAAACTAATTTTCATATCATATTAATTTAATTATAATATTTATTAATTTAATAATTATCTAAAATTATTATGCAACATTAACACAATATTTATTCAATTAATAAAAACATAAAATAGATTATTTTAAAATTATTAAATGTTATAAAAATTTGATGAATGATTGTGTCAAAATAATTATAGAATAATATAAGAAATTATAGTTGTTTGAACGTTTTATATTCAAATTCCATTACTTTATTATTTTTTTTAAACATAAATTAAATGAATAATGTCAACAAATGAAATTAATGATATTTTATGAAAATAATAATTTATTAAATTATTTAAAAAACATAATTATATTTAAAGAGTAAAATATTTTTAATATATGTTTTAAAATGTCATATATTGGACACTAATGATCCTAATGTGTCCTTTTTTGTAAAATTATAACCCTTTAATATTGAAAAAATTAATTACCATTGTTAAGGTTATAAGTGGTTAACCGAGGTGTTAATAAAAAATTAAAATTTAAAACGAAAAAAATGTATCTATATTTAATTGGATGATGTTATTTAGTCCATATAATATTTTTATTTAGAATAATTTTTCATGAGAATAACTCAATTATATTTTAATATTTTTTGTAATTACATGAGTGCCCCTCCACTGACGTATAAAAGGGGACCTCTTAACCTCTCTACTATAAAACTTTTTAGACTTATATCTTATCAAATACCTACATTAATATCTTTTTAGATTCCTTAACCAAATCATGGATCTAATTTCCATTCCAAAATATAATCCCTTCATTTATTAAGGTGTAATAAAAAAGTGTGTTCTCAATGATGAGGTGTGACTCTTAAACGAGCATTTTCAACTTTATTTCTTCTTCAACCACTTATACAACCATTGTATATATTCAAAAATAATTAATTATGTATCAAATTTTTAATTAATTTTCAATATGATAATGGAACAACCATTATCCACATTCTTTCCATCCTACGGAAAGTGGAAATATTGCCCATGTGTATATATAGCTTACCATGTCCACACAACAGTGTAATTCATATTTTATCACCACTTTACAAGGATGGTTATAATGATGGATTTAATTAATATTTATTTTATTTATGATATTATTATGATTTTTAAAATTATATTTATTATTTATCATTCATTTTACCATCCATCGAAAAATGGAAACATCATTAATGCGTACGTAGGACCTACCGCCTCAATGAATTATATAATTCATTTTTCTAAATCTATATTTTATAGATAACCATAAATATATAAATATAAATATAATTAATAAATATTATAATAATATCATGGTTAAAATTATATATATTATATGATGATTATCAATGTATAAATATTGAGAATTTTGAACCGAAACATTCATGAAAAAATGAAGTAGTTATTACCTGAAACACTAATTTTGAATAAAGAGTTATTAATAAACAGGTAATAAGATTTTATAATAAAATAATATATTGTTTGACATATGTGATTATGAATCTTTTATTCATGTATAATAAATCAATATTTTTTATAAAGTAGTTTTGAACATTTTTTATGAATGATAAGACTTAAGGTAAGGGTATATCGTCTCAAATTGTCTTCTTTGAGATATGTTATATTTTGCTCCTATCTTAGTTCATGACGTGTACTGTCACGAACCAGGCCAGGTCACCAACTGACATGGCGCCCAACCCGGTCCGCGACATGGCCCGAAGGGCGTTCCCGATCCCCACGGGCTGGCACAAGGGCCCAGGTATCAAACATTACATGGGAATGATTTACTCGAAATAAAAGAGTGAAAGACAACTAACAAGATAAACAAACTAAAACTGGAAACAGGAAACCAAACATGCCTTTAAACTATAACAGGTCTAGAGTCTACAATTCAACAACAGACCCCAAGTGCACAACAAGGATAGAAAACTAAACTCTGATACCAACCTCCCTGCGACATGAGAATCCGAATCCCCAAGCTACTAACACCAACCTGCATGTGAAGGCCAATAATACTCTGAACCACCATCACTGAGCTTAACGCTTCAGCCTGAAATACAAAAGAAACAGAATATATATACACCAAAAGGTTTATGTAGGGTGTGAACCAAAAGGCCCGGTAGGACGTTACCCAATAAAAAGGTTCCACACAAAAATTATTAAAAGACAAATACATTTTCAATTTTAAATCAAAGCAAAGAAGTAAATGCGGGAACAGTTCTAAAGAAAATGGGATTAAGGCAAACAGTTTCAAATGGAACAACTTAAATTAAAATGCACACACCCTTTTAAAATCAACCAATGTGTCACACCGACGAGCGTAAAGTAACCAATAAGCACTAACATGGGAGAGGCCGCATGGGCGTTAACTAGCTTGGGTCCCTGGATCTTCGTGTCTCGGTGAAACGTGGATTAGAAGGCCATGAACCTCAGAAAACGTGGCTTAGAAGGCCATGACCCTCAGAAAACGCGGCTTATAAGGCCACGACCCTCAAAAAGGCATATGTTTAGTTAGTGTTTCAATCGTCAGTCCTGCCAGTGAAACCGGGTCGAGTCACCTCCGGAACACTAACTCACTAGTCTAGTCTACCCTCCTAGCTACCCGGGCATCCCGGTTTGTGCTCAAACAAGTTTCAAGTTAATGTCACATGTCACACTAATTAAAAAAAACAAACAGGGTACTTACACATGAAAAATCACAGTTTGAACACCCAAACCCTCTTTTAAAACCTTACGCACATCAAAATCTTTTCACAACATAATCTGCATACGTTACGTATGGAATTAGACCAATTACCGCAATAAAAAAAAACTTATCATTAAACAAACCACCACTTACACATATAAATACCATTTTGAAATAAGACACACATTAAAACATTTTTTTTTTCAAAATGTTTCACACCATGGTCATGATTGAATAAACCATTTCAAAAGATCATAAAACAATAGCAATAGTGTCACATGGCTTTACACACACTAAAGTAACCATTTCCACATTGATAACATGTTCTAACATTTCACGCACTCAAATACCATTTTAAAGTGTGACTTGCACCACACCAACTGTTTGACGGAAGACCATAAACCATATGTAAAACACCTTTGCACAAATCACCTAATTAAAGAATCCAAATATAAAAGTATACAAAATAGTTTAAAAGGAATCACATGGCGTTGCCTACTAAACCTGCTCCAAAACTTCTTTGTCAACCAGACAAACACTACGCCATGAAAAAGATATATTTCACACCAGTTGAACATATCAATAATCTAACCGCACAATAAAAAAACACCAACAACTAGATAGATATGAGTTTTTAAGCAGAAAGAACACACATAAAATAGACATGTTATTAAACAGGTCAAATGCATCCCAAACATCAAAGAAAAACAACTTCTAAATGCACAAATAAACTAAATGATATACTAAACAACTAAACATGCAAATTAATTTATCAAATAATATCTTAGGCGTGGAACCACCTACCGGCATGTATAAATCCTCAAAATTTGAGTGAAAACTTCATATTGTAGTGCGCAACTTCAATCGCGTGTCGTTTTCACCAAATTGAACCTAACACGAACCCAAAAACATGAATTGGAACCCAAAAATGTATGGTTAAAACCCCCAAAATCTGGACCCATACCTGCTGAAAAAATCATATAGAAAGGGTAGATGGTGCGGCGGCGCGACAAAGGCTCGGCAAGGGGGGGGGAGGTCCGGCCGCTAGTGAAAGGAGATTGGCGGGTCAATGGGGCCCGACCAGGGTGAGGCAGGGTTCCCCGTGGTGGCTCGAGGCGAGGAGGTCGGTTGGAAAGGGGCTAGAAGACTAAGGCTTACAGCGCGTCCGGGATGAGACAGGGGCGGCGGTTCGGCTCGCCGCTAGACAAAGCAGGAAGGCAGGTGGAGTAGGGAGAGGGTGCGCGCTAGACTCATCTGTGGACAACAGAGGAGTCACGGTGGGAGGCCGCGCCGGAGGGGCTACCAGCAGGGGTCTGCGCCAGACGAGAGGCGCATCAAAGGAGGGAAAGGGGCTTCGGCGGTCAGGGGAGCGGCGCGCCTGGGAGTTGGGGTGGCCGCCTATAGCGGATAGGGCAGGGGGGTCGCGCCTCGACCGGGCCGAGAGGGGGAGGCCACCGGACTGGGGGAGAGGGAGGCGGCGCAAAACTGGGGAGAAGGGGGGAAGGATCAACGGGATGAAGAAGAAAAAAAAGAAACAGGGAAAGGGGGAGAGCTAGGTCACGACGCAAGAGGGAAAGGAAAAAAATGTGAAAAAAAAGAATAACAATAAAACTAAATAAAAACTTAAAACAAAATTCAATTAAAATAAAACTAAATAAAAACATAAAACAGAACTCAAAACCAAAGCAAGTGGTAATAATAATAATTCTAATGATAATAATAAGCATTATAATAAAAATAGTAAAATTAACAAAACAATAATAATTGTAATAAACTAAAATAGAAATAACAACAATAATAATAATAATAATAATCTAAAATGAGATTATTACAATTATTATTACTAAAACAATTGTTAATTAATTTAATTTCATTAATTAAACATTGGAAAGGTGTGCGGTGAACCGAACGGGGCCGTGCGATGACCCAAGTGAGGCCGTGCAGCTTCGACTGCATTGCGCTGGATGCAAACAAGGCCAAAACATAAATAACTCGAAAACATAAGTTGGGTTTGGACTTAAACTACCTGACGTAATGGAAATTAATAACATAAATAAATTAGAAATGACGGGTGTGACAATTCTCCCCACCATAAAGCTTTTCGTCCCCGGAAATCCACAATTAAAGTTAAGAAGAATAAACTAATACCCCAATAAGGTTCAAAGAGGATCACCACAATCAACAAGAGAAGAGGCAAAAGCATCGAACTCAGAGAAAGTGACTCAAATGACAACCTCAAGAAATGCGTAAAAAGACTTTCTGATATGTGTTGCCCTCCCCAAAGAGCTAGCACACCTCCAATTGACTAATCCAGCAAAGTGACTCCCGTGCTCGCGGAAACCAACCTCACAACCCAAAACACCTCAAGAATCATTGAATGAAAAACACACCATTTTACTGGAACAAAGAAACAAGACCAACCCACATCCAAAGAAAACTCCAATAACCTACCACTGAACCATCTCTAGGAACAAAACTGAATGGTCCAACTCGGGAAAGCCTGATGGGGATCCCCACCATTAAAAACATTCTGACGCCCAAGTCGAGACTATAAAATCGACATGAGGAGGCTCGGGTGGACTCCCCACCATTATGAGGAAGACTAACACCAACTGATTCTAGAGACATTTGTGCGAGACCCATCGTGGGTCTCCCCACCATTAGGACTGACAGAGGGTAAAAAACATTGAAAAATCTCCAATGGTGACCAAACACCCCACCACAAGGGGCGGGGAGGGAGGGGCCCGACCACCAGGCGTCAAAACCACGGCCGGCCATAAACTAACATCTCAAAATTTCCTGGATGAACACCATTCAAATTTGAGATTAAGTTACCCAACAGACTCTCATAAGGACCACTAAAGTGATTTCATCCAGTGGAAAGCAACCCCCAAGACTTTAAGGCACGAGACGATCACACCTCCACATGGACATGAAAACCTTACGCAACCAGACGGCTCATTCGGAGTGGAACAACAATAGAAACAATTTAAACCTCCTCTACTTTTGACACTGATGACAGAAATAAAGTTGGGGTCCCATACACTCCGGGGTTTTTGACCACGCGCCAGCTTCACTCTGAGGCCTATGGCTGGAGCCTTGATATTTGAAGCATCTCTTGCCTCGTAGTCAGGTGTCGAAGACTCCCTAATAGAGCTTCCCCTTTTGGTGTCACATGCAACCACACTACAACCAAGATAACACCAGCAAACACGACACATTACAGCATCTAACTGATCATACACGGAACATTCACCAACATCAGAGTTGAAATGGTGTATGCACATCACCCTTTGTCACACTGAATGACAACAAGGCACCACCAATCATCACTTGAACATGACCATTGCTGTTGAGAAGAACTTTATGCTGAGAAAGACTTTAAACTGCGTCTTGAACAACACGTGATTCCTGCGAACGACCATAGCAGTGTCATACGACTGGGTCTTCCAAACCAGTAGCCTAGCACAGACCTTTTCTTAAACGAAACAAAACAAAGACCAGGGGTCATTTAGAACAATAGACCGCACCAACAACTTAGGGTTGCTTTCACCTTTTCCCCACTGGAGTCTCCTTTACCGCTTCCAAACAACTGTTGACAAGCAAAGGGACCTCACCCTGCAAGACATCACCGAACATGACCCTTGCGGCCGATGAAAATACTACAAAGACCTTCAAGACACTGGTCAACACTGATAATTCTGAACCACCTTCAACTTTCCCCGCTGTAATTTCATTCACCGCTTCCAGGGGAACTTTTAGGGACACCGATGTCAACTTCATACCTGACGAGTCAGAGAACTCAAAAAGACCAAAACTCCCTTCAACTCCCCTCGCGTCTAACATTCTGCTGTGAGATGATCCGCTTAACTGAAGGAAAAAAAGGAATAGACTTAGCATTTTCACTAAAAAGGAAGAGTCCTTACTTTAGTCAACTGGAGGGTCAGCCAACGGCAAACCATCTGTGGTCACACGTCATTCACACATTAACTCTTTATTGGGGGCTTACACTAGCCAAGAAAGAAAACCATAGACCCAACCGAACTGGTCCAATGGTCAGGACATACCACATGAGAACACCAAACGTTCAGGGGAAACCACTTTAAGGGCTCCCCGATGTACTTTTCAAAATAATTAACTAGCTACATGCTTGCATGCCAACTTACAAATAAGAATTCAAAATCAGGACAAAAACCAGCCAGAAGGGATCCTCGACTCAAAACACCTCACATCCAACCTTTCAAAAATACAAGGACACACCACAGAATCACCGATTATTTAAAAACAACAAATTTTCCTTTAACAAAACATTTTGAAAATAAGCAAACCCAGTGGGTTGCACAAACACCAATGGCGTCCCATGAGCCTCGCACATGCATGTTCTCGTGCTGCACCGACACCCACCTCATATCCATCCAGGCACTCATCCACTCAGGCCATTAACCCTTTATCTTCCCATATACACTCATGCATGTGTTTTCCCACGAGAACACCAAGGATAAAAACCAAATCTTTCCATTTTTTTTCAAAACCAATACATCCAACCCACACTTTCCAAACCTCTCAAATCATTTTATTTTTAAATCTCTTTATTTGAAAACATTTTCCAAGACAAAAATATTTTTACATAAAAACCAAATTTCCACGAATCCATAACAAAGAGACGAGAAACCATGCAGGAGGAAACTAGTGTCAGTGGGTGATTGGAGCATATGGTTGGTGGTCATACGACAATCCCGCCATTGGCCACAGAGAGTATTTTAGGACAGTGTCCCCAGCTCTACAAGGCTTGCCAGACCCTGTGAGCTCACTAAGACCACTGACCTTACTCCCTTTTAATTTCCCTTATACAATATTAACCACAAAGACCAAAGGTTTAGACAAACCTCAACTTGCTCTGGTAACTCGAGTCCCGCCACGAGGTGTGCTGGCCAGGCACCTTACTCATAGCCAGAACGTTGAGTCCCGACAACCTTGACTTCAGTCTACCATGACTCTATCCCAAAATAACATGACCCAATGGAAAAAACCTTTCCCTCTGATACCATTATGTCACGAACCAGGCCGGGTCGCCAACTGACCGGGCGCCCGACCCGGTCCACGACATGGCCCGAAGGGCGTTCCTAATCCCCACGGGCTGGCACAAGTGCCCAGGTATCAAACATTACATGGGAACGATTTACCCAAAATAAAAGAATGAAATACAACTAATAAGATAAAAAAACTAAAGCTAGAAACAGGAAACCAAACACCCCCTTAGACTATAATAGGTCAAGAGTCTACAGTTCAACTAAAAACCCCAAGTGAACAACAAGGATAGAAAACTAAACTCTGATACCAACCTCCATACGACATGATAAGCCGGATCCCCAAGCTACTAACACCAACCTGCACGCGAAGGCCAACAACACTCCGAACCACCATCATTGTGCTTAAGGCTTCGACCTGAAATACAAATGAAATAGAATCTACATACACCCAAAGGTGTATGTAGGGTGTGAACCAAAAGGCCCGGTAGGACGTCACCCAATAAAAAGGTTCCACACAAATATTATTAAAAGGCAAATACATTTTCAATTTTAAATCAAAGCAAAGAAGTAAATACTGGAATAGTTTTAAAGAAAATGGGATTAAGGGAAACAGTTTCAAATGGAACAACTTAAATTAAAACGCACACACCCTTAATTTTAAAAATAACCAAATTGTCACACCGACGAGCGTAAAGTAACCAATGAGCACTATCATGGGAGAGTCTGCATGGGCGTTAGCTAGATTGGGTCCCTAGATCTTCGTGTCTCGGTGAAACGTGGATTAGAAGGCCACGACCCTCAGAAAATGTGGCTTAGAAGGCCACCACCATCAGAAAGGCATATGTTTAGTTAGTGTTGCAATCTTCAGTCCTACCAGTGAAACCGGGCCGAGTCACCTCCAGAACACTAACTCACTAGTCTAGTCTACCCTCCTAGCTACCCGAGCATCCCGGTTTGTGCTCAAACAAGTTTCAAATTAATGTCACATGTCACACTAATACAAAAAAAACCAAACAGGGTACTTATACATGAAAAATCATAGTTTGAACACCCAAACCCTCTTTTAAAACCATATGCACATCAAAATCTTTTCAAAACATAATCTGCATAGGTTACGTATGGAATTAGACCAATTACCGCAATAAAAAAACACATATCATTAAACAAACCACCACTTACAGATATAAATACCATTTTGAAATAAGACGCACATTAAAACATTTTCTTTTTTTTCAAAACGTTTCACACCATGGTCATGATTGAGTAAACCATTTCAGAAGCTCAAAAAACAATGGAAACACTATCACATAGCTTTACACACACTAACGTAACCATTTCCACATTCATAACATGTTCTAACATTTCACGCACTCAAATACCATTTTAAAGTGTGACCTACACCACACCAACAGTTTGACGGAAGACATTACACCATATGTAAAAAACCTTTACACAAATCACCTAATTAAAGAAGCCAAATATAAAAGTATACAAAATAGTTTAAATGGAATCACATGGAGATGCCGACTAAACCCGCTCCAAAACTTCTTTGTCAACCAGACACACACTACGCCATGAAAAAGATATATTTCACACCAGTTGAACAGATCAATAATCTAACCGCACAATAAAAAAACACCAACACCTAGATAGATATGAGTTTTTAAGCAGAAAGAACACTCATAAAATAGACATGTTATTAAACAGTTCAAATGCATCCCAAATATCAAAGAAAAACAACTTCGAAATGCACAAATAAACTAAATGATATACTAAACAACTAAACTTGAAAATTAATTTATCAAATATTAACTTAGGCGTGGAACCACATAACGGCATGTATAAATCCTTAAAATTGGAGTGAAAACTTCATATTACAGTGCGAAACTTCAATCACGTGCCGTTTTCACCAAATTGAATATAACACGACCCCAAAAATGTTCTGTTAAAACCCCCAAAATCTGGACCCATACCTGCTGAAAAACTCATATAGAAAGGGTAGATGGTACGGCGACGCGGAAAAGGCTCGGAAAGGGGGGGGGGAGGTCCGGCCGCTAGTGAAAGGAGGTTGGCGGGTCGAGGAGTCCCGACCAGGGTGAGGCAGGGGTCCCCGCGGTAGCTCGAGGCGATGAGGTCGGTTAGAAAGGGTCTAGATGACTGGGGGTTGCAAAGAATCCGGGATGAGACAGGGGCGGTGGTTCAGCTCGCCGCCGGACAAAGCAGGAAGGCAGGTGGAGTAGGGAGAGGGTGCGCGCCAGACTCATCTGTGGCTAGCAGAGGAGTCACAGTGGGAGGCCGCTCCGGAGGGGCTACCAGCAGGGGTAAACTCCGGATGGGAGGTGCAGCAAAGGAGGGAAAAGGGCTTCGGTGGTTAGGGGAGCGGCGCGCCTGGGAGCTGGGGTGGTGGCCTATAGCGGATAGGGCAGGGGGGTCGCGCCTCGACCGGGCCGAGAGGGGGAGGCCGCCGGACTGGGGGAGAGGGAGGTGGTGCAAAACCGGGGAGAAGGGGGGAAGGATTCGACGGGATGAAGAAGAAAAAAAAGAAATGGGGAAAGGGGGAGAGCAAGGTCATGACGCAAGAGGCAAATGAAAAAAAAAGAATGAGAAAAAAAATAATAACAATAAAACTAAATAAAAACTTAAAACAAAATTCAATTTAAAATAAAACTAAATAAAAACATAAAACAAAACTCAAAACCAAAACAAGTGGTAATAATAATAATAATAATGATAAATTTAGCATAATAATAATAATAGTAAAATTAACAAAACAATAATAATTTTAATAAACTAAAATAGAAATAACAATAATAATAATAATAATAATAATAATCTAAAATGACATTATTATGATTATTATTATTAAAACAATTGTTAATTCATTTTATTTCATTAATTAATCATCAGCAAGGTGTGCGGTGAACCGAACAGGGTCGTGCGACGACCCAAGCGAGGCCATGCAGCTTCGACTGCATTGAATTGGATGCAAACAAGGCCAAAACATAATGAACTTGAATTCTTATGTCGGGTTTGGACCCAAACTACCTAACGCAAAGGAAATTCATAACATAAATAAATTAGAAATGATGGGTGTGGCATGTACATACTGCAACATTGAAATATATTTCATGAATATAATTATTTTAATATTTTATAAAGTTTCATTAAAATTTATTCATTCATGGGGCATACAATTCAAATGTTACCAAAGTAGTAAGAGGTTTATGTTACAATTTCATTATTTATCTGGGTTGTTTATAATTAAGTTATGATGATCAAATATTATGTTATACCTCTCATGAAAGATATTGTTTTTATTATATTGTTTTTATTTCTTTAAATAACATTTATTACACTCATTTTTTTTTGTATTACATAAGAGATCAAAAGATGATTTTTAAGGATAACCACATTTATTTATCTCTTTGATCAAAAATCATTTTTCTTCCACATCCATGTTTTCTAAAAAAAAATTCAAAATTTTTTTTAATATTATTATCTGATATTTAAAATAATTTTTAACCATGAATTAATTTTTATAGAATGGATTTAATGTAACCTTCTTGTCATTTTCTGAATGAGGAATTGTTTTGAGTTTTTTTACAAATGTATGAAAGGAATGTTTTATTTCAACTTATACAGTATGAATGGAATTTCCACCAACATGAAAACTCAATATATTGAAGATTAATTTAATAATTTCAAATTTTATTTTAATATAATAATTTTTCTTTAATATTTTAAGAAAATATTTTATATAGGTGATTTTAAAGTTAAAAGGTTATTTTCCTCATGAAATTTTCAAAGTGTTATTTTAATGGAATTCCTCATCTAAAATGATAACTTTTGATGTTACCTAATCATTACTATTTATCTAATACAATTATAAAACCCTTATTATTTATCAGTATTGTTAATGATTATGATGACATGATGTTTTTGAAACTCGTTCATTTTCCATGGGTTATACTATGATAAAATGATGAAATATTTATGAAATCCATTCATTTTATGTAGTTTATTTCATAATTAAATGTTTATGAAACCCAATTAATTTTCATATATTATGATTATTGAAAGTTTTACCATATTTTGGCACACAACAGTATGATTTTCACTATGTTATGGGGGTGACCAATATAATATATCCCTCCAATGAACTAGGTAAATATGGATATCTCATGAGACAAAAACGATGGGAATGGGTTGTGAACCCAATTCAGTAAGGTACTATATCCACTATGATAGTATTAGGATTGAACCTCAAATAATTCAATGGATTGAGGAATGAACCTTGATTAATATTATTGAATGAAGATTGAACCGAAAACACTATGAAAGTCTTAGTATGATACTTGAATACTAAGGAAATGATTTTATATGATTTTGTGTGTACCAAAAATATAGGACTTTTGCAAATGATAATATCTATGGATCATTTTATTTAATTCTGTTTTCATTCGTGTCTTTATAACTATGTAGATTTATTCCATGGATGATGATTATGATCTATGATATACTGGGTATGGTTTTCCAATGTTTATCTCATTTTTTGACACCCTTATTCCCTTGTTATGCATATATTATCCTTGATAACTCGCTTATTTAACCACACTGAGTAAATGAGATCACCCATTATTATGATTCCCTTTCTTGATATATGAATGATTTTCATTAATTATTATATGTATAAGAGTGGTGAATGTTGTAAATAATTAAGTGGTAGGTGATATAGATCTTATATGAACAAGTTGTTTGCATATAAATGTTTCCAAAGCAACTGAAACTATAAAATAATGTATTGGATTATTATGTAATGTAATGAATATTTATATAATGATATGTGATATCTATTTATGAAAATTATTGGCCATTAAAGTAGGTATTATTGTAATGTTTAGTTATCTTTTGAAACTAGGAAAAAACCCCCCTTTATATATTCTCCAAGTGGAAATGGTTTGGAAGAAATTAATCTATGGGTAATAATCCCCAAAAATAGTTGGTCTTCTGTATCACATCCATCATTCCGGAAAACGGTGAATGTGTCGTTATTGTGTGCCTGATTTGAAACTCTCAGGAGATATACCGGATTTAATTAACATTTTATTTGTGAAAAATCATGAATGATATGAATATATGGGGATCAATTATTACCTATATTGAACTTAAGTTATCATAGGATAAAAATAAGATTTCATGTTTTAGTTCTAGAAACTTTTTCTAAATAATTAAATTGGGCACATATTTACAATGTGTATTTCATATTTAATCATCCACATAATAAACAATCATACCTTTTTAATCCAATAAAATTGATCATTATCTTCCCATTCACCTGTATGGATCGAGAGAGATAATTTTAAATAAGTAAAATGTAATGAGTCTTTCATTATAACCCAATCAATTTTGACCTACATGTATTCGAATAAGATAACTGAAAATTTACCATGATAGATTAATTAGATTATATCAATCATATTTCCAAATTATCCCATCTATCCATGCATAAATATGGTACTATTTTATGTTTTCATGCATTTATCTTGAAAAATTGTATGATACATGATGCCCTGAATATTTTAGACATTGAATCACTCATCTTTCCTTAGAGGACCTCGAGCCAAACACTATAGATCATTTGATATTTAAGCATGATTCTCAACATTAGTTTTCTAGAAAAATATATAAGGATATTCCTTTATCATGGAAAAAATAATTACAAGTCAATAATATGAATAGGAGTATATACTTACAATACGGTCAAATCATTCAATAATATCCTTATTAATAACGTTTGTTAAATCTAGCTCATTTCAAGAAGGAGGCCTTATTCAACCATTTGTAGGAAAAATCAATTCTTCAATAAATAGATATAAAATAATAATATTGAGTATCGCATATCGACCACCTAGTATCAACATCAATTTAGTCAGTGTAAAACATGACCCCTTTCCAACAGGCAGTCCAATAGTTGGAAAAAACGATGACTATTTTTCAGAATGAAAATTATGAGAAACATCATCAACACAACCAATATGATTGAATCTACTCTAAATAACATCCAAATACCTATAATAGAAGTTAAATCACTCTTTGGTTATGTATCCATTATTAATAGAGCCTTTTAGTTTAGCTATATTCCCCACATATGATTTCAAATGACCTAAATCCCTGATGAAAAAAATTACAAAAAATTAATTTTTTACACAATGATTTTATAAAATTTTATTAATCAATAAAAATAAAAAAAATAACAAACCTCTCAATTAGATACATCCATATATATTGTACTAATACACCAAGTTTATATTATTCATCCAAATGAATAGTGAAATGAATCATGATGTTTCAAAATGATGGGCGAAATAACATCTCAAAACGAGAGTGTCAAATGTTTCTTTTTTTTGTTTATCAAGATTAGTTTCATTTTTAATTATTCCAAAAATCCCTCTACATAAGGGTTATAACTCAACAATAAATATAGTTACTTCTTCATGTAACATATTAGACAATTCCAATGGTAACAACTTTTCTATCAGAATATGTGAGTCGTGAATTTTCAACACATTCTACATTTCATGTTTTAAGTAAAGTTACTATATAATGTTACTTTAATATCCATATGGAACTTTTAAATTATTTAATGTTAAATGGAATATTTATTTCTCATGATATTTCATTGTAAAAATATATTAATGGTACTTTCCATTCTCAATTTCCACAAAAAAACTATTTATATTCGTTGATTCAAAATCTTAACAAGAATTAAGGTGATCCTTCTATTTACCTAGATAATTAATAAGTGTAAAAATAACAATATCCTAAAACTTATTCTCGATATAAATTATTTAAAGGTTATTACATATTATGTTAAACTCTAAATAATTTTGTTTTACATATATACACATTTTTTCACTTTTGTGTTCTATATGCTTCAGATATTGTAACTCGTAACCTATCCCCTTCAATAAATTGTTTCCATTTTACTAATTCTCCATTGAGATTCATTAAATATACTAATATTTTGATAACTATATAACACCATAGTTGACTTTATCAATTAAATATCTTCATTTAAATGTGTTTTTTTAAACCTAAATTTATGAGAAGCATCATGAAATTGAAGTTGAAACATAAAACACCATTTATTACTTTGATTTATTCATTGAAATTCAAAATCAAAATTAAAAACTGGACATGACAACCCAGTATGAGTGTAGCAACAAGATTACTTTCCTTGTCTAAAAAATATACCAATAGTCCTCATTAATGTAGAATGAATTTTTAATAGTTTTCTCATTGAATAATCATATGTTTTTTTGCCATCATCCCATAACTCATGGATTTCTTTGAATAGAGATTGATGGTATACACCATTGTCATTTCTCTGAATTTTATTTGTAGAAATAATCAATAAAATAATGAAATAAATTTTCTTTATAAATATCTATTGAGGTAGATTGATGTGGATCAAAACAACTTTCCATATGATATAAGTAGTACATAATGTTCCCAAAGGGTTAAAACCCCCAGAAGTTAATAGCAAATGTACAATCCTACGATTCAAAGAAAAATATGTATATAATGAACCAAACACCATTAATTATGTTGAATAATCTAGATGTCTTTTGAATTAATCATTTTTACTATCCAAATCATTTCACTTCATATCATATGAACTCTTGGACGAAATGAATAATATTTTCAACAATGGTTTCAATGCAAAGTAACACAATACCATTGTGGGAGTTTTATTCTTATGCTTTATCCAGGAGTTTCATTGATTTATACTCTTATTATTTCTTATTAACTTCCATCCACATGTATTAAATAATATGCATTATTTTTATTTGACTATTCTCCCCAAATAAATCATGTTATAATTAGGTCATGCATTTATCTTTATATAATCATGTCTAAGATGGACGATTATTTTCTTCATCTGACCGAATTATGCAGGAATCATAGAATCACTAAATTTATCATGAAGAACCACTAAAATAATAGAAAATAATTTTTCAGTAATTCCACAAAGACACCTGATTTGATACAACTTAACTATAGAATAAAACATTGAATACTTGGTGCACCATTTATACATTGCTTGTTTTCTGACAATAAATAACTCATAAAACTCTTTTCATCATCAATAATGTTTTAATCAAGATTAAAATACTTAGAGTTAACCCAGGGTTCTTTTAATCTATTAAAATAATTTAAATTTTATCCAATAAATCCAAATTCATTATTTATCATGTTTTTAACTGAATTGTCCTCTAGTGGGTCACATTGTGTTTTTTTATAGGATGGTCATTATTTATACATTTCATAACATTAAATTCATCATTCAAAATCCAATATACATATTGATAAGTAGTATTTTTCAATACCATGTGATCATATACATCATTTCTATTCAACTGACACTGTAATTTACAATTAGGAAACAAAAATTATATTTTACCATCAACTGATTGGTTTTTTGTTTCATAATCAAACAATTCTTACAAACATTTATCATATCAATGTGTGTATCAAGGTAAAATAATCAAAAACTTATCCATAGTTGTTTGATTACCACACATGCCCTTATACATTAAAAAATAATATATAAATGTTTAATCCAATAATTACATTAAATTCTTAACATCGTCATGTAAAAAATCATTTCTTCAACAATATTATACTTATAAGAAAACCCAATTTATACAAAAATATGAAAAATAAATTGAAAATATTTGTGGGGTTCTGTAAAATGATTAGAATATTGATAACCATTTAATGATATTTAGTTAAATAATAATAAATAAAGAAAATATTCATAAATATTCAAGAAACTAAGAATTTTTTTTACATATAATGTACATCTATATCATCAAATAATTAATATTAAAAATATAATATGAATACCTAAATGTGTTAATATAATAGAAATATATATAAAACATAATTGAATTAATAATGATATATAAATATTACATATTTAATAGTAATTAATCATTGTAACGAAGTTTGAATTAATATTTAATCGCATTATAATGTATTATTATGATATCATATTAAATATTAATAAAGTTTCAGGTCATTATCAGAGAATAATACTTTCCATAGGTATGTTTTTATGGAAATGTTACTTTGTTAGGGGTAAGATCCAATCTTTTTTCTCATGTATCTCCTTATATGAGTTTCTTGTTAGACGTATTTTGTTGGGTTTCCCTTTTTTGATAGACTTTGCAGGTCGAGTCTTTCATGGAGATGAATAGCCTTTATTGGAGAAAATGACCTAATATTTAGGGATGTATGTTAATTTGAATTAATGGAGTCTAGGTATAAATGTGTTAAATGGGTTTAAAAGGGTATTTCCATTCCATGTAAGGATTTGGAGGTTATTCATGTCCATTTATAGAATTTGGGCTTAAACTACCTACATGGGAAATTACACACTGTGTAACTATTACACGATGTGTAACATCCCATAAAAATGTCGTGAAATTGTGAAGTTCATGAAATGGTAACAAACCACATAAACTATTCATGTCATGTAAAAGTATATTATGGTTAAATATTAATCTAAGTAGATGTGTTTTATGGAATATCCTTATAAAAAAGAATACATGACGTGTAAATGAGTAAAACACCATGTAATATCTCAAGAAACGTCCTTACAGGTCCTAATCAGCTAATTATTCATTCAACCCACTGTAGAAATTCTCCTCTCATCCTTAGGTCATTACATTGGAAATTTTGGAGTTCCATCCAGGCTTTCAAATAACTCATTTGAGAAATTAATCCTTGGGATGTAGTTCTATTTAGTTTTTCCCTTCTCTCTCTTTGTCCTTCGACCATTGTGGTGTAACTCTTCGACTATAGAAATTTTTGGTTTTGATCATGATAAGTTATGATCTACGGTCCTTCTTATGATCGTATTCATCTTTATCCTTTTTGGTATTTTTCATTGGAAGTGTAGCATTAATAATTGGTTAAATTTGGGGGTATAAATCGTAACCCTATGGTCAGATTTCAATTGCAATGTATGCTTAATATTTGTATTGAACTATTGTTTGTGTGGAATAAGTAAATAATTTAATAGAATGATTATAATCCTATGATGGATTATCCATTAGATGTAATTGGATTAAGTTGATGATGTGACATGGATTATTGTGACCCATAGGTTGAGTGATCCTTCGAAATTAATATATTGTAAATTACATAAATATGATTTTAGCATGAGATGTCATTCATATGATTTCTTGTTATTTATTCACCTTGAAAAATGGCTTATATGATTAATTTAAAAAATGTTAAATTGAAATACAAATAGTAATTTGTATAATTAAGCATTTGGTCTTATGTGGTCATATTTTGAAATGATTACTGTTGTGACATGCACTTGTGACACATGATGAGTTTCTTATATGTTGGGATTTTCCTAAACAAATGTTGGGATGTTGATATACCAGGCTATGACATGTCACATGATGATATGCTTATATATATGGATATACCCTCACACTATGTAACTCCCCAACCCCAATTACACAGAGTCGGTGCATTATTACATAACATTGGCATGATCACAAGGAAATCATGTCTCGAAAGACCGATCAGTTTAGTATTATTAGAAACAAGATTCATACATAAGTTCAACATTACAACTTGAAATGAAATACAACACGAATTTATTCCATTGGAAACATCCAATCATCCTTAATAATTCCAGAAAGTCACTCATAACTAACTTCTTCATATCCTGGGAAAATGAAACATAAGAAAAGGGGTGAGCTCAAACGCTCAGTAAGGGTAAGTAATACAGTGGAAAATGACATAAATATTAATCATGGTAAATAATTGAAACCACATGCCTTTGCTAATAATAAAAATGAATAATTTTATGGAAGGAATATGATCTAACTAAATTATTCCATAATAAAACAAAACAATTGGTATTCTACTAGTCTAATGACCACATGAAACATCAATATTATTTCCATAATGAGGGAATGTATAATGTCAGACATTCTGAAACATTTTGTCAAGGCCTCGACCAAGATGTCTAAAAATGATTAAGGCCTTGGCCAAAACTATAAATCAAATTGGAAAAGGGCCTCGGCCAATTCCACGTCTAGTTGTCTCATGAAACCTACCGATCCATCGAGGAGCTATAGCGGGCTCCACCCATCACTTACTAAGTCCAATACATTCCTTATATGAAAACGTTTGAACATATCATAAATATTCGTATTAAAACTAGCATACTAAATGTCAATAATTTAACCATAAACCATGAATGGTATAAAAATAGCACATCCATAGTCAAAAATATCACAAAACCTTCAATACAATATGGGAGTTTTGTATCCTAATAAATTAACTTCAAATATACTTAAAATCCATCAACGATGTTGACATAGATGAAATCAAAACCCTTTTTAGAGAAATATCTCTTTCTATTTTGAAATCATTTAAGAGTCACATAATTATAAAATAAAACATTTACTTTGAAAATATTCTTATAATATTGTAAGGGAAGCTTCAACGAGTTTATAACGGTAGAAAATAGCCGCACCCACCATATAAGATAAAAAAGACATTCTTACCTTAATTTTGTCTAAAAGGTTAAAAAGGACCTTGTTTGGAAAACGACGGAAATATTCCTTTGTAAAATTCTTATAAAAATTCAACAAGGGTATAAATGAATTTATCCCATAGTATATAAAATAGTAATAATGTTTTGAAATTCATTTTTAAGAAACATGGATGTGGATGCTAAAGAGGTCCCAGTAGATAATTACGTAAAAACAACCCAGGATAATGAAGAGATTGTGAAATAAACCCTAACCTTGTAATTTTACTTGGTTGAGGGTAGGTTAACCTCATGTATAATGGTTAAATAATTGTTATTAAATTATACAAGAATAATATACATTAATATGATATCATATATGATCTTTTAACATTGATTTGTTAATAATATCTTAGTATTATCATCGTTTCGGGTGTTAACTCACTCGTTTTCCTTTATATGCTTTGTTACATAAGCCATGTTTTTTATGGATAGGTTATATCTTATTCATATCCAGAATTATATTATGTCTTTAAAAATTATTTTTCACCATAAAATGAAAATTATTCTTGAATGGATACGATGGGGAATGAATCTCATCGCGTTTGAGGAGACGGTAGTCCGTACGTATGCAAGAGCGACAATATCATTCTTTTGATATTAAAATAATATATAACTGGATGGAGTATCATATATACAGAATCATTATCATGTTATAATTATTATTTACATGAATTACACATCATTAATATAACCATCCAAATAATAATTTATTGAATAACAATTACACCACGACGTGGAGACGGTAAAACGTACGCACGCACGTATGGTGACATGTCATTCAAGGGATGGATAGAATAATGAATATGGTTGTACCATATTTATAATAACATCCCAGTATATAGAATATATTGGAGTTATTATTTTAGAATGTAAATAACAACGAAAGAAGAAGTTGAAGAAGAAAATAACTTGAAATAGGGTGGTGAAAACATTGCCTCTTCTTCGGGTTATTCATTTTGATTTGATCAAAAGGGCTCCTTAGGTTGGCTTTATGATCAAACTAAGGCCTCTAAATTGAATTTAGGGAAGTTTAGAGAATATTTTGGCAGGTTTTGGCCGATCCAAAATGCTTTAATTGTGTGAAGAATTGGTTAGAATTGGTGTCCTTTTATAAGGGGGAGGAGGGGCTCTTTAGAAAAAACATTAAGTATTAATTTATAATAAATTAATATTCGGTTAATAATGGCTCAAAAGTGGACTATTAAAAGTTTTAGGTGGATATGGGTTGAAATCCTTTCAACGAATAGATTTTAGACAGGTTTGGGTCATTATATTAACCTTATCTTTTAATTTTATCTCTTAGTTAATTAGTTTGACATTTACCATGTCACTTTATATTTTTCTATTATATAGTTAATAAACTTACTATATACATCCAAGAGACCCCCAAGTGGTCCATTAATGATCAACCTATCATGATATAAGTCCTTTGGGTTGGCCTAATATTTTTAGGAATAAAATATTAATTAATAATATAATATTTGTTTTAAAAACTCATTTATGACAATTTTGACAGTATTTAACAACTGATTTTTGATAAAGTCTTAACAACTTTATTAATTCAAAGAAAATTCATTTATGCAATACTAACATGTTATATTGACCAATAAAATTCGTTTATGGCATCAAAATTTTCAAATTATATTTATTTTAACATTTTTAATACTAATTATTTGATTCTTTCATTAATAAGGAAAATACTGCATCATTATTGTGTCATAAATAAATTTAATTATTCCATGTCTAAAAATTATAACTAAAATACCATTATGTAGGAAATATTTTTATCTTTTTAATTAATATTTATAGTCTAAAATATAACATATATAACCCTATGTAAAAATTGTTTTTCTAAAAGATATATGCTTATCTCATTTTTATATTTACTTTAACTTAATTAATATAAAGGATCATTATCACTTACAAGTGGATCCATGGGGTCCCAAAATCGACCCAATGATGTCCATGGTCGGAAATGTATCAAACAATAGGGTTAGGACACGTTTTAAGGTAATTTAGTATTATTATAATATTATTTGTTTACCATTATTTACCGGATTTACCCTTTAACCATGGTAAATAAAATATTTACCGAAGTAATTATTCAAAATGTCTAAAAATAAAAGTTACCTATTTACACAATTTGGACCTCCTTAATCTAAATATGTAATCCATTTTTCTAAATTTAAAACACTGAAGTGGTAGAAATTAATTTAAAATTAATTCCCGTTGTTAAAACAAAAAAGCGTGTTTTTAAGAGATAATAACTATCAAAAGATTGACACTAGTTTATGTCTGGTTTAAATGTGAAATTATGTCCAATGGCCAACATTATATTAAATGGTAAAAATATATTCTAAATATACTTTAAAACCAATAAAATTCATAATTTATAACTATTAATTATTTTGATTAAATTTTTTTTAAATTAAAATTTAATAATTTTCACTATTCACCAAAATATAAAAGTTATCCGAAAAGTACCAAAATTTTACCCTAGGATAATTTCAATATTCTGAATCCAAAACTGAAGTCCATTTTGAGAGATAAAATTTTTAAAATTTCAAAAAGTGTGTATTACTATTCATAATGGCTACTTTGATTGGTCACGGTATGTTAGAATCTTGAAGTTGCGTACAACACACGCTACGGTATTATTCAAGGACAATCGTACTGTGGATGCTTGGGGTGTTACATTCTCCCCTACTTCAAATAATTTTGTCCTCTAAATTTCTAGAAAATTACTTTATAATAAGGTTTAGGTGGTTCTTCATCATAATTTCCTCTGGTTCCCACGTTGCATCTTCCATCTTATGGTTCCTACATAGAACTTTTACCAGACGAGTCGTCTGGTTTCTCAGCACTTGTTCTCTTGTATAAAGAATCTTGACGGGCTCTTCACAATAAGAAAGATCGGGTTCCAGTTCTAATTATTTGTAAGTGAGTACATGTGTTGGGTCCGGCATGTATTTTCTCAACAGTGATACATGGAACACATCGTGACCTTTGGAGAGATTTGGAAGCATTGCCAAACGGTAAGCTACAACCCCAATTCGTTCTAGAATTTCGAAAGGTCCGATGTACCTAGGACTCAATTTTCTCTTCATGCTGAAATGTATAACTCCCTTCCATGGAGATACCTTCAAGAAAACATGATCTCCTACCTGAAATTCGAAATCCTTCCATCAGTTATCGGCATAGCTCTTCTGCCTACTTTGAGCTTCTTTGATGTGGTTTTGGATTACCTTCACCTTTTCCATCGTTTTCTCCCCCAGTATTGGGCCTACGAGTTTTCTTTCACCAACGTTATCCCAATAGGTTGGTGTGAGACATCACTTTCCGCATAACACTTCATATGGTGCCATCTAAATACTTGAATATAAGCTATTTTTATAGGAAAATTCCCCCATAGGTTAATATTGATCCCACATACCCTGAAAGTCAAGTGAGCATGATCTCAACATGTTTTCTAAGGTTTGAATAGTCCATTCTGATTGTCCATCTGTTTGAGGGTGGTAAGCAGTGCTCAAACGGAGTTCAGTATCTAGGGCTTTCTGAAGACTTTTCCAGAATCTTGATATAAAACGGGGATCACGATCCGAAACAATTGATATGGGTACTCCATAAAGTCTCACAAGTTCATTAATATATAGTCTTGCTAGATGTTCAAGTGGTAAATCTTCCATTATAGCAAGAAAATGTGCTGACATGGTAAGATGATCAACAATGACCCATATTGCATTGTTCCTTGTAGGAGTCTTTGGTAGAACCCTGACAAAGTCCATCGTGATATTATCCCATTTCCACTCAGGTATGGGAAGAGGTTGCATGCCTCCTCCAAGATGTTGCCTTCCAGCTTTCACTTGTTGAAAAACAATACATCTTGACACGAAATCAGCAATCTTCCTCTTCATGTTGTCCCACCAAAATGTTCCTTCAAATCTCTATACATTTTGGTGCTCCCAGGGTGTATAGAGAAATTGGAACTATGAGCATCATCCAACAATTCTTTTTTTAGATCAGGTATATCGGGAACACAAAGTCTCTTCCCAAATTTCAAAATTCCATCATCATACACAAAGTCGCTCAATCTCCCATCATTCATAGCTTTAACCTTCTTTTGAAACTTTTCATCATCGGTCTGAGAACTCTTTATCCTTTCTAGTAAAAATGGTTTGGAAACTATTTGAAAAAGTATTGATGTTGCACCTTCTAGGGTGATTCCCATATCCATCTTTACTAGATCCATGAAAATAGGATCCTTTTCAACTCTCATGTTGTTCAAAACTCCATGATCCTTTCTACTCAAAGCATATGCCACCTTATTTGTATTCCCCGGGTGGTAGTGTATCATGAAATCATAATCCTTGAGTAGTTCAAGCTATCTCCTTTGCCCCATGTTGAGTTCTTTCTGTGAGAAAATATACTTCAAACTCTTGTGATCAGCATAAATCTCACATTTCTCACCATAGAGATAGTGTCTCCATATCTTCTAAGCAAAGATCACAGCTTCTAACTCGAGATCATGAGTAGGATAATTTTTCTCATGAATTCTCAGCTATTGGGATGCATAGAAAATAACTCTATCATTCTACATAAGGACACAACCAAGTCCTTTCTTCAATTCATCACTATAAATAAAAAACTCGTCATTCCCCGATGGTAGAGTCAATATAGGATCATTGACTAATCTTATCTTCAGTTCTTAAAAACATTCTTCGCAGTATTTTTTCCAAACAAATATAACCCCTTTAGGTGTGAGCTACATTAATGGGTTAGCCAATCGGGCAAAATTCTGGACGAAACGTCGATAATAACCTTCTAAACCAATAAAAATGCATACCTCGGTTATAATTATCAGTTTTGGCCATTATTTGATTTCTCTTGTCTTAGAAGGATCAATAGAGATTCCATCCTTAGAGACAATATGGCCAAGAAAAGAAATCTACTGAAGACAGAATTCACACTTGCTAAACATCCCATATAATTCATGTCTTCTCAGAGTCTTCAATATAATGCCCAAGTGATTTTCATGATCTTTGTATCTTTTGGAGTATACCAAGATATAATCAATAAATACCACTACAAAGTCATCAAAATATTCCTTGAAAAATCTGTTCATTAGATCCATGAAAACAGAGGGTGCATTAGTCAGCCCAAAAGGCATTACTGTAAACTCGTAATGCTCGTACTTGGTTCGAAATGATGTCTTTGGAATTTATTCCTTCTTCACACACAACTGACGGTATCCAAATCTAAGTTCAATCTTTGAAAATTATTTAGCTCCATGTAGTTGGACAAATAAATCATCAATTCAAGGTAGGGGATACTTGTTCTTTATTATTATAACATTGATCTCCCTATAGTCAATGCACAACCTCATTTTCTTCTTAACAAAAAGGATAGGGTTTCCCCATGGATAAACACTAGGGTGAAAAAATCCTTTATTACACAATTCCTCTAGTTGTTTATTTAGTTCAATTAACTCCACAGTGGCCATTCTATAAGGGGTCTTCAATATGGGCCTTGAACCAAGAATTAAATCAATGGAAACTCAATTTCTCGTTCTGGAGGATGTCCAGGTAAATCTCCCACAAACACATCTACGTATTCTTTCAGAATAGGTACATCCCCTATTTGAAAATTCCTTTTCCCACCCACAGTTATTTCATTCTCTTCTTCCCTGATAATTGAATTTAGTTGATTTACTGGGGGTGTATCTAGATAATAATCAAGTGGTGATGATTCTTCTCTAAAGATAAGGTGTTCCTTATCATCATCATCAAAAATCGTAACCTCCTTCTTCTAAAAATAAATCTTCGCATCATGGTATGAAAGACAATCCATACTGAGGATTATATCAAAATCAGTCATAGGTATGACGATGAGATCAGAAGATAAATGACATTTATATGCTCTAATGGGAACTGATTCACAGAACTTTTTAGCAATGATACTTCCCTTAGAAGTTTCGACTGACAACACCCTTGTTAAATCAAATTGAAAATATCTAATTTTCTTAGCAAACTGGGATGATATGAAATAATGCGATGATCCAAAATAAAATAATTCATTTTCTAAACAAGAGGAAACCATTAAATTACCTGCCACCACATCTTTCGGAGCTTCTACCTCAGTAGTAGTGATAGCATAAGCCTGGCCTCGATCACTTGGCCTTTTCTGAGGTAATTTTCCCTAATGCTTAGGACATTCATTTGCATAATGTCCAATATCTCTTCAATTCTTGCCTTGAACATTGGTAGCGTCTTTCTTTCCTTTAAAAACACCAGCTAGATGACCTTTCTGTTCACATTTGTAGCATAATCCTTTTCCTTTTAGACAGACTCCAGGGTGCTTCCTTCCGCAATTATCACAGTGTGGAAATTCAATTCTTCCCTTATTCCCTGATTCCTTATTTCTTTTCCCAATGTGTTCAGTAGATCTCTTCGTCTCTTGATTTGATTTAAAGTCATTAGACTTAGAGAATTCCTTTTCTCTCTTGATATCACACGATATAATATCTTCATATGATGAGAAGGATTGTGATACTAATGTTCATCGGAGAAATGGTGTTAACCCATCAAAGAAACAATCAATCATACTTCTTGGGTTGCGTATATAACCTGCAGCATACCTTGCTAACCTTGTAAAGTTAGCCTCATACTTTGCGATATTCTCATCCTCCTTTTGTCTCAACCTCAAGAATTTTCCTTTCCATATCTGCTCGATGGTCACGAGGAAAGTATTTTTCTAATAAAAGCTCTTTGAACTCCCTCCATTCCATATTTGATACTTCATCATCTTCCTTTGTTTTTTGAATCAGTGACCACCATTGATCAGCATCTCTGGTGAGGCGGTAAACTGCCATGATAACTTTTTCCCTTTCACTACTCCCCAAGGCATGGAATATTTTCTCTAAGGAATTTATCCATTGCTCAGCCACTAATGGATTTTTAATCCCATTGAATGGTAGTGGATTTTTCCTCATGAAGCGTTCTAACATTTATCCTCCACACTGTGGATCTGGGTGCTCCATACAGGTAAGGTTATTATTCATAACCTGAGTGAGTTGTCCTAGTATGGTGATTTGTTGATCAGCACCAGTTGCATCTCCAGCTCCACTATAACTATCTTGAGAAGGTGGGAAATCCCTACTTGGAGTTTGTTCATTGATACGGTTTTCATTCCTTCCACTAGGTACCATTTCTATACAATGTCATAAACTAGATCAGTTTATGAATCAGAATACATTATTCCATACTTGTAAAACACTTAAAATAAATTGAACTATTTATGGATATAATCCATAATCATTAAAAATGTTTTATTTGAAGAAGTATATACTCATAAACCCTTCATAATGCTTTGTAAAAAAAATGAGAATTACCCTAATCATATCCCCCGGGAGTGTCGTAACCAAGAGTGCAGCAAGGCCCGTTTTCGTGCACCAGTTCCCATTCGAGTCTAGCTCAAAGCGATGTTTTCTGGTTTTGCCCCTAGGTACATCTGGGTCAGAGCCTCCTCTACCTGCTCGTATCCAGATAGGGATTTATTGCTCAGAAAACTCACAAAATCTCTACAATACCAAAATTATAGGAAGTTATTCTATACTAATACTCAAAGTCTATCTTAGGGATATGTGCTCTAATTAGAGTATATCTAAATCTAGTTTACAAGGTTTGTACTAAAATTACTCTGATACCAACTGTAACGCCCCGACCCTAGTTACATAGAGTTGGTGCACTATTAAATAACATTGGAATGATCACAAGGAAATCATGTCTCAAAAGACTGATCAGTTTAGTATTATTGGAAACAAGATTCATGCAAAAGTTCAACTTTACAACTTGAAAAAAATTCAACACAAATTTAATCCATTGGAAACTTTCAATCCTCCTAAATAATGCCTTCAAGTCACTCATAACTAACTTCTTCATATCCTGGGAAAAGAAACATAAGAAATGGGGTGAGCTCAAATGCTTAGTAAGGGTAAGTAATACAGTAGAAAATGACATAAATATTAAGCATGGTAAATAATTGAAACCACATGCCTTTACCAATAATAAACATGAATAATTTTATGGAAAGAATATAATCTGAGTAAATAATTCCATAATAAAAAATTATGATGGGTATTCTACTAGTTGAATGACCACATGAACCATCAATATTATTTGCATAATGAGGGAATGTATAATTTCGGACATTCTGAAACATTTTGTCAAGGCCTCGGCCAAGATGTCTAAAAATGATTAAGGGCTCGGCCAAAACCATAAATCAAATAGGGAAAGGTCCTCAGCAAATTCCACATCTAGTTGTCTCATGAGACCTACCGATGCATCGAGGAGCTATATCGGGCTCCACCCATCACTTACTAAGTCCAATACATTCCTCATATGAAAAGGGTTAAACATATCATAAACATTCATATTAAAACTAGCATATGAAATGTCAATACTTTAACCATAAACCATGAATGGTATAAAAATAGCACAACCACAGTCAAACATATCACAAAACCTTCATTACAATATGGATGTTTTGTATCATAATAAATCAACATCAAATATACTTAATATCCATCAAGGATGTTGACATAGATGAAATCAAAACCCTTTTTAGAGAAATATCACATTCTATTTTGAAATCATTTAAGAGTCACATAATTATAAAATAAAACATTTACATTGAAAATATTCTTATAATCTTTTAAGGGATTCTTCGATGATTTTATAGCGGTAGAAAATAGCCGCACCCGCTGTATAAGTTAAAAAAGACATTCTTACCTTAATTTTTTGGAAATGGTTAAAAAGGACCTTGTTTGGAAAACAACGGAAAGATTCCTTTATAAAAAAATTATAAAAAGTCAACAAGGTTATAAATGACTTTAACCCATAGTATATAAAATAATAATAATGTTTTGAAATTCATTTTTAAGAAACATGGATGTGGATGAAAAAGAGGTCCCAGTAGATAATTAAATATAAACAACCTCGGATAATGAAGAGATTGTGAAATAAACCCCTACCTTGTAATTTTCCTTGGTTGAAGGTAGGTTAAACTCCTTTATAATGGTGAAAAAATTGTTATTAAATTATACAAGAATCATATACATTAATTTGATATCATATATGATATTTTAACATTGATTTGTTAATAATATCTTAGTATTATAATCGTTTCGGGTGTTTTCTCACTGTTTTCCTTTATATGATTTGTTATGTAAGCCATGTTTGTTATGGATAGGTTTTATATTATTCATATCCAGAATTATATTAAGTCTTTAAACATTATTTTTAACCATAAAATGAAAATTATTCTTGAATGGATACGATGGGGAATAAATCTTATCGCGTTCGTGAAGACGGTAGTCCGTACGTACGCACGAGCGACAATATCATTCTTTTGATATTAAAATAATATATAATTGGATGGTGTATCATATATAAAGAATCATTATAATTTTATATTAATTATTTAGATGAATTACACATCATTATTATACCCATCCAAATAATAATTTATTGAATAACAAATACACCATGACGTGGAGACGGTAACCCGTACGTACACACGTATGGTGACATGTCATTAAAGGGATGGATAGAATACTGAATATGGTTGTACCATATTTATAATAAAATCACAGTATATAAAAGATACTAGAGATATTATTTTAGAATGGAAATAACAAAGAAAGAAGAAGTTGAAGAAGAAAAGAACTTGAAAGAGGGTGGTGAAAACATTACCTCTTCTTCGGGTTCTTCCTTTTGATTTGATCAAAATGGATCCTTAGGTTTCCTTTCTGATCAAACTAAGGCCTCTAGGTTGAATTTAGGGAACTATAGAGAATATTTGGGCAGGTTTTGGCCGATCCAAAAATATTTGATGATGTGAAGAATTGGTTAGAATTTGTGTCCTTTTATATGGGGGGAGGGGCTCTTTAGAAAAAACTTAAAGTATTAATTTATAATAAAATAATATTCGATTTCTAATGGAAAAAAAGTATACTTTTAAAATTATAAGGTGGTTATGGGTCGAAATCCTTTCAACTAATAAATTTTAGACAGGTTTGGGTCATTATATTAACCTTGTTTTTTTAACTCTTAGTTAATTAGTTTGACATTTTACCATGTCACATTGTATTTTTATATTATATAGTTAATAAAAATTATATATACATACAAGAGACCACCAAGTGGTCCATTAATGATAAAACTATCATAATATAAGTCCTTTGGACAAACCTTATATTTTTAGGAATAGAATATTAATTAATAATATAATATATGTTTTAAAAACTCATTTATGTCAATTTTGACAATATTTAAAAATTGATTTTTGTTAAAGTGTTAACAACTCTATTAATTTGAACCAAATTAATTTAAGCAATCCTAACATATTATATTAACCAATAAAATTATTTTATGGCATCAAAAGTTTCAAATTATATTTATTTTAACATTTATAATAGAAATTATTTGATTCTTTAATTAATAAGGAAAATACTGCATCATTATTGTGTCATAAATAAATTTAATTATTTTATGTCTAAAAATTATAAATAAAATACCATTATGTAGTAAATATTTTTATCTTTCTAATTAATATTTATAGTCAGAAATATAACATATATAACCCTATGTAAAAATTGTATTTCTAAAAGATATATGCTTATGTCATTTTTGTATTTACTTTAACTTAATTAATATAAAGTGTCATTATTACTAACAAGTTGATCCATGGGGTCCCAAAATCGACCCAAAGATGCCCATGGTCGGAAAGTTATCAACGAATAGGGTTAAGACACGTTTTGGGGTAATTTATTATTATTATAATATTATTTTTTTACTGTTATTTACGAGATTTACCCTTTAACCATGGTAAAAAAAATATTTACCGAAGTAATTATTCAAAATGTCTAAAAATAAAAGTTTCCTATTTACATAATTTTTAAGTCCTAATTCCAAATATGGAATCCATTTTTCTAAATTCAAAACACATAAGTGGCAGAAATTAATTTAAAATTGATTCCCGTTGTTAAAACAAAAAATGTGTTTTTAAGAGATAATAACTATCAAAAGATTGACACTAGTTTATGTCCGGTTTAAATGTAAAATTATGTCTAATGACCAACATTGTATTAAATGGTAAAAATTTATTCTAAATATACTTTAAAACCACTCAAATTCATAATTTATCACTATTAATTATTTTGATTAAAAAATTTGTTTTTAAATAAAATTTAGTAATTTTCACTATTCACCAAAATATAAAAGTTATCCTAAAAGTACCAAAACATTACCCTAGGATAATTTTGATATTCCGAATCCAAAAATTAAGTCCATTTTGAGAGGTAAAGTTTCTAAAATTTCAAAAAGTGGGTATTACTATTCATAATGGCTACTTTGATTGGTCGTGATGTGTTAGAATCTTGAAGTTGCATACAACACATGCTATTGTATTATTCAAGGAGAATCATACCGTGGATTCTTGGGGTGTTACACACTAGCTGAGAATCTTATATACCATGCTTTTCACGGACACATACTAAGATACTAATATATTGGGATATTCCCCGAGACATGATAATATGTTTATATGTTTGGATGGGCCCTATAACATTCTGAGATACATATATATCGGTCTAAGTTGTGAAACATAATGAGATGATTATATCTCAGGATTGGCCTTTTGATTATTTAAACCATTGGTATATGTTTGGGGTTGTAATGGTTGTGCTACATGATCATAGGCATTCTGGAAGGATGTTGATGCAGGTTATTGTTGTATTTTATTAATTGTTGGATTAATTAATACACTTGTTAATCTCTTTAATGAATGCACTTCTAATCAATCTTGTTTGTTTAGACATAGTTGTCTCGACCTGCTGAGTTATACTCGCACCCTATTTGTCCCACTATTTGGTACCCCAGAATATGACATGGATGCATGTATGGACAAGGTAAAGGGACCTTGTAGGTGATTGTTGACTACTGGATTGGGTGGAGTTTGTAAACTATACCAGCATAGGGTTTGGGACCAATGAATTTTTCAATTTTTCTATATCCTGATGACTTTATTTTTTATTATTTTCAGTTTTACATTAGATATATATCAGCCTAGCATTACTTGATTGTTTATTATTAGAATATTGGTTTCTCCTTTTTTTCCTAGTTTTTGTATATGATTTCTACAATTAACATTAATTAGATTTATTTTGTTTATATGGATTACCTATGCTTATATGACACTTCAAACTAGGGAGTATAGTCTCCCCACTATACTTTTCACACCCCATATTCTAGTAGGAAATCTTTCACGTATAGGGAGGTTTTCACGAGGCCTTCTAACCATCCATTTTTGTCCACATGAGAGAGTACCAGATTGGGGGATGTTGTAATGTTGTATTAGAGGAGCATATTTTCATTTTTATTACTTTACTATTTAGGAAATGTTGGAAGGACAATAGAATGTGATGGTACATGGTAATTTTCTTTTGTGTGGGAGTAGTTAACCCATGTATAGTGGTAAATTCATGTGTACTGGTATGGGTTTATTATTCATGATCTTCTCTTGTTATGGTTTGATGTTATTTCTCCTTAGGTGATTCACATGTTGCATCATGTTATTGTTTCATCAGATTTATACTCATGTCCCAGTTTCGCGATAAATGAGTATGCATACATCATGATATCCACATAAGGATATATACAGACATGAATTGTTCATGAAATTGACTTATTTATATTCATGTGCTATATTTCATACAAAAATAATGTGATATTAATTATCTATTATACCTGATAAATTATTTGAGCGAAATATTATTTCATTCTAAAGAACATGTGAAGCCATGTATAGAGAGATATGGAGTAAATGGTTCTTTGTTGTAGTAACCTATTTAGGTTATCCTTGTTGTTACCTAGTTCTATATGGTGTGTGTTTGTATTATAGAGAAAATTCATTTGTTTAATCTTCTAATTGAGCATCAGGAGAGTGGTAATATTATTGATTTTAATGTAGTCGAGCTGAAGCTTCCTATAGTTATGGTAGGTTATATGGATGCACATCATTGAAACAAATTCTTTAGGGTCAATGAATCCATTTATTAGGATATTGTTCATATCGTTCCTTTGATGTCTGAGCTGACAAGAGTGTTTTATCTACAACATCCACCTATATTCACTAGGGAGGGAGGCCCCCAGTAAATCAAGTTCTTGATTGAGTTAGTTGATATGTTCTTCAAGAACCTTGAGACTCCCATATATATGAGGGTAAATCTTGTTTCATACATGCTTCATAGACCACACAAACATTATTCGGAAATTCTGGCTAAAGTGAAATAATAAGAGGATTTTCTATAGATGGAAATAAATATGAACTTTTTAGGCAGATTTATCACGAGACGTTGAGGGATAAAAAGGCTTGTGAGTTTATGCATATGAGACAAGAGGGAGTATCAATGTTGGACTATGTCAAAAATTTTACTTACCCGCAATTTGTTTCTCCATCTCTAGTATCTGATGAGATATCCTAGGCGAGACACTTTTAGGATGGTATTCTCTATGAGATCAGGTCACATGTGAGATTTTTTTATTTATGAAGTTATGAGGATGTGATGAATCATTCCCTCATCACATAAGGGAATCTCATAGAGCCTCGAGAAATGTCTAGGTTGTTTCAGTTGGGAATATCAAGAGAACTTTTCGGGCATCATGAAGAAACACAATGACATTTTCCATAATTAAAGTAGTGGTAAGAGAAGATAGGGTAGTGTAAATCCAATTTATGGCTATGTTCCATTGAAATGTTATTAGTGTGTAATGTTTCGCCACAAGTGCCAACAATGTCCTTACCCTGCAGTTGAATGTTGTTTTTGTAAAAGATTGGGTCATCCTTAAAAGATTTGGGGTGAAATTTCCATATAAGAATAATGAAAGCAGGTCATGATAGGAACCTAAGTCTGGAAAGGTCATAGAAACCCCTCATTAGGATTCTAGATAGAGTTCAACTATCCATTCAGGACAATGTACGGGATATGGTTCCCTAGTGAAGAAACATAAATAGTTGGTAGTGGAAAGAACTCAAGGAGCTCAACTTGGTGCCCGAGGAAGAGGGGAAAGTTTGCAGCACGTTATGCTGACTACTCCAACTATTCTAGATGACGGGCCTTCTACTTTTAGAGGTATGATTTTAATATCATCTATATTAACGTGTTTTTTGATTGATATAAGAGCATAAAATTCATTTTTTTCTCTTCTCTTTTTTTCATGCATTTTGTTCATGGTTTGGGATATCTTGGAGGTCCCGTTGATCATCAATACATCGTTGGAGTGTGGGTATAGAATATAAATCATTGCAAGGTGTATTCCTTAGAGATTAGTTGTTACCATTTCTTTTCGTAACCCTTTCTATTGGAAATGACAGTCTTCGATTTGATTCTTTGAATGGATTGGATATTTCTATATTAGGACTATATCGATTGTTATTGAAGGATAGTTTCCTTTATATCTCCAAAATGTTGTAGTTATTCTCACCAAGGTGAGTGAGAACATTAGGATTTCCAAGTAGGACAAATTTAGTGCATATTTGTTTATCTCATGGATTAAATAGAAAATCTTAACCTAGATAACGGTGGAATGAAACATGATTCCTTTCCCCAAGTGGTAAAATGTTTTTCAAATTTTTTTTCTCATGTGTTATATGGATTTATTATTGAAAGAGAAATCATGTTCACGATAAAGTTGGTGTTGGGAGGATATCTTGTTTCTATCCCACCTTGTAGAATAGAACTGTTAGAGATTGGAAATTTGATTTTCGTGTTTGAAGATCATGAAGTTAAAGGGTTCATACAGGCGAGTGAATCCCCTTGGGGATCTCCAGTTCTCTTCTCCAAAAAGGATTATGGTACATTGCACTTGTGTGGGGATTAATGGATATTGAACCTGATGATTGTCAAGAGGTGATATCCCCTTCTGCTCGTTGATGATGTCTTTAATCAGTCAATAGGTTATAAAATATTTTCTAAGATCAATTGGAGATTAGGATACCACCAATTGAGGTTGATACCATTAGATATACCACAAAATGATTTTAGGAGAAGGTGTGGAGTGTATGAGTTCATTATGATGCTCTTTGGGTTGACCAATGTGGTAACGAAATTCATGCACATGAAGAATCATATCTTTTATCTTTTTTAGGATCAGTATTGTTTTGTATTCATCGATGAAATCATAGTGTACTCTGAGTCATCATAATATCATTCCCAACATCTTTACATTTTCTTGATTACATTGAGAGAGAATAGTATTAATTATAATCAATCTAAATGTTGTTTTTTGGATTGATAAAGTGCACTTCTGGCCATGTCATATCAATGGAAGGAGTGTCGGTGGACCCAAATAAGGTTGTAGCTTTAGTATCTTAGGGGAAACTTATGAGTGTATTAGATATTCGGATCATTAATGATTTAGTTGTTTATTATAGGCTCGTTATCCAGGATTTCTCATGTCTGACAGCACTGATGTTCAGACTGACCAAGAAGGGAGTGATGTTTGATTGGTCAGATTCTTTTGAGAGTTATTTCTAGTACCAAAAATGAAGGCATGAATTTTCACCTATCCTCAATTTTCATGTGGTGAAGAAATCATATGACTTGTACTTCGATGCATTTGGAGATGGAATCATAGTATTTTTTATATAGGAGGATCGATAGGTTGCTTTTGGCTCTAAATAGATGAGACCACATGAGAGGAATTACACTACATGCGATATGAAGTTACCAATAGTGGTACATTCATTTAGATGTTGGAGACACTATCTTATGGGATATAGGTTTTTCAATACAAAAACCACAACATCCTCAAGTACATCTTTTCTTAGCAGGACCTGAACCTTCAACATAGGTGGTGAGTTGAATATCTGTAGTCTTTCAACATTGATTTTACATATTCACTAAGAATGAGCAATATTATTTTCAGTGATTTTATCAATAAAACACAGAAAGAATAAATATGGTAATCTTGCGATGAGGGGTGGATGGTGAAACTCTTTGTAGATATGAATCTCGATGTTCATGAGTCATGGGAATGATCAGATCTAACATCAACATCAGTTATACATATTCTTTGGAACCAAATCAAGAAAGATAATTAATCTGATCCTGAGGTCCCAGTTTTGAGAGATATGTTATATGGTAGGAAGAAACCATATAATTTTTAACTTTCTAGAAACAATTCCATTCTTTTTTTTTGGATGAGTATGGGTTCCAATGGGCTTGTGTGAGGAGATGATGATGGAATTTTTGGGTTCTAGATGGTTTTTACATCATATTTTGAAAAATACGTATCATTATCTACATAAATAGTACTAGTATTCATGAACTATGATGATGGTAGCAAGATTTTTGGTGAGATGCAACAATTGATAGAATGTGAAAGCCATGAATCAGAGGCATGTTGGGCTATTATAGAATCTCCCCATTCGAAAATTGAAATGAGATGATGTAACTATTCATTTGGTGATATGATTACCCAGGACAACCCTTAAGCATGATATAGTATGGGTGATCATGGATTGAGAGTCAAAGGTATCCCACTTCTTAGCTATCAGGGAGACAATCAGGGTTGATGATTTGGTATTATTTATTTTCTTAATATAGTTCAGTTACACGACATTTCTAGGATTATCATCTTTGATGGTGATAATCCTATCATATCTCTATTTTGGAAGGGACTTCAGAAGGATTCGGGATTGTCATAATTATGAGCACAACATATCATCTACAGAATAACAGTCAGTAGGAGCAGGCTATTTCGGTTTTGTAGGATATGTTATGATCATGTGTCTTGGATTTTGGTTGTTTTTGGGAGTAGTATATGACCCTTATGGAGTTTTTATATAAAAATAGATTATAGGAATCAATCCAAATAGAATATTTTGAGGTTTTCTATGGAAGGACATTTTGGTCCCAACTTTATTAGTTGTATGAAGGTGAGTCAGCTCTTGTTGGTCCTAGTCTCGTGGAGGATACTTCTAAGTAGGTTTAGTTGAATAGGTGGTAGTTGGTGACTACGTAGTGCAAGAAAAAATATTATGTTGATCATCTTGATAACCTCTAGTGTTTGAGGATGGTCATTGTCTTTTCCTATGGGTGTATCCAAGGTTTGGGAAATGACATAACTTGAAATAGGGGACGAATGAAAATGAGTTTTTCATATCATTTGTGATAGTGGGAAGGGGCATTCGAGTTGGATATTGATTATACCTTGCATAGTTATATAGTTCCATGCACGGTGTGTTTTATGTGTCACGGCTTTTGAGATATTATCCTAACCCTCTCATGTTATAGACGATGATGATGTTGAGCTAAGTGTTGGTGTGTCCTTTAAGGAGCATCTGATACAGATTATGGATCATAGTGAGAATTATCTTTGTGGTAGTATTATACCTTTGCTTCGAGTGTAGTATAAGCATGGGTGAGTTAAAGAGGATACTTGAGAGAGGGTGTCTGATATTAAAGCAAAGTGGCCAGACTTGGTCACCAAGATCCCACAGTTATGCTTATTGCAGCTCAGGGATGAGATTTTATATGACGGAGAGGTTGTGATATATCATTTTTTTAGGTATTTCCCTATTTGAGTATATCATTAAAACTCTTTTTTTTCTTCTTCCATTTGTCATTGGACCATGGTGGTAGAGTCATGTTTGGAGATGAAGATCCTTTGTTGGATAAAATGACCTAATGTTCAAAGATGTATGTTTATTTGAGTTAATCGAGTTGAGGTATAAAAATTTTATATTATTTTATGATGGTTTTCGCATACTTTTGAAGGATTTGGAGGGGGTTTGGGTCCTTTTATAGAATTTTGGCATAAAACTACCTGCTAAAAAATTATACACCATGTATCTATCACACGATATGTAACTATTTCCATATATGTCTTAAACAAGTGTAGGGTGTAAAATGGTTACACATTTTACAAACTATTAAAACTTTGTAAAAGTAGAGAATGGTTACATATAAATATGAGGTGATGAGTTTTTTGGAGTATCCCTCTAAAAAGAAATACATGATGTGAAAATGAGTTTCACAACATGTAATATACCAAGATGTTTTTAAGGATGTCTTGGAGATGATTTTTCATTCATCCCACTACATCTGTTCTCCCCTAGACCATCAGGATTTTCCCAAGAAAATTTGGAGCACCATATTCCCATACATATATCTCATTTATACAATAAATCACCATTAATTCATCTTGTTTTGAATTTCCCTTTTCTCCCTTTGTTCTCTAGATGGTTCATTGTAACCCTTTAACCATGGTCATTTCTGGTTTTGATCTTAATCAGTTATGATTTTGGATCCCTCTTGCGATCATCTATGCCTTCATCTATTTTGGAGTTTTACTATTGTAAGTGTTTAGTTAATCACAGGTTAATGGTAGGGGGTCTAAATCATAACCATATGTTATGATTTCATTTACTGGGTATATGAAGTATTATGATTACACAAAATATTTTGTGAAATAATTATCTAATTTAACAAAATGTTCATAATCCTATGTTGGATTCTTCGTTCGATCCCTCTGGATTCAATTGATGATGTGACCTAGATTACAGCTACCCATTGTGTGATCGAACCATTGAAAATAATGAATTGGAAATGGCTTACATATGATTTTAGCATGACATTTGATTCATGTTCTTTCTTGTTATAGATTCACAGTGGAAAATGGATTATTTGATTAATTTATTAAATGGGAAATTAAAAAGGCAAATGGTAATTAGAAGAATTAACCATTTGGACTTATGTGGTCATATTGTGATATGATCGTTGTTGTGATATACACTTGAAACACATGTTCATATTCTTATATTTTGGGTTATGACCTGACACATGATGAGATTCTTATATACCAAGCTATTCCCACACACACGCTATGAATCCTATATAATGGGCTATTTCCGGACACATGATGAGATTCTTATATACTGAGCTATTCCCTAACACATGATGTGATTATTTCATATCAGTATATTCCCTGAAACATGTTGAGATGATTATATACTAGGGTAGGCCCTATCAAATGATGATATTCTCATATATCAGGCTAGGCTGTGACACATGTGGAGGTTATTATATAGAGGGATTGGCCTTGTGATTTTTTATAACATGGGTATATAGTTGTGGTTTGGAATGGTTGTTCTATATGCTTAGATACATTTATAGGGGATGATGCGGTAAGTTATTACTGTATTTTATTAATTGTTGAATTAATTAATAAAACTATTTATCACATTATTTCATGCACTTCATGTCAATTTTGGTTGTTTAGACTTGGTGGGGATTAACTAATGAGTTTTACTCACACCCTATTTGGGATTCCATTTTGAACTTGATAATATTACATGGATGCAGTTATGGACAAGGTAAAAGGACCTTATAGCTTATTTTTAATTCCCTGATGGGATTGATTTTGAAGATGATACTGACATGGGTTTTGGGACTGGGGAATTTTTGTTTTCACTTGTATAAGCATTTATTTATTATTTATTTTTTTGGGTAAAAATAGATTCATATCCATATGGAATTATATTATTCCTTTTTATTAGCATATTGTTTTCTACTATATTTCTTAGTTGTGTTATATGGTTTCCATTATGTCTATTAATTTGATTTATTTTATTTATTTTGAATATATATGATGTTATGACACTTCATACCAGGGTTTATAGTCTATCAACTACACATATCACACACACATTATTATTAAAAATATGCTTGTGTATGGAGTGGAAATCTTGAAGTCTCATAACCAACCTTTTTTAGGTAGGTGAGGGATTTTTTGATCGAGGGGGTGTTATAGCGCTCACCCAACAACTACGTTGATCAGAGTGGGACCTTGATTTGAAAAAGCATATAACCATCATGAAAAAAATGATGATATAATCCATCATTAAAATAAAAAAATAAAAAACATAAAAAACATAAAGTAAAGAAATATTACCACTCAATCAATGAGGTTGGATTTCATGGAATAAGGATGATGATTCAATCATGGTGAGGAGAGGGAAACATATGGTATTGAGATCAGAGACTTGATGTTGAAAACTTATATCTCACAAAGGGATGGGGGATCGAAAAATATAGGTCTAGATAGAGGGGAATGTATGATGGGGGGTTTTGGTCATAGAGAAAAGGGTGTTGATTTGATGTAGATGTTTGGGATTATTCTCACAAGGGACAAGGGTCCTTGGGAGAAGGGGGACATTGAGCCGCCTTTGGGGTCTTGGTTGCATGTTACCACCATCAGAGGTCGGGGTGGGGTTTGTCATTGATGGGAGAGGGGTCATGGGGGATAGGAGGTGTCAAAAAAAATGAGGTTAGGGGGAAGAAATATTGTCGAGTTCACTACAATTGAGGGTCGGGCCAGTGGTAAACATCAAGGTGAAAGGGTGCATGAGGGTCAATAGGGGTCGTTAGGGGTGGGTGAGGTGATAATGTTTTTTTGAAAGATTTAGTGGTGATTTTAATTAAAAATATTCAAATATAATATTATTTATTATTATTTAAAAAAAATATTTGCATCTAAAATAACCACTACTAATTAACCAACATTAAGACCTATGTTTTTTTGTGTAACCCCCACCCAAGACAACCCTATTAAACATCTTCCATCTCTCCAATTTCGGAGTCTACCACTAAGCCTTGGAGAAGATAATCAGAGGCACATTTGGTGTGGAAATGATGAATGATGTACTGGTGAGACATGAAAATGGTAAGGACAACAATGCGGAATTTATGTGTTGGTTGATAAAGATTTACATGTAGGGAGAAGTTGAGTTGGTTTTAAAGAGGATTAAGAATATAGGGTGACTTGTGGATGAGTATTTTAGAGACATCACCCCATACCAGGTCCGAAGGATCAATTTATCTGGAGACTAATTCATTTGGGTCTCTTAAGCCATCGATATCTACCTCTAGGTGACACCTCAAAACCCTAATCTTATAATCCCTTTTCAGTTTATTTATCTTCATTAGAATTATGATTGGGTAACATGCATCCCAATCCATTGATTTTGTGGGTGGAGTGATCATACCTTTTTGGGTACCTCAACAATGACACGTTCACCCTCCCCACTAGCAAATAATTCACCAAGAAACTCATCAAACATCCGATCATTAATGTGTGGGCCCTAATGGTGCAATAGACTATTCTGTTTTCATCCCCAAATGAAGATTTTGGGGCCTTTATTATTCTCTACCTTTAACCTCTATGTCATGGATACATGGGGTTCATCATTTAAAAATATATAAAAAAGTTAAAAAGACCAAAGTAAAAAAAACAAAAAAAACAAATAGGTTGTGATTAAATGGGTAATAATTTTCTAATTCATATTGACATTTGGATAAGATTGATGATTTTTAATAGTTATCATTTTACTATTCGGGCTTGAGTTCATTTTCCTTCAATGCTATATTGTTTTCCATATCTAATTATTGTTAATAAAAATTTTTATTTTTTGAATTTTTTGAATGGAAAAAATTCTATTTTTTAAAATTTGTATTTTTAGTCATGAAAATTCGATGTATCCATAATTTCACTATAACATATTCCTATGGTTAAAATTGGAGCACATACATAAGAGAATTGTGAGAAATAATTTTATGAGTATCATGGGACACCCAGATGAGTGCTCCATTCATTGAGTTATGATTTCAAATCCACGAGACATTCGGAAATTGTGACGGGGAATATAGTAGTGGAAGGCATAGAGGATATTATGAGGGATTAGTATGATGCATTATGTTAGGACTTTAATATAAGGTTTCATAAGAGGACACTCTTGCAACATTAAATTATTTATAAAAAATATATCAATCTGGGTGGGCTCAATGGATGAAAAGTTCAAAGTTTTGTCACCATTTTAACTAATATTCATAGTTTTAAACTACCCTCAATCTTTCCTCCCTAGGCAGCATTGTTCTATCACAGATACAAGATCCTCGACAAACTTCATTATATATTGAGGAAACCATCGGGTGAGAACACTCATCACATCACATGATGATGACAAATCATTGATCATCGATGAGCCATGTTGAGGATGGAAATGAATGATGTAAGAAAAAAAACCCATTATTAGTAGTTATTATTTTTTTATTTCTTTTACTATATGAAGGGATTTTCTAATGGCTTCCTGGTCATGAAACCCATAATCCTTCTATTCTTGAATGCTTGGATTCATCAGGGAAACTACTCCCCTTTCTCTCATGCACTATTATTTTCCCCCTTTTTCCTAAAAGACAAATTGAGTCAAATCAATTGATTTAAGTAAAATTTTATATTGTTTCATTGTTTTGTAGATCCCAAAGTTATGATAAGTTCTATATTAACTTTCAAGAGTGTATTTTTTTACACAAAATTTTCAATTTTAAATTGTAATTGGGAAAATGGTATTTTATTTTCAAAAACTGTAATGTGATATTCTAATAAATAAATCAGTTATCCAAGTTGAAATTTGGTGTTTTAGTTGGTAATGGAGATTTATCTTAGTCAATATTTTTTTTTCTATAGTGAATTTTTAATTATCCAATCATCAATCCAATAGTTCTGTCATCGTCATATATAATGTCCACCATTAATGAGAAACTAAGTCAATAATCAGTACGTGCACAACTAAAAAACTAGTCATCAATTATGATTATTTTACTAAACAATAGATGACAGTGTCAACAATTATAGATTTATGTTTACAATGATTAAAAATTATATCAAAAAATTAATTGGTGTATGAATCTATGTGGGGACTCACATAAGAAAAAAATTAGCTTATAAGACGATCACTACTGCAAACTATTTGAGAAATGATTTCCCACTAATGAAGAAACCACTTGACAGTCATTTTTTATGAAAACTATTTTCACTGATCAAGTATGAATTTATGTAATATCTGGGCTTGTATGGATCTATGAAAATTATTAGAAAATTGTGACATTGTTGAGGACATACAAGAAGTGTCTCCATACTCTTCTCTCACAAAATAGAACTCATATGAGGACTAAAAGAGTGAGTGGAAAATAAACTATAAAATCTAGAAATAACTCATGTTATGTGATGAAATGAATGATAAAAGTTCATTTAAATAGTTGTGGTGTCCTTTTCCAGACATCAAATTCTTACTCGTATTCTGAATCATTAATGGAGGAGAATAAAAGAAACATCTCCAAGTTATGGAAACCCTATGAGAAGTAACAAACTAAGATGAAGAAGAAAAGTACATTACACGACATGGTTCAAAAATAAGGCATATATTTTCATTGAAACCAACATGGTATTGATATTCCTATATGTTAAGAAATTTGTAATATCCCAGACCTAAATACCACCCAAAATAGATCTGATCCCAGTTAGGTGCGTGGACTCATGTGTGTCTCCTCAAACACCATAGGCTTCCAACTAGTAGTGAGGGACCATGTGTGCTAGTGGGGATAAAATACCATCATTACCAGATTATTCAAGGGGGAATATCAATAAAATATCATTTGTGGATGAATATACCACAAGAATAAAATTAATAACAAAATAAGATAAGAATATGTAAACAAAACAACCAAATAGGTACACAACATAGTAGTACAATACATGTCTCCAAAATCCAAAAATAATTAAAATAGTTATCTCTATATAGCATCACAGGCCTTAGCTCGGTCTCATTATATCCTTCCCTTATGAAAATATCAACAACCTCTGTTAGTGTGCTTGTCCATATCATTAAGTGAAACCATATAATCTATTTGGATTCCCAATGGGTTTCCTAAACAGGGAGTTGAGATAACATCATACTAGAAAACCACCAATGATCTATTCAATTCATGGTGTAAAATATGACAAGCTATACAAGTAAGAATTAAAGAATATGAACAACAGAGAAATGTGATGAGCCCATGGAACATCTAGTTCCATGCTAATGATACTAAAAATACACTCAAGGTGCCCATACAAACAAGTGTCACCTTCTATATCAAAACATCTATAGAAAGAAATAGTAAACCACACATCCTCACACTATATTTATATGTATAAACCATTATGGCCTTTCCATATTCTTTAAGTGAATAACCTTCCCACAACCATACTGTAATAACTGATGTATCAATCCATAGTGGTCTAGATACAAGGTTTCAGGACCAAGGAATCTCCATCAAGTCCCATTATCATCTCCATGGAAACATGTTATAGGAATTGTTTGGAGTCCTTGGAGCATTTCATATAATATTAGCCCTATGTGAGTCCAAGAAATCTGGATCCAATGTGTAGCAAAGCCTGAGGGAGTCCATAGAATCAAGACCCAAGGGGCATGATCAACCCCAGTCAACTACAAATTCATTTAAGATCTATGGAGCTCTATCCATGGAATCAATAAAATAATTCATCCATTCATAAAATTTTCATACATTACACATGTGTCTAACTATACATGTAATCTGTTTATACCCTTTTCATACACTACACATGAGTCTACCCACTCATGTAATCCATTCACATTCCATCATATAAGTGGTTATACCCTCCAAATTATCACCATTCACAATTAAGAATATCACATGGGTATACCCACCCCTTTATTAAAATTCAAATTTAAGGCATTTAATGAGTATACCCACTCATTATATATTATTCATTTTAGATTAATTTCAATGAGTAAATCCTCTCATTAACCAATTACCAGACAATCCAATTAATCCATTCCAAGTGAAATATAAACCACTTGATCAATTAAATAATTAAAAATTAATTTGTACATTTAAATGAACAAATAATGGTGGAAACCCATCACATTTTCAAGAAGATTTATTCTGTTTAGTAATAATTAAACTCCATTTAGTTAGGAAAACACTAGAACACATCTCATCGATGGTCCAATAGAGTATTAAAAGGATTATTCTTAGGGAACATCTCATGGGTGACCTTGGTTGGGAAAGAACCACCAATACACCTCAATGTAACCTAAGGGAATCCATAACAGGTCTATGTTTGTTAAATTCCATTAGTCGGTTCAATTTCAGGGCCACACTGGAAGGTCTGACAGGTGGAATAACAGTTAATAGCTCTATAAAGAATCAAAACTCGAAAGAAAAGTATACACCACGAAATATTTCTTAGTAGTGGAGTGATCATTCAGTATCATGTAATGATTTGACTTGAATTAGGATAAATCTAAAGAACGAAATAAGAATGAGAAATTATTGCATATGATCCTAAATCCAAATTGTGCATCAGATAGACAAAAGAATGAGGAATAGAAGAAAAGGAATTTAGATCTCACTGATGCCGATATGATGATAGATGTCTTTCTCAAATTGGATATTGGATGAAGGATGGACCTCAAATACTATTTTAGTTTCCATTGAGAGTTTCTCAAACCCACCCTTGATGTGTGTTGGAAGGAAACTCAACAAAGAGTTAAAAATGAACTTTAATTAATTTAAAAAAAATTAAATTTCTGAAAACTGTATGGGTCACACATTTTTGGAACATGGATTGGAAAAACATGCATCAAATTGTCATTGATTCCTATAGTCCAAGTTTCACCTACACGATTTACCTGCAATGTTTGAGAACTATGAAGAAACCTTGTGAAAAGACACTATTATGTTCTGAAAAATCTGTAGGCATGGCCGCATGGTCTTGTTCCTCCTCTCACATGGTTTGAAAAAAATTTGCGTCTTGTAGACCCCCACTATCCATTATAACATGGTTTTCACAAACTGTGCATCCGGCCCCACGTGGTTTTTACTAACTGTGTGCTTGGGTATTTTCAGCCCAAAACCTAGTTTTGGGCTCCTAACCAGCCCCAAACACCTCCATAACACCCTTAAAATAAATGGAAACTTACATAAGTTCATATTTAATAATTAAAAATGAAAATAAATGGATCCATACCTCATACAAAATCCATGGTTCTTAAAATAGTCCCCCTTAAAGAAATTCTTCCCCGAATTTCCCTCTCAAAGGCGGTCAAAATTCATCTATGAACAATTATGGACACATAGAACATACGTCTTCCTCACACTTCCACGTTTCATCCTATAAATGATATATCATCCATATAATGCATTCTAGAGGAACTAATTGGCCTCATATAGCCTTCGTTCTCCTGTCCAAATACAAATCAGATGCTCCACAAAGATGAGTCAACCTATAGAAAAACCTCCTCAGGATGAAAATCATGAGACATGTCCAAGTGATAGTGGTTCAACTGAGATATATAAGAGACATCATGCTTGGATCAATACAACTAAGGTAACTAAAACCAATAGTCTACCAAACGAACTCTCCCCAGAATCACGAATTACACAACATATCATGGTGAATGCATACCTTGTCTCACAATCCACCTAGGATCCATCCCTGAAAAAACACATAAAAAGACATGATCCTTTACCTTGAACTCCAAAATTAGTTACAGAAATATTTGTAAGATTTATAATGAGTCTAATTAGTATCCATCCACTTCTAAATCAACTGGAATTTCTTAGAAGTCTCTTACATGTGATGTGGTCCTAGTAAAGCTACACCACCTTCCTATAGCCAGCACAGGGGTGATCGGAATGGCCTACTATTCAAATACTCATATGGTTCAATCCTTATCATCTCCAAATAACTGTTATTGTATTCAAATTCATCTATGGGTATATGATTCTACCAAGAGCCCCCAAATCTAGGGTATATGCCCATAGAATTTCCTATAGCACTTGTATCATAGGCTCTGAATGGAAATCAGTCTGAGGGTGGTATGTTGTGCTCAAAATCACATGTGAGACCCGTTCCCTCTGAAAACTCTTCCAAAAAATGATGTTATCTCAGCATTCCAATTAGAAAAAATAGTTCATAGGACCTCATGGACTCATACTATCACATAGATATAAAAACTTCGATGATCATCCACACTGAAGGTATCCTTGATCATAATGAAATGACAATCCTTTGTGAGACTATCTATAACAACCAACACACAATCATCACTTTGAGGTGACCTCATCAAACAAGTCATGATTTCTATCATGAAATTGTTCCTTTTTCCCTCCGCAATATGTAACTTCTATAAAATATTGAATGATAAATTTGGTTTCACCTTCACCTGCTGATAGGTGAAACTCAATGTACCAAAACTAGCTACCTCATGCATCATACCAAACCACCATCACTAATAGCATAAGTCATGATACATCTTGGTGACTCCAAGATGCACTACCCAAGACGGGTCATGAAATTTTCGAATCATATCCCCACATATATCTACTAGAACCCAAAAGTGGTCGTGGATATGAAAAATATCTTCCTTGAATACTGTCCAACTAGGAGATGGATCCTCACCAGTAACACTCTAAAATATGACATGTCCATATGAATATGATAGCTGCTTCACCATCACTCTATCTAGTAGGGTAGAGGTCACAACATAGGATGATAGATAAGTGTGTCCTTATCCGTAATTTACCACCAAGTGTATCTTAGAGAATAAAGACATTAATTAACATTATTTACTAGCCTTATGAACTTCCTATATGTAATTCCTCATTCTAAGTTCATTGGCAACTACATTTACCTTCCTGTGTGTATAGGAAAGAAGGAAGTCAAAAGACTATAGGTACTCCACCCACCATTGCTACCTCAAATTTAGATCATGCTATATAAATATGTACTTGAGGCTTCTGTATTCCATGTACACCCTAATAATTTCTCCGAGTAGATATTCTCTATAACATTGAAATGTGTGAACAATTGAAGAAAAATTGAGATTGGGTGTCAGGTAATTCCACTTTTCTGGCCTGAACTGTCGATACCCGTATGCTAAGACTCTATCCACCTACATTATTACATCTGTAAGTCAAATACCTGATGTATCAAAAAAATACAGTGTAACTATTTCCCTGTTCTGGTGGTATCAGGACTGGTGGTGAAGTCAGTCTCTTTTTTAGCTTCTAAAAGGTTGTCTCATAAAAATATGACCATACAAACATCACATCCTTCTTATTCAAGAACATAAGTTGTGATTTAAAGTGAGATAAGTCCTATATAAAATTTTTATAGTGACCAGGTATCCCACGAAAACACCATATATGAAACAAAATTGGTATTCTCTGGAAAAAAAACCATAGCTCTCACCTTATCTAGGTCCATTTATACACTTATCTCTATTATAATGTGAAGCATGTATTGAATATGATCAATCCAAATTGGAACTATATTAGTGTAACATATTACTAATTCTCTCCCAGTGTATCCCAAAGAAATATCAGGATTTTTGGCATGGTCATGTTGATAGTGAGAATACACTTTGATATTACCCATGAAAATCACGTAAAACGAATCCAAATAAAGAAGGAACACTCAGTTCATCAGTTCCATTAAAACTGATAGCATGTTTGTGAGACCTAATGACATAACTAGATACTCGTATAAATGAAACATATTATTAAAGGTTGTATGAGGTATGTCAGTAGGCCGAACATGTACCGAGTGATATGAAGATGAAAAGTCAATTTTTTAGAACTCCCGATCTCCTCAAATCTGATCGTATAGGCCATCTATCCTTGGAAAGGGATATCAATTCATAACCATCATCTAGTTCAACTTATGATAATCCATGCATAGTCTAAGGGTACCATTTTCCTTTTTCAAAAAAAAAGAACGGTGGACCCCATGGGAAAGTATTGGGTCTTAAAAACCACTTTACATCTGAATCCTCTAGATGCCTCTTAAGCTCCTAACACTCCATCGTAGCCATTATATAAGGAGGAATGGATACCAATGTAGCTTCTGGAAGTATATCTATAAAGAATTACACCTCAATATTATGTGGTAAACCAGATAGGTATTCCAGGAATACATCTTGGAATTGATCCACGACTAGAGGAAATTCGGTATAATGTGCACCTTGATCATCTTGATATAGACCAGAAATCTGGGTTGTCATCCAACATAGACCATGGTGCTCTAGTCTAGCTCAGCTCTCCTGGAAGTCCCATTCACCATTGTGAGTATACACTGCACCCTCTAGTGATGTGAAATTCACCAATTAGTGATAATAGTCAACGTATGCTCAATAAGACACAAGTAATTCCTTCTGAGGTTTGACATTAAACCCTATAATCATGAGGAGAGAAGGATCCCAAACAATGTGACAACCACCAACCTCAAGGGGGAACTCCAGGAACTAGTTCACATTCCCTATTCTAATTCCCATTGGTGTTTATAGCATTAAAAGACCCCCAGAACACAGCAATACAAGCCAATGTCTTTTTACCACCGTTACATATATAAAACTATCTGATGGACCCATATCAAAAAGAGAAAATGAAATAGTACAGTCTACTGGGATAGTACATCTCGCCATAGATGGTCCATCACCCTACCCCTCAGGGGTAGGCTGTAAAAAATAGAACTGTCTTATACCGTGACCCTGTGATATAACCTCATTGCCTAGAGTAGGCCCACAATGATGTCTCAGTGTAACTGGTGTCTTGATAGAATGACCATAACCACCATTACCTCATCCTGAATGATCAGTACTGCTACAAATATATGCATAATGTAGTTTTGAGGAACCTACACCTAAACCTGGGGTCGGAGCTGACCCCCTACACCTCATAGCTGGAGGGAAGGTCCGACAGAAACATTGTGTGATACCCATCTTGCTGCAAGCTCAGAACACCATTGTGTCATAGCCACATCGATTCTTTATGTGGCCTCACTTTCCAAACTGTTAATAGAACACAAATCTACTAATATTCATAGCTTGACTAGTGCTCATCTCATAGGAAGATTCCAAATGGCGATTCTTACCTTAAGACATCAACCCAATAGGTTGATAAGCAGCTCTTCCCTACACTGTGCCCCTAGTTTCTCTCATGTCACACTATGTAATCAGAGCCTGATCTACAATTTTAGTGATAGAGGTAAACATGAACACATTTATGTGAGATTTTATAGAATTTCAAATATGGTCCTCAAAGTATCTCACTCTAAACGGTTCATCAATAAGATACATCAGAGAAAAATTTTGTGTCTCTATAAATCATGTGGAGTACTCCATAACTATCATCACACCCAACTCCAAATCCATGAACTCACTATCTTGCTCTTCCCATAGAGTCTTGGGGTAAAATTAGTCATTGAACCATGTTTTTAAATCATCCCAACTCATATCTCATATCTGTAAGGCCCGACCCCAGTTACCCAGAGTCGGTGCATTATTACATAACATTGGCATGATAACAAGGAATCACGTCCCGAAGGACCGATCAGTTTAGTAGTCTTGGAAACACTAGATACATTCATAAAGTTTACTTTACATCATAAAATTAAAACTACAACAGCATAGTCTCCGTAGTCCACACTCATATCCCCACATACTTTCCCTACAGGTCATTCATAAATTACTTCTTCACATCCTGGGAAAAATAAAACATTGAATGGGGTGAGCTTAGATTCTCAGTAAGGATAACAATATAGCAGAAACTTTCATAAATAAACATAAACATAAACATTTAAGGCAATGTATAACTAAAAAAAGCCTTTTAAACTTCAACTTCATCATAATATGTCATAGATAAAATGAAATAATGCCATTTACTTATTCACATAGATATTCTACTAGTCGAATAATCACATGCAATATCAATAACCACATTCATAATGACGGAATGCATAATGCCAGACTATCATCACCACGTAGCCAAGGCCTCGTGCCAAGACTACAAATAATATTTTTTTCAAGGCCTCGTGCCAAGACACTAGTTTGTCTCATGAGACCTATCGATGCATTGAGGAGCTATAGCGGGCTCCACTCGTCACTTACTAAGTCCAATGCATTCCTCATATGAAAAGGTCTAAACATAACATAAACATTCATATTAAAACTAGCATACAAAATGTTAGTACATTACCCATATACCATGAATGGTATAAAAATAACACATCCATAGTCAAACATATCACAAAACCTTCAACACAATATGGAATATTTGTATCAAGATAAATCAACTTCAAAACAAGTTTAAAATCCATTAAAGGATTTTGATGTTGATGAAAATGATTTCTAAAAATCTTTGAGAGAAATACCACTTTTCATGAAAACATTTAAAAGTTACAAAATTTGGAAAAGAAGTAATTTAAATAAATTTTTTAATCAAAGTGTCCCATACCACATTGAAAATTCTGAAAGGAATTAACCTTTTAAAAACATTCATGTCCATATAAATAAATCCTTAAAAACCATTTTGATGACATGGAAATTAATGAGAATGATTTAGAAGAATAAATATTTAAAACATTTGAAATGATGTTTTTGTAAAAAGTCTCTTAAAATAATCCCATTTAAAACTCTTTCATAAAATATGGACATGGATAATTAATATGTCCCAGTAGATACTTACGTAAAAACAACCTCGGGTAATAGAGAGATTGTGAAATTAACCCTTACCAATTTGGTAACTTACGAAACATACACCCCATGAAGGAGGTATCATAAAATGAATATTTAAATACACATAAATTAAATTGTATTACACAAAGAATACAATTATGGGCAGTACATACACCACACAAAAGGTAATAGTGTCAATATGGCATGAATCTCACGGGAATAAGGAGTGAGATGAAAACCCCTTACCTTATACTTTTCCTTGGTCGAGGGTAGGTTAACATCCTGTATAATAGTTAAATCATTGTTATTAAATTATACAAGAATCATATACATAAATTTGATATCATATAAGATCTTTTAATATTGCTTTATTAATAATATTTTAGTATTATCGTCGTTTCGGGTGTTAACTAATTCGTTTTCCTTTATATGATTTGTTACGTAAGCTATGTTTGTTATGGATATGTTGTATCTTATTCATATCCAGAATGATATAATTTCCTTAATCATTACTTTTAATCATCAAATGATAATTATTCTTGAATGGATATGATGGGTAAATGAAACTCATCGTGTTCGTGGAGACAGTAATCCATACGTACGCACGAACGCTACTTCCATTTCATTTTTCATTTTAAAATGAATCAAAACCAAATGATACATAAGTATAGAATTATTCCTTTGTAATATAATATCTTATATGTGTTACTTATGTTCATTAACACCATCCTTTATACGTTCCATGTATGGTATGAACGAGTCATATCACTTTGAGGGGGCGGTAGTCCACACTTCCTCAAATGATATTATTGTATATATATACAACATGAAAAGAATAATGGTATGATAGAAAATGGAATTACAGAAGATTATATATAAAATAAATATCATTAATATCATATTTAATTATAGTTCCATCATAATGGCCACCGTGAGAGGTGGAAGGAGATAATTGAACAATCATCGCTTCGTGAGGCGTTTGGTTTCCATCCACAGAAACATTATGTTCTTCACCCATTAGATAGATTTGTGTGTAATTTTAGTTCGAATACTTCAAATAACAATATACTAATATATTTAGGATACTGTTTTTCTTACAAAAATAAAAATAATAAGAGTTTAGGGGTTGGAGAAGTAAAATAAAAGAAAAGAAGCTAAGAGAAATCGTTACCTTTAATTTGGGTAACTCCCTTTGGTTTGAACCAAAAAGGACTCTTGAAGTCCCTTATGCCTAAGGTAAGGCTTCTAAGAGTAGGAGAGGGATGTAGGGAGATTAATTGGTCAGAGGTTGGATGAGCCAAAAGGCTTGATAGGTGTGTGGAATTGGTTAGAAGTGGTGTCCTTTTATAAGGGGGAGGAGGGGATCTTTTAAAAAATCTAGAAATATTATTCTATAATAAATTCATATTCGGTTTCTAATGGTTTCAAAGTGGATCATTTAAAGGATAAGATGGGTATGGGTCAAAAACCACTCAACCAATAGAATTTAGATAGATTTGGGTCATTATATTATCCTTATCCTTTAGTTTTAACTCTTAGTTAATTAGTATGACACTTACCATGTAACTTTGTATTTTTATATTATATAGTTAATAATCTTAATATATACCTCCAAGAGACCCCCCAAGTGGTCCATTAATGATATAAATATCATGATATAAGTCTCTTGGCCGAAAATTAGATTTTTAGGAATAGAATATAAATTAATAATATAATATTTGTTTTAAAAACTCATTTATGTCAATTTTGACACTACTCAATAATTGATTTTTGATAAAGTCATAAAAACTTTATTAATTCGAACCAAATTCATTTAATCAATCCTAACATGTCATATTAACCAATAAAATTTGTGTATGTCATCAAAACTTTCAAATTTTATTTATTTTAACATTTATAATATCAATTAATTGATTCTTTCATTAATAATTAAAATACTACATCATTATTGTGTCATATATATTTTTACTTTCTCAATGTATAAAAATTATAAATAAAATATCATTATTTAGGAAATCTTTTTATATTTCTAATTAATATTCATAATCGAATATATAACATATATTACCCTATGTAACAATTGTTTTTCTAAAAGATATAAGCTTATGTAATTTTTGTATTTACTTTAACTTAATTAATATAAACTGTCACTATCACTTAAAAGTGGATCCATGGGGTCCCAAAATCGACCCAAAGATGTCCATGGTCGTATTTTTATCATAAAATAGGGTTAAGACACGTTTTAGGGTAATTTATTATTATTGAAATATTATTTTTTTACCCTTATTTACCGGATTTTCCCTTTAACCATGGTAAATAAAATATTTACCGAAGTAATTATTCAAAATGTCTAAAAATAAAAGTTACCTATTTACACAATTTGGACATCCTGATTCCAAATATAGAGTCCATTTTTTTCAAATTCAAAACAAAGAAGTGGCAGAAATTAATTTAAAATTAATTCCTGCTGTCAAAACAAAAAGCGTGTTTTTAAGAGATAATAACTATCAAAAGATTGACACTTGTTTATGTCTGGTTTAAATGTGCAATTTTGTAAAATGACCGACATTGTATTAAATGGTAAAAATATATTCTAAATATACTTTTAACCCACTAAAATTCATAATTTATCACTATTAATTATTTCGATTAAAAAAGTTATTTTTAATAAAAATTTAGTAATTTTCACTATTCATCAAAATATAAAAGTTATCCGAAAAGTACCAAAATTTCATCCTAGGATAATTTTGATATTTCTAATCCCAAAATGAAGTCAATTTTAAAAGATAAAATGTATAAAATTTCAAAAAGTGGGTATTACTATTCATAACGACTACTTTGATTGGTTGTGGTGTGTATTAGAACTCGAAGTTGCGTACAACACACACTACTGTATTATTCAAAGAGAACCGTACCATGGAATCTTGGGGTATTACATTCTCCCCTCATTCAATAAATTGCGTCCTTGAAATTTATGCTTGGTATTGGAAACCTGGGGTTGACATTTCAAAACATCTTAGTTGAAATCCCACATCGAAAAATGGATTAATGAGGCCTCTATTTAAAATAATGAGTGGTAAATATGAAGGTTACCGAAAATAACACATACTAGGGTTCCATGTTGGAAAATATGGATATGGAAGAGAAATTTAACCATCAAAATCTGATGGAGAGTGGTAGAGAACGTGGCTATGAAAAGGCCAACAACCCCAAATCCATAAATTTGTGATGATCTAAGGTACCATCTAGGACAACATTTTTGTTCTAAGATCCTTTTATTAATGTTGAGGAATTTATTTATGATATTGGATAATATCAAAAGGATATATACTTACATTATAATTAGAGTTTTATCCATTAATAAATTTCTACCACAAACTCATCTTTCACCCCAAAACATAATACAACTCAAAAATACTCTATTTATCATAATCGTAAAGGGTTCCAAATACAATGAATTTATAACTCACATATCAGACCCTTTAAAAAAAGAAACTACATTATACAATCTACGAACATCATGTAGTCCAGTGGTAGGTGATAAATCCCAATTGCACTATTGTTTTGGGTTCGATTCCCGCAGCTTTGTCCGACGCGACGGGCCATCACACGGTCTGCGTGTTGTCCTTTTATAAAAATCCAAAAATAACCTTTCAAACTTATTTCATTACAACCTTTAAACTTATTCAAAATACTTCTATAAACACTCAGTCCAAAATTTATATGAAAGGTAAACATAATGTAGATCCTTTTTACCCCGTAATAGCATGTGGATACCTTCATCATGTATTCTTTTAAAACACTGAAACATCCTGAATTACCATAACACCTTATTGATTACATTCATGCTCACTTCTTCCTTATAGAATACTGGATAAACTTCATCCATCCAAAAATGTTGTAAACTCCAATAATGATGGAATATACAAATCATTAATCAGTTTCAAAGCAGTCAAGAATATCCAATATAATTTACCAAAATCCACCATATCTTATTCCAAAATCAGTACCTCAATATTAGGACCATATTAATGTTTATCCTTCCTTCAACCATGTAATTTCCAAAAAGTTTAACTCGCTATAGAGTCACTTTTCAAAGTACCATAAAATCTCAAATCCTCAATGAAATAGTACTGTATTACAATCCTTATTTATTTCATGTACATCATTGATACAACACTTCAATGAAATAATTCCAAAATAACAACATAAGAACACTTGTCATTCCTTTTCATATGTGGTAGTATCATAACCTGATTATTATCTAATAGCATCATTTGCGGCATATTCTAATGACTGGGACATTGGTTTGCATAGTGTCCAAACTCCTTGCAGATGAAGCATTGTACATTTGAAACTTTTTTCTTACCCTTGCAGTCATGTACTTGGTGTCCTTTTTCTCCAAACTTATAACATACTCCCATTCCCTTCAAGCATTTCCCAAGGTGATTCTTTCCACAGTTATCACATATAGGAAAACCCTTTTTTACCTTCTTCCCTTTATTTTTCCTTCTCTCTACCATCCTTCTGTTATCTGGCTTCGCTTCAAATCTATAGGACTCCTAGAATTCATTACTTATCTTATCAACACATGATACTATTTCTTCATATAATGATAATACATGGTATACTATTTCAATTATAAATTCTGGCTTAGGACCATGAAAGATATTATCCTTATTACTCTTTGGATCATGTGTATTGCTGGAGTTCTCATTCCTTCTATAGGGAGCCATTTCTAAACAATGGCATACACTAGATTAGTTTATGAATAGCAATACCTAATCCTGAACTTGTAAAACACTTAACATAAATTAAACAGTTTATGTATATAATCCATAATCATAAAAAAAATTCTTTGAGTAAGTATATACTCATAAGCCCTTCATAATTTTTTTTAAAGAAAATGAGAATTATCCTAATCATATTCCCCAGGAGTGTCGTAACCAAGAGTGCAGCAAGGCCCGTTGTCATGCACCGGTTCCCGTTCGAGTCTAGCTCAAAGCGGTGTTTTCGGGTTTTACCCCTATATACATCTGTGCCAGAGCCACCTCTACCTTCTCGTATCCAGACATGGATGTATTGCTCGGAAAACACACAAACTCTCTACAGTATCAAAATTCTAGGAAATTATTCTCTACTAATCCTCAAATTCTATCTTAGGGATATGTGCTCTAATCAGAGTTTATCTAAATCTATCTTCCAAGGTTATTGCTAAACTTCATCTGATTCCAACTTTAACACCCCGACCCCAGTTACCCAGAGTCGGTGCATTATTACATAACATTTCCATGATTACAAAGAATCACGTCCCGAATGACTGATCAGTTTAGCTGTCTTGGAAACACTAGATACATTCATAAAGTTTACATTACATCATAAAATGAAAACTAAAACCACAAAGTCTCCATAGTCCACACTCATATCCCCACATAATTTCCATGCAGGTCATTCATAAGCTACTTCTTCACATCCTGGTAAAAATAAAACATTGAAAGGGGTGAGCTCAGATGCTCAGTAAGGATAACAATATAGCAGAAACTTTCATAAATAAAAATAAACATTTAAGGAAATGTATAACTAAAACAAAAGCCTTTTAAACTTCAACTTCAGCATAATATGGCATAGATAAAATGAAATAATTCCATTTACTTATTCACATGAATATTCTACTAGTCTAATAATCACATGCAATATCAATAACCACTTTCATAATGATGGAATGCATAATGCCAGACTATCATCACTACGTAGGCAAGGCCTCGTGCCAAGACTAAAAATAAGATTTTTGTCAAGGCCTCGTGCCAACACACTAGTTTGTCTCATGAGACCTACCATTGCATCGAGGGGCTATTGCGGGCTCCACCCGTCACTTACTAAGTCCAATGCATTCCTCATATGAAAAGGTCTAAACATAACATAAACATTCGTATTTAATCTAGAATACGAAATATAAATAAATTACCCATAAACCATGGATGGTAAAAAAATAACACATCCATAGTCAAACATAACACAAAACTTTCAACACAATATGATGATTTGTATCATGATAAATCAACTTCAAAATAAGTTTAAAATCCATTAAAGGATTTTGACATTGATGAAAATGATTTGTAAAACTTTTTGAGAGAAATAACCCTTTTTCATGAAAACATTTAAACGTCACAAAATTTGTAAAAGAAGTCTTTTAAATACATTTTTGAATCAAAGTGTCCCATACCACATTGAAACTTTTGAAATTAATTAACCTTTTAAAAACATTCAAGTCCATATAAATAAATCCATAAAAACCATTTTGAAGACATGGACATTAATGAGAATGATTTAGAAGAATAAATATTTTAAACATTTGAAATGATTTTTTATTAAAAAGTCCCATAAAATAATCCCTTTGAAAACTCTTTCATAAAACATGGACATGGATAATAAATATGTCCCAGTAGATACATACGTACAAACAACCTCGGATAATAAAGCGATTGTGAAATTAACCCTTACCAATTTGGTAACTTATGAAACATACACCCCATGAAATAGGTATCATACAATGAATATGTAAATACACATAAATTAAATTTTATTGCACATAGAATACAATTATGGGTAGTACATACACCACACAAAAGGTAATAGTGGCAACATGGCCTAAATCTCACGGGAATAAGGAGTGAGATGAAAACCCCTTACCTTGTAACTTTCCTTGGTAGATGGTAAGTTAACATCCTGTATAACAGTTAAATAATTTTTATTAAATTATAAAACAATCATATACATAAATATGATATCATATATGATCTTTTAATATTCCTTTGTTAATAATATTTTAGTATTATCGTCGTTTCGGGTGTTAACTGATTCGTTTTCCATTATATGATTTGTTACGTAAGCCGTGTTTCTTATGGAGAGGTTGTATCTTATTCATATCCAAAATGATATCATGTCCTTAAAAATTACTTTTAATCATCAAACTATAATTATTCTTGAAAGGATATGATGGGGAAATGAAACTCATCGTGTTCGTGAAGACGATAATCCGTACGTACGCACGAACACTACTTCCATTTCATTTTTCTTTTTCAAAGGAATCAAAACCAAATGATACATAGGTATATAATTATTCCAGTATAATATAACATCTTATATGTGTTACTTAATTTCATTAACACCATCCTTTATACGTTCCATGTAGGGTATAAACGAGTCATATCACTTTGAGGGGGCGGTAGTCCGCACTTCCTCAAATGAAATTGTCGTATATATATACAACATGAAATGAATAATGGTATGATTTAAAATGGAATTACAGAATCTAATATATAAAATAAATATCATTAATATCATATTTTATTATAGTGCCATCATAATGGCCACCATGAGATGTGGTAGGAGATAATTGAACAATAATCGGTTCTTGAGGCGTTTGGTTTCCATCCATAGAAACATTATGTTCTTCACCCATTAGATGGATGTGTGTGTAAGTTTAGTTATAATACTTCTAATAGAAATATCATAGTATATTTATGATACTTTTTTAGTTACAAAATAAAATAATAAGAAGATTTTAGGGTTTGGAGAAGTAAAATAAAAGAAAAGAAGCCAAGAGAAATCGTTACCTTTAATTTGGGTAACTCCCTTTGGTTTGAACCAAAAAGGACTCTTGAAGTGCCTTCTGCATAAAGTAAGGATTATAAGAGGAGTATAGAGATGTAGGGAGATTAATTGGGTAGATTTTAGACGAGACAAAAGGCTTGGGAGGTGTGTGGAATTGGTTAGAAGTGGTGTCCTTTTATAAGGGGGAGGAGGGGCTCTTTAGGAAAATCTAGAAATATTATTTTATAATAAACTTATATTCGGTTTATAATGTCTCCAAAGTGAATTATTTAAATTATAAGGTGGTTATGGGTCGAAAAACACTCAACCAATAAAATTTAGATAGGTTTGGGTCATTATATTAACCTTATCTTTTAGTTTTAACTCTTAGTTAATTAGTTTGACACTTACCATGGCACTTTGTATTTTTATATTATATAGTTAATAAACATACTATATACCTACAAGAGACCCCTAAGTGGCCCATTAATGATACAAATATCCTGATATAATTCTATTGTCTGAACCTTATATTTTTAGGAATAGAATATAAATTAAAAATATAATATTTGTTTTAAAAACTCATTTATGTCAATTTTGACACTACTCAATAATTGATTTTTTTAATGACTTAACAACATTATTAATTCGAACCAAATTCATTTAAGCAATAATAAGATGTCATATTAACCAATAAAATTCGTTTATGTCATCAAAACTTTCAAATTATATTTATTTTAACATTTATAATATCAATTATTTGATTCTTTCATTAATAAGGAAAATACTGCATCATTATTGTGTAATATATATTTTTACTTTTTCAATGTCTAATAATGATAAATAAAATACCATTATGTAGGAAATATATTTATCTTTCTAATGAATATTTATAATCGAAAATATAGCATATATAACCCTATGTAAAAATTGTTTTTTTAAAAGATATAAGCTTATGTCATTTTTGTATTTACTTTAACTTAATTAATATAATGTGTCATTATCACTTAAAAGTGGATCCATGGGGTCCCCAAATCGACCCAAATATGCCCATGGTCGTACATCTATCAAATAATAGGGTTAATATAAGTTTTAGGGTAATTTATTATTATTATAATATTATTTTTTTACCCTTATTTACTGGATTTACCCTTTAACCATAGTAAATAAAATATTTACCGAAGTAATTATTCAAAATGTATAAAAATAAATGTTACCTATTTACACAATTTGGACATCCTGATTCCAAATATGGAGTCCATTTTTCCAAATTCAAAATACAGAAGTGGCAGAAATTAATTTAACATTAATTCCCGCTGTCAAAACAAAAAGCATGTTTTTAAGATATAATAACTATCAAAAGATTGACACTTGTTTATGTCCGGTTTAAATGTGATATTATCTACAATGACTGACAGTGTATTAAATGGTAAAAATATATTATAATTATACTTTAAAACCACTCAAATTCATAATTTCTCACTATTAATTATTTCGATTAAAAAAGTTGTTTTTAATAAAAATTTAGTAATTTTCACTATTCATCAAAATATAAAAGTTATCCGAAAAGTACCAAAATTTCATCCTAGGATAATTTCGATATTCCGAATCAAAAAAAGGAAGTGAATTTTGAATGATAAAATGTATAAAATTTCAAAAATTTGGTATTACTATTCATAACTGCTACTTTGATTGGTTGTGGTGTGTGTTACAACTCGAAGTTGCGTACAACACACGCTACTGTATTATTCAAAGAGAAGTGTACCATGGAAGCTTAGGGTGTTACAATATCCCATTATCCTGGTTCATTACATCCCACCAGTGCATTGTCATTCCATATAGCATATAGGTGAAGATATTGAGCCTCCTCTTAAGAAGTGTCTCCAAATGATCTAATATCACTAGCATTGTCTCAATCCAGAGCTTAGAAGTCTATGGTCCACGTTCCTCCAAAAATGTGGGAGGATTCTACTAATTGAACACAGATGACAACTCATCCATAGTCATGGTAGGCTACATTGTTTCCTAATATTTTAGCACGAAGCCAAATAATCCATTGAGGAATTATGCCTTATAAATTATTTCCAGAATATCAGCTAGTGTTGTAGCTATCACTAAAAGAGTATTCAATGGTAGCCCATGGACCACTACCTCTAGAGCATGTCCATCACCACCCTCATAGTGCAACAATAGAGGTCGTGGTGGTGTTATGCCTCTATAATTACAAACACATTCCATAGATAATATTGATATCAAAGATAATAGATCAAATGGGTAAGATAGGTAAAAACCATCCAATACCAAGCCAGAACACGTGGCCTACTCTTAAAGAATGAACTATACCAAGAACGTGCACAAACACCTTTAGAGAAACTACATCTTTCCCATTCAAAATTTGGTTCTATGTCATATTTTTTTATCAATTCATGTTTTCATTTCATTTTTTACTTGATTTCAGTTTCATTTAACATTTCATTTCCATAATTAAACTAATCAAGGGATTAATCCAATGGTTCACCAAATCTAAATCCCTAAGGGCCAATGACGCCTCATGAACCAAAATTTGGTGTCCTTCTATTCCATATCAATTCAATTCAATTTATCCATTGAAACATGGTGCCTCACATCCCAATCCATAAGGGACCATGTACCTTATGATCTGAAATATGGCACTACTCTTCTATCCACTTCACAAAATATATCAAACAAAAGATACATCTATCACAACTGCATGTGTCAAGTAATGCATCCTAAATTGAATAGAATAATTCCTGGCATGTGATTTATAATAGGTTACTATATGATTCAGGAGATGGAATACCCTTATTGCATTGAGTTTCAAATAAATATAACCCATAATATCAATAATAATAACAGAATAAATTAATCGGGTCACCCAATGGTGGGTTCAAATAAACTGTAATTGTCTAAATCCAAAAAAAATGCAATTTCATTTTAGGAAATTTAGATTTTCCCTACACACAGGGTAGATACTACTAATAACTACTCATTAACACACTCCATTCCCATGTTATCCATATCAATTGTCCCCAAATTGCAAAACAGCTTGAAATGAGGTGTGATACCACTTTGTAACATCCCGGATCTGGGTGCCACATAATAATGCTCCATGACCAGTTGGTTAAATGGACTCAATCGCATCTTCTCAAAGGACCGAGGTTCATGACTAGCAGTAAGGGACTATATGTGTCGGTGCGGAAACTATTCCCTCATTACCAGAGTATACAAAACATAATATCAACAACAGATGAATAGTGGAAGTAGATACAAGAGGTAGAGAATTAATATCCAAATAAGATTAGAATATGTAAACAAACCAGATAAAATCTCATAGACATATGATGATAATGATACATGTAATATGTCTAAGAAAGCAACCAAAATAGGTTCAGAATAGTGTAGTATAAAAAATGTCTCCAAAACCCCAAAATAATAAAAGGTGTTATATCCAAATAACATCACGAGCCTCACCTTAGTCCCATCCCTCTTTCTCCCATGAGGCAATCAACAGCCTATGTTAGGGAGATTTCCCATATCACTACCTATGGCCATATAATCTATTTGGTTTTACCAAGGGAGTCCAAAATATTGTTTCAGATAACATCATCATATCAAACCACCAAAGATCTATAAAATTAATGGGGTGCAGTATAAGAAGATATACAAGTAGTAAAGAATACGAATAGTAACAAAAGTGAAGTGACCATGTAATGTCCAGTACCAATCTAGTGATACTAACTATCCTTTTAAGTCTCCCTACAAAAAAAATTGTAAGCTCCTATATCAAGGAAACTATAACAAAAAGTAGTAAACCACACAGCCTTGTTGTATATCTATACATATCAACCACCAGGACCTTACCATATACTCTGAGTGAATCACATTCCTATGCAGAAATTGTAATGATTAATGTATCAAACCAAAAACGAAAACATCCAAGGTGGCATGACCAATGCATCCTTGTTGAGTCCTAGGAGTTCCTCAATGATAACTTCGTATAGGCATTGGTTGGAGTCCTAGGGGCATGTCGTACTAGAAATGTCCTATCAAATTCCAAGAAACCCTGATCTAATGGGTTGCAAACCCAGAGGGATCCCTATGAATCATGAACCAAAGGGAATGATCAACCCAAGGTGTCCACTATCATGTTAAAGACCAATGGAGAGACTGTTTCTAACGCTTTCGATGGGGTGCGCGTGTCTGTCTCGTTTGGTGGGACGACGTCGTTGTCTGTTTCCCAACATTTCTACTTTACAAAGTTGGGCGACATCCATTCCTTGTTCAGGGAAATTTTCTCCTTGATCGAAAAGGGATGATGGTATTTCTATTCTTCATTACTTGGATTCCTCCTCAGAACTCGTCACCTAGTTCGGGTCTCCCTTATTGATTTAAGACGTTGTTCATGAAACTCTTCCCAGTGCCATATCTTCATGGACACCATTTAATTACACTGCTTCTGTCAGGACATTCTAAGGGTTCCGGTCAGGACAGCAACCTTCGATCAGGGGAGTAGTCATTTTGAACATTACTGGCATGTCTGGATGCTGGGACATTGGCCTGTCTGGGTTTCATCCCCTTATTATAAGGCTTCTCGATGGCGTGGAATCCTGACGCATCCCACATCGAATGCAAGGAATTATATTCCACAAGAATGTCTCTTAGTTTTTCCTTCTCTTCCCATGTTTAACACAGGGTATACAGCAAGTTTAATGTCCAGTGTAGACGGATCGGACTGATCGGAACACTGATTAAAGTGGATCAAATGGGTGCAACCCCTGGAGGGAACACCGATGTTTGGACCAACGTGTGATTGAATTCTCAGTTACTGTTGAGGAGAATGGGGAATGAGATAGCATGATTTCACTGGGATGTGAAGGCCCAGATAAAAATCAGGATGAAGGATGGAGCAGTTTATTGAAGGGGATGGTGAATGGGCTGGAACCTTCATGAGGACGACGTTGGTTTTGGGAAAGAGCCTCGAAGAGGCTTCCTACACAACCCCATGGCAGGGAATCAATATCCAGGTAGATCATCTGAATAATACTTACCACCGATTGGGGTTTTCAATGTCTTACTGCTGGATGGGGTCACAATGGCTTACCACTAGATATGAATGTCAATGGCTTACCGCTGATTGAGTTCACAATGGCTTACCACTGGATGGGGTCAAACTGACTGGAAGGCAGTCAGAGCGACTGATTTTTGGGCTTGATAATCTTGGAGGCTTCCTACATACCTCGTCTTAGAAAGGATCAATGAAATCAGAGTTCAGGTGATAGGGGCATTTGGGGGTTATGCTCGGAGGTGGCCCAAGGTGTTGGTGAACCGACATGAAGATGGTCAGGACCAATGGGTGGTGGGATTGAACCTCAGGGATTCTTCCTACGTACCTCGCCTTGGTAGGGATCAAAGACCACATAGTTCAGGTATGTGTGTTTGGTGTGCAATGACTTACCACTAACTGGGGAAAAACAGCTTACAATTGATTGGGGTCCACAGTTTAACGTCATGCAGGACGGGGGTGAACCGATGTGAAGGGGTCGGAGTGACCAATGGATGGTGGGATTAAACCTCATGGAGGCTTCTTACGTACCTTGAATTATCCAGGATCAAAGACCTCATAGTTTAGGTGGTGTGGGGCTTACACTCTAGGCTACATAGAGAAGATGTCATGGTCGGTGCTTTCTCTAATCCCACGTGAGTAATGTTTGGTGTGAGAAACAAGAGGTAGTAGAGACTTGAAAATCACGTCGTGAAAGGTGCGTCCGTGGGAGGTGAAGTGGGGCTCACACATGATCGCAACCCAAATAGGAAACAGGGGCTTATGCATGGTTAGTGGCCCAAAGAGGTAGGGACTTACTCTGGGATGGAGGCCTTGGGGAGACAAAGCCCATTGGGAGAGGGATTTGGCACTGAAGAATGGAGGGGTAGGGATGCTTCCTCCTGCATGAAAAGCTTGGGGCTTACACCAGGATGGATTCCCTTTCCACGCATAGGATGCATGGGGGGAAGTCATAGTTTAACGTCATGTGCTGAGGACGACGATGCTTGGCAGTTTAACGTCATGTCGCTCGGACGAGGTGGGTTCACTCCCCACCCCTAGGACTTACATAACTGGTACCCTCTTCACCTTGGTGAAGATAAGGGACAGGAAATGTTGTGGCTAGTGGGTTTCATGGAGTGAACTGTTGGGGGGTCCACATTAGCATGGCTATGCGAAGAATCAATAGCCATTAGCATGCCTATGAGAAGAAGAATGAGGCAAAACAACGCAACATGCAGTATTTTCTATGGGACATTGAAATTACTCAGTGAAAACCTGTGGGCCCACATGGTGAATGAGCGAGTGATGTAGGGGTGTCACGCATAATAGTTGTTTGAACAGGGTTCCTCAAGGTGAGGGAGCACATGGAGCGCCTTAGATAATGGATCGAGGTAAAATAAGAAGTTGTGCTCCTGAGGAAGGGTTGGCGCGCAAGACAGATGGCTGGTGCGCAAGTGGGACATGTGGTGTGCTAGAATCTGGTCTGCGCGCAAGTCGGAAAGGTGGCGTGCAAGGACTCCTGTCATAGAGGGGGCCTGTGTGCAAGACGAGACCCTTGCGCGCAAAGAACTTTAAAAATTTACAAGGATCGGAGGGCCCATCTGAAGGCGTCCCCAATTAATCACAGAACAACCATCACCTGAAGGCCATGGGTTTTGGAGCGGTCACGGAAGACGAGGTTATTGTGCATTAGAGAGTCACTTCATCTTCGGGTTACCGTGCCCCAACGTAAGGGGATACAGTTTGGTTAATAGCCATATTCTCTAGAGTGTCGTGCAAGGGACAACCACGCAATAAACAGGCCCGGAAACCCCGACCGACGTCGCCTTGGGTGCAAACATGGGGTTGGCTAAGCAAACGGTCATTTGACTATGCCTTCGGCGCAGAACCGGTCCCGGCTGTAGGAAACCCCTTTGGACGATGCCTTGGATGCAGAAGCGGTGGCTGGAGTGGCCGGTGCGAAAACGGGCGTTCGTCGTCGCCTTCGGCGCAAACACAGGCCCGCGCGCACAGACCTTCATTCGACTGCGACTTCAGTGCGGAAGCAGGGCAGAAGTGGTCAGACACAGAAGGCAGTATTTTGCATGCCGAAGCGAAGGCCGATGGGCAATAGTTTGCATGCCGAAGGATGCCTGCGCGTGTTTTTTCAACTTTGCACGCGCCCTCCCCCGGGGCCCGGGATCGCCTTTTCATCATCCCAACATCATTCTGAGCTCTTTCATTCACCCAAAGGGCCCCTCCTCCAGATCATGGCATCAACAAATGCTCCCCCTCAGAATCAGAGCTGAACGAGAACCCAAAGGTCGTATTCTAAGGGACGCTGAAGAATAGAAATGAAATCCTTGGCGGCAAGCAAAAATGCAAATTGGGCATGCAAGCATGATTTATAAATAGGCTGAGTGCCCCCTGGCCCTACTTTGACTTTTTCCGCACGATAGGCTTTCTTTCTATCACAAGAAAAAATTCCCTCTTCCGCAGGGAAGGTTCCGCGATTGACTTCTGGTTTTTTGCGCCGTCTGGAATTTTTCTGTGCCCGTCAACCGTCTTTTGCGCCCCAACAGTTTTGTGTGCCGATTCCTTTGTCTTTCGCACTGGCCCCTTCGGAGTTCTAATAAATTTCCACTCATCAGAATGATGCCGAGAGGGAAGTTGTCGCTACAACAAGGAGAACCTAAATGATCACGAACCCCCATATTCTTTGTAACACCACAACCCCTCTACGCTGGAGTCGGTGCTTTAATTGTGATGTTATCATGGTTAGAAGGAATGAAAATCCTAAAGGAATGATCAGTTTAGTTGTCTTGAAGAAACAAGTGACATATATGTAACTCAAATTACATTGGAAAAGGTTACAAAATACAATACATAATAAAAAAACTCGAAACTGCATCCACAGGAACTCAAAAGAAGACATTCTCTTCCTCACCTATCAAAGGTATAAACTGAAATGGGTGAGCTCAAATGTTCAGTAAGGGTTACAAATAGCAGAATCATGAGTACAATAATAAGTGAATCACAATCAATCTAACATAATCAATATGGCATAGTTAATAAAAGAATAACTAATGCAATTAATAAACTGAAAATGAAACTGCATCCATAGATTTTGTCATAGTGAAAACCTCATGGACAATAAAAATAACTGCTAATTAATAAAGAGAATTCTTATTAATTGGACATCATGTATCTGGCACATGAAACCATAATACCGTAAAAATGGTTTAGTTCGGTGGGTACAAACCCATCTGATTTCTGGAAACAAACTCGAAGGGTTCGTCGCCAAACTATTTTGTCTCATGAGACCTACCGATGCATCGAAGGGATATAGAGGGCCCCACCCGCCACTGCATGTCCAATAATTATTTATAAATTGATTCAATACAAGTTCAATATTCCTTTTAAATATCCTTATAGAGTAGAGTATACCTATTCATCAATATTTCCATAATAACTTTCCAAATAAACACCGCATGTCAAATGTTATACAGTTTAGACAAAAAACATATCCATGATATGAGTTTATGGATATTTAATATAAATATAATTTCAAATGAAAAGTTATCTCAAATTGGCAGTAGGTACACCACATAAGGATTACTAGGTGCACAATACAAATTTAGTCAAAACGAAAAGGTAGTTGAGACCAAGTCCCTTACCAAAATGTAATCAGTTGAATCATATGACCAGAACTTAATGAACATCAAATGAATCATTGAATAACATGAATATAAATAGAATAATGTTATTATATATCAAATGGACATACACATATACCACATACAAGAAATAAGTGGTGAACAATGAAAATATCACATAAATGAAAGTGAGATGAGAAACCCCTTACCTTATGCTCGAGTGTGTTATTAATTTGTTTTACTGACCTAAATAATCAAATTTAGCTTCATTAATTAATATGTCCAGAACCTCCTATACATTTAATGGATTTAGTATAACCTTATTAGGTTAAATCATGTCCCTTTCTATGGGTTCAATTGGTTCAATTTTCATGTTTTGGAAGCATTTCTCCCTTGATTTTCATGGTTCGTTACTTGTTTCCATGAATGGAAGTTCATTTGAAACATGGTTAAACATACAGAATTGTTAATAAATATTATTAAAGAAATTATGGAGATATAAATTATCTTATAATTATTTTGGGTTATATACCATGATGATGATTCATTAGTTAAAACATTAATGATGTTTGTTTAGATCGTTTTAATGGTTCTTTGATAATAACAACCTCATTTTGTCTTATAAATTAGAACCATGAGTACAAAAGAATTCCAGAACCATGGGTGAGTCACTACACATTTATTATAACATATTTCAACCATATAAATTGTTTCATGATCAAACATGAAAGAATTAATGGATATTGAGATTACATCATCTACGATGTCGGTAAATTGATACATCACGGAAAATGTTTTTAATTCCTTGAACATGTGGGGGAAAAGAAGAATATTGATGATGAATTTATCATGAACATGAGAACATCCAGAATATACAAGATTCTGGAGATTTCATTCCTCTTGGGTATAAATATATGAAGAAATAATAAATAAAGAACTCAAATTAAAAGAATAATTTTGAAATTGCTTACAAAAAAGTCGGCAGCCAAACGACTACGCAACATGGTTTTAGAAAATATTAAAAAGAGATGGGACAAGGGTCACCTTTCTAAAAATGAATACTAATATATAGTAAATCAAGAATAAGAAGAAAAATAATAACATGGTATGTAAACATGAAGGATATACCACATAAAATAGAACCTGAATGGAAAAAAGAAAGACAATGAGAATTTCATTACCTGATAGTATAACCCTTAGAACGTGACGTTTGGGACCTTGAGGGCTTGAGGAAACCTTTTGAGTACTAATATGAAGGTGAGGAGGCCATAACATCGTTTAGGGAAAATTGGGAATGAATTCAATGAATGGGAAAGTTGGAATTTATAGGAAAAGTGAGGGATTATTTTAATAATTTTTAAGGGACACCTCATGAGTGGTTTTTACAAAACCATGGGCATTCCCATGGTATTTTCCAATTGTATAAGCCACATGGGAAACCTCACATTTTATTTAATTATACACAAGTCTACAAGATTTATGTCATCATTATTTCATCAGTAATGATGTCATCAACACACCGAAAATAAAAACTGTATTGTTTACTATTCACTGAAAAATCAACTATTTCAGAACATTTCCCAAAATTCACCCTAACCATTTTTTGACGTGTAGGATTCGAAAGTGAAATTTATTTTTCAAAAATAATTTTCTAAATTTTATTAATTTAATTTTTAAATAAATTCATAGTTAATTCGAAAAATAATAATCTTAAAGTGCAATTAGTTTTATTTCTCATTGAAAAACTAATTAAGATCTCATTATCTTGTTCCCTTAAGAAGATGAAATAATATTATTATTTACTATTCATAAGGTTCATATTACTATACATATTACTATTCATAATGGTATGTTACTATTCACAAAAAATTAAGTCTGTTCTATCATACTCCAAATGACTTACTGATCACAAATCTAGATGACCATTTTTCGAAATTCAAAACATAGAAGTGGAAAATTTATATTTAATGGATATATTTTGACTATATCCTAAATAAACTATTATTGTTTTGAAGGGAGATAGTGATGAATATAATGTATTTAACAAGAACATATCATAAAATGTTTGGGGTGCTACATTATTCCCTCCCTCAAAAATTTCATCCTCAAAATTTTATATACATATCCCACCAAAAATATGTGGGTTGTTCTTCTTCAAGAAATCCTCTAGTTCCCATGTTTCTTCCTCCTTATTTTGGTTTCCCCAAAGAAAGTTTACCAGACGAGTTGTCCGATTTCTCAATACATTCTCCCTTGTGTCAAGAATCTTGATAGGATTTTCAAGGTATGACAAATCTGGTTCCAGTTCTATTTATTCATATGTGAGTACATGCATTGGGTCTGGAATGTACTTCTTTAAAAATGATACGTGGAACACATCATGAACTCTAGAGAGATTTGGTGGCATCACTAAACGGTAAGCTACAGCTCCTATTCTTCCCAAAATTTCAAATGGTCTGATGTACATGGGGCTCAGTTTCCCTATCTTACCGAACTGTAAGATTCCCTTCCATGTAGATACTTTCATAAATACATGATCTCCCCATTGAAATTCCAAGTCCTTTCTTCGGTTGTCAGCATAACTCTCCTACCTACTTTGGGATACTTTAATATGAGCTTGTATTTTCTTCACCTTTTTTGTGGTCTCTTCAATAAGCTCTGGGCCTATAAGTTTCCTCTCATCAACTTCATCCCAACAAGTTGGAGTTAGACATATCTTTCCATATAATGCTTCATATGGAGCCATTTGAATACTAGAATGAGAACTATTGTAGTATGAAAATTCCACTAGAGGAATGTATTGATCCCACATACCTTGGAAGTCAAGAGATCATGACCTCAACATGTCTTCTAGAGTTTGAATCGTCCTTTCAGATTGTCCGTCGGTTTACGGGTGATATGCGGTACTCATATGAAGCTCAGTATTCATAACCTTCTGAAGACTTTTCCAAAATTCTGATGTAAACCGGGGATCTCGGTCGAAGACAATTGATTGAGGTGCACCATGAAGTCTCACAACTTAATTAATATAAAGTCTTTCTAGGCGCTCAAGTGGTAAATCCTCTCTTATTGGAAGAAAATGTGTTGTTTTAGTGAGACGATCAACAATTACCCATATTTCATCATTCCTTCTAGGTGTCCACTATATTCCGGTGACAAAATCCATTATAATGTTATCCCACTTGCACATAGGAATAGGTGTAGGTTGCATCATTCCTTTGGGATGTTGTCTCTCAGCCTTCACTTGTTGACAAACTAGAAACCTTGACCTGTAGTCTGCTATTTCTCGCTTCATATTATCCCACCAAAAAAATTCCATCAGATCTCTATACATCTTTGTGCAACTCGGTTGTATAGAGAAATTTGAGCTATGAGCATCATCTAATAGTTCCCTTTTTAGCTCAGGTACTGATGGAATGCATAACCTCTTCCAAAATTTCATAACACCTTCTTCGTACACGAAGTTAGCCAGTCTCCCATCCTTAACTGCATTAATTTTCTTGTGAAGATTCTCATCATCAGATTGATAAATTTTTATCTTCTATAGAAAAGATGGTTTAGAAATCATTTGAAATAGGAGTGATGTTTCCCCTTCCTTAACAATTCCCATATCCATATTCAGTAGATCCATGAACATAGGATCTCTTTAAATTCACATTTGAGTCAGAAGGCCATGATCTTTCCTGCTTAATGCATCTGCCACCTTATTCGCCGTTCATGGGTGGTAGTGTATTGAACAATCGTAATCTTTAAGTAACTCGAGACATCTTCTCTGACTCATGTTGATTTCTTTTTGTGTGAAAATATATTTCAAACTCTTGTGGTCCGTATAGATCTCACATCTCTCTCCATAGAGATAATGCCTCCATATTTTCAGAGAACAGATTACGGATGCTAACTCAAGATCATGAGTTGGATAATTTTTCTCATGAGTCTTCAACTATCTTGATGCATAAGCAATAACTCTATCATTTTTCATAAGGACGCATCCCAGTCCATACTTTGATGCATCGTTGTATTTTAAAAATCCATCACTTCCAGATGGCAGCGTCAGAATTGGAGCATTGACCAATCTTCTTTTCAATTATTCAAAGCATTATGTACACTCTTTTGTCCACACAAAATTATATACTTTACGTGTGATCTTGGTTAGCGGGTTAGCCAGTCGGGCGAAATTCTGAACGAAACGCTGATAGTAACCTGCTAAGCTAATAAAACTGTGTACCTCGGTTATGTTTGTTGGCGTGGGAAAATCTTGGATTGCCTTTTTCATCATAGGATCAACTAGGATTCCATCCTTAGAGACAATATGTACTTGAAAAGAAACCGATTGAAGCCATAATTCGCACTTACTAAACTTCCAATATAATTGATTTCTTCTAAGAGTTTTCATAATAGTTTGCAAATGATCCTCATGGTATTCATAGAATTTTTAGTATACCAGGATATCATCGATGAATACCACAACAATGTTATCAAGATATTCCTTGAAAATTCTATTCATTAAATCCATGAAAACAGAGGGTGCATTTGTCAGTCCAAAAGGAATCCCTGTAAACTCATAATGCCCATACCTGGATCGAAATTCTGTCTTCGGAATATCTTCCTTACACACACTTAGTTGATGATATCCAGATCGAAGGTCAATCTTTGAAAAGTATGGAGATACTTGATGTTTTTCAAATAAATCATCAATCTGGGGTACAGGATACTTATTATTTATTGTAACAGTATTTATTTCTATGTAATCAATGCATAGCCTCATGGATCCATCTTTATTATTTACAAACAAGACTGGGGCTCCCCATGGAGAAACACTAGGTCGAATAAATCCTTTGTCATTCAACTCTTCTAGTTGTTTCTTCATCTACACTAGCTCCACAGTGGCCATTCTATATGGGGTCTTTGATATAGGTCTTACACCAGGAATTAAGAAAATGAAAAACTCAATTTCCCGCTCTAGAGGATGTCCAGGTAAATCCTTTGGAAATACATCAATGTACTCGTTCACTATGTTCACATCTTCAATTTGAATATTTCTTTCCTCTCCCATAGATATTGGTTTATCTTCCTCTCCAAGTATTGCATTCAATAGAGCTACTGGGGGTGGTTCTAGATAAGAATCAGGTGGAAAAGTTTCTTCCCTAAAAACAAGGGATTGTACACCATTTCCAAAAATTGTAAGTTACTTTATCTTGAAATAAATCATCGCATCATAATTTTATAGCCAATCCATACTGAGAATTATATCAAATTTAGTCACGGGTATGATGACAAGGCTAGAAACTAAAGCACGTTTTGGTGTTTGGAGGGGGACTAGTAGACATGCCTTTGTTGCAATGATACGTCCCATGGGAGTTTTGACTAACAACTCCTTTCTTAAATCAAATTGGACATTTCTAATTTTCTTGGAAAACTGAGAGGATATAAATTAATGGGATGATCCAGAATCAAATAAAGTGTTGGATAATTTTGAGGAAACAAATAAATTACCTGCCACCACATCACTAGGAACAACATCCTCCGTAGTTGTAATCGCATAGGCTCTCCCTTGCTCTCTTGGATTTTTCTGAGGCATGTTTCCTTGGCTCTTAGGACACTCATTTGCATAGTGTCCCATCTCTCTGCAGTTGTAGCATTCAACATCATTGAATTGTTTCTTCCCCTTGCATTCATCAGATTGATGAACCTTTTATCCGTAGTTATAGAAGACTCCCTTTCCTTTCAAGCATTTCCTGTGATGATTCTTTCCATAGTTCTCGCATAATGGGAAACTACTCATTCCCTTGAACTTATTTGGTGCTTCTCCTTTTCCTTTGTTATCAGAATTCTTTTTCTTATCTTAGTTTCCTTTATAAAAATTTGATCTAGCAAATTCCTTATCTGTTTTGATGGCACTTGATACAATTTTATCATATGATGAAAATGATTGAGAAGACAGTGCCCTTCGAAGACTTGGCTTAATACCTTCAAAGAAATGATCAATCTTGTCTGTCGAGTCACGTATGTAATCTGCATCATACCTATCTAGAATTGTGAAGGTAGCCTCATACTTTGCAACACTATATTCATCCCTTTGTTTCAAGCCAAGGAATTTCCTATTCATTTCTGTTCGTTGCTCATGACTGAAATATTTTTCGAAGAGTATTTCCTTAAAAGTCCTCCATTCCATATCCTCTATCTCTTCTTCCTCCGTGGAATTTTAAATCAGAGACCACCATTGATCAATGTCGCCCTTGAGACAATATACTGCCAGTACTACCTTTTCATTTTCAATGCACCTTAACGCCATGAATATCTTTTCAAGGGACTTGATCCATTACTCAGCAACCACTGGATTAGTAGTCCCACTGAAAGATGGGGGCTTATTCCGCATGTAATGATCCAACACAGGTGTTGAATGGTTATTTTTTATCACTTGAGTAAGTTGTCCCAATATGGTCATGATCTGATCTTCTCCAACGTTGACTTTCTCAGTAGGGAGATCCCTACCTTTCCCATGAGTATTGATTCATCTTCTTCAATTAGATTCCATTTCTAAATAATGGGATACACTAGATTTGATTTTGAATTTCAAATAGAAAAGCACTCAACATAGATTGAAATTCTATGCATAGCTAATCTTATAATTAAGGTTACTCTAAGGAAAAATTTACATTAACTCCTTCATAATGGATTTTAAAGAAAATATGAATTATCCTAAGCATAACCCCTAGGAATTTCGTAACTAAGAGTTCATTAGTGCCCGTTTCCGTCCACCAGTTCTCGTTCGAGTCTAGCTCAAAGCGGTGTTTTCGAGTTTTACCCTAGATACATTTGTGCCAGAGCCGCCTCTACCTGCTCGTATCCAGACAGGGATGTATTTTTCAAAAAATCCTTATAATCTATTCCTTACCAAAATACCAGGATGTTCTTGTAAATTTATCCTCAAATACTACCTTAGGGCTTTGTTCCCTTCTATAAATTTCCTAGTCCAGTTTCCGAGTGTTCTACTAAACTTCCTTCGATACCAACTGTAACACCCCGACCCCTCTAGGCTGGATCCAGTGCATTACTTGTGATATTGGAATGGTTAGAAAGAATGAAAATCCCAAAGGAATGACCAGTTTAGTAGTATTAAAGAAATTGGATACATAGATGTAACTAAAATTACATTGTAAAAGGTTACAAAATACAATACATAACAAAAAAAACTCAACACTGCATCCACAGGAACTCAAAAGAACACCTTCTCTTCATCACCTGTTGAAGGTAGACAATGAAAGGGGTGAGCTCAAATGCTCAGTAATGGTTACAAATAGTAGAATCATGAGTACAATAATAATTGAATCACTATCAATCTGACATAATCAATATGGCATAATGAATAAATGAACAACTAATTCCATTAATAAACTGAAAATGAAATTGCATCCATAGATTTTGTCATAGTGAAAACCTCATGGAAAATAATAATAGTTGATAATGAATAAAGAGAATTATTATTAATTGGATGTCATTTATCTGTAACATGAAACCATAATACCGTAAAAATGGTTTAGTTCTGTGGGTAGAAACCCATTTGATTTCTGGAAACAATCTTGAAGTGTTTGTCGCAAAACTGTTTTGTCTCCTGATACCTACCGATGCATCGAGGGGATATAGTGGGCCCTACCCACCACTTCATGTCCAAGAATTATTTATACATTGATCCAATACAAGGTCAATATGCCCTTTAAATATCCATATAGAGTAGAGTATACAAATTCATCAATATTTCCATAATAACTTTCCAAATAAACACCTTATGTAAAATGGTATACGGTTTAGACAACAAACATATCCATGATATTAGTTTATGGATATTTAATATAAATATAATTTCAAATCAAAAGTGATCTCAAATGGGCAGTAGGTACACCACATAAGGTTTATTAGGTGCACAATACAAATTTAGTCACAACAAAAAGGTAGTTGAGACCAAGTCCCTTACCACAATGTAATCAGTCGAATCATATGACCAGAACTTAATGAACATCATATGAATCATTGAATAACATGAATATAAATAGAACAATGTTATTATATATCAAATGGAAGAACACATATACCACATACAAGAAATAAGTGGTGAACAATGAAAATCTCACATAAATGAAAGTGAGATGGGAACCCCCTTAACTTATGCTCGAGTGTGTTCTTTGTTTGTTTTAATGACCTGAATAATCCTATTTAGCTTCATTAATTAATATATCTAGAACCTCCTATACATTTAATCGATTTATTATAACCTTATTAGGTTCATTCATGGCCCTTTATATGGGTTCAATTGGTTCAACTTTCATGTTTTGGAAGCATTTTCTCCCTAGATTTTCAGGGTTCATTACTTGTTTCAATGATTGGATGTTCATTTGAAACATGGTTAAACATCCGGAATTTTTAATACATATTATTGAAGAAATTATGGAGATATAAATGATCTTATATTTATTTTGGGTTATATACAATGATGATTATTTATTAGTTAAAACATTAATGATGTTTGTTTAGATTGATTTAATGGTTCTTTGATAATAACAACCTCATTTTGTATTATACATTAGAACCATGAGTACAATAGAATTCTAGAACCATGGGTGAGTCATAACACATATATTATAACCTGGTTCAACCATATAAATGGTTTCATGAACATACTTGAAATAATTAATGGAAATTGAGATTACATCATCTACGATGTCGGTAATTCGATACATCAGGGACAATGTTTTTAATTCCTTGATCATGTGGGGGAAAAGAAGAAGATTGATGAAGAATTTCTCATGAACATGATAACATCCAGAATATACAAGATTCTGGAGATTTTATTCCTCTTGGGTATGAAGAGAGGAAGAAAGAATAAATAAATAACTCAAAATAAAATAATAATTTTGAAATTGCTTACAAAAACTTCGGTAGCCTAACGGCTACGCAACATGGTTTTAGAAAATATTAAAAAGAGATGGGACAATGGGTTACCTATCCAGAAATGAATCATAATATAGAGTAGCTCGAGAATAAGAATAAAATTAAGAACATGGTATGGAAACATGAAATATGTACCCCATAAAAGTGAACTTGAATGGAAAAAGAAAGAAATTGAGAATTTCCCTACCTTGTAAGAAAACCCTTAGAACATAAAGGCTGGGACATTGAGGTCCTGAGGAAACCTTTGTAGGACTAATATGAAGGTAAGGAGGCCAGAACTTCTTTGAGGGAGAATTGGGAATGAATTCATTGAAGGGAAGAGTTGGTATCTATTGGAAATGTGAGGGATTATTTTAATAATTTTCAAGGGACACCTCATGAGTGGTTTTTGCAAAACCATGGGCTTGCCCATGGTATAAGCCTCTTGGGACAGTTCACATCTTATTTAACTATACACATGTCGACCAGATTTATGACATCATTATTTCATCATTAATGATGTCATAAACACATCGAAACTAAAAACTGTATTTTTTACTATTCACTGAAAAATCAACTGTTTCAAAAAAATTCCCAAAATTTACCCTAACCATTTTTCAACGTGTAGAATTCAAAAGTGAAATCCATTTTTCAAAAATAATTTTCTAAATATTATTATTTTTATTTTTAAATAAATTCATAGTTAATTTGAAAAATAACGATCTTAAAGTGCAATTACTTTTATTTCTCATTGAAAAACTAATTAAGATCTCATTATCTTGTTTTCTTAAGAAAATGAAATAATACTATTATTTACTATTCATAAGGGTCATATTACTATTCATATTACTATTCCTAAGGGTATGTTACTATTCCCCAAAAATTAAGTTTGTTCTATCAGACTCCAAATGACTTACTAATCACAACTCTAGATGAACATTTTTCGAAATTCAAAACATAGAAGTGGAATATTTATATTTAATGGATAGGTTTTGACTATATCCTAAAAAACCTTGTGTTGTTTTGAAGGAACACCATGATGAATAGAATGTATTTAACAAAAACATAACATACAGTGTTTGGGGTGCTACATTCTTCACGTGAGGAGGCTCATTTTTTGATAATCAAATTCCTTTAGTCATGTTGACACAAGCTCAAAAGGACTACGTCCTGAGCGGTGGCCTGCCACTATGGAATTTCGGTCTTCTGGATGAATTATTGATGCTAGGTTTTGAGACGAACACACCGCGGTTGTGGGTGACGCGCGAGGATAGTCTTATATAATTCCACATTACCAACAATGGCCATCTTGCTACGGAGACACAGAATACATCCATCTATATACTAAATCCAAAGACCATGACGGTTGTAGGAAGTGATCCAGTTCCTGAGGGATCTCTGGCTATTTATGTAAGTACTTTTAAAATCAGCATTACTGATGAGACAATAGGCTGGAAGGAGTATGATTTTAGATCTGGGGGAAACATTACCAATGAATGGGCAAGGGCGTACTAGGTACACTAGATATGCGAGAAATTTGTGCCGGAGCTATGGGCCATTGAGATTTTTGAGGCCGTTTGGATGTCTCAATTCCACTTTTACAGGCAACAAGACTTAGTAGTGGAGCTGTTCAGTTACTGGTCACCTGATACCAATACCTTTCACCTCCATCATGGGGAGGTGGGAATCAGTATATGGTATTTCCATTGTATCAGAGGGATCCCCTTGGAGGTGTATCAGTATGATGAGTTTCTTCTGACGGATAATGTCTAGGGGGATAGGACATGAACCCCAATTCTGTCATGGCACCTGCTAGAGCTATCTAAAGAGGAACCCAAAATAAAATTTATCCTAAAGTACATATCCTACTCATGGTGGTTTAGCCTCTTCTTGAACCAAGACACAGCCGTGAAAATACCAGGTCGAGGGAAGCAATCCCTGAACACATCTCATAGGGGAAAGGAAGGATCGTATTGGAAGATTTTGGAGACGGGAGAATATCGATCATGGGGATTTTGTATCAATGAAGGTCGAGACCTGAATGTGAGATATGTAAGGTTCCTTTCCATGTTCATGAGTGGATGGTTGTTACCTGTGAGGGAAATGAGGATGGGAGTCTTTCCGGTGATGCTAGTGATGTTCGAGATCATGGCGGCAAAGAACAGGGTTAACCTAGGGGTACCAGTGTTGGCTAGGCTATACAGTATCCTAGGGCGCTTTTCAAGGGGATGTATGCCCAAGAGGATATGTAGGCCATTACAGATCCTCCACGGTTGGGTCTCATCCCACTGTGGTGGTTATGTATTATCGAATTCCATTCTCCCCTGGAAACGGTATGTGACCGTCCCTCTAGAACATCGCTGGGATCCGCCCATTGACAGTTAGGGATGATAGAGTCAAGCTCAAGATTGGGATCCACACTCACATTGACTTCCACCCATTCTGAACACCATTTTCCAAAATTGTAGATGATGGGCGGGGTCCACTAGAACAGAGGGAGCACCTATAGAGCATCCGGGGAGGCGTGCTGGTGGCCCAAATTGACAGCAAAATCTTTTTTGAACCCTATGTGCCGAATATATTTTCCAGGTAGTTCGGGTGCATGAAACAGATGCCCAAGAAAGTATATATTGAGATATGGGAAGAGAAACATCCCTTCATTCTCTGTCAGCTGTGGCTTATGTACATGACGGCAGGCCTGGGTGAAATCATTACTCTTCCCCCCACCGATGTCAGTGTCGGACTATCGATAGAGTATGATGAACACTAGATGAGGACGTACCTCAAAGCGATTATTTGGAAATGCATTCGGAAAATAAAGGACACTAGTGCATAGCCGGAAGAGCAGGATGGTCAGTGAGGTTCCGCGGGGAAGTGAGGTAGAGAACGGGTCGGGGGGCTAGTACGGTGAAGGCCAATACTTCATCAGCATGAGAAACGCAAACCAAAAATGTGCATATGCCCTCTAGGGAAGGGTGGTCTCATGCATAGCCTCGGGGTCCAACTAGGGACCTCCCAGGGAAGCAACTCAGGTACCTCCTGAATTCGTTCACTGATGCTATCTTCCCTTATTTGTGGTCTGCTTAGAGAACGCTGCGACAATCCATGTCCGCTGAAGAGCTATGGCGGAGGTTGATGCATACCGGGCTCGATCAACCAGACATAGGGCACATCCAGATACTAGATAAGGTAAACATCCATCTCCAGCAAACATAACTAATAGCCATGGACATGTACGCATTCCAGCTGGGGATATATGAAGAGCCGCATCTCCTGGTGAAGGTAACGCAGGACCATGAGCAAGATCCAGAGAGGCTACTGTCCGAGGATGAAATTATAGAGGAGGATGAAGGAGGTGGAGAAGAATAATAAGAAGAAGAAGGGGAGGAGGAGGACCAAGCTAAGGGTCTTAGTGGCGAGGGGCCTTCAGAAGCCCCCACTCACCAGCGAAGTTGTTGGGAGAGCGGTGAAATTGTTGGCTCTGATACAGAACTGGAAGAGCAGATTGATGTATGTTTTAAGCCTCATCATTTTTTTTAGTCTAGACCCATGAACCAAACATTGTACTATTTAGGAACACGTGGGCGAAGGTCCCCAGGAAACCTTCCTCTCCGAGGGGTGGCTAGTGGAGACCAGGGAGCAACCTCAGGGGTCAGTCCTTGGGATCATGCGTAATTGGGCACCGACTTTAGCTGAACTAGGTGATAACGAGTAGGAAGGAGAGCCTCCTTCGATACCCATTGTCCAAGAGGAACCAACATCAGTAATCGATTTGAAAAGCACTGAAGGCTCTCCTATGGTGGGGGGCCTCACCATGATACCGGCATTGGACACTGCTGCACTTGGATCATGTTAGTCTTTTCTCACAAGTTTTCCCTCTTTTCTGGAGAATTCAGCGAATCAAGATACTGATTTGTGATGAAGTGATCACATAGTTGGAGGAACAAAAAACCCTCGAATCTGGGATATCTACAGAAGTGTGATGGGCAATGAATGCATCATCCTTTGCAGAAGAAACTATTCTAAGTGATCCTACCCCAATACTCTATGATCCGGAGATCGCAATGAGGGATTGTAATGCCGCCCGGGTGGGACTCCAGCATGAAGAGAGTGAGGTTGCTGACGAGGTGGAGGTTCTTGGAGAAGACCCTACTGCTGATCTCCTTGCTGCTTTCCCTGACTATCGGCCTGCGGATCCTGAAGAGATAGATGATTCTGATTCGGAGGCATCCAATGAAAGCCTGATGACCCGTCACTAATGGTGTAAGTGTATCAAGTGATTTCTCAGTCAGCCTTAGACAGAGTGGCTAAAATGGATGGGGTCGCTCCATACATGACTGTGCTTTCTCTATTCTAGATTTGGGATTCTCAATGCCTTCATTTAACAGTCTGCAATTACATGGCTGAGAATCTGTGCGATCACAACCAATGCTCCAACATTGCCTGGTGTCAGGAAGAGTCAGGGAGTACCTGAGTGTTGTGGAAGGAAGAACAAGAAGTCCAATGCCTCGATTAATGGATTAATGATAAGGTGGTATTAATTGCAAACTACTCCGCGCTTGTGAAGCAATTGAGGGCCCAACTAGAGGATGACCAAGAGCATCTAGTGGAAGCGGGTCACCAAATGACCGCACTCCAAACTTGACAGGCACAAGCATATGCTAGGTTCAGTGAGTTGTGACCTGTGGACTTTGTTGAAGAGAAGGTTCTTAGGGGGTAAGAGTCAATCTTGGAGGCCACAATCCAAAAGGTAGAGGCTCTAGAGCGATTCATCAATGATGATGATCTCTAAGGGCCCTGTTTCGGTCAAAATCAAAAAAAATTCCCCTTGATGTCCCTTATTTTGAACTACATGTATGGATAGATTTACTTACTTGTTAGTTTGGTTTAATGTATTTGACTAAAATCCTAAAATAATAAGAAATTGATTCATATGATCACGTGGGTCGTACCCGGTGTGAGAAACAAGGGGTGCTCTCACTATTACTTCATTGGAATGTAGGAGCACCAACCAAGATTCAGGCACCTGAGGTTCGAACATCCTATTTGGATTCCCTAAAAGAGAATAGAGAGACCCAACTAGTGAATGATGATATTAATACAGTCGAATTACTGTTTTCCCGATGTGCTCCCTTGCACAAGCGGAGTAACACCAGGGGCGCTGGAATAAATCAGAACAGGGGGGTGGAAGGTGTGAATCATGACACCCAAGATTCGGAACACTATAGTGATGGCATGAAAATTATGAATGACTATTGACTGTGTTCTAAACACAACATCCTCATTGCGTTAGACTGAAATGGGGACAACAAATGAGGGTCAGGTGCTAACCTTGTTCGAAACACGGGGCCTGACTCGAAATTTCATCTATTAGCCCTCCAGAACATTGGCCTAGGATAGTAGGCAGGCCATTGGTTGAGCATCCATACTATTAGGGGGTTCCCCTAGACGCGAAAGAGGGAGGGGATCCGAATAAAGGTTACACGAAGTGTGGAGAGCAGAGTGATGGGTTGTTCGACTAGAGTCCACAGTATTGAAATTATGCCACCATGGTGGAAATGCATTAGGTGGATGCATCGGCCTAATCAGGGATCAAACATTATTCTAAATAGGACCTCTCTGATGAGGAACCCATTTTCCCATAGTGTTTATCGTGGGGCATCCCGAACTTGTTCAGGGTAAAGCTGCAATTTTGTGGTTCCCAAAAAGAGCTCAGGTCAAGGGACCGAAAAAAGAGGGGGAAATGGGAATTAAGATTCCTTGGGCTAGACCCAGAGACAAGACATTTGGGGGTTCCTACGTATCCCATGAAAATGGGAATCAAGCCATACATGGTTTTTAAAGCGTAGTTTAACGTCATGTGGGATGAGGAAAAGGCGTGTGTGGCAATGGTTGTGCCAGTACACATCCAACCAGAACTACTAATCCCACGTGAGTCATGCTCAATCTGGGAAACAAGAAGTAGTGATGGGACATTCCTAGAACAAGGAGGCACGCGTTTTTGATGAAGTTATTATATGACTGACGTCCCAATGATGTTGGCCCACCTATATAATGCACCTAGATGCGCTGAAAAGTATATCTGAGGATTTTGGAATTCCACTTGAACATAAGGGAGTGGAAACATGTGAATCATGATGCTTGAGATCTAAACAGCAATGATGGTGGCATGACGATAGGGGGTATTTGTTGATCGTGTTCGAAAAATAGCATCCATATCGTGTTAGCCTGGAGTGCGGACAGACAGATGAGGGTCGATCGCTGACCATGTTCGAAACAAGGGACATGTCGCAAATGTCGTCCGGGGTATTTAGGGATGTCGGCCTGAAATGGTAGGTGACATGAGGCGGCATGAGACCAGGCCGTGATGGGGGGGGGGTTCCTTCTGATGTGGAAGAAGATGAGGATCCAAATGACAGGATCACGAAGCTTGGACATGAAATGAGGGGAATGTCCCCTTGAAAATTCCATACTTAGGGATCTTTGCCTAAACACACTTGAATATGACTATAAGACGTATCAGAAAGAGGGAGTCGAGTCCCCTCCCCAGAACAAGGGTCCTGGGGCCACACACTTCTAGATTAAGGTCCTAGGGTGGACCTTTAAGGGAGATTGATTTAATGGACTGTGCGCAGGGCGGCAAAATAGCCAAATGTGACGAATAGTTCCCATAGGAAGATCTTTGTTTTGGGTCATAGAACACAAAACATGCTAGAAATGATGTGGGAAGAACATTGTTTAGCTACTGAAAGACCCAATGTGAACAAGAACCTAATAGGTACTCGCTACCCCACATATTCCCAGATGAGTTCAGGCCAAGGGGCAAAAAAAGAAGGGACATGATTTTTAGATTCCTGAGGCTGGACCTAGAGACATGAAATGTCTGGGCATTCCTATGTATCCCATGAGGATATGAATCAAGCCATAAATAGTTCTGACGGGCATAATGTTAAGGAACCAGCGCCAGGGATAAAAGTGGTGTGTGGGTATGGCCCTCACACTAAAAGAACCGGTATTTGATAGGTCTTGTTTGTCCTTTAGGGTGAATGGATTTGTTTTTTTATGAAGCGATGGGCCTAGAATAGCGAATCCAGGAATTTCAAAAAGAATCAAACCAAATGAAGGAATTTTAAATGGTATGGTGTTTTACTGATACCAAACATGATGTCCCTTGAGCGAGGACATCACAATGAAGTGATGTTTGTTGTCGTGCGGTCGGGATAATTTTGTCTCAGTTTAAGGTCATGTGATGGGACCAACCATGCGGTTTAACATTGTATGATATAGATGTAACAGTTTAGAGTCAAGTGGGACTAGGTAGCATAGTCTAGTGTCGTATGGCTCAGACATATACAAGAAAGATGAGGTTCAAAAGGGAATGTGAACGACATGATAAATCATACCCGACGTGAATGAGGATGAGGTCCACATCATACCGTGTGCGATTCCATAAAAGAAACCCCAGACCGAGGGTCCAGTAAAGATTAGAGGATAAGGGGTAGGAGAAAATAGCTTCCAATTGAGCTGGACCCATTGACAAGGTGTCCGAGTGTTCCTGCGTATCTCATTGAATGGGAATAATGCTTCATGTAGTTCTACAAAGGGACAATACGAAAATATATTAGTTTAAGGACTTAGTACATGGACCAGGGAAAAGCAAGACTATTTTAACTAAGTCCGGACCTTAATCTGATCCCTAATCCTACGTGAGTCGAACTCGGTGTAGAAAACAAGGGCGGATAAGGTGTTTTCCATATGTGAAATACCTGCAAAGGGGAAATCAGTGGAGCCCTTAATGATTGCCTTATCGCGGATTTTTTCTCCTAGCTTGCGGATGCGCACTGAGTTATAGTACCAAGACTATCGAAATTATACTTGTACATGATGTGGTGGAGAAGGATGTGAGTCATGTAACTGACATTTTGGGTATAATAGGGTTGGCTTGACGATGGAGGATAACTGTTGACCGTGTTCAAAACATAACATCCATATCTTGTGACCTGAGGTGGGAACAACAAACGGGTATCGATCACTAACCAAATTCGCAACACGGGACTAGTATTAATTTGGTGCTCTAAACCCTTGAGGATGTAGGCCCGTAATGGTAGGAGGGTTCTTGGGCTATAATCCATTCCATTCAGGGGTCCCTTTTGGTGTGAAAGATTATGGAAGCCCTAGTGAAGTGAAACACGAAGACTGAGAAATGGGTGAAAGCATGTTTGGGTAGAATCTGACATTCTAGGTGCTAAACCAGAGTGCCCATGGGAACATTAGTGAATCACCGAAGAAGACTGAAGGGCTCATCTTGAGAGTGGTCGATTTGAAAAGACGAGTATAGTGCAAGGGGATGGAAAACTCTCAGGAGGAAGAGGTAAACGGCGTGGTTGTTACAAAACCCGATGTGAAAGTGGAGATAATCCCATACAACATATACCCCTCTCCCTAGGGAAACATAGGCCAAGGGGCCAATATGACGCCGTACCCAATGACTTGATGTCTGGGTGGTCCTACGTATCCCATGAGGATGGGAATCAAGCCACCTGTAGTTCTTTTTTAGAGTATGGTGCAATTTACCATGATGCAGTAAGGACAAAAATGGGTGAGGTACCCCAGAAAAGGGGGTGCATAGAGAGGCGAGTAACCCGACGTGAATGAGGACATAATCTCATACAACACCATACGACCCTAAATGGGAACTTGGTCCTAGGGTCAAAAAAGGCCAAAGGTCCTGAGGATGGGCCTTTGATAGAAAGTCCCGACCAGCATGCATATTAACATCTTGAATTGAGGAGAATGTGATCTTAGTTTAGGGTCATAGATATCAGACCATATATGTCTAGTTTAAGGTCATATTCATGGGATAGAAAGGGTAAACCATCATCCTTATAGAAGACCACAAAGCAGCAACGATGATTGAAGACAACTGTTGACCAGGTTCTCTACATAGTTCCCACTCTTATTTCACCAGATTTTAGGGAAAAATAGTGAGCGATGACCGTTGACCATATTCGAAACATGAGACTTACATCAACCTATCACCTGCAATCCTCGAGGGCGTTATCCCAAAATGGTAGGAGTACCCTTGGGCCTATCATTCATGCCATTTAGGGGTCCTTTGGATATAGAGGGTGATGGAAACCCAAATGATGGGGCTCACGAAGCCTGGAATGGGATATGTGTGGTGTGGAGGAATAGCCCAGCATGAATGAGAACATAAGTCCGCCACACAACACACAATCCTAAATGAGTACTTGGGCCAGGGGCCGGAAGTGGCTAAGGGGCCGGCAAAGGCCAAGGGGCCTGAGGCTGGGCATCCTGGCTAATTGCATCCATATGACCTCTTGTGCAGTTACCACCTTATATGAACTCCTAAGCCAACATGAGCAGTGCTCGATGTGGGAAACAGGGAGCTGGATTCGGTTTTACCTTTCACATATGGGTTAGAAAGATGGCATCACCCGAAGGGAGTTCATTACTTGGAGATACAATGGGGCAGAATGAACCACTGCACTCATTGTTTGGGACATCTTGGGGTGACTCTAACGACAGAGGATAGTTGTTGACCATGATTGAAAAATAGGGTTCTTATAGTGGCCTGGAATGGGAACAACAAATGAGCATCGACCATTGACCATATTCACAACGCAGGACTGGTATCAACTTGTTTCTCAACATCCTCGAGGGTGTTGGCCTAGAGGGGTAGGAGAGCCCTTTTTCCTAGCATCCCTGCCATTTGGGGGCCCTTCTGGATGGGAAGGATGATGGAGTCCCAATCAAAGTAATGGGTAAAGCATAGCTATGCCCATACATTTTAAAGTCAAACCTGGCGGTGAAAGAGGCGAACACCTCTGGGGAGTGGGACATATGGAGGAATTGATATGAGCTCGACATGTATTGAGGAAATAACCTACACCACACCATATATCATGACCTGAGGGGAGATTCTAGTGTTTGGTCTAGGCCAACAAATGAAATTTTCAAGTGTTCCTATGTATCCCATAAGGATGGGAATCAAGCCATACATAGTTCATGATGGCCATGTAGTTTAACGACATGCAGCGAGGATGTGGGAGAATAGATGGACGGGGAGTGGGTACATGGTGTGATCATTGTAATCATAGAATGAGTGGGGCTAAGAAATCCTACACCATATCATGCAAGGATACTCTGAGAGAAATATACCCAGGGGCATAGTCGAAGAGAATAGTTTGGGTTTGGGCTCAAGGTGAAATTCTTGAGCGTTCCTATGTATCCCATTAAGATGGGAATCAAGCCACGCATAGTTCTGAGGGTGAAGTTTAACGTCTTGTAGGATGACATACAATTTAACGTCATGTGGGGCGAAGTAGTTTAGGGTCATGGAGGGAAAAACTGTTTAAGGTCATGCTGGACCGAAGAGTTTAGGGTCATGTCAGACCATCATGCAGTTTAAGGTCATGCGGGACCATCCAGTTTCATGTCATGCAGGACCAGTAGTCTCAGGCAATGTATTTATTTAGAAACTTGGCATTAATGGGAGGAGTTATACTCTCACCATCCATGGTCACCAGGGAGTATACGCCATTGGGGTAAACACTGAGAATTATGTAAGGTCATTCCATTTTGGGCTCCAACATGGGTGGTTTCCTGCTAGGTATCATTGGTGTTCGTAGGGCCAATACCAAGTTTCCTTGTAGGAAATAGCAGAGGTGAACCATCTTGTTGAAGGCTCTACCTATCTTATTCTGATTCCATCCCAGATTATTCAACACGAAGCCTATTCTCATCATGTTTTTCCAATTCTACCAGGCAAATTTCGGCTACCTTATCTGGAACCTACTGGTCATAGACTACTGTGCATAACGAAGGAAGCTAGATCTCAATGGGCATGATGGCCTCAGTTCCATACAATATGGAATATGGAGCCTCCTAGGTGGAATTACGAGTTGTTTTCCAGTAAGCCCAGAAAGCATTGGGGAGCTTTTCGTGCCAACTCTTTTTATTCCGACCAACCATTTTTTGTATAATGTTAGAGAGGTTTATGTTTAATACCTTGATAATCCCATTTTCCTGCACATGATAGCGAGAGGTTTGGTTCAAACGGATATTGTACATAGCGTACAATTACTTCAGCTCGACTGATCGGAAGTTGGTGTCGTTATCGGTGAGGACGGTGTGAGGGACTCCAAACAGGTAAGTGATATTGGAGATCATGAATTTGACGATAGAACGGGCAATGACCTCCTTGAGCAGAACTACCTCTGCTAACTTGGAAAAGAAATCCATAGCGGTCATGATGAATCTGCACTGGCGAGCTGTCGTCGGTGGATATGGTCCCACAACATCGAGCCCCCACACCGCGAATGGCCAAGAGTACCTGCTGGAGTGGAGAGGTTCTGGAGGCCGATCTATGAAGTTGGCATGAACTTGGCATGCATGGAATCTATTGGAAAAATAGATGCAATCGTGGATCATGAAGGGTCATAATTACCCTAATATCTGGATCTGGTGGGACAGCTACGGCCTAGTCTGGTGGGTGCCACAGGAACCGGCATGAACCTCCAGCATGACCTGAGAAATCTCAACACCTTGGATGCAACAGAGGAGAACATCATCAAACCTGCACTTGTAGAGTGTCTTCTCAAGACTGGGACCACTCTAGAGGGTAAATTGTAGCGCGCGGTGTCGGATTCACTCATGCTCAGCCTGATCACCACAGAGGTAACTATTTTGGAGATACTCAACAAAGGGGGATCTCCAGTCGGGGTTCACTTCAACCACTGCATCTGAGGAACCTGGGGGTCCTAACGTGGAGGCTTCTACGGTAAGATGGATTACCCATAGTTCGTTGTCGTCATCTGGGGTGACATGAGAAATGACTCTCTGATATTCCATGTGTATAATCAAATCATCATGCTCGAGTTCTTCTAGTGATGCCACCATGCCAGACAGGGAATCAGCTCGACTATTCTGAGATCATGGGACATGAGTAACTTCTGGCTGAGATAGAAACTGGGCCATTAGTTGGAGGGTGTGCTCCAACAATGGTACAAGTTCTAGCTTTTTGATGACGTAGTCACCTTTGATCTTCTTGATGATTAGTTTGGAGTCCCCTTTCATATGTAAATGGGGAACATCAATCATGAGGGCCAACTCGAGGCTAGGGATGAGGGACTGATACTCTACTTCAATGTTGGTGTAGCCTTCCAGCAACAGGAATGAGTACGGCGGAATGGCTTGAGTTGGGGTAATAAAGACAATACCTAGGACTACTCCTTTGAGTCTGTGATCATTGGGCCTCCTACCAGTGGGGCTCCAGGAGGCACCATCGAAGTGCATTTTCCAACACTGGATGGAATGAACTACCTAGAAGATTTCCTCGTCGGGAAAATCCATGTCCAAGGACTGGTCTGCAGGGGATTGTATGGGAAGAAATAAAATCTATTAATGCTTGTTCCTTGATAGGATTTTGTGGAACAAACCTGATGTCAAACTGCTGGAGGATTACTACCCACCATGCCAGTCTGCCTGTCAACATGGGGCTGTTTAGAATGTACATCAGAGGGTCTACCAGAAACACCAGTTGTACCTCGTGGTGTTGTAGGTAATGTCTCAACTTCTTCACGGAAAATATGAGTGCAAGGCATATTTTATCGATGGCCGAGTATATGGTCTCCGTATCGAGGAGCATGCAGCTGAGTTAGTAGAGGTTGTAATCAGTTCCCAAATTGTTCTTCTGGGTGAGAAGGGTGCCAATAAATCATTCCAGGGTAGTCACGTACAGGATTACTTCTTTTCCAGAGACTGGTGGCATCAAGACCGGATGCTGGTAAATATACTACTTGATTTCTATGAATTCGGTCTGGCACTCTTCATCCCACTCATAGGCAGAGCCTTTCTTCATGAGCTGGGAAAAGGGCATACACTTGCTGGCCAGATTCACAATGAATCGTCGTATGTAGGATAATTGGCATTGGAAACTTTGAAGCTCCCAAATATTGCTTAGGGTAGGTATTTGACTGATGGCCTTGATCTTCTCTGGGTGGATCTCGATGCCCTAGTACCAGAAAAAAATCCAAAGAATTTTCTGGAGGTGACTCCGAAAGCACACTACAACGGGTTCAACTTCGTGTGGTGAGAAAGGAGGAATCTGAACACTCTCTCAAGATCGTTGAGAATGTACCGACATTGGAGGGATTTAACCACTATATCATCCACATAACATTCCACCAATGTCCCGAGGATTGGATTAAATATACAGTGCATGGACCGATGATAGGTGGCACCTGCATTCATTAAGCCGAAGGGCATGACCTGGTAAAAAAGCGTACCTTGTGGTTCCCTAAAAGCTGTGAACTCTTCATCCTCGAGGGCCATCCGGATCTGATTATATCTGGAGTACTCATCTATGAAGGAAAGTGATTGGAACCCAGTTGTAGCATTGATCAACAATTCTATCATTGGAGGGGGAAAATCATCCTTTGGGCACTAATGGTTGAGATCTCGGAAGACGATGCAGACTCTGATATGTCCATTCTTCTTCCTGACTGACACAATGTTGGATATCCACCTAGGTTACTAGACCTCCATGACAAAGTTGTCTCTGATGAGCTTGTCAACTTTTGCCTCAACCATAGCACCATGAGAAGGATGCATCTTTCAGGGAGGCTGCTTGAATCCGCGATGATTTGTCGGGAGACCAAGGCAGTGGATGACTACCTAAGGATCTAGCCATGACATCTAGTCGTAGCTCCAAAAGAATACATCAAATTTTCATTTCAGGAAGTCTACGTACCGCTACTGCTCCTTGAGAGTCATGGCTTCACCAATCAACGTGGGTCTCAGGTCTACCTCGCTACTGAGGTTCACCTATACTAGTTCATCGACTGTGGTAGAGATTCCCTCTTCAAAGGTAGGGGAGATTCCTCTAAATCATTTTCTTCGCTTGCGAAGGAGGTATCCCCAGCAGGAGAAGCTTCCTCTGAGATGTCAGATTCCGATGGGAGGATGGTACCTGCCTAAGAAGCAGTGTTCACTTCATTAGGAGATTCTGGTACTGCCGAAAACATAGTAATGATGGCTGTCGACCTAATCCCATCTGGTCTACATCCCAAGGGGCCATGCTTGATGATATAAAAGCAATAGTGGCACATCGACTTCATCCGGTTAATTCCATCTCGGTGAAACAGACACATATGACATACTTTCATTACCATGGGACGGACATCCCGATACCTTACGGTTGTAGGAGGCTCCAAGATCACCTGAGCCTAATTTTTGTGGGATTACGAGGTGATTTTACACCATCACTTGGATTTGGGAATATAGTTCTCCGTAGTACTAGAGACAATAAAACATTGCCCCATGTTGAGGGTTTTGGCCTCTAATCGATGGATAGTGAAGACGTACGCATCACCCAAACCTACCCAGGGGTCAGTTGAAACCGCGACGGGTTCGACCTCACTGGCCTGAATCTGCTTATCCTTGCTCTTGTAATAGTCAGCATCCAGGAAGTGGGATTCACAAGAGGAGAAAGGAGACACGTCACCTTGGAATACGCCTTCTCGACCATTGAAAAAGTACTTGAGGTATTGGTGATATGATGATGGGACCTCCACGTGCAGCGGGAGCCATGGTCTTCCCCTTAATGCATTGTACGCGGTGTCTTGGGAGACAACCATTAACTCGGTGCTGGGAACTAGGCCACCGAACTGGGTCTTCAAATAGATCTTACTGACCGGGGTATAATCTATCCTATCATATCCCTGGATTCTTAAATCAGAGGGAGTCGGGTCATCTTCGGATAACCCCAGCTTTTGTAGTGTCAACGTCGGTATAAGGTTAATCCCAGAGTCGGTGTCAACAAGACAACGGTGGACCTCCATGCCGTAAAATTGGCCAGTGATGTATAGTGGTTGGTTGTGCGCCTGTATGGTAGAGCCTTCATCTTCTCCAGAGAACTAAATGATGGCCTGAAATTCAGCGTTCTCGACCACTTCAGCATGAAAGGCTTCTGTAGTTTCTACCTCCGTCTCAAATAGTAGGGGGCTTCTTAAAGCCTCAACAAGGGACTCAAGAATATATGATGATAGGAGAAGGGCCTAGAGGATGTAAATCCTCGTTGGTACGCTATCAAAGTGCTTGAGAACATCTTACTTTGGCACCAAGAGAGACCTTCTGCTTGTAGGAGGCCACTCTGTGACAGGAGGCAAGGTGGGCCTTGCCGGCAGGGCTGGCGGCGGACTGGTACTGGGAATATCTTGCTGCTCACTAGTATAAGCCTACATAGTAGCAACTGGATGAGGACTGGATGACTGAGACCGGCCTATAGAAGGGTGAGGCTGGTCGCAACACTGTCTAAATGGCTCTGCCTAATCCAACAACACAAACGACGGTGGAGGCAGGCTTGATGACATTGGATGAAGAGGTTGCGTGTGCTGAGCTCTACGATGTGCCTACTATCTAGTCTTGGTGGCATGAACCACCTAGCTAGAGGTTCCAATTTATATGCCTCGATGACCCATATGGCTGCGGCTCCGCCGACGTTGGCGTTGGCTAGGGACATTGGGTTGATTCACCTGGCGCTCCCCCTCTTCGGGAGTCATATAGGGATTTACCAACTCAATGGTACTAATCGAAGTGTACCCTTTACTATCACATGAATATTCATCCATTACTGGGTGGATTCTAGGAGGAATCCTCATCTCCAGAGCCATGAAGTCACCAAGAGTAAGGGATGATGATGGCATTGGCGGGGTGTGTTGATCTCCCTTAAATCGCCGATGCCTGCTCTTATGGGAAGAGACTGACTGAGATGATGATGCAGAAGTAGAGGCTGCAGCTTCGGAAGGCTTCGATAGATTCAAGAATGCATGAATGATACCATGGTAATGAGAAACCATTTTGTGAGCCATCCAATCTTCATACTTCTAGGACTCGCGGTTAGAAGCCTGCTGCCACTCGCCCCTATTGTCACTGCTGATGTCTGGCCTTATGACAATGTATGCCAGTTGTTCCTGGGCTGGGCCCCGCCTGACTATATTTTTATTGACCTTGTCTTGTATCCAGTCTTGGAACACATATCAATACTTGAGGTTGTTCCCCAGGATCTGATGATTGGGGCAGTAGTTGGGGAGATCAGTGAGGTTCGCCTATTTTGGCCTTCTGCACTCAGGCAAACGCACACTCCCCTGTTCCAAGGCACTTCAGAAATAGATGGGGAACTGATTCTCATTGAACGAGTAGGTCTGATTTCATCTATCCAGAAATTGGGGGGCCTTAGATCCTAGCCCTAATTAGGAGATATAGGGGCACGTTGAGGAGGCGGAGCCTGGTTGTCCTGCCTAGGTGGTGGCGGCGCATTTCGCGGGAACACCTGCTGATTATCAGAAAGTTTCTGCTAGGCTGGAGGCTGAACCCTTGGTAACGGGCCTCTGTGAGGCTGGGGAAGCGGCCCCACTGGTAATAATTCCAGCTGTCTGGGGGCCTCTATTTGGGCCACCGTGGTAGGCTCAGCTCTGATAGCCCTTCTCTCGGGAATTACAGGGGGAAACAGACGTGCCTAGCTAGCCTGTTGTAGGGATTCTTCCAAGAGCTGGGCCTTATCAAAGAAATCTCGAAATCACCTGGGGTAGTTCTTGGTTATCAAAGAGCGAACCAATTCCATCTTGACATTTCCTACACATATTGTCTATAATTTCTCCTCAGTCAGTGGCATGTTAAGGGAATATATAAACCCATTCCACCGGGTGATAAAGTCTGTGAAACTCTCATAAAGCTTTTGTTTAAACTTGAAGACATCTTCGATGCTCATTTGACACATGGTGGAGATGAACTGGTAGAGGAATTTCATGCGAAGGTCCTCCCAGATAGTTACGGGTCCGACGGGAAGCGGGTTGTACCAGAAGAATGCAGTCCCCTCCAATGTCTGACCAAAACAGTGGAGCTTGGTAGCCTCTGGCTGCGCTGGAGTCCCTAACAATGGCTCAAACCATGAGTTGAAGTGGGATAAGTGATGTGGTGGGTCCCTTGTCCCGTTAAAGGGGAGAATTATGGATTCCTGACACCCATAGGTGCCATCATATCATCCACCCATGCTAGATATGTCTTGCCATCAGGTGGGATTACCACATGTCGTGTTTCCGATTCCTCAAGGCAGGAAATGAGTGTCGCCATTAGATCATCTGGGCGGGGGTCCCCAGTCTGGACGGGGATCCCTACCCACGAGTGCATTGGATAGTTCTTCAACATGGTAAGCAGACCCATTGGCTCGGGGAGCGGCTGGAGGCACAACCCTCGGGGCGGCTGGAAGAGCGCCAGATGGGTCCCTTGGATTGTCGGGCCATTCGGGAGGGTTTGGAGAGACATACCACGCCCTCTTTCCATAAGTTCCGGCCTCCACCTTGTTTGCGGGGACCAGATGGTCTGGGACTCCTAGAGGCAGCACGTCGAGGTGAATTTGTTCCTGCCCCTACTACTTTGGCATAGGATCACCGTAGTTCGGCCGTCTCTCTACAACGTGCTCATCCAAGAGTTTATTGACCCACTTATTCTGATCGGAAAGTTGTTAGTGTAATGTGGCCTTCTCAGGGTATTCCTCCACCATTTGAACTAAGGCTGATGGGTCAGAGTGCTTGGTAGCTCTGATGTGCTCTTTACACTTACCGGCATTCTGGATGAGTACTAATGCCTCAGTGGGCGCATGGAGACATAGTAGGTTCCTTTGCTGGCGAGTAATCCACCCCGATGGGTCCAATAGTGTTGTCACACCTTTGAGGGGTAAGTCGCCATCCATAAGTTCCAACTCATCCTCCCCGTACACTATGTCGACCATGTTGACCGTGACCCTTACTGGGGGCATATCCTCGATATCGCATAGCAAGTCGGGTTGCCGCCAGATAGGACTAAAGAGGAAGGAAACATACTGCCCCCAGCCACGGATTTTCACATGGTGGGAAGCCTCCTTGATGACCTTGCGGAGTATCTTGAAACTCTGAACGCATTGCTCTTGGAGGGCCTTGTGGTGACCTGGTGACTTGGGGTGCTGGGCCACAGGGAGCACAACCAGATCGACTAGATTACATTTCATGACAATGTATTCAAAATGCGCTAGTCTCCTAAGATAAACCAATTTCTAATGATGAAGTAGAAAGTTCATTTCCCAAAGGGTTTTGCGGAAAAATTCAACCTCTTTTGGGGTGAGGGATTCCGGCGTGTGAAAATTCAACGCTACCACGGGCCAGAACATCAAGGAGAAGTCATCTGCCGTGATGATGTTCCATATGCTCTTTAGCTCGGATTCAGGGTCTAGCCCTTGATTTCCCCATTCATTAATTGGGGGTGGTTGATGAACTAACAGTGGTACTGAGGCACACCATTGGGACGATAGGCAGGCCGGTGGAGAGTACGTCGAGCGGGCTGACTGGCCGCCGAATATCTGGCTGTCCTATGATGATTGTAATGACCTGGCCTCTACGTAGCGATAGAACGTTCTAACAGACTCAATTCCAGGATAAGGGGCTAGGGCTACTAGTGATGGGCCATAATGCTACTTGCCCGCCAATTGTACCCAAAATAGCTCTATGTGATCTCTTGTTGAGGTAGAGAGTGATTCAGGTGATGAAAGTGGTGATCGCACAGCCATAACCTACAGGGTTGCTATATTTTCATCCTCCTAGATATACCAGCAGAGGGAGGCAGGAATCCTATGGAACTCGCACTCTGGGATTACTAGGCTGATGCGCCTCGTTCAGACCCCAGCCCTTCACTCAGATGACTGAGATGAGGGTTCACTTGCTCAGTCATATTCCGATTCAGAGTATGAGAAGCGGACTAGTTCGATCTCCATACGGACCTTCCTAGATTTTTACTTAGGGAGGCAACAACCCACCTTCCTGCCCTTGAATGACTCCTCAGGACATGGTTGATTTATGACACAAGGTCCTTCGGCTGCACTGGTGCTGAGGCGGAGAGGGTTTCCACCGAAGTAATCCGGGGTGTGAGGAGCACTGGGAAAAATGTCATAGGGGACATGGGTAGGACTTCCATGGATAGCATTGGAGCGGGAAAGAACTAGGCTAGAACTAGCATGAGCAAGGGAAGGACCTCCATGCTTGTTACCCCTAGGGACCTCAGTATGAGGAGGGTCCTTGTACCGCTCTAGTTGAACATGGGTAGGAAGTCCGTGTTGGGTGCAAGTGAGGTGAGGCTGGCCTTTACCACTCTGGTTGCCGAGGCGAGGAGGACCATCACCAGCTGCTAAAAGGACATGGGGAGGATCCCCACATTGATGAGAAACTGGATGGGAAATTTCCCTACACCAGTGGTCGGGGGTAGGAGGAATGGCTCCATACCTAGTGTAATGGTCAAGAGAAAGACTTATGTAACGAGTGTCACCAGCTCAGGGAAGGCCCGAATTGGGGTTGATGGTTCCACGGGGCGGACCTCCATGCCGATCCTCAAAGCAAAGAAGGCCCGTGCTCTCTGTGGTAGTTGTATGTGGAGGACCTCCGTACTTGGTGGAATCGCTGCGAGTGAGCTTGCGGCGGCTACTGCTTGTGCCGGAAACCAAGAGAGTCGACCCAAACTGCCCATGGGGTAGTTGGGGCCTCGATTCTGGTTAGACGCGTAGGTTCCCCTACTCATTGTATATAGGGAACTGATAGTGTGTGTTGGCGGTGGCTCAGGCCACAGTAGCTGTCGACGCTAAAGCTCCTTGGAGGGTTTCCTCTTATGCTTGTGCCGACGCTGGCGCCGGGTTAGACGAACTGGAGCCGGTGGTGTAGGTATGTGGCTTACCTGCTCCTCATCCAGTAAGACCAGGTGGTGGTGCTAATGAGGTTGGGTGGGAGCCCTCACTGGGAGCCCCTAGAATGGGACACTGACCGGGCTGGGCCGAACGCCATCTACCTCTTCAGCGTAATACAGGGAGTCGTCAAAGAGTTCTCGAGAGAGGCTCCTGAAACAGTTATATGTCGGCGTGGGGAGAAGCGGCTCCCTACGTGGCACTTGGGGGCAGTGTTGACGATGGGGTGTAGATGCCTCTAGGTCCAAGCGGGCCATATCCCGAGTTGGGGTTATGCTATCCTCCTTGTAAGGACGCACGAAGTCGTTGATCACCCTTTGTTGGATGACCTCAGATGGGGAGATGGGTCATGGGTGCCCCAGGGCCATGGGCGCATAGGACATTGCAGAAGAGGCAGAACCATGTGGGACTGCCGCTTTGGCACTACCCCTACACCTGCGTCGGTGTGCAGGCGGTGATTGCTTTCTGAGTGCAGCAACTTGATTCCTGAAAAGCAGGGAGATTAACTCATCAGTGCTAAAAGAAAAAAGAATAGATGACCAATTCCACAGTTCCATTCCATCTTCCATGCCCGATAAGAGGGATCCACGCTGACAACATCGCATAACGGGATGCCCAACATTCTACTGCCCCAACATCTGGTGAGTTTCACGCCAAGCCTGCTATTTTCATGATGGGTCCTAGCACCTGATAACTGGATCCAGTGACACGCTAGTCCATAGATTCCCCGAGTACTACTAATCTCCATATTGAGGAGAATATCTTCATGTCATAGATGGAGGCACTGTCTATTGCCTCACTTTCCCACTTTCCAAAGGTGGGAAACATCCGGTCCTTGTTCAGAGACGTTTTCTCCTTGATTTAATAGGATAATGGGATATAAGTTCTTTATTCATTGGATTCATCCTTAGAACTCGTCACCTAGTCTGGGTCTCCCTTATAGATTTAAGACATTGTTCGTGAAACTCTTCCTAGTTCCATATCTTCATGGACACCAGTTAATTACACTGCGTCTATCAGGACATTCCAAGGGGTTTGGTCAGAGCAGCAACCTTCGGTCAGGGGAGTAGTCAGGTTGGACATCACCGGTGTGTCTGGATGCTGGGTCACTGGAACGTCTGGGTTTCTCCCCCTTATTATAGGGATTTTTGAGGGCGCAAAAGCCTGAGGCATCCTACGTCGAATGCAGGGAATTATATTCCACCTGCATGTCTATGAGGTTTTCCTCAGCTTCCCATATTTAACACAGGGTATGACGCATGTTCAACATCCATTGGAGACACATCAGACTGATCATAACACTGATTAATGTGGATCAGATGGGTGTAACATCTAGAGGGAACACTGATGTTGGGAGCAATGTGTGGTTGACTTCCAGGTAACTTTTGAGGAGAATGGGGAATGAGATAACATGATTTCACCAGGATGTGGCAGCCCGTAAAAGAATTAGGATGGATGATGGAGCGGTTTAATGAATGGGATTGTCAAAGGGATGGAACCATCTTGAGGATGACGATGGTTTTGGGATTTAGCCTCGAAGAGGCTTTCTACGTATCCATGTGGTAGGGAATCAAAGTCCATGTAGTTCATCTAATGACAGCTTACTGCCAATTGATATTTTCAACGGCTTACCGCTGGATGGGGTCGCAACGACATACCACTGGATAAGAATGTGAATGTCTTACTATTGATTGAGGTTATAATGGCTTACCGCTGGATGGGGTCGAATTGATGGTAATGTGGTCGGAGCGACCGATTGTTGGTCTTGAACCTCTGGGAGGCTTCCTACGTACCTCACCTTCGCAAGGATCAAAGACCTCATAGTTCGGGTGATATGGGCATTCGGGGGTTACCCTCGGAGGTGGCCCAAGGTGTCGGTGAACCAACGTGAAGTTAGTGAGGACCCATGGGTGGTGGGATTGAACCTCAGGGAGTCTTCCTACATACCTCTTCTTGGCAAGGATCAAAGACCACATAGATCAGGTTTGCGTGTTTTGTGTGCAACGAATTACCGCTGACTGGGGAAACAAGGACTTATCACAGATTGTGGTCCATAGTTTAACGTCATGCAGGACGGGGGTGAACCAACGTGAAGGGGGTCTAAGCGACCAATGGATGGTGGGATTGAACCTCATAGAGGCTTCCTACATACCATGCCTTAGCAAGGATCAAAGACCTTGTAGTTCAGGTGGTGTGGGGCATACACTCTAGGATGAAAAGAGAAGATGTCATGGTCGATGCTTGCTCTAAGCCCATGTGGGACATGCTCAGTGTGAGAAAAAAGATTTAGGAGAGACCATACGATCACATCGCAAAAGGTGCATCTATGGGAGGTGAATTGGGGCTCACATGTGATCGCAACCCAAAGAGGAAACAGGGGATTATGCGTGGTTAGCGGCCCGAAGAGGTTGGGAATTACTCCGAGATGGAGTCCCGGTGGCGACAAAGCCCATCGGGAGAGGGATTTGGATCCGAAGAAAGGAGGGTCATAGATGTTTCCTCCTAGAAGAAAATCTAGGGGCTTAAACCAGGATGGTTGCCCTTTCCATGAATAAGATGCACGTGGGAAAGTCACAGTTTAATGTCATGTGCTAAGGACGACGATGCTTGGCTATTTAACGTCCTGCATCTCAGACGAGGTGGGTTAACTTCACACCCCTAGGACTTACAAAACTGGTACCCTCTGTACCTTGCTGAAGAGAGGGGATATGCAACGTCATGGCTAGAGGTTTTCATGGAGCAAACCATTTGGGGGTCCATGTTAGCGTGGCTATGCGAAAAAGAAATAGCTATTATCTTGCCTATACGAAGAAGCAAGAGTCAAAGAAACGTAACAAGCAGTATTGTCCAAGAGACTTTGAAATTACTCAGTGAAAACCTAAGGGGCCACATGGTGAATAAGCGTGTGACACATGGGTGTCATGCGTAAGAGTGGTTTGAACAAGGTGCCTCAAGGTTAGGGCAGCACATGGTGCGTGTCAGAAAATTGGAAGAGGTAAAATAGGAAGTCTGGGTGCAAGAGGAAGGGTTGGCACACAAGACAGACAGCAGGCACGCAAGTGGGACCAGTGAGATGCAAGATGGTGGTGTTGAGCGTAAATCAGGGGTTTGCATGCATGTCAGACTGAAGGCGCGCAAGAAGCCAGCCTGTGCACAAGTCGAACAGGTGGCGCGCAAGGACACCTGTCGCAGAGGGGGCTTGCAGGCAAGACGAGGCCCTTGCGGACAAAGAACTTTGAAAATTTACAAGGATTTGAGGGCCCGTCCAAAGGTGCCCCCAACTTATCGCACATCGACCATCACCAGAAAGCCATGTGTTTTCTCACGGTCACAGAAGACGGGGGTTTCGCGTAGCAGATAGTCACTTTATCTTTGGGTTACCGTCCCCCGAAGGGAGGGGAGATAGTTTGTTTTATATCCGGAGTCCCCAGAGTGTCGCACAAGGGACAAGCGTGCAAGAAACGGGCATGGAAACCCCAAATGAAGTTGCCTGGGGTGCGGACACTAGGCCGACCGCACAACAGGGCATTCGAAGACACTTTCGGCATGGAACCAGTCCCAGCCGCAGAACCCCCTTTAGATGATGCCTTTGGCGCAGAAGTGGAGGCCGAAGTGGCCGGCGCAAAAACAGTCGTTCGTTGTCGCCTTTGGTGTAGAAATGGGCATGTTCACACAACCACCCTTTAGACAGCGCTTTCAGTGAAGAAGTAGTTCCGGAGTGGCCAGACGTGGAAGGTATCATTTTGGGTGCCTAAGCGAAGGCCGGCGCGCAATGATTTGTGCGCAATAGGCCGCTTGCGCACGTTTTTTTCGATTTTGCGTGCGCCCACCCCCCGGACCCTGGGATCGCCATTTCTTAATCCCAATATCATTCAGAGCTCTTTCGTCCACCTGAAGGGCCCCTCCTCCAGATTTTGGCTTCAATAGAGAAATTCATGGAATCTATACAATCAATCATTCATTTATACCATTTTCATGCATTATAATGAGTCTACCCACTCATGTAATCGATTCAAATTCCATTATATAACATGGATATACCCTCTTATTTATCATCATTCACAATTAGGCATATCACATGGGTATACAAATGCATTCATCCCAATTCACATTTCTTTCATTTGATGAGTATACCCACTCATTCTGCATTATTCATATTAGGTTGCGTTCAATGAGTACATGCACTGACTAAACTGACTAACAAACAAGACGCATGATGGGAAAAAAATCCCGCAATGTAACATTGCATCATTTTTGGGGTTGTTGTGTTTTTTGAAAAATAAGGTTCTCATGGTGAATTGTTGAGTTGTACAGATGTTCTTGATAATTCATTTTGACAGAGAACCATGAAAATGGAATGGAAGATCTTGAGGTAGTACAAAAGAACAGATAAAAGGTGGTGCCATTTTCCATTGTTTTCCAAATTTTTAGGGTCCAGAATTTGGAGTCTTGTGAGAATTCAAAAAGTGAATTTCCATGAAGATCTAATAAAAATATGGAAAATGTATTAATTTCACAATGAAGGGATTCATGAACTGAATTTTAAAAAGTCACGAAGATTGTTGTTGGTGATTTCTACGATTATGACGAGCGTCGTGAATTACAGAAGTGAAGAGCATTGTGAGGGGGCATTGTGGAGGAATGAAGGGTTTGATAGAGAGATTTGTGACAATTTCATAATTTAGTGTCAATTTGGAATTAAAAGAGAACCGTGGAGACTTTTTTTTTACTAATATGGAAATTTTACCAGATGAAGTGGATCTCTGCATTCCACCGCACCTATAAATAAAAGGCCACCCCTCTTCATTACGAACTAGCATAAGTGAGAAAATACAGAGTCGTTTTGATTTTGTTAAGAAATGGGAGATTTGAAAAGAAAATTTTTAAATAAAGTCTTGAAATTTTTTGAAAAGGCTATCATTGTCTTGACCAATGTCAAAACCTCTAAGTAGTGAGAGCTTTGTGAAGAAGGGGTGTTCCATGATGGCTCCATGAGCTTTGTAAACGAAGTAGCTCTACACAATCTTGAGCACTGCAGAGTAGTGTGCTCTGCGAAGCAGTGAGCTCTATGATGGTGTGTTCTTGGATAAGATGTAGGAACATTGGGATGTCTTATTTCATCTTTTCAAAATAGGAATATTTGTAAATTAGTGTGATTTGAAAATGTATTTCAATGGTTATTGACCAGTTTTTAGTGGAAAGGGGGTATTAATCAGTGGATAAAAATTAGACTTCAATAGAGCATCTATATATAGAGGAGGATGCATTGATTAGTGATAATCAAGGGACCTAAAAGTATTTAAACTATTAGTGTATCTTATGAACAAATAGTAAGCAAACATCAGTTGAAAGAGTAATGAGTTTTGAAATTGTGATTGGTTGTAAACTAGGAGGGACAGTGAGTTCACTTTGAACTTGTAAATATTACTGTGCTTATAGTGGATTTGCAAAATCAAAACATGTCTAGTGTATGCTCCTTGGACATTTTCTATTGAGGCTAAACCAATTAAAATTGTTTTGTCTTGTGCATTCTTTATGGTTTGTTAATACACTTAAACTAGAATGAGAGATAAGAAAGTTTTGTCTAAATAAAAAACAAGATCAAAAGGGGAAGTTGTTTTAATATTTCATACCCTAATTCACCCCACCCCTCAAAGTATCAATCCTAGTGGACCTAATAATTGGTATCAGAGGGAAAGGTCGATATCATTGTTTCTATTTTCCATTGGAGGTCACCATTCATAAAGGAGTTTTGATCTTTGATGAGAGAAACTTATAGTTATGTAAGAATAAGATGAAACACTTCTTCTGATCTTTGGGAATGAATGTGTTTATATCAGCAATGCTGGGTATAGCTACAATACTAGTTATCATCGTCAACATCCATAGTGGTGTGCTATTAGAGGATGAAAAAATGGAACTAGATACTAATGGTAAGGTAATCAATGCTTTAGGGGTATCCAAATCCAATGATATCTATATCAATATAATGTCATTCAAAACATCACATGACATGTGGAAAAGATATTGAACATATATGAAGGAGATTCTGAGGTCATAGAGGCAAAGCAGCAAGTCTATTGGAAAAAATATGAAGATCTAAAAATTAACCAGAATGAGTCTATTGATAAATTATATGATTGGGTATATGTTGTAGTGGAAGACATGCGAAGTCTTAGAGAACTCATTGAATACATAAATATTGTGAAGCATATCTTGACGAAACATCCACCTCTTTTCAATCCAAAAGTATAAGTATTTGAATATAATTATTTGAAGGAGATGACAATGGATAATTTGCACAGTACCCTTATAACATATGAAATGAGAAATGATGATAATGATGTTGTTGATAGGGTTAAATGTAAAGAGGTGGAATTCAAGGTCGTTAAGAATCTCACCATTGAAGAATCTCAGAAATAAGAAGATACAGTCAATGTAATGCAATTACTTTCCTCAAATCTTCAAAGAGGAAAAGGAATGTTCTATGGGAAACATCCACTATCGTGTTTTTGATGTGAAATGGTTGGTCATCTTTTTTAAAGGTGTCCCAAAAAAATACAATAATATGATTAGGATGAAGTTTAAATTCCCATGAAGAAGCCTTCAACCTATGTGAAAGGCATGAAATAGTTTATGAAGAAGTTCATTTAGAAAAATAATCTTCTTTCACAAAAATGTAACTGTTTAGATGAATATGTTTTTGAAGAGATTTAAGGGATATAAAACTGCAAAGAACATAGAAAGAATGCAAGGTTGGAAGTCGTAGGTAGCACATTGAAATTGGAAGAGATTCAAAATGATGAAGAATAAGTTGAAGGAAACATTGGTAAAGAGTCCATATTAGAATTCTCACATGAGGAGATAGATGTTTGTAGAGTGAAAATGATGAAATCCATCAATGTGGATCATGATTCCAAACTATACATGCAGCAACAGGATGAAGCGAAGTCTATACTAGTAAAAGAAATTGAAAAACATTAGACTTCTTGACTAGAGAGATCAAAAAATGTTGATGAACATAAAAACCAGGGTTGAAGAACAGTAATGGGAGATCGATGGCTTGAATAGCATAGTGAAATATCAAATCAAGAATTTCAAAGAAAATTAAGAAGAAGTTGTTGGTATATGACAAAAATTAGAGGATCAAGAAAAACTCTTGACTTCTAGTATTATACCAACAACCAAAATCATTTAGAAGAAAGAAAAGTTGAATGTTGAGCATAGTATCCATTTAGAAAAGAAGCAACAATCGTGTTTAGATTGTAAGGCTTATGTGAGGCTTGACCAAAAATGGAAAACTATGAATGTTGAAGTCATACAACAAGAACCCACACAAAAATTTAAAATTTATTTCAATATTAATAAAAACCTGAAGATTCATAGAACCCCATATAAAATTAGATGTGTAGAAGGGACACACAAGAATGAACCTAACATTAGGTGTTGTTGTTGTGGAATGATGGGATATCCACAAAATGTATGTTCTGTAGCCAAGAGATTCCAAAGGGAATAAGAGAAAAAGTGGAAGTCAAACAGATCACAATATTATATAAAATCTGCTGAGGGACAGTGTTTTTAGTGAGGAAGATTTGGGGACAAGGATTGATATTGTACATCAATCGTGAAGAGGAATGTTCCAATGTAGAACCCCAGTGGTCACCAACAGCAAATAAAATAATCAACAAATGAGCCTAAAACGAAAAAACCAATTTTCATCTCATTAGGTTGAATATAGTCCATCATAATATGAGGAAGTTCATGATTTCCCATCCATTCTATGTATGATGTCAAAAACATGGATCAATAAGAAGGGAGCTGAGAAGGGAGCGGTTACAGAAATTTCCCTGAAGGCATCAGATCGTTCTAGTGTATGGATCATTGATAGTGGTTTCACATCTCATATGATTGGTAATAAGGATATTGTTACATGAATTAAATATGACATTGAATGATTTTTCATGTCTGTAAATGATGAAGGCCTGAAGATTATTGGCGTAGGAAAGACCAGGTTTGGGGGCAAAGAAATGGGAGAGCAAATGTCTTGGTAGTGGAAGGTCTTAGTCACAATTATCATAGCTTCAGTCGAATATGTAAAATCAAGGAATTATATAATATTTACTAAGAAGATATGTATCTTTAAAGGAAGAGATGGGGTAGTTTTTCTATAGGTAAATATGACAAAGGGAAATCATTATCTTGTAAGTAGAGAAGAAGATATGTCCTTTTTTTCAGAGAGGAAGAGAATAAGTCATGGCATAAATTACTGGGTCATCTATTCCAACCATAACTAGAAGATTTGGTAATTTTTGATAAAACTAGAATCTCCCTAAGCTATCACGTGATTGTACTCATACAAGCGATGCATGTCAACAAGAGAAGATAATCAGAATGACATACAAGGAAAAATAATATAAGACAACACGAGTGCTTTAATTAGTGCATGTTGATATATGTGGATCTATCTCACCAAGATACATTGACCGAAAGAGATATTATATTCTATTCATTAGTTATTAATGTAGAATGGAATGGGTATTTTTCATTTCCCACAAGTATTGGGTGTTTAGTTTTATAAAGTAGTGCTGGAGGGAATCAAAAAGGATTCTTGGGTTGAAAATTTTGAGGATTCATACTAGAAATAGTATGGAATTCACAAACAGTCAAGTGGAAAATTATCTTGAGAAATATGGGATAAGGCATCAAGTTTCATCAGTGAGAGCTCCGTAATATCGTGAGTGGTTGAAAGAAGAAATTGTATCACCAAAAAAATATCCATAACAATGCTTATTGAGAATGGAATGATATAGAAAGTTTGGAATGAAATAGTTTTGACACTAGTATACATTTCTAACAGGTCTATGTTGTGTTTGAAGGAAGGAAATACACCAAATGATAAGTATTATAGAATGAATCCAATAGTGAAATACTTTCGAATCTTTGGTAGTATGTACTTTATTCTCAACAAATAAAAACAAATGAAATTTGAGTCATGAGGAGATGAAGGGATATTCCTTGGCTACTCAAGAAAAATAAAAGCATATAAATGCTTTAATAAGAGGCTGGGAAAATTAATTGCGAGAAATGATGTCATTATAGTATAAAATTAATAGAATTTTTAGAAACATAATAAATATTTTTCTAACAAAAACGATGAGGATTCAAGAAACATATGGGGAGTAGAAGTGGAAGATAATGATTCAGAAGAAGATAATGACAACGAGAAAGAAGATTTCATGTCTTTTTCAACAAAGAATAAAAATAGTCAAGCTGAAATTGACAGGAAAATATCATTGGTGATCAAACAACACTTGTTCAAACAATAAGAAAGAATTTATTACAGCATGCATCATTCTTATCTCAGGTAGATCCGAAATGTTTTGCCGATTCAGTTGGAGATGAGAAATGGGTTCAATCTATGAATGAAATGGTAGATTAGATTGATAATAATCAGACATGGGAGATTATTTTTGTGGAAAACAGATAAGAACTTCATCAGTACTAAATGGGTTTTTCGCAACAAGATGAATGAAGATGGTGCAGTGAATCGATAAAAAACATGACTAATGTAAAAAGGGTACTCCCAAGTGGAGGGTATCAATGAAAATGAAACATTTTCACCCATTGCAAGGATGGATATAATCAGATTATTCTTGTCCATTATTGTGAAATGATAGTTCAAAGAGTTCTATATGGACATGAAATCTATATTTTTGAATGGGGTTCTAGAATAAGAAGTTTATATTGAACAGCCATATGGTTTTCTAATTCATGAATATGAGAAAAAAGTTAGTTTGATGAAGAAAGTGCTATATGGGATAAAACAAGAACCAAGGGAATGGTATTCGAGACATCATTAACATTTCAAGAATTTTGTACTTAATAATGGTGGAGTTGATTAAAATATCTACTTCAAATATTACAATTATCAAAAGATGATAATGATAAGGAAAGTAATATCACCGAATACAGATAGATTATTGGAAGATTGTTGTACCTCACAACATCAACACCTAATATTGTGTTCTCCACATTCCAAGTATCATGATATTTAAGAAATCACATGGATATCCACAGTTTTTATGTTAAATGAATACTACGGTATATAAAAGGAACTTTGGATTATAGTTTCAAGTGTACTGTCAAATCTCATCCTGGGCTATTGGGATATACAAATGCAGATTGGTCCAGATCAACAGATGTTAGAAAATCGTCATTAGGAGGTTCTTTCAATCTTGGTGGTTGGTATATTTCTTGGCTAAAAAATAAGCAACATTTAATTTCATTGAGCACCATAGAAGCAGAGTATATTTCCACTAATCAATCATGCACATAGTTGTTGTGGATGAAGCAACCCCTTGATGATATTGGAGTTGAAATGAATTCTCTGATCATAATCTAGTGGGATTATTCGAGTGGTATCAATCTTAGAAAAAATCAAGTCCATCACTCAAGGACAAATATATTTGTGATAAAATATCATTTTATCTAGGAGAAGGTGGAGAAAGGGCTTCTGAAGATAGAGTATATTCCCATAGATCTATTGTTTTTGTTCATTATGAAAAATCCCTACACAATGACGCTTTTGAGAAGCATTAACTAACTTTTTGATTATAGTCGACTCCCCCGACCTGAAGGAGTGTGGATGTTAACCCCCTATCCTTGGGGTATGGTGTGTCTTTTCCAAATTTACAGATCTATGAACTTTCCAATGATGCATACCACCAAAGAGTGACTTCTGGTTTCATTGAATAAAGGGGAGAAGTGTAACTATTCATGTGGGAGAAATTCTTGCTATGTCATTGTCAAGACACTAGGATAAGCTGATAGGTGAGGTAGCGAGATAAGGGCAGTGAGATAGGATTAGGAGTATTAAATCTGAATATGCTATAAGTGATCGATCAAAGATTATATATCATGACAGTTGGGGTTTTTGATTCAAGAGGAAGAGTGGTGTTGGAATGTTATCAACAATTTGTGTTAGAAATGAAGTGATTCATTAATGAAATTTTCATAATACTATTGTTTCTCATGCCAAGAACTGCTCACGTGGTATTAGAATGTGTGGGGATTGAATATTTAGTTTCTATATGAATTGCAAGAGGCAGATGATGGTAGATAATGGACAGAGATTTAGGGAAGTATAAAAGTTCAATGAATCATTTTGAGAGGAGTTGCCAACAAACCAAAACGGGTGGATTGTTGGGGGAAAATCCCTCAAGGTAACATTGCAGCATTTTGGGGTAGGTTGTGTTTGATGAAAAAGTAGGTTCTAATGCTGAATTTTCGAGTTCCAGATATATTGTTGATAATTCATGTTGACAATGAACCATGAAAAGGGAATAGATGATCTGGATGTGTTACAAAAGAATAGATACAATTTTGAATTTTTTTGAAGTGGCTTCCAAATTTTTGGGGTCCAATATTTGGAGTTTGGTGAGCATTTTGATAAGTGTATTTACTTGAAGATCTAATCGAAATATGGAAAATATATGAATTTCATGATGATTGGATTCATGATGTGGATTTTTAAATGACATAAAGAAAGTCGACGGTGATCTCGATGATTTGGATGAACTTGTTGAACAGTAGAGGTGACGAGATTTGTGAGGGAGCATTGTGGAGGTGTGAAGCGTTTGGCATAGAAAATTGAGGAAACAAAAAATTTATGTGGTCCATTTTGAATGGAAGGAGAACCAAATAGAATTTTTGGATCAATCTAGAAATCATGCCGAATGAAGATGACATTAGTGTTTAACTGTGCCTATTGATTAGTGGCTACCCCTCTTCATTCTGAACTAACTTAATAGAGAAAATATAGGGTCATTTTGATTTTGTGAAGTAAGATGTTCCCCATGAATAAATGTTTCAAATAAAGGCTTGGTATTTGAGAAAATAATATCTTAGTCTTGATTAATGTCAATGCATCTAAGTATTGAGAGCTTCTTGCAGAAGGGGTGTTCCACATTGGGTCAGTAAACTTCATGTGGGAAGTCGTTCTGTGAAGGCTTGAGCTCTGTGAAGTAGTGAGATCACTAAAGAAGTGTGATTTGTGAAGAGGAAACATCTTTTTGAATGCTTATTTGAACTTTTCAAATTAGGAAGCTCTCAGAAGTAGTGAGCTTTACAAAAGTATCTTAATGGTTATTGCCTAGTGTTCAGTGGAAAAGGTGTATTCATTAGTGGATGAAAATTATACTTCAAAAAATCATCTATATAAAGTGGAGTATAAATTCATTAGTGATAATTAAAGGACTGAAAACTATTTAAACTATGAGTGGATCTTATGTAGAAGTAGTGTGCAAACATAAGTTGAGAGAATAGTGAGCTTTCAAATTGTGATTGGTTGTAAAATAGGAGGGACAATGATTCCACTTGAAACATGCAAACAGTAGAGCATTTATATTTGATTTGGTACATTGGCACATCACTGATGTATTATCCTTGGAAATAGCCTAGTGAGGGTGAACTATGTAAAATTATTGTTTCATGTGCATGATTTAGGGTTTGTTCATACTATAAAATGATAAGGATAGAGAAGTGAGTTTTGTCAAACAATAAAACAATATCAAAAGGGTTTGTTGTTTTAATATTTCATACCCTAAATCACCCCCCTCTCAGGGTATCTATCATAGTGGTCCAAACATTTGGTATCAAAGGAAATGGTTGATATCATTGCCTCTCTCTATCAATGGAGGTCACTAATCATAAAGAGGTTTTGATATTCGATAGGAGTGACTTTCAGTTAGGGAATAATCGGACGAAACACTACGTTTTTTCATTGGGAATGGAAGTGTTTATAGTAGTAATGCATTGTATCACATCTGACATCAATAGTGGTACTCTATCAGAGGATGAAACAAGGGAACTGGATGCTGATGCTATGTGAATCAATTATTTTGGGGGATCCCTATCCAATGATGTATATATGAAGGTTATGTCTGGAAAAACATCACATGTAATGTGGGAAAAAATATGAAGATATGAGAATGAGCCCGAATGAGTCAATTTATTCATTCATTGTCATGGTAAATGTTGTTGTGGAAGACATGAGAGGTATTTGAGAAGCCATTGAAGGCATAAATATTATGAAGTGTATTGTGATGAAACATCCACCTCGGTTCAATATGAACATTTTAGTATAGGAAGATAATGATCTGAAAGAGCTTACATTAGATAATTTGCATAAAACCCTTATAGCATTTGAAATGAGAATTGATGATAACGATGATGTGGAAAAGGTGAAATCTAATGAGGTAGAATTCAAGACCATGAAGAATCTCACCATTAAAGATTAATAGGAAGAAGAAGAGATAGATAAGGTAATGTCATTCCTTTCTAGAAATTTTTAAAGAGGAAAAGGAAAGTTCAAGGGGAAACTTTAAATAGAGTGTTATCGAAGTGGAAGGGTTAGTCATCTTATAGCATGGTTCCCCAAATAAATCCATGAAGATGATGAGGATGTATTTTAAATCCCAAAGAATAATCCTTCAGACAATGTGAAAGTCATGAAAAATTTAAAGGCATACTTCTTTAAGAAAAAGATTCTTCATTCATAAGAATGTGTCAGTTCAGATGAATTTGTTGTTGAAGAGGTTGAAGAGATAGATAACTACAAAGACCATGGAGAGAATACTATAGTGGTAGTCATAGGTATCTCCAAGAAAAGGTAATATATTGAAAACGATGAGGAATAAGTTGAAGAAAGAGTCAATTTGTAGGCCGAATTAGAAACATCACTTACGGAGATAGATGTTTGGAGAGTAAAAATGATGAAATTGAACTATGTGGTTCCTAATGACAAAATCTATATAAGACAATAGTATAAAGAGGAGTCTAAGATGGTAAAAGAAATAGTAAAACATAATTCCTCCAAGCCATAGAGCTTAGAAAAGGTTTATAATCATAAACTCAAGGTTGATGAATAGAAAAGAGAGATTTATGGCTTGAATAACACAGTGAAAGGTCAAATCAAGAATATTAAAGAACTTAAAGATGAAGTTGTTGGTCTGTGAAGAAATGTAAAGGATCATGAAAAAATCATAACTCCTAGTATGACATTAACAAATAAAATCAATCATAAGACCAAAAAGTCGAAAGTGGAGCATAGTATCCATGTATAAAAGAGGAAACTATCATGTTCATATGTTAAGGCGGATGTGGGGCTTGACTAAAAACATAAAACTATTAAATTTGATGATAGACAGAAATCACCCACTCCCAAATTGGAAATTTATTTCATTATGAATCAAAAGTTGAATATTCATAGATCCCAAGGGGAAATTAGAAGTGTAGAAGTGACACCCAAGAATACTCCCTACATTAGGTCTTATTATTGTTGAAATAAGGGACATTCATAGAATGTATGTGCAATAGCAAAGAGATTCTGAAGGACCCAAGAGAAAAAGTGGAATTTAAATAGATAACAATATTATAGAAAATATATTGAGGTATGTTTTTTGTTGTATAAGATTAGGGATCATGGCTAGATATTGTACATCAATCATGTAGATGAATGTGCCAAAGCAGAACTCAAGCGGTCGCAAGCAGCAAATCAGAGAATCAACAAATGAGATGAAAACAAAAAATCGATTTGTAGCTCTTTAGGATGAATCTATTCAATAATACTCTAAGTAATAAAATGATTTCCCATCCATTGTGAGTATGAAGTCAAAAACATTGATTATGAAGAATAGATATGAGAAGGCAGTGGTTGCTGAAATTTCCCTTAAAGCATTAAACCGTTCTCATGTGTAGATCCTTGACAGTGGTTGCACATCTAATAAGACAGGTAATGAGGATTTTGTTATAGGAAAAAATATGAAAAAATGGATTTTTCATGATTGGAAATGATTATGGCCTGAAGATTATTGGCTTGGGAAAGGCCAGGTTTGGGGGAAAAGAAATTAGATGTGCGAATGTATTCATAGTAGAAGGTCTCAGTCACAGTTTTCATAGAATCAGTAAACTATGTGGCTCAGGGAATTATATAAGATTTAGTAAGAAGAAATCTATCATCAAAAGGAATGATGGTGTTGTTTTCCTATAGGTAAAGAGTAAAAAAGGGAAATATCTACCATGTAATTGGAGAATAATATATGTTGTTTTTGTCCAGATAGGAAGAGAACAAGACGTGGCATAAACGCCTGGTTCATCTATTCCAACCATCCCTAGAAGATTTGGTAATGTTTGGTGCATCTAGAGATCTCCCTAAGGTATCACAGGATCATAATCATACATGTGATGCACGTCCACAACGAAATATAATCAGAAAGATAAACAAGGAAGAGGAACAGAAGACACCAAGAGTGCTTTAATTGGTGGATGACGATGTATATAGAACTATATCACCAAATCAATTGATATGAAGAGATATTAAATTTTTTTGATTGATGAATATAGCATAATGGAAATGGTATTTTTTATTTCCCACCATTATGATTTCTTTAGTAGCCTAAAGCGGTACTGGAGGGAATTATAATGGACACTTGGGCAGAAAAGTTTGAGGTTTTGTATAGAAAATGCTACGGAATTCATACATAGTCAAGTGGAAGAATAACTATAGAAACCTGAGATAAGGCATCAAGTTTATTCAATGAACACTCCCCAATAGAATGGAGAGGTTGAATGAAGAAATCAGATAATATGCAACATGGTTGGAACAATTATTATTAAGAAAGACCAACCATAGAAATTTTGTAAGGAAGTAGTTTTGACATCAGGATACATTTCCAATAGGGCTCTATTATATTTGAAGGAAGAAAAGACTCCATATGATTTGTGGTATGGAATTAATCCAATAGTGAAATACTTTCGAATCATTTCAAGTATGTTTTTTATTCACAACAAATAAAAACATGAGAAATTTGAGTCATGAGAAGATGGTGGGATATTCCTTGGCTACTTATCAAAAAGAAAAGAATATAAATGAATTGATAAGAGTATGGGAAATGTATTTCAGAGGAATTATTTCACTCTAGTAGAGAATGAATAGATTATTCATTTACATAGTGAACAACTTATCGATGAAAGCGATGTGGCGGCAATCAACACAGGGGGGGGAGTGGTAGATATTGATTTAGAAGAAGGTACTAGCGATGAGAAAGAATATGTCAAGATTATATATAAAAATAATCCGAAGAGTCGAGATGAAATTGGCAAGAAAAATATCATTGGTGACCAGACAATTCTTGTTCAATCAAGAAGAATGAACTCATTACATCAGACATCTTTCTTATCTTAGGTAGAGCCAAATTGTTTTTCTGAGGAAGCAGGATATGAGTACTGGGTTCGAGATATGAATGAAGAGATAGATCAGATTGAGAAGAATCAGATGTGTGAGATTGTTTTGAGGCCAATAGATAATAGGGCCATTGGGACCAAATGGGATTTTTCGTAACCATATGTATGAAGATGCTATAGTTATTTGAAACAATGCACAACTTGTGAGAAGAAGATACTCCCGAATAGAGGGTATCAATGTTGATGAAACATTTTCACTCGTTGCAAGGTTGTATAAAATTAGATTATTCATGGCCATTACACTACAATGAATGTTCAAAGTGTTCCATTTGGACGTCAAATATGAATTTTTGGTTGGGGTTCTGGAAGAATAAGTGTATATTGAGCAGCTATATGGTTTTCTCAATCATAAATATGGTAAAAAAAAATTTCTTAAAGAAAGCTCTATATGGGCTGAAATAAGCCCCAAGAGCATGGTATTCAAGACTTGATCAATATTTGAAGAAGCATGTATTTTAGCATGGTGGAGTTGATTAAAATAACTACATCGACAATGAAAATTATCAAAAGATGATAATGGAAATAAAATTAATATCATAGAATAAAAATAGATTATTGGAAGTTTAATATACCTGACAGCGACAAGACCTGATATAGTTTTCACCACATGCCTATCAACATGATATGAAATAAATCCCAAGGAATGACACATTCTTTCAGTGAAAATAATACTTTTCTATATCAAAGTAACTGTAGATTTCATATTGAATTATACTGAAAAATATTAGCCAGAACTATTGGGACAGATAGATGTAGATTGAGCTGGATCATAAGATGATAGAAAATCAACGTCCGGAGGTGCTTTCTATCATGGTGGTTTGTGAATTTCATAGATAAGAAAGAAACAAGATATAATTTCATTGAGCACCACAGAAGCTAATTATATTTCTTCCACTCAAGCATGGACAAAGTTATTGTGGATTAAGGATCATATTCATGGTATTGGGGTTGAAGTGAAGTCTCTGATCAAAATCGTGTGTTATAATTTGAGTGATATCAATCTTAGAAAATTTCAGTCCATAACTTAAGGACGTAGAAAATTGAGATAAAATATCATTTTATCATGGAGAAGGTTGAGAAAGGGATTGTGAATTTGGAGTATATTCCTATAGTGCTATAGGTTGTGGACATTCTGACAAAGTTCTTACCCAAGGAAGTATTTGAGAAACATCGACTAGATCTAGGAGTCCAATCGACTCCCCTCACTTGAAGGAGTGTGTATGTGACCCCCCTCCCCAAGGAATGATGTGTTTTTACCTACTTTACTGATCTATGAACTTTCCAATAATGGAGACCACAAAGGAGTGACATTTGGGTTCGTTGAAAAAGGGGGAGAATTTTCACAATTATAAGGGAGATATTGCGGCTACATCGTTGGTAAGACATAGGGAGATGATGATAGGATGAGCAACGAGATTGGGGGAGAAATGAGATAAGAGTTTGAGTATTAAATATGATGATGCTAGAAGTGATCGATCAAAGATTAGAAATCATGATAGATGAGCTTTGTGATGCAAGTGGAAGAGTGGTGTAGGAATGGTACCAACAATTTGTGTCAGAAATGAAGTGATTAATTGATGAAATTTTCATAATACACTTGTTTCTCTTACCAAGCATTTCTTTTGTGGTATTAGAGTATTTGGTGAGAGAATATTTGGTCACTATCTGAATCACAAAAGGTGAATTATCGTAGATGATGGACGGAGCTTTAGTGAAGTATCAATGTTCCGAGAATCGTTTTGAGAAGAGTTTTCAACAAACCCTAAAAGGGATATTGTTAGAAAAAAATAGCTCTAGTTAACATTGCGGAATTTTGGGTTGGTAGTGTTTATTTACAGAGAAGGTTCTCTTTGGGAATTTTAAATTTCTATATATATTGTTGACAATTCATATTGACAATGAACCATGAAAAATGAATGTATGATGTTGCGGTGGTAAAAAAATAACTGATATAAGGTCGTGATGTTTTCTTGTGTTTTCCAAATTTTGAGGGTCCAATTATTGGATTTTGGTGAGAATTTAGAAGAGTGGATTTCCATGAATATCTAATCAATATATGGAAAATTTATGAATTTTATGACAACCCTGCTTTTTATTACAACTTAAACATGATTCATTACATAAAACATCACTTGATACAACAAAGAAGATCGAGAGGTTTAGTGTATTTGGGGCTTAGGATCATTATATAAAAACTGAAAACATGAAATACAACATCTTTATTGAAAACTTCCTTTACATAACCACTACATTCCCTCGTACTTAGCATTGCATGGGATAACATGAGGACATGCATAAGAAAAGGGTGAGCTATAAAGCCCAGTAAGGGAGTACACATGGAATAACATGAGGAGTACAATACATGTTAGAAAATAGGAATATCAATAGAGCATAAAGGAAACATGAACATAAAGGCATGATAAAGCATGATAATCATAACATGGAAATGTGGTAACAACACTTAACATGGAATTAGCATGAGCCAAGGCTCATTGCACATAAAGCATGAGTGAACCATCATTGCACATGAAGCATGATTAAACCCTCATTGAACTTGAATTAGCATGAGTCAACACTCATTGCACATGACGTATCATGATACTATACTTTACCCAATGCATTGGAGCGCTATAAGGGTGCACCCTTCTTAAGCATTTCATTTCATGCATAAGTGTGCCACATGGATAATAAAACACGGATTCATAAAACATAATAATTTATTCCACGATAAAGGAATGTGTAATTAATATATAAACTTTATAATCAATAAGTAAATGTGCATAAAGGTGAATACCCTTGATGGAGAAATGGGCATGGTATTCACTACACAATGACATTGGCTTAGAAAATCGGTGCGATTTCGGCAGCGTAATGGCGTGACATAAGAATTCATAAAAATGGTTGATGAGAGAAAAAAGGGTTCCCCATAATATTTACATGTAATGGACAGTAATGAGGTCAAATAGATACATGTCCCAACAATTGTAATGGAATTTAGATTCATGATACAAAAGTATTGCTTGAATGTAAAAGAGGAGAGAGAAGTTCCTTTCTGAATTTCGGCATAGTAACGGGTGTACGTGGGAGGAATTTAATGAGAGAGAAAGGGTCTCCCATCATTCAAACATAAATAGGGCAGTATGATGGAGGTGAAAAAACATACCCCAACATTCATAATTGAAATTAAAAGGGCAAAACAACTTAATGAATATTGGACAAAAATGATAAAGGAAGAAAAAACCCTTACTTGGAAGTGTGCTTCCAAAGGCTAGAGAGAGGCTTGTGAGAGGATTCTTGGGAGCTTGGGGCACCTTGGGAGGATTATAGAGAGATTAGGGCAGAGTTTGGACGAACTCCAATGGATTTTAGTGAGGAGGAAGTGGGATCTTGGGTGGGTGTATATAGGAAAGGTGAGGAAATTCTTTATTGTTTAGGTTTGGGTCCCCTTACATTAAATTAATCCAAACCACAAACCATCCCATGGTTTTTGCCCATGGTTTTTGGAAAATGGAAGAGGAAAACAATATTTTATAAGGCCCAAGTCCGAACTTCTTAAAATATTAGGGTTGCTTATGTGGAGGTGAGTCACACTCCCATTAAAAAAGGCAAAGTGTTGAATAAGTCTTGAGGGGTCCATTAATGTTTTGAAAAATAAGTCAAACAAACCCAAAATCACTTAATTTTAATGAAAAAACATATATTGGCCGAACATAAGGATTGTAGTATTTTAATACTTCACCATTGGGTCATTATGATGTCATAAAACACATTATATATTTAAACGGTATTTAATTTTTACCCAAAAATTTGACTTGCTCAGAAAATTATGAAAAATTCACCGTTGGATAATTTTGACGTCCTGATTCCAGAAATAACATTTATATTATCTAAGTAATATTCTAAATATGCTAATTTTCACTTTTAAAATAAAAACCGACATTTATCGAAAATTCACGGGTTTTGACAAAAATGGCTTTCAAACCTTAATAAAAATATTAATTGCATTCATAAAATTATATGATCATTTATATTTAATAAAAAATTAATTTAATATTATTATTATTATTTTATTAAAATATTATTTAATTCAAAAATATCTTAATTTAATAAAATAGATTTCTTAATTAAATAATAACTAAAAAACCATTTGTACTTTAGAAACTATTTACAATGTATCAAAAATGACTAGAAATTATATTCATTATTATATACAAAAATAATGTACATAAACATAGTACTACTTATTTTTTACATAACCCCTTAAAACAGCCGCATAAGACCTAAGGGTAAGGTGTTCGATGGTGACAAACTCTTGGGGCGGCTCGGATAACATCGCTTGAGTGGTAATCTCTATCAACTTCCACTTTTCGCGTAGAAGGTCCCGTTCGAGCTTGACATGGTGAAGCTCAGCTTGGGCTTGGTCAAGGGCGAAGACCAAGGATGCCACCTCTTTTCCGAGCTCCGACAAATGCACTTTGTATGGGGAAATTCTACTGGATGAGTCCATCGCTTCTTTTGTCTGAGTAAATTGGATTTGTTAAGGTCCAATATTTATACTAATCATGTGATCACTGTTCAATGTCTATATTAACAACGGTAAAAATTATTAACATAAAACCAAAGAAGTTGACATCTTATAAAAACATTTTTCATAAAGAGACATTTAACTGGATCAAGAGGGATTTTCCATTAATGAAACTTTGGGTCGTTACAATATTCTCCCCTTAAGAAATTTCGCCCTCGAAATTTTCCTTTTCCCACACTAAAACAAATGTGGGTAACTCAGCTTCATCATATCCTCTGACTCCCAGGTCGCTTCTTCAAACTTGTGGTTTCTCCACAACACCTTGATGAGGGGTATTGTCTTATTTCTTAGAACTTTTTCTCTATGATCTAAGATCTTCACTGATTGCTCCTCATAAGAAAGATCATCTTCCAATTGTACGACCTCAGAAGAGATTACATGTGAAGGGTCCGGTATGTACTTCCTTAAGAGGGATACATAAAAGACATCATGTACTTTGGCCATAGTAGGTGGAAGTGCTAGTCGATAGGCCACAACCCCGACACGATCAAGAATCTCGAAGGGGCAGATGTACCTTGGACTTAACTTCCCTTTCTTTCCAAACCTCATGACCTTATTCCATGGAGATATGCATAGAAAAACCATGTCTCCAACTTTAAAGTCAAGGTCTCGTCGACAGTTATTGGCATAACTCTTCTGTTGACTCTGAGCTTCCTTGATATGCTGCTGAATGGTTTTCAACTTCTCCACCATTTGTTCGACCATTTCTGGTCTAATCAGCTTACGTTCACTGACCTCATCCCAATATGTCGGTGTTCTACACCTTTTCCCATATAGGGCTTCATATGGTGCCATTTGGATGCTCGAGTGGAAACTGTTATTATAAGTGAACACAACAAGAGAAAGATGTTGATCCCATCCTCCTTTAAATTCCATTGAGTAGGCTCTCAAAATATCCTCAAGTGTTTGGATAGTCTGCTCGGATTAGCCATCAGTTTGAGGATGATAGGCCGTACTAAAGTTCAGTTTAGTATTCAGAGCATGTTGAAGACTCTTCGAAAACTTGGAGGTGAATCTTGGATCTCGGTCAGACACAATAGATAGTGGTACTCCATGCAACCTTAAAACTTCCCTGAAATATATCTGTGCCAGTTGATCCAATGAAAAATCCTTCCAAATAGCAATGAAGTGTGCAGTCTTTGTAAGACGATCCAAAACAACCCAGATTGCATTGTTGCCTTTGGATGTCCTTGGAAGTCCGGTGACAAAGTCCATGGTGATGTTCTCCCATTTCCATTCTGGTATGGGCAATGGTTGCATCATCCCCTTAGACTTCTGCCTCTCTGACTTCACTTGCTGACACACCATGCACTTTGATGTATATTCAGCGATCTCCTTCTTCATATTATCCCACCAAAAGTTTTCTCGGAGATCTCGATACATCTTTGTGCTACCTGGGTGAATAGAGAAATTTTAACTATGTGCATCATCCAAAAGTTCCTTCTTTAGCTCCGGACTTGATGGAACAGATAGTCTTTTCCCAAACCGCACAATTCCTTCTTCATTAACATTAAACTCTGAGGATTTCCCCTTTCTGATAGCTTCCACTTTTTCCTGAATTCCCAGATCATCCTTTTGAGAATCCTTTAACCTTTCAAAAGAGATGGTTGAGAAATCATTTGTGAATGGATTGATGATGTGCCTTTCTTTAGGATTCCCACATCCATCTTCATCAAGTCTAAGAAGATTGGATCCTTCTCAATTTTCATCATTGATAGAATTGCTGGGTCCTTTCTACTTAGGGCATCTTCCACCTTGTTCTCTTTCCCAGGGTGGTAATGTATTGAACAGTCATAATCCTTGATGAGCTCTATCCATCTTCACTGCCGCATATTAAGCTCTTTATGTGTGAATACATATTTAAGACTCTTGTGGTCAGTATATATCTCACATTTCTCTCCATAGAGATAATGCCGCCAGATTTTCAAGGCAATGATCACAGCCGCCAACTCCAGATCATGTGTTGGATAGTTTTGCTCATGTATTTTCAATTGCCTTGAGGCATAGGATATTACTTTATCATTCTGCATCAGCACACAACATAAGCCCTTCTTTGAAACATCACTAAATACCACAAAAAGTTCCCCACTTTAGGGTAAAGTGAGCATGTGTGCAGTGATAAGACTCTTTTTCAACTCCTTGAAGCTTTCTTCGCATTCATCACTCCAAGAAAACTTTATTCCCTTTCGAGTTAGCTTGAGTAACGTCCCGGACCCGGGTGCCACGCAACGGGTGCCCCGAGCCTGGTTCGCCACGTGACCTCAAGCGCATTTCCACAAATGCAAGAGGCTGCCGACTAGCAGCGAGGGCCCAGGTCTGATAGTGGGGAAACTATGCCCTCATTTTTCAAAGTGTAGCACAGCGGATTATCAAAATAAACATACAACAACAGCGGAAGCAGTAAACATACACAACTGAAATAACAACAGAAGTGGATATAACCAATAGTATATAAGTGATGATGCTACATGATTCAAGTTCTAAGAAAATAGCCAGAACATGTTATACACCAATACAATACAACAGAAAAACAGAGTACAGTAATGCAAGCAAAATAGCTAGTAGCGGCATCGCGAGCCTAGGCTCGGTCCCATGCCCTCATACTCCTCATCAACAGTCAAGTACTTGTATATGGACTCTTGCCCCTATCTAAACCTGTAGCAACGTAATCTGTTTGGGCCGAAAAGCGTGACCCAAATAGGGTGTGAGAAATATATCTCAGTTGGCACCCACCAAAGGCCCGTGTTCAACTGTGCGTAAAACATGCAACAAGTGTGCAGTAGTAAAATGAAATAACTAAGTGGTACTCAAAAGTAACTAACTTAACAGTTAAATTGCCATTTTATTATTCATTTAATTCCTTTAATTTAGTACCATTGTTGTGCTCAACAGCACCAAGCCCTCAGGCTAACCAGAACCGTGCCCTCAGGTTAAAATAGTAACAATGCCCTCAGGCTTGCCCTCAGGCCATACAGAATCCAACCCGCAGGTATTGACCTCAGGCGTAATATAAATTCTCGCCCTCAGGCATACGAAGTGTCGCCCTCAGGCACAGAAGTCAAGCCCTCAGGCACAAAAGGTTTCCCTCATGTGGAATAACGACAGCCCTCGGGCTAAAACAGTCACGCCCTCAGGCTAATCACAACAACGCCCTCAGGCTAAACAGGTAATCGGGCCATGCCCAACATATCAAAATGCAGTAAACAAGCAATTCCTCTCAAGGAAATTCTATAGTTACTACATTTAAGGCATACCCTCGGGTATCCTGGCCAAATGGCTAAACAGAGGAACACACCCCTCAGGATGGTCCTGGAACCAAGCAATTATCCCAAACAGAATTTTATTGTCACAATTTAATCACATATGAAATTCTAGGCATTAAATATAGCAACAACCTTAGCCACACGACACCCCAACATGGGTTCATGGGACAAAAACGCACAAAAACACACAAAAACGCACGACAGTTAGAAAATAAACACCAAGCCACCTACCATATACGTCAACGAACGCTATTCCCAAACACCGGCTCCAGAAACGCCAAAGAACTGCGTAGATTTGATGAAGAACAAAACCCATTCCAACGTAAATAACATCCGTTAGGGGAAGAATTGGTAATAACGTCTTAAGGAGGAGGAAGGGCTTACCCGTGCGGTTCCAACGAGATCATCCGAAGCCGAATCGGATTCCAGACGAACACCCGGCGGATAATCAGAGGTCATGCCATCCTCCTTGGCTCCAAAACGGCTCAAGTGCCTCCTCTACCAAAAGAGGAGGCTACTTCCTGTTTTAAGCCGAAAAAACAAAGTACACGGCGTGTACTTCCAAGTACACAGCGTGTACTCCCTTCATTTAACTGTTCAAAAGGCGGCACCGTCACACTGTTCATACGTCGACAAGAATACACGACATGTACTCTCGAGTACACGGCGTGTACTGCCGCCCAGCTGGCGACGACGCCACCGCCTTACCGTTTAAGCCTGCCGACTGACTACACGGCGTGTAAGGTACCACTACACGACGTGTAGTCAGTTCCTATACCCTTCGTCGCCGGCATGGCTACACGACCCATGTACTCATCCCAACACAGCCAAAGTACACAGCGTGTGGATAAAGTACACGGTGTGTAGTTCCAAAATTTAGGATTTTTCCCCATTTTCCATATTTTCTCAAAATCACTTAAGGAAGAGGAAAAGAAGAAGCCCATACCTCTAAAACAAGAACCATGTTCTTACAAACTTCCTCCCTTATAGCAATTCATCCCCGAATTGCCCTTTCAAGGGTGGCAAAGAGAAAGCTCAGAACAGCTCTAGCCACTGAGCACGTATGTCGGCCTCCCTCTCCCAGGTCTCGTCCTGCACTCGGCCAAGCTGCCATAGAACCAGTACGAGAGGAACTGACCGGCCTCGGAGAACCTTCGTGCCCCTATCAACAATACGGATCAGATTCTCCTCAAAGGACACATCATGCTGAAGCTCAACCTCCTCTGGCTGAAAGGTGTGAGACGGGTCTGAATGGTAGTGACGCAACTGAGACACGTGGAAGACGTCATGCATGGCTCAGTACCGCTGTGGTAACTGCAACTGATAGGCAACCAGCCCGAATCTCTCCAGATTCTCAAATGGTCCCACATACCTCAGCGAAAGCTTACCATATCTCCTGATCCTTTTGTGTCCCAACCTCGGCAAAACACGCAAGAATACCTGATCCCCAACCACGAACTCCGAAGGTCGTCTGTGACGATCAGCATAAGACTTTTGACGAGACTGTGTAGTATCCATCCGCTTCTGAATCAACTGGACCTGTTCAGATGTCTCCTACACGAGCTGTGGTCCCAGTAAAGCTGCCTCACCTACCTCTAACCAGCACAAGGGTGATCGGCATGGCCTACCATATAAAGCCTCGTATGGTGCCATCTCAATAGTTTCATGAATACTATTGTTATAGGAAATATCGAATAAGGTTATATGCTTCTCCCAATAGCCCCCAAAGTCTAGGACGCATGCGCGCAACATGTCCTCTAGCACCTGTATCGTCCGCTCTGACTGGCCATCTGTCTGAGGGTGGTATGCTGTGCTCAGAAGCACCTGTGTACCCAATGCCCTCTGAAAACTCTTCCAGCAACGTGACGTGAAACCGGCGTCCCTATCTGAAATGATAGAACAAGGGACCCCATGCAGGCGTACGATCTCTAAGATATACAGCCTTCCGATCTCGTCCACACCAAATGTCTCCTTGATCGGCAAGAAATGAGCTACCTTTGTGAGTCTGTCCACAAAAACCCACACTGCGTCATTTCCACGAGGTGACCTTGGAAATCCCGTCATGAAATACATCGAGACATCATCCCATTTCCACTCCGGAATGGGAACTACTGTAACAGCCCAGCTGGTATCTGATGCTCTGCCTTTACCTGTTGACAGGTGGAACACCTCGTAACAAAACCAGTTATCTCTCTCTTCATACCCGGCCACTAGTACTGACGTCTCAAGTCTCGGTACATCTTGGTAACCCCAGGATGAACTGCCCAAGCTGAAGCATGAAACTCCCGCATCAGCTCCTCGCGTATATCCCCTGGAACCCACACACGTCCATGGAAACGCAAAACCTCGTCATCGCCTATCATCCAACTGGGAGGAGGGTCCTCACTTGCCACCGACTCCCATAGAACTAGGCCTTCTTAAACCGATAGCTGCCTCATCCTCACTCTGTCCAGGAGGGTAGAAGTCACAGCTAATGGGGAAAGATAAGTCTGCCCCTGACTTTCATGCACCTCCAGATGCATCTCAGAGAACAAAGCCATAAGCTGCCACTCACCACTAGCCTCCTGTACTGCCTGTATCTGAGTCTTCCTGCTCAGTGCATCGGCTACTGCATTACCTTTACCAGGTGTATAGGCAAGCTCAAAATCGAAGGATTGTAGGTACTCGACCCACCTTGTCTGCCTCAGATTCAGGTCACGCTGAGTAAAGATATACTTGAGGCTTTTGTGGTCGGTGAAAACCACAAAATGCTCTCCCAATAGGTAATGTCTCCAACAGCGCAACGCATGCACAACTACAGCCAACTCAAGATCATTCGTCGGGTAATTCCTCTCAAGTGGCCTCAACTGCTGAGACCCGTACGCCACAACTCGGTCGCCCTGCCTCAAAATGGATACCAGCCAATCCCTGACACATCACAATAAACTGTATAGCTCTTCCCCTACTCTGGGAGTATCAGGATCGGTGATGATGTCAGCCTTCCCTTCAGGTCCTGAAAAGCTGTCTCACAAGCTTCTGACCAAATGAACTTCACACCCTTCTTAGTCAGACCTGTCAACGGTACTGCTAAGCGGGAGAAGTCCTGTATGAAATGTCTGTAGTAACCAGCCTGCCCTAAGAAACTTCATATCTCAAACACTTTCTTGGGCTGCTCCCATGAAACTACTGCTCCCACCTCTGGGTCCACTGCAACTCCTGCCTCTGAGATGATATGACCCAGTAAGTGAATCTGGTCCATCCAAAAGTGGCACTTCGAGAGATTAGCATATAGGCGATGCTCTCTCAGTGTACTCAATACAATCTCAAGATGGGTGGCATGGTCGTGTCAGTGTGAGAGTACACCAAGATGTCGTCCACGAATACTACCAAAAATGAATCAAGATACGGATGGAACACACGATTCATCAGATCCATGAAAACTGTTGGCACGTTCGTGAGTCCGAACGGCATAACCGTATACTCATATAGACCATACCTTCTCCTGAAAGCTATGAGAGGTATATCAGATGGTCTAACGCGCAGTTGATGATATCCGGATGTCAACTCAATCTTCGAGAACACTCGTGCTCCATGAAGCTAATCAAACAGATCATCTATCCTCGGCAAGGGATATCGGTTCTTAACCGTCAGCTGGTTCAGCTTCCGATAATCCACACAAAGTCTGAGGGTACCATCTGCCTTCTTCGCAAAAAGGACTGGAGAACCCCAAGGAGATGTACTAGGTCGGATAAAAACCTTTCCCTACAACTCCTCTAACTACCTCTTGAGCTCCTGCAACTCAGGCGTGGCCATCCTATAAGGAGGAATGGACACCGGTGCTACTCCTGGAATAAGCTCGATAGAGAAATCCACCTCACACACCGGAGGTAGACCTGAAAAGTCATCCAGGAAGACATCCCTGAAACGATTGACAACTGGAGGGAAATCCGTCTGACAAGTCCCCTGGTTATCCAGATATAAGTTCGCAATCTGGGCTGTGACTCCACCTCGCCCATGATGCTCTGGTCCAGCTCGACTCACCTGAACATCCCACTCACCCTTGTATAGAAACTCCCCGCCCTCTGGTGACATGAAACACACCCTACGACGATAGCAGTCTACAAAGGCTCGAAAGGGAACCAACCAGTCCATCCAGAGAATGACGTCATAGCTCGTCATCTCTAGGACATAGAGGTCCCATAGGAAGTGACACCCATCAACCTCAAGGGGGCACTCCTTGCACTGACACACACCAACCGTCCTATTCCCCAATGGAGTGTCTAGCGTCAAGATAGCAGAAGAAGTAGAAACACCGAGCCCAAGGCTCTCCACAACGGGTACTGATATAAAACTATGTGTAGAACCCGTATCAAAAAGTATTGAAGACAATACATAAGCTACTAGAATAGTACCTCTGACTGTCGAAGGTCTGGGATCCTGCTCCTGCTGGGTCTGTTGCACTGCATATGCTTGTCCAGTGTCATGGCCCTGCGACACAGCCTGGCTACCCTGAGTTGTCCCGCCCTATTGCCTCTGAGATCCTGGTGTCTGTCTACCATGACCACGACCACCATCTCTGCCTTCACGCCCTAACGTATTTTAGTTCCCTGACTGGTAAGAAGCCACTGGTTTTTCTCCCGCACGCGGAGTCTGCACAGAACCCCTCTCACTAGCCACTAGTAGAAACGCCCTGCAAAATCACTGCAGATGACCCATCTTGCCGCATGCTCGGCACTCTACTGGGTCTCGTGGACACTGGGGCCTCTTGTTCCCCTCTCTGCCACACTGGTAGCACCTGATCGTGACACCTGAAGAAGCTGCATGGCCGGTACTGCTGCTCTGAGAGAAGTCCATCTATCTCTTCCTCTTACCAGTAGAAATAGTACCAGTAACTGGTGTTGAACCGCCCTGGCCCACACCACTCGATTCCCACAGGTTCCTCTTTATAATCAACGCCTGGTTCACAATCGCGTGTACAGTAGGCAACCTGAAAACATTCACCAGCGCTCAGATGTCATACCGAAGACCATACTCAAAACTTCTAGCTCTCAGCGTCTCATCACCCGCCAGCACGGGTGCAAAGCGCTGAAGCTCCGTAAAACGAGCAGAATAGTCCATCACCGACATAGCGCCCTGCTTCAGATTCATGAACTCTTGAGCTCTATCTACCCTCAGTGTCTCGGGAAAGAAGAAGTCATAGAAGACTATATTAAAATCCTCCCACGCCATGTCTCTGTGATGCTCTGACTGGGTGGTAACATCCCACCACCTCATGGAGGAATCGTGCAGCATGTAAGTCTCGAGCTTGACCCTCCGCCCTGGAGGCGTCTCAAGAAGCTCGAAAATAGTCTGCATCGATCCTAGCCAAGACTCTGCATCCTATGGTCCGCCATCCCCTGAAAACGTAGGTGGATGTTGCTACTGAAAAATATGTGTCAGCTCGGCCATAGATGTGGCAGCCTGCAGTGCTCCCTAAAAGGTCTGCATGAACCGCAATAATCCTTCACAGAACTGCGCCTCCACGCTTGTGTCCGATATAAAAGGTGGTGTTGCATCTGGCTCTGCTGGTGGATCAACTGGTAGCCTATGGCCCACCATCACCGGAGTATAATCGTTGTCACTCTCCTGGAGAACAACTCATGGTCGTCTAGGCGGCATAACTCTACAAGGTCAAAAGCATGCCTCATATTCAAGATTATCAAGACTGAAACTAAGGAACCGCAAAGGAACAAGAGGAAGAAGGCATTTCAAAATTTTCAAAACAAGACTACACAGTGTGTACACTGACTACATGGCGTGTACTTGACTTCCTTTCCCCTGGCCAGGTCCTTCTACATGGCTAAGCCACATGGCTTCCATTCAACAAAACTACACGGCATGTATAATATCTACACAACGTGTACGGTGTTATTTTCCAACAGCATGTGTCGTCTGTGACACGGTCGGCTACTCGGCTTAACACTACACAGCGTGTTACACCCGTACACGGTGTGTACAGCACCCCGTTTCCCAGCCACACGGCTAAGCCCACACGGTCTGTCCTCGAACAAGACTACACGGCGTTTCCCATAGGTACACGGTGTGTTTAAAAGGAGGTGACACCAGCCCGTGTTGTTAGTTACACGGCCGAGTCCCCAGGTCACACTACACGGCGTGTGCATCATTGACACGGCGTGTTCTGTCAAGGAGTTCACCGACCTGTGTTGTTAGTTACACGGCCGGACTCTGGGTCAACACCACACGGCGTGCACAAACATACATGGCATGTTTTACCCAAGCTCTTCCCTACCCCGTGTCGCTGCCCACGCGGTTTGTGACACGGGAAGAGACTACACGGCGTGTACTCCGGGTACACGGCGTGTACTCAAAAAGTTCTTTTTTATTCCTGAACAGAAGAACACACACGGCATGTATAAGGTCCTACACGGCATGTATTCTATGTTTTCCGGATAGTATGCCTCAGAAACTTCTTCGGAACCCAGAAAATACTGAAAACTACACCTAAGTGTCAAATTCCGACCCATGGGGGCCCATACTCCCCACGAATCAAAGTTTGACATCTTATATGTGTTATAACCAACAATCAGTCAATGACCCACAAAATTCCGGTCAATGGGGGCCCATACTCCCCAAAAACCAAATATTGGAGTCCATTCTATAAACAAGATCAACTAAAATCCCATATCACAAGGCAGGTATTTATCACGCAGCTATCACAACAGCATGTGAATTTCTAATGCACCTATATGGCATGGAAACTATGCACGAAATGTGATATCTAGCATGTGTCTATATGATCCATGAGATGGCATACCCTAATCTCATCGGGTTGCAACTAAATAGAACCCACAGATAAAATATAAGCATCACAATCCAAGTGCATCACCCAGCGGTGAAAACATATCAACAGTAAAATTGCAAAATCCAAAGAATTCAAAATACGAGGTAGACTGGCTTTTCCCTGTACACGGGTTAGCTACGCCCGGGCACAGCTTATTACCAACTACCGTTCTGTCCTATCCCTGACTACGGCTCCAAATAGTAAGTCAAAGAAAAGAAACATCCTCTGATACCACTTTGTAACGTCCCAGACCCGGGTGCCACGCAACGGGTGCCCCGAGCCCGGTTCGCCACGTGACATCAAGCACATTTTTTCAAACGCCAGAGGCTGCTGACTAGCAACAAGGGCCCAGGTCCGATAGTGGGGAAACTATGCCCTCATTTTTCAAAGTGTAGGACAGCGGATTACCAAAATAAACATACAACAACAGCGGAAGCAGTAAACATACACAATTGAAATAACTACAGCAGTGGATATAACCAACAGTATATAAGTGATGATGCTACATGATTCAGTTTCTAAGAAAACAGCCAGAACATGTTATACACCAATACAGTATAGCAGAAAAACAGAGTACAGTAATGCAAGAAAAACAACTAGCAGCGGCATCGCGAGCCTAGGCTCAGTCCCATGCCCTCCTACTCCTCAGCAATAGTCAAGTACCTATATAGGGACTCTTACCCCTATCTACACCAGCAGCAACGTAATCTTTTTGGGCCAAAAAGCGTGACCCAAATAGGGTCTGAGAAATATATCTCATTTGGCACCCACCAAAGGCCTGTGTTCAATTGTGTGTAAAACATGCAACAAGTGTGCAGTAGTAAAATGCAATAACTAAGCAGTACTCAAAAGTAACTAACTTAACAATTAAATTTCCATTTTATTATTCATTTAATTCCTTTAATTTAGTACCATTTTTTTGATCAACAGTACCAAGCCCTCAGGATAACCAGAACCGTGCCCTCAGGCTAAAATAGTAACCATGCCCTCAAGCTTGCCCTCAGGCCATACAAAATCCAACCCACAGGTATTGCCCTCAGGCATAACAGAAATTCTATCCCTCAAGCATATGACGTGTCGCCCTCAAGCACAGAAGTAAGCCCTCAGGCACAAAAGGTTTCCCTCAGGCGGAATAACGACAACGCTCGGGCTAAAACAGTCACGCCCTCTGGCAAATCACAACAATGCCCTCAGGCTAAACAGGTAACCGGGTCATGACTAACATATCAAAATGTAGTAAACAAGCAATTTCTCTCAAGGAAATTCTATAGTTACTAAATTTAAGGCATACCCTCGGGTATCCTGGCCAAATGGCTAAACAGAGGAACACACCCCTTGAGATGGTCCTGGATCCAAGAAACGATCCCAAACAACATTTTATTATCACAATTTAATCACCTATGCAATTCTAGGCATTAAATATAGCAACAGAATCAGCCACATGACACCCCAACATGGGTTCGTGGCACGAAAACGCACAAAAACGCACGAAAACACACAATAGTTGGAAAATAAACACCAAGACACCTACCTTATATGTCAACGAACGCTATTCTCGAATGCCGGCTCCAAAAACGCCCAAGAACGGCATAGATCTGACGAAGAAAAAAACCCATTAAAATGTAAATAACTTCCATTAGGGGAAGAATTGGTAAGAACGGATTAAGGAGGAGGAATGGCTTACCCGTGCGGTTCCAACGAGATCGTCTGATGCCGAATCGGATTTCAAACGAACACCCGACGGATCTTCAAAGGTCTTGCCATCCTCCTTGGCTCCAAAATGGCTCAAGTGCCTCCTCTGCCAAAAGAGGATGCTACTGCCTATTTTAAGCCAAAAAAACAAAGTACACAACATGTACTTCCAAGTATACGACATGTACTCCCTTCATTTAACAGTTTAAAAGGCGGCACCGTCACACTGTTCATACGTCGACATGAGTACACGACATGTACTCTCGATTACACGGCATGTACTGCCGCCCAGCTGGCGATGATGCCACCGCCTTACTGTTTAAGCCTACCGACTGACTACACGGCGTGTAAGGCACCACTACACGGTGTGTAGTCGATTACTACACCCTTCGTCGCCGGCATGGCTACACGCCCCGTGTACTCATCCCAACACGGCCAAAGTACACGGCGTGTGGATAAAGTACATGACGTGTAGTTCCAAAATTTAGGATTTTTCCCCATTTTCCATATTTTCTCAAAATTACTTAAGGAAAAGTAAAATAAGAAGCTCGTACCTCTAAAACAAGAACCGTGTTCTTACAGCTTGGTAAGAGGGTTGGAAAATCGTGAGAAATTTCTCACAAATTGTCGATAATATCCAGCTAACCCCAAGAAGCTACGGATATCCATTACCAATGTTGGCCTTAGCTATCCCTCAATTGCATCTGTTTTGGAGGGGCCCACAGATATTCCATTTCTTGTGATGATATGACCCAAGAATGAGACCTCCTTCAACCAGAACTCACACTTGCAGTACTTTTCATAGAGCTTCACCTTGCGCAAAGTCTCTAGTACAGTTTTTAAATGATCCTCATGATCCCCCTTGGTTTTGGAGTATATTAGAATATCATCTATAAAGACTACCACAAATTTGTCAAGGTAATATCTAAAGACTCTATTCATCAAGTCCATGAATATTTCTGGAGCATTGGTGAGTCTGAAAGGCATTAATATGAATTCATAGTGCCTGTATCCTGTATGAAAAGCAGTCTTGGGGACATCTTCCTTATTCACCCTTACTTGATAATATCCCGACCGAAAATCCACCTTGGAGAAGTATTGTGCTCCACACAGCTGATCAAACAAGTCATCGATTCTTGGGAGAGGATACTTTTTCTTTATCGTGATTTTGTTAAGTTCACGATAATCGATGTAAAGCCACATTGACCCATCCTTCATCTTGACGAAGAGGACTGGTGCACCCCATGGTGAAGCACTTGGGTGTATAAACCCTTTATCCAGATTCTCCTGCAGTTGTTTCTTCAGATCTTCAAGCTCTACAACATCCATTCTATATGGAGTCTTGGATATTGGTAGCGCCCCAGGTATAAGTTCAATTGAGAACTCAACATCTCTTCTTGGAGGAAGACCGGGTAGTTCCTCGGGAAACATTTCAGCGAATTCCCTCACAATAGGCATTTCTTCAAGGATGGTTTCTTCCTTGGACTCAATCATTTGAGCCAGATATGTGTGCTCATAAGGCAGTAATATCCATGCTTGAGATGATGGAGCTAAAGGAGATTCATCTTCCTCCTGACACTTGTAAAGAATCAGGGGTCGATTCTCCATATGGAGTGTGATTTCCCTCTCCCTACAATTTATGTTGGCTCTATATAAGGAAAGCCAATCCATACCATGAATTTCATCAAATTCCACTAGAGGGAGTATGACGAGTTCGTCGGGAAATTCAATCCATAGATTATAACTGGGGAGGACTTATATTCATGGGATGCAATGATTTCCCCATTTGCCGTACTCACCGACATCTTTACTTCCCTGATTTGTGGTGGTCCTGGGATTGTTCTACTAAACTTTTGAGATATAACAGAATGCGTAGAACCTGAATCAAAAAGTACATTCACTATTCCTGAATGAATAACTAGCGTACCTATCACCACTTATTTGTCGGGGTTCACTTTGGCAGAAGTGATGGCAACACCTCTTCCTTGCTGCCTTGGATGTTGTTGGTCGCCTCCGAAAACCCTTGGATTAGGGCACTGATTTGCAAAATGACCCGGTTCTTTGCATTTGTAGCATTGAACAACGCGTTGAGGGTCTAACGGAGCGTTCCTCTTCTCTGTCGCAACTGTGGGTCTTTCTTGCCGACAGTTAACATCTAGTGCCCTTCTCTTCCACACATGAAGCATTTTCTCATCCCCTTAAGGAAATTTCCAGGGTGCTTCTTTCCGCACTTTTGGCAAGTGGGGTTCTGGATCTTCTTAACACCATTGGATTTATCAATCAGACCACCAGCATTGAAGTCCACCATACGCTTCTTGTCCCCATGATACCCTTGTGATTCCCCGATCTCCATTTCGACCTTGAGGGCACATCAGACAATTTCCTCATAGCTGTCGAAGTTACAGATCGCTAATGCTTTCTGCAAGCTAGGCTTCAGCCCAGCAAAGAAGCGGTAAACCTTGCATTCGGGGGTAACAACAAAGCCGGAAGCATATCGTGCAAGCCTTGTGAAGTTTTCCTCATACGCTCCAACAGATTCTTCAACTTTTTGCTTGAGGGAAAGGAAGTCCCTTTCCATCTTAAGTCGGAGGGTGCGTGGAAAATATTTATCGAAAAACATCTTCTGGAAATCCTTCCATTCCAACGCCTCGATCTCCTCCTCAGGCTTCGTATTTTTGATCAACGTACACCATTGATCAGCTTCACCCTCCACACGATAGGCATCCAGGAGAACCTTCTCTTGTTCAGAACATTGAAGGATGAAGAAGATCTTTTCAATGGAGTTGATCCATTGTTCAGCGATCGTGGGAGCAGATGATCCACTAAAAGTAGGAGTCATTTGTCTCATGAAGCTCTCGATAGTGACTTATTCTTTCTTAGGGGGGGTTGAACGTTCCTCTTGACCCGTGTTTATATTCAAAACTTGTGTTAGCTGAGAGAGAAGCGTGACAAAGTTCGTGATTCCCACTCCCATTGGATTTGGCATCTCATTAGTACAGTCATCACACTGATCTTCACAACAGTTTTTAGCCCGAGTCCTCCTATTATCAGCCATTGGCTGGAATAAAAAGAAAGTTAGGGGTAACACATAAAGGGTAATCCAAAGAAAAAAGTTGATGACTCATAAATAAAATTTTATTTCCTTAACTCATGAGTCTATAGACTTCAATCTAGGCTTTTCATGATCTACTTTCTAACATATATTCTTAGGGGAATTTTGTTTAATTCCCTTAATAAGGGTTCATACTAAGCTTGTGAATTTATCAAAACATATTCCCCGGGAGTGTCGTAACCAAGAGTGCAGCAAGGCCCGTTGTCGTGCACCAGTTCCCATTCGAGTCTAGCTCAAAGTGGTGTTTTCAGGTTTTACCCCTAGGATACATCTGTGCCAGAGCCGCCTCTACCTGCTCGTATCCAGAGAGGGATGTATTTGTTTGATAAAACACTTACTCAGTACTTACCAAAACATAGAGATGTTTTTAATATACTTAGTCTTGTATCTAAGGCTTTACTAGGGTTTCATAATCCCAAAAATAACTAAACCTATCCTCTGATACCAACTATGACGACCCTGCTTTTTATTACAACTTAAACATTATTCATTACATAAAACTTCACTTGATACAACAAATAAGATCGAGAGGTTTAGTGTCTTTGGGGCTTAGGATCATTAAATAAAAACTTAAAACATGAAATACAACATCTTTATTGAAAACTTCCTTTACATGACCACTACATTCTCTCGTACTTAGCATTTCATGGGATAACCTGAGGACATGCATAAGAAAAGGGTGAGCAATAAAGCCTAGTAAGGGAGTACACATGGAATAACATGAGGAGTAAAATACATTTTAGACAATAGGCATATCAATACAGCATAAAGGAAACCTGAACATAAAGGCATGATAAAGCATGATAATCATAACATGGAAATGTGGCAACAACGCTTAACATGGAATTAGCATGAGCCAAGGTTCATTGCACATAAAGCATGAGTAAACCCTCATTGCACATGAAGCACGAGTAAACCCTCTTTGCACATGAATTAGCATGAGCCAACACTCATTTCACATGACGTATCATGATACTATACTTTACCCAATGCATTGGAGCGCTATAAGGGCGCACCCTTCTTAAACATTTAATTTCATGCATAAGGGTGCCACATGGATAATAAAACATGGATTCGTAAAACATAATAATTTATTCCACCATAAAGGAATGTGGAATTCATACTTGAAAATTTATAATCAATAAGTAAATGTGAATAAAGTTGAATACCCTTGATGGAGAAATGGGCATGGTATTCACTACACAATGACATTGGCTTAGAAAATCGGTACGATTTCGGCAGCGTAACGGCGTGACATAAGAATTCATAAAAATTGTTGATGAGGGATAAAGGGGTTCCTCATCATATTTACATGTAATGGAAAGTAATGAGGTCATATAGATACATGTACCAACAATTTTAATGGAATTTAGATTCATGATACAAAAGTATTGCTTGAATGTCAAAGAGGAGAGAGAAGTTCCTTTCAGAATTTCAGCATAGTAACGGGTGTACATGGGAGGCATTTAATGAGAGAGAAAGGGTCTCCCATAATTCAAAAATAAAGAGGGAAATATGAGGGAGGTTAAAAAACATACCCCAACATTCATTATTGAAATTAAAAGGGCAAAACAACTTAAATAAAATTGGAAAAAAATGAGAAAGGAAGAAAAAACCCTTACTTGGAAGTGTGCTTCCAAAGGCTAGAGAGAGGCTTGTGAGAGGATTATTGGGAGCCTGGGGCACCTTGGGAGGATTATAGAGAGAGTAGGGAAGAGGTTGGAGGAACTCCAAGGGATTTTAGTGAGGATGAAGTGGGAGCTTGGGTGGGTTTATATAGGAAAGGTGAGGGAATTCTTTATTGTTTAGGTTTGGGTCCCCTTACATTAAATTAATCCAAACCACAAACCATCCCATGGGTTTTGCCCATGGTTATTGGAAAAGGGAATAGGAAAACAATATTTTATTAGGACCAAGTCTGAACTTCTTAAAATATTAGGGTTGCTTATGTGGAGGTGAGTCACACTCCCATTAAAAAAGGCAAAGTGTTGAATAAGTCTTGAGGGGTCCATTAATGCTTTGAAAAATAATTCAAAAAAACCCAAAATCACTTTATTTTAATGAAAAAACATATATTGGCCGAATTTAAGGATTATAGTATTTTATTACACCACCATTTGGGCATTATGATGTCATAAAACACATTATATATTTAAACGGTATTTAATTTTTACCCAAAAATTTGACTGTCTCAGAAAATTATGAAAAATTCATTGTTGGATAATTTCGATGTTATGATTCCAGAAATAAAATTTATTTTATCTAAATAATTTTTTTAAATATTTTAATTTTCACTTTTAAAATAAAAACCAACATTTATCGAAAATTCACGGGTTTTGAAAAAAATGGCTTTCAAACCTTAATAAAAATTTTAATTGCATTCATAAAAATTATAAGATCATTTATATTAAATAAAAAATTAATTTAATAATAATATTATTATTTTATTAAAATATTATTTAATTCAAAAATCTCTTAATTTAATAAAATATATTTCTTAATTAAATAATAACTAAAAACACCCTTTGTACTTTAAAAACTATTTACAATGTATCAAAAATGACTAGAAATTATATTCATTATTATACGAAAAAAAAGTACATGAACATAGTACTGCTTATTTGTTACATAACCCCTTAAAACAGCCGCATAAGACCTAAGGGTAAGGTGTGCGATGGTGAAAGACTCTTGGGGCGGCTCGGATAACATCACTCAAGTGGTAATCTCTATCAACTTCCACTTTTCCCATAGACGGTCCCGTTCGAGCTTGACATGGTGAAGCTCAGCTTGGGCTTGGTCAAGGGTGAAGCCCAAGGATGCCACCTCTTTTCTGAGCTCTGAAAAATGGGATTCGTATAGCGCAATTCTACTGGATGAGGCCATCGCTTCTTTTGTCTAAGTAAATTGGATTTGTTAAGGTCCTATATTTATACTAATCATGTGATCACTGTTAAACGGCTATATTAACAATGGTCAAAATTATTAACATAAAACCAAAGAAGTTGACATCTTATAAAAACATTTTTCATAAAGAGACATTTAACTGGATCAAGAGGGATTTTCCATTAATGAAACTTTGGGTCGTTACAAATTTCGTGATGATGGGCTTCATGAATTGGATTTTTTGGAGATATGAAGATTGTTGACAGTGATCTCTAGGATTATGACGAGCTTCGTGAATAGTAGAGGTGAATTTCTATGTGAAGGAGTTTTGTGGTGTCATTAAGTGTTTGATAGAGAGCATTGTAGAAACATAAAATTTATATGGTCTATTATAAATTTATGGAGCGTTGTAGAGACTTTTCAAACTGTTCCAAAAATCATGCTGAACAAGTGGAACTTTGCGTTGAATCATGCCTATAAATAAGAGGCCACCCATATTCATTACGGACTATCTTAAGAGAGAAAATCTAGATTAGTTTTCATTCCTCAAAGCAAGGGCTGCTCCATAAGGAAATGTATCTAAGAAATTCATGAGATTTTCAAAAAGACTATACTAGTCTTGACCAATGTCAATGCCTCTATGTAATGAGAGATTTTTGAAGAATGGGTGTTCTGTAATGGCTTAGTGAGACTCATGAGGGAAGTCACTATGTAAATTATTATGCTCTGTGATGTAGTGTGCTCTATGAAGTAATGTGCTATGTGAAGTAGTGTTTTCTATGATGCAGTGATCTTTGAGGAGGTCTGTGCTTTGGGAATAGGTCAGAACATTAAGAAAGATTATTTAACTTAGAAAAATATGATGCTTTATGATGCAGTGATCTTTTATAAAGTATTTCAAAAGTTATTTCCTAGTGTTCAGTGGAAAATGGGTATTCATCAGTGGATGAAAATTGGACAGAAATAGAGCATCTATATACCGTGAATGATTCATTCATTAGTGATATTGAATGAACCAACAAGTTTACAAATGTGAGAGGATCTTATGAAGAAGCAGTGAGCACACATCAGTTGAGAGAGAAATGAGATTAGTTTTAAACTAAAAGGGGTAGTACGTCTACTTTGAACTTGTAAACAATAGAGTCCTAATAGTGGATTTGGTATATCAACACAACATCTGTGTATGCTCCATGGACATTGTCGAGTGAGCATGAATGAAGTAAAATTTTTGTGTCATGTTCAGGCTTTGTTGTATGTTCATACTCTACAAAGGTAAGGAGATAGAATATAGTTTTTTCCAATAACCAAACAATACCAAAAGGGTACGTTGTTTAAATCTATCATAACTTGATTCACCCCCTTATGGTATCTAGCCTTGTAGAACTAATAACAATTAAGCCTTTCAAAGTGAAATATAAACCATTTTATCAATTCAACAATTTACCATTTCATTTCAACATTTAAAAGAATAAACAAAGCTTGAAACTTATCACCTATGTAAGAAGCTCAATTCCGTTTAGTCTTAATTTACCTCTATTTAGTAATTAAAACACTAGAACGCATCCCTTGGATGGTCCAATGGGGGATTAACAAGGATTATTCTTATGGAACACCCCATTGGTGAACACAGTTGGGAAGAAACCTCCAATTCACCACAATGAATACTAAGGTCATACCTAATAGGTCCAAGTTCATTTAATTCCATTATCTAGTGCAATTTTGGGGTCGATCCAGAAATTCTAGAAAGTGGCATCATAGATGATAAGTCTATAAAGCACCAAAAAGGAAAAGAAAAGTATAGACCACCAACGTTAGATTGGTAGGGGAGTGCTTGTCCAATATCAAGTCCTGATTTAACACAGATTATGAGAAATCTAAAGAACGAACAAAGAGTGATAAATTATGGAATATGAACCTAAATCCAAACAACATAGCTGATTTCTAGAATAATGAAAAATGGATAAAAAGGAATTTATATCATATTTATGTGGATCTGATGAGACAAACATTGATCGAATTGGAGATCAAAATAAGGATCCACCTCAAATCCTATGTTAGATTCATCAGATAGATTCTCAAACCTTCCCTTTCTTTACATAGTAAGAAAACTCATATTAGGGTATGAAGATAAATTTAATTAAATTAAATCACTAAATTTATAAAAATATTAGTGGGATCATAGTTTAAGAATATGGTTTGGAAAACTGTGCGCCAACTATGCATGAATTCCTATAGGTCAAGGGACACCCACCCTGTTTACCCACACGGTTTTCAAACAATTCAGAAACTGTAAGAAAATACACTTTCTTGTTTTGTAAAAATTGTAGACCAAGACGCAAAACCATGAACCTCCACTTTCATGGGTCGAAAAAATCATGCAGCCCATAGGCCCCCATTTTCCATCCATTCATGGTTTTCACAAACTATGTGTCATATCCCACACGGTTTGTACTAACCCTGTGCTAGGATATTTTCTTCCCAAAACTCAGTTCCATGATCCGATAAAGCCCCAGGAACCTCCAAAACACCTTTTACCTCAATGTGATACGTACGATATCCTTTCATCATTGTTATATTTTTTAAAAATAACTCAATGTAGAAGGTGATATTTAAGGTTTCAGCTATTGAGGAAGCACTTATTGGGCATAACCAACTTTATTTCCATTTCACAATCTATGTATATCCATGATTTTTAAGAAGAGTAATCATCATGACCAACATAACTAATATGGATATTAATTGATAAGAAATCATAACCAAAAAGAGAGAACATTTTCACATATAATTTATCATTAATAAATTTTGTTAAGAATTATCATTCATTGAATTGTTTCTCCCTTATCGACGATAGGATGAAGACCTCTTATTATACCATCTTTGAATTAAAGTAATCAATGATCAATTCTCTCTAGTGGTGATCCACAAATGCTTCATGAACCACTGATCATCGTCATAGAATCCTCAAGGTGCTAGCACAAACGAATCTCACACATATGATGATCACTATTGATTGAAATTGTATCCTTATATATGAGAATGATTCAATCTGGTAGAGGAGAAGAAATGATATGAAATTTTCATATCATTCTAGGTGAGGGCTCTCTAGGTATTGAGAAGATTCACTCCAGAATTCATTGTTCACAATGAATGAATATGAGTAAAGCGTAGGAAAAATTTCATATCAGGATTTAAAAATTAATTGGTTAGAAATAATTATTACACAATGGTCCAAATTGTTTTCTTAATCCTGGAGAACCCCATGTCTAAATACTAGAAAAAAATATCATTATTTTTATGACATTCTCTAAACTCACAAATAAAATAAATAGTATTTTCTGGAATAAAAAAATTAATATTTATCTTAAAACATTTAATATGATATTCCTTGCTGGACCATAAAAATAGATTCACCAATCCTCAATATTTACTAGCTATTTAATAATGACTATTAATTTAATTAAATAAATATAATATCATTATATTCAGAAAAATATATAAATATTATATTCACAGAATAGTGAATAAATATTTATTAAATGTTAACATTACCAAAAAATAATATATTTATATATATTTTGAATAATCAAAAATAAATAAATAATATATATTAAAATAATTAAATAAATTTTACTTTGGGAAAAAATAATTATTTAAATATTCAACCCACATGTATATTCGCCCGAATAACTAATGATTTAGTATTTACAATCAAAATAACCTGAACAATTATTAAACCATGTATGAGAATAATATTACTCTATCATGATAAATTCATATGAAATTTAACAGAGGTTATGAATACACTAATTTTTTGACCCTCTAGCCCTTTTCATAGTGGCATTAGGCTATTGTACCAAAAGTCCAAGGGGAGCATCTAACAACAAGACAAATATCCCAGAGAGAAATATATTAATGTAACAATGACATGTAACCTCCGAAAAACTGACATTGTGTAATATAATAATTGTATCTCAGTATCTCTAATCAAGAAAGTTGCATATTGGTGTCATCATCCAATATTCTCAATGAACCATTATTTGAATTTTGGAAATGAAAATTCCAATAGAATGAATGGACATGGTTTTAATTAGGCATTTCCATTCCCATCAATGTTCTTGAGATATTAACATTCATAAAAAAACAAAATGGGTAAAACCATTCTCACATTAATTTTTAAAAAAATGTCACTTTTGATGCACCCAGTATACCCTACATTCTGTAAGCATATTACATCATGATTTTGGTTAGCACATTAACATAAAAGACTCATGGAATACATTAAAAGTAATTTTAATGTCTTCGGAACATTACACGCATTCACAGAGAGGAACATGCAATGAAACATATAAATGTGGATTTCCTTCCATTGGGTTGTGTTCTCATAATCTATGAACATGCAATGACACATATAAATGTGGATTTCCTTCCATTGGGTTGTGTTCTCATAATCTCTTGAACTGATCTTTACTAAGGGTGTCCACCATGGGAATGTGCCTTAATGACATATGAGTGCCCACCCCAGATAACCTTTATAATTTTTGTTCCATCAAATAAAGTATCCAGATTAAAAATTATAATTAAGAATACTATCATGAAACTTCAAGATTCTCATCATATAAGAGAACTATTATTACCTTTTACTGATACATGTATACATATGACATTATCATATTCAATGTTATATAAAAAAATCATGATGTGATAAAATTTATATTAATATTCTTAAAAATGAATACATGTAACCATAATGTATGGAAAAAGTTGGTTCTAGGGAACAAAATATAATATACTCACACGTTCACTAGATCCAACTACATACAAATTTTAGCCTTTTAGATCTCACATAGGGTTCATGATTATACTATGAAATAGACTTAGTCAAGGGTTTCACAACATTATTTTCCAAGAAAATACTACTAAAAAAAATTTCACACATTTGAGAAAAATAATTCAAGAGGTGATATTTCAAGAGTAAGTTCTTAATCTAATGTTGAAACTTTAGATCCCTTAAGATATTAACCACTAGAGTATTATAATAACACATTTAGGTAATAAAAATACTTTTAGGCATCACATCAAGATCTTGGATGAATTTTTTAATCCAAAATAATCCTTTGGTTGAATAAAAATTGGATATATACTGAGACTCTACTATAGAATCACTGATAATTGGACGATTTGAACTCTTCAATTTCATAGCTCCTCCATTGTGACTGAATACATATCATGATTGTGACTTCATATTTTTCTGATCTATTTAGAATCTATCATTAGTATATCCTCTACTTAGTAGTTCCTTTTATCCCCCATATAACAAGAATATATCTTTAGTATGCCTTAGATACATATGGATTTTCGTAAAAACATACCAATGTTGTTCTTATAAATCAACAATATATTTACCTACCAAGATCAAAGCACATGCCACCTCAATTATAGTACATAACATGAAATAAATTAAAGAAGAATATCATATATGCATACGAAATCTTACTCGTTCTCTCTGTCTCTCCCTCCTATTATGTCAAAGGGAACATTTTCATAGATGTATACTATGTGAAACTGGAACCAGTCCCATCATAGATTATTCCATATTAAATATATTTTGTATCTAGTCAATGTATGTAACTTGACATAGTAAAATATTCCTTTTAGATCTATAATGAATGATATTAATTCTAAGGATATATGTTGCATCCCCTCAATCCATTATGGAGAAACACTTGTTTAAATATTCCTTAACTGGCTGTAAGAATGATATATCATTTTAAATAAGCAATATATCATTAATATATACTACTAAAAATAAAACCATAGTCCCACTAAACCTCTTGTAAACACATGGTTCACATCCATTCATTATGAAACCAAAATCTCTTACAGCTTCCTCAAACATAACATTCTATAACCCAAATGCCTATTTAAACCCATAAATGGATCCCTAAAACACACACACACACACATATATATATATATTATTGGATCTTCATTGTGTAATAAACCATTGATATTGTTACATATAGAAATCTTTCTAATGATTCCCATTTTGTAAATCATTTTTGACACCCATCTACCAAATCTCACAGTGATGGAAGGCTATGATGGAAAGTGAAATTATAATAGATATAAAAATTGAAACATGAGAAAATGTTTCATCATATTAAACACCAAGACATTTAATAAACCCTTTAGCCACTATCCCTTTTTTATAGGTATTTACCTTACCATATACATCTATTTTTCTCTTGAATACTCATTTTCACCCAATGGTTTTATATAAACTGGAAAATCAGAGAAAACCAAGAATTAGTTATGATACATTGAATACACCTCAGAATTCATAGACCCTTGTGATATTTAATATTCTAATCTCTATACTATATCTTTATAGGAAATATGATCATTTTTTCAACTAATAATATGTCACCATCATAGATGACTATAAAAACATATCTTTCAGGTTACTTAAACTCTTTGGTGATCCAATATAGTACATGTGTCTCAAGAACAACATTTTTCTTCGGGACCTATGGAATATTTTCATATACCAACTCTTATATATGTTGATCCTGAAATTAATTGAATTTATTATTTCTACCACTATTATTTTAATGTACATTACCCCCCTAAATTAATGTGACATGTATTGTGATAGTAATTTTCTTATATGTGGTGTTGTATAAATAATATCCCCTTGTTTCCTTATGAAACCCTATAAAGATAATCTTTTTACCCCAAGGTACTGGTTTGTTCCCAGCGGTGGCCTTCAAAAAATTCTCACATCCCCAAACATGTAAGTTTGACAACAAAAATTTCCTTCCATACATTAACTCATATGGTATTTTTTTCACATTAGTTAGCACCTAGTTTTGTGTGTATAATATAATGTGTAATGAATATCCCCAAAAGTATAATGGATTAATTTCATGGATTATCATCAACCCTACCATGTCAATCAAGGTATGTTTCCTCCTTTCACTAACACTATTCCACTATAGTGTATAAGTAGGACTTAGTTGGGATAAAATTACACAATATTGTATAATTTTTTTGAATTATTATTTTAGATAGTCACTTCCTCAGTCAAATTGAACACATATATTATAATAAAAAGTCTGTTGAGATTAGTTTTAATTTCCAGGGGAAGTCTAAACATGGGTTTTGAGGATGGTAAAGATTTTGAATCATGGTTTACAATATAATTAGGAAACTTTTCATGTCTTAAAATGATGTTTTGGGATGTGGTTCCGGACCTAGGATGTACATTGGGTGCTCATGTGAGTCTTGTGGGCTCTCGGTTAAGATTCAATAGTTTTAGAGGTTTATGTCCAATGAAAGGGATTTGGTGTGCATGGATTAAGAGAAACCATGTTGAAACCCTAAGGGTGAGGAGTTTTTTTGTACCATTTCTAGCGTGCATGGTTAAGTTTAATAATTAGTGAACAATTGGGTATTAAACCTGTGAGGTCTGAGAAAACAATCTTGTTAACTTGATTGGACTTGAGGCTTGACACAAGGTTTGAGCACAGCTGTAAAAAAATCATGAAAAATATCATAGACCAAAATTGTTCCAATTCACATGGTTAGAACACAATTTTGAAAACTGTCTGGCTAAAACATAGGTGAGGGATTCACATTGAGAGTTATTACCACATAGTAGGAATATAGTTTAGAAAAACGTGTGGGGAATCTTTGTGACTAATTGAAAGTGATTTTTAGGGGGTTTCCCCCTTTTATCATAAGTATCAAACCCACATTTTCCTTTATCTCCTTCCCATTCATGCCCAACTGACCAATCTATCCTCCCTCCTTAAATTCCCCCTTCGTTTTGGGTGGTTACAACTTCATTATTTGGAATTTTTAGGTAAGTCTCCATTTACAAAAACATACATTCCTATCTTTCTTCCCCATCTCTAAATTTTAAGTTCTTTTTTTAGGGTTTCTGATACAGATTCCACTCAAAAATTAGGGAATCATCCATGTTTCAAGTGGATTTTTTATGTATTTCAAATGAGATATCGTGATATGAAATTTGAAAATAGTCTCACATCATTTTGATGAAGGTATGTATCACCACCAAATTTATTAATGTTTATCATTTAAATTAAATTTAATAAGAATATTTAATGGGATTTTGTGTAATTTATTTACCTAGTAGTGGTGTTGGGTGTCCTATATAAACCTCCCATTAATGGTTCCTTGAGGTTTCGTTGAATGATGTGTCCCTGGTGAGTTAATAGAAAACTAATACAAGGATTTTTATGTTCTATAATAAATTATAATTGAAAATTAATTATGAATTTATTATAGATGATTATGATAGGTTCCTAGGTTTTTATTAGAGGATTGGGAGTAAATGTGTGCATGGTTTGTTTTTTGGAAGGGCTTAGAGAGACTAAGTGAATACTTCTTACCAACAATGTTAAATTTGGATAGTATCCTTAATGGTAGGTGGTCCCTAAATTTTCCCAAAGTGTTGTTTTTAATCTATGTTCTTATGAATCACATCTCTCCTGTTTTTTAGTGATTAATTTTAAAATTAATTAAGAATTTTAATAGGTTTTTATATATTAAAAAGCCTTTTACATGACTTGAGTATTGGGGGAAGGTAGTTATTAGTGGAACACCTTAGTAATAATGTGACCGTTATAATTGGTTAATTAAATGGTGTTTTAAATTGAAGTGTTATTTTTGGGAAAATGTCATTTGAAATTGAAATTGGAAATGGTAATTGAATTTGTATTTTAGAATTGGTAAAATGTGTTTGTTTTAGAAATAGAAAATGGCGAAATTGTGTTGACAAAATATGTTGGGTATTTTGGAATAAGTGTTTCAAAATAGTATTTAAATTTTCATTTGGGTCAATATTTTGGAAATATATTTGTAAGTAGATTTGAAAATGGTATTTGGAATTGATTTTAGAATATAAATGATAAACTAACTTGTCTGCCTTGTAATTGTTTACTATGTGTTATAGAAAATGATGATATGTGTGTATGTATTTCTTTGATGTAAGTAGAATATATATTTATATGATGGCTAACCCAATTATGAACATGGGCTCCAAAAGGATGCCTGATATTGATGGCTAAACCCATGGTGAAAATGTCCCATGGGTGGATGTTGGGATTGATGATTCACGCTTGGGTTAACACAACCTTCGGGTGCATGCTCTCTTTGTTGGTTAAAACTATGGTGAACACATCATTTGGATGGAATTTTTTTGGGCTTCGATGATCGTTATATTACCCCTATATGATTTTTTGAATAGGGATGAGTATATTACCCCCATTGAGAGATGATTTTGCATTATCAACACAACATGATCATAGACACCCCGAACATGGTTCGTATGTACCGTTCCTAGGATAAATCTGGAAACTAGGTTTGGCATTTATTTTATTCTTTTCATTTTATGTGGTTTAAAAGTTGTAGTAGTATTTTCTAATGTTGAGAACTTCTTCATAATGATTGTATAGACTGGTTATATTTTGATACACCATTGATGGAGACCTACTAATGTTTACTCACACCCTTCTTAGAATGCCATGTCACCTGGGTACCCAAGAAGACCATATTGTTGTACTCAAGTTAAGGTATTGGAAAACTCCATGTGTTCATGCATGTTTATTAGTTTATTTTGTTAGTGTAAGTTAATAGGATTGGTTAGGACTCATGAAAAGTTTGGGATCGACTATTGTAATTATTTTAATTCATCTCCTTTTAGTACTATTTATGTATGATCCCCCAATGAGGGATCCAGTTAGAATGTATGGAATTCTCTTAGTTATGTCATATGATTATTTATTATTTTATCAACACATTCTGTTCTCAAAATGTCTATATATATGTGTATCTAATTTATTTTATTTACATTTTTTCACTTTGATAATAAAGACATAGTCTCCCCATGGTATCCTCATAGACCATTATTACTTTTCCATAGGCTCGGGTGTATAGGGAGGCATGCATGAGATCATGTCAAAAACTAATTGGTTACTATTTATTGGAGGGATTTAGGAAGAGAAGTTATAATTTTGAATGAAAAAAAAATTCTTACAGTTTTTTATCGCAAATTGGATACTTTGAAATTTTAATGGATTAATAACAAGCTCTTGTCTGGGTGAAACTTCCACACATACACGGGAAAAGAAAAGATACCATGGCTGGGAATTTTTTTTCTCGGATTATGATTTTATAGTTTATTAGTGTCCATGTCAAGTTGTTCACTTGAGTGTGATCATATTTATTTATGGGATTTTTATGATTGTTCAATATGGAAAATGGTGTGATCATTTTTGCATTATACTAGGAACATATGATTTGTATGACATCCATATGTTTCATGTGATTGATAGTTGTTTGAGATTCACATGTCTTGGTGTTTATTTACTCTTTTGGTTTATGTATACTAGTAATTTATATCTATCAATGGTTTTAGATAATTGTTTTTAGAGTATTTACACTGGGGAGAACATCCAGGGGATAATTTTCATTATTTTCATCTCCTGTAGTGGTTCACATCCTCTGACTGATCACGGCGGTTCTACGGTGGATACCCCACATTTCCCACATTCCAAAGGTGGGTGACCTCTAACACCATTATTTATGATGTTGAATCCTTGATTGGAACATGGTGATTGGATTTTAGTTCCGCGGTCGAGGGATTCCACATTAGCATTCAACACATATTTTAGGTCTCCTTCATTTATTTGAGATAAGTTATTGAATCTAATTCCCAGCTCTATATTGAAATGGACACCTGTAAATTATGCTAATTGTTGTCACAAGAGGGAATATACTTGTGGTTGTAGATGATCTTTATGATAGACATATTTGGACATCCATAGACATTTGATTTTTTGGGAATCTCTAAAGTTATTCTTCTTTCAGAGTAGAGGTAATCTCTTGTATGAGTCATCATTTATTTATAACCAAAGGCATCCCATGTCCATCATTAGGAAACTTGATCCATGTGTATAATGAATACAAGGATCATTTCCATGGGAATCTCAAGTTCGTTATATGAGGTAGAGATTATGATACATTACGTTTAGGGTCTTGAAAGGACATGATCAAAAGTTTATGGCCTTGTGGGGACCCGATCAAAGGTTTAAAGTCTTGTGGGTACATGATCTAAGGTTGAATTTCATCTGGGGAAATGACCCCAGGTTTAATGAATTGTGGGGTCATTATAACATGTTTAACGTTTTTGGGGACATTTCCTACATAATCTCATTTCATACTGGGATGGATATCGATTGGCTTCACATGAAGACACCAAAGTTAAATGAAAACCTTGAGTTTGGAAATAGATAGGTTGAGTGTGCCCCTAGAGGTGGAATGCTCACACTGTAGGGTTATCGCCTCCTAGGGAGAAGACTAATAGGTTTCTGATGGTGTAGGGATGTCCGGATTAAACCTCAAGATGATGTCCCATATACCCTGTTAGTAGATAGGGATAAAAACCCATGTAGTTTGAGTGTTTTGTTTAAGGTTTTATATTAGTAATGATCCAATAAATATAACATATTGTGAGAAGGATGCTCCTGTTGTGAAAAAGTGATAATTAGGGATAGTGTGGAGATAATTTATAGGAGATACCCAAAAGATGGGGGTCTTCTCAGGCTTATCACTTGAGGTATCCTATGTTTGTTACATAAGTTAAGGATATAGTTATACATCACGAGATGTAGATTATGTAATAAAATTTAATATCAAGTGAGTACGACAAGGGTGATATATAGATTAAAGTCTATCATCATGGATGTTGTTCATAATTATGCATAGGTAATCCCACTTTCAGCTAAGGATAGACAATGTAATGAGTGGGGCTTATGTGTGGAAGTAGACTGGGTACTAATAAGTAACAATGGTGGTGTTATTGGGGTATATTCTTGAAATCATCCTGGGTGTTGTTGAGGAGCATTGAGGTGTGATTGGGGTATCGTATCATGCTTATCACATGAGGAATCTATGTATCATCACATGAGGCATCGTACAATTATGACATAGGGCCATGTTCGATGCATAGGTTAAGGATATGATTTAATACCATCTGCATTGATGTTGTATGCAGGGATTACACATTGAGACTCTCATTCATCTTCCTCATATTATGTCACAAGGGTATCCCAACGTGCTGACGGGTCATGGAATATTATTGAGTCTTATACGAGAGGTAGAGGCCAATGTGGAGTTCTTAGTGTTAGTAGGGATGTATGTGGATATTTTGTTATGGGGATTCCCACTTTTTTAACATTATGTATGGTAATGAGTTCATCTTGACCTATTGATGGGTCATTGAATATGATTGGAGCTTACTCTTGAGGAGGAAGCCGATGGGGATTAAATGGGGTTATCTCATGATCATCTCATGAGGCATCCTATACAAGAAACATAAGGCATGTTTTTCTTTTCATGAGAGGCATCATTTTCTCTTCACATAGGGTATACTACTTTAAACATCATGTAGTGAAGACTAGCTGGCATGAAACTAGACAAAAATAACTGTTAAATGGAAGTTATTTGGTTGTGGTTTGTCAAACATCTAGTAAAAAAAATTGAAATTTTTTTAGCTGGATTTTAAATACCTCTAAAAAATATTTACTAAAATAAAAAAACACACATTATTCTTTCCATGGATCCCTCTTCCCCCTCCACCCCCACCTTGAGCCATCCCCCTCACATTTGTCACTCTCACCCTCATCACCACTACAACTATCTCCCTCCCAATCGACTTCATGGTCACCCTCACTCTCATTTCCCTTCTCAACCCTTTACCACTACCACAAAACCCCTTTTTTAACACCTTCCCTATGTCATCACATCAGTCACCCATCTCCCCCTCAGTCGGTGTACCAATCACCCCCTTCTCCCTGAGAGTCCCTCTCACCCAACTACCACACCAATTGTTTGTACTCTATTCCCCATGCGATTGTTGAGCATACCATGCCATCAACATTACTATGTAATTCTCTTTTCTATCCAAAATTAGCTATTAATTAAACATATTGATAACATTTTTTCAACAAAGAAATATTACTAATTTGTTTGGTTATTTTGAGGTGTATTGTGAAATTATACTCAATTAATTCATCATATATTACAAGCATTATAAGTAGATTACAATTAGTGTGATTTTTGTGTTTATACTGTACATTACTACATAAATCAATTAAAATCCATCATATTATTTGTTCATTGAGAAAATTTTTTAACTTGTCTTTATAAATTGAGGTGGGATATAAAAAATAAATAAGTAACTCATTATATCTAATAATTTATATAATTAGTTTTCAATTAGGATTTGATTGTTATTTTTTCACAAATATACACTTATTAACTCAATTAAAAAATCAATCTTCTGTTATATGTTCATATAATGATGTAACAATTTTAATGGAATTTTTTATTACCTTTTTTCCAAGGAAAACCACAAGGAAATATTGTAATGAACCAGCCTTGGTCAATAAATGACATAATTTGAGTTTTTCCACCATAATGTGATCATAAAAAAACAACCAAAATTGTCTCATGTAAAACAGAGGAATAACCAATGTACATTGTTAATGAAACCAACCTAATTATGAGATATAAAAAACTAATAAAAATGGTTTATCACAAAATGAAAATAAGACAAGACAAAGTAGAGAACTCAATGTCACTATCAATCCTAATAAAATTTTCCCTTTATGGAGATGTTGAACTCAAGAGAAATCGACTCAGTACAAGAAACCCTTCCCATTATATGTGTCCTAAAATACAAATATTCAAACTCCCAATGGCCAAAGTAGGGTGTGAGAAAAAAAGGAGAGTATGATTTCACCAAAGAATCTATAAAATGTCTAATGTCATGAAAAAGTTTTCTCTAACTTTTAAAATCTCTAATTTATAACGAATTTTCATAAGATAAAAATACTTTTTTAAACATTCCATAGTTTTCTAATTTTATTTACACACTCTCAAAATCAAGAAACAAAACATGTATGTATGTAAAACATATGATCATAAGAAAAATCACCCATGGATACACCATAAGATAAAAATATGAGAAAATTACCTAGAATTATCATAATGTGATAAAAACCAAGCATAAAAGCACCTAATTTGGGTTGTTGCCTATGTTAATACATAGTAGAAATAAAATAATCTTAAGACAAGAATATGTTTTACACAACCAATATTGAGTCCCATAAAAGTATAACAATACCACAAAAACTCTGGTGGAATTATGCACACTAAAGTGACATGTATTTTTTCTAATTCACCCAAGGATCCTAATGTGCTTTGCCTTTCAAAACCATTTGAAAACATTTCTCACATTTTATAAATATTTTTCTTATAATGAATAATTACCAATCCCATGATTTAAAACCAATTTTTAAATCAAATTTTTTTTATATAAAATTAATTTAAAAACATGTGTTTCAAAATAAAAATTCTTTCTGAGATCAAATCTAACCATTGCACTACCGAAAACTAGAAATTGAACAAGAGAATCATGTTATTGAGGAATTAAAACTTTTTTATCGAGATAATTACATCAAGAATTAATATGTAATTCCCTCAATTGATCTACCAATGACTGAGGTTGAATCTATTCATGATGGGATTCAAATGCCATTGAAGGGCTCTCTAAGGTGCCTAAAGTTCAAAAGAGAAGAATGGAAGAAGTGGTGGTTCGGATGGTGTTTGGATTTCTATATGTAGACTATAAAATAGAAGACCATGGTGTAAACTCTTGGACTACACCACAACCCCCTATATTATGGAATAGAATTCCACAACCACAGTGCAGGATGAGATATCATAGCGAGGAACTACAACACAAGCCTTCACACCATTCCATAGACCTTTTTTTAAACAATGTCTGAGATCTATTAGCCTTTACATGGATCATATCCTATGTACCTAGAGAGATTCTATACTGTAACTATATACACCACACCAAAAGGGTGTAAAATGGATAAAAATGACCAAAAACATCCCGCAAACCAGTATGCCACAACCTACCACTCTACACCATAGGGTTCACCTTGATATAGGGGCTACATTGGAGCCCCTGCACCACAGCGAAGTTGTGTTGGCAATGGAAGTGGCCCCAAAATTTATTCCTCTAGTGGTATATGTTTCATATTACAAGTTTATGCCATAGAAAATATCACCATGCACAACTTATACCCTCCACGATGTAGCTCCCAACTGAAATCCATAAAAATTCCAAAATCTCAAGATCACCTCAAAAACATCTAAGACTCACACCAAAAAATCTTAAAATTTAATAGAGTGTGTACCTAAACCTGAATGTTGTCACAATCCCCCCCCCATAAAAAATTTTTATCCCTAAAAAGTTTTAATGACTCCAAACTCAAAAAAATAAAAGGCCATTATAGCCTCATTATTGATTCCCACTCTCATGTCTCATGCCTATCCAATCCGCACAGCGACATCACAAAGACCAAAGGAATAATTTTATCACACAATACCTTATCATAAATATCCATAATCTAAACTAGTTCCTTAGCCACTATGGTTTCAGGAACAAGAGTAACATCCCCCCATTCAATCAAATGGGATGCGTATGGATGATACCTCCTCAATTAGAAAACATGAAACATGTTTCCTGACAGTCCATATAGGATTTCTGATAACTCTGTTCCATGCCAATCTCTTCCTTATTAGTTACTCATTTTCCATCATAACCAGATCATGTCTTGGCCCAAGCAAGTACCATTATACCAACTATACCTAGTATAATGGAGATATACATTGACCACCATACAATGCCTTAAAGGGAACCGTCTTAATTGAATCCTGATAACTATTTTTATATGAAAATATTACCATAGGATGATGCTTTTCCCTAGAACCACCAAATACAAGCACACACTCTTAGAGAAAATCCTCATGAATCTGAATAGCTCAAATTATCTGCCCATCTCACTAAGGATGACATGACATGCTCAACATCTACTAGGAACCCATGGATATTAGAAAACCTATCCAAAACATTGATGTGAACCTCAGGTCCCTATCAGATACAATCACATATGGAACCCCATGAACATTCAAAACCTCTCAGACATTCAATTCCTTGAGATGTTCTAGCTTCATCATCTCCTTGACAGGGAGGAAATGAGCTATTTTCATAAGTTGATCACTGATCATGCAAATCACATCCTTCCCATTAGAAGTATGTTGTGACCCAGAAAATAGTCCATGCAAATATCATCCAACGTCCATACCCTAATGGCCAAAGGTTTCAACAAACTAGAAGGTATCTAGTTGTCCACCTTAATCCTTTGACAAGTGAGACATAGTAACATGAAAGTTGAAATCGACCTCCTCATCCTGACTACAAATATCTATGTTTCAAATCATGATACATCTTGGTATTCCTAGGGTGTACGGACTTGTAAAAACCCTGTCATTTATCCCTTAACAAGTTCCTTACATAGATAGGTATCACCAAACTTCTCTGAAAACAAAAATCCCTAATGAGATATTGAGACCACTAACCTGAGGTCTCCCAACCATTTAAGATTTTACTAAAGAACTGTAAATCTGTTTCAATCCCTTTCTTGAGCTGCAATCACTCATCAAATGAAAATTCATCCTTCACTAAAGCTAATAATAGCTTCACACAAGCCTCTTGCATTCACATTCTCTTCTTAGTGAAAAACACACACTACTAAATGTTTCACATTTAAAATATCTAAAAATGGGATTTTTCCTCTGAAAAAATGAACTGATATTCTGAGATATGTTAAATGGTGACCTTTATTAGCATGATAAAAAAGTGAAGATAAGGAACCATTTATCAATGATGATAAAATTTGAAAACAAAAAATTTGTTCCACACAGTCCCTCTTTCTCTATGCTCATGCCATCCTTTCTTAGAGGTATCAATTCCATCGATTACCCTTCACCCACTCTCAAACACCCCCACCCATCCATTAACAAAACTCATGACCCCTTTCTCTATGCTAGAAATCTACTCACCCACACGTGCATGCCTGGATTCAAACCTCTGACCCTCCTTTAATATTGAAAACCCCTTTACAATAACCCTACGTTGTTTTTTCACCATTTTATGATATTCTTATATTTTATAATTATTTTCATATTCCTTTTTTTCATATATATATATATAATTATTTGGAAATATATTTATAAAATATATGTTTTTGTGGGTGCATGTGCACGCATGCTCATGTGTGTGTTTGATATATATATATATTTAAATTTATTTAAATATGGTTTATACTAATATTCGTATAAATATATTAGATTATAAATATAAATATTTATTTATTTGTTAATATTCCCACATATGTAAATAAAAAACATTATATATACGTTTGTATAGGTATAAATATATATTTTTATATTTTTATAATGGAAGAAATAGTTGGATATTATTTTAAATAAAATGGAAACTTAATAATTATATAAGATTTATGTAATTATTTTTAAATACATTGTTAAAATATGTCTTTATATTGTAAACATAGATATAAATTTGATATATTACAAATATATTTATGTGTCCAAATATTTACATATATACTTATACATATTTACATATTATTTTATATTTAGATATAAATTCATAACAATGTATTTATGTATATTTACTATAAATACATTTATATACTATATTTAATGATAATGTTGGATTTATAAAAATGCATTTATATTTTATGTATATAAATAATACATACACACATATTATAAAACACCAATATTTTTGAAGAAGAAAATTCAGTTCGATAACATAAATGACACAAAACACTGATATTATACGAGAATGTAACACCGTGATACATTATTAAATATTTATTTTAAAATAAATTCAATCAAATTGATAGCTAGTAGTGCACGCAACCCCAATATTTTTATGTTCAATAGTGTATTCAAAATATAACATTGAGCATAAGAGACCCGAGAGAGATATATATAACTTCTATAACCTAGTCTTTAAATTATCGTGTATGAATATTTATAACTGTTGTAAGATATATATATATATATATATATATATATCATACTCAGTTTAAGCTATTGATAAATGTTTACTAAATAATCAATCAATTTTTCATAAATTGATTTTTATAAAAGTTAGAAAATGTATTTTATAAAATGAAATTCATTTTTTCAATTTGAATATTATAAATTACATTGGGTTAAAATTTGGTATTTTATAAGAAAATTTTTATTTTTTAGTGAATAGTGAAACATTGCGATTTTTTTTAAAATATCATTTATTTTCAAAATATTTAGTAATTTAAAATCCACAATACGTTTATAATATGATTTTATGAAAAAAATCGTTATTTTTTAATATTTAATTTAATTAATTTCTTTTGAATCAACATCATAATGGATATTAGTATAAGATTGTCTTTGGGTAAAAACAATATATTTCTGAAAATTGTTTTAAGGTATATAATTTTTATCAATTTTTATTAATTAAAAGAAACCATAATAATGAATGATTTAAAATAAATTTATATGTTATATACCAATAAAGATTAATTATGATTCATATAATTATTATTATTATGTATAAAGTTAATATGAACTTATCTTTTCCTTGAAAAAAATATACTTCTTCATAACCCGCCTTAATATCGCACCTGTGGGTTTTGTTTTAAATTTATTTTTTTGGGAATTTTCAAAAAATTATTTGAAAAAATAACAGAAAATTTTAAAATAATCATTGAAAATTTATATTGAGGTTACTTTTATAATGTATTATAAAATGATAACTATTTTATTGAATATTAAAAAATACTGAATTTTAATTGAAAACTACATTTTTGGTTTAATTATTTATAAAGTTAAATTAAAAATAATTTTTTAAAAAAGTAAAACTAACTAAATAATATATTATATTTCTAATTTAAGTCATTTTAACAAATTAAATATTGAAATTGGGTAGAAAAACTTTGTAAACATTTGAACATTTTCTCTCTGAAAACCTTATTTCCCATCGCATCTACAAGATTAATTTTAAATAAAACGTTCACCAATTATATGAATTGAATTTAGAAAAATGGATTCAATAATTAGAATTATCATAATTTTTATTATCTAATAAGGTTAAATAAATTATATTACCAAAATTAATAGTGAAAACAGTAAAAATTAATAATAGTCGGTAGGGTAAAAATGGAGTTATCAGGGGTAAATAGATAATATAAGGGTTAAAATGACTTAATATTTGTCTAAAATATATTGGTTTGAAATATTTATAATTTATAATTTATATTATCCCAAATGGTCTAATATTTGAGGCTTTGGGTAGGAAGAAACATGGTTGGAATTTATTACTTTTGAAATTTACAAATGTGCCACTCACCTCACTTATAAAATGCCACACCCTCTCCTCCTATCTACACACCATAAAAACTATTGGATTGACCCAAACCTACTCAAATAACAACTCTAATTACCTTATAACATTCTAGAATCCTTATTTTAGGATGAAATATGACCATGTTATACATTTAGCTCAAACCGAATGAAGTTTCACTATACAGAGGTAACGTTCTTCGTTGGTCATTTTTATTTTATTTCCTCATCCACATCCTTCAATTTTTTTGTAAACCATGAATATATAATAAAACTATAATATTAAATATACTTAGATGTTATTATATTTATTTAATAAATTAAATCCTTCTACTATTCCATCCAATAGATTACAAAGTCATCATTCATGTGTACATGTGACTACCGCCTAGCAAACCAATGTCACCCATTTTTCCATTACAACCTTTAACAATTGGGTATTATAATTGATATAAAGTATATATATGATATTTAAAACATAATTATACCATTAGAGTCATTATATCATTTATAAATGTTTTACTTTCTATTTCATAGGGGATACGATGATGATGTTCGTGTGTACAATGAACTACTTCCTCGCGAAGTGATGTTATTTGTTTTCTCTAACACTTTACATAAAAAATAATTAGGATAAATTTAGAAAATATATATGATATAAATTTCATAATTATGTTATAAATAAAATATGTATCATTTTTAAAAGATAATATATCATTTTATTTTTTAATTTTCTATCACTACAAGATTATAAAATCACTCGTGTATGTGTGGACTACCACCCTTCACCCACTCTCACACCCCTAACAATAATCAAGAACTCCCATTCTCAGTTCTTGAAATCTTCTAACCAACTTGTGCATGCCTGTATTCGAACCTATGACCTCCCTTGTCCAATGTGAACCCCTTTACCACTTCAATCCCTAATTTTATCCTTTATATTATGATATTTCTATTTATTTATAAATATTTACATACATATTTTTTATTCATATATATATAATTATTTTTTCATACATTTATAATATATATGTTTGTGTGTGTGTGCGCATGAGCGGTTGTGTGTGTGTGGTATATATATGTACATTTATTTAACTATAATATATATTAATATTTATTTACATATATTAGAATATAAATATAAATATTTATTTATTTATTAATAATAAATCATATATAAATACACATTATGAATACATTTCTATAAGTATATATATATTTATCTATTATTATAATGGAAAAAATTGTTAGAGATTATTTTAAATAAAATAGATAATAATTAATTCCACATAATTTATATAATTATTTTTAAATTAGTTTTTAAAATATGTCTTCATATTGTATATTTAGTTATAAATTCTATAGATTACGTATATATTTATATGTCTATATATATATATATTTATACGGATTTACATATAATTGTATATTTTGATATAATATTTTATAATGTATTTATAAATATTTACTGAAAATAAATTTATATACTATAATTAAATATAATTATTGATTTATAAATATATATATATATATATATGATGTATACACATAATACATACACATATATTGTAACACCCAGAGATTTTAAATGAATAAAATTATGTTCGATCGCATAAATGACCTGAAACATTGAACTTATATGAGAATGTAACACCTTAAGACATTATGACATATTTATTTTTAAATAAATTTAATTTCTTTGATAGATTTTAGTTCACAAAAACCTAGTATTTTAATGTTCAATAGTGTATTCCACACATAATACTGAGCATAAATTTCCCACAATATATATAATTGTTATGACCTATACATTGAATTTGTGGGTATGAATAATATTAAATAATATAATATATATATATATATTACTCAATATAAATGATTAGAAAACTTTTAGTAAATAATAAAAAAAAATTAGTAAATTAAATTCAATATTTAAAAAGATGATTTCTTCAAAAATTATTATTTTTTCTTTTAATGAGAAATATATTATAGTAAATATGTAAAAAAATTAAAACACATTTGATAAAATGTGAATTAATTCTTAAATTGGAATATTGATATTTATAATGTGTTAAATTTTTGTTTTTTCAGAAAATATTGATTTTTCAGTGAGTAGTGAAAAATAGAAATTGGTTTGTAAAAATGTAATTTGCTTTCAATAAATTAAATAATTTATGTCTCATTATGTTTCGAATATTATTTAAAGAAAAATAATAGTTATTTAGTTATATCTAAGCCACTTAATTTATTCTGAATCATCTTCATATTGTATTTTAGTTTAAGGTTGTCTTTGGTTTTAAAAATGGATTTTTTCTAAAAAATCTTTTAAAGTATATAATGTTTCTCCATTTTAATTAATTAAAATAATTTCTAATGAGGAATGATCTAAATTTAATTTATAGATTATAATGAAATAAATTTTAATTGATATTTATTCATTTAATATTAATAGACGAAAAGTTAATAGCCAACCCGAATGGCCCAAAGGTCTTCTTTTATTATTGATTTTAGATAACCCCCTTTCATGGGATGAGGGGGAACCCTTACATGGCCCGTAGGGTTAGAGATTACATGACTCGTTGATATTAGAACAAATATCCTGATTATAACTACATGGAATTGCTCCTCCCCATCATATGAATCGTGATATCAGTTCTCCACCCTCACATGGTTGTTTGGCTATGCTTACCATACATGCACAAGTTTGTCCCAATGACAATTCCATACCCTCTCATTCTTCCACAACTGTTATCTCCTGCTCTGGTGAATACGTCGGCTATGAATCCTCATCTGGAGTATGCTCCTTGTAAAGACCACCCAGTCCATTAAGCATAATTTTAGGTGGCCCGAAAGCCTTGAGATGGCTTGATGGCCTTGTGGTGGCCTGAAATCCTTATGGGCCGGAAGGCCTTGGGTGGCCCTAAGTCCTTAAAGGACCCGAGGACCAAACCAGGGGCCCAAAAGCCTAAACGGATGAATAGCTCTGGCAGCTACTGTACTGAATAGTACCTAGTACTGTACTATTATAGTATATGCAGTAGTTCCTGCTACAGTACTGCTACAGTACTCATAAATATGTCTCTGCCCAGTTCTGAACTAGGGTATCTTGGATAGACAAGCCAACTCCTAAAAACCATCATTTTTATAATGTCAGCGGGATTTAATTTAATTATTAATTTATTTACAATTTTAGAAATAGAAAATTCAAAAAAAAATAATTTTTAAAATCATCATTTTGGAATTATATTATGGATATGTTTCATAATTTTCGATAAAAAATTAATTCTTTAATCATTTGTGAAAAATACTATGTTTTAATTGAAAACATCCATTTCATTTAAATTATTTATAAACAAAATTATATTTAAAATTAGTTTTAATGTGAAGTTAATTATATTATATATATTAATCCAATTTATATCATTTTACTAAATTCCATACTGAAATTAAATATAAAAATTGTGTACACATTTGAACATTTTCTCTTGAAAAACTTCCTTTCCCAATGCGTATGTGTGATGAATTTTAAATTAAAATTTTCTACATATATGAATTAAATTTCAATAAAATTTATTACATATTTAGAATAATTATTATACATATTTTTTTATAAGTTAAAAATAATTTTTTTTCAAAAATTAAAACTTATAACTATAAATAGTAATTATCTCAGTAAAGGTACAAATGGATTTACCGGGGGTTAAACAAAACAAATAAAGGTTAAAATAACCTAAATACTTGTCTAAAATCTATTTTATGGACATATTAAAAACATATACCTCATATAATACCAAATCGTCTATTATTGGATCCTAGTGACATGAAAAAAAATGTGGGTGGAATTCATTATTTTCAAAAATTACAACATGTTCCCATCACCTCCCTTATAAAAGGACAACCACTCTCCTCCTCTATTAACACCTTAAAAACTAATTTTTTCTACCACAAACTACCCAAATAATTACTATATATCCCTTATCTCGTCCTATAATCATTATTTGAGCATTTAATCCAACCACGGAAGACATTTGGTGCAAACCAAAAGAAGTTACTCGAAGAAGAGGTAACATTCTTCAATGACCGTTTTTATTTTATTTCTTCCACAAATTCCTTCAATTATTATTAAATGATTATTTTATAATAAAATCAGATTATTAAATATACATTGATTTTATTATGTTAATTTATTAAACTAAATCATTCAATTGTTCCATCAAATGGATTATGAAATCATCATTTGGGTGTATAGAGGACTACCAGCTCGCAAACTAATGTCACTCATTTTCTAAGTACCTACTTTCGTGATTGGGTATAATGGTGGATATAGAATATATATATATGATATTTATAACATAATAATACCATTATATTCATTACATCCCATATAAATTATTTTCTTTCTATTTTTTCAGGGATACGATAATTTTGCTCCTATGTACGATGAACTACATCCTCACGATGTGATGTCATTCGTTTTCATTAATCATATACATTAAAAATAATAACAATAAATTTAATAGTTATATATGATATAAATGAAAAAATTATGATATAAATGAAATATATATATTTCTTAAAAGATAACACATCATATTATTTCATACATTTCACACACTGAAAGATGATAACGTCTTTCGTGTACGTGTTGACTACATCCTTCAAGAAGAAATTCGACTCTTTATTTTAATCACCACACCACATGGATGATATATATATAATTATATTTAAAGAAAAAATATTTTAATTCTTATATTATTTTAATTATGGATTGTTAAAATTTTATTTACCTCCTTTCCATAATGATAATTAAGAAAAGGAAATGTTACTCATGCGTATGTATGGCCTACCATCTCTTTGATCGTAACATGCTTCATTTTTCAAACACATCATTCATAATTTTTATTAAAAGTATAATTTCTGTATAATTATTATAATTATTTATTGATTATTATTAGGGAGATTATATGACTCAATAATTTTCCCAATAACTAGAACTTTCATAACAAACAAAAATGAGAAAACAAGGCAATTAACAACTAAAATAATTAAAAGAATGAAGTATTATGAATGAACAAGTAATTATATGTCATAAAAGGATAATATAAATAATATAAATATCAATGTGGTTTTTTGATAAAGTAATAACATATTTAAAATAACTATAAAGGAGATTAAATAATATTAAACCAAAAGGATGTTTGAGGTAATGTATTTCTTAACTCTATTTTCATTCACTAGGTTAACCCACTACTTTTCCAATTACATAATGGTAGTATTATGTGTGTATTGGTATTTTATTATTTTATGTTTTATTTACAAATATTTAATTTGGATTGAAATTTGATAAACATAATAAATTTAATGATTAATCCACTCTTCAATGATATGATATTTGTAAGGGATTTCTATTCTCTCAATTATTTGTTTGTGATATATATAAATTCACCACTCATTTATTTTGTGTGGTGTATATACTACTCCTTTGAAATGTTATATAGTGAATCAAACTATTTAAATTTTATATAAGGTTTCATTTAATGTTTATATATTTTTGTTATTATGACTTAATATATTACTACGCGGTAAGGTATTTTTTCCCAATTTCTCTTCTTTGAGAATTATGTCATCTTGTTCACTGATCTTCATTTATATGGTACAAATACTGCCCCTTTTACATGTGATATTTTGAATTTATTTATTCTCACAAAATTTTAAGATTATGTTAATGTTATCCTTTTACGGGGCTTATTATTCCATGTTACCAAAGTGCTAAGTGTTTTAAGTTATTATCTCATTTATTATTGTGTTTTTTTAGGATTAAGTCTCCAATGTTGAAATATTATGATCTAAATCTCAATTATTCTCATTATTTTTATTATCCTATGGTCATTCATGATATTTTAAAATAATATAATCATTTTTTGACTCATTAGAACTTAAAATAGTTGAGAAAATGTTTTTATGAAAAAATTATCTTTATTTATATCTTCGGTCGAACACATTTTTTCTTCCAAAACAATTTTTTCTTAAATGATATTCAAAAAGTAATTTTCATTCTGAAAATTATTTAATGATTAAATTTTTACCAATTTTTTAAATTATAAAAAAATTAAAATATGTTTTTATGTAATTTTCAAAAAAAATTCACATTTGGATTTTATCAAAAATGTGAAATACATCTTGGTATTATCATGTACAGCATGGACATAATTTTTTCCATCATGACTACTATTTGATTTGTAGATTACATAATAATTTTTCAAGATGGTTTTCAAGGAAATTGATTTTAAAAACATATTTAATTTTTTTTCTAAATGGAATTGATATTTTCCTCATGAAATGTTTTAAATGATTTTTAATGCTTCTTTTATATGTTTCCATGGTTGTTTTCAAAGAAATGTATTTTCGAAATATTTTTGGAATTTTTAGTTCTAAAAAAGTGATTCTTTTCCAAATAAAATGATTATTTACCTAAAAATGTATTTAATGATATTTTATTGGTATCCCCATTTACCATAATCATTAACAACCTTTATTTTTACATATAATCCAACAGATATATTTTCTAATGATTCCATCATCATTCATTCTTTAGATGGATTATTATTTTTCAATGTGATTTTTATGTAAGTTGTTTCATTCCCATAGGATAATCATATTTCAAATAGATTTTATAGAAACCATTTATTTTCAATGTGTTAAATATGTTTTAAAGAGATTGTTATGGCACCTATTTATTTTTCATGGATAGACTATGTTTCATGTAAATTTTTATGGAATTAATTTTTTTCAATGGGTTAATCATATTTCAAAGAGACTGACCTGAACCAATATCTTTTTGATGGGTAAATCATGATATAATAGTAATAATGATTGTTTCTATTATTTTTATGATGTAATATATTTTTATTTAATAAATTTTGTGGTTCATAGATATTACATAAAATATGCGTGTAGCCGGATAGAATCGGGTGAGCCCTGTATAACTTATTTGATGGGTGTGCCCAAATAGCACTGGGTGAGCCCATTATTTCTAACATGAAGGTGATCCTAGATAATAATACAAATCATTGGATAATTATTATGTTATATGTATAATTATATTAGAGGTTATATGTATTGTTATTCCATTTGAAAGGGTTCTGTGAGTTTCTATTATGATGATGTTACGATATACCAAAACCTTTTCTCTCTGAATTGCATTTGTTTATAGTGATTACTTTGATCATGACTGATAGCACATGGCTCATGATTATTTATTCTTATGACACTTTAATATTTTAAATCCATATTCCATGTTTCACAATTGAAAATTTTGGTAGTGATGGGTATTATTTCTTTTATGATTATCTCATGAAATTTGTTTACATTGTCATACCCTTATACACTTATTATTTTAATTGATGATATTCAATTTTTAATACTTATGTTTACCCTTACTAATAATTTCATATCACCATTATTATGTTTCCATTCCCAATAGGTTGTAAATAATGATGTTTAACGAATTATATCTAGATGTAACTTCTTATGGCTGATGATGATTACTTAACATTAAAAAAAGAAAAGCTAGGTTATATTGGAGAAATGAACATTTAAATACATTGGTATTGTTTAGGAATTATTTAGTACTAATTCTATAAATGACTAAACCAAAAATTTCCATGATAATGTAAGTGATATAATAATTTCTTTTTTAGGTTGTATGGTTTGGATGGAATAAAAATTGGGTAACATTTATCTATATCAAATCCAAAAACATAATGTTTATGATTTCAACATCAGATCTAGGAGTGAAGGTACATAGATTTTATTATTATTATCAGATAATGGTTTAGATAAATTTGGAGATTATTATGCCTTCATGTGTGGTTAAATTAATAGTTATGGATGCATGCATGGTTCAATAATATTAGTGATGATCATATGTTCAATGTATTAGACAGACCCTTTTGAGGTTTTAGAAATCATATATTTAAGATATTAATGGATTTTCAGGAGATATTTTTGTAGTTTTATGTATATATAAAGCTTTAGTTTAATGTTAAGTTTTCTTTTAAATTTTTAGACATATGTTTTAATTTATTAATAAACATTAATGTTGATATGATCTTTGATATTGAGGTAATTATGGGAATATATGTTTTATCATTTAGATAACAATAGGATTAAAATTTTATTTTATGACTAAGTGATTAATATTATTTCAAAATAAGATATCCATATTTTTTATACTAAATCATTAAATTTATTTGATAACCATTAAGGTTAAGAAACTGTTTAATTTTGGTGTGACTATGGATATTTTACATGTAGGGTTATTTTTTATAGAATTATTTAGTTTGAACATTAGGCATTATAGGTGCATTTTGATGATGAATGTATCAAGTGATTTTTTTACACATTTTGGGAATTATCATTCCATGTGTTAAAATTTTTGTTTTTATTTTATGTCTAATGATATGTGGAATATATTTTTTCCATTTTATGGTTTTATGATCATTTAAAATTTTCATTTTAGTTTTCAGGTATGAAAATTTCATCATTAATACTAATAGTTTAGAGAAAAAGATGAGATTGTGGTGGAATTTTACCCAGGATGAAACTCTACTCATCATGTTTGGATATTTACTAATCCTATTAGTCTATACGGAAAAATAATTTATCAACTCTAAGAAAAGAATCATGAAAAAAATATTGTCATATTACAATTATTTCTGATGTTATCAATCACATTTTTCACAACTCAAGGGTTTATTTATTTTTGGGTTTTTAACATTCTCGTAAATAAATTTAATCTCATTGATAACTTTCTGTACATGCAACCCCAATATTTTTATGTTTAATAGCATATTCAATAAGCAACACCGAGTATAACGACCTAGGATATATATAACTGTTATAACCGAGCCATTAAATTGGAAGGTATGAATATTATTAAATAATTTAGTATATATATATATGTATATGTATATTTTCTATTTAAAATAATTTATTGATAAATTTTTAGTAAATAATTAATATATTTTTAGTAATGTAATTTTTTTCATTAAAAATTAATTTTCATAAAAAAATTATTTCTTTTAATTAATAATTATTATAAATAATTTAGGAAATTTTAGATAATATATTTGATAAAATGAGCTTAATTTTTGTAATCTACATATGAAAAGATACTTTGGGTGAATGTTTTATGAATTTTCATAAAATATTGATTTTTTAGTAAACAATGAAAAATACTATTGTTTTTGTTAAATGTAATCTATTTTCAAAAAATTAAGTAATTTAAAAGTACCATTATGTTATAAATATGATTTAAATAAACATGGTTAATATTTAGTTAAATTTAATACACTAAATTTCCTTTTAATCAACTTCATATTGAATTTTAGTATAAGGTTGTGTAAGGGTTTAAACAAATTCGATTTTTTTAGAAACATTTTTAAAGTACCTAATTTTTTTCCACTTCAATTAATTAAAATAACACCTAATGAAGAATGAATTAAATGAAATTTATTGATAATATATAATTAAATATTAATTTTATTCATTCAATAATTATTATTAGACATAGATTTAACATGAAATCATTTTGTGCTTGAAAAAATTATACTTCTTATAAACCCTCTTTTTCGTCAGGTCTGTGGGGTTTCTTAAAAATTTATTTGATACAAAATTTAGTAAATTATTTAAAAACATATAATTATTATTATAAATCATCATGTAAAAATTAAATTTTTGAGAATTTTTGATAATTTTGTGATAATATTAATTTTTGATGAATATTAAAAAATACATAATTTTTATTTCAAATTGCCTTTTTGTTTAATTTATTTATAAAGTAAAATTATATTTTAAAATCTTTATAATGTAAAATTAGTTAAATTATATATATTAATCAAAATTATTTTATTTTAATAAATTTTATATTGAAATTTGATATAAAATTTTAGTAGATGTATTATCATTTTCTCTTTGAAACAGTGCTTTCTCATAGCGTCTACATGATTAATTTTAAATTCACATTTCCCCTTATAAAGATTGAATTTAGAAAAAATGGATTCCATATTTAGAATAACTTTTTTTAATAGTTTATAATAAGTTTAAATTAATTTTTTATTCAAATAAATAGTGAAAATAGTGAAAATTAACTACAAATTTTATGGTAAAAATGGATGTACTAGGGGTTATGATAAAAAGATACGGGTAAAAATGGCATGAAACAAAGTTTAAAATCAATTTTATGGACATTTTTAGACATTATCACTTATATAATATAATTTTTTCTATTTTAGGATTCTTGTGACATTAAGAAATTATTGGCGGAATTCATTCTCTTCAAAAATTACAAGTGTGCCACTCACCTCACTTTTAAAAGGCCACCCCATATCCTCATCTTTTTACACCTTAAAAATGCATATATTCTGTCATTAATGTAACGACCCATAAATTCCGTGGGAATTTTTTTCATAAATTCTTGTGATTTTTTATGAGTCCACAGTTTCTGACGGTGCTTGATTCCTATGCTCGATGTGCCCGGAATCAATTTATGAAGTTTTGTTTGGGTACGTTCAGTAAACGTACGTTCGGAATTTTATAACTTTTGAATCAGTTCTTGGAATTGAAATCCGAGGGCACCATTGAACTCGCAGCCTCAGCGATTTCTTAGTGAGACCTTCACCACAGTTGTGTTTTATCGAGAGTGGAAGATAGTTTTAGGGGGTTTTTAATTAAATTGAATAAAGTTAAAGTTTTAACTTTATTTTATTTTGGTGGTTAAAACCTCAAGGGGGCGGTTAGTGGTGGGGGCCACCACACCATAACCTCCCATGAGAGGTTATGGTGGTGGGGCCCACCCGCACATAACCCCCCTTGGGAGGATGTTATGGTGGTGGGGCCCACTCGCACATAACCTCCCTTGGGAAGATTATTAAGTGGGTCCCACATAAGCATTAAATCTCCTCTAAACCCCAAATTAAATTTGTGAAACTCTTCACCTTCCCCTTCATTTAATGAGCCTACTCCTCCAATTTAATTAATTAAAGTAACTTAATTAATTTGGAATCATTTTGAATTCTTTTAATTCATTATGCCAACATTATAATATGTGATTTATTATTATGGTGGGGGTTGGCATAATCGTTGTTGGGAGAATAAAGGAGAGGAAGATCCTTTGGGAGAATTGATAGAACTTCATCCCCACAATGAAGAACGTGAAGAACGCCCGTCAGCCTGAAGAATGACGAGCACCGTCTTCTCCCTCTTCAGCCGGAGCAAGTATAGGAAACACTGCCACCCACGAAAAACGCTGACGACGTCATCTCGACTCATCTACCCCGAATCCTTCCTCCTCGAATACTTCATCTTCTACCCGACGTCAACGGAACGACGTCTGCTTCCCGTGACTTCGTCAATGAGCGACAATCGAGGTAGGGGGATTTGAGTTGATTTGTTCCCGTTCTACATCGTTAATATTTTGGTATTTTTTTGCCGAATGTTATCAACATAACATGGCGGTTTCGGACCGCACCAACACGGCCGACCCTCCCCCTTTGGTTGAACATGTTTGTTGACAGTAGAGGAATGGACCGCGGTGAACAACAACGGACGGCGACGGCCCGGCCACGAAAGAAACTGGCGACGCAAAGGCCTCTAGGTCTCCAAGAGGACGTGACACTGCCTCTCTATGTGGAGGAGAGTCGCGGCCATGTCGGACAGTGGCGGAGGCGCGCAATGCCGTTGTGTCGCATTGGGACTGCAGGACCACAGCCAGGGCATGCCACGATGGGAGAGCAGGGGCATGGCGCCGTCGCGCCGCGCCGGAGAAGACCTGTGGCCTAAGGCCGCAGTGGACAGGGGAGGGTGGCCAGCTGAGTCGGCTGCCGGTGCGCGCTACACAGTCGAGACCCTTCTGGTCCCACGGTTACAGGGGATGGCGCCACGCACTGGCCATTACGAACAAAGAGGGGGCGTGACACCCCCCCCCCCCCCCACGGCGTGGCCAGCCGGGCCCCGAGGTGTGCCCGGCCGGGCCACACGGCTAGCCGCTGGGCCACACGACCAGTTGGTCCAGGCCACACGCCCAGCCGGGCCGGGCCGGGCCTCCCACTTCTTTTCGGGCCACCCACGGGCTAGGCCGCCTTCGGGCCGAGTCTGACCCGCGGATCGGGTTGGAACCCAGTCAGAAACCGTCAGACAGAAAACACCTTTACGCCCATAACATGGGCTACATGCGTTCGATCGGTGAACCCTCTACGGCGATGGAAAGCTTAGAGTGAGACGGTTCCTTTGGAATATCCCACTTGAGTTTTGGACATAGTTGGAGTATGGTTTGGTTGGTTTGAACCTAAAAACAAACCGGGCCCCTGGGACGGAAACGCCAATAACTCACAGACTGAGCGTCCGATTAACGCGTCGTCTATTGCGTTGAGACCCCTCTGATGTGGCGGTCCTTTGAGATACATCCATTTGAGACTTCGTTACACTAGGAGTCTCGACATGTAGCTCATGGAGAAGATCCTCCTAGGGACGAGCATGCAGATTGCAGAGACCTACTTGCTGACAGACATGACGACTACATGACCGATTCGACTTAGAGTGATTCGACTTGCCTAGTGGGGAGCGTCGGGTAGTTGGTGGCAGACCCATGGCAGAGGAGCACCTGGTATTTGGCGGCAGACCTGTGGTAATTGACAGGATGAGTTCCTCTACAGGCTATTAGGGGGAGCGCTCGATATTTGGCGGCAGACCCACAGCGGACGGAGCACCTGGTTGTTGGCAGCAGACCCGCGGAACTCGACAGGAGGAGTACCTCAATAGTCCAAGGTTAGTGAGAAGAGCCTCAGTGTCACGACAGGACCACTTTACTCGCCGGATGAGGAGTTCTCCAGTAGCCGTGGTTTCGATAACGAAAATACTGGTTTGAGCTGAGTCAATGACTTTTGTGTTTTCCTCGTGATTGAGATGGGTTATTTTATAACTTAGGTATATGTATGGGAATATACCTAAGTAATGGATATCCATTGAAATCATAATCAGTGGATTATCCTTGTTGGTTTTTCTGAGACCTTGAGGGTCTCGGGGTCCCTAATGAGTGTTGTTATACTCACTCCTGCACGGGCTATGCCCGCACCTCGTTGTGTTGGATGCAGACGATGGATAGCGCTAACGGAGGCCGAGAGTGCCAGGACTGGATAGTACCGGAGGAGGAACTTACGATGTACCGGTACACATTGGTGTCTGACGGATGTGAAGTGCTGAGGAGGCCATATGTACCTACCCTTCAGGTAGGAACCCCGGAGGACGATCCAGGAGCTGCTTCCACCTTACAGCAGTTTGTCCCTTTTTCAGTTGTACTTGCTTTTAGTTGTATTTTTTCTTTATTGTTGGGCTTGTATTTTCCCCCCCTTTACTTTCAGTACACTTTTTATACTACTTTTACTTAGTGTTTTCTTCTGCTTGTACTCTGGTTGTGTGAGTTTACGTCTTATAAAGGCAACTCCTTCCCTGTTTTATGGAATTACGCCTTTGGTGCTAGTCTCCAGCCCCTGGCCTAGGGAAGGCGGGCATGGGGTAGTCACGATATGGGCCTCGGGGGATGGGTAGTGAAAAATTGGTATTAGAGGATTCGGTTCTACCACATAATGCAGGAATCCGATCATTATTTTCTGTGAAGCAATAGTGTTAAGTGTACCGAGTGTGGGTTTCAGTTCAGGGAGTCCAGTGTTGGTGCGGCAGCCGAAGTATCTGTACACCAGGACCCTGACTAATGTTTTCTGACTTAGTGCGCGAAAACACTGATTGCATGTGTGTTTAAATAGATTTATTTAAGTCAGATCAAACCAGGTCAGATCAGGAGGTATAATCGTTTGACTGTGTCACATCTGTTTCTTTCAGGATGCCTCCTCACGGACGACTAGTTAGAGCCCCGAGAGTGGTACGTACTGATAGACCGCCGAGCGACGAGGCCTCAGTACAGGGCCCTCTTCCAGTTGAGGCACCAGCGGTACTACTTTCCGTTGGGCCACCGATGCCACTAGCCCCAGTAGCATAGAGTGAACGCCACTTGAGTGCATTGCACGAGTTCCAGTGCTAGAGGCCGCCCTGGTTCAGGGGAGAGACGAACCCGTAGGAGGCTGAGGTTGGTTGGAGGTTGTGATGAGAGTCTTCAGACTGGTAGGGACACCGGCCGACTTCATGGTGATCCTTGCTTCCAAACTCCTTCAAGAAGCAGCAGGCAGTTGGTGGAGCCTGATTCTCCAGATGCATGATGAGGCGAGACTTCTATGGGAAGACATCAAGGTCCTGTTCCGGGCAGAGTTTGTACCAGCCACCCTTCGAGCGGTGCGGATACAGGAGCTACTACATCTGCAGTAGGGCAACATGAGTGTAGCTCAATACTTAGCGAGGTTCATTTACTTCTCATGCTACTCCACTAATATGGTATGAGACTCGTTCTTTAGGGCCCAGACCTTTGATCAGGGACTCAGGTGAGAGATCATAGCTTCAGTTATCTCCTATAGCATCCCGATGCAGACAGGGGTGTTGGAGCAAGCCCTCATAGTGGAGAGTTTCCTTTCTGAGCAGTCTCTAGTAGCGAGACCCACCACTAGTTGACTTGCAGCGGAGTCTTCTGCAGCTGGCAGTAGATAGATGACGCAGAGGTCCAAAAGGACCAGACCCATAGGTGGTCGACATCACGACTAAGGATCGGTTGTGCAGGGCACCCAGAGTGGAGACAGAGCTAGACATGCCGGGAGCGGGTAGTGTCACTCTTGTGGCGGGCTTGGTCACATGGCTAATGAATGTCCAACCTGCCTTACTGATGATCAACAGATAGTTGAGGGACCTCTCAGGAAAAGGAAGAGGTTTGATCGAGGCATTACGCAGGCCGGAGGCGGATGTGGAAGAGGAGCTGAACGTGCAGCTGGCGGTGGATGACGATACAAGGTGCTACCGCCACCACCACCAAGAGTTCCACCCCGACCACAGGGAGTAGGTGGACATGACAGAGCTCAGCTTCAGGTAGATGAAGCGTATGACCATGGAGCTCCGGAGATGATACGAGGTATGATCTATGTCTACTCCACCATAGCTGCAGTTCTTATAGACACCGGTGCCAGTCACTCTTTCATAGCCGCTGCCCTCACTTGGAGCTCGGAGATTCTGACGGAGCCATTGGCTCGATCCTTACGGCTAGAGACTCCTACGGGAGCAAACTCGACAATTATGCACTGGTTCCGGCAGTGTGAGCTTACTCTAGGAGGCAAGAGCTTCGGCTGTGATCTTCTCATTGTGGCGTTGAGGCCTTACAATGTCATCTTGGGTATGGAATGGTTATCTACAATCCATGCTCAGATCGACTGTATTAGGTGAAAAGTGTGGTGTGTCTGCGCGGATGGGACCAGGTTCGCCTTCACTGGTGAGAAGGGGCCCTTTGCTACGTAGGACGGACTTACTCGGAGGAGGGTGCAGCCGATCACTCACATGTTGGATTTCCATGCCCTCGGAGAAGTTGATGTGGAGAATCCGACTTATCCTATAGTGGTGGAACAGTACACAGATTTTTTCCTTGACGATGTTCCAGGACTACCTCCTTGCAGAGATGTGGATTTATACATCGACCTGTACCCCGGGACGACACTGATATTTACCCCATCATATCGGATGGCTCCCACTGAGCTTCGTGAGCTGCGGGTACAGCTCGAGGAATTTTAGGGGAAGGGATTCATCTGGCCCAATGTTTCTCCCTGGGTAGCCCCAATTCTGTTCGCCAAGAAGGCGGATGAGAGCTTGTGGCTCTGTTTTGACTATCGTCGCTTGAACTAAGTGACCATAAAGAACAAGTAACCACTCCCAAAGATTGATGACCTCTTAGATCAACTCAATGTAGCATGATGGTTCTCGAAGATAGACGTCAGATTGGGTTATCACTAGCCTAGAGTTTAAGATGAGGATTTCCAAAAGACGGCGTTCAGGTGTCGGTACGGCCACTACGAGATCTTGGTTATGCCCTTCAGCATATCCAATGCTCCAGCAGTGTTCATGTGTCTCATGAACATGATCTTCCATCCTTACCATGATCAATTTTTCTTAGTCTTCATTGAAGATATTTTGATTTACTCTACTACTAAGGAGGAGCATTCCTACTATTTGTAGGTAGTACCAGACACACTCTGAATTCACGAGCTTTATGGTAAGCTCTCTAAGTGCCAATTTTGGATTCGAGAGGTTCACTTCTTGGGACATGTCATCTCATAGGCTAGAGTATCAGTGGATCTAGCAATGATTGAGGCAGTACTTGCGTGGGAGCCACCCAGGAGTGTGACGAAGGTATAGAGTTTCCTGGGTTTGTCTGGGTACTATCGGAGATTTGTGATAGACTTCTCGAGGGTTTCAGCACCACTTTCAGCCTTGACGAAGAAGCTTCAACCCTTCATGTGGTCAGAGAGATGCCAGTAGAGCTTTCAAGAGCTGAGGAAGAGGCTGAATAGTGCCCTATTTTGAAGCTTCTAGAGGAGGGTGTTGAGTACGTAGTTTACTACGATGCATATCAAGTGTTTCCTGATTAAGGAGCGAGTAGTGAACACATATGGTTCTCAGAAGCTGAGACAACATGAGAAAAACTATGCTACCCATGACCTGTAGTTAGTAGCAGTGGTCTTCGCCTTGAAGATGTGGCGAAACAATCTAATGGGTGAACGTTTTACCATGTACGCTTATCACAAGAGTCTCAGGTATATATTCTCTCAGAAAGACTTGAAACTGAGGTGGAGGCATTGGCTAGAGTTCCTCCAAGTGTATGACTTCGAGATAGTCTATACTTTTGGGAAGGGGAACGTTGTTGCGGATGCCCTTAGCAGGAGGACGTGTATTCAGCTGCTAGGAGAGGTGTCAGAGCAGCTGGCTTCCTTATAGATATACTTTTTGGATAGGGATGGAGCGTCATATCTACATTTTTATAGTCACCCCTCCACTTCTTCAGCGAGTTAGGGAGGCACAGCATGGGGACGCTGACTTTGAGATGCGACGTGCTCAGATATTCATAGTGCAAGCACTTGATGGATTTTATGAAGGTGAGGAGCACGTCATCCTCTTCAGAGGATGTACCATGGTACCGGTTTCACTTCAGGAGGAGGTGTTGAGGGAGTTCCACACTTCCCCTATAGAGGTACACCTAAGAGTGGAGAAGATATACCAGGACCATTGACGACAACACTAGTCGCCAGGTATGAAGAAGGAAGTCACAGAGTTTGTCTCATGGTGACTCACTTGTTAGCACGTGAAGGCAATTCCCCAGGTACCAGCAGGCTTGGCTCAGCCCTTAGAGCTCCCAGAGTGGAAGTCGGATGGGATATCCAAGGACTTCATGACGGGTCTTCCACGTAAATCTAGGGGTCATGACTCGATTTGGGTGATCGTCGACCAACTCACCAAGTCGGCCCACTTCCTTTCGATTAGAGAGAAGGGCTCAGTAGAGAGCTTGGAATGCCTCTACATGAAAGAGATTGTGCGATTACATGGAGTACCATCTTCTATTGTCTCTGACCGTGATGCACGATTTACTTCCCGGCTATGGAAGGGGTTGCTGGAAGGTTTCGGGACACAGCTTCGCTTGAGCACTAACTTCCATCCTCAGACGGATGGTCAGGGCAAGGGGACCTTCCAGACCCTCGAGGACATGCTACATGCATCTGTCCTTGACTTCAGTTGCAGTTGGTAGGATCACTTTCCTTTGGTGGAGTTTTCCTACAACAACATCTATCACCGCACCATCGGTATGACACCTTTTGAGGCGTTGTAAGAACGACCTTGCAGATCGCCAATGTGCTGTACAGACCCAAGGGAGTCAGCACTAGTGGGACCAGAGGTGCTACGGGCTACCATTGAGAAGGTGCAGATCATCCAGGAGTAGATGAAGACTGCACAGATTATGATTAATTATTATGCTGATAGGAGGCAGATACCTCTGGAGTTCTAGGATGGAGACCACGTCTTCTTACGGGTCTCACCTCGATGAGGTCTACGGAGATTTCTCTTAGGCGAAAAGTTATCTCTGTGATTCATAGGACCATTCTAGGTCCTCAACAGAGTAGGTGAGGTGGCATACTGCTTAGCTCTTGCACCTCAGTTTCACCGGGTGCATGACGTCTTCCATGTATCTCAGCTGAGGAGATACGTGCATGACCCATCCCACATCATCGACCCTGAGAAGCTGGAAATCGATGACGGGGTAACATTCACGGAGGTCCCAGTGGAGATTGAGGATCGGCAGAAGTGGGTCGGACCTGGACAGTCGATACCTATGGTGCACGTTCGTTGGAAGCACAAGAACCTCCAGGAGAGAACATGGGAGTGGGAAGATCAGATGCGTGCTCAGTACCCCCTTTGTTCCCTTAGTGTGAGTTGCAGCTTATGGGGACATAAATCCCTGAGGTGGGGAGAATGTAAAGACCTGGAAATTTGGTGGAAATTTTTTTCTTAATTTCATGGGATTATTTACGAGTCTGTAATTTCTGACGGCGCTTGATTTCGAGGCCCGTTGTGCCCGGAATCAATTTCTAAAGTTTTGTTCAGGTACATTCAGTAAATGCATGTTTGGAATTTTATAACTTTTGAATCGGTGATCGGAATTGAAATCTGAGGGCACCATTGAACTCGCAGCGTTGACGATTTCTTAGTGAGACCTTCACCGTAGTTGCGTTTTATCAAGAGTGGAAGATAGTTTTTGGGGGTTTTTAATTAAATTGAATAAAGTTAAAGTTTTAACTTTATTTTATTTTGTTGGATAAAACCTATAAGGGGAGGTTTTGTGGAGGCCACCACACCATAACCTCCCATGAGAGGTTTTGGTGGTGGGTCCCACCCACACATAACCCCCCTTGGGAGGATGTTATAGTGGTGGGTCCCACCGGCACATAACCTTCCTTTGGAGGATTATTAGGTGGGGTGCACACGAGCTTTAAACCTCCTCTAAACCCCCAATTAAATTGGTGAAACTCTTCACCTTCCCCCTTTATTTAATGAGCCAACTCCTCCAATTTAATTACGTAAAGTAAATTAATTAATCTGGAATCATTTTGAATTATTTGAATTTATTACACCAACATTATAATATGTGATGTATTATTATGGTGGGTAGATGGCATAATCCTTGTTGGCAGAATTAAGTAGACGAAGAGCCTATGGGAGAATTGAGAGGACTTCATCCTCTCAATGAAGTATGCGAAGAACGCACATCACCCCGAAGAATGAAGAGCATATTCTTCTCCCTATTCAACCGGAGCAAGTATAGGAAACACCGCCACCCACGAAGAATGTCGAAGACGTCATCTCGACCCGTCTTCCCTGAATCCTTCCTCCTCAACTTCTTCGTCTTCTACCCAACGTCAGCGGAATGACATCCGCTTCCCGCGACTTTGTCAATGAGCAATAATAGAGGTAGGGGGATTTGATTTGATTTGTTTCCATTCTACGTCGTTAATATTTTGGTATTTGTTATGCCGAATGTTATCAATATAACATGGGGGGTTTATACCGCACCAACATGGCCGACCCTCCCCCTTTGGTTGATCTTTTTTGATGACGATGGAGGAACAGACCGCGACGAACAACGGCGGCGGGCGATGGGCCGACCGCAAAAGAAACTGGAGGCCTAATGGCCGCTGGGTCACTAAGAGGGCGCGACACCACCTCGTTATATGGAGGAGAGTCACGGCCACGTCAGTCTGTGGTGGAGGTGCATGGGACCGTCATGCTGTGCGGAGGGCAGCTAGAGGTCGCGGCCAAGGCGGGCCGTGAAGGAGGTGCGCGGCGCAATCGCGCCTCGCCGGTGGTGCAGGACCGCGGCCAGGGGGCCGCAACGGGAGAGCAGGGGCGCGACACTGTTAGGCCGCACCGGAGAAGACCAGCAGCCTATGGCCACGGTTGACAGGGGAGGGCGGCTGGCTGAGCCGGCCGCCGGTGGGCGCTACACAGTCGGGACCCTTCGGGTCCTGTGGTTACAGGGGTCGGCGCCATGCGCCGGCCGTTATGAACAAAGGGGGGGCACGACACCCCCCCCCCCACACACACAGTGTGGCTAGCCGGGTCATGCGGTGTGCCTAGCCGGGACATGCGGCCAGCCAGCCACGACCAGCCAGGCCGAGCCTCATGACTCGCCATCAGACCACACGTCCAGCCGAGCCCAGCCACACGGACAACTGTCGGGCCACACGGCCAGCCAGGCCGGGCCACACGGCCAGTCAGGCCGCCCCCTTCAGGTCGGCCCACCTAGGGGCCATGCCACTTTCGGTCATTTCCGCCTTCGGTCCGGGCTATCTTCGGGACGGGTCGGACCTGCGGACCGGGTTGGACCGCAGTCCGGACTCGTCAAACCAGAAAACACCTTTACGCCCATAACTTGGGCTACGGGCGTTCGATCGATGAACCGTTTGCGGCGACTGAAATATTAGAGAGGGACGGTTCCTTTGGAATATCCCACTTGAGGTTTGGACATAGTTTAAGTACAGTCGTGTTGGTTTGAACCTAAAAACCAACCAAGCCCCTGGGATGGAAATGCCAATAACTCATAGACCGAACGTCCGATTGATGCACCGTCTGTTGCGTTGAGACCCCTATGACGTGGCGGTCCATTGAGATACTTACACGTGTGACTTCATGACACTTTGAGTATCGACCTGTAGCTCTTAGAGTGGAACCTCCCAGAGATGAGCGTGTAGAGTGCAGAGACCTAGTCGCTGTCAGAACTGATGACTTCTTGACAGATTCTACTTAGAGTGATTTGACTAGCCTAGTGGGGAGCAACTGGTAGTTGGCGGCAGATCCATGGTGGAGGAGTGCCCCGTATTTGGTCGCCAACCTGCGGTATTTGACAGGAGGAGTACCTCTGTAAGCTATTATGGGGAGCGCCCGGTATTTGGCGGTAGACACATAGTGGACGAAGCACCTAGTAGTTGGAAGCAGACCCGCGGTACTTTATTGGAGGAGTACCTCAGAAGTCCAAGGTTAGTGAGAAGCGCCTTAGTGTCGTGACTGGCTGTAACACCCCGGAATTTTATGAAAAATATTCTTTTTAATTTAATTAATGTCTTGTGTAGTACGCTACACCAAAAGAAGCTTTCACAACATGCATCCTTGACTTGCCTTCCATTACACGCAATCGCGACCTTCCTCGATAGCGTGTGTAGTACGCAATAACGAGTTTCATTAAACAAACAATATGCTATTAAAATATTATTAAAACTAGTCGTTATGAATAGTAATAACCTCTTTTTGAAATTTTGTATATTTTATTTTTCAAAATGGAATTCATTTCTGGATTCGTAATATCGAAATTAGCTTAGGGTGAAATTTTGGTACTTTTCGGATAACTTTCATTTTCTGATGAATAGTGAAAATTACTAAATTTTAATTAAAAACAACTTTTTTAATCGAAATAATTAATAGTGATAAATTATTAATTTGAGTGGTTTTAAAGTATATCTAGAATATATTTTTACAATTCAATACAATGTTGGTCATTGGATGTAATTTCACATTTACACCAAACATAAACAAATGTTAATATTTTATTAGTTATTATCTCTTAAAAACACGCTATTTGTTGTGACAGTGGAAATTATTTATAAAATTAATTAATGCAACTTATATTTTGGGAATTTTGTAAAATAGAAATCATTTTTGAACTTGGAATATCAATTATAGCTTAGGGTGAAATTTTGGCATTTTTCTGAAAAACTTCAATTTTTGATGAATAGTGAAACTACTAAGTGGTAGTTAAAAAAATTAATTTTTTCATAAATCTTAATTTTACCGCTTCTGTGAATGGAATTTTAAAAATCCGAGAGACACGGTTGATGTCAGTAAGTAAAATGTGGTTCAATGAGATTAAAATAATTTTTGGTGAATAGTAACTTTTTACTTTTATTTACCACGGTTAAAGGTAAATAGGGTAATTAAGGGTAAAAATGATATTAATATTACCCTAACACATGTCCTAATCCGATTGGACAAGTGTATCTCGACCAAAAACAACCTTAATTGTAAAATATTATCATTTAGGCCCACTTGGATTATATTAGGACATTTATTATTATTTAATTCAAAGAAGAGTTAAAAGAGTTAAAATCAAAATTTATTTACTAAAACATTTTTAATATAGGGTTATACATAATATAATTTCGACTATAAATATTAATTAGAAAGATAAAAATATTTCCTACATAATGGTATTTTATTTGTAATTTTTATACTTTAAATAATGTAATTTATTTATGACACAACGATGATGCAGTAATTACCTTTTTTAGAAAATATTAACATAATTGATGTTATAAATGCCCAAATAAATGTAATTTGAGACTTTTTATGACTTAAACTAATTTTATAGGTTAATATGACATGTTATTGTTGATTTAAGTAACATGGTTCGAACTTATCATTCTGTTAGAAATTTCATAAAAATCATGTACCAAATAGTGTCAAAATTGACATAAATTAGTTTTTAAAACAAATATTATATTATTAATTGTTATTTAATTCCTAAAAATCTAAGGTTCGTCCAAATGACTTAGATAAGGATATATATATTAATAATAAACAACTTGGGGTTCGTTTGGCTTGATATAGTAAGTTTATTAACCATATGGTGTAAGAAAACAAAAAGACACGGTAAAAGTTAAATTATTTAACTTAGAGTTAAATCTAATTGATAAGGTTAAAATAATAACCTAAAATTGTCTAAATCTTATTGGATGAGAGTATTTTGACCCATTCCCACTTTATCTTCGAAATAAGACCATTTGGAACCATTATAAACCGAATTTGACCTTAATATAAAATAATATTTTGAGATTTTCCTAAGATGCCCCTCTCCTCCCTTATAAAAGGGAACCTCCTCCCTCTCTTCCTCACACAACATTGAGCCTTCAAGCTCGGCCAAACCCTGAAAAATTCTCTTATCCACTTCCCTAGAAACATCCTAGAGGTTCTGGTCTTCTTAAAAGACCAATTTTAGTGCCCTAAAAGGAGGTCTCAAAGAAGCACTTCAAAGAAGAGGTAATATCCATTACCGATCCTTTCCAATTTCTTTCTTCTTCAACTTATTCTTCTTTAGTTGTTTCATTATGAAGTAATGACATCAGTATCACTCATATACTGATATGTTTTTATAAGTATGAAACAACCCTATTTAACCATCTATCCATCCTACGGAAAATGAAATCACCGCGCGTGCGTACGTACGGAATACCGTCTCCACGCCGTGGTGTAAGCTATTTTCCGCCACCACCTTAATAGGATGGGTATAATGGTGTAATGAGTAACTATATATGATTATTATAAAGTGATATTGATACTGAAATAGTATACATACACTTTAACATAATTCCACAACCATGGGAACGATATCATCGCTCGTGCGTACGTACGGACTACCGTCTCCACGACGCGATGAGATTCATTATCCACGCTAACCATTCCAGAATGATTACAATGTATATATAATGAATAATAATGGAATATATGACATGGTAAATCTACTGGATTTATGTATATATATATATATTTCATCTACTTACTTCCATTCAAGACAATAAGGAAAGGAAAGCAGCGTTCATGCGTACGTACGGACTACCGTCTCCATGAATGGTGTGTTTCCTTTCATTTATCTATCTATTATATATATATATACTGAATATATATGATATATAAATCATATTTTATATTCTGGAAGTAAGCAAATCATGATATATGTAATAATAATGTCAAGAACAACAAGTCCAAACACCTACGATAAATGAAACGATTTTACCCAAGACACTTCTTTAACATGAATCTACAAAAGAACGGGTAATATAAAGTCATAAGTGGACCATATATGATATAATAACAATGAATATGATTCTGGAATAAGTCAATAACATGATTTAAATCATTATACAGGAGGTTCGGACACGTACAAAGCAAGTCGTACCTAAGGTAAGGGAAAATATCACAATCTCATTTTTATCCGAGATTGTTTTTACTTTGGCATTTACTGGGGTGTATTTTATCATCCACATCCATGTTTCCTCAATATGGAATATTATTTCCATCCACCTACAATTGTTTAAATCCAATTTTACCCTTCGGTGAGTTTTTAGTAAAAAATATGAAAGGAATCTTTTGTCGTTTTTCGTACGAGGTACTTTTTGACTTTTCCGACAAAAGTATGAAGAATGTTTTTTTAACTTATACGGCATGAATGAATTTTTAAAACATTATTTCCAAGAAGCTTCCTTTAAAAGTTTTCAAGTTTATTTTTAATCAACTTATTTTATTTTGAAGTCGTATGACATGTTATGAAAGGAAAAAATGTTTTTGAAGAAGAAAGGATATTTTCCTCAAGAATGGAGTTCAAGTGTTTTATCAAAATTATTTTCCATATAAGATAATAAAAGGTTCTGTTTTTATCCCTATTATTACATTGAATTGATCATGTTGTGATGGAATTATTTTTATGAATTTTTTTATCTTATATGAATTGATTTATGATGTCATGATGTTTAAGATTCCCATTTGTATTACATGGGTTATGCAATGATGTATGATTTATAATTTTGTGGCACACATAAGAATTGTATCATTATGAGATGGGTGGGACCTATATCTCCCTCCAATGCATTGGGTAAAGATTTTATATCTCATGATATATACATGGCTGGAACGGTAGGTTATACCGGTTTAGTGAAACAGGACTGAAACGAGGGTGACTCGGTTCAGAAAGGGACTTTGTCCACTAAGATAGTATTGGCAATGAGTCTTGACTAACAAGAAATGATTCTCTATTATTATGTGTGTATTCCACAAAGTTTCATGTTTTAAGTTATGATTATTGGGGTTTACCTTTCACTACTATGATTTATCCCATGTTATGAAATTATGCTCTCTTTTGCAGGTTAAGATTTCCAAAAGTTATGTTCTTATGTATATGATGTGAATGATATTTATTTTGTTTACCCTTACTGAGAATTTGAGCTCACCCTTTTATGTTTTCTTTTCCCCAGGATATAAAGAAAGGTTTTAGGTAAAAAAAGAAGATCTTTATGGGAGATGTTGAAGATCTTTCACCACGATTAGAAGAATATATTCCGAGTTTCCAAAGACACTAAACTATTAAGGTCCTTGTGTGTGTGTTTTTGTAATGTAATAAGTATTCCGCAAAAGTAATGTAATGTACATGTATGTTAAGCTTCGGGTCTCTACAGTTGGTATCAGAGGAAAGGTTTAGTCAAACTTTGGAATCTAGGATGCGAAAACGTTAGTGAGATCCCTTGAGATATTTCTAAGGTATGTCTAGGGATTTCCCTAAGGTTAAGTATACGTATAGGTTATAGTACTAGAATTACGCTAACGATCATAGAATTAAACCTAAGATGTTAGATATTGAAGGTACTCCCCCTTTATTATGTTGTTTTCCCCTAGCATGATTTTTGCCTCTCACACTATTCTTTTTGGGTTTTAGACGATGGCTGGAACCCGAAGGAACCGTGTTGATCAATGCAATGGACAATGCAATGATTGTCCTCCTGAACAAACAAATGTTATGGGAGATGGAGTGCAAAATCTTATTGCTATCCTTACACAAGCTATGAATCATTCTGGACTTCCAAATGAGCAGAGAAGGGAACAATATTCTATTGAGTCCTTCATGAGGCAACGTCCACCTTCTTTCAGTGGGACTTCCGATCCACTTGTTGCTGAACAATGGATCAGTACCACTGAAAAGATATTTTCAGTTCTTCAATGTTCTGAACATGATAAAGTCACATTAGCAGTATATCGTTTGGAAGGTGAAGCTGATCAATGGTGGAATCTTATCAAGAATACGAGGCCAATAGATGAAATTGAGTCCATGGAATGGGACGAGTTCAAGAACTTGTTTTTCAGTAAGTACTTCCCTCGTATTCTTTGAACAAAGATGGAAAAGGAGTTTCTTGAGCTGAAGTAGAAGGATGATGAATCTGTTGGTATATACGAAGAAAATTTTACAAGACTTGCAAGGTATGCATCTGGCATTATCATCCAACCTGAAAGTAAAGTTGATCGATTTTTCAGTGGCTTAAAACCAAGTCTTCGAAGGGCATTAGCTATAAGAGACTTCAGTAGCTATGAAGAAATTGTGCGTTGTGCTATCAAGGTAGAAATGGAAGTTGGTGTTACATATCCATCTCATGGTTTTGACAAGAAACGAAAGATGTAGTTCAAGGAGAAATCTCAGAATAATGGTGAAAAGAAGATGAATGTTTCCTTATGCACAAAGTGTGGAAATAAGCATGGTGGAGATTGTCTTAAAGGGACTAGAAAATGTTTTAAGTGTGGAAAATAAGGTCATCGAGCAGCTGAGTGTCGAAGTAATGGAAAATGGTATTCTAATGATGTGAATAAAGCAAACACTGCAGAGAACGCACAACCAACACATCAATGCTTCAAGTGCAAGGAAATGGGGCATTATGCTAATAAATGCCCTAATCCAAGGGTTAGTGATGATCGACATGAGCAACCTCTTAAGTCAAAGGACAAAGGGAAGTCACATGCGATCACTATTGGCAATGTTGAATATGAAAACGATGTAGTGGAATGATTAAGTGATTATGTAATGTGATTCCAAAATAATGTTGTATCATAGAGTATTGGAATATTTATGTATTGGTCTAATGTGGTATTCAAAGTGATTGAGATATTATGTGCATAATGAAGGGAAAACGAGAAAATGAAATGTTTAACTGTATTCATGAGCTCATGATTGATATAAGGACTAAGTGATATCATGGTTTGAGTATATAGAATTTTGAGGATTTTGATATGTGGAAAGTGTTAACTTTTAACTGCATTCATTTTTTCACTAAGTTTCAATGGGTATTAAAGAGAATACATGATTAAGGACTTTGAATGTTTGGAATGTGACCAACAAAACATATCTTATGTTATATGGGGATCAATGATGGTATTAAATCTCTGGTAATCGTTTTCACTATGTTATGAGAGTGGACTGCAGTATTATGGATAAGCCTAAAGATTGGAATGGATTATGTTGGATATAAGTTAGTATTGTTTAAGGATAGAAGTTTTTTCGATATTATTGATGGGATGTTATAGTAATATAGTTTTAGAAAAAGGACAACCTGCAGGACGGGCGACAGCCCATAGCGTCGGACAAGGATGTGGGAATCGAACCCACAACCGAAGTGCGACTGGCCTTTATCGCCTACCACTGGCCTACAGGAAGTCCCTGTTTAGTAGAAACTAGTTTTATTATATTAAGCAGTATGATATATGAAGTATAAGTCCATTTTAGGAACCATATATGATTAATCTCACTATAGATCGACTTATGTATATAATTTTTTCTAACCTTTTGTTTGAGATAGATGGAATGACCCGTCATTCTATCACATGATCTGCTAACACTTCACGAATAACAAATTCAACTTCATTTATTTAAGAGATGAAGTGGAAATTGTTCAAGTCACGAACAACAGTGAGATTGTACCAAAATAAAGTAAGTATTTATTCTAATTCAAATTTTCAACTTTAGGGAAATGATCTTGAAAACCAAAAATGTTGTCCTAGTGCCCTTATATCCGATGAATCAGATGGTACCCTAGATCGTCACAAATTTACGGCTTTGTGATTGCTGGATTTTCCATAGCCATGTTCTCTACCACTCTCCATCAGAACATGATGGTTAGATTTCTCTTCAATATCCATATTTTCACCTATGTGGAAACCCAGTGATTAGTTTATTTGGGTAACCGTTACGTTTAATACTTTTGTTTTTAAAGATTGGTTTTGGTATTCCTTTTTACGATGTGGGTTTCTATTAAAGAAACTTTCTAATAGTAAACCATTTATAACCCTGACGAATTTCGAGGGCGAAATTCATTTTAAGGGGGGGTAGAATGTAACACCCCGAAATTTTATGAAAAATATTCTTTTTAATTTCATTAATGTCTTGTTTTGTACGCTACACCAAAAGAAGCTTTCACAACATGAATCCTTGACTTGCCTTCCATTACACGCAATCGCGAACTTCCTCGATAGTGTGTGTAGTACGCAATAACGAGTTTCATTAAGCAAACAATATGCTATTAAAATATTATTAAAACTAGCCGTTATGAATAGTAATAACCACTTTTTGAAATTTTTTATATTTTATTTTTCAAAATGGAATTCATTTCTGGATTCTTAATATCGAAATTAGCTTAGGGTGAAATTTTGGTACTTTTCGGATAACTTTCATTTTCTGATGAATAGTGAAAAATACTAAATTTTAATTAAAAACAACTTTTTTAATCAAAATAATTAATAGTGATAAATTATTAATTTGAGTGGTTTTAAAGTATATCTAGAATATATTTTTACAATTCAATACAATGTTGGTCATTGGATGTAATTTCACATTTACACCAGACATAAACAAATGTTAATCTTTTGATAGTTATTATCTCTTAAAAACATGCTATTTGTTGTGACAGCGGAAATTAATTATAAAATTAATTAATGAAACTTATATGTTGGGAATTTTGTAAAATAGAAATCATTTTTGAACTTGGAATATCAATTATAGCTTAGGGTGAAATTTTGGCATTTTTCTGAAAAACTTCAATTTTTGATGAATAGTGAAACTACTAAGTGGTAGTTAAAAAAATTAATTTTTTCATAAATCTTAATTTTACCACTTCTGTGAATGGAATTTCAAAAATTTGAGAAACACGGTTGATTTCAGTAAGTAAAATGTGGTTCAATGAGATGAAATTAATTTTTGGTGAATAGTAACTTTTTACTTTTATTTACCACGGTTAAAGGTAAATAGGGTAATTAACGGTACAAATGATATTAATATTACCCTAACACATGTACTAATCCTATTGGAAAAGTGTATCTCGAACAAAAACAACCTTAAGTATAAAATATTATCATTTAGGCCCACTTGGATTAGATTAGGACATTTATTATTATTTAATTCAAAGAAGAGTTAAAAGAGTTAAAATCAAAGTTTATTTACTAAAACATTTTTAATATAGGGTTATACATAATATAATTTAGACTATAAATATTCATTAGAAAGCTAAAAAGATTTCCTACATAATGGTATTTTATTTGTTATTTTTATACTTTACATAATTTAATTTATTTATGACACAACGATGATACAGTAATTACCTTTTTAAGAAAATATTAACATAATTGATGTTATAAATGCCCAAATAAATGTAATTTGAGACTTTTTATGATTTAAACTAATTTTATAGGTTAATATGACATGTTATTGTTGATTTACGTAACTTGGTTAGAACTTATCATTCTGTTAGAAATTTCATAAAAATCATGTACCAAATAGTGTCAAAATTGACATAAATTAGTTTTTAAAACATATATTATATTATTAATTGTTATTTAATTCCTAAAAATCCAAGGTTCGGCCATATGACTTACATAAGGATGGATATATTAATAATAAACAACTTGGGGTTCGTTTGGCTTGATATAGTAAGTTTATTAACCATATAGTGTAAGAAAACAAAAAGACACGGTAAAAGTTAAATTATTTAACTTAGAGTTAAATCTAATTGATAAGGTTAAAATAACAACCTAAACTTGTCTAAATCTTATTGGATGAGAGTATTTCGACCCATCCCCACTTTATCTTCAAAATAAGACCATTTGGAACCATTATAAACCGAATTTGACATTAATATAAAATAATATTTTGAGATTTTCCTAAGATGCCCCTCTCCTCCCTTATAAAAGGGCACCTCCTCCCTCTCTTCCTCACACAACTTTGAGCCTCCAAGATCGGCCAAACCCTGCCAAATTCTCTTCTCCACTTCCCTAGAAACATCCTAGAGGTTCTGGTATTCTTAAAATACCAATTTTAGTGCCCTAAAAGGAGGTCTCAAAGAAGCACTTCAAAGAAGAGGTAATATCCATTACCAATCCTTTCCAATTTCTTTCTTCTTCAACATCTTCTTCTTTAGTTGTTTCATTATGAAGTAATGAAATCAGTATCACTAATATACTGATATTTTATTATAATTGTGAAACAACCCTATTTAACCATCTATCCATCCTACGGAAAATGAAATCACCGCGCGTGCGTACGTACGGAATACCGTCTCCACGCCGTGGTGTAAGCTATTTTCCGCCACCACCTTAATAGGATGGGTATAATAGTGTAATGAGTAACTATATATGATTATTATAAATTGATATTGATACTGAAATATTATACATACACTTTAACACAATTCCATGACCATGGGAACGATATCATCGCTCGTGCGTACGTACGGACTACCGTCTCCACGACGCGATGAGATTCATTATCCATGTTAACCATTCCAGAATGATTATAAAGTATATATAATGAATAATAATGGAATATATGACATGGTAAATCTACTGTATTTATGTATATATATATATATATGTCATCTACTTACTTCCATTCAAGACAATAAGGAAAGGAAAGCAGCGTTCATGCGTACGTACGGACTACCGTCTCCATGAACGGTGTGTTTCCTTTCATTTATCTATCTATTATATATATATATATATATATACTGAATATATATGATATATAAATCATATTTTATATTCTGGAAGTAAGTAAATCATGATATAAGTAATAATAATGTCAAGAACAACAAGTCCAAACACCTACGATAAATGAAACGATTTTACCCAAGACGCTTCTTTAACATGAATCTACAAAAGAACGGGTAATATAAAGTCATAAGTGGACCATATATGATATAATAACAATGAATATGATTCTGGAATAATTCAATAACATGATTTAAATCATTATACAGGAGGTTCGGACACGTACAAAGCAAGTCGGACCTAAGGTAAGGGAAAATATCACAATCTCATTTTTATCCGAGATTGTTTTTACTTTGGCATTTACTGGGGTGTATTTTATCATCCACATCCATGTTTCCTCAATATGTAATATTATTTCCATCCACCTACAATTTTTTAAATCTAATTTTACCCTTCGGTGAGTTTTTAGTAAAAAATATGAAAGGAATCTTTTGTCGTTTTTCGTACGAGGTACTTTTTGACTTTTCCGACAAAAGTACGAAGAATGTTTTTTTTAACTTATACGGCATGAATGAATTTTTAAAACATTATTTCCAAGAAGCTTCCTTTACAAGTTTTCAAGTTTATTTTTAATCAACTTCTTTTATTTTAAAGTCGTATGACATGTTATGAAAGGAAAAAATGTTTTTGAAGAAGAAAGGATATTTTCCTCAAGAATGGAGTTCAAGTGTTTTATCAAAATTATTTTCCATCTAAGATAATAAAAGGTTCTTTTTTATCCCTATTATTACATTGATTTGATCATGTTGTGATGGAATTATTTTTATGAATTCCTTTATCTTATATGAATTGATTTATGATGTCATGATGTTTAAGATTCCCATTTGTATTACATGGGTTATGCAATGATGTATGATTTATAATTTTGTGGCACACATAAGAATGGTATCATTATGAGATGGGTGGGACCTATATCTCCCTCAAATGAATTGGGTAATGATTTTAAATCTCATGTGATAGACATGGCTGGAACGGTAGGTTATACTGGTTCAGTGAAACAGGACTGAAACGAGGGTGACTCGGTTCAGAAAGGGACTTTGTCCACTAAGATAGTCTTAGAAATGAGTCTTGACTAACAAGTAATGATTCTCTATGATTATGTGTGTATTCCATGAATTTTCATGTTTTAAGTTATGATTATTGGGGTTTACCTTTCACTACTATGATTTATCCCATGTTATGAAATTATGCTCTCTTTTGCAGGTTAAGATTTCCAAAAGTTGTGTTCTTATGTATATGATGTGAATGATATTTATTTTGTTTACCCTTACTGAGCATTTGAGCTCACCCTTTTATGTTTTCTTTTCCCCAGAAATAAAGAAAGGTTTTAGGTAAAAAAAGAAGATCTTTATGGGAGATGTTGAAGATCTTTCACCACGATTAGAAGATTATATTCCGAGTTTCCAAAGACACTAAACTATTACGGTCCTTGTGTGTGTGTTTTTGTAATGTACAAAGTATTCCGCAAAAGTAATGTAATGTACATGTACGTTAAGCTTCAGGTCTCTACACTGGCCCACTGTACTCAACAGTGGAGGAGTTCTCTAACAGCCGTGGTTATGATATTGAAAATCCTGGTTTTAGCTGAGTCAATGACTTTTGTATTTTCCTCGTGATTGAGATGGGTTAATTGATAACTTAGTTATATATATGGGCATATACCTAAGTAATGGTTATCTATTAAAATAATACTTTGTGGATTATACTTGTTGGTTTTTGTGAGACCTGGAGGGTCTCAGGGTCCCTACTGAGTATCGTTATACTCACCCCTACACGGGCTATGCCCGCACCTCGTTGTGTTGGATGGAGACGATGGACAGTGCTGACGGAGGCTGAGAGTGCTAGGACTGGCCGGTACCTGAGGAGGACCTGATGACGTACTGGTACACGGTTGAGTCTGAAGGAAGTGGAGTGCTGAAGAGGCCATCTGTACCTACCCCTTCAGGTAGGAACCCCGGAGGACGATCCAGGAGCTTCTTCAACCTTACAGTTGTTTGTCCCTTTTTTAGTTGTACTTGCTTTCAATTGTATTTGTTCCTTACCGTTGGGCTTGTATTCTAGCCCCCTTTAATTTCAGTACACTTGTTATACCGCTTTTACGTAGTTTTTTCTTCCGCTTTTACATTGGTTGTGTGAGTTTATGTTTTATAATGGCAACTCGTTCCCAGTTTTAGGGAATTACGCTTTTGGTGCTAGTCGCCAGCCCCTGGCCTATGGAAGGCGGGCTTGGGGTAGTCACGATACGGGCCCCGGGGGACGTGTCGTTACAATTAACTACCCAAATAGATTATATAATTCCCTCATATAATAATATAATCCATATTTTGGGTAAAAATTCACCCAAGAATTTTCTTTGGTGCAAACTAAAAGAATTTACCCGAAGGAGAGGTAATGTTCTTCAATGACCTTTTTTATATTATTTCTACTCCACCTCGTTAAATTCATTTTTAACCATGATTATATATTAAAATCAGTGTCTTACATATAAATAGATTTTCTTATGTTAATTTCATAATTTAAATGGTACTTATCTTCTCTAAAATGGGTTATAAAATCATTATTATTGTCTACAACAAAACTATAACCTCAAGAACTGATGTCATTCGTGTTTCCATTACACCATCTCACAGTTGGATATGAAAATTTATCTCAAGTTTATATTTTTTATATAATATAATTATACCTATTATTTCATTATATCATATATATATATATATTTTATTTCCATTCCACAGGGGATATGATAACATCACTTGTGTGTACGACAGATTACTCACTCACGATTCGATGTGATTCATTTTCACTTATACTTTACATGGAAGATAGTAAAGAAAATAAATATATATTATATACATGAAATAATTATAATATTTATGAAATATTTATGATTATAAAAATAGAATATTTCATTTTATTTCCTACCTATTAACTAACTGAAAGATAATAATGTCATTCATGTATGTGTAGTCTACCGCCTTCATGAATTGATGTGACTCTTTTTTTTCATCACCACAGCACATGGATGATATATATAAGTATATTTAAATAAATAATATTTTATTTATTATATAATTATCATTATATAATGGTAAAATATTACTCAAATCCTTTCCATAATTATCATTAAAAATGCAAATTCTAGTCATGCGTTTGTACAACCTACCATCTCCAAGATCGTAACGTACTTAATTTTTTGAAACAATTTTTCATAATTGGTATGAAAAGTAAAATTTATGTATTAATATTATAATTATTCAATTATTATTATTCTATTTATGATAATACAATATTATATTCATATGAATTGGAGCATTTATAACAAAAAATGAATTAGAAAAAATGGTAATTAACACCCAAAAAATGAAAATAATGAAATATTTTTAATGAGCTTGTTTGAATATGTAATAAAAAGATCATAAAATATATTTTAGGTATTACTAAATTTCTTTAATAAGTAAATAAAATGTTTAAAAACACTATATATGAGGTTAAATCATGTTAAACCAAAAGGAAGTGTGTGGTATGGGATTTTATAACTCAATTTCTATTATTTGGGTTAAACTTCTACATCATTGATTACGTCAGGCTAAGATTATGTTGTTATGTCCTTTTTATTTTTTTTATTTAAAATTTTTTATATGGATTTAACTTTGATACATGTAATTAATTAATTTAATGATCCCAACATCAATGATATGATCTTTGTAAGGGATTCTTAGTCTATCTTTTATTTCTTAGAGACATATGAAAATTCAACACCTGTTTCATTTTTTGGTGTATATAATAACAAATTGATATGATATATCATGAAACCCATTATATTAATTATATTTAATGTTTAATTTGATGTAATTATTTTTTGGGGATTATGAGTTAAAATATTATTAAAGAGGTAAGGTCCTTTTTTCTCAATTTTCCTTAATTGAGACTTATATAATGTTATACACCTATATTATTTTATGAGGTTTATTTAATTCTATATTAACATGTAATATCATGGAACTATTGATTATCATTATATATTATGTTTAACTAAATTTTATCAGCTCATAGGGCTTAGGATTCAAAGATACCAATGTAGTGGTATTTTTATTTTATAATCTAATTGAATATTTTGATTTTTTTTATGATTAAGTCTCCAATGTAGATATATTATGATATACCACTTAAGTATTTTCATGATTTTTATTCTCATTTTTTTATTTATGATATTTTCAAGAAATATTACCAATTTCCCACTTTTTGGCACATAAAATAATTGAGAAACTAGTTTATGAAAAATCATCTTTATTTCTCTCTTAGGTCGAAAACCCGTTTTCTACAAAAACCATGTTTTAAAAAAATGTTTTCAATTTTTTTAAAATTCATTAAATGATCTATTAATTAATATTTCAACACTGTTTGAATTTTTACAAAAAAAATTGAATAGAACCTTCTTGTAATTTTCCAAATAATTCCCACTTAGCTTTTACCAAAAATCTGAATGGAATCTTTGTTTTAATATGTATGGCACGAAAAAAATTCCCAACAGCATGAACATTATTTTATTTGAAGCATATGTTATAATTTTTCAAGTTTATTTTCCATGAAAATGATTTAACCAATGTTTTTAAAATGGTTTTTTCCAAATGGAAAGTATATTTTCCTCAATAGACGTTTTAAATTACTTTTAAATTTTCCTTTATCTGTTTATAAGGTTATTTTCAAGGCAATGATTTTTTTCAATTTTTTGTGTATTTTTAGTTTTTAAAATGTAATTTCTTTTCATAATTAAATGTTTTAATTCCTAAAAATTACTATAATTATATTTTAATGCTACTCTCATTCATCAACATCTATAACCCTTTCTATTACTTATGCTCCAATATGGATATTTTTTAATGATACCATCCTCATTCTTTCCCTGGATAGATTATGATTTCTTCAAAGAGACCGTTATGGAATCTGTTTCTTTCCCACTGTTTAATCATATTTCAATGATATCTTTATAGAAACTATTTATTCAAAATATTATAGTCATATCACAAATATATTATTATCGAATTCATTTTTTTCCATGGGTTATCAATGTTTCAATGAGATTGTTATGGAACCCATTTCATTTCCCCCAGTTAACTGTGTTTTAAGGAGATTTTTATGGAACCCATTTCATGTACTTGGATTTAATAATGTTTGAAATAGATTTACATGAAACTTAATTATTTACCATGGGTTCAATATTTAATAAAAATAATAATAATGTTTTCTATCAGTTTTATGATGCATTATCTTTGTACATTATTCATAAGGTGGTTCTTGGAAATTTATTATATGATGGCTGCACCAAGATATAATTGGTTGATCCTGTTATATATTATATGATGTGTGAACCCAGATATCCCTCCAATTAAATAGTTAATTGAAATACTATATCGTGGGTTCTCTCAAATGATGATTGGTTTTTGGTTATTTAGCTGCATCCCAAGGGCTGACAAGGGTCGTCTCACAAAACATGAAGTAATTAAAAAAATAATGTTATTCTAAAAAAGTAAATTAAAATAATAAAATAATTAATATGATGGGGGGTTTTATATCATTTATAATAAAAGAAGTACTATGTTGGAGGAATATTTCATTTTTTTGTTTTTGTTTTTGAAATGAGATTTATAAAACCCAACAATATTATTTTTTTAAAATATTTTAATTGTTGTATTAGATTTAACACTACCTCTTCAGTTAATTATTAATAATTATCATTTAAATTATACTCCACTTAATTATGATCTATTAATTTATAAACCCTCAAACCCTAATGAGGTTATCTTAACCACAATAATGAATTGAATTAAATACCAGTCCATCTTCAAAACAAGAAACTGTAGTACCTTAGTTTGTTTAATGTTATATGGTGAGATTATTTTTCATTTTTAAATTGGGTAATATATCCATTCTATAAATGATGACTAATTGATTTAAGTTATTTTATTTTAACTCTATGAATTGATCCCGTGTGGTATTTTTACCAATTAAAATTACTCTTTCACAATTCAAACAATTCGTGACCCCATGTGTTTTGTGTAAATTGTTCAATTTTAAAAATAGTTTATTTTAAATTAAACTCTCAATTAATATATCATATTAATTTAATTACATTATATCATATATTTTAAAATAATAAATGTATAATGTAAGAGGAAGATCACTTAACAAAAATACTACTCTTCCATTAGTGGTGTAGTCATCGTATAAATGATTTGAAATTGCAAAGGTTTTTAATGGGTAAAACCCAATAATGTTTATAATACTGATTTACAACCCAAATAAATAAATAAAAAATAATAAAATTTTATAATTCGGAATAAATGGAAGGAAAACTAAGATTTTTATTGAAATAACAACAATGTTGCAATATAGATGTGGAAAAAAGTGCATTTTGGAAGAGTTACTTACTTGATAGATTCCCTCCTCCAATGGTGAATTGAAATGGAAATTCACAATTATACTCTTCTCCCAATCCATTATTCTAGTAAATACTCCTTCCCAATTATAAAAACACTCAATTATAGAGTGTGGGGGGGGAGGGGTTAGTTTTCATGATATTTCAAGTGTGAATGGGAAATCCATCCAAATATTTCAAGCCGCATTGAAATGGAAATTTGACCTTAAAAAAGAATTAATTTTTTTCCTTAAATTATAATATTTTCTGGGAAATTATGTTATTCTACATGGTGTCTAAATTTGGGACCAATCCAAGCACGTATGAAAAATTTATGGCCAAAATACTGAAGTGGTGTCCAATCTAGAGAGTCTAGTCCAACATTGACATAATGGCCCCATTACTCCAATTAAATGCATAATCCAGCTCAGATGTACACAATCAAAGATGTATAAAAATTAGTGGGGGTAAATTTTAAAAATAAATTATATTCATATAAGTCGATGATAAATATTTACAGTCGAAATACAATAGTGAACTTTAAAGGAGAAAACTGCAATTTTCATCAAATTTTCAAATGAATGATTTAATAAAAAGTATTCCATAAATGAACATATTAAATACAATTTGAGGAAATTATATCATTTTTTGTCAATAAAATATTCAACAAAATCTTATTTTATAAACTCAACCACACTTATCATTTTTCACTCGTCAGAAAACCTCATATCATATAATTCTAAAAATTATGACAAGATATGAATCTTTATATTTCTCAATCCATAGTGGAAATATTAGAAAAGTATGAATCAAATCAAGAGTCAATCTAAATAAATTTCAAATTCATTTTCTCATAAATTATATCAAAAGAAAATTTAGTGGTATTAAGTACAAAAATCATAGTGTAGCATGTAATGAGTCTACCTTGCCATTAGTTTCATACATGGGTGTGTGCTATCCATTTTAAGCTCATATCTCAACTCTTTATTCAATATATTTAGGTCAGGTAAGACAATTCTTCTTACCTATTTTAATACACCAATCATATTATACATTCCTTTGTAATCAAATTTCAAGACCCACTCACAAAAGAATTACCAAAATCGAAACCTTATGCTCTTGACCTAGATATCCCCATGTGTTGTACATTTGATCACTCTGCTTTTTATTAAGATAATATATATATATTGTTTTTTAGGACCTAAAACCATCATATATCAGGTACACATGCATAGCTCAATTCAGTAAAATAATGAAACTGATCAAAATGGAAACAAATGTAAGGATTAACCATTTATATATGATGATTTTTTTACCTAACATGGATATACCTTCATTTTAGCAGGAAAAATTTTACATTACACGGTGGTATGAAATTTTTGTGGGAGAAAAAAATGACACAATTTTCCATGAAAAAATATCACCAAGAATTATTTCAAAGTCTAAATGTGTTTATAATTACACAATCGATCAGATCATCAATGACATCTATTTTTATAAAAATCTATCATTGATGTTGAAATGTTTCCCATGCTTATCATGCTAATAATGAATTTTGAAAACATAAATTTTTCATATGTTCCACATGTAAATGATCATGTTACATGATATATATTTTTCCATTATTTTTTTACCGTTTTTACCTTTTTAAAATTTAATAGAAACCCAAACAGAAAAGACACACAAAACACAAAAAATGAAATCCCTAAATAGCTAAAACAAAATGTTATCCCCTATCTGTACATAAAACACTACACTTTTATCAATGTGAACTGATGAGAATATATTTTCCCAAGAAATTTATAATTTTAAATAAGAAAAATAATATAAAAGTGAATGGGTTATGAACTACATGATATTCTTATGTGATGATGGGGTTATGTGATGTAATGAAATAAATGGAATGGGTGGTAATTCTTTCAATGTATTGCTCCAATCATTTCCAATTGACTGTAAATCTATTTTATATGTCCTATTTCATGATCTCCACTACACCATAAAGATAACCATTATATTCAACATAAGGGACAAACCATCTAGAATGCAACATACTGTGCATCGTCTTTAGTCATGAACTATGTAGATGGACGTTATCTTTAACATGAAACTCGTTTTTTTGGAAAATTTTATCATGATGCCCTTTTTTATTTCCTTAAAGAGCCATAATTCTCATATGATGACAATCGAATCTCCTCAAGCTGGTAAATTTGCAGCTTACATTGAATTCCATCTTGGGCCAAATCTGTGTTGCATTTCCTTATAACCCAATATTCTCAATGCTTGAATTCACCATGAATATGACTTGATTTACCACAAACAATCAAAATGGGGACATACTGATAGGAGCCTTTTATGACATACTATAATTTCCCAACACATCATCTTAGAAATTTCTTCAATCCTTTCTATTTGACAGCATTGTTTAAAAATTTCTTTTCTCTCCCAATTTGAAACCTTATCCATGCCATTTGGTTTGGGGTGGTATGGAGTAGATTTTATATTGCCCAATCCATAATTATGAAGTCAGGAATCCAAATTCCAATTCCAAAAGTGTTACCCTTGGTCACTAATGACGGCCTTTGGTACCTCTAACCAAGAGAAAATTTTATCCTTGAAAAAATTCAGTATAACATGAGAATAATTATTCTTAGTGGCCTTATCATACACCCATTTTCTAACCTAATCATCATAGACCAAAATTTATAAGAAACCAAATGAACTTGTAAAAGTAACCATAAAATCAATTTCCCAAAAAACAAAAATCACATTAAATAATATGGCTTATTGGGGCATCTCATGACTCCTCATAATGATTCCAATGTGTTGGAAATATGAGCATGACATAAAAAACATGAGTATCATGGAACAAGCTAGGCCAATGAAATCCAGATTCTAAGACTTTCTTAGTTTCCTCTTGGGTTCCAAAGTGTCAACTATATAAATTGGTATGAATAAAATGTAAAACAAACTAAAACTCGTGATCAGAAACACATCTACTAATGACTTGGAAACTACACAAATGCCAGAGGTAGGGATCATACCCCACATAAAACCTAGACTCCTTAATTAATTTTCGTACTTTATGTTTCATTAAATTTGTAGGAATTTAAAATGATACAAATTAGTTGAATAAATATCCATACGAAGGTTGTGTTCCTAAGTTGACCTAGACATACTCATCGGGGTAATTTACCCGAAGTGGTACCATGTCCATATCTTCATCCACTAGTGTGTGAGTAAACCTACTCATGTGGACTTACACCATGTTTTCTAGCACCTTATTTTCATTTATTTCTATATCAAATTCTTTATGAAGATGAATCTATTGGAAAAATATGGGATTTTAAATTAGCTTCTTTCAAGAGGTACCTCAGAGATGCATAGCCAGAATAATTACTAATTTATATCTTATTAAAAATAATCGAATTCATCTAAATAATATAAAACAACAGGAAACATATTTTACATTATAGTGTAATTTTCATTGTCTTAATACAAATTCCTCGATGCATAAGTAATCTCATGGGACCACCCTTCCAACCTCTACGATAAGTTAACTCCAACAAAGATGTTGGATGTGTCACACATAAGCTCATAAGAAAGCTCACACCATACGAGTGTATGATCGATTGAGTGTTCAGACACATTATTAGCTCATCATATGTTATCCATCATGAATGATAAAAAATTTGTAACTTTTCTATGAAATCAAGATAAGGTTAGTGCGATCTTAATGAAATCTCTGATATAAGTATCAATAAAATCGCATGTTCCCTAGGAATCATCTATGATCATGTACTGAGGAATGATATATAAAGGATGAAATAATATCTACTTTATATCTATCAACATCTATTATATCTGTTTACACTACATGCCATAAGATACTTCTATTCTCTACCATGAAATAAAATTTTTCAAAGTTCAAAACAAAATTAATCTCAATTTAACTTTTCAACACCTTTCCCAAAGTAAAGATACATTCATCAGATGATGATCCGTAAACTATAAAATCATCAATAAATACTTCTATATATCTCTCAATGAAATCTGAAAAAAGAATCACCATGAATCTGTAGAAGGTACCTGGGGCATTTCAAAGTCCAAATGGAATCCTAAAGAAGGAAAATGTAATAAATGGAAAAGTTAACATGGTCTTATCCTTATCCTCCAGAGCTATAGGGACCTGAAAATATCCATAAAATCCAATAAAGAAACAATATTGTGTCTTTTCGCTTGTCTCTCAATCAAATGATCAATAAATGGGAGGAGAAAATTTTTATTCTAAGTAAATTGATTTAGTTTCTTATAATTAGTACACACACGCAAAATAATTTTTACCCTCATTAGAAATAACTCCTATCTATCATTTCTAACAATAGTAAGACCACATTTATTAGGCATATCATTAATAGGACCCAACCACTAGGAATCTGAAATGGGATAAATGATACATTCCTTGAGCAATTTTTCAACATCTTTTTTGAACAACATCCAAAAGGGTTGTATAAATCCTCTTATTTGGAAGAAAAATTGGTTTATCCCCATCCTACAAAATAATCATATGCATTAAAATAGAGGGGATAATAGCATATATGTCAGCCAATGTCCACCATATTTTCTTAATGTTCTCCCTTAAAAGATTAAAAGGTTTTTCTTCATGTTATAAGGGAATATTGATATCAATTATAACATGTAATCTCTCACTACTCAATAGGTATGAGTATTTGATATTTGGTGGCAATTTATTGAGTTCTAATGAAGGGGGTTCTGTATGGATGGAGACCTTGAAGGGCCTAAAATATGCACATAATGGACCTCAGTATCAGAATAAACATCATAAAAATCATATATTAATTCATCAAATCCTTTAGCATACATAATATCCATGTCATAATTATAATGAACATGATAAAAATAAAAATATGAATCCACATAAAAATAAATTCTATGGGAGGTTTGTGCATTAGAAACATGTGTTGAAGTATGATTATACCTCAAACTAGAACCCGTTTTTATAATCTCTATAAGCCTATGACAATCAATATCCTTGGGGTTTTTACTTTGTGGTTCGAAAAGGGAGTTGAAAAAAGGAGAACGGTCATTTGAGGATATATTCATGGAGTCCATAACATTAAATATTACAATATCTTCTCTAAACTCAAATGAAACTATACCCTCATGGAAATGTATGATCATTTTTTCAATTTTGATGAAGGTCCTACCTAATATGATTAGAGTACATGAAGTTACCTAATCGTCCCCCATGTTATGTATGTAGGAATATTCTAGAAAGATCATGTCTCCTGAATGAAAAATACATCCTCTTCGACTCCTACTGGATTTGATATAGCTCTATTCACCAACTTCAACACTATTATCATCAAATTCAAATCATTATCTTGCAAAGAAGACAATATATAGTGAGTAATAATATTTATGGAATCTCCCAAGTCACATAAAGTATCAGAATAGTGTAACTACCCTATGGTTCATGGGATAGTGAATGTCCTCAGATCCTTGAACTTTTTTGTCATTTTTTGAGTTGGTGTAATTTTTTGAAAAAAATTCATTCCAATATTGATTCTATCATTTCCCATGATCCCTATTCATTTTGTATAGTGTTCTTTATATAATTTGAAATTATTTGGGATTTTCTTGATGGCCTCAATAAGGGGGATGTTTATCTCAATGTACTTGAATGTGTCCAAAACCTCATTTTACATTTCCACATTAGCTATTTTTTGGTTTAAACAAATCAATATGGAATATGAAGGGGTTTAGAAGGAATATCATCAATTTTATTCATACATTTTTCCTTCTATATTCATTTCACATTGACCTGTGATAATGGGGGAATCTCGTAGAGTTTGGTGAATCCCAATGGAATGGTAGGTGGATATTTATTAGTCATTTTCTTCATTATTATCAATGTGATGGAACTCACATTCCCCTTTGTATTTGGCGTAGTCTAGGAAGGAATTTTTTCAGAGTTCATATATACTAGTTCATAGAGAGTGGTGTAAATTTGGATCATTTGTGTCATCAACTCCCTCATCTTCGAACCTTTACTCTTTAAATAATTATATTAATTAATAAAAAAATTCAAATGGTTATTAGTATTAGGATATAAATTTGGTTGAGAATTACCTAGTAGTTAAATTTTTTATTTTTAAGCTTCAAATATCCTTTGGGGATGTTTAAAATCATGTTGGTAAGGTATGGGATGCAAGATGTTTTGTTGAAAACGGAGAATTTGTTGTTGTCCAGAGCCATATATCTTGTCTAATTGATCATTCATTACTTGTTTATATGGTGGTTTAAAGGAATGATACTCCTAGGGATGTGGTTTTTGTTTTTGCAGATATGGTCTCCTAAGGAATAAAGTTTTGCAATCATATGTCTCATGTAATTAAGGGAATCCATCGGTTTGGTGGTCTATTTTAGTGTATATTCCCCATTTCCTCATTAGAGTGTGTTGGGATTTATTTTGAGCCAATGAAATTTTTCTCTCCATGGAATGTAATTCTACCAACGTATTATCTATTAAATGATTTTATAGAGAAGAAAGATGTGCCAGATATACTCATCAAACATGTGGTGTACCTCGATCACCAAATTATTGGGATTTTTTATTCATCATGTCAATAAAAAAACATGTAGTTATTTGTGCTTTGTCGACCAATACCCCTCCATCCACAACATCCTCTATGTTTCTTTCCATAGCCATTTGGCCATTGTTGATGTAATGGATAAGGATTTTGTTACTAATTTTTGATGTGGGAATCTTGCAAAAAACTTCTTAAATCTCTCTCAATACTTATACATTGACTCCCCTTGGTATTTCTTGATTCCAAACATTTCCTTTAGAATGGATGTGATCTTTTATGTACGGGAAAATACAATAATAAAATATATTTCAAATCATTCAAACATGGAAAATCTTCAAGTTTTAAATAATACATATAGTCATTTGTAGTTTCATCAAGTAGGAATGGTAATTACCTTTAGTATTAGTTTATATTCAGATATATTTCTTAGTTTTACAGTTGTGAAAACCATATTAAATTCTTATTTTATCCTCTGTAGAGAGGCCGTGATATTTTGGAAGAAGTTGTATCAATCCAGATGTTTGTTTGAAGTCTGATTCGAGATTTGGGTCAGAAATACAATTTTGAAGATAGTTAATATATGTTTCAACCAATAATAGAAATGTTTGGTTATATTAATTATAATTATTATTATCCAATATTTATTGTTTTAGGTTAGATTCTGAAGTGTTTCCAATTTTTATGTTCCAATAATTGAGGAATTCTCTTTCCGGTTGACTATTTAAACTTCACGTAGACCAAGACTATCTTATTCAAGACCTAAGTCTACTATCAATCATAGATTCATGATCATTTAGATCCCAAGGATTAGTTCTTTACATAAATCAAATAAAATTTAATTGAATAAAATTGAACCATAATAAAAAATAATAAGTTTGAGTTAATGGTCCGAAAAACAATAATAAAAATTGAAAAAAATTGAGAAAGGGGAAAGAAGTAAGAAATAAGACAAGAATATAATGAAATTTTAAAAAAAATACAACTAATTAGTTGATAAAAAATTACTTTCCTCCTTAGTACTGGTGAAAATTTAAAAGGCACTTTCATGGGAACCCAAAAATGATGTTTGGTTTCTGGTTATTTAGGTATAGCAGGCTGGCTGCCCACAGTCATCTCTCAAATGTGGAAGTAATGAAAACATCATATTATATATATATTTTTTAAAAAATATATTACATATAAGTATAGGGGTATTATCATTTATAAAACATGAATAAGTATATTCGAAGAATGTAGTATTTTTTGTCATGGTTTTTGAAATGGGTTTGAGAAAACACAATTAGAATATGTTTTTTAGAAAAATATTTTAAAATTTGAAATCAATATAACTCTAAATATCCACAATCTTATTAAAAATTATCATTTAATTTATACTCTACTTTATTATTATCCCCTAATTTTTAACCATTTAATCCTTTAGGGGTTAACATAACCACAATGATGAAATGAATTAAAACCTAGGTTGTTTCAGAACATGATGTCGTAAAACCCTTCTCTGATTGATGATATAAGGGAAGATTATGTTTAATGGTAAATAATGGAACATATCAAATCTGTAAATGATAATTAATTGATTTTATTGATTTTATTTTAACTCTAAAAATTTATTTATTGTGGTTTTATTTTACCGATTAAGATTGTGCTCTCAAAATTAACATAATTCTTGACCTCGCATGTTTTTTGTTAATTGTTCAATTACATGATTAGTTTATTTTAATTTAAAAACTACATTAATATATCATATTAATATAATTTCAAGATCTGATATATTCATACTAAATAAATTAATAAGGTAAGAGGTAGACCAATTACTAAAAAAACTAGTCTTTTTTGGGTGGTTTAGTCATCCTAGAAATGTTTTTCATTCACAAAGTCATAGAAAGTGTATAACCCAATATTGTTTCTAGTATGGAGTTGAAACCCAAATAATTAAATGAAATAAGAATAAAATTCATCAAAATAAAATAAATGGATGATAAACAATGCATTTTATTGAATGAACAATAATGTTGCGAGAAAGAAGATGAAAAGATGTGAATTTTGGAGGAGGTCATAGCTTGATAGCTTCCCTACTCAAATGGAGAATATAAATAAAAAGGAACTACTTATCCTATAATCCCAATCCTATAAGTCACGTACAACCCCCTCCAATTGGTAAAGACACATATTTATTGAGTGGAGGTTGGGCTAGTGTTTCAGGATTTTTCATTAGTGAATTAGAAATTTGGCCAAATATATTAAGTCAAATTACACAAAATGTTTTTACTATATAACTCATGAAAATTCATTCATTATAGTATAATTATTTGTGATAAAGTGGGTCTTCTTTTTTTACCCCAAATTTGGGCCCAATCCAACCCCCGATGAAGAATGTTTGCCCAAAATACTAATGTGGTGTCCAATCTATTGAGTTTATTCCATCATTGAATTAAATGCCCATTTACTCCAATAAATTCACAATCAATCTAATATTTCATTAAATAATGTTTGACACCATTTATTGACGAAATCTTTCAAAAAACATTATGTTCAAATAAATCACATAATAATATTTATTACAGAAATACTACACTAAACATTAAAAGGGAAATACATGAACATCTATCAAAATTTTAAATTAATGATCTAATATAAAACATTCCAAAAAAAAATATTTAACACAATGTAATGAAATTATGTAATTTATTATCAATTAAGGATCAAATAAAAATGTGTTTTATCAATAATTATTATTTTCTTCAAATAATTTTATTGGATGTTGACTTCATGGTTATTCCTCTTGTATGGGTTCTGCAAGGGTTCTATGATGATGATGTTCCAAGTTAAAAACACATTATATATGTGGTTTCTATGTGTTTATATTATTTCATTTGATCATGAATGAGATCACATGTCTTGTGATTATTGATTCTTATTAATATTTCCCTTATTAAATCCTTATTCCATGTTTCATGATTGATGATTCAGGTATTGATGGGTATGAGATATTTTATGAATTTCTCATGCACTCTGATTATTTCATCATAATCTAATGTTATTCATATGATCATTGATTACATTCAATTGTTAATTATTATTTTTAACCTTACTAATAATTTTACCTCAGTCTTCTTATGTTTCATTTCCCCCAAGTTATAATGATTGAAGTTAAAGAATTTATTCCTAAAAGGGAGTTCATATGGATGATTATAATTAATTATTGTGAAAAATAAAGGTTGTGTTAAGAGGGAGAAATTATCATTTAAAGACATGGATATTGTTAATTTATGAATTTTTCCTAATTCTAAAAGTCTATAAACATTAAAGATCCTTGAGAAAATAAGTGATCCAATATTTTATTTTGATTTTGTAAGGTATGAATGGAGAAACAATTGGGACACATTTTTTAATATCAAATCTGAACACGTAATGTTTATGATTTCAGCATTGGATCCAAGAGTGTGGGTTCGATGTTGATATACATATTTACACACAAACACATATACCTTTATATTTCCCACACACACACACAAATTTTTACATATTTTTATTTATTTACAAATACTATAATACACATATATGTATATATTTTCTTGACACACACATGCTTATAAATAAACATTACTTAGGAAGAAATATATATTAGTTAATTTTTATAAGGTATATAAAACATATAATTTTAAATATTAAAAAAATTGTATAAAAAATTTATTTACCAATGTATTATATATTTAAAAATTCATTTTTATGTTAATATGTTTAAATGTGTAATTATACTTATATATAATATATGTAAATATAAAAAATATGAATATATTTAAATATAAATAAAACTTAAATATGAAAAATGATAAAATTACAAAATCATAATATCTATATGAATGAAATACTTGGGAATAAATTTAGTCTCCACTAAAAAAAGGAAAAAATACACTAAAATGAACTTGAAATCCAATCAAATTGGAAAAACATAGTGTAACCAAACTAAAAACAATGTTTTGGAGGCCTTTTGAGACAATTTTACCTAAAAAAAGTGACCAAGTTTATCCCCTAGTTAATAAGGCATAGATATCTTCATTTGACTTGATTTAATATATGGTAGAGATTAAACAAACACTCTGGTGAAAATTTATGGTCATTTAATGTTCACATCATGTTTTCATCTTATCATAGATATTTTATTTATTTAGTGAATTTTTATGTCCTCCAATAGTTATTAAATGGCTATTACACAGTAATAATTAAAAATTTATAAAAATACATTATTTTTTATTAATTTATAATTCATTTTCACTAAATATATTATATATTAAGTGTAAATGTTTATTTGTCCTTATATAAATAATATTTAATAAAATATATTATATTTATATCAATATAAATATATTTATACCAATATAAATATTTTTATACCAATATAAATATATTTATATATTAATTTATAATTATTAATGATATATAATTTTTTTAATGAAATATACCTTTTATCAATGCTAGAAAAAAGTGTTGATAAAGGGGGGGGGTGGATTTATCAGCGCTATAAAAAGCTATGACAAAGGGGAAGGGATTTATCAATTCTAGAACAGGAGGGTTGATAAAGCCCCCCTATCAAAATTTGTTATGAGCACTGATAAAATAAGTCGTTTCAGCACTTTTGTAGTTTTGATAATATATCCTCTTTATCAGTACCTTTTTCTAGAATAGATAATGATTCGTGCTAGATGTTGTCTAAACTTTAGTATGTTCATCAGAGACCACTCCTCCATTTACTCCTTTATAGATTGTGTTGGTAATTTCTAACTAAATACATCGACAGACACATTTCCTTTCCCAGTAATATAATTAATATAAATATCAAAAGTATAAAGATATTCAACCTGGTGTATCTATCATAAGTTTAGATCCCTTTATGTGAAAATATATTTCATGATATTATGATCATAATAAATGATAAAACACTCTACAGTGAGATAGCATTTCCACATTTTGAGATCATTCTTAAACACTTCTCAATCAAGATCCTGGGTAGGGTAGTTATTCTCATTTGGTTATCATTGTTTAGAGACATATTCAACTATCTATTTCCCCTATATCAAGACATACCCCAAACCCATACTAGAAGGATTACAAAAAACATCATAACCTGAACAAAATTTTTTAAAAACCAATGTTGGAGATGAGTCCAATATTACCTTTAGTTACTCAAAATGTCTCTGTTATTTTTCATTCCATTCAAACTTGAAACCCATATGGGTCAAAGCTATCATCGAATATGGAATCATAGATAAATCCCAAAGAAGTCACCTATAATACCCAGTATTTCCAAAGAAACTCTGGATCTCAAAAATATTTATTGGCTAAAAACAATACTTAGACACCTTTATTTTCATAAGATCCACTAAGATTCCCTTCTTAGATATGAAATTCCACAAAAACATCCATTCCCAAAATCCAAAATTCACATTTGGAAGTCTTATCATGTAGATGGTGTTCCCTAAAGCCTCTATGACTGATATCCAAATGATCAATTGGTTCCTCCTCTTACATGGAGTGCCCCAAAATATCACCCACAAACACAACTACAAAATAGTCCAAGATTCAATGGAAGATATATTTCATAAATTCAATAAATACTACATGATCATTAGTGAGATCCAAAGGAATAAACAAAAACTCAAAATTCACAAACTAGATATTAGACACTGTCATAGGTATATTGTCTTCTCAGATTCTAAACGGATGGTACCCTGAAAAGTTCAATAATTGAAAACCAACAAGGCCCTATGAGTTGATCAAAGAGTTCATCAATCCTGAGTAAGGGATGCTTTTTCTTAATGATCACACAATTGATCTTTATATAATCAATGTAAAATATGAGGCTCTTGCATGCCTTCCTAGAAAAGAAGATAGGTCAATCCAAAGGTCAAATTTTAAGATGAATAATTACCTTAGAATAAAGGACCTCAAGATAAACCTTATGTTCATGTAACTCACTAGGTTCCATTTTATTGGATAGAATATAAATAGGAATCATACTAGGTAATGGGTCAATTGTAAAATCGACATAACTTTGTGGTGGAAAAATAGAAACATTCTTTGGAAATAACTTATGGGATTCTCACACCACTATCAAAAGTGAACATACCAAATAAAGGCCAAATACACTAAGTATATTCTCCAACAAATGGCATGAGATCACATCAGTATATGTAACAACAAGACACGATATCCCAAATATAGTATCTCACTAACATTGTATGACATGAGGGGCCCCATCAGAATATAGAAATTAGAATCAATGAAAACAACACATTATATCGTACAAAACACTAATAATCTAATCCATTCCAACAATCAGGTCAAATATATCAAGATTACGGACTACGAAACCCCACACCACATTGAGGTCGGCTATCGTCACCCAACACATGAAACATTTGAGACCTAGTTTAGACCTCTTTCCCAGAGGTATGGAATGATCCTACATGAATGAAATTTGAAACAAATTTAATCCCAACAATTCAACTAATTTTAATGATATGAAATAATGAGCAGTACCGATATAAAAAAACATAGCACCACTGAAGATGAAATAAAAATGGTACCAACCATAGTTGTTGGAACAACATCATATTACTCTAGTGCATACTACATTGTATAAAAATGTATACTCTCCTATCCCCCCTAAGATTTCTTATCCACATGAACATCCCCCTTTTCCCAAAGATAAGACCCTACACCATTATAAGATTCCGAAAGAACCTCGTACCCTTGGTGAGAGTGGATCCATCCCTACCATCATGGGTTGTTCTTCCACAAAAACTATTTAGATGGCCAGTATATCCACAATAATGAAAATTTTTGTGTGCTTCCATAAAATTAGGCTAGGTATAAACATGACTACAACAATGATAGAAATTAATCTATTACTATCTTCTCAATGCCCCTAAATCAAGTCATGAAGAAGACTATCTAAATTTGTTGTCCCTTTTCTTTCCAGATGAAATTCCCTAGATGAAATCTACACCTACTGAATCTCCAGTCAAACTTGTTTTTGAAACTATGTAAGCCTCTACCATAGTCTCTTTACCGACGCCCTCTAAAAATTCATAAGGCATATTAGAATCATCGTTGACTAAATATCATCCCCCAATCCCATCTCAAACCAATTAGATTTAAGTTAATCATTGGTTAAAAGATTCAGTGCTAATTGAAATAATTTACATAAATGAGTGGAATATTACAAAACCATAAAATCTCCTTACTCCAAGGATATAAATTCCCAGGTATACACCACATCAAATGTGTCCGGATAAAAATATTGATTGGTTATTTTCTTAAAGGAGTACCAGGTAAGATCCCCATGAAACATATACATCACAATAGAGTCCCACCATCTCTTTTTCTACCCTTCAATAATATATGTGGAAAAAACACCTTCGATTCCTTGAGATTTTTCAAAAAATATAATATCCCCTAAATTCTCTAAAGAAAATCCTTATATACCTAAGGTCCTTTGTTAGTATAGAAGATGGGTGGATTTTTCATAGAGAATTATAAGCAATGATCATCCACTCATTCATGGTGCTCAATGGCTACTTGAACCAGACTCAAAATGGTACAGATTATAGCTTCAACCAAAGAAGGTTCCACTAGAGGATTAGCTTGCATAAAATTTCTTAAAAAATTATCTATTGGATCTAGATGATATCTTCCTGGAAGAATTGTCTATTATATATAGGAAAATAACCAATCAAATTATAAGAAACTCCCAGACTATAAATCCACTTCAATAATCCTTAAAAACTATATTAAACAATATTAATTTAAAAAAAATATCGATTTTATGAATGAAATTAAACACATTAATAATAAACATGTCCATTTGAAAAACCCTCAATCCCAGTTTATTCAAAACCATATCTCATTCTTGATAAAAGAAATTCTTCAGAAACCATGGTAACTTGAGTTTTGACGTATAAGTTAGTGGTCCATGAACCATATCAAACATACTATCAGTATTATAAAGGTCCATACTCTAATCTACCAAAGACCCTTAACCTAACACAAGTAGTTTCATAAAACATCAAGTTGGGTATTCCCTGTGATACCATTTGGTAACAAACCAACCTGGGTCAATCAAACAAATAAAACAAGTTGTACCTACATAAGGTGAACTTTTTAAAAGAAACAAAATAGTCCAAATAAAAACTAATGAATAACTAAGTTACATAGAATATGAAATGAAAAAAATGAAAAGACATACAAACTAAGAAAAATGGATAATACTAAAAGAAATACAAGAAAATCTAATGATGAAACTCTATGTTACTATGATTCATCACCAAATCGTCCCTCTATAGAGATATTAAAACTTAAGAGAAACCATCTCATTTCATGATGCTCTTACCTTTAGTTTTGTCATATTAAACCACATCTATAAACACCCAAAGACCAAATTAGGGTGTGAGCATAAATTCT